>CM061257.1:230429434-231751934 GCA_030848825.1 Tadarida brasiliensis | reverse complement strand
CTGGTGACACGTTTTCCACAATTTTGTGTTTTTTCTTTTGGTCATTTCACTGTTTAAAACTGCACTCAAGCACAGGGCTGAAGTTCTGTCTAGTGTTTCCGAATGCAAGGTTGTGATGCCTTACGGAGAAAGGTGCACTAGGTAGGTTCCATCAGGCTCGAGTTACAGTGCTGTTGATGGGTTCAATGGTAATGAATCCAACAACATACATCACATAAGATGTCTTTAAACAGAAACACACATAGAACAAGGTTATGTATTGATCAGCTGACGAAAACGTGGTGACCAGAGGCTTACAGGAACCTACCTCTCTATTTCCCTTAGAAGCAATGGTTTGATATTCACTAATTCAGTAATTGCAGCCACTTTATAGAACATAGCTACTGCACATAACAAGAATCAACTGTACTTCGTTTTGCCATCTTCTCAGAAAGAGAACTATGGAAACAATGGTTTGATGAGGCTGAGATGGGTCTCATCAATCCTTAGCCTTTCTTCTCGTGTGTTATGGATTACTCAGTAGCACCAGGATTTGTGCTGAAAATGTCTTGGGGAGAAAGCTGCTGATTAGCTGTGGACTGTGTCCCCTGAGAGCTGTTAGTCTGTCTGGGAAGCATCTTGGGGCACTGTGCCCTGTCCTCTCGCTTAGAGCTAGCTGGGTGGGGAATCAGGCAGAGAGACAAGGGAAAAATGAAGCTCTACCATATGTTTTCATGAAGGTTCCCCCCCAAAAAAGACTTGAGCACAGTCGTTGTTTGGGAGGTGAAGCACCAGTAGGGGGGTGGAAAAGAAAGACAGGGACTGGAAAGCAGCCAAGAAAACCAATAAAAGGTACAGTATCAAGTTAGTTATCACTGTGGGGGAATGGGAGTTATCCCTCTGGGGAAATTGGGAACCCATGCAAAACATATTCCTGAGTTCTCCCACCTAGAGCGATGGAATTGGGGTGTTTATACACCATCTCCCATCAGTCACTGGTTGAGGGCTGCTCTTGGGGTACACTTCCTGCCTTCCATGGGAGCAGCAAAGAAAAAGGCAAGAATTGGCCATCAGAAGTCGGCCAGTTTTCACTGAGTGGCAAGAGCCATGGGATAAGGATGGGCATGTCTGTGACATTATGCAGGGCTGACGCCGAAAGTCACATAGGTGGAGATCAGGAACGAGGCCACTTCCACGAGAAATCTACAACCAAGCACACCACTGTCTCCTAAGTCCTGGGGTCTTCACATACTTTGAGCTAATGAGCTAATTCAAAGACCGATTCCCACTCGTTTTAAGTCAAAGTAAGGTTAATGGTGTTTCTAGAGGACATGGAGGTACATCACTTGTTTCCTTCTTGGTAGAGGAAAGTTCATTTACATTTTTAATGATCAAATGGGGCCTTTTCCCTAGAATAGCATGAGGGAGACCAGCAGGACAGAAGCCCTTATTGGAAATCATGAGGAATCCAGCACTTCGTAGGATAGGTTTTGTCACCATCAGAGACTAGCTAGTTCCCTGATGAACATCCAACAAAGACACACATCCCTGACCAAGAGCCAGATGGTGCTGGGCCTTTCCTGTCCACAAACACCCATGCCCACCCCCCCCCCCAAGGCTGTCACAGCAACTGAGGAATGTATACTCTATCTTGTGTCTCTTTGGGTTGGGAGAGGGGAGCCCTTGGACACTCTGTAGGATTTAATTACGATCTACTACCGAAGATGAGGCCAGAAGGATGACATTTCCTCCATCACACTGAGTGGCTGGATTGCTGGGCATTGAACCCAAGGAGTATATTACTCCCTTCATTTTCATTTCTTTAATTTTCCAAGTTCATGTCACAACCCTTAATACATGGAAAAAAGAACTAGATTAATCAACACGAGATGCACCAGCCACCCTATGGGTATATGGCCATGAAACCACATTCTTCCACATTGGGTGGATGGAACATATCAGAGTCCTGTGAGGAAGGACTCCTACAACCACAGCAATGAGGAGGGGCCAGGCATGAGGCCCAGGGCAGCCACAGCCAGTGGGACACACTTTTCTACTTGGAGATGGTGCTCAGCAGGATGCAGAGGCCCAATCAGAGGCCAACAAGTAGGCGAAAAAAGAATGGCCTTGGAGCACACTGTCTTGTGTACAAATCCCAGCTCAAGCCCTTTCCAGTGGGATGGACAGAAACAGTTACATACACACTCTCAGACTCAGTTTCCTTGTCTTAAAAATGGACCTAACACTGTCTGTCTCAGATGATTGACATTCACCAAACACAGATACGGATGCTACGACATGAGAGAACCTTAAGAATATGATGCTATAATTCTAATTCCAAAACCAGAAAAAGACACTACAAAGAAAGAAAACTACAGGCTGATATCCCTGATGAACATAGACGCCAAAATCCTTAACAAAATACTAGCAAATCGGATCCAGCAATATATCAAAAAAATTATTCACCATGACCAAGTGGGATTCATCCCAGGGATGCAAGGCTGGTACAATATTCGCAAATCAATAGATGTGATACATCACATAAACAAAATGAAAGATAAAAACCACATGATCATATCAATAGATGCTGAAAAAGCATTCGACAAAATCCAGCACCCATTTCTGATAAAAACGCTCAGCAATTTTGGAATAGAAGGATCATATCTCGACATAATAAAGGCCATATATGAAAGACCTACAGCCAATATCATACTCAATGTGCAAAACTAAAAACATTTCCCTTAAGAACAGGAACAAGACAGGGATGCCCACTTTCGCCACTCTTATTTAACATAGTACTGGAAGTCTTAGCCACAGCAATCAGACATGAAGAAAAAATAAAAGGGATCCAAATTGGAAAGGAGGAAGAGAAACTGTCATTATTCGCAGATGACATGATCTTATACATAGAAAACCCTAAAGACTCCATCAAAAATCTACTAGACTTAATAAATGAATTTTGCAAAGTAGCAGAATACAAAATTAACATCAAGAAATCGACGGCATTCTTATACACCAATGATGAACTCACAGAAAGAGAAACTAAAAAAAAATCCCATTTACCATCGCAGCAAAAAAAATTAAGATACCTAGGAATAAACTTAACCAAAGAAGTAAAGGACCTATTTGCAGAAAACTACAGGACATTGAAAAAAGAAATAGAGGAAGATATAAAGAAGTGGAAGAACATACCTTGTTCATGGATTGGAAGAATTAACATGATTAAAATATCCATACTACCCAAAGCAATCTATAGATTTAACGCAATCCCCATCAAAATACCAATGACATATTTCACAGAACTAGAACAAATGCTTCAGAAGTTCATATGGAACCAAAAAAGACCCCGAATAGCAACAGCAATCTTGAAAAAGAAGGACAAAGTAGGCGGGATCACAATACCGGACATCAGGTTATACTACAAAGCTACTGTAATCAAAACAGCCTGGTACTGGCACAAGAACAGGCATATAGATCAATGGAATAGAACAGAGAACCCAGAAATTGACCCAAGACATTATGCTCAATTAATATTTGACAAAGGTGGCAAGAGCATACAATGGAGTAAAGACAGCCTCTTTAATAAATGGTGTTGGGAAAATTGGACAGCTACATGCAAAAAAATGAAACTAGACCATCATCTTACACCATACACAAGAATAAACTCAAAATGGAAAGACTTAAATGTGACTCATGAATCCATAAAAATCCTAGAAGAAAATGTAGGAGACAAAATTTTGGACATCATATGCAGCAGAATTTTCACTGATATATCACCTAAGGCAACAGAAACAAAGGAAAAAATGAACACATGGGACTACATCAAACTCAAAAGCTTCTGCACAGCAAAAGAAACAACCATCAAAGCAGAAAGGCAACACACTGTATGGGAGAGCATAATTGCCAATGATATATCAGATAAAGGATTAATTTCCAAAATATATAGAGTGCTCATACAACTTAACAAAAGGAAGACAAAGAACCCAATTAAAAAATGGGCAGAGGAACTAAATAGACACCTCTCCAAACAGGACATACAAATGGCCAAGAGACATATGAAGAAATGCTCAACTTCACTAATCATCAGAGAGATGCAAATTAAAACAACAGTGAGGTATCACCTCACACCTGTCAGAATAGCGGCCATCAACAAAGCATCAAACAACAAGTGTTGGCGAGGGTGTGGAGAAAAGGGGACTCTAGTACACTGCTGGTGGGAATGTAGACTGGTGCAGCCACTATGGAAAACACTATGGTGTTACCTCAAAAAATTAAAAATTGAATTACCATTTGACCCAGTGATCCTACTCCTAGGAATATACCCTAAGAAGCCTGAAACACCAAACAGAAAGAATATACGTACCCCCATGTTCATAGCAGCGCTATTTACAATAGCTAAGATCTGGAAACAGCCCAAGTGTCCATCAGTGGATGAATGGATAAAAAAGCTGTGGTACATATACACAATGGAGTACTATGCAGCTGTAAGAAAGAAAGATCTCTTATCCTTTGCGACGACATGGGAGGACCTGGAAACTATTATCCTAAGCGAAACAAGCCAAGCAGAGAAAGACAAATATCATATGATCTCACTTATTTCTGGAATATAATGAACATAACAGTCTGAGGAACAGGGTAGTCCCAGAGATGTGGAAGTAGGGTACAGACTGACAATTGCCAGAAGAGGGGGTGGGGGAGGGGAGCGATGAACCACAGAACTTGTACGCATGTACTCATAACCAATGGACATGGACATCAAAACTGGGGACGGGGCAGGGAGGGAGGGGGAGGAGGGTGTCAATGGGGGAAAAAGGAGAAACATCGGTAACAAAAATAAATTAAAAAAAAAAAAAAAGAATATGATGCTAAGTGAAAGCCAATCACAAAAAATGTATGTATCTGAGTCCATTCATCTGAAATGTCCAGAATAGACATAACCATAGAGACAAAAGAAGATCAGTGATTGCCTGGGCCTGGGAAAGAATGGAGGGAAATGGGGAGTGATTGACTGCCAGTGCGGATGGGGTTGCTTTTTGGAGTGACGACAGTTTTCTAAAATCAGATAGTGGTAATGGTTGCACAACTCTGAATATAGTAAAAACCACTGAATTTTAGAGGAAAATTTTTATGTTATGTAAGTTGTATCTGAATAAAGCTGTTATCCAAACAAAATTAAAAACAGATCGGGAGCCCTCACTGTGTGCAGGTTCTTTGGAGGCCATGAGCATCTAGGTCATCTGGCTAAACACTAGCATATTAACTGGAAGAACAGGCAGTGACTCGGGACACTGTGAAGAATAAATTCAATCTCACGTGACAAGCACTGAGGACTGAGCCTTCTGCAGACCCTCAGTCCATGGGTGTTACCAGTAACATCATCATCGCCGTTTATCAGGCGCCTCCTGTGGGCCAGGCACTGTGCTCTGTTCTTTGTGTACATTGTCTCATGTAAGTGTCATGACCTCTAGGGGATGAGTACTGTCATCGTGTCTGGCTCCCAGGAAGGGACACAGGCACAGAGCGGTAAGTCAGCACCTAAGACCAGCAGCTTGGGGGACAGACCTGATTTCTGGCACACCTCATCACACGCCCCTCGTCCCCAGTGCAGAATGGCCATTGTTACTGCCATCAGCTCACCAGGCAGGGTTCCCCCAATTGCTAGCACTGGTTTAAAAATACAGCAGAAACCTCAGGTAGCTGCTGGCAGTATGGCTCCTACAGGTCTCTCCCAGCCACTGAGCTGAGAATCGTAGCAGTGAAAGTGTGTCCTCACCCTTACAAGTGCCTCAAACTCCAGTTAATACTGTCACAGCTCCCTGGATTCGTAGTCGACACTCTGACCAGGTGCTGCGTCCTTAAGCCCTCATGACTTAGTCTGCCCCAGTGTCCCGAATGTAGCAAAGATACTGCCAGGCTCATAACCAATAGGAGCCCCAGTTTCCCCTATTCAGAAACATGTACATTTAGACACTTTGGAAATCACATGTACCAGGAAGTTCCCATCTGCTAGAGAGAGAGAGGAAGAGAGAGAGTATTTAAGTAGCTAACATTTGGGCTTCATGCAATTCCTCAGAGATTAATTGACAGGTCCTCATCCTGGGGAGACTCAAACTCTTATCACATCCCAGTGATATGTGCACAAGCCACACCGTCCTGATAAAGGTTCTTAATAAAATTTCAATACCATTGAGGGAGCTCTGAGGCCTTCTTTGAAATCGCTAAATTTTCTAACAGAATGTTGCTGCCTTCATCAGGATCAACCCTCCTTTCTTACTCATTAGCAAACCAAACATTTGTTTGCAGAGCACTATCACATCAGAAGGGCCTTGTTTTCATCCTTGTTATCACATTTTTAAAACCTCTTTACTTGTGCCTGAAAGAGATTTCTCAGCTGCAGAAGAAGTTGACCTGAGTGTCTGTAAGCAAGGCTGGGCTCTGGCCGGGTGGTAAGTTTTGGGAGGCAGGGACTGTGCTGTCCATCCCTAGGCCTCCAGGCCTGGGACAGCGCCAGGCACAAGGCAGGCACTCAGGAAATAGTCCCCGAGCAGGTGAATGAACACCTCCGAGGGGCAGAATGTGCGCTCACATCCATCCTTGTTATAGACTTACCGAGAGCGGGCACTATCTCAGAACCAATGTGCAGTAGGCTCTAGTACATCTACAGCTCTTTGTTAATTCTTCCCAAAGGGAGCGGGAGAGAAAAACAGGCCCCAGCACCTGTCAGAATTACCACGACAGGTGATGTTGAATAATGAAGGTTGGCAGATAAAGACCTTTGTGCTTTGTCCCCACTGCTGCCTGGGCCTTGACACTCTAGACTTGACCTCTCTAGAACTCAGTGTTATCCTTTGAGAGGCTTCAGAGGGTTTAGGTGTCTCCAAGTCCCTTCCAGTTTCTGAAGTGAGTTCAATGTGCACTGGACGACATTGACACCAGTGAGAGCTGGCCGTCAGTGCCCTTCCCCTCTGTCACTGCACCTTCTGCCCTCCGCTCGCCCAGGGGCCCCTCCAGCCCCCCTGCCTCCATCATGCAACCGTACTAGTACCTCCCAAAGCCCGTCTTCCATGCTCCTGGCTTTTCCCTGCCCCACTTTATTTCAGCCCATCTATATGTTTCGGCCCTGGGTTCTATTCCTTCTTGGCCCAGAGCTCTCATAGAAATGTGATTAACATGGCTGTACCAATGGGTGACTGAGAACTCATGTGTTATGCAGAGGAAATATACTTGCATTTTAACTAGATGCATTCTGGAGATGATATTTTAATCCACATCTCTATCAGCACATTGATCATGCTATATCATAATACGTGTTTATGCATGTGCCTTGGTGGCTAGACTATCATTTTTCTGGGTATAAAACCTCAGTTCCTTTTCATCTTTCTGTGTGTAGTGCCTAGCCCCATTTCTGTGGGCACTCACTCAATAAATGTTTCTGGAATAAAAATGTTTATGGAGGCACTCCCTGCCTCCTGAAACTTACCACCTGGCCAGAGCTCAGCCTTTCTTATGGATGAATGAAAGGTTGATGACAAAGTAACTGATAGATTTTAAGCAATCTGATAGTCATGGGAAGAAGTGATATGGGTCAATTGTAAACAGAGATTATATGCTCCTCTAATCCCACCCCCTGTGGCCTTTGGGTCTACCTGTCTGTTGACTGAGTCTGGATGCAGAGATTATTGTCTGACATTCATGCTCCTATAGAAGGTGTGTTCCCACCTGCCAGAGAAAGGGACCAGCATGTCATGGCCTCTCATTAATTCAGGCTTCAGGGGTGCCTTCTGAGCTGAGGCCACTCAACCAGCAAGGGGCCCTATTGCAGTCAAAGGAGAAATACCCCAATGTCACAATGCCTCCCGACATTCGTCATTCCAGGGACAAAGTGCCAGAG
Organism: Tadarida brasiliensis; assembly: GCA_030848825.1. Lineage (NCBI taxonomy): Eukaryota > Metazoa > Chordata > Mammalia > Chiroptera > Molossidae > Tadarida > Tadarida brasiliensis. The sequence continues at coordinate 231,744,064 of CM061257.1, read as the reverse complement.
GGTGTGGAGGGGATGCTGGTAATTTTTATTAGGCCCATTGTGCTGAACTGATAGCTGAATGCTTCCAAAAGGCATCTGAAGTACAATAAAACATGGGTGCACCACAGTTTTTAGTTTATTGTTCGTTCACTCCAGATGTACAAGTCACCACAGTGTCGAAGGCCATGTAAAAAAACCGGGGGAAAGGTAACTTTAATGAACAGAAATGGGAAACTCGGGGGCCATTGTTGCAAGCTACCTCTTCCATTTGCAACCAGAAGTTTGCAACCAAAGATGTCAAGACGAGCTATCTTCCTATCTAAATATTTCTCAAAAATTCCTACGATTTCTGCCAGAAAACAGAATCCCCCAGATGAGTCCTGCCTCCAGCACCATGTCTGACACATAGTAGGTCTTCCACACACATTTGCCGAAACAGTCACTTATCAGTGGTGCCATCATTTTTAAAATACAAATTTGTGTCACCTTCCTGCCTCAAACCATTCAGTGCCTTCCCACAATTCTCAGAAAGAAAAAAAAAAATTCCTGCCCTGGCCAGTTTGGCTCAGCAGTTAGAGCATCGGCCTGTGGACCAGAAAGTCCCGGGTTCGATTCCAGCCAAGAGCATGTACCTTGGTTGCAGTTCATCCCCGGCCCTAGTTGGGGTCGTGTGGGTGGCAACCACTCGATGTGTCTCTCTCACATCGATGTTTCTCTTTCTCTCTTTCTCCCCTCCCACTCTGTCTGAAGATAAATGTAAAAATATCCTCGGGTGAGGATTAAAAAAAAAATCACCAAAAAAAAAAAAAAATCCTTCACAAAACCTACTCTACCCGCATAATCTGGCCGACACCCCTTCCCCACCTTCATGTCACCACGACATGCCTCACCCTCCAGCCAGTGCCAAACTCCAGGTGTCCTGGTTGGGGACCAGAGCTCTCCTTTCTGCGCCTCATTACTTTTCTTTGTCCTTTTATAACACATCTCAAAACTCTTGAGATCGAACCCAGACTGAGTGTCCCTGGAAACAAGGGGTGCCCCGAGTCACCGTCACCATGCACAGCCGCAGCGAAGTCTGGAGTGTGTCCATCACCTGACTTATGACCGATTCTTCAAAGTAGAAACTGACACACCAGGGAAATCACACGCATGTGGCTTAGGCTGGGTCATAGTGAACCAGCTATAGGCCCAGGAATTGAAAACGGGGCCTCAGGAAGAGACGAGTCACTGGGAAGTTAAATCCTCAGTGTAGAATCCCCCCTGAAAGTCAGTCACTGTGTGTTGGGGCAGGGGAGGGGGAAGGGCACAGGGAGCAGGGGTAGCTTCTGGATAAAGGAATAGAGAGGAAAACAGCAGAGCCAGAGATGGTTATAATGGCAAAGCCACATCCCCACGATTTTTCAGCCCATGGTTACCATGGTTACAGATGCCCTGAGAGTGGGCTCAGGCAGCCTCATTCAGTGCACTCTCCCCCTGCCCTAGGGCCAGCCTTTCTGTGCCATTTTGTGCGGGGAGGGGGTGGCACTCAGGAGGAACGCTCTCCGCTCTCCTCTGCCCAGGACACAGAAACTCATCACTTTCCTCAGAAATCACCTCAGAAAGAAGCCAGGAGTGTAATGTTTGGCAACGTGGGTACCTCTAAGGTATCAAATGCATGCTGTTTCCTGGAAATCATTTTCTCTTCCAGAATGTGAAGAAAAAGCAACAGAGTAGTCCAGAAATGTTCACTGGGCCCTGGCCGGTGTGGCTCAGTTGGTTTGAGCGTCGCCCCATATACCAGAGGACTGAGGGCTCGATTCCCAGTCAGGGCACATACGTAGGTTGTGGGTTCGATCCCCGGTGGGGGGCACGTACAGAAGGCAGTCGATCGATGTTTCTCTCTCACATCACTGTTTCCTCTCTCTGTCTCCCTTCCCCTCTTTCTAAAACCAAAAGCCCATCCTCGGGTGTAGATTTAAAAAAAGTCTTCTGGAAGCAGGACAGGGAGTGCCAGCGGTCCTCCACCAGCGGATTCTGCTGTGTGTGTGATGTCACCCCCAGGCACACCATCCCTGCCACCTTGGCTACACTCTGACTTGGGCTTAAATCACACCATACGGACAGGAGGTCAGCCGCAGACACACGGCAGACACCCACCCCCTGACATTTCTGCCACTCAGCCTGAAAGATGTCCTGTTCTGGCTTTATCCAAGGAGGCTGGGTTTCCAGTCACTGAGTGTGTAAAGGAAGGGGGTGGTCAAAGAAGGGGACTCTGTGAAACAAGCAGGGGCGTGAGGTGTCACTCTCAACCTTTCGATGCACGGTGAGGAAAAGCAGACTACACTGTGTGGTCATTTTTGTTGAATGTTTTATAGATCTACACTTAGCATGGTACCTACAGAAGACAGGCTCCATAGATGCTTTCTATGAATTTGAATAATCTGCTTAGACTGGAAGGTATGCTGTTATAAGACTATGTATTCATATTTTATATCAATCATCCTCGTACTCACTGTCTTTCTAAAATACCATCTCGAACAGTGGGCGGTGGGAGGGGTGAATGGAGTTCAGTGAGCTGTGGCTCTGTGGGTAACCGGCAAATGCAGGGTTGAACGAAATCAAGCAGGTTTCTGTACTGCAGGATTATCAGGGGAGATGTACAAGGTAGAGGGGAGAGCTCCAGCCTGAACAGACACCAGGTTCAAGTCACAGCGCTGCAAGGTAACTTCGGACAAGTTGCTTAAGCTCTGGGGTAATAGTTTCACTCGCTTCTTTGGACTATAAAGAGTAGTACCAGAGACAATGATGACAAAGCACTTAGCACGGTGGCTGGCACTTAGCACGTATTCAATCACAGGGAAAAGCTTACCTTGATTTTAAAATGTCCTTGGATTCTCTGACTTTCCTCCCTTCCAACGTGAGCTTGTTCTGCCTCCCTTCCCTAAGTGTGAACTAAACTCAGTGACTCTCATCTAATGAAAAGAACGTGGTGGGAAATCCATTTGCAACAACATGGATGGGCCTTGAGGCCTTACGCTAAGTGAAATAAGTCAGACAGAGAAAGGCAAATACTGTGTGATCTCACTTACATGTGGAATCTAAAACAACCAGATTCATAGAAACAGAACAGATTGGTGGTTACCAGAGGCAGAGGGGAGTAGGTAAAATGGGTGAAGGCAGTCAACAGCTACAACTTTCAGTTACAAGATAACCAAGTTCTGGAGATGCAGGGTGCAGCATGGTGACTGCATTGCATAACTGAAAGTTCAGAGAGTAGATCTCAAAGGTGCTCATCACAAGAAAAACAATCTGTAAGTACGTATGACTAGACTTATTGTGGTGATCATTTCACAAGAGATACATATATCACATCAGTATCTTATGCACTTAACACGTATACAATGTTTGCATCCATTGTGTCTCGGTAAAACTGGAGAAAATGTAGTGGTAGCAATCTGGGATTTCTGAGGTTAGATCATAAAAGGTATTGTCAACTCCACCTTGATCTCTCTTCACTGATTTGCTCTGGAGGAAACCAGCACCGTGTTCTGAGGACACACAAGCAGCCCATGGAAAGGCCCACACTGGCAGGAAATGAGGCCTCTCCCCAACCACCAGGAGCAACGTGCAAGTCACGTGAACAAGCCATCTCAGAAACAAGGCCCTCAGTCTCAGTCAAGCCATCAGATGACAGCAGTCCCCACCGACATCTGACCACAACCCCCCGAGTGACTCCTACCCAGACAATCCAGCTAAGTTGTTTCCAAATTCCTGATTCACAGAAGCTAGAAGATAACAAACATTCATCATGGGTTTAAGCCACTACATGTTGAGGTCACCTGTTACACAGCAATACCTCACTAACGTGCAGCTAATGTGCACGAAGGCTCTCCAGGCAGGAATGAACATTCATCATTCTGCAAACGGACTTGACCATGAAGCCACTTTTTTTCTTCTTTTTCTTTTTCTTTTTGCCACAGAGGCTCTGAGAGATTAGTCTGTGTTCCATGGAACACCTTTTGGCAAACACTAGTCTAGAACTTAACAGTTTATAAAGACTGTTGACATTTATTATTTCATTTGATCATCTCAGCAACTGTGAAGGCGTTAGTGTGATCTTTATTTTATCCAGGAGAACACTGAGGCTCAGAACGGGTAAGTACCTCTTCCAAGTTCACATAACTAATCAAATTGATAGGAAATAACTCAGACTCAAGGACTGGGATTCCAAACCATGTTTTTTTTTTTTTCTCTGGTTTGACCAGAACAGCCTAAGTTTCTTTAAACCTGGGATAAAAATACTGAGAATCTAAGAGTCCCAGGAAGGGGTGCTTTGCCATAGGCCACCCTCCCTGATGCTTTGGAGAGTGAACCAGGTGTTTCTCAAGAGGCTGGAGCTGGAGCTGTCCCTGACTTCACAGAACAGAGGCCCCTGCAGCCCTGATAACAACATAATGCAGGCACCACACAAAGACTTAAGCCGCTCCTGAGAGCTTTGCCTGTATCACTTTATTTAATCCATATAACAAAGGAAGCAGGATGTCATAACTGCCTTACAGATGAGAAGACCAAGTCACAGGAAAAATGGAGCTACTAGCCCCAATCAGCCATTAGTAATTGATATGGCTTAAATTGGGACCCAGGCGATCTAAGACTCTCAGGGTGTGAAGGGACCTTAGAATCAATATCTCAACTCTCTTCCACAAGAGGGGCAGAACCAGTGGGGGAATCCAGATCCTCTAAGCTCCTATGCTGTTCAGAGGGTGACATCTTGCCCAGAGGCTTGGTTCAATGAATATAACATTCATTAATTCCTATGAGGTTATTTTAAGGCTGTATATGCTGAACCAGATCTATCATAACTACTACCCATATAGCCCAAAATTCCACCATGAAAAAATGAATCTTTGGCCTAAAGCAACGTTCTCAACCAGTAGAATCCAGGAGCCGACCCAGGTTGGTTTATGGTTAAAATGGGTAACAATACATGATCACAAATTTGCAGAGAAAAAAAAATAAGTCAATGGATAGACTCTTTTCATCTCTAAGCTTTTCCTCCCATCAGTTTTTCTTAAACACCTGGCACCTGCTTTCTTGTCTCACATGACAAAAGTGAGTGAATGTTCAATTGTCAACTATCACTCCGATACCGAGCATCTCTATTTGAACTGTCAGGCTCCCATCACATTAAATTTGGTAACTTATACTCTTTGTTTTTCTCCTGCTAAACTACTTGATGTGTTATTACATGGGCCTGATTACACATAAGAAACTCATTTTCCTGGTAATAAAATTGTTGCCAACTATATGTCAGAATTACAAATATTGGCATTGGAGCCCATTCTGCAAAAGTCACAGTGACATCTAGATTCTTCATCACTTGACCAAATCTGCATTGTCTCTACAACTACCTCTTTTTAAACGGCAAACACTACCACCACCCTACACACACATTGGGGAGCTGAATTTAAAAAATTAGGATCCTTTGCATAAGCGATAGGCATTGAGACTAGAATTCTGTACAAATGGGAGGGGAGAGGAAGAGAGGGAGGGAGGAGGGAAGGAAGGAAGGAAGGAAGGAAAGAAGGAAGGAAGGAAGGAAGGAAGGAAGGAAGGAAGGAAGGAAGGAAGGAAGGAAAGAAGGAAAAGTAAGGGAGGAAAAGTAAGGGAGGAATAGGGAGGTAAATTCCCTGTGATCACATGGTTTATGTATGACAGTTGTTAACTATCCAAATCCTATGTTTTCCCATCAATTCACTCTGCTTCAAAATTTCCTCCATGGAAAAGGGAAGTAATGGACCCAAAGTTATTGGCAGTATAGAAACTAGAATCCCCTGCAATCCTGCTGCCCTATCCCTCCATCCACCCTCATCACCCCCCCCCCGGCTCTGCACATGGAGAAGGAAGAGGATGTATTCCTCTAGTGACCACCCCCTCCCTTGCCAATGGTTCTGGCTCTCATCCCGACCCCAACATTAAAGAGAGGATGAGAAAGTCAGACTTCATTTTCAATTCATAGTACTCAGTTCTAGACACTTATAAGGGAAAAGCGAATCTTAATCTTTGTCTGCAAACCACAAATAAATGTTCTAGAAAGCAAACATGAGATTTCTGTTTCTCCATTCTGGAGAAAGAACAATGAGCCTGTCACAGAAAAACAGTCAAGTTTCCACAGAGAGTACCACTCGGACCAGAGCCCCAAAGTGGAAGGCCCCTTTGACCTCGGTAAAGGAAAACAGATGTTCCAAAGACTGTCTGAGCCAAGATTTGGTTCAGGCTTCTTTCCCAGCAGTGTCCACGGGTGCGTCATCATCCTTTTGCCAATCCCAGTGACTGCAGGGTAGAATTAAGACTGGGCAGGTTGACTCCCAGCATCTTTCTCCCATAAGAAATCTGTCATGTGGGTGTAATCAGCATGGTGCTGGTGCCATGTTTAGTTAGATTCTGTAACCGAGTCTGAGTCCCTACCAACTCTAACCCTGTCTGGTCATCCAGTCGACAGATCTGAGTGCAGCAAAAAATAGTCCCCTGTAGGCACCTTGCTGCTTCAGCCGAGGGAACTGTCCAGAGGGAAACCTCCTCATTGGCTATCAATAAAATCGCTTCATTCTGTTTATCACTGAACACACTCTCTCTCTGATTCCCTAGGGACTAAAAGTAAAAGGAATCCACTATTTCAAGAAACATTTGTCTTGCCAGCAGCTCTGTGCCTATAACAGATACACTTTACACCACATCTCAGTTGTGGTTGAACTTCTCCAATTTGGGGCAAAATGTGGACTGGATTGTTTAAATGCAACTGATTTAAGATGATGCTCATATACAGACTGCTATGGACTGAATCATGTCCCCCCAAAACTCACGTTGAAACCTTAACCCCAATGTGACTATACTAGAAATAAGGCCTTTAGAAGGTGATTAAGGTTAAATGAGGTCATAAGGGTGGGGCTCCAATCCACAGGGCCTGTGCCCTTTAGAAGAGGAAGAGACACCAGAGCATGTTCTTTCCACCATGTGGGGACGTGGTGAGAAGGTGGCCATCTGTAACCCGAGAGGACAGCCCTCACAGACATCAACCCTGCCTGCCCTTGATCTTGGACTTCGAGTCTCCAGAACTTTGAGAAAAGAAGTATCTGTTGTTTAAGCCACCTTGTCTATTGTGTTTTGTTATGACAGTCTGAGCAGACTAATACAGAGCCAAAGCACAGATGTTTTGGAAATGGGTGAAATAACCAAGTCTACCTACCCAATCTTAATTCTACCCAGAAATCACTGGGATTGGCAAAGAATGATGATGTTCCCCTGGACGCCGCTGGAAAAGAAGCCAGAACCAGAGCTTGGCTCAGACAGTCTTTGGAACATCTTCCTCTTTACTTTCAAGGATAATTGTGGTGATTTTGGCACATCATTAATCCCATTTGGAAAGCTGATTTCCTGAAAGATGGATATTAAATCAAAACAGATTATTTTCTTTCCAGACAATCTAAGCTATACAAGTAAGTTTGGAAACACATTAATAAAGATAGCGGTCGAGCGGCCTCCCAAGTTGAGCATGTCCCACATTCATAAGAGACTGAAATGTTGTTTCAGCGGGGAGAGAAGTGGGATCCCAGAGTCTCCCACTGAACTCCTAGGATGAAGTGCACCGGCGCACACACGACCTGCAGTGAACAGCCACTAAGAACTCACTGATCAACCGAGCGCCTTTTTTCTGTAAATCTTTCAGAGAAACCTCTGAATACATTTTTGAAGAAGAAGGAGCAGGAGAATGTGGAAGGAGCAAAGACCCTGAAAGGGAGGAAAGCTTAAGAGAAGTTGCCCTGGACATAAGCATCAAAAGGCCTGGGCTGGCCCCAGCTCTGCCTGTTTGCAGCCTTGGACCCCTCAAATAAGTCATTTATTCTTTCTACTGCCAACAGTAAGTCTAGATCCAATATTAACAAAAAGAGGGCTGCTTAAAGAACAAGTGAGATAATTTGTAAAAAGTGTTCTGTAAACTGAAAGATGCTACGTACATATAATACAGGCTTCTCCGGAATTTTGCATTCAAGTATGCACTAAAATTGCAGGTTTTTTTATTTTTTATTTTTATAAACATCCCCAGCTCTGCGGCTTTGCTTCTTTCTTAAGTGGATTTAAATATCTCAAAAGAGCTACACACCAATGGCCAATCTGAGCCAAATTATTCACTGGATGCCAAGCATGCCTGTGTCGGCTCACTTAGCCACCCCCACCTCATGCCCAATCGGCCTTTCACTCCTGGTGAACAGGACAGAAGGAAAACGGTGTGCTGGGGGCTTTACAGAGCTGGGGGCCTGCAAGGGAGAGGCAATGTTGTGTCCTTTCTGATATTCCCTTATTCAGAGATATACTTCCCTTCTCCTGAATTGTACTTTGCCATGTGGAGGAGTCCTGGAATTTCCATTCTGCATGAAGCCTTAGAGGACCTCTCCAATCCATCCTCCCATCCATCCATCTGTTCACCAGAAGGTTATTGAGTTTGTTACTATTATGTGCCAGGCACTTCCCTGGGCACTGGGGTCATGACAAAGAGAGTTCTTGTTCATGGGGCCCACATGCTGGCGAGGACACATGGGTAAGTAAGATGGCTTCAGATCATGACAAGTGCCAGGAAGATAACTGAACAAGTGATGTAAGTGCCAAGGCTGGAGAAGGAGAGGAGAGGTCTTCAGAGGGGACAAGGAAGCCCCTTGCTAAGGAGCTGACATTTGAGCTGAGATTCAAAGGGTGGAAAGCAGTTAGTCATGCAAACATGCATCGTAAGCTGCGGAAAGTGCAAGCAAAGGCCCTGAGACAGGAACAAGTGTGCTCCATTTGAGGAACAAAAGGAAGCCAAGTGGCCCCAAGGTCAGATCAAGGGGGGAAGTTGAAGTGATAGGGTCAAAGAGGCCAATAGGGTCAATGTCCTCCTTGCATGTGGGAGGAAAGTGAAGCCCAAAGAGGCTAAATGAGCACCTCAAAGTCTAACAGCTTGTTGCTACAGCTCATTCTAGCAACTAATTCTTTTGCCCCAAATTAAGAGTTTTTAAAGCCATATTTATCAGCTTCTCTCAAACTGTGGGAATATTGCCTGCAAATTTTATTGGTTTTTAAAAGCCCTTAACATATATAAAGCCAGCAAGCCAATCCTGATTTTCAGCAAAAAATCATCAAGTGATCCCAACAATTTAAAATACACGTAAGTTCTGCTATGGAAGCTAAGACATAGTGTCAATCTACTTATTTATTTTTTTGGTAAGCTTCACCCAAGGATATTTTTTCCACTGATCTTCAGAGAGAGTGGAAGGGAGGTATGGAGGGAGGGGAGAGAGGAAGAGAGAGAGAGAGAGAGAGAGAGAAACATCAGTGTGAGAGTGACACATCGATCGTTGCCTCCCGCAGGGATGCGCTCTTGACTAGGGATTGAACCTGAGACCCTTCAGTGTGTGGGTCGACGCTCTAACCACTGAGCACACTGGCCAGGGCTCTACTTTTGTGTAGGTCCTACACAAACAGTAACTATTTGTTAAAGGCTTAGCTTTACAAATAAGAGGAAGGCCAGAGCTCACTAGAGAATAATCATCTTACCTTTAGGTCTTATTTTTGCACCTAAACCTCTTGACAGTGCTTTGCTTAATTCACCCAAGTGCAATAAAAACCAATCTGTTCTCTATCCACCTTCACTTTGTGCTATTAAATTCTCAGGTAATGGGGCTGTAAGCAAAACATCATAATTATAACTTCCTTCCACAATCTGTGAGTGTCTCCACCTGAAGGTTCAAATCTGGGAATATCCAAATCCACGGTCCCTTTCATGTGAACTGTCCCTTCGCTTTTCTGGTATAAAGCTAGGTTCCTCTTTATCTTTGTCCCGCCAAGCACTTGGCCTGTGTAAATGCAAACCTCCAAAGAACAGACTCAAAGTCTGTCCAGTGGCCAGTGACTGGTTCAGCAGAGGAAGAAGTAGAGATGCCATCTGGCTGGAGGGGTTAGTAGAGAAGGGATCTGTGGGCAAGGCTGATTCACTGCCTGCCCGCCTCCCTCCCCCACTTTTTCTCTTTCTCCTCACAACAAGAGGTCTAGTCTCTGACCCCAGGGAGCCTCACAAGGCAAGAGCCAGAGGTCCCAATAACTGAAGAGATAGACTTGAAGCATGTTTAAGGGCCCATGTTATAGTCCAACCCCACCATCTACTACCTGTGTAACCTTGGGCAAGTTACTCAACCTCTCTGTTCCTCAGTTCCCTCAACTGTAAACTAAGGACAGTACCTTCCTCTTGAGATTAAATAAAGAAGATTAACTAAATTGATCTTCTAATTAAATAACAATTGATTGATTAATAATTTATTCATTTAGTGCATGTAAAACACTATAAAATGTCTGGCACATAGTTCTATACAGGTGTGACATATGTCATCCTACTCCCCACTTTTCTCCTGCCTTCACCCTTTTGGCTAGGAAAGACTACTGTCACCTCCCAGCTTCAGGAACAATTGTGCATGAAAGTAGAGCACCTTACAGGATAGCAGCTCAGTGGTGTCGTGATGGCAATCAAGTGTCAAATGGGGGCAATATCAGTTATACCATCAGATAAGCATTTTGAGAATGATTATATGAAGTAATGTACATAACACACCTGGCATACGATGACTGCCCATTAAGTTGTTGTTATCTTTATTAGGGTCTTTTCATTTTTAGCATCAACGGTTGTGACTGTAGATGCTACTTGCATGCCTCGTTACTATGTCAGTCTATAGCCTGTGGGGTTCATCTGTGTTGATCACTGCGACATAAATATATTGAGAATGCTGGTCATATAGAAATGTATTTTAGAAGCCAAGGCAAGCTTCACAGAGGCAGCCCTGCAACCCTCCCTATCAGAGTTCCTTGAAGGTCCTGACAGACAACTGTCCGCTTAGCACACCTCTTTCTTGACACAGGGGCATCTCCCGCTCAGCAAGTCCGGGACTGAACTCATGAGCTTTCTCTCAAGACTGGTCCTGCCCTGGCTGCTGTCTCAGTCATCCCAATCCCTCCACTTCTACAAATTCTCCACTCAAAGCCTGTAGATTTAGTGTCCTCAATAGCTCCCTACTGCATCCACTTCTCCATTCCTAGTCCATGCCCCCACGGTATCTGGTCCTTCACATCCACACGAGCTACACAGCACTTGTTTTGAAACTTAGTTCAGATCACGTCCCTCCTCAGCTTGAAACCCTTCAGTGGCTTCAGAGAAAGACTATAGTCCTCCTGCATGCCACAGTCACATCCTATCTGCAGGAAACTGAGGCTTTGGGGTCTGACTCTGTAGATACCCCTGCCACACCTCAAAACACACTCCCTTGCTTTCTGCTCAAGCCATGGAAACTTCCTTTCAGTTCCTCAAATACACATGCTCCTCTTGCCTCAGGGCCTTTGCACTTGCTGTTCCCTCTTCTCAATAGTTCTCCTCCTTAGTCAATTAATCCCTACATATCCTCCAGGTCTCAGTACACGTGTCTGAATACATTCCCTGACCATCCACCTCACCTGCTCCTTATCAATGTCTTCTATCAGACACTTTCTTAAAACACTGCTGCTCTCCTTCATGGAATACACATAAACTTGTAATTATGCATTCCTCTGTGCAATGATTGGCTTAGGTCTGTCTCTCTCACTATAAACTCTAAGAAGGCAGAGCTTTTGTCTGTGTTATTCTAAGTGTAGCTCTGGTACCTGGGACAGCAGTTGGTGTGTAGTAGGTATTCAATGAACATGTTTTGCAGGGATTAAAAAAAAAAAAAAAAAAGCCAAGGCACACTTCCATGTTCCTAGAGATCTAGAGACAAAAGAGAAGGTGTATTTAAGGTGTAACAGCCTCAGAGTTGAAAAGAGGCACTATCTCTTCACTCTTCAATAGCCAGTCTATTCATAAGACATTTACTTAATGAACAAGTGGGTTTCCTCTTTTCCAGTCTGGAGAAAAGGAAAAAAATAAAGCACTGTTAACAACACTGAACACTAAACACAGACACACACACACACACACACACACACACACACACCAAAAAAGGAATTTCAACCCCAATCCACACAGAGGTGTGTCCAAGCCAGAATCAGCCTTCAGATGAGTTAAGGGAAATGCTGAAGAGCATTCTTGTCAAAACCGGACACTAGCTTTCAACTTATCCGGCTCCCATCAGATCGCAGGAGGAGCCTTAGCATCTGTATGCTAATTACAGACACAGTGGCCCATGCTAGGCACACACACATCTGACTTAGTCGTTTGCGTGGAGGAAACATTGTCCAACATTCTCAAGAGCTTGTAAACGACACTACTGCTTGGGCTGCCCCCTCCCTAGCCCTTTCCAGCCCCACCCTGTTGACAACCCACCCCCACCCCCACCCCCCTTCCTTCTACTCAGATGGGAACCAAACTAGCTGCCTGGTTTGGTAATAAGATTGAGGGAAGACTCAGAAGGCCCCCTGGGCTCCATTACTATGCACACCCTGGAAGAAGGGCCACCTCCAGGGACTGTTGCGGCAGATCGGAGCCCCACTTGCTGCCAGGAAACCTTTCCCACTGAGGACACCCTGGGCAGGCGCGCAGCCCGGGGTCCAGGGGGAGGCACCCCACCCATCTGCCAGAGAGACAAAGATCACCAGAAACAAAGGACACACACACACATACACACATATACAGACACGCACACCCAAAGTCAAAAGCAAATACCGACACTTGGTGCAATTTCAAGCCAAACAGCCGGCTTGCTGTATCTTTAAATAGATTTTGAAACAATCCAGGAGGGACAATGACTATATGATAATGATAGGCATTATCTGGGTTTGGAACCCACGCTGCCTCCGCCCGCCTCCCACCCGTGCTGCAGTTTCCAGGCGCATTTTTCTGCCTCAGGACACTCTGCCAGGAGCAAGAGTGCTTCCACTCACGGAAGCGCGCACACGCAGGAGGTGGAGGCAGGGCGAGGGCGGCCAAAAGTAGGAAATACCAACCTTTAGGATCCCAGTTCACCTGTTTTCTTGGAGTCTCAATTGGAAATTTCATTGCTCCGTTGCCCAGATGGGGAGGAAAGGAAAAGAATCAAAATAATAAAGTCCTCAAGCTTTAAAGGCCTCGGTACAGCAGTCCAACAAAACAATTTCCAAGAATGGGGGAGCCCTGGACTGGCTCGTGGAAGACTCCCAGAGAAAGACAAGTGGAAAATACTGGCTTAGGAGAGGGCTGGAGAGGGCTTGGTGTTTGCACCGGTTGAGGGGTGGCTGGCAGCAACCCCCTGGCTAAAAGGAAAAGTAAGATCCGAGGGGAGGATGAAGAAGGAGCCTCGGGAAGATGCAAGAGCCCAGCTTCCCAAGTGCGGTGCCGGCAGGTTGGGGTCTAGCAGCCGGAGGGCCTGCGACAGGGAGAAGCCCACTGCAGTGTCACTCCAGCCCCCAAAGGCGTGTGCACACACTCCCGCACACACACACTGGCACACACTCGCCCGGGCGCGCGCTCCGGCGGGCACGTCAGCCGGGCTCCGTGGTGCAGAGCGCACACGCCCCACCCCAGCAGTGGCTCGTAGCCCGCAGGCGACGCCCCCCACTCTCCACCCTTGAAAGCCATTGGATGTAGGGGTGGCGCGGCACTCGGGGAGCTCGCGGCGAGGGCGACCCTCCCGCTTTGCGCTTTGCACTGCAGAAGCCGCGCCAAGACGGGAGAGCTCGAGGCGGGTGGAGATGCCTGGCCAGGGCTCTGCCCCTGGCGCCTGACCTGAGGCAGCAGCGGGCTGCGGACTTGCCCGTTGCGGTGGCAGGCGGCGGGAAGCGGCGGGCCTGGAAGCCGCGGTGGGGCGGGGCGCAGGCGGCAGGCGCACCGCTACTTACTGGCTCCCCGGCTGGGGTGGAGGCGGCCGCGGCTCTCGGTGGAGTTGCAGCCGGAGACACGCTTGGCTGCCAGGAAGGCGCTGCAGGAGGCGGAGGAAGAGCCGCGGTGGCCCTACCGCAGAACTCTGCTTCGGGGTCACCTCTTGTCTTCGCTCCCACCCTGGGCGCACCTCCCTTCTTTTCTCACTTCATTTTTCACTCCAGTCCCCTCCCGCGCCAGGTTCTCCCGCCTGCGCCCCGAACCTCCATCCCCAGCGCACTCGGAGGAGACTGGAGCCAGCCATGAGCCTTTTGTTCTGGGACCGTTCAGCATCAGCCTTGCTCTCCTGCCCGGGAGAGCTCGCTCCCCAGGCACAGCCCGGTCCCTTTCCCAGCTACCTGCAGTCGGCGGAGGCCGCTGTTCCGAGGCCCGGGAGGAGGCTGGAGACAGGCGCAGCGGCCCCAGAGGAACGCAGAGTTGCCAAGACCTGGCAGCTCCTGGAAGCAGCGGCCCCAGGAGTCCCAGGGCCCAGCAGGTACAGGTGCGAAGGACTCCAGACATGCTCCGGGAAAGAGGCTAAACCTGGCACATTCCCCCTCCCCCCACTCTCACTTGCCCCCCGCCTGAAGCTACATGAGGGCTTTCGGTGGGACCTCAGTCTAAGAAGAACCTAGTGGGCTGAGATGGTCCTGAATGGGCCACTGGAAGTACCAATATGAACAATGTTTAGAAATTACTTCGGGTGCCTAGCAACGGAGCCTTGCCCATAGTACATGCTCAAGAAATACTTGCTAAATGAAGGCATGAATTGCATAAAGTAGAGTTGGAGAGGGAGCCGTTTAAGTTACTGTCCGTTCCATATATATCTTGAACCCCTTCTATGTGCCATCACTGCACCAGGTGCTGGCAATATGGCAAAGAACAAGATAGGCAGGACCTTGCCTTCGTGGGGCTTAGTGTCTACTGCAATGAGGTAGGGTTAGATTGTCGTTGCCTTCACTTATGAAAGAGAAGGTGACTGTCCAGCTGATTCCTGAGCCTGCCCTTTGTGGCCCTTACCCCCTATCCTGGGAGTTGCACTTTGAACTGCATGCCATGATAGGGCACCTTGAGGCTTCTGAGGAGCCTTGCCAGCAGCATCTTCTTCATCATCTATTCTCCACTGTCACATCCAGGTGTCTGAGTTCCAGGGCAAGATCCACAGAGGTCCACTGTCATCTATGGGAAGGGTTGGTAAGTGCTTTGTCACTGACCCTACAAGCTGACATGGTCAGAGCCTGGTGTTCTCTGCAAACCCTGTTCAGCAAAAAACTGGTACCAATCTGACAATGCCACCTGAGTCCTCAGCCCTTTGTGCAGGCTGAGGTTCCCCAGGCACTTCAGAGCCACTTTCTCTGGGACTCTTTTCCACACTTCGCTTCCCTCTACTAGAAGGCTGAGAGGATGGATGAGACATGGAAACGCGACAAACAAGGAATTTCTGTGTCTCCAGTCATGCCACCAGACACATGAGTATGTATATAAATTCTGCTCCAAAATCTAAAGGGAACTGCTTGTATGCTCCCGAGAAAGCCTCCAGAGCTCCCTCTGCCCTCTCCTTAATTGCTCACGGGCAGGAGGGCTCCAGCCCAGCCACTGCAATGCCATGTTTTTACCGGCATCCGAGTCAGAGAGATGTCCACAGAGAAAGATACCCCTCTTCTGAATCCTCTCAGGATGGGGATGTAAGACTAACATATATCAAATGCATCCCTCACACTTCTCTCCATTCATTCTCCCTACATCTTTCCTCTGAGGAAGCTCTAACTGGTCCCATTTTACAGGTGAGAAGATCAAAGCTCAGTGATAAAGGAACATGCCTAAAGCCACAACACGGAGACTCAAACCCAAGTGAGCTCATCTGATCCCTGACCCATGAATCTAATCCTGAAGCTGTCTCATGGGTTCTTTTATCAAAGTTTCCAGTCCCTCCATTTCAAAATGAGTTGGATTAACCTTGTATCCATTCCCGAGGCACAAAATACAGCCTTACATACATCATTCAGCCAATCAACAAACATTTATTGAGCATCCTATGTGTACAAGACAGATTGCAGTTTTTCTTAAAAGTTATAGTGCAACCTGGAGAACCTTCCTCAGAAAAGAATCAGCAGGACAATTATTTGGAGGTTTGGGATGGACCTACCGGCGTGAGGGAGCAGGGTCAGGGCTGTGCAGTCCTCTTGTGGGTTAAAGGCTAGCAATAGTCATGATCCCTTAAGATCATCTCTCTGCTAGATCATTCAGTGCCTCCCACCACCACCGGTAACCTCTGGAGCTTTTTCTCACCTCCACTTTCATTCTGCTTTCTCAGGATGTAGACAAAGACAAGTTTGTGTGTGTGTGTGTGTGTGTGTGTGTGTGTGTAAGTTCAACAACAACAAAAAAATCAATCAATCAATTAATTAATCCCAGTACCCTCTCCCCTAACTGGCCTAAATCAAATCCAACTCCTAACCTGGGTGGTATTTGGAACGGACTGCTGGGGTAGGGGTGGGGGTCAGGGGGAAAGCCCCCGCCCACGTAGAACAACTTAGCACATTAACTCTCTGGGCCACTGCCATCCCCTTCCACCAGCTTCCGTTCTACACCTTCGTTATTGCAAACTAGAGTCCACTTACCCCAAGAAGGAGGGAAGCAGTGGTCTTTGTAGAGAAAAAGCATTGAAAAAGGATGCCGCGCCGAGCGGGTCCCTCTCCTTCCGTGCTGCCACAACTTCCATGGCTATTGCCGCGGCCGGGTTAAGCCTGGTGGAAAGAGACCGCCTGGGATTCCTGCGGCAGGAAAACAAAGCATCCTGGCGCAAAGTGGCCCAGCTCTGGCCAGAGGTGGCGTCCCCTGCGCATTCGGTGGGACGTAGGTCTTTGCTGGGGAGGCGTGGCTGTAGGTCGCTGGGTCTCTGCAGCTCAGAAGCTGCAATCCTTGCAGCACGACTTTCATGAAAGCCCCTGGGCGCGGGAGGACGGGGGAAGCGCAAAGGCCCCAGTCATCTCCCACGAGGAAGTTTTCCGAGAGTTGGCTCCTTCAGCCCCTCCCGGTGGCGCAACCCTGGACGGGTGTGAGAACAGAGGGGAACTGACTGCCTCGTGGGGGGTCTCGAGGGGCTGGCAACGCAGAGCTCAACCCCAGAATTGCTGAACACGGATTCCGGGGTGCGGCAGGAGAGCGAATCGCAAGGAGAGATGAGGCAGCTCGGGGAATCCTGCTTAGTGCTGGTTTGGCAACGGAAGGAGGAGGGGAACAGATCTGATGAGAGTCAACTTTAATTCACGAATATTAGATGAATTCATTTATCTGTCTTGGGTTGTTTTCTTTTGAGGTCCAGAAGAAATCCCAATCTTCCAAGATCCCCCAATTCCCAAGACACCTCCGATACCTCTTCCCAAAAGAACCGTCATTTTGTGGCGATAAACCCATACACACACCCAGCGTATAGCCACTCCAGCCGGAAAACTGATAGGGTCCTTACACATTCAAGTTAACTTAAACTTCTTCTACCAGAAATGTTTTATTTCCCAGAGAAGTTTCCACTTTGTTCTCAGCATTTAAACACTCCTACATTTGTTTTCATGTCCCAACCGGCATCTGCAGAAACGCACCCTTAAATATATGTTGCTCTAATCTTGGGCTCTGCTTTTGGCTGGGTGAAGCTGGAAGCGCACCAGCAGCGATAGGGCAGAGGGTGTCAGATGTCATACTGCTCAACTACAAACTCCCTGTGCCTAAATCCTGCAGCTTTATTTCTGTGACTCAAACCTCTGATTGGGGGTTAACGAAGACAACACACTATAAACTCCAAAGAAGTTGTAATTAAAGCATCGATTGATGAACATGTTTCATAACCAGGAACTGGATCTTCTCCCTTTATGAGTTCCTTTGTTTTAAACTTTTGTCCTTAAGAAAATATTATTTACGGGCCCAAGCACTGTGCCAAGCATTTTACCAAAATGTACTGAGCTTCTTATAAAAAAAGTTTCAAGGCGTTTCCCTCTCTCTGAGTTATCACCAAAACATAATCCCAGGTAATTTTTTTGAGAGCTGGAGCTGGAATTGTTTCGGTTTTCCCCTCGATTTTTTATTTTGAAAAAAAAATTTCAAACACACAGAGAAGTTATGCTCATTTAGTAAAAAACAGGATCCAATCAAGGATTGCACTTGTTGTCCCACATAGTTAGTGTATTTTCTTCTAGAAAACTTTATCTTTGTTTAAATGACACCAATTCTTTTGAGTCCAAATTCAATTGCTTTCTGGTAATTTTAATATCATGATGTAGCTAAAAGTCAATTGAGTCAAAGGGGGAAAAACAAAACACGATTTCCTGACCATAGCAGGTCATTCAAACTACTCAACACCTTCTATGAACGTGTCTACGCCAATATCCATGAAATAGAAGGCTCACTCAAGCTCCTCCCTGGACTCAGTCCTAGCCTTAGTCAAATTACTTATCTTTGTTTCTTATCCCTCAAAAGGCCGTGTTTCAGGGATGGATGAGCGTTTTCACACATACACATCAAGTTGACAGGCACATATGGTATTTTACTGAATTTAAAAACAAGAATTCAGCAAGGCTACACACCATAATGAGTGAGCTCTGATTTTCATGTCATTCTAGGGAGGTTTTAATTTGAACCAAACTTTTAAGGCTCATGGAAGGCATGCGTGTTTTCAACAACCTATTTATTTATGGGCAGGTCTTAGTCCCAGAGTCTTTCAGCTTGGAAAAGAGTTGACAATCCTTTAGAAGGCACCTACTGTCCTGCCATATTGATAGATGCTTCTCCCAGGCAGCCAGTGAAAGATTTGGAATAGTCTGACCAATGGAAGAGGTTTTGTTTAGGAGGAGATGGGACATAGTCTCAGCGTCCAATGGGAATGTTTGAAATAAATTCATTTCATTTTTGCTGCTTTTGAAGCAAATACGTGTTTGGTTGAAAATGATTGGACCAAGTGTAATGTTAGAACTTTCCTCTCCTACCACTAAATCATCTAAAAGTCTGCTGAATCTTACAACCAGATTTGGAAGATATCATGTCAAGATACTTCCTGGTTCAGTGTTCCACCTTCGAGTTGGATTCCAATTTACGTGACCATCCATGATTTCTAAATATATCTAGTGAAAGACATTCCAAACTCTGTATTGATAGGCTTTTCAAATTTTAAGGAACTTTGATTAGATCAAATCTTTTCTTATTTCCAGTCTACATCTTCCTTCCTTAATTTTCCAGCACCTAAGTGAAGATAAAGAGCAACAAGGCCCTTACAATAACTTTAATCTGTTGGAGATTAAATTGTCCAACACCCTCTTCTTCATGTCAAGTAACTCTTTTTACCCCGTTACCAACATGTACAAGCATTTTCACTCACCCCCTCAGTCTGGTGCCTGTGTGCAGTGCACACACTTCACAACTGTCTGCCCTGGCCCTTTATATAAGGTGCATGCACAGATGGAGACAATGAGTGGGAGTATATTGATGAGTTCCAATTATTCAAGGTCAATTTTTGAAAAAAAAATTATTTAAGTGCCTTATGTCATACATAAATACAAATTGATTTTAGATTTGTTTAGAAAGAGAAAATATATTATTGTTCTTCATTTCTGGACACTTTCAGCTTCTCTTGTTTTCCTTATTTTTCTCAGTTACTAGATGCTCAAACTGTCGTAGAGCTACAAGATCACATTCCTGTTCTTTCAGGAAATTCATAACATTAAATTTGAACTTAATAGTATAGTGATATACCTCAATTACTTCTGAGCCAGGAATGATGGAAATAACACATGTAATTCTAAAATATTATGGGGAGATCCATACTCTACCTCTGACCAGCTGGGTAAATTGTTATTTTATTAGGAAAGTTACTGAGAGGATGTGAAGTTCCTACATTTACAGTTATGTTTTGTTGTCCTCTATTCCTAGGAAATAGCATCATCTATTATTTTCTGTCTTTGATGTTAAGACTTTTATTGATAATATCAATGCATTGGATATAGAGTATTTTTTCTGGCAAATAAAAATTTTAAAGCTGACATCAGAGAGCTCATCTATTAAATTTTATATTAGAAAGAGGATAATCAGGGGTTATCCATTTATTCATTCTTCATTCTTCTGCCCTTTCTTCATGGAAAGCTACAGATCCTGACAAAGTTTAGAATATTTGCAGTGATTCCCAGTCCATCAAACAGAGATTTTGTTGGTTTAGAAATTCTAAGATTATTCCAGTGAGAAAGCTGAATCATTGAATATCATTAAATCTCAGTAGAAGGGACTTTAGAGACCATATAGTGAGAGCTTTTCTGACAGAAAGCAGATTCCATGGTCCAAGTGTCTCTTCTGGAGATCTTGTTTCAGGGGGTCTAAGGTAGGGTCTGGGGATTTATTTCTTTAACAGGAGTCCCAGGTGATTATTTCATGCAGTCAGGCAGCCCTTTGTTTTACAGATGTGGTGGTGGGTCCTGAGAGCTAAGATGACTCTCTTGACACCAAATAGCTGGTCTGTGACAAAGCTGGGACTGGAACAGAAATGTCCTGATTGGCCTCAAGTCTTCATAAAATGGACTAACATATTTAAGAAACATTTTCAACCATGGTGCAGATTGTGAGCTGTGAAAAGAAATCAGTTACATAACCAGAAATTTTAGTTATCTGAGACTCCTTGTTTCAGATGCATTCTGGTTAATTAAGCATCTATGACACCCTTGTCCTTTATTTGCTGAGAACATTCCTCCAATCTTTTCTCTGATTGGTCCCATGTGCTTGATTATGGTTTATGGGGCTCCCCTTGGTAACTTTGTGCCAATCATTACCTATCTCCTTCATGCCTCTTGATCAGTACTTGTCTTCTCCTTAAAACTTTTATCAAACTAGGTATGTCTCCCTTGTTGACTTATATTGCACAGTTACTTCCCACACTATTCAATTTATCATCCTTTCATTTTATTGCTCTATTTCTCTAATCCTCTGTGTCTAACTTTAATTCATTCTTGTTTATATGAATGTTAAGTGTTTGCATATAAGACAGGTGTCATAGAGTGGAAAGACCACCAGGAGAGAGATTGGAACTACTAATTTCTAGTCCCAGCTCTGCCACTAATAAACTGTGTGACTCTAAGCAAGCCACTTAGCTTTTCTGAGCCTTTGTTGTTCAATGAAAGGGTTAAACTCTGAGATTCTGAGTCCTTTCTATATATCTGCCTCATCTCTTAAAGGAAGGAAGGAAGGAAGGAAGGAAGAAAGGAAGGAAGGAAGGAAGGAAGGAAGGAAGGAAGGAAGGAAGGAAGGAAGAGAGGGAGAGACCATTTTTTCTAATTTATTTTTCTTTTCACATGGAGCTTATTTCACAAAGCTATACAGAGTGTTCACTCAATAAATGCTGACACTTTCATCACTGATCTAGCTTGACTTTCCTTCTCCTATCACAGATGGTGCATGAGCCACACATATCTGATTACAGCTGACCTTTGTTTTGGTAAAGACTAAAATAGTACAAACTGTGTGTCTTTCCAGTGGCATCACCCTTTCTCATGAAATCACACATCCTGTTCCTTAGCTCTCTATATTTGCCATTAAAGTAAAACATTATTTCCTCATGTCCCTTTTATCTGACAGGTTCTTTTTAATTCTAATAATAGCAGTCCTAATTTTGGGGTGTATCATATTATTTATTCATATTCCTGATGACCTGGCCTGTTTCTTTCTTTAGAACTTTCTTTCTAAAGAAAATTTTTATTTCTTTATAATTTTTATTTGCAATTAGGTCTCTGGCTTGGTTTATGTTTTGCATTGGTTTAGAAGATACTTAGTCTCACGATCACAACCATAAGCACACTTATTTGTGTGTGTGTGTTTTTTTTTAACAACATGTGTTACTCTATCACATATAAAATTGCTTTGTTCAGTCAATTAATCCATATTTAAATGCACTAACTTTAGATAAACATACAAGAAAGAGAACACTAGAAGTATGGATGATAGAAAGTCACTCAGAGTTTGAAATAGTACTAAAGATTGTAGAACAAAAATATGCAAACTTTCAGGACCTTGGACAGTTAAAAGTACTCTTGTAATCCCTGGTCAAACCACATAAGCAAGCTTGTGGTATATTTGAAAATCTATAGGGACATGGTACTTACTTTGAAATATGCTGCTTTTTTTTTTTTTCAGATGAAGCAGCATAAATGAATGGATTCCAGTATTAGGTACTGTTTCCCAATACTTTTCTATGAACTTCTTCCTAAAATTAATAGAACAGGAAAAACTATTACTGAATATTCTGATACATAACATTATTTGAACTCCAGATTGAAACTTGAAGATGATCAAAACACCAGACAGTGGCAAGTTCAAATTGCTGGGCCACAGGCTGGTGCTTAGCATCTAAAGCTGTAATTTCTTGTTTGTTTCCCCACATGGATTTTCAGAAAATACAATCAACACGCGTTTAAACTAATCATGGACAATTTTCTATGATCCACATCTTACAAGAAGAGAATAAAGACTTCCCCAGTGAGGGATATGAAGCCCAGGCTGTGTGCTCAGATACAGGGGGTAAATAGCTTCAAGGTGTTGATGGAATTCTACAGAGGGCGAGATGGTAGCATCGCTGCGGTGTTGTGCTGAGCGCTCCGCACACTCTTCCTTAGCGGGTTTGCTATTTCTTTTAAAAATGTAAGCTAACACTTTTGAATACACAATCATGAAGAACTACAGGTGCGCAGTATCAGAAGCAAAGAAAGTGCTACCTCACTACCATCCAAGACATGCAAATTGGAACAACAATGGGATGCTGTTTTTCATCTTTCAGATTGGCAAAGATTAAAAAGATTCCCAGAGATGAAGGGAAATGAGCGCCGTCCTTCACTGCTGGTGGGAATGCAAATTGGTACAAGTTTGGTATGGGGTAATTTGGAAATGTGGATCAAAAGCCCCCAAAATAATGATGAAGTTACATATGCAATAACATAAAAAACAGATCCTCAGTTCACTGTTAAGCAGAAAAGGCAGGTTACCAAGTTATAGAATCATATCTTTATGATATTTAAACATACATTCTGAAATGACGAGGATAGGATGGTTGGGAGACAGGGGAGAGTATTTCATTTTATTTACATGTTTTGAATGTATTCATATTCACCATGAATTACTGTTTCCACTTTAAAAACAATGATTTATCCAATTATCAATAGAATTCTAGTGGTAATGACTGCTGGTTTCTTTTGGGGGATCCCCACTTGGTGGGATTGGTTTTGGCATGTTTGAGATGCTACAGGGAAGCCAGTGGGGCTGGACAGTTAAGGGTGGACGAAGAGAGGGCCCTAAATAATAGAGAGCTGAGGAATGAATTACTCCCGGCCTTGAAGTCATGACGGAGGGTTTGTATTTCATTCTGGAAGTTATAGACCACCGTTTCAGGGACAGAGCAAGAAAGAAGCAATGATTAGATTTGTAATTTTGATTTTCTTTTGTTTTTAATTACTCTGGCTTCCGTGTGGAGCATGGTACGGAGTGAGGGAAGATGAGGAGGCAGGAAGATGGGTAAGATGATCATTATGGAAAATGGTAGATGAGATGAAGGCACTGAGGGTGTAGATGGAAGGAAATAGAAAGATTTGATTTAAATTTTGGAAGTAAAAATGACAGAACTTGCCTAGCTGCTAAGGTAGAAAAGAAGAAATCAAGGATAGCTCACACATTTAAAATTAGGGATAATCCTAAATTATTCCTTAACATCAAATTTACAAAGCCTAAACAACTCCTTTGTGATACTAGTTTTCAAACCTTTTTATTGAAGCATGTCATTATAGCGGGTTGAGTGGTGGCCCCCCAAATGATATGTCTATGTCCTAATCCTAGGAATTTGTGAATGTTACTTTATTTGGAAAAGGAGTGCTTCAGATATAATTTAAATTAAGGATCTTGAGATGAGATTATCCAAGATTATCTGATGGGCCCTAAATCCAATGACAAATGTTTTTATAAGAATGAGGCGGACAGTGTATAGACAGAAGAGAAGCTAAGGGGACCCCAGAGACAAGAGACAGGAGTGAAGCAGCTACCAGTCAAGCAGTGCCAGCAGCCAGCGGAAGGCGGAGAGGCCTAATGGATTCTCCCCGAGAGCCCCTGGAGGGAGCACAGCCCTGCTGAATTTGGGACTTCTAGACTCCAGAACTGTGAGAGAACACATTTCTGCTGTTTTAACCCACTCAGTTCCTGGTAATTTGTTACGGCAGTCACAAGAAACCAATAAAGACATAGCTACAAAAACCTGCACAAACCGTAATTTAATGATCACAAAGTGTTTATTACTCTTTCCCATTAAAAAACCCCATTTAATTGTGGAAATTTTCAAACATACACAAAAGCAGAGAGAGTAACATAATGAACCTTTTTGTTTCCAAAACCCACTTTAAACAATCATCAATAAATGGTCAATCTAGTCTCCTCTGTACTTCCATACACCCTCTTGCCACTGGATTATTTAAAGCAAATCCTAATCATATTACTATTCTATCTAAAAATACTTCAGGAGCTATCTCTAAAAAATAATGACTCCTTTTTTTTTTTTTTTTTTATCCTCACCCGAGGACACTTTTTGCATTTATCTTCAGATAGAGCGGGAGGGAGAGAGGGAGGAAGAGAGAGAGAGAAACATTGATGCGAGAGAGAAACATCAACTGGTTGCTACCCACATGACCCCAACTGGGGCCGGGGACAAACTGCAACAGAGGTACGTGCCCTTAGCGGGAACCGAACCCGGGACTCTCTGGTCTGTGGGCCGATGCTCTAACCGCTGAGCCAAACCGGCCAGGGCATGACTCCTTTTTAACATAATCAAAATGCGATAGATCACCTAAAATGATAAAAAATGTTCTTAATAATATCAGATATCTCTATTCAGTATCCAAATTTTCCCAGTTGTGCCAGATATGGTTTCTTTGTTCAGCTGGTTTGTTGGAAAAAAGAATGACATTCTGTATTTGGCCTATATGCCTTTTAAAGAAATATTTTTCATTGATTTTTTTAGAGAGAGGAAGAGAGAGAGAGATAGAAACATCAGTGTGAGAAACATTGATCAGATGCCTCCTGCACACCCCCTACTGGGGACCATGCCCGAAACCCAGGCATGTGCCCTGACCAGGAATTGAATGGGGACCTCTCAGTCCATGGGACGACATTCAATCCACTGAGCCACACTGGCCAGGCTGGCCAATATGTCTTTTAAGTCTCTTAATGTATGAGTTCCTCTCCTTCTTTTCTTTTTCCTTCTAATTCGTTCTTTGAAGAAACCAGGTCAGGTTATTGGCACAAGGCCCTGGATTTTAATCCATCCCTGAGTGTCTTCAGTATGTTCCTACCTCCCGTGTTTCCTGTAAACTAGGAATTGGATCTTGAGCAGATTCAGCTTCAATAGTTTCGGCAAGAATACGTCACAGGTGGGGTTTGTACTTTGCATCGCATCACATTCAAGCCTGGTTCTCTTTTTTGTGTGATGCTAAGATTGATCACTGGTTTTAGGTGTTGTCAACCTAATCTAAGCATTATCAAGTTCCCTGTTAGCTTTTCCCTAATTGTTTTACATGCATTTGTTCTCATTACCTACCATCATTGTTTAGGGTTGCATAATGATAATATTCTAATTCCACCACTCTTTTTGCATTTATTATCTGGAACTGTTATATAAAGAAAAACTTTCCCTCATAAATAATTTGATTACCTTGAGGTATAGCCCATATAGGAAAGACAGGATAGATGCCCAATTTTTTTCTCTATATGTACCAGTTTTCAGAATAATGAGTTGGTTCCCTAACATCCTCCAAAGATGACACATAAATAAGTTTTTTTCTTTTCTTTTATTAGAAAATCATGAATTTTACTTTTGCTATTATTTTATTCCTTATTTGGGGGGTTCTGGCCAGAAGCCACAAGGGTCCCATTTCCTTGGCTGTGCCTCCTGGGCGCCACTGCACATAAGCCAATCCCAGACCCACTCACCCATTTCTATACACGTGTCCTTGGTTACACAGAGGGCCAGGTGTCCTGGCAATTTGCCAGAGTAACTCACCTGGTTACTAGCAGGATGCAGGTGAGATCCCAAGCCCATGCCTTTCCCACTGCAAGATAAAGAAGGTAGCTCAGCTATTCAGATTGGTAAACATTGTGCCGCCAGGTGCGGAGTGACCACAGTGACTACGACAGTAAGCACACACATTGGCGGATAGGAAGTAAAACTGGAACACCTTGTGGTTATATGTAAGACTTGTCATTGTGGTTTGTCAAGAAGGTCAGTAAATGGTGACTTGTGAACCAAAAGTAAAAGGGAGGTGGGAATTGGAGTCAATTGTGAAATCAAAGGACTTGAGTTTGGTTAAGAGAAAAGTTTTTTTTTTTTTTTTAATACTGAAAAGAATCTGTTTTAAAGCAAAACAGCAAAACTAGAAAGTTCCCAGTTTGTTCTACCCAGTTTTATTTTAATTTAATGTTATTTTCATTTTTAAAATAATATTTTAATATTAAGTACAATATAATATGCAAGTCTGAAGTTCTAGATTCACAGTTCTTTATTACATGGATTCCAACAGAACATGGTTCAGATTTTGTGCCCCTCCCCCCTAAAATGTGACTGATGATGGACAGTGTAATGTAATACTCCTGGAGATGCAAGGGAAGGGTTAGCTCTTCTTCATAGTGGCAGATGTATAAAGCAAGTGATTTTAATAGTATCTGTTCTCTCATTTAACAACGGAGCCCGGAGTCTTTTCACAAAACCGTATTCAAGTCAACCCGTGTCCTTAAATTAATCCTTCATATTTTAGTATACACGATGTGTATGGTAATAGAGTTGAAGGAACTAGAAAATTATAAGCAGCAGAAGACTAATAATTGCTGGTTTTTTCTTCATCTACTGTACCAACAGCTACCTATAAAATGGAATTGGTATCTTCTTTGTGGGTCCATGCAAAGGCCAGTGTGCATGAACTACAATAACATATATTTTGACTCAGCAATGTCACAGGACAGAGAATTGTGGGACCACCTTCTTTTTATTTTCTTCCTCATAATTGAAGCATCTGGAGAGGGAAGAGGAATACCCACCTTTACCTTCAGAAATCAATTTATTTTTATTTATAGAAAGCTCTGATTCCTCAAAAATAACATTAATATATAATATGTCCGGCCGGTGTAGCTCAGTGGTTGAGCGTCCACCCATGCACCAAGAGGTAGCCGGTTCGATTCCCGGTCAGGACACACGCCCAGGTTGTGGGCCCGATCCCCAGTGGGGGGCATGCAGGAGGTGGCCAATCCATGTTTCTCTCTCTCTCTCCCTCTCACTTCCTCTCTCTAAAATCAATAAAGAAAAAAAATAACATTAATATAAAGTCTCTTTTCCCTCCCCCACCCCAGCAATCTTCAATCTTTTAGCACTTAGATTTCTTGAATGGCCTGTCTGCATCTCGCCCTCCCTTCTCTAAGTTTGCTCTCCTACCCAGTTTGTTCCCTCGCCTGGCTCAGCACTGGTTCCCAACCTTGGAGTTTGTTTAATATTACAGATTCTACACACCATCCCACATTTAGTGATTCAGAGCTCACGGGGTGGATCCCTGCAATGTGTGTTTGTAACAAGCTTCCCAAGGAATTCTGATAGAATGGTCTAAGGACAGGAGTCTGGGACCCACTCCCACGAAGCACAGTGATTTTTCATGACCATGGAAAGGGGCACACCTTTCTCTCTTCCCACCTACCTCCAAATGAACCCTCACCAAACATCATCACTATAATGAACTTTTAACTCCACACACAAGCCCTTAAGAAACTTAAAATCTTTGTACCTAAATTTTAAAACTATGATTTCAAACAGAGAAAGCTTTGCTTAAAATCATATCATTCCTTACTTTATCACATATAATGTTGAAAACCTTATCTGGGCCAGATATTGGCATCAACTAAGATACCCTAGGTTTCAAGTGTCAGAAAAATCGATCCACTCCATCTTAAGCAGACAAGGAATTTGCTGGCTCACATTACTGAAAAGTCCAGATAGTACTGGCTTCAGTCATGCTTGATACACAGGGCTCAAAATGTCATTCCAATTCCATTTCTCTCTTTCTGCATCTCAGCTTCATTTCTTCTGGGCTGGCTCTGTTTCCAACAGAATTTCCTCTCAAGTTTGCAAAGTGGTCTCAGGAGTTCCACATTACACCCTCCTAAAGTCAAGTCCAGAAGGGAGAGGCCTCTCTCTCAATCTCTCTCTCTCTCTCTCTCTCTCTCTCTCTCTCTCTCTCTCGTTCCAGCAAAAGTGTTGTTACATATCATTGGTTCATTTTTTTTTTTCAATCCTCACCCAAAGATATTTTTCCATTGATTTTCAGACAGAGTGGGAGGGAGGGAGAGAAGGAGAGTGAGAGAAAGAGGAAGAGACAGAGAGAGAGATATCAATGTGAAAGAGACACATCTATTGGTTGCCTCCCGCACGACCCCAACCAGGGCTGGGATCGAACCACAACCGAGGTACTTGCCTTTGACCAGAATCAAACCCGAGACTCTTTGGTCCGTGGGCCGACGCTCTAACTGCTGAGCCAAACTGGCCAGGGCATATCACTGGTTCTTAAGAGTCACATGGCCATCCTTGAACCAATGACAGTGACCCAAGGATTGTGATGCTTCATTGTCCTGGTCTGAATCAGTGGCAGCTGCTCTGTGCTGGAGCTGATGATGGATTCAACATATAAAGACCAGCTGTGATCAGACTCTCAAAAAAGATACAGAGTACTATTACCAAAAGGAGTAGACTGGACCCACAAAAGTGGCATGACCTCACGTGTATTTTGGTCAAGAAACACTAGTAAGGTGCAAAACTGCAACCTAAACCAGTATTTTTAATCTTTTTATGAACTTCACGATAGATACTTTCCAAAATGAGAGACTTCACGATCTATTTTAACAAGTTTAAAGTGAGATCATTACCCCCTCCCATTGATTTTTTTTGTCCTTCTTATCTTCATATTCAATTTTAAGCACTGGGTCGAACATTATGAAAAAACTAAAAATAAAAAAATAGATTGTGAATGTAAAAATGTCATTGAATAATGATGATGTATTTTGTGGGAGCTGATTGATTGTAGACAGCACTTCAGTTCCGGAGTATGGTTACTTTTTCTACCTAAGTGTTATTAGAAGCTTTTCAGACCTGAGCATACAGTACACTAGTAAGCAGAGAACCTGAAAACATGAAATATACCTGGCATAAACCTTAACACTTAAAACCTCATTGTGAATAAGAAAAATGAAGAAAATATGCAGCATATATAAATAACTCCTACAAATCAATAAGAAAAAGCTAGACATTCAAGAGAAAAGTGGGCAAAATCCCTGAAAAGATACTTCACAAAAGAAGCTATGCAAATGATCAATACACATGTGAAAAGGTGCCCAACTTCATTAGTCATCTAGGAAATGCAAATGAAAATGAAAAGCATAATGTGATACCACTTACCCACCCACAGGAAAATAACAGGTGTTGGCAGGTATCTACGGTGACCATGATTTTTTTTTTTTTTTATGTTTTTTTTAATTAATTTATTTTTGTTACAGATGTTTCTCCTTTTTTCCCCATTGACACCCTCCTCCCCATCCCCCCACCCCGTCCCCAGCTTTGTTGTCCATGTCCATCAGTTATGCATACATGCGCATAAGTTCTGTGGTTTATTTCTTCCCTCCCCCCCCGTGACCATGATTCTTATCCACTACTATTGAGAGTGTAAATTGGTAAAACCATCTGGAAAACTATTTGGCAGTACCTATTAATGTGGACACGTGCTTATCTTATGACATAGTGATTTCGCTCTTAAATATAAACCAAAAAGACATCATCAAGAATATTCATTAGAAGCACAATTTGTAGCAGTTAAAAACCAAAAACTACCAAAATGCCCATCATTAGTGGAATGGATCAATAAATTGTGGTATAGTTGCACAGTTTAATTCTCTGCAACAGAATGAACAAACAAGTTACAAAAAACACCACGGATGAGTCTTACAAAAATAAAGGTAAACGAAAGAAACCACCTCAAAAAGAATACATATTGCATCATTCTATTTATATAAAAATAAAAAACAGACCAAACTAATCTATGCAATTAGAAGACAAGCTACCAGGTGACCTTGGAAGGACAGTAACTGGAAGATATAAGGGGTTTTGGTAAGATTCTGTCTCTTGATATGAGAGCCAATGAAAAGGTGCGTTAAACTTGTGAAAATTCAGCTAGCTGACACTTTTGTGCATTTCTCTGAATACATATTATACTTTAAAGTTTAAAAATAAAAAAAGGAAGAAATCAGCCTGTCACTTCCAGCCCATCATATCCTACCATTACCAATTCCCTCGCTGTTTTATAAAGTTGCCTTTCAGTGTTAAAATACTAGCTCTGTTTTAACAAGTGGTGGGTGGTTGCTCTATAAATAGTCTGCCGAAGAGTTTGGGAAGCACACTGTAAATGCTAGTTTTAGCATTAGGGGGTGAGCACAGTATTTTCTTCTCATAGAGATCACATCATGAGTTCATAGTACTTTTACTCAGTTTCATGTTTTATCTGTGTAGCGCTGTACCCAGAAGCCCTCATGATTTCCAGCTGCAGATTA
The DNA here is from genome assembly GCA_030848825.1 of Tadarida brasiliensis. NCBI lineage: Eukaryota > Metazoa > Chordata > Mammalia > Chiroptera > Molossidae > Tadarida > Tadarida brasiliensis. The sequence continues at coordinate 231,713,592 of CM061257.1, read as the reverse complement.
TATCACAATTGATTCCTAGGAAGACCACAGCTATTAGAGACATTAAATTAAAGCAAGAATCAGATAAAGCCTTCATTGAGGACCCTGACATCTTGGTTGAAATAATGGAGAAAGTCTGAGAAGATTTGCTGTCCTTTTCAGAGCATTGCTGTTTCCCATTAGCAGCCTATACCTAGCAGACCTAGAATAACTAATTGTCAGGTTGCAGTGAAAATCTCTGTTTCGGAGTCCATTCAGCTTCCTCCACGTGAGCCCACACGTCTTGGATCCGCCCAGAGCTCTTCTAAGTGTTGCAACTTCTGTAAGTAAAAGTGGAAGAGAGAGCGAGCAGATAAATAACTACAGATAGAAGCTGGATTAGCACTGAGGATAGACAAGTTACTCTTATGAGCAGCGTTCTGTTACTCAGAGTCACAGAGTTCACGGACCAGGCAAAGCCATAAAAAATCCAAAAGAATATACAACATTTTAAATTATGAAACGACAAGTTAATGGGTAGACATCTGTAAACGGACGAAATAGCAAAGGGGACGTGTCAAGCAGTAAATTTGTATTCTCACGTCTTAGAACAAATAGGCCATGGGGAGACGACTCACGTCATGTCCCCCGATGTCAAATACTGGGAAAAACAAAGCAGCAGTTTTTCTGACCCTCAGTGTTGAAAATAATAACTTCCATCTTTTAAAAATTGTTATATTTTCTCTTTGTTGGTATAATATGGAGACTCCAAGCTTCTAAAATTTTCTTATGGCATTATTTTTTGAGATTTCTCAGAACCACAGACTGGCTTTTAAAATTGAATGAGACATTAAAGTTTATTTAAACCAATGGTCCTTATGTTGTGTCCCAGGGAACACTGGGGACTTGTACTTGGTCTGTCAGGGGTGGCCAGGGATTGGTCCTGCTTTAAGCTTTAAAATCAGCTAGAGAAGGACCAAGAGAAATCGCCAGACCCCTCCCTAACCCCAGGCCAACATTAACAAGTAGAACGCCACTTTTTCTTTTTACATAAGGGGTTTCCATTTGAAAACAAGCATTCAAGTATGTACTTAAAAAATACGAAATAATAATTTTTTAATTTAAAATTTTAATGTTGACATAATTGTAGGTGTCTTCCTTTGTCCACCTCCACCCCCAACCGTCCCTTGGCCTTCACCAAACTATTGTCCACGTCCATGGGAATGCATATATGTTCTTTAATAAAAATTTTTAAGTAAAATATATGCACCCCTATATTCATAGCAGCACTATTTACAATTGCTAAGATCTGGAAACAGCCCAAGTGTCCATCAATAGATGACTGGATAAAAAAGCTGTGGTACATATACACAATGGAACACTATACAGCTGTAAGAAAGAGAGATCTCTTATCCTTTGAGGCGACATGGAGGGACCTGGAGAGTATTATGCTGAGCGAAATAAGCCAGTCAGAGAAAGACAAATATCACATGATCTCACTTATTTGTGGAATATAATGAACAAAACAAACTGATGAACAGAATGGACCTGGAGACATGGCTGTGGGGTAGAGACTGACAAACCTCAGAAGAGGGGGTTGGGGGAGGGAAGACATAGACCACAGAACTTACATGCATGTATGTGTAACCCATGGACATAGGCAAGTATGCTGGGGGGGGGGGGCAGGATCGGGAGGAGGGTGTCAATGGGGGAGAAAGGAGAACCATCAATAACAAAAATAAATTAATAAAAAAAATTTTTAAAGCAGATAAACTCAATTGATCCAAGTGTCCTCAAAACTGAAGAGTTGACAATCAAGGAAACTGGGTCCCAAGCAAGTTAAGTGATTTGCCCCCCCCCCCCTCCGCCCCCATCCAGAGCTGGCCTGGGGCAGGGCTGGTGCTGGAACTTTGGTTTTCTGATTCTGATTTGAACGGGCTTTCCAGACCACCAGATGCAGACAAAGAGCCCCTGCAGTTTCCAAAAAGAGGAGGTGGAAATTTTGAGCTAAACTATTACATGCTCATTTATACAGTCTTTATAGATTTCTTTATCTTCAGTGGTAAAGCCCTTGACACAGAGACCATCTGCATTTTTCAAAATAATGCATCACATGCTACATAAAATAATGCAGTTAACAGAACTAAGGACAAATTATAAAGCATCCACTGCCTGTCTGCTCCAAAGTGCTATTTGCAAATGGAAAAAGAAATTAGTTTCTGAAAACATTAAATTGGTTACAATCTGGAATTTTTCAACACAGTAAAGCTGCCATGGGAACTGACTAGCTGATTTTAAAGCTTAAAGGAGGACTTTTAAATATATATATATATATATATTCAGGTTTTTAATAAATATATCAGGATGTTGGTTTGAAAATGTTTTGTAATTAGACACCAGCTTTCTCTCTGTCATACTAGCTTTATTTTCTGGAGAGAATCTACTGCAATTAATTTATTTATCCAACTTGGTAGCCAAATGGTTGATTAGAGTTAGGGACCTCTATTTTTAACGGTTACTATAGCCCAACTCCCATTTAATCTAAAAACAGCCATGCCTTTCGCACCATTTTTAACCCTGCAAAGCTGAGACTCATGCCTATCCAAATTAAGGATGTGCTTAAATAGCACATCCTCAGGCAAAACCATGGCAACCACTACACAGCACACATCCTGCATCTTGCCCGGTAGTCCTTAAAATTCTTTCCTGTCACAAGACAGGAAATTTGTTTTGTTTGGTTGTCATTTAAGGAGAGATTTACACTCTAGGATGGTCAACCATCTGCTTTTAGTTAGGGGAAAAATGGATTTATGATAGTGTAAGCTTTACGATTAGGGAGAGACAAGAATAATTTGTATTATTTATTTATGTATTTATTTACTCACTGCCTTCCTTCCAAAAGAGATCTGTGGTAAGTCCCAGAATCTCCAAAAGGGGAGCTGGAGAAAGTGAGAAGAACGACTGGAGTGTGGGCTTTCTACAGCTAGGACTGTGTGAACAACTGGTTTGGCAGTCAGGTTAAATAATAAAGATAAATTTGGATTCTGCACAGCAACACTGCCCAAGTATCAGTATTAAATTGGGAAACATAAAGCGATTTCTATTTTTCTGACTTTTTTCAAATTGAAAATATCTTTATGATTTTTTTTCTGATTATAAAGTGAACACATGTTCAAGTAGCTAATCCATGCATTTTAGAAGAGTATGAAGAAGAAAGTAAACATCAACCCAAATCATCGAGAGACAACTATTAAAACTGTGGTGTCCATCCTCCCAGCAACCTCTGGGAGTAGACACGTGGGTGCCTCTGGGAGTGACACATGGGTGCCTGAGAAAGTGCATAGGGAGGAAGTGCTGCCCAGCATCATATTTTGTGATCTGACAATTTTTTTTTTTTTACTCATCTTTGTTGTTGAATGTATTACAGATGTCCCTCCTTTTTTTTCCCCATTGACCCCCCCTCCTCCCCAATCCCACCCCCCTTCTGCCTTCCCCACACTACTGTCAGTGTCCATTGGTTATGCATATACGCATAGAAGTTCTTTGGTATATCTCATCCTGCCCTCCCTCCTCCCTTCCCTTTGAGGTTCATCAGTCTAATAACCAATTTGTACTTCTTAATTCCTTCATCTTTTTCTCCCATCCCTCCAGCCCCCACCCATCTGGCAAGCAACAAAAAGTTCTCTGTGTCTGTGAGTCTGTTTCTGTTCTGCTTGCTCATTTTGTTTGTAGATTCAATTGTTGATAGATATGTATTACTTGCCATTTTATTGTCCATGTTTTTGTTCTTCTTCTTCAAGAAGACCCTTCAACATTTCATATAATACTGGTTTGGTGGTGATGAACTCCTTTAGCTTTTTCCTTCCTGGGAAACTCTTGATATGTCCATTAATTCTAAATGATAGCTTTGCAGGACAGAGTAATCTTGGTTGTAGGTTGTTGCTTTTTATTACCTTGAATATCTCTTGTCACTCCTTTCTGGCCTGCAAAGTTTCTTTTGAGAAATCAGTTGACAGTCTTATGGGAGCTCCTTTGTAGGTTACAATCTGCTTTTCTCTTGCTGCTTTTAAGATTCTCTCTTTGTATTTAACCTTTGGCATTTTGATGATGGTGTGTCTTGGTGTCGACCTCTTTGGGTTCATCTTGTTTGGGACTCTCTGTGCTTCCTGGATTTGTATGTTTGTTTCCTTCACAAGTTAGGGAAGTTTTCTGTCATAATTTCTTCAAATAGGTTTTCAATTTCTTGTTCACTCTCTTCTCCTTCTGGCACCCCTATGATGCAAATGTTGGCACGCTTGAAGTTGTCCCAGAGGCTCCTTACACTATCCTCATTTTTTTGGATTCTTTTTCCTTTTTTGCTGTTCTGATTGGATGTGTTTTGATTCCTTATATTCCAAATCGATGGTTTGCTTCTAGTCTTTACCTACTCTACTATTGATTCCCTGTAAATTATTCTTTATTTCAGTTAGTGCATCCTTCATTTCTGACTGGTCCTTTTTTATGTTGTTGATATTCTCACTAAGTTCCTTGAAGGTCTCACTAAGCTCCTTGCATGTCTCACCAAGTTCCTTGAGCAACCTTATAACCAATGTTTTGAACTCTACATCTGATTGATTGCCTATCTCCACTTTAATTCTTTTCCTGGAGTTTTGTTCTTTTTTTTCATTTGGGACATGTTTCTTTGTCTCCTCATTTTGGCTGCTTCCCTGTGATTGTTTCAATTTATTAGGTAGAGTTGCTATGTCTCCTAGGCTTCATAGGGTGGCCTATTGTAGTAGGTGTCCTGTAGAATCCAGTGGCACAGCCTCCCTGATCACCCTAGCTGGGCCCTCGAGGCACACCCCTAGTGTGGACTGTACAACCTTCTGTTGTAATTGAGTCTTGATTGCTGCTGGCATGTCAATGGGAGGGATTTACTCAGGCTGATCAGCTGCAAGGACTGGCTATGCCCATTGACCACTGGCCTCTGACTACCTTGGAGGATCAGCTGTGTAGGGGCTAACCACACAGAGCAAGACTTACTTCATCAGGGCTCTGGTACCCACTGAGTCCACTCATTGAGTGTGTCACTTGTAGGGGTGGTTGGGTGGTGGGTTTCAATGTGGTCTGAAGCTATCCACTGGGTGTGCTGGCTCTGGGGCAAGGTCAGCCATTGCCTGTGTTCTATCTGGGGCCACCTACCATAAGCTACAAAGTGATCTGCAGATGGCTGCTTCTTGTGCTGGGCTTAGAGGTGCCCAGGAAAAACCAACTTGTGAACTAAGGCTGGCTGTTTCTAGTGCCAGGCCTGGGGCCACTTAACGAGAGGTATGGAGCTCGCTGAGACCAGATGCTGCTTGTTTGAGAGATTTTAGTAAACTCTGAAGCAGGATCCACGACAGGCCAATCCTATGGTAAAGCCTTTGGAAACAGCTTGGGTGGGCCTGAAATTTGGGTGAGGCAGGGCCTCAGGGAACCACCAGGGTGGGGCAAATAGTGTGAGCTGGAGTCCCAGATATGGTGGCTCTCTGCCTGCCCTGTGGGGGAAGGGCTCACCAAAGGAACATCAGCCTCCACCAGCATGTCTGTCCAGGAGAAAGCCGCCTCTCCAGCCCTCATCTGGAGATCAAACAGCTCAGTTCTTCCCTGCATGTCTCTGGCGACCCTCAAGCTGCCTCCCCTCCGAGCTCAGAGGAAGCAAGTCTGAGTAAGTCCATGTGCGGGCCCTTTAAGAGGAGCTGCCTGGGGCTTCTGCAACCTCAGCCTCCCTCAGCCTCAGTTCCCCCTGGTTTTTCCAGCCAGAAGTTATGGGAACTTCTCTTCCTGGTACTGGAACCCTGAGCTGGGCGCCTGGTGTGGGATGGGGACCCCTCAGTCCTCAGGGAGGACCTTCCCAGCCGAGGTGTCCTTCTGTTTTTTATCCACCACACGTGGGTGTGGGACCAGCCCGGCCGCACCTCCGCCCTCCTACCAGTCCCGGTGTGGCTGCTTCTTTAATTTTGTAGTTGTAGGACTTCCATTCAGCTAGATGTCAGGTGGTTCTGAAGGATGGTTGCGTTGTAGTTTAGTTGTAATTTTGATGTGGTTGTGGGAGGAGGCGAGACCATGTTTACCTACGCCGCCATCTTGACTGGAAGCATCTTGTGATCTGACAATTAATATAGATTTGTCACACACTCTCCTGCATAGATGTACCAATAATTTATTTTTAAAATCTCCTACTTAAAAATGTTAGGAGTGTTTCCAGCATTTGGCTATTATGAAAAACACTACAGTGAAGATTCTTTTGCATACATAGCTTTGTGCAATCGGTCAATTATCTCTACAAGCTAAATTCCTTGATGTGAGATTTCAAAGTCAAAGGATACATATATTTAAATTTTTGGTTCTTATCATCCATACTGCACCCTGGGAAAGTTGAGCGAATCTATATATAGGCTTGTTAGGCATGTGAGTCAAGTTTCTCTACACCCTCACCAATACTGGGTATCTCATTTTTTAAAAATCTTTTCCCATCTAACAGACAAGACCTCATTATGTTTTGATGGTAGCAGCTCATCTCCTATCAATTCATTACTCAAAGAAAAAGAGAAATATAATTAAATTTAATGAGATAGTTGAATTAGATGATTTTTGACAGGCTTTCCCAGTTTTAACATTCTACAATTCTATGAAATGTCCTTAGTTCATTTCTCTACCAAGCATCTATTATAAGATCCCAGAGGAAGAGAAGCTAACCTTGAGCATCTAGTGTGTGTGTGTGTGTGTGTGTGTGTGTGTGTGTGTGTGTGAAAACAACCCTTTGAGATAATTGCTTTTATGCTTATTACATAGAGGGAAAATATGAGGCTCAGAAGGGGTTAAATACGGCAGAACCAGAGAAGACTGCTGTGACTAGAACGCTGAGTTGTCTTCCTCACACCCTGAGTTTTTTCCTCATACCATGCTATATCTCTTTGGGATTCTTGTTCTTCAAGAATACAGTCTACTGAGGCAAGGGTGGGGGTTGCAGGTGAGACCACACCCACATAAAATAATTCATGTCACATCTACTGATTCTTAAGGTCAGGTCTTTGTCTCCCCCCACCAGCCCCTATCAGTATGCCACTTTGTGCCATTTTCTCGTATTCAATATGGTGCTTCACCTGTAGTAGATGCTCAATTAATATTGTCCATGCTCCTCCTTATCTGCCTGACTACCTGGCTGCAAAGGGTAAAATTTTCTCCTTTTGGACAAGATGGTTCTACTCACCGTACCATGCAACAGTGGTCTGGCAGCTAGAAAGCAATCAGCCTCGGGCTGGACATATCACTAACTGGCAACCCCCCTCTGCTCCCCAGCCTGACCGGGCTTAGAGCCATGAGCCCAGAGGAATAGAGTGAGCTCCACAGATAGAAAGACACTCAGCTCCAGGGCACAAGTGAGGCACTTGTACTCTTTGAAACTTCTGCTTTTACCTGACAAGATTATTATTATATCTTATACCACTGACTTTTCTCTCTAGCCCGTTGACACTTTTAGCGTGTCTTTAGACTTTATCAAGATTATTATCATAGTTATCATTATTGTTATCCATCACCAACCATGGGTAACTTGCATTTTCTATGCTTCAATGTTGGTTTAAAATGGCACATTCAAGTACCACATACAGTGTGAGCAGTATACATACAGTGAGATCAACATACAGTGTGGGCAATGGCCCAAGCCCCAAAGTTACTAATTAGTTACTGTCACTTGTGGTCAATAGGTCCAATGTCAGGACTGACATGCATTCACAGTGGTGAAGGATCTAGACTTTATGTAACCACTCTTACAAAGAAGTCACATAATGTGCGTTTTATATTTCACATATTACTAAACAGCGTTTTAATTTGGTTTGCAAAAATATATGACAATCTGCAATTTATGTTTCTGCAGATGAACTATCCTCAAAAAACAGCAGGAAAGACAGGGACATTTATGTTGTATCCTTCATGTAAACCTCACCTAGTGGTTAAGACTGGGCCACCTTCACATTTATACACCATGACGAAGTGTTCCCTGTGCTTTTGTTAACCTAAGGAAGTGTTGGGGTTTTTTTTTGCTTTTTTTTTTTTAATTTACTTTATTTTCATTTTTGACCCTATTATAGATGTTTCCCCCCCCCCCCCCATTGCCCACCTCTCCCCAGCCTCCATCCCCCCTTCCCTCTGGCCATCACCACACTGTTGTCTGTGTCTAAGGTTTATGCATGTATGTTCTTTGGCTAAGAAATGTTGGTTTTTTTTTTTAATCAATGCCTGTGGTTCTTCCCAGATCTTGACTCAATTGTGACCCATCTCACTGTAAGATTAGCCTCTCTATAGGAAGAGAGTGGCCATGGGTGAGGACATTTGGCAATAACGGCAGCCCATTCCCAGGAAGAAGAGTGGGCCTGTTACACTTACTGCCATGGACTCATGCTCTCATTTCTCATTTGCCATCTCTTTTTACCCTCAAACAAATGTGTTACTATGCAACAACAACAAAGGGTCTGACAAGAAGCCTCAGAGCTCAAAAGCAGGAGATGATGAAGGTTAAGTGTGTTGTGGCTTGATGTGGTTTAAAGGGATCACTTCCCAGAAACACCGGGATCAGTCCTGGAGGTATTGGAGACGTGTCCAGACAGCCGAGGTGTAGGGGAGCAAGGCTGCCTTTGCTCTCTTTGATGTGCATTTGTCGTCAGGAGCTGCTCGTGCAGAGGGCGAAGCAGAGGTGACAGGGCAACAGCGAAGGAGTGAGAGGTTCTCTCTGACTGAGGCGGAGGAGGAGCTCTATTTTTAGTAGTTGTTGCTATGATTTCTGGAGTGTGGAGACCAGCCTGTCCTTACAAATGATTTCATGTTTGGGCATTATATGCATTTACACAACCACACCCATAACCCCCTCTTCCTGTGCTCATAGCTAGACTCTTTTTCTCAACCTCCCTTGAGAACAGAGCTAATGGGATGTGAGCAGAAGTGATATGGGCCACTTCCGGGCCTGGCCCATAAAAATTTCCATGGGTAATCCTGCACTCTCTGTCCCCATCTGCCAGCTGGATGCCCAGGTAACCATGAAGTCATGTTCAAAGAGTAAGCCAGATTCTTAAATGTGTGTGAAGCTCAGCTCACCAACACCAATACCTTTGTCAGTTGGAATGCATGAAAAGAAAATATAAACATCTATACTAACAGGACCCTGAAATGTGGGTGGGGAGGTGGGGGAGCTGTTTGTTACCGCAGCTGGCCTACCCTGACTAATACTGCATGCCAGAGCCCAGGGAAAGAGTGGACGATGCTCATGCTTGCTGTGCCCACTCCGGCAGCCTTTCCAGTCACCTTTTTGTTGACCTCCCCCTCTGCTTGCTCTCCAGGAGCTGAGCTAGAGAATGATGGGGAGGGACGCATTGCACTGTTGCACACAAGCATGTTGATAGGACTTTGGAAAAGACACTATGAAGATGGCAAAGAACATGCATTATTGAGGAGAGAAATGCTGTCCCAATCCACACATGTTTGTTGGACACATTCCCTAAAGGAATCATTCTGTTAGGTGCTGGGTTGCAAAGATATCAAACCTCACCTCTGTCTTGGAATTAAAACAAACACAGAAAAGATACAGTCCTCTATATCCCTCAAGAAGCTTATAAGCTATTTGGGAAAACATGATTGAAAAGTAGTTGAAGAAAGAAGACAAGCTTTACCGCTGGATGGAATGGAGTTGAAATACCAGATATGCCACTTACTAGACTTATGGGAAATGAAACAGTCTATGCCTCAGTGTCCTTATCTTTAAACTAGAATAATGCCTGACACACATGGTGAAGTTTTTAAAACCTTTTATCTCAAAATAATTCTAAACTTACAGGAGAGTTACACTAGAGTTCTCATCTACCATTTGCCCAGCTTCCACTAATGTCAACGATTTATTAATATATAGCCATCATATAACTATCAAAACTAGGAAATTAACATTGGTACAGTCAAATAACCAAACGACAGACTACTAGGATTTCTCTCGTCTTTCCACTAATGTCCTCTTTCTATTCCAGGGTCCAAACCCAGAAAACCACCTTCTACTTAGTGATCATGTCTGTTTAGTCTTCTTCATTCTATGACCGTTTCCTCGTTTTCCTTGTATTTCATAACTTCACCACTTTTGAAGCGTACCGGTTTGTATATTGTAGAATGTCTCGCAACTTAAGTTTGTCTAATGTTTTCCACAGATTAGACTGAGGTACAGACTTGGGAAAAGAATGCCACAGAGATGAGTTGTGCTCCACATCACATCATGGCAGGAGATACATGATGTCAACATGACATTACTGGTGATGTTAACCTTGGTCACTTGGTCAAGGTGGTGTCTGCAAGGTTTCCCCACAGTAAAGTTACTACTTTCCCCATTCATTAGAAGAGAGTCATCTTTATCTGTTACTTAGTGAGGTGTACATTCAGATCCTTTGCCCATTTTTAAAAATCAAGTTATTTGTTTTCTTTTTACTTAGTTTTAAGAGATATTTATATATTCTAAATACAAGACCTTTATCAGATAGGTGATTTGAAAATATTTTTTCAAGTCTATGGCTTATCTTTTTATTCTTTTAAAACTATCTTTTGCAAACCAAATGTTTTTAATTTTGATAAATTCCACTTGATCAAAGCATTTTAATGGAAATACTTTGGGTGTCATGCTTTCTCAAACCCAACAAGAGGCAAATTTTCTCCTATGTTTTCTTCTAGAAGTTTTATAGTTTTTGGTTTTACACTTAGGTACAAAATTCATTTTGAGTGAATTTTTGTATAAGGTGTGAGATATGTGCTTAGGTTATTTTTTTTACATATGATATCATTGTTGAAAAACCATTCCTCTCTACATTGAATTGCCTTTGCAACTTTATCAAAAATGCATTGATTGTATTTTTGTGAGTCTATTTCTGGACTCTTTTATGTTGTATTGATCTATATTCTAGCTTTTCACCAATACCACCCTGTCTTGATTACTGTAGCTTTATAGTAAGTAGTAAGATCAGGTACGATGAATTTTCCACTTCTTATCTAATTTTACAGAACTATTTTATCTATTCCAGTTTCTTTACTTTTCTATATAAATTTCAGAATGAGCTTGTTGAGATCAGCAAAGAAGCACACAGTTAGGTCTTGTTTTTTTGTTTTTCTTTTAATCTAATCTGACAATCTTTATCTTTTAATTTGCGTTTAGACCATTTACATGTAAAATACATTTAAATTTACCCTCCTACTAGCTGTTTTCATTTGTTCCATTGTTTCTTTGTCTTTATTTTCTATTTTTTTTCCTGCCTACTCTCAGGTCCATTCAGTATTTCTCAGGATTACATTTGATCACCTCTATAGACTTGTTATATCAGTTTTTAAAAGTGTTGAGTGGATTACTTAGGTTTATAATATGCATCTTTAATTACCTGCAAATATATTAGACCACTTCATTTGTACTGTAAGGAATTTATAACAGTATATCCCCAGTGTTTTTTTTCAACATGGCTGCACATGAGAATCTCCAGAGAAGACGAGAAAAAAATATCAATGTCCAAACCTGACCCAAAGTGAATTATATCAGAATCTTTGGGAGAGAGGCCCAGGAGTCAGTAGTTTTCAAAAATTCCCTAGGAAATTTTTAATAAGCAGCCAGATTTGGCCAGAGCTCCTACATATCATGGGTTAGCAATTGGTGCTTATGTGTGATGTGCAGTCTGGGATGTGTTTGATCATGTCTGTTATCGAAAAGGCAAAGTACCTGGGCAGTGGTAACACTGTGCAGCAGTACCAGTGACTGAGCACCTACTGTCTTGAGACATTTATGTCAATTATCACCCTCCCACCCCACCCACCCTGCAGGCTTTTGTGATTTCTGGTTTAGACCATCACCATGAGAGGAAACTGAATTATGATATAAGGAATGTGTAAAAACTCTTAATGAAAGCAGGTAAAAGAAACATATTTTTTATAAGTTTAATATAAGATGCCTCCCGATCATCCTGTCTTCTTCAAGCCAGGAGAAGACTTTCTGGGCTCCACTTGGATTTTTTTTCCAATATATTTTTCAGCACTTCTTCATGGACCCACATTGCTCCCTTCCTCCCCATTGGGATGAAATTAAGGAAGAGACCTTATAAATTAGAATTTGAGTTCTTCCCAAACAAAAGGCAACATGAGCATGCTCAACCTGCTTTCTCTGCAGGAAGGTACTGACTTTGGAGGGTCAAAAGGATTAAATTGAGATCTGTGGGCAGTCAAATCATTGATGCCTTTGGGAAATTTTCTGATACCTTTCACTTACTGTCCCCTCCCCCAAAGAAAAATCTAGAAACTCTCTTTTATTATGTGTATTCATACTAAGAACTAAAAGCAGACAAGGTTTTGTCTCATCTGCTCCAAGAGCATTCTCTTTCTTCTCAGAGCTCACTTCACGAGCTTTGCAGTTAAGCATAAACAAGAAATAAGGAAGCTTCAACAGCTTCCTTTATGAAAGACAGATCAATAATCATTTATGCTAACGGTCTGGTTTAGTCTTTTTCTTTCTCAAATTGCTCTACTTGACCATATCTCAACCTGAAGATCATTTTGTTTGTGTGTGCTGGCAGCTCTATGTAAAAGTCTCAAGAGAATATTTTCCAAGGAATAGTAAGGAATTGCTTACGCCCCCAAGGACTTTTATTGGAGCTGTTCTTTGACAGTCCTTTCTTCCCTAGATGACAAAGGATTGTTCGAGTCATATTTCCTGTCTGCAGAAGCAGAGGCAGGAGAAACAGATGAGCAGGGATTCAGAATTGAGGGATTCTGGGTTCTCTTGCTAATGTTGCCAAGTACTTCATTTCTTGTGATACTGGTTTAGTGGTGATGACTCCTTTAGCTTTTTCTTATCTAGAAAGCTCTTTATATGTCCTTCGAGTCTAAATGCTAGTTTTTATGGGTAGAGTAATCTTGGTTGTATGGCCTTACTTTTCATCAGTTTGAATATTTCATGCTAATCTCTCTGGCCTGCAAAGTTTCTGTTGAGAAATCAGCTGCCTGTCTTATGGGAGCTTCCTTGTAGGTAACTAGCTGCTTTTCTCTTGCTGCTTTTAAGATTCTATCTTGGTCTTTAACCTTTGCCATTTTAATTATGATGTGTCTTGGTGTGGGCCTCTTTGGGTTCAACTTGTTTGGGAGTCTCTGTGCTTCCTGGACTGGTATGTCTATTTCCTTCACCAGGTTAGGGAAGTTTTCCATCATTATTTTTTGACAGGTTTTCAATTCTTTACTCTCTCTCTTCTCCTTTTGGCACCCTCATGATGTGAATGTTGGTACACTTGAAGTTGTCCCAGAGGCTCCTTACACCATCCTCATTTTTAAAATTCTTTTTTCTTTTTGCTGTTCTGATTTGATCCTCTGGTTCATCTACTCCACTGTTGATTCCCTGTAATATGTAGTTCACTTCAGTTAATGTATTGTTCATTTCTGACTGGTTCTTTTATATGTTTTCTATTTCTATTTTTGTGTTTCTCATCTCTTTGTTGAAATTCTCACTAAGTTTGTCTACTCTTCCACTAAGTTCATTGAGCATCCTTATAACCAATGTTTTGAACTCTGCATCTGGTAGATTGCTCATCTCCATTTTGTTTAGTTCTTTTCCTGGAGTTTTGTTCAGTTCTTTCATTTGGGACATGTTTCCTTGTCTCCTCATTTTGGCTGTCTCCCTGTGTTTGTTTCTATGTATTAGGTAGAGCTGCTATGTTTCCTGGGCTTGGCATGGCCATATGTGTCCTACAGTGTCCAGTGGCACAGCCTCCCCAATCACCCAAGCTGAGCATTCAAGGCATGTCCCATCCACCTGTGTGGGCTCTGTCCACCCTCCTATTGTAGTTGAGTCTTGATAGCTGTTGTCACCTCAATGGGAAGGATTTACCCCCAGGCTGATTGGCTGTGAAGACTGACTGTGCAGGGGCTAACCCCACAGATCAGGTCTTACTTCAGTGAGGCTCTGGTGCCTGCTGAGTCCACCTCTTGACTATGTCACTCGTGGAGCTGGTTAGGTGGTACTTTGACATGGTCTGAAGCTGTCCACCAGGCACTCTGGCTCTGGGGCCTCTCAGGAGGTGCAGGTCAAGTTCAGTTACCACCTGTGCCCTGCCTGGAGCCATCTGGCATAAGCTACAAAGTGATCTGCAGATGGCTGCTACTTGTGCTGGGCTTAGAGGTTCCCAGGAGAGGCCAAGCTGCAAACCAAGGCTGGCTATCACTAGTGCTGGGCCTGGGGCTACTTAACGAGCGAGAGGTATGGGACATGCTGAGGCCAGATGCTACTTGTTTGAGAGATTTTAGGAAAGTCTGAAGCATGAGCCAAGACAAGCTGCCTATATGGAAAAGCCACTGGAAAGGGTTTGGGTGGGCCAGCAAGTTGAGTGGGATGGAGTCTCAGGGAACCACCAGGGTAGGGCAAACAGTGTGAGCCATGTTGGTGGAATGGCACGCGACAGCTGGTTCTGTGGGAAAAGGGCTCAGAAAAGGAACAGTGGCTCTGCCAGTACTTCTGTCTGGGAGAAAGCTTCCCCTCCACTCTCAGCCTGATGCCAAACAACTCAGCTCCTGCCTGTGTGTGTCTGGTGCCTTTTGAGCTGTTGTCCCAGTTCTGGAGCTCAGAGCAGTGAGTTCAAGTGAGTTTGTGTGAGGGTCCTTTAAAAGGGACACTTGGGATTACAGACTCTTCCATCTCATTCAGCCACAATCCCCACTGGTTTTCATTGCCAGATTTATGGGGACTTCTCTTCCTTGCACTGGAAGACTGGGCTGTGGGACATGATGTGGGGCTGGGACCCCTCACTCCTCAGGGGACCTCCATAGCCGAGATATCCCTCCCAATTTTTATCCACTACACGTGAGTGTGAGACCAACCCGTTCTGTGTCTCCGCCCCTCCTATCAGTCTCATTATGGCTTCTTTATATCCTTAGGATAGGATTTCTGTTCCACTAGATTTCAGGTGGTTCTGAATGACGGTTGTTCTGTAGTTTAGTTGTAACGTTCATGTGGTTGTGCGAAGTCTTGTACCCCTGCCACCATCTTGACCAGAACCCTCAATGTCTTTTTTCTTAAATCAAAATTTGCTTGAGTAGGGTTTCTAAGAGTCCTGACTATACAATTGATAGTCCCTACTAATTCTCTCACACATGGTACAGATTACAGTAAGGATCAAATGGTAGGACGCCAAAGTCAGAGGGATCCTTATGGGCAGGGAGCATGAGATGAGAAGCTCTACTAAAGCTTTGACTTGAGAAGATGGGGAGGAGTCTCTTTTGCAGAATATTCCAGGCAAAGACAACAGCTTGTGCAAAAGGGTGGTCGTCCCAGTTGTAAAGATACATTTACAGGGCAAAGAATAGTTGTAGTCACAACGTGTGTAGGGGAGACAGGTTGAAAGGAATGTCCCTGTTGAGGGCTTTGAATGCCAGCCTAAGAAGTGTGTGTTTTATTAAAATAGGAAGCCATTCAAGTTTTTGAACATGAAAGTGATGTTATGAAAGCTGTGTTTTAGGGATATTGACCCAGTAGTATTCAGGGCAAGTTGAAGGAAGTTTGAAGTGGTGTTACATGCACGAGCTAGAAGGAAACTGCGGCCGTCCTGATCCGAGTGACAAGGGCCTGGGCTAGCGTGTGAGAAGTGGGAATGGAAAGGAAGGAAGAGTTTCATTCATCTCTGTGTCCTCCACATTACTTAGTGGCGTGTCTGGCATCTTGTAGATACTCGTCAAATTCTTGTTAATAAATAAGCAATTCACACCAAGTAATATCCACTTTATATCCACTTTATCAACATACGTTATAATATTTTAGTATTAGATTACCATTTTAAAATAAACTATATTGTTGAATTATTGAGGACACTTGGTCTGGATATTTTAGTTGTCACTGAATTTTAATATCACTTCAGGTAAATTAGAAAAACACGTGTGCTTTATTGTTATGAACAATAGTTCTCTAGATCTCAGAAAGGAATGAGTTGCTAGAAGAAGGTTTGTTTACGTGTTATTAGAAACGTACTTTCCTTCCTTGAAATCTATTTAGACAATTCTATTCAATATTCATCATTTCATAAGAAAATACAATATCTTCAGCCACTTAAAATATTAATTTGTATTCTATAATCAAAACATTTCTTAGCCTGATAAAGATACATAAAATTTTCCTTTCCTTTATAACTCATCTTTAGAGAAAATGCCCAGAGCAAAGACCATCAGTAATAATGCAGGAAGCTAGAAGATGCCTTACATATTTTATGGATCTCATGTCTCAAGTACTGTTTCCAGTACTTTATTATTTTGTCCCCTTTTATTACTAGAACGCCATACCACCCTCCTGCTGAATATCCCTCCCTAACTTTGCATTCACTGATGTCAGATTGGCAGCTTGCATCCTGACGGGAGTGGTGGGAATTTTTATGTCCTAGAAATTGATCAACACTATAAGTCAGGTCTTTTATTTATCTTGTTGATTGTCCCCACCGGGGGTTGGCAAACGACAGCCTGTGGGCCGGCAATCTGTTTCTGTAAATTAAGTCTCGCTGGAATACAGCCCCATCCATTTATTTACATAATGTTTATGACTGCGTTCATGCTGCAGCCGGAGAGCCCAGCAGATGCAGCAGACACTGTGTGGCCCACGAGCCTGAGTACTCACTGTGTGTCCCTTCAAGGAAAAGCTTGCTAATTCCTGGTCGAGATTTAAACAGTGATGAAAATGTTAATAAGATCAAACTTAAAAGTGTGTTGTGTCCATGGCTTTCACATGGCGAATGGCATACAGTGTTGAAAAACATTCTTTCAGTATTCAAAAACGTTTGCTAGTCAGAAAGAAGTTGCTCATATCCCTGATGCGTGACTGAAGTTCTGACACGCGTCCTCGTTGTTTCACCCTTTGCTCCCCAACAGAGGTGAAAATATCGTTTCCACGTCGGAACTACGTCTGATTATCCGTTGCAACCACTGCTTGTCTGTGGGTGGAAGCGCTCAGCAAAAATCAGGAACACACTCTGAGAACCAATTGCTCGTGTGGAATTCCCAATACAGAATGTTCTCAGCCACAAGAAGACCATGTATTGTTAGATTCCATCTCGGTGAAACGTCCGGAATGAGGAGATCCATAGAGACAGACGGTAGTTTGCCTGCGTGAAGCTCCTCTGTTCGGTGGTGTTTGGAGTGTATTCAGTCTAACTCAGAACATTTTCAGTGCCTCCAGAAGAAACCCCAGTTTTTACCCATCCCTCTCCCCCCTCCCTCCACCCTAGACCCAGACAACTGTGGCGATTTGTACAGAGCTGTATACAGCTGAAAAAAGACAATATTATACATTTTATTATTACTTATAAAACGTGGTATCATATCCTTTATAATTTATAATAGAGGTACAATGTATAATATACATACCTCCTTTTTGGGGTGAGGGGGTGGGAGGAAGAGCTGGTTCTTAGCATTTACCAGCACACCCCTGGACAGATCTGGGTAAACCATTTAGCCTCTTTGGGCCTCTGTGTCCACATTTGTACTCTGTGATAGTGAGAAGCTACTAATATCATCCACTAGATAAGGAATCGGCAAAATTTTTCTATAAAGATCCAGATAGTAGTTCCTTTGCCTTCATGGGCTCTATGGTCTCCGTCACGACCGCTGGACTCTGCCGTTGCAGCGTGAAGGAGCAGCCGCAGGTAGTATGCAAATAAACGGTAGGACCGTGTCCAGTACAATTCTGTGTGGAACACAGACAGCCGGCTGGGCTTAGCCCGTGAGCCGTGGTTCGCTGAATCCTGCGCTAGGCTATATCTTCCTGAGGGTGGAAGATGTACCTCTCTTGATTAAAAAAAGTTGTATCCTTAGAACTTGGCACAGTTCCTGGCACACATGGCAAGAAATCAATCAGTACTTGTTGAATTGTGAATACAAAACAACAGTGAAAATAATGGGACACATGCCACTTAAAACTCTATGGCTTGCTGGGCCGGTGTGGCTCAGTGGACTGAGCATCCTCCCATGGACTGAGAAGGTCTGGTTCGATTCCCGGTCAGGGCACAGGCCTGGGTTGTGTGGGCTCGATCCCCAGTAGGGGGTGGGCAGGAGGCAGCCGATCGATGTGTCTCTCTCACATTGATGTTTCTATCTCTCTCTCCCTTCCTCTCACTCCAAAAAATCAATAAATACATATTTAGAAAAACAAAAAAAGAACCCCATGGCTGGTCCTCACAGACATGACAGTGAACAAAAGAAGCCAGAGACAAAAGAATGCATGGCGTGTGGCTCCATCTCCATCGAGTTCAAAAGCACGCGACGCTGGCCTCCCACCTCCAGTCATGATGGGTTAACAGATCGAATTGACCCTGCCACCTCGAGCAACTAAAGGAAGCGGATCAAACATATGATGGATGATTTGTGACCCTGGGCACCAGGCAGCACTGGCCTGTGGTCCCTGGGAGAAGGGAAGAATGCGGTGAGCCCGGGGACCTGCAGTTTCCTGCCTGGATGCAGCTGGCAGATCGTAGCACAGGAAGGAGGAGCCCAAACACAGCCAGTCTTCCTGAGGGAAGGGCAAGGGTAAGAATTTGGGAATGCCCATCTGGCTAGAATATGGAGAGGAGGGAGGTAAACAGAAAGCTCCAGAGATCTGCAGAGACGTCTCCTTGTGCCTTTGGCTGAGTTCCAGGCTGCACACGAGTGAGAGGGAACTACCCTGAGCCAGGGAAGGAAACACCTTCTGGCCCAGCCATTTCAGTTAATACTGAGCACACGTTTTCTGTGGACCTAGGTTCTCATTTCTCTTGGATATACACCTAGGAGTGGAACTGCTGAGTCAGATGGTAACTTTGGGGGCACTGAAGGGGGATGGGTAATAACTTATGACGGGGAGCATTATGTGGAAATGGAAAAAAAGGAGAAGTTACATTTTTCCAGCACAGGACCAAACATGAGTGGACTAAACGCCTATGTTTTGTCTTAAATCATGCACCGAAAGGACCCTGACAATATGCAGTCGATACCAGGGGAGTGAAGAGCCTGAGTGAGGGTGCTTCGGATGCCCTGGTGAGCCTGGTCAGAGCCTTTATCCTTCTAAATCGTTATGTCGGAGCCAAAATACAGACAATCGCCTCCAATTTTTGGCTAATCGTGGATTTCATCATTCCAGGGCTAGCCAAATCCCAATTCTGAAGAAGGTGAAAGAAGCAGGTACTTAGCAATTCTGTTCCATTTGCAGCCCTGGAAAGATGATTGACAGGCAGGCTGGCTGCTCTCTGGGCTCTCACTCCCAAGGCCTCATCGTTCCATATGGATGCTGAACAGGCCTCGTGCAACCCCAGTGAGCCCCCCGCTGAATGTTTTCTTACTCAGAATAATCACATTTCGAGAACGTGTTGCCGGAAAGAGCTGTCGGGTTGCATTCGGTTAGCACTGGGCGCACGTGGAAATTGTCAGCTAACACAATTGCCAGGCCCAGTCATCCGCAGGCATAATTTAGTTCACATGGAGTTAAGAGAATGCATGGCTAATAAAATGTCCTATTTGGGATGGTTGAAGGCAAACTAGGGATTGGGGTGCATCCGATGGTTTGCAGGAGCTGTGGGGGCTGACTGGTAGAATTAGAACAGGTATCCAAAGAAATAAACCAGAGAAATACTTAAGGTTAATTTAAATTACATAATGCTCTGTAATTCACAAGGCTCTCTCACTTACAGTCTCCTTGATTCTTAGGGCAGCTCTATAAGGTGGTCATTATCATCTCCATTTATAAACGAAGATCCTAAGGTTCAGAGGTAGTACCTCGTTCAAGGTCAAGAGGCTGCCTTGTGATAGGATAGGGGGAGAAGCTGAACTGAAGCTCTCATTATGGGGTGAATTGTATCAACCCTCCCCCGCCCCCCGTTCCCAAGTAAGGTATGTTTAGGTCCTAACTCTCAGGACCTCAGAATGTGACCTTATTTGGAAATAAGGTCTTTACAGATGCAATTAGTTAAATAAAGTCATATTAGAGTAGGGTGTCCCTTTAATCCAACAAGACCGGTGTCCTTATAAGAGGAAGAGAGACACACGGAGGGAGGGTGCCACGTGAAGACGAAGGCAGAGTCGGGAGTGATGCATCTACAAGCCCAGGACCACCAAGGATCGCCAGACATCACCAAGAGCTGGGGGACAGGCATGGGACAGAGTCTCTCTCACCGCCCCAGACAGAACCAACCCTGCTTGACTCCAGAGCCGTGAGAAATAAATGTGTGTTGTTTGAAGCCACCCACTTGTGGTACTTTGCTACAGCAGCCCTAGGACACCACTGTGGCTCAAGAATGATAAAAGTTTCCATTTATAGTGCCCTGAGGGGGGCCAGGTACTTTACACATACAGTCGTGCAACATTTAGGGACCCTTCACGGTACATTATCATCAATGATCTTTTAGTGACTTAACTAGGTCAAATAGCTAATAAATGGTAGAGTTGGAATTCCAGCCACAGACCTGAGTTGAAAACTGCCCACAGTGTCCCTGAGCCATGATGGTATCCAAAAACTTTGTGGCAGCGTGAGGGGCATAACCTGCAAACCTTTGGGGTCACTCCTTGATTCTAGGTCTCCTAGGCAACCACTGACTCCATTTGAATCCGACCTTGCTAACTTGCATGCATTTGTTATGAATAATCTCCAAACAGTGCCTGACACACAGAAAAAGCTCAGTATTTCTTTAGCAAACAGTAATAAAAACTTCTTAACCCGTCACGGTGCTTCAAAATTTACAAAGTATTTTCACATTAATTCTTATTAGATTGTTTTAAAAACAACTTGGAAGCTGCTTTAAGCTCATTGTTGTCTTTTTTCTCCTAACTTTTCTTTTGTAAAGATTTTTTTTCTTGTTTTTTCCCCAGCCAGATAATATGTTTCTAAAAAGCTAACAAATATTTTCTTTCTCCTTGAACAATATTGGTTCTTTAATGGGTTTCACTGGATGTAAACTTATGGTATTGAAATGATCACCCATATAATTCTGAAAATAATTATAAAGAATGAATTGAGCCCAGCCGGTGTGGCTCGGTGTTTGAGCGTTGACCCGTGCACCAGGAGGTCGCCTGTTCGATTCCCGGTCAGGGCCATGCCCAGGTTGTGGGCCCGATCCCCAGTGAGGGGCATGCAGGAGGCAGCCAATCGATGTTCTCTCTCATCGATGTTTCTCTCTCTCTCCCTCTCTCTTCCTCTCTCTCTAAAATCAATAAAGAAAAAAATTAATTAAGAATGAATTGGATAGTCTCTACATAAAATGCAAGAATAGAACTTTTAATTTTTACCTTCCCAAGTATATAAATTATTACTCCTGTTTCCTGAGTGTTGTGAATCATTTTAAGTTTTTTTCTCTCCTTTAAATGGACGGTGAGCTGAGCACTAACACTCATCCCTTTGTTCTATGGACTCAGGGGTAGGGAGGGATCAGCCCACCAGTCCAGCTCTCCATAGCTGTTGGGGTCCAGGAAGATGAGACAGTTCTCCCCAGAGTATTCGCATAGACTAAGATTTCCTTTCCAGGATCCATGGAACATGCTGTGGTGTTTGACTTTCTTGGTTGATCAATTTTATCATGTTATGGTTGATTTTTTTTTTTTAATCCTCACCCGAGGATATTTTTCTATTTATCTTCAGACAGAGTGGGAAGGAGAGAGAGGGAGAGAAAGGGAAAGAGAGAGAAACATCGACGTGAGAGGGACACATGGACTGGTTGCCTCCCATATGACCCCAACCAGGGCCGGGGACGAACCGCAACCGAGGTACGTGACCTTGGCTGGAATTGAACCTGCGGCTCATTGGTCCACAGGCCGGCGCTCTACTGCTGAGCCAAACTGGCCAGGGCGTTGTGGTTGATTTTAATTTTCTCGAATATTAGTTTTTAAGATGTTTTTGTCTTATATAGATCTCGAGGCAGAGATGGAAAACCTAAATCAACACGTTCAGATTTTTGGTGATATGAGGAATGCCCAGGAAAATACCACTATGTAAAAATAAGCAGATGAGAATATGCTCGTGTAACCCCAGTTTTCTATTTTTCTTTCTGCTACTGGTAGACGTGTGACTCTGGGCAAGTTACTTAACATCTGTGAGCCTGTTTCCTTAAATATGCATGATAACGTGTACCTTGCAGGGTTAACATGAACATTAGGGGTGATGCATTCGACAGTCTTAGAAATCTTGATGAGTTACACCTTGTATCAGTTTGCTAGCGCTGCCATAACAAAGGACCACAGACTGGGTGCTTAACCAATAGAAATGTGTTCCTCACAGTTCTGGAGGCTGAAGTCCAAGATCAAGGTGTCAGCAGGATTGTGCTTTCTAAGGCCCCTCTCTCCGTGGCTTGTAGATGGCTGTCTTCTCTCTGTGTCTTCCCATGTTCTTCTCTCTGTGCATGTGTGTGTCCTAATCTCTACTTCTTCCAAAGGACACCAGTCATATTGGATTAGGGCCCACCCTAATGTCCTCACATAACTTAATTACCTTTTTAAAGACCCTGTCTCTAAATACAGTCACGTTCTGAGGTTCTGGAGGTCAGGACTTCAGCATATAAACTTGGGAGACACATTTAGCCCTTAAGTATACGTCCTGCACAGCCCACCACCCACTCCACTGGCTCTGTGCTCCTCTCCCACCACCCGAGGAGCTCGTTACGTCTGCCTGGAATGTCCAGCTGGCCTCCTTGGCAGGTCCCGCTTTTCCTCCTTTCCCAAATCCAGCTCAAATGCAGGACTCTTTCGGAAGTGTGTTTTGATTCCAGCCATGAGGGATTCATCTGCCCCTCCAGGCCTCTGGCTTCTTCGCTGCATCTGTATCCGGGCAACACTGAATATTACTTACTTCTGCATCCCTCCAAACCTAGGGCAGGATCTGGCACAGAGCAGGTGTTCAAGAAATAACCTGATGAACTGCACTGAATGCCAGTTCGTTAAAGCAACGCTTTTCGTTTGACGTAGCTGAAAATATCCTTGTTTGTCCCACAGCAGAGAAGTCTGAGGGAACCAGACTGGGTGGGATGAACATGACCCGGATGGTCCACGAAGACACTTAGAATAGACAAGATGATCTATTCTTCCTTCCAGTGTATTTTATGTTTAAAGAACCTATTTTAGGATAGGCTGGTGGCAGTCGAACATTTATGGATGTTAACATGAATGTTAAGTGGCTTTCCGGATTTACAGATAGACTTTGAATTTTTAATCGATATGAGAAAAGCTATTCTACTCAGGAAGTCCAGAATATCATGTAGGGTGATGATTTAAACTGCTTGTGGAGGAGGATACATGGTGCAAAGAGAAAGCCTGCTGTGAAGTGGTGCAGAGATTATTTAAACAAGGCTGTGTTTGAGGACGTGTGGAGTGTACATACTGTCAACCGATGGTCGGTTGGCACCAATTCAATGAGAACTGGAATCCCCGATTTGGGGTGTAGTGAAGGAAACTTTATTCAGTGAAAAACAGCTCAGTTGTGTTGCAGCAGGGCTCTGAAAACAGCACAAGCTGTGAGGCAGCCCTGGGGCCAGGCCCCTATCCGGATGGATAGCTCTGTGCTGGGTGCCTTGAGCTGCGCTGGTCTGCTCAGCCGTGCTTTGGTCTGTTCCGTCTGTGCCAGTGCTGTCTGCTCTGCTCTTCTCCAGGACACACCTTCACTGATTTAGCACACATCTTCAGTGTTTCAGGTCAGCCCGGGAAACGCAGTCTTCTGTCTTTGGTCAGAAGGGAAGGTGCGCTCCCAGAACCACAGGGCAGCTGGCTTATATAGACAGAAGTCCCCACCTCTGGTCCCTGATCGGTCTGTCCTCATGCAAATGGGAACTCCAAATCCTCGCAGACTAGCTGCTTGTGCAAACCTGGAACTAAATAGCAAGCCAGGTGATGGGCGATCTTGTGCTGAAGCAGTGGAGGGCCCGGCACGCACACGCGTGGTCTAGGGTTCTTATGTTACTACCTGTACAGCTGAGATGCCATTTATTTATTTTATTTTTTTGTTAATCCTCACCCAAGGATATTTTTTCCATTGAGTTTTGGAGAGAGTGGAAGGGAGGGAGAGGAGGATGGGGGAAAGAGAGAGAGATGTGAGAGAGACACACCGATTGGTTACTTCGGCACATGCCCTGACCGGGACCTGGGATCAAACCTGCAACCC
This sequence comes from Tadarida brasiliensis, assembly GCA_030848825.1. Taxonomy (NCBI): domain Eukaryota; kingdom Metazoa; phylum Chordata; class Mammalia; order Chiroptera; family Molossidae; genus Tadarida; species Tadarida brasiliensis. The sequence goes on along the minus strand of CM061257.1, from coordinate 231,689,480 downwards.
AGGTACGTGCCCTTGACCGGGAATTGAACCCGCGACCCTTTCGTGTGCAGGCTTATGATCTAACCATTGAGCAACACTGGCCAGGGCTGAGATACCCTTATTTTTCAACCTGACTCTGTTGCTAAGGTTTTTTAAAACCTTTTAAAAAATACTTTGTTCCTTATAGAGATTCCTTTGTTCAGTACAAAGGTTTTGAATGAATGAACAAATGAACTGAAAATGTTTGGAAGTAATTTAATATCTCCTGTATTCTCTTTCTTTGGTGATTTTGCTATCCACCTAGTCTTCAAGCAAAAACACACAGAGGGCACAATTGATAATGCCTTTCCTCTTGTCTCCTCCATCTCGTACCTAAGTCCAATGACTTCTCTCATGTGTGTTGTCTCTGGTCCATTCCCTCTGCCCCCATCTCAGACCACCTCCTTTCGTGGGGGCAGCAGCATCTCATGGGTTTGTTACAGTATAGGTTTGACTGCATGTAACAGAGACCCAAAGTAACAGTGGTTTAAAATACAAAGTAGGAACATTTTTCTCTGTCACATCACGATGCAGGCTGGTCTGGGGCCCCACTTCCTCCATAGGGGCTCAGACTCCTTCTATCTTGTTGCTCCAGCATCTCCAAGATAGCTCACCATCATGCCTGCTTTCCAGGAAGAAAGAAGGAAGAGATGGGAAATGAGAAGGCATGTCCCTTTCCTTTAAGGCAGAACCCAGAAGTTTCACACCTAATTTAAACTCACATCCCATTGGGCAGGATTCGTCACACGGCCTCATCTCACTGCCAGGAGATGGCTGGGAAATGTAATCTTCACACTGGGCAGCCTGACGTCCAGGTAAAAATTCTGTTTCTATGTAAGAAGGGAGACTGGATATTGGTGGACAGCCTGCAGCCTCGGCCTCCTCTCCTGACTTCCCTGCTCCTTGCCTTAATAAATGGCTCCTTTTCTTCAATTCACATCGAAGGCAATCTGGGCATACCCCTCTCTGCTCCAAAAGCATTCGACAAAACGTTTAGTTCTCAACATGGACTGAACAGTCTTCATATTCTTGTTCCTGTTCCTGTCTTCTTTGCCCCTTAGCCACAATGGACTCCGTTATTTTTCCATGAATAACATGGTGTTTCATATCTCAGTGCCTTTGCACATGCTACTTCTCCTTTAGAGATGTTTTCCCACCTGACACATTTCTACCTCACTTTGAGAACCAAGCTCAGAAGTCACTGCCATCAGGAAATCTTTATTAACCTCCCTGCTCCCACCTTAATCAAGAGAATTTGTTGGTCACTCCTTTAACCTCATACACATACTTACCTGTTCCTTCATATACTATGTAGTCATTTATGTCCCTTCGACACTATGAGCATTATCAGGTCGCCTTTACAACCTCAGAGTTCGGCACAATGCTTGCCACAGGGCAGTTCAAGAACTACTTGTTGACTGTTGACTGACTGAATGAACTAGTGATAGAATGATTACATCACAGAAGTCCTTTCTTAACACTTTAATATTTTGTATGGGGTTTTCTTTTAATAAAAACTACAATCGAGACCTTATTCTTTTTTATTACATTTATTTTGTTTGTATTAGAGTATTAACAAAATTATCTAATTTGCCCTGGCCGGTTTGGCTCAGCGGTTAAAGCCTCGGTCTGTGGACCAGAGAGTCCTGGGTTTGGTTCCCGCTAAGGGCACGTACCTCAGTTACAGTTTGTCCCCGACCCCAGTTGGGGTTGTGTGGGTGGCGACCACTTGATGTGTCTCTCTCACATCGATGTTCCTCTCTCTCTCTCTTCCTCCCATTCTATCTGCTGATAAATGCAAAACAAACAAAAAAACAAAATTATGTAATTTAACCCTTATAAATAACTCTGTGAGGCAGGAGTTATTCTCATTTTACAGATGGAAAAGTGAGGCATAAAGAATTTAAGTAATCCACCTCATTTCTTCCTCAGTTTTATGGACTGCAGGGTAAGTGGGGAGTGGAAGAAAGGAGAGTTTTGCATGGTGTGGCATACTGGAAAGTATATTGGAATGGCAGGTACTGGGCTCTTATCTAATTCTATAATCGATTAGTCTAAGGGACAAGGGACATGTCATTTTCCCGATCTGGGCTTTCATTTTGTCATCCACAATAGGAGGGGTTGACTCAGCGATCTCCAAGTTTCCTTCCAGACCTAAGAGTGAGTGATTTTCTTACTTGTCTAATACAGCATGTTGAAATGTAACCCTCCTCCACACCAATATGCTACAGTCACACAGCTGTGATTTTGCTAAAAATGGACACTTTCTAAATGTTACAACAGTACATGGTAGAAAATAGTCAGTTTAGATCCAAAAAATCCCCCACTCTGCTAAAGGATTAACACTAAAGTCCTGGATCCCACCCAGTATAAAATCTTCCGAGAACGGAGAATGTGAAATGGCATTTCCCTGGGGCTTTAGAAAACATTACATCACCAAAGAAATTTTGGATCCGGGAGTATTGCAATGGAAATGTAGCCACAAATGCACCCTGGATTCCCTCTATGGCATGAGTCCGCAGTGTGGGGAATTCTGTACAACCCCTCTGTGTGTTGACAAATTCTTCACAGGTCATATTTTCTTTGACAAAAAAAAAAATCTATACTGGAAATTTTGAAGATATATAATTTTATCACCCCTCTTCCCCATGTGGGGTCTGAAACAATTCAAGACAAAGTTGTTCAGCAGGTGGCAATATATATATATATATATATATATACACACACACACACACACACAACCTGTGTGGTGTTAAAGACGATATTGGAGAATATGGCTTCTATTCGTGGCCAAGGCAACTTCCTAATACTGAGCCCTGAAATCCTCCCAGTCCTGCTAGATTAGGACAAGCCTTTTCCCAAGCAACTGTATGAATTGAGCATGCCTGGTTTCCACTATGGCAGACTTCTAGTTATTCCCTAAATCTCCTTTCCTTCTTCTATAGTAATACAACCCCCACTTTTTAGTGGGGCACAGTGGCTCCCCAACATAAAGACTACACTCCTCAGTCTCCCTTGCATCTAGGTGTAGCCATGTGACCAGTTCAATGGGGTGGGAGTAAGGAGAAGTGTTGTGTGAAATTTCTGGAAAGACTCGGGATCTGTGCGTCTCATCCTAGCTCTCCTCCTCCCTTCTGTTAAGAAAAGGAGCTGGAATGTCCATTTGGACCATGAAATGGAAACTGAAATTTGTGGGTGGCAAACAAACCAGAATGAACCTGGTGCCCTGGACACATCATACTAGTCCTGGGCTACTTTATTTATGGGAGAGAGATGACCTTTATCTTGTTTAAGCCACTATTATTTGGAGTTGCCGGTCACGTAAGGCTGAGTGCCAATCTAACTGATATACTCTCCAATCAGATCAATCATTCCATCTCCTTCCGCACCAAGTGAGGAAAGGAGTGATTAAAAGGTGGGAAGCAGCCCGAGTGTTACACTAATTGATGTCCTCCCACATGGAAGGGAGCATGAGAGCATAGGGAAAAAGAGTTCCCCTCCTGAAAAGTTTATTTATTCAACAAAAAATTATATATCACTCGTTGCGTGCCAAGTACTGCTCTAAGCAGTTTACACCTATGGACTTATTTAATCCTCATAAGAATCCTACAAAGTAAATATTGCTAATATCCCCATTTCACAGATGAGAAAATGGAGGCACAGAGAGGTTGGAGAACTTGCTGCAGGTCACATTGGAAGTGATGGAGCTGGGATGCAAACCCAGACAGTGTAGCTCTAGCACTCATGCCCTTCGTCACTACACTAGGCGGTTTCTTATGAGGGTCAGGAACAAAGACACTCTTTGTTATCTCAAGCAAGGGAAGTTTGTATTTAAGATAGATAGAGAGGTCAGAAAAATAAAGAATATATCAGTGGTCACCTGAGATTCCCTGGTGCTATCCCTTTGGTAGGATGGGTCCATTGCTTCCTAGACTATTGTCCACCATTATGGTGACTCAGTTACTCTCTGTCACTACTTCTCATGCCTTTGCCCTCCTATTGAGCTCCACCACTAGCTGTTTTTACTCAGTTTCTTTCTACCACATGACATCTTCTATACATATTCTCTACTACCTATGGCTTCTGCATTTTGCCTTTTCTATGTGTACACATTTCTGCCCACCCTACGGCCCAGTAACAGTATTGTCTTCTCCATACAAAGGATTGATGGGGTCAGCCCGTTATCTTCCAGTACTGTCTTTGGGTAGTCTGTCCAGTCCCCACTCCCACAAGGTCACCAAGAGTGCTGCAGTCTGTGTTACACCTTTCAAGAACTCTCTGCTATATGGTTCCTCATTCAGTGTCTTCAAGCCAGACATATGTCCAGCAGAAAGCTTGGACATGCTGTCCTTGTTATTTTCTCTTTGTTATTCCTTCTCTTTCTAGTCAAAAACATAAATGGAATATTCAACTTTTGCTCTTTCTTTTCCTATATCTCATCAAAAGAAAATGGAATGAGTTTTGGATATGTACCCAAAGATATCTTCCACCTCTCACACCTACTCCATCTAGTCCAACTATTGCACCACCCTTCTTCATAGGGTTTAGGCCAGCCTTTCAGTGGTGGTCTTTGGGTCAGTGATCACCCTGGCTCAATCTTTGATATGTGAGTAGTTAGTTGTAAAGGATTATGGGGACTGAGGTGCTGCCTGTCTCTCCAGGCACCATAGACTCTTCTCAAAGAACGCCAATAGAGGAGAAGGCATAATTATTAAGATTTGGCATGGAGAAAGACGGGGAGATTCACTCAAGTTTTCATAGGTTGAATAGAATTTCATATAACCACTGATTTCTGAACTCTTCTTAGGGATTGTAGGCATTTGGATTTGAATTAAGAGTGAGAATGAGCACTGGATTGGGAGTTCTAATCTGAGTTACCTGCCCAAAGAAGAGAGTGGGTCCCAAGCTGACTATTTTTTCTTTTCTTTTCTCTTCCTTCTTCACTTTTATTACATTTTAATCTAGAAATAAATTAATTATAATCTCTTGTTCATTGCATACTCTTATTATTGTTTTGCAAATGGCTTGCTTTGATTTATTTAGTTACTTATTAGTAACTTAATCCTGGTGGACTACATTTTAAAACGAAGATTAAGATTTTGACAATAATCTTTATCTACCTAAGTTTTTTATTGCTGCATTAAAAAATCACCACAAACTTAGCAGTTTAAAACAACACCCATATGTTATCTCACAGATTCTGTGGGCCAGGAGTCTGGCCATAGTGTAGCTGGGTCCTTGCTGTGAGTCTTATAAGGTATCAGGAGAGCTGTGATTTCATCTTCAAGCTTGACTAGCGAAACTCCCTCAGGCTGTTGGCTGAATCAGTTGCTTGAGGCTGCAGAATTCATGAAAGCTGCTTCTTCAAAATTGGCATTGGAGGGAAAGGATCTTTTCTGCTTTAAGTCTCTGACTTCTAAATCCTTGTTGAAGTGTTCACCTGATTAGGCCAAGCCCATCCAGGATAATATCCCATCACCTTTGCCAGGTTGTATTGGTTAGAAGCAAGTTACAGGTCCTAGCAAAACTTAAAGAAAGGGGATTAGAAAAGAGTGTGACTCCTTGGGGGTCATTTTAGAATTCTGCCTACCACACAACCTATATGGAATCTTTCTGATAACCCATGTACTTGGCTCTCTCCCTCCCAAATCTATTTGGCCACTCCTTTGCTTTCCTTTTTCTATAGGTTATTTATCCTTTGAGACTTGCTTTTTTGTCTCTTTGCGTTATCTTGTTAGGATTCATACATATTGGTATGTGTTTTTCTACTCCATTGATTTTTAACTGCTATACAATATTCCATTAAATGAATTAAAAAATATAGTGTATTCTTTCGCTCTCATGTTTATGGGCATTTAGATTGTTTTTAGATTTTTTTGCTATTGTGAAGAGTGCTGATATAAACATTTTTATACTTGTCTCCATTTGTAGATGGATAATTATATTTTGAGAATATATATAGGAGTGAACATATGTATGTTCAATTTTAGTAGATAATGTCAAACTTTTCCAAATTCACATTTCCGTCAGCAGTGTATAAGAGATCCTGTGGTTCTCTTCATCATCGATATTTGTCACAGATAGATCTTTATATTTTTGCCCATCAAAGGCATGGAAATTTGTACCCAATTCTGGACTTAATTTGCATTTCCCTGCTCACTAATATTGTTCAACATTTCTTTATATGTTTACTAGTCATGTGTTTCCTCTTCTGTGAAATATCTGTTCATATTTTGTCCATTTTTTCTATCAAATTATTTGTATTATTTTAATATTTATTTTTAAGCATTCTTTATGTTTACACACTAAATGAACACTAAAATGAGAAAATAGCTTGTTTTAAGGTAAAACAGGCATGGTAACTGGTAAATATGGGAACATTCCACTTTGAGTTGAAAGGCAGTAGAGTATGGTGATGAAACACACGGACTTTTGTACCAAGCTGTCTGGGTCCAAACTTTGACTCTGATATTTGACAATTAAAAAAATTTTTTTAACCCTCACTCGAGGATATTTTTCCATTTATCTTCAGATAGAGTGGGAGAGGGAGAGAGAGAGAGAGAGAGAGAGAGAGAGAGACAGAGACAGAGAGAGAGACATCAGTGTGAGAGAGACAGATCCACTGGCTGCCTCCCAGACTGAACCACAACTGAGGTACGTGCTCTCGACCGGAATTGAACCCGCAACTCTTTGGTCCGCGGGCTGACGCTCCAACTGCTGAGCCAAACCGGCCAGGGCATTGACTCTGATATTTAATAGCACTGTGACCATAGGTGATTTATGTAGCCTCTATGCCTCATTTTCCTTATAAATCAAATGGGAATAGTAATAGCATCTACCTCAGAGGGATTTTTAAAGGATTACATGAATTAAATAGAGACAACACTGAGAACAGTGCCCAGCACATAATAAGCACCATATTAATATCTGCTCAGAGTATTATTTGACCTGAATTTCCAGTCCTGCCGGGTGCTGGATGGCGTGTTCTGCTACCTAAACCCGGGAGAGTTGCTTTTACACATCCCCATATGGGTCTATCCTTTTCCCGGACTCATTTCTAACAAGTCAAAATGAAGTAATTTTTTCCTTTATGAATAACTTTTCTTGAGTAGTGAATTAGTGGCTGATGGAAAAAAATATTAACTCAGGCCACTGAACTGTAGATGTAATAATATAATACAAATAATACATCCAATACACCCTATAATAATAATATATCATGCAATGCATATTTCTGACTCTAAGCTTTCTTTCAGCTTTAATAACCTGTGATTCTGTCAGGGATGTTGAATAACTTATCCCAGACTGCTTGAAGCTTGACAACGAGGCGTGATGGAACTTAAATCGCTCTGCTTTGTTGAGTCTGAAATCACATTCGCAGGCAGTAGCCATTGTCTAAGTAATATGGGCTGCCAATTATTTGAATAAAGACAAGTCATGCTGTCCTGTATTAGTTATCTTCCCCTCCCCCATTAATAAAGTTCATTTGTTCCCATTTGTCCACCTCTCTTTCGTTCTGCAGGGCCTTTCTTATTGCTGAATCCATAGATGCTTTTATCTGCTCCAGACAGACTGAAAGAGTCTGGTTCTTTGAGTGAAATATTTTTAGCAACAATTAAAGCTCACGTCTCCTGCCTTTCGGAGTGACTGGCACCCTGCAGCACCCGGAACCACCTGCACTCAGCCTTCTGGGAACGGACCGCTCTGCGGATGGTTCAGCTCTCAGACGGCGGCGTGAACACTGCTGGTTGTGTGTGAGCCAGAGAAGGGCGCTCATTATGCTATACAGGAATATTGATAATGCGAGATGTGCACACAAAAACACTCTTACCAATCAAGGCGTGATGCCTCCTCTCCCTCTTCCTGCCCCCTTGCCCCCACCCGTGACGCGTCTGACAGATGTGACAGTAGCAGAAAGTGGGCCTCCCCAGCAGGCACTGGAACCTGAAAAGCAAAGATGACTGGCAGTGCAATGACCTATTGTGGGAACGAGGAACACCACGCGTATCTGCCTTGGAGATGGACTTTTAAGAAGAGCTTGGAAACCACCAAAGTGTGGTTAACTGGAAGGAACTGGTAGGTCTCCCACAGAGACTCAGGTCAAAGGTCAAGGTAGGGCCTTGTCAGAGATGGTCTAGGTCCCTTCTCTCCTGTCCAGAAGAAGGGAAGATTTGACACGTAGGCGGGTAAGAGTTGGCTCCATTGGGAAGGCCAAACTCCTCTTTCCTGTCCTCCAAGAAAGAACACCTGAATACATGTTTTCTCAGGAGGTCCTGTCGGATGATTCAAGCAAAGTTCTATCAGGGTAAGCCCCCAAGTGAATTTTGACGTGGTCATTGGAAGGTATTCTAGTGATCTACTGTGGTGTAATAACCAACTACTCCAAAACTCACTGCCTTAAAACAGTTTGTTATTATCCGTCATGGTTCCGTGGGTTGACGAGGCTCAGTTTGGCGGGTTTGCTTGGGATCTCTCATGCGGTTGCAGGTAGATAGCTGCTGGGGTGGGAGTCACCAGAATGTGCCGGATGTCCAGGATGGTCCCTTCACTCACCGGCTGGCACCTCAGTGCTGTTCCATGTGGCCTCCCTCCCTCCCTCCCTCCATCTCTCTCTCTCTCTCTCTCTCTCTCTCTCTCACACACACACACACACACACACACACACACACACACACACACTATTTCGTAGATAATTTCAGAATCCTGTGAACTAGGGCTTGAGGACTCCTGGTTTAGATGATGTAGCACAAAACATCCTGGACTCATATTTGCAGTTATCATATTTTGGATTTTTTTGAATGACTGGTAAACGTCCTTCTTTGATGAGAAGACTAAAAATACATGCTACATTTTAGATGGTCACAATAATGGAAAAGTTAGAGTCCGTGTCGGAAGAGCTGGGATCTACAAGGGGTTGAAAAGCTCGTGAAGCATTGCCAACATCAAAGTCAGAGGTGAAGGTTTTTCACTTTGGGACCTGCTTGCATTTCAGACCTTGGAAGCCAATCTCACTTTTGGATCTGCTCTGGACACTTTCCACATAAGTTTTTATCTAAATGTGAATAAAATGCACAGCGGTTTCAAAGTTGGCCAGCAATGCTGAAGTTTTATTGTTTCAGGTCAGCTGCCCATCACCCTCTGAGAACAAGAGTGAACTTCTAATACAGTGGGGTAAGGAGTGTGGATTTTGTTCTACATGTGAAGTTATTGGAGGGTTTTGAGTTGGAGAGATACATAGTCGTGTTTACATTGAAAACACATTCCAGCCCTGAGCGGAACTCGTTTAGACTACAGGAGTTTAAGAACGAAGCAAGAAGACCACCAAGAAGCTTATGCTATCGGCCAGGCTCGGAGCCAGGGGAAAGGACAGAGACTAGAGGGGAGGGACCAGAATAATGACGGGACTTAAAATCATGTCATATTTGTCTTTCACAAAGCCAGGGCAGGCTTAGATGTTTCAACTGGGAATATGAGAGATGCTTTCAAATATGAGACTGCCTGTCATGTAAAAGATAGATTAAAATGATTCTGAGTCCCAAAAGTCAGACCCATAGATGGAAACCACAGGACATGAGATTTCGTGCTCAGAATAAGGAGGTGTTTTCTCGCAGAGACTTGCACGGATGGAAGGGGCTGCCTGGGGAGTCAGTGAGTTACCCCCGACTGTGGACGAGCAGAAGCTGGAGGACCTGTGGGAGGAGATGTGGAGAGTCTAGGGAGGGACTGTAGGGCCGGGTGATGCACAGACCCCAGTGAGATGCACTGGTTTTGGAAACTCACAGATGTAGCAAGATTGAGACCTGTGGATATTCTCATCTGCATATAGCATCCACTGCACTAGAGAAAATTTGTAATTATGTTACTCATGTTGGGGCTTTTTAGAGAACTCCTAAGTACATAGTACGCAGCATATCCCACGTCGGGTGTAGCTGCTGCTGACCCACTTAGTAGAGGTGTGTGAGTTTTTCTTCCCACTTCTAGGCTACATTTCTTAGAATATTTTTCTCTAATCTTCTTTGGAGAGATGGTGTAGGGGAAGAGTCTGGGCTCTAGATTAGAGAAACATAGCTTGAAATTCTCAGTCCAAACTTGCTAATTGCATGAGTGTAGGCAAATTACTTAATGTCTTTGAGCCTCATTTATCCATCTGTAAAATGGGGATAACATTACCTGTTTTCTACAGTCCTTATAAGAGAATAATCTGTGCTAAGTTCCCAGCACCTAGTAAGATTTTACTCAGAAAAACAAACAAACATTTTCTTGTGCATGTAAATGGAACCTAGTCCTCATGTGTGGGAATTGGGTAGTGTGAGTCACTGTGATTAAAGGGTTAACCGGCAAAAGGAAATGCTCACGGATGGAATCCATGGAGTCCTAACTCCAGGATAGTATTCATTTACCCCTCTCATGATGCATCCTTAAAGATAACCATTTACATGAGTTCTTAAAACACTCTGAGAAATTAGCAACAGTTCCGAGGCAATGATGTATGATGTTCAGAGCTTTCTCCAGATTGATGCTGGGAAGCTAGAGGGAGTAATTGAGCCTCTCTGATGAGTATGCTTCTTCCTGTGAATATCAGGTGTGGGGGCCGGGTAATTGGTCTTCAAATAATCATGATTCATAGTGTACTGGAAAACTGCAAAGTTCCTCCTACAAATTGCATAGCAAGTCAGTTCATTATATTGTAGTTATTGATATTGCAATCTGCTCCCAATGAACACAATTACAAATCCATTTAGGAAGGAGTGTGATCCGAGGCTTAGTTTGCTTTCATTCACCCTTCCGGTGCCTGAATGATGTTTTGTAAATGAGACCTGCCCCACTTCCACTACTTTTGGGTCCTGTTCATATCTATACCTCCAGCACCTGTCACAGTGCCTGGCACACTGATGGTTCTTGCAAGAACAGCTCATTAATTATAAATGCCCTTGCAATGTGTCTCTGGTGTACTTTTGCCCACTCAACAAAGGGATGCTCAGAAACTGGTAATAAAGTGACCCTTATGTGGGCATCCACCCTGCATGCTCCCAACCCCAGCTCTTTGGTTTTCAGCTAGTGCCGACCTTGACATGCAATCTCCATTCCTCTTATGTGTACAATGAATGACCATTCACACCAATGCACTAGTGTGCACAACCTGCGTATCCATGAGACTTTCTCTGTTTTCCCAGTTTCCTGTAAAGCCCCAAACTGAGGAGAGCAGACAGCCCCCCCCAACTTTCTTGAGAGTGACAGAGAGCTGGCAGACAGGCCCTTTATGATTTCCTAAGATAATCTATTGATCCTGTTACTCTCACCCTCTCACACTCTTCAACAATCTTGTATAAAGATGTGACTTTTGAAGGGAGCTCACCCAATAGTGTATCCACATGGGGAATTTAGGCCTCATGGGGAGTGCTGTGGAATTATCATCTCTGGGTCCCAAGAAAACTGTCCTAGAGTTTAGAGGTGGGTGCTTCAAGAAAGGGGAGCTGGCATCTCATTCCCTGGCGGGAAGCTGGTTGAGCTCAGAAACTCGGCAGCCATTCCAGCTCTGCCACCAGGGGGCAGGAGAGAGCTCTTGGAGGGCTTGGCTCTTGATACTGGAGTTTAGGGGGCTTTCTGAATATGGAGCGTGGGGCTTAATTACAACCTGGAGAATTCTAGAGATATGAGGGTGGGTGGTACAGCCTGCAATGGCTGGGAGGAGAAAAAGGAGGAGAGGGGCAATATTTAACCTACCTTTCCCTTGACACAGAAAGTCAGACTTAAGCCATTGTCTTATTCAGCTAGGGCTGCTGTACCATAGACTGGGTGGTCTAAACAACAGAAATGTATTTCCCATAGTCCTGGAGGCTAAGATCAGGGCTCCACCATGATCAGGTTCTGGTGAGGTCTCTCTTTCCGGCTTGCAAATGGCCATCTTCTTGCTGTGTCCTAGAGATGAGAGAGAGGGGCACGCTCTCTCCTATCTTTTCCTATAATCTTGTCATGGGGTCTCCACCCTCATGACCTAATCACCTCTCATAGGCCTCTTCTACAAATACCACTACACTGAGGATTAGGGTTTCAGCATATGAACGTTTGTGGAACACAAACATGCTGTCAATCACTGCCATTCAAAGGAATTTTCTTAAGAGGACAGCATACCTGGGCAGGGGGACCCAATTGGAGGAGGTCCGATGGGAGGCAGGAGCTAGAGATGGTTCACAGACAACAACTGGCGAGCGCATGCTCCCTCCAGGAACTGAGCAGTAGAGTAGTTCCCACCCTGACTCTGAAGAACCCACGTGTGTGTTCCATCAAAGCCAGCATTTGAATGAAGGCAACACAGAAGTGGCTACCAGTGTCAGCCACGGAAGAAACGTACTGGTGACCATTTAAGAAAACACACACAAAAAAGACTTTGCCCCTTTCTCTAATCTATCTTTTCCATGCACTGTCCCTTAAAGAGTGAGAAGAAATGAAATAAGGTAGAGGACAATGTCATGTTCAATCCTTACTCCAAGTTCCCAAGCCAAGATTAGGCCTGACTGGAGAAGATGTAGGCAATGGAGGCAAGGGGTGGGGAAAAGGAGGAGGGAAGGAGCTTGGAATTAGATATGAGGTTCAAGCTTTCATTTTGTTGGACAGAACTTTGTAGTATCTGAAAATGAGCCTTCACAATGGTAAGGAGATTGTTCATGAAACCAAAGAGATTGGAAGGTCACAGGATCTGCCTGGAATGTCATCAAAGGTGGAGAAAGGTAGATCCATCAGAACATGCTGGAAGTAGTGAAAGAAGAAAAATAAAAATGTTTCTGTTTTTATTTTATCATCGCTGAGTTCCGACTATTCATTAAACTGCCTCCATGTGTAATGTAGACATCACTGAAGAATTCATAGGTGAGAGGGAGGACAGGGCTTACATGACACAAAGCAGACTGCTTTCCTAAGCATCCTTAGTAGGTGTGCTTTTCCTTCCAAATCTCCCCTGCTCTGCAGAGCTAGTGGTCCTGCTGTCCCTCATGGTGCCCCTTCTCCTTTCTCTGAATGCAAACTTGCACACCCCTTTCGAAGGCACATTAATGATTCCTCTATGTAAAGGGTGTGAGAGTAAGGTTGGTGTGCATGGAAGGAAGCAGACGTCTTTGCACACTCACCCTAGACTTTCTTTTTCCAAGAATAAAGTCTGTAGCTAGGCTTATTCATAGGTTGATCTCGATCTAATAGAATACACTTTCATTTAGGTTAAATGAGAAAGTATAGTGCTCAGAAAGGAAATCAAAGACAAACTCTGGATTATTCTCACTGACAAATTCAGTGAGGTATCGTGGTTTTAGACATGATGGACTCACAGTGACATTTGGTATATGCTTTGTACATCCTCTTTCCAACCTTCTGGTGAATTTCCTATTTTGGGACATTGTCTCCACTTAATTGAAAATTGCTGAGCTCTAACATTATTTTCCAGATGGTTTTATAAAATGATTTTGAGTTCTCATTTGCTTTTAGTAGATGAGATCATTTGGAAAAGAAAATTCAAAAGACAATATTAACCAACAAAAATGACAGTGCTGGGCCTTTCTGTGGAAATCACAACAGGGTAGTACGGGATTGGATGGAGTTAAAAGCAGGCTTTGATGTGATCTCTCCATGGCAGGATTGTGGCAGAGGCTGAGTAATGATAGCCTGTGCGACAGCCTTTGACGGTCTCTGCTCCCGCTGCGTGTCCATGTGTGAAATATTTGAAGGCAGGGATTTTCATCCATTAGTGATCCTATTGATTACATCTCCCAAAGTTATTTTCACCCAATTCTCCTCTCTTCATCTCCATTGCCACTACTTTAGTTTGGACAGCTAAATGGTCTCTTTGTTTCTAATTTGCTTTTCTTTCATCCATTCCCCACACAGCAGATGTGACCATAAAAACAAATGGGTTAAGATAATGAATGGAAACCAACTCACATAATTTCTCTTGTCCAGTACCTACTAAATGAGAGTGGGAGAGTGCAAACCAGCCAAGAATATATCAACAAACTGATTGAATAAACTTAAAAAAAAAATCTCTCTTCTTCTGTTTGCAACTCTCCAGATTTGAGAGTATTGATGAGAATGTCCAGGCTTTTGCTGGCTCACCAGAGCAGCTTCTGGAGGATGCGTAGTGGGTTAGGAGCAGGTTGGGCTACAGTCCTCGCCTCATGTTTACACTACAAACCCCTCTCTCCTTTTTTTGGTGCATAAAAATGTTTCTGTCTGCAGTGGCCACGAGAATATGCCTCTCAGATCTCCTGGTGGCGGGACCGAGGCTGCAGCTGGACCATGCACCCCTTCTATGCAATCGTCAGCTTCTCACCGGGGTCCCTCCATCAGGGCAGTCTGATCTCTTACATACAGGCTCGGAGCTCCAAGAACGAGTGATTATGGATATAGAGGTGGAAGCTACCAGTCTCTGAGCACCTGGGCAGGAAACCAGCACAGCATCACTTCCTCCATATTTTACTGGGTGATCTCAGAGCCACCCCAGACTTAAGGGGAGGGAGCATAGAGGCCACCTCTTGGTGGACAGAGTGTTACAGAATTTGTCACTCTTACTCGGCCACCACATGTAGTGTAGATTGCCTAATGATTAAGAGCTTAAGCTCATCTTTTGGTTTCACCACTTACTGACTGCATAGCAGACACATTACTTATGCAAATCCTACAGTTCAGTTTCCTTGCCTGAAAAAAGGGACAAAAACTGACTATATCTTCAAATGCTATAAGAATCTCTCTTTGCTCCCTACTTTTAATTTTTTGTTATTATTAAAAATTTTTTTTGTTTTCTTTATTGCTTTTAGAGATAGAGGAAGGGAGAGGGAGAGATAGAAACATCAATGACAGAGAACATCAATTGGCTGCCTCCTACATGCCCCCCACTGGGGATTTGGACCACAGCCTGGGCATGTGCCCTGACTGGGAATCAAACCAGTGACCTCTTGGTGCATGGGTCGATGCTCAACCACTGAGCCACACTGACCAGGCCTGTTCCCTATTTTTTAATATATATTTATTGATTTCAGAGAAAGAGGAAGGAAGAGGGAGAGATAGAAACGTCAATGAGAGAGAACATTGATTGGTCACCTCCTACATGCCCCACTGGGGATCAGGACCACAACCTGGTCATGTGCCCTGACCAGGAATCAAACCAGTGACCTCTTGGTGCATGGGTCGATGCTCAACCACTGAACCACACCAGCCAGGCTCTGCTCCCTATTTTTGAATTACATTACAACTCTAGAAAAGGGAGATTAGGGAATAGAATGAACTTGCCATATAGTTAACTGTGCTGAGAGTCCCTTGTGTTTTTCATATCAGGGTCATGATTATATGTATGTTTTGCCATTAATCCTCACAGTAACTCTAAAAGGCACTGACTATCTTCATTTTTTCAAATGAGAAACGTCCGAGGCTCAGATGTTACCGCTGGTCTGATACCACACAGCAGGCAAGTGGCAGAGTCAGAATTGTTCCAGCCAGAAACGCTTTCCTGACTTCAGGTTCTATTTGTGCAGCAGCTACAACCTCTCCCCAAGACTGGTTCACCTCGCCGGGCACAATGAATGCGCCAACATCCAGGTGTCTAGGCCGGCGAGGGAAGGTATTGCAATAAAACAGAAAGCACTTTTCCTTACTATTTCAATATATCACAACTTCTTTTAAAGGCTGCATGCTTATCTTGATGATTGTCTTTATCTTAGGTCAGTGATTCCTGATATTTTATAAATTTTGGTACATTATTATTGTGTAAGCAAAACAGCCTGAGAAAGACAGAATTTGGGGGAAAAAACCCTTCCACTGGTACTTGGACACAAAATGATGATTTTTGCCATCCATTTATGGCAAGTGATACTGGTTTTCTATTTACGTTGGTAATATGAATGTGCTTTTAAATACATTTAATTGAAAAATGTGAGCTGATTTAAAGAAAAAAAATAATGGTGATATGGTTGATGCACATGCCACAGATTTGGAATCATAAACTAATGAAATTTGGGAAATAATGGTGCAGTAAAATAAAGATATTTATTTGATATGGGATATTAGATAGATATTAAGATCTAGATCTACATAGGTATAGAGACGAGGTGTGTGGAGGGAGCCATGGTTAGCCACTTTCAGCTGTCTGAGCAACGTAACATAACATCCTTTATGGACATTAGTCTTCTCACTCGCAAAATTGAAGAATTGACTTTATTTATCCTGAGAATTCTTTTTTTTTATCATGCTCTAAGATTTTGTGACATTGCATCTCTTCTTCCAACAAGCCACTCATTCATTCAGGGTGGAAAAACATACATTTGGAGTATATTTCATATGTGCCTGAAAAGAAGTAAAGGTGACAAGTCTTTTAACTCAGCACCTTCTCCCAAGAAAAACATTTTAAAATAACATCTAGAGTGAGGCTGGCATCTGTGGACTGCATTTTTCTTTACTGACTTTTAAGTACAGTTATGTCAGCATCATTAATTCCTCATCGTAATATCTTCAGCCAACATTATAAAACATGAACACTATTATTACCTGTCATCACATTTCATTGAAATACACCATCAAAGACTGTCCCAGTTCTCCCTAATTGCACTGCCAGTAATACTGTTGTATATGTCACATTCAGAAAATTTTACAAAAATTCCAAAAAGGTATTATGTATATCAAATTCAGAAAAGGTCATGTGAAGGAAGCATCCTAAATGCCAAGTAGTCACTGAGGTACCCAATCAATCCTAAAGTAGCATCTCTCACCAGACAATGACCTTGGAGTTGACATTTTCCACAGTGGACAGACCCTGAGCTATTGGAAGCTTTCACGCAACTCATCCAAGTCTCTTCAGAGAGGCTAAGGCAAGAAAGCAAAAGACTGGAGGAAAGACACTCTACTGTGCTCAGACATGGGATGGGGCTCCCTCCGCAGCACTAGCCTTGGGGACAGCACCTACAATCCAGTCTTCACACTTAGAGGCAGTACAATTGTGGGCTGTAGGGCTGAAAAGAACTACATCATTTCTCAGAAGTTAGGTGACTTGCTCAAGGTCGCAGGGTGAAGTAGTAGCAAAGTCAGGACCAGGACCCAAGTTATTTGATTCCTGTTAGCCCAATGCTTTTTAACTCTTATCCTAAGTTTTGAGCAGGAATAAGGTCCTAGGAAGGTAATTGTTTGTTGAGGAATTTTTGGGTTGGCTGATTGATAGTCCTGGACAGATAATTCATGTCATACTGTTGGCATCTGTTGCCTGTCTTTTCTCATTCAGCTTGAGAGCTTCCTAGTTCTTGGTGTAAGTTGTTTTACATTAAAACCTGGATGTTTGGGGTGTTATGTTAAAAGAATCTGAATCTTATTTAGATCTTGTGCTTTAGCTGGCCTCTACAGGTCTGATGGTGCTACCTCATTACCACCTGGTGGGGTGGAAGTCTAGGTTCTTCCCTTCTTCTCTGTTGACACCCAGTGGGAGGCGATCTCTGTTACTTTGTTACTGCAGAAGTCACACTGAGGGACTTCTAAGTCTGGGTTAGAAAGGCCATCCAGCTTCTACCAATCTCTGAGGGCATTTGCTCTGGGAGCCTTCAGCCACCAGGTAAGGAGCTCTGAAACCCCAGGGCTGCCCGTGGAGAGACTGTGTGGAATAACTACGTGGGAGATGCCCGAGGTGCTCCAGCTCTTCCCGTCCTCAGCTGTTTGAGTCTTCCCAGCCCAGGCACCAGGCATGTGAATGGAGACGACCTCGAGACAATCCCCAGCCCGAACACCACCTAGTTACAACTGCATGAGAGACCTCATATGAGAACTGCATCACTCAGGGTTTCTCACTTGGGACTGTTTACTTCGTCGATGTGGGGGCTGTCCCGTGTATGATAGCATACTTAGCAGCACCTTCCCAGTTGTGACAACTAAAAATGTCTCTAGACATTTACAAAAGTCCCCTGGGGGGATAAAATCACCTCTAGTTGTTTAGCTGATCCCAGTCAACCCCTAGATGAATGAACAAAATAAATAATTGCTGTTGTTTTGAGACCATTGTTTGGGGGTGATTTGTTACATAGCAATAGATAATCAGAAAGGTGAGAGGAGGCTAGGATGCAGAACATCGTCACTTCTTTCACAGGTTTACCTGAAGTGTCTGGAGAGCTGTTCTCTGCCACAGATCTGATTAACAGTCTGCTTCCAGCACTCCTGGGATTCTTATGGTGGGCTACCTTTGGTATCCAGATATGTATTTATTTATCATTTATAGATAAATGATCCTATACATAATAAAAAAATAGTAAAAATACATAGTAGAGACATAATAAAAAAACATAAACATATTCTATGGGAACATATACTTTAGATTATAAAATATACACAATGCACTTAAATAAAAATAAAAGGCAAAATTGGGGATCATTCAGGAGAACTAGCAAGTGGTTGTTTTAGGAAGAAGAAAATGGTTGCTGGTTTCATTTTCTTCTCATCTTTCTAAAAATGAAGAGAAACACATAGGAGTGTCATTATAAATTAATTTGTGCATGTTATGTGGTTTTGTGTTCCTAAATCCTAAAAGGAATTTACAACATGGATTCTTCTTTTTAAAAAATATAGGGGGACCGGAAAGTAATGTCGATATTTCGATATTTGTTTGTCACTTATCAGCTCATTGTGTACTTCAAAATCGTGCCAAAGATATTTTAAGGTTAGAGTGACATGCTTACTCATAAATAATTAAATCTTAATTTTTTTTTTGCAATTTATAGTGAAATGGCCAGCCAAATACCAGAAGAGGTACGTATCTGGTATTGTACGCTTTTTGAGTTTAACAAGGGTAGTAAGGCAACAGTTGCTACAAAAACATTTGCGATGTTTATCCAAGTGCATTAGACGTTCATAAATGCCAAAGGTGGTTTTCTAAGTTCAAATCCAGTAATTTTGATCTTTCCGACTCGTATCGATCAGGAAGACCAACAACTTTAGACAATGACATGTTAAGGGTGGAAGTGGAAGCAAATCTATGTCAGACAATCGAGGAACTGTCAAACACTCTTAACCAACCTTGGTTGACCATCCAAGAACATTTGCAGCAGATTGGTAAAGTAAGCAGAGCAGGTGTTTGGGTCCCGCATAATCTGTCCGAAGAAAGCAACTTATTGCTTCAGCGGCACAATACAGAAGCGTTTTTTGATCACTTGATCACTGGAGATGAAAAATGGGTCCTCTATGATAATCCAAAATGCAAAAGGCAGTGGCTCTCTCCGAATGAATCGCCACGAAGTACAGCTAAGCCAGGTTTACACCCCAAAAGGCACTTTTGTGTGTTTGGTGGAGTATTCGTGGGGTCGTTCATTTTGAAGTGCTGAAACCTGGACAAACTGAATGCAGACCTTTACTGTGAACAATTGGATCGAGTAAATCAATCTTTAATTGAAAAGTGTCACCAGAAAAGGCGTTATTCTGCAACACGATAATGCAAGACCGCACTGTGCAAGACGAACCCTGGAAAAAATTAATGAATTGGGGTGGGAGGTATTGCCTCACCCACCATACTCGCCCAATATTGCGCCATCAGATTTCCATTTATTCCAATTGCTACAACATTTTCTAATTGGCAAAAAATTTGAAAATTTGGATGATGTCCAAAATGCCATCTCCAGATATTTTGCTCAAAAACCAATTGATTTTTATCGATCCGGCATTGAAAATTTGCACACTAGATGGCAAAAGGTTGTTGATAATGAGGGTGATTACATCATTGATTAAAAATAAAAACTTGTTAAAAATTTACCTGTTTGAATTTAATGTAAAAACACGACATTACTTTCTGGTCCCCTTATATGTTTTTATTGTTGTAGAGAGAGAGGAAAGTAGAGGGGGAGAGAGAGAGAGAGAGAGATCAGTGCGAGAGAGAAACATCCATTGGTTGCCTCCTGCATGCCCCTTACTGGGGATCAAGCCAGTCACCTGGACACGTGCCCTGACTGGGATCGAACAGGCAGCCTTTTGGTGCATGGGACGATGCTCAACCAACTGAGCCACACGGGCCAGGGCACAACATGGATTCTTAAATGGAAGACACTAAAAATGTTCTCAACACAGTTTTACTTTTGTAAAAGTTGCAGAAAAATTCTCCCTATGGCTAAGGACCTCACTTTAAATCAAAACTCAAAGGAGGTACTTCTGTCTGAATGCTGATGTAGCCCAGGTGTTTCTGATGATTTAGCAGGAAACCAGGGTAGCATTTAGGGGAAGCGACCAACCAAGCACTATAACTTGTATAGTGGCCAGCTGATCAGCTGTCCTGTTTCTGGCAAATAATATCTCATGAGATCATCTGTTAGTTTAAGCCCTTCCTATTTTTAAGACCCATGGTTCTTAAAGACCGTATTATACATTTATGAAGGAATGCTTGTTTTCCCTCTTTGGTTTCTTGGGAGGTGGCAAATCCATGAATGGGATCAAGTTATTAATCAACAATCTTAAACAGAAAAGGGGGTGCGGGAGACAAAATCCTCCCTGGAGTTTTATGACTACCATCTTATATGCTTGAGGGTTCCATCCAAAGACTGTGACTCTTGCATTTGGGATTATGTTGCAAGATCTTCATTAGCATTTCTAACAGCCAAGGATAGGTCAACAGAGACCCTCAAAGTCTTCCTGTTTTTAATGCAGTTTTCTCCTCAAGGCAAGGAGTGTAAATTTATATTGTGGTAGAAGATTATGGGCTTAACCTGTTTGCTCTAGAGAAAGAAGTAGTTAGAATGCCCCTTGGACCATTTTTTCTTAACTACAGAACCACGGTGCTTTTAATAGAACTGTGAAGTGGACAGATTCTAAGGTGTTAGACCAGGAATTCATATACTTAAGATCTTGGACCACTAGACAGCCCCAGATCAGAGCTACCCCACCTCTTTCTGGCTGAGAACAACTAGAGCAGGATCTGGGGGAACACATGGTATTACTTTGGGGTCATGCTTGGATAATATCAGTCTTGGATCTGGCATGCATGAATCTTAGCCTATTAGTTTCAATGTTAGAAAGACTTTGCTGGATTCCAACCTCTGCCTTGTAAGGAGAGGAACATGAGTGTCTCTTTATTTCTCTAGTTGCTGAATAGGAAGCAAATCTGAGCACCCCATGAGTATATTATGATGATTATAATTAGGGATGAATAATTTTGTTGCTAGTCACTGAGTTTAGAGGCAGACTAATTTTCCCCCCAGGTAGGTAGACTAAACAGTCTTGTCGCTTTCTGTGGGTGGCAATACATTGCTTTCTTGAGAATAAACATTCCTCAAAGCCCGAGCAACTCTTGAGGCGGCTCTTGCTGTTGTTTATAAAGTAAACAGACACCTCTGATTTTAATGGGTAGTTGTTTTTATAGGACCTGTCCTCAGCAGTATGTGGCAGGATGTTTATATACGTTTATCTGCCTGATGACTCCAAAATATCATCGGGGTCCTTGAGTGGAAGCGCCCAGGGTTCCTGGTTGCTGACTAAGGAGGGGAGGCAGGCGCAGGAAAGGCATATTGCCAGGTATGAAGCGCAGAGTCACTGCCATTGGATCAGACTGATCAAGGATCGCTTTTATGAAGACACAACCATAATGTACCTTGTGCCTCTACTTCTTCAAGATTTCCTTTCAGGTTTTAACAATTGAGCTGGAAACAGCTTTTACTATATGTATGTCATATGGACTAAGATGGGCTGAGGAGATCATGATATTTGATAGAGTCATTTCTTAGTTCCTACCAGCTCCAGAGTCACCATGGATCACCAAGTCAGCCCAGAGTCACCGAGTGGTGCAGGTGATTCCTAAATTCATGCCCCGAGAGTGAATCCTGACACTGCTTCTGAAAAGACATACTTTTCACATTTGTTGCTTTGACTCCTGATGGCTTTCACAGTCCGACAGGGAGGCAACTTACCTGTAAATCACAGAGATAAAGAGTGAGGTCTCTTTGTACCCTCTAGAGAAGCCAATTCTTGGAGTGGTTTATTAAGACGTTACTTTTAGAAGGGCCTTAATTCTTCATGCTCAGAACTCGGTAATACATTGGGTCATTTTTGTTCAGCCTGATCTCAACCACTTTGTAACATAAAGGGTTGGTTCCACATGGAAAGGGCACTGGCTGGGTGAGTAATTATTTCATACTAAAATAGACTGATTGATCATTGATTTGAATCTCAATACTCCCACATAGTTGTTGAGGGATTTTGTGCAAGATTTTCACCTCTCTAATCTCCAATTCCCTTTTTTGTAAAATGAAGATGCTAATAGTGCTTTCTTCTTAGAATTATTACATGAATAAAATAAAATAATGTGAGGTTCTTAGCTCAGTTTCTGGCAAACAACAAACCCTTGGAAAATATTAGCTATTATAATGATCACAAATAACAATGGGGGAGGGAGAATCTATCAAGTTCAGCTTCTTAGCTCAAAAGCTGTTAGAATAACTCTGTTTTCTTACTATAATTATAGATAGTAAAAATATTTTGGGATAGTATGTAACCTTAACTTGGAAGACTTCAGTGGGTTATTTTGTAATATAATATAGAATATAAGAAAAGTTTTAATTTTAATTTTCTAAGAATGATTCCAATACTGGCATACATTACTGATGAAGTATAACTTTTCTAAGGGTAGAATATGACAAGACTTTATTAAACACATACATCTCTGTCATTTAGGGGTAAATAGTCATTTTTATATATCTAGAATGCCCATTTTTCTCCAGACCTTTCAGCTTACAGCAGAACGTCTCCCTCCCACATTCTATGGTTGAAACTAAGCCCCTGCATCTGTTTTGGCGTAAGCAGAATCCCGTGCTTTGTTCTTGCTATTTTGAATTGTGACTCATGTTTTCTTGTTCCTTAAAATTAGTGTCTTAGGGTTAGATTTCCTGTCAACTTTGCTTATTTGGGCTGAGTGGTCACCTTCTCTCAGTTCTTGTGATCATGTTTTATTACCCTGGAACATATACATCCCCCGAATAGGCGATCTAGAGAAATTCCGGTGGTGATGAGAAGACTGTGGTCTGGTGGGAAGACGAAAGAACACGCTCTCTGAAGTCAGCCAGATCTGGTTTCAAACTGTGTGGTCATGGGCAAGTCCCTTTCCCTCGCTGAACCTATTGCTTCGCTTACATACATGTGAAGCCCTCAGAAGACTCCCCAGTTAATAATGCAAGCTCAACATACGTTGTCTCTTATTCTTAGGATGATAATTATGCCCCTGACTATTGCAGTCTGGTGAGGCCACCGAGAGAACACTGGGCTACAACTATGCACACAAGGCACCCAGCACAGGACTAGCTACAGAATGCACGGGAAGCCCATGGTTTCTCGAATCCTTCCTCACTCCGCAGCTGGCCACAGTGTTCTGATGGGTCAGTGGGCAGGACAGGCAGTGGAAGCAGGAAGGTTAGATGCCTGAGATATTTGTATGAAAAGAATGGTGTCCCCAAGAAGGGCAAAGTTGCTAACGTACCAACATCAGGCTGAATTCTTCATTAGGCCCAGGAAGCCAGTGTCTGAGGTACCTGATACATTTAGGGGCCCACAAAACCTTTTACATTTCTTTTGAAATAAGAACAAAAAATAGTTATAATCATAATACATCTATAATAATAAATCCATTCTGGATTATATTCATCTTTATACCAACACTGTCATCAAGTTTAATTTTTAATGTTATTTAAAGGGGGTCCCACAGACAGAAGTGCCCAGGCCCACGGATGCAGCCCTGAGCAACTTTGCTGACTTTACAACCTAGTCCTGCCTCTGACATTTATTTGTCATAAATTAGGTCACCTCCTTTTTTCTCTCAGCCTCTGGCTCCTACCCAGGCTCTGGCTCTACCACACTTCCTGGGTTGACCTGGTAGGAGGCAACTATATCCTCTGCTATTTAGGGGACTGTGGTCCAGAAAGGTATTAGCAGAGGCTCCTGACAAGTCCAAAGCTAATGCTGATTTTCACAAAGATATTGATTCAGCATTTAAGCACGTCTGTTTCTTTCTGCTCAAGGGTAAGCCAAGTCTACAAGTAAAGATACCATCTTCCTGGAGCTGTTAAGGGAGAGAAGAACCAGCCAGAGTCTGTCAACTCAGCACAGTATCTGGAAATAAGAAGTGCTGGCTGTTTATCAGAAAACACAACAGCGTAGCCTTTGTTCTAAGCAGAGGTTTCCTTTGCTTTAGATACTGCAGAGCATCAAACTGAGGGTTTCTCAGTTCCACAAGAATCTCAACATTTAGAGGAGGTGAAGTTTCTCTGAAGCCCTTAGTATACAGGGGGTGGCGATGGGGTTTGCAGGCAGAGGTCAAAACAAAGACTTTGTCCCCCAAGGCTTTTCCTTTTGGAAACAGCCTACAGCCAACACACAGCAAAGCCCCCATTTGCAGGAGATGGAACTATAAGCATGCGTGCCCCCTCCCCACTCTGTAGAGCAAATGTTATATCCCAGCAGATGTTATATTCTGCAGGTAGAGCTTATCATATTAAATCATGAATCCATTCATACATTCCTCTTAAGTTCCTTCGAAGCTCCAGATGCTGGTGATGTAAATGTGAATGAAACTCCATCCCTGCCTGCTTTGCTGACACCTTGCCTCATAACCCCACGTCTTACACACTTACTTGTTTACTCTCTCTGCCTCCCACCTCCCCCTGCTACAAAACGACCGTAACCTCCGTAACTTCCCTGAGAGAGGGGACTTTGCTCTTTTGTTCACTGCTCTGAATTTAGAGCCT
Organism: Tadarida brasiliensis; assembly: GCA_030848825.1. Classification (NCBI taxonomy): domain Eukaryota; kingdom Metazoa; phylum Chordata; class Mammalia; order Chiroptera; family Molossidae; genus Tadarida; species Tadarida brasiliensis. Next base: position 231,664,740 of record CM061257.1, on the reverse strand, counting down.
AGAGCAGTGACCGGCATTGCTAGATAAATATTTGTTGCAGGACTTGGCTGAATGAATGAATGAAGTTATTTTATAATAATTATTTTTTACATGTTTTTTTTTAGAGAGAGGGGAATGGGGAGAGAGACAGAAACATCAATGTCAGAGAAACATCAATCGGCTGCCTCCTGCATGCCCCCTACCGGGGGTTGAGCCTGCAACCCAGTCATGTGCCCTGACTGGGAATAGAACTGGGGCCTCTCGGTCCATGGGATGATGCTCAATCCACTGAGCCACAGAGGCTGGGCTTTATAATAATTCTTAATCCTGAACAAACTGATAAAATGAAAAGTCCATGAGATCCATTCAAAGCAGTTTTTATTACTATTTTCCAAGAATTTGGTTTTTGAAAGCATTTAAAAAAACATGGTAAAATTCACATGGAAACATCAATACTTTCGTTTAATGGAAACTTGATGTAAATATATAACAGGGCACTACCATACTCTACATAAACCTCTTACAAGTTATTCACTTTGAGGAATCTGAACTTCACTTGAGCTAGCAATTGTCCTTAGTAATTTCTAAATATAGCATTCGCCAGCTCAATAGTGCTATTCACCTTTTAGTTGTTTAAAATAGCATTTCCTTTGCACAAGACTAGATCCCTTCCCAGGAAAAATTAATCTGTTTGCAATGATCTCTGCACATGTTCAAAGCCTGGTTGGCCTGCATTAACATTTAAAAAGAAAACAGACCTGGCTTCTGAACCAAATCAAACAACTCTCTGGGAATGAGCCACAGGACTTTATAAAATAATCTGATAGACAGAGTTCAGACTTGAGAACAGCAGGTATAGAAAACCACTACGTGGAATGATTGTTTCTTGATGCCTAGAATTCCACAAAGTCATTCCTTTGCGTTTCAACAAGTCTCTTACTCTTTTGAGTTTCCCCCTATAAATTTAGGGGACTAAAATACTCTAACCCATTGGGAGGACTGTGAAGTATAGATGCCTGTGTCATCCAATTGCTAGTCAATAGCAACTTTAGACCTTTTATTTAGAAGGATGGCCATCTAGCTGGGGGTAGGGGTGGGATGGGAGGACTTGAAGCTAAGCTTGCATAGCAGTTTACACACAATGAACAAAACCTCCGTAGTTCATGTCAAGGAGTAGGGACAAAGTACTGATGGACATTATGTAAGAGGAATAACCAAAGCTCCCCTATCTTGGTGCTATCCTTGGCTCAGGTCCATTGTTGCCTTGTGAGAACTGAGCCTAATATTGTCAGGGCAGTTACATTTTCTAAAGAAGCTGAAAATCCCAGTTTGTAAGGGAAATGTCCTGGTGGTGGTGGCGATAGTTTAGATCAGGTAGTCAGAAAAGGCTTGTTTGCTAAGGTGACACCTGAGTATAGTCTTGAAGAAAGTGAGAGAGTGAGCCACAGATAATGGAGGTAGAGTCTTCCAGGAGGAGGAAGGACGTGCACAGCTCTGCTGCAGGAATGTGCCTGAGAGTCCTCAAGCGGCCATTGCGTCTGGAATGGAACAACTGGGGGGAATACTGAATGGATTCAAGGGCAGCGGGGAGCAAAAGGGACAAGGTACAGAAATGCAGCCAGGTCTAGTAAGGGCTTTGGTGGAGACTGCAGTGGGAGGCGAGCCACTGGGGGGCTTTGACCGCAAGAGTAGCATAAGCCAACCTGAGTTTTAAAGGGATCATTCTGGCCGATGCTGTGGGGAGAATAACTTGTAAAGGTATAAGGGCAGAAGCAGGGAATGAATCACAAGGCATATTGGTTTGAATGAAGTTCAGCAGTGACAGTATTACCCAAGTAAGAGTGGATTTACATAGAAATTGGCTTTTCTCTCACTCACAAGTCCACAGGTGAGTGAGGTAGGTGAATCTAGAGGTAGATGGCAGCTCTGTTGACCAAGTTCTCAGGAATTCAAAAACTTTCCAAGTCATAGCTCTAAGGACTCACCTAGAGCATCAATGCACATAGTAAAGAATAAACATCAGGGTGCCTCTCTGTGAGACAAGAAGTCATCTATCTGTGAATGAAAGCAAGATGAAGAAAAGATAAAGAGGAATCTACAAAAGGTACCTTACAGCTATCTCTTAAGGCAGGTGCCCAGAAGTTTCATAGATATTTCTGCTTATATCCCCTTGGCTGTATGGAAGACCAGATACCTAGTTAAATATTCTATTAGCGTAGAAGGAAGGGATATAGATATTCAGAGGTAATGAGAAGTTTTGACTACAGGATGTTTTGTAGTAATCCAGGTAAAAGGTCATGGTGATGGAGCTGATGAGAAGCAGTTGGATTCTGGTTAGAGTCTGAGGTAGAAGCAAGAGGAAATGCTGATGCACTGGTTGTAGGGTATTAGGGAATAGTCAAGGATGACGAAGGTTTTGGCTCAAGCAACTGAGAAATGGAGCTGCATTGATTGAGAAGACTTAAGAATAATCATAAGTTTAATTTTAGGAAAAGTAAATTTTGACAGCCAGGTGACGATGACAGTGGATATACAAGCCTAGGATTATAGAGAGATCTGTGGCTTAGAAATAGAAATTTGGGATTTGTCTGCATAGAAATGGTGTTAAAAGCTATGAAACAACAAAATTTCCTAAAGAATGAGTGTAGTTAGGAAAGAGTAAACATAAGATACTGAGAGGTACTCCAACATTTAGAGGGCTGAGTAGATGGAGGAGTGACCAGTAAGGAAGTCAAATGACAAAAGGGGGAGGGGTCCCTGGAAGCCAAGAGAATAAGTATTTCAAAAAAGAATGATATACTGTATCACATTCTGGTTGAGTAAGATGAAAATTAATAACTGGCCATTGGGTTTGGCAACATGACGCTTATCGGTGACCTTAATATGAGCTGTTTCAATGAAATGGTAAGGGAGAAAGTCTGCTTGAAGTATTTTCAAGAGAGAATAAAATTAGAGAAAGGAAGAGGGTGAATATAGATTGTCCCCCCCCCCCCCCAGGAATAGACCTATAAAAGCTAGCAAAGAAATAAGGTAGCAGTTGAAGAAGGGCGTGGAGTCAAGTTTTTTTGTTTTTTAAGATGAGATGTATTGTAGCATGTTCTGTGTGTTGATGGAAAAGATCCAGTGTGAAGGGAAATTTTGATGACTCAGAAGAGAATTGGAGTAAGATCCTTCAGAGGATGAGAGGAAATGGTGCCCAGTGCACATATGGACGTTTTGGCTTTAGAAAGGAGCACAGACAATTCACCCAGGAGGGAAGGCAAATTACTTGGGAACAGATGCAGGTAGGCAGTAGAGGCGGTGGTGGGAGCTAATGGAAATTCTCCCCTGATTGCTTCCGTTTTCTTATTGAAATGGAATTCAGGCTCATCAGCTGAGATTGAGGAGGAGGGAGAAGGAAATGGATATTTTTGGAGAGAAAAGAGTATGAAATAACTGAAAGAAATTGAATGAATAAATGAACTATGGAAATGTGATGAGATTTCTGGACAGCACTTTGGACCTATTTTATGTCAGCAGTCATGAATTTAAAATTTGTGAGTGTGAAAGTAGATTGAGAATTGGATGTCAGTCAGCAGAGTTGGGGATGGGAAGAGAGATAGAGAAAGAGGTGGGGACTTGGGGGAGGAATAAAGAGATTAAGAGTGCATTTATTCAAAGGAGTCATAAGAAATGAGACCATGCAATCTGATTTGGTCATAAAGGGATGGGATAGTGGTGACAGTCTGTATTGGATTCAATGGATCAACTATAGCCTTTCTTGAAAAGTTAGCAAATTGTGCAAAATAAACATTGCTACTTTTTTACATGATGTGTTCGAGTATGCTAAGATGCAGTTAAAATAAAATCCAAATTTCAGTGTTTTAAAACACAAAGCCATAATAATAGGATTCAAGTTGATGACAGCTCTCTTCTGCACAGTCATTTAAAGGCCTAGGTGGATGGTGACTTTGCCAACTTCAACGTGTGACATCTGGGGGTCATCCAAAACCATACCACATTAGTCATCCAGTAGTGACAAAGACACAGAGGGACAGTGTGAAAGGCTTTTGTGGGCTATGCTTGGAAGTGGCATGTATCACTTCAACTCTATTCCACTGAAGAGAACTTAGTCATTTCTCTGAAGAGGGAGCTGGGAAATGAAGTCTAGGTGTGTACCCAGAAAGAAGGGGAGAGTGGCTTTTGGTAGACAGCTGGCAGTCTCTATCATGATTACAGTAGCCCCTTTAGCAAGCATCATATTCCTTTACATAAAACATACATACTCCTTAGGGGAGAAAACCAACATGTCATTCAGTTATTGCATCTATCTGAAAGTCTAGGATCTCCAGGAGATGCTCAGCCCTCTCCTTCAGGTCCAGATGTAGTCTGGAAGGTCTAGCATCCTTTGAACTAAAAGACAAGTTACCTGTGCTCCACTTGCCCATGCAATATGCAAACATGGACAGGACAACCACAACAAAAACTCTCAAAGCTGGGCCTGCTCCATAGCAGTAATGGAATCCTCTTGGGAGGTATTGTGAAGACCTCCAATCCCTAGGAGACTATGTCTTAGTAGACTCTGGGTCTGTACTCTTCAAGGGATTTTCTTTTCTATTGTTCTTCATGGCCCTGATAGGCCCTGCCTACCTGGAGAATATTCTTGTCCATTATCCCCAAGGTCACATAGGGGGTGGATATTACAGAGGATGTTATTAGGAGTTGTACACCTTTCATAGCCCACTTTCTGCTGGTGCATGAGAATAATTTTACAGATACAAGCTTGTGGTGTCTGAGCAATACAATTTGCTCAGAAACTTGATAGGCTTCTGACCTACTTATTTCCAGCCAGTTTCATGTAGTAGTAAATATGCCCTCAATTTTTTTCTAGACCTGTCCTAAGCCTGCTTTTCTTGCTCAGCCCATTCACCTTGCCCTCATGGGATCCACATTGATGTCTCAGACAACAGACTTGGGTGGTAAGGCAACATCTTTAATATATCTTTGCCATTGGGCTGTCTTTCTCTCTCTTCCATTTTTTTTTTCAAATGTTTGACCTAGAAACCTTATCTTCTAGCATTTGAAGTACGGAAATCATCAGTTTCCCCTGCCTTGAATAGCTCTGAATTGTAAAAGTCTTTTTACTCAGTTCCACTTCAACTGGCAAACTAGTCAATTCTTGCCTGAGTGCATCTCTTTCTTGTAATACTTTGCTAAAATCAGCAAATAGCAGCCAACATACACAAGCATTCTTGCTCTTTCCAGTTCTTTTCCCCAGAGCTACAGACTTAATAGGCTCTTGGTCTCTCTTCCAAGTTATCATAGATGATAATTTTATTGTTTTTCCTCCCATGGATAACACGGGGTTCTAGCTTTCCAGCCTTTAATATCCATTTTCTTCCTTCCTTCAGGCTGAATGCTAAGCTAGATGCCATACATTTTAGATATTTGTTATGATAACTCACTTTTAGGTACTAATTTTCATATTGACTAGGGAAGATGGTAAACAAACAGACCTTTAAAATTCAGTGGCTTAAATAAAAAACGTGCCCCTCTCTCATGGAGGAAGTTTAGCTCAGCAGCAGTGACATAGTTTCTTAGGGGTTTGGGAGTGATGATGATTCTGCCACTTTTCACACGTGGCTGCCAAGGTTTCCTTAGGGTCACCTGCTCAATCAGTTAGAAAGAAGAAAGCACAGGGAGGAGCATGAGTGGGAGGTTGTAGCGAGCTTGGCCTGGAGCGGAACATACTATTTCTGTTCACCTTCCACTGGTGAGAACTTAGTCACGTGAAACTGCAAGGGAACCAGGGAAACAAACTCCAGCCATGGGACCAGGAAGGAGGAAGTACGAACTTCGGTGGTCAGCTTGTGGTCCCTGAGAACAAATAAGGGGACTAATTCTTCCTGTAGGAGGGCTTAACATCTTTGAGGGGTCACTGTTGCTCCGGGAGAGTGAGAGGAGGTCATAGATCTATAGCAGGCGCTGAGGGTTAAATAAAGGACATTTGGAGGGATCAATGACTGAAATTAGTTATAACAAGTGGCTAATAAAGACAAAGGTTCATTCAGTTTGATCCGATTTACAGCAATGGAGATAGATGGGGAGATACGTCTTTTGAAGGTTGTTGGTTTTTTTATGCCTAGAAATTGGAATTTCCTTTGTTTTAAGAAAACCCCAAGATAGGATTTGAGAAAAAAAAATCACAAGAGGAAGCTATTTTAAAGGAGAAAACAGTGTACCATACATCTCAATTTATGTTTCAGAATGAAATGATAGCGCTTTGCTAACGACATGAATTGAGGTCTGCCTTAAGCTGAGTATGCTTTTGAAGAGCTACAGAAATGATTTTTCCCTAACTATACACCTGGCTCAGGGGGTGGCATCCCCCATGTGGTGCTGTTTGTATTGAACATCTCAGACTGGAAATGCACCACAGTCATTGTGATGCCTTTGCTTCTCTCGGGTCAGGTTACACGCTGTGGGCAGAGGTGAGGGTTTTCCTGAAAGGAAATGGATGTTCCCACTGCCTTCACTGGGATGGGGATGAGTGAATAGGTTTCATTCTGGGAAAGGGACAGCTCTCCTCCTCCACTAATGTGAAAGGGTGAGCAGATGAAATGTCAAAGAGGCTTAGATATTTGGCTGAGTCGGATTTGAACTGGGTTTTCTCTCCTGGAACCCAGCGGGAGCTAGATAGAATATCAAAGTTTAGATTTTGGTTGTGATTTCCCCAAAGTAACCAGTTTTAATAACACTTAGGTTTTGAATGGTAGTACTATTATCCCCTAAGCACAGGGTTTTTTTTGTTTGTTTGTTTTTTAATAAAAAAAACCTTTCCATTGCAAAATAAAACACAGACATAGAAAAGTTCATGACATAAAGTCATAATTGAATGATTAAAAGACAAGTACTTTTATAACCAACACCAAGTCAAGAAATAGCAGTTTGCCAGCTACCTCAGAAGCTCTCCATTTTCCAGGATTGATTTTATTACCAGTATTGACTAGCAAGAATACATTGAAAAATAGAAGCTTCATTCACAATAGTAAGCAGAACATTTTATAAATAAATAGTCCAAGATTTCTTACTCTAGAAAGCTGGTGGATCAAATTAATATAAAAACTTACAAAAACATTTAGAAATTCAAAATACTATATATTACATACAGCAATTTTAAAAAAATGTGCTTGCTAACTTCACAAAGAAAGACTTTCTGTAGGGGTAAGAAATAAATAAGGAATAAAAAACAGAACTGTAGGTCCAAATGACATTACAGGCAAGTTCTAACAATTCAAAAACAAATAATTCTCATCTTTTACAAACTGGTCTAGAAAATAGGAAAAGAGGGGAAAGTCTTCCTCTCATTTTATGCCATATAAAATGAACCTTGATAGATTCAGAGAAAGCATTCAAAATGCTAATACTAAGTTTTAATGTGAATACTAATTCATAATAGAAAGTTAGAACACATTTCTTTCACCTGAGGCAGGAAATCATAAAAAAGTCAAGAGCAAATATTATACTTAATGGTGAAACCTGACTGGGATGTCTGTTATGCCAGTTTTATTCAGCATTAATTTGGAGGTCTTAGTTAGCACAATAACATATGAAAATAGATAAAAGTAGAAAAAACTAAGTAAAGAAAAATCAAATTGTCATTATTTGTGAGCAAAATTAATATTTATGTAGAAAATGAAGGAAATTTGAAGACAAATAACTAGGACTAAGAAGAGATATCATCAAAGCTGCTAGATATTAAATCACCTCATGAAAAATCAATCCATTCTTGTACATCAACAACAAGAAATTACAGGATACATTTTTTCAAATACCATTTGAAAAATCTGTAAGTGACACAATCTGGAAGTGACCTAGCAATGATTCTGATGCAGACGCCTAAGTTCTCTAAGAAGAATATTATAAAACTTTATTGAAGGGCATAAAGGAAGATTTAGATAAAATAGAAACATATGCTAGCTTCCTGGATGAAAAGTCAGACATATGTAAGATTTTCCAAAATTTATCTGTAAAATTCAATGCAATTCCAATTAACATCTCCACAGGGTTTCCTCACAGAACTTGATAAATTGTAACTAAAAGTCCAACGGAAGGGTACAGGGCCAAGAGTAAAAAGAAAACTGTGGAGAAAAGTTAACTAGGGAAGGAGAACTCTCCTTACCAGATACAGATTTATTATAAAACTATATGGCAATTCACACAGTGTGGTGATCTGCAGAAATAGGCATGACACTCACCGAGAGAGAAAAGGGCACGCACGCCAGAGTTAAGGAATATGGGAAAGGGGGCATTGTATGGCGCAGAGGGATGGATATTCAATAAACGGTCCCCTCAACACTGGCTTCCCATGTGGAAAAATAGAAATATAAAAATATAAGTTGAGTGTTACCACACACACACACACACACCACTCATTAAAATAAATTTCAGCCAGTGTTCTAAGTTTAAATCAAAGACTCCTCAACCCAAGGAAGTGACATACTTATCACCTACATGTTAATTTATAATTGGTGACACGAAGAAATGAGGCACAGAGGGTCCTGGGCTGAGGACCAGCACTGGCCCCGGTGCGGGAAGGAGCAAGGCGTGGCGGAGGAGCCCCGTGAGAGAGAAGCAGAAGGAATGGGGGCAAGTAGCCAGAGTTGAGCCTTGATATAGTGTTAGGATTATTTCCAACCACAAAGCTCTTGTGGGTCACGTTACGAGTTTTAGAATCTATCTTGAGAGTAGTAGCAGCCAAGAGAGTTTTCAGTGCAACAAGTCCTGATCAGACTTTTTAAAAGATGCCCCTCGCTGCTGTGTGAAAAATGGGTAAGAAAGGGCAGGAGTAGACATGGAAAGGTCAGGCTGGAGGTTACATCACCTGTCCCGGGGCTGACGTCTGGAGGTGGCTGTGGTGGTATGAGACATTTTAGAAGGGTATATCTAAAATGGGAAAAGGTCACACGAGCAATAAAGTATTTTGTTAGTTTTTTCCATAGTTTCACACAGGAAGGCTAACACCCCCAATGAAATGAACCTCTCTAAGTTGCTAAGGCCAACAAAAATGGCCTGCTTCTCTATGTTTCGAGCTAAAGGATTGAGGAAAGAGATAGGCCTCGTGTTTGGGCTGCAGAGAGGAGAGATGAAAGAGAGCAGGTTAGAATTACTTGGGAGAACTTTGTTCAAATTACAGTTCACCCTTGAACAGCATGGGGGTTCGGGGAGCCAACCTCTCCCCACCTATGCAGTTGAAAATCCACATACAACTTTTGACTCCCCTAAAACTTTACTATGATTATCTCTTCATATCTTTGTGGGATTGGTTCCAGGACCCCGTTGGAGACCAGAATCCTTGAAATCTCAAGTCCCCTATATACAATGGTGTAGAATAAGACACACAATTGGCTCTCCACATCCATGGGCTCCCAACCAGAGACTGAAAACAGTATTTTCTATCTGCAGTTGGTTGAATCTGCAGATACAAAACCTGGGGATATGGAGGGCCAACTGTATATTTAGTGAAAAAAAAAAAAATCCACATATATGTGGACCCTTGCATTTCAAGCCTGTGTTGTCCAAGAGTCAAATGTGTACACATTCTGGCCACTCCAACCTTCCAGTTCAGACACCAGAAATTCTATCAGGGGGTAAAACCAGGTGAATTATTGGGAATTTAATAGGACAGCATATGAAAATCCAATCATCTTGTGATCTTACTACTTCTAAGAAAAGCTATGCTGAACATTCTGGGACGATGGGACAAAGGTTGTCACCCTTATGAAGACGAAGGACCACCATGGCCATCTGCAGGAGCATCATGGCCGGACAGTCAAGTGAAAGGACAGAGAGAGCTGGACAGCAACCTCAGGTAGAGACTCAGGGCCTGGATTATTTTTCCAGCATCATGTAACCTCCAGTGGAGAAAGGGAAGGAGCCCGAATGACGTAAGCTTTCTCACACTAAGCATCCATTATCCGTATCCCCAGGCCCACTGGGGATCATGGCTCTAAAAATTCTGGAGCCTTTTTCTTAAGAAGGGATCTTTCCTAAGAAGGGCCCCTTTTGCAAGTTCTGAGTTCTCCAAGGTTTTCTGTAGTAACTTTGGAATGGCTTACATTTAGAATCATGCAGTTATCCAGGTGCACCTAGATTTATTTAATCTGGATGAGACCTTCAGGGTCCTTGAGCCCTCACTTTGCAGATGAGACAACTGTGTGTCTGGCCCAGGTCACAGAGCAAAACTGTGGAATTGTTGGGACTGGAATTCAGGTCTCCTGCCTCCAGCTTCCTAACTATATCCATCAGTAAGGGTAACTTGACCTGGAAGCACAATCTTTTTCTAACTACCTGCTATTAGACATTAACTGCTTTTCGGTTTGCATTCAACTCCTGGAGTCTCATCATGAATATACGATAGGAGAAATTCAGCAGGATGAATTCTTTACTTGTGGGCTCCCTACTGTTCTTACATATATGACTCCAATTCTCAAAATGGAATTTGAGTTTCAAAGGAATCAGTGAAATAAACCGTGCAGAGCCATTAAATCATGTCCAGCCATCGGGGATAAACATCCACAGAATACACAGAGCTTCTGGCCAGCTAACAGCTTATTTCGAAAAAGGCTTGTTTCTAGAAAAAGATATTGAAAGGGCAAACAACTTAGTTTTATTTATTTTTTTTTTATTGACAAAGGAGGCAAATTGAAAATGTATTAGTGTGTCCTTATATATTTGTGTCTCTGGTCATTTGTTGGTCTTGTGTCGCCACATAGGCCTGTAGCATAGTAGTTCTCCCTTACCCATGGGGGATAAGTTCCAAGGCCCCCAGTGGATGCCTGAAACTGTGGATAGTACTGAACACTGTATATACTATGTTTTTTCCCTCTACATGCACACGTAGCTGTGATAAAGTTTAATTTATAAATTAGGCAGAGTAAGAGATTAACAATGACAAATAAAACAGAACAGTGATCGGGCTTCTCTATGGCCTATCAGAATTACCAGCACCACTGATCCTGTGCTTTGGGGCCGTTATTAAGTAAAATACGGGTTACTTGAACACAAGCGCTGTGATATGGCAACATATGCGATAACTGAGTTACTAAGTGACCAATGGGGGGAGAACGTGTACAGTGTGGATGTTACCGGAGAATTGCGTGGATTGCCTTTCTCCGTTGTTAGTGGGAGGGGATTCTTATGATATCTCGAGAAAAATAATTTTCTGAGACCTGCTCGGGAGGATGAGTGACTTTTATTTGTGTAGAATTATATCCCTCGGTTTGCAAAGTCCCAGTTCCCTTAATCCAGTCCTGGAAGAGGGGCTGATGGGAATTCAGCAGGATTGGAAGTAAAGCCAGTGTCCAGAGTTTCTGTTCCAGGGTGGAGTTGAATCTGGCGCAGTATCAAGCTAATCACAGTCCATTAATCCATGTGTGTGGGGTCCATATAGCCATGAGCCATGTGGGTGACTGCAGGAGCATAAGAGCCCCGCAAGCCAGAAGGCGGGTAAAAGCAGCAATTGAGTAAGAAGGGCAAGAGGGCCAAGAGAGGGAACTCCCTTTGTTCAGGAGTTTAAATATCAAAACTACCTGAGATTGCAGTGGCCACGCCTATTCTGGCCAATTACCTGTTTCCAGGCACAACTGACAGGCAAGCACCTTCCCACGTCCCCCAGACCGTACTGGGCAGGCATCCATTGCCCAGTCCCTTCCCCCCGCGATCTGTGGGGAGCAGACTTGGAGAGTGTTAAACTGCAGCTTCCTGGCAAAGCTGTACAAATGGCATACCTATAGTACCTAGTTTCCCCTTTGCTCCTCTCCTGCTAATTAATAACTGGGTTATTACAATGGTATCACATGATACTGAGAATGGCTCGAAATTTAAAATGCATAAAATGCTTGTGTCTGGAATTTTCCATTTATTATGTTTGGCCCGCAGTTGACCAAGGGTAACAGAACCCTTGGAAAGTGAAACCATGGATAAAGGGTAACTATTGTAGTGTTTCCCAAAATGACTCTCAGGGAATTTGGGTCTTTGGGATAGTCCATGAGAACATGCAAAGAGATCTGCAGTCTATGCCCCTCTTTCGGAGTGTCACCATACCCATTTAGCATAATAAAGGCTTTGAAAGTCCTTTTAGTTAACTCATTTGCCAAACTTCTTTGACCATGGAATCCTTGTTAATCTTTTCACTCAACATCCTTAGGACCCAAGGTTCCACAGAACACCCTTTGGGAAGTGCTGGTTCATGGTTACTCTCCAGGAGCTTAACACTATAGGGGTTGGGCGGGGGGCGTTTTTGGTCACAGTTTTTCTCTGTGGAGCTTCTGGCCGTGAGCCCTCCCCAAGGTGACCTCCTGACTTCAGCAGATTCTCTTTTGTCACAATGTGACAGTAAATCCAACTTCTTTTTCCAGCTCCTGAATGAATATTAGCCATCACCACGGTTGAGACCTAGACCTCAGCAGCAACATTCCTGAAATCCAGCTCCTGCTTTCATACTGACCACGTCACCTGGGCAGAAACCTTAGCACTTACCTTGCGTCAGCAAGATGTCCTTAGCCCACGCACTGGGAGTTCGGTCCTTGGAAGGTCTGGAGGCTCACAGAAGGTTGCTTTGCCCTTTCTGCTTTCCTATCCCTCTTCTTTGCATTCTCTTCTCCAGTCCCTCAAAGGCCACCTAACTTCTCTCCTTGTCATGTGTATGTGATTTTGGAAGCTACTCTGTTTTGAGCATATCCTTGGGAAGACTTGCCTTTTACCCCAAGCATCAAATACTTACTATCAAAGGATTCCTACCAAACTGGTGGAATAATTCTGATTACATTTTTCATATTATTATTATTGAAATTTTGTATCTATGAAGATGCCAATATTAGTGCATGCTCAATTTCCCTCCCCCTTCCTCTTTCTGTTGGTCTAAGTGGCGTAATCAACCCTGGATGCACAAGTGAGGAACTTTTATTTATTTATTTTAATATTTTTTCTTTATATTGATTTTAGAAAGAGAGAAACATTGATGAGAGAGAATATCAACTGACTACCTCCTGCATGTCTCACATGGGGATCGGGCCCACAACCTGGGCATGTGCTCTGACCAAGAATCGAACTGGCGACCTCTTGGTGCATGGGTCGATGCTCAACCAGTGAGCCACTCTGGCTGGGCCATGTGAAGAGCTTTTAAAATATAGATACCTGGGCCGTACTTTTAGAGACTCTGATTTAAATGGTGGAGTCCAGCCTGCCCGGTGTGGCTCAGTGGTTGAGCGTCAACCCATGTACTAAGAGGTTGCTGGTTTGATTCCCGGTCAGGGCACATGCCCAGGTTGTGGGCCTGATCCCCAGTGGGGGGCATGCAGGAGGCGGCCAATCGATGTTCTCTCTCATTGATGTTTCTCTCTCTCTCTCTCCCTTTCCCTTCCTCTCTCTCTAAAATCAACAAAGAAAAAAAAATAGTTAAGTCCACCCATCAATATTTTAAGCACCCAGGCAATTCATTCATACTCATCAAGGTAGTTTCACTGATTCACAATATGGAATCAATGAAGGCAAAAAATGACATCAGTTACCAAATCATCAGAAAGAAGAAATGCTGAAATATTTCACAATGAACTAATGTGCCTGATCACTCACAGCACCTATTCAGCTATCTACCTGTTCACCCAGAGCTCTTCAGATACAGCTTTCCTTCAGATGCTCAGAAAATATGACAGCATGGTAATGGATCCCTGCTCCTGCCCATTGAACTCTAAGCTTGTGAGGATGGGAAAAATAAATCTAGAACACTTAAGCACTCTTTCTTGATAGCTGTCATTAGTATGATGTTGCAGTTAAAACTTTCCAGCCTTGGATGAATATTCAATCAGCTCCTATTTACCCAAAGCAGGACACCAGTAACTACCACTAGTAATATAGCTTGAAAATCCCATTCTGATGGTTTGACTACTAAGGCCGGTCTTGATATCAACCAGTGTAGCTTGAACTCCCTGGGTAACATAGCTTAAAGCAGAGGGTTGAGTATAATGCTAGAGATCAGGAGTGAAGGACGTGGAGAAAGTAGAAGGGACATATGGAGAGCCAGTATGAGGATTTGTTAGCAATCAGGCTGCCCCTGAGTGTGACTGATTGCTCAATTTTGTGGGTCTATCCCTGAGAAAACATAACAACTACATCTCAGCACTGTCCATTGGTCAAGGGAGAAATAGGAAATTACCTAGAGGGAAATTTTGTATGGTTGACTGGTTTACAGTCTGGAAGCAACAGGATTGGAAAACTAGGGGCAAGACAGTCTGGAAAAGAGGTATGTAGACTGACCTACAGGAGAGGGCACATGGATACAGGTACAATTGCCTACTAGATAACATCCACTGCAGAGGAGTCTCTCAACAATCAGTGTAAAAGGATGGCTCGTCCTGTGCATATCAGCCAATCTTTCTCATCGATTGCCTCTGTGCTGGCCAATGGGCTCAAGAACAGAGTGGTCACGTGGCAGAGACAGAGGCTTGCATGGGCTCTCTCTGATCTAGGTAATGCTACTCTTGAATGTCCAACCTGCCATCAGCAGAGACCCAGGGGATCAGCCAGCCTTTTGGCAGCAGGTTGATTATAATAGACATCTTCCACTCTGAGGGTACAGAATTTTGTCCTTACGGGAAATGATACTTAACTGAATATGGGCGTGCCATATGTAGAGTTTATGCATAGTTTTATTGCAACAACTATGGCCCAACAAAGGCAAGGCAAATAAGGGCTCAGACTCCTCAGAGATGAAGGTCAAAGTCACCCCACCAGGACACCAATCTAAACCAGCGTCCTCTTGAACACTGAGACAAAAGTAAGCTCCCTAAAGCACAAATTTGATCATGTCATTCATGTGCTTAAATATTTTATTATTATTATTATTTTAATCCTCACTCGAGGATATTCTTCCATTTATCTTCAGATAGAGTGGGAGGGAGAGAGAAACATCGATGTGAGAGGGACACATTGACTGGTTGCCTCCCACACAACCCCAACGAGGGCGAGGGATGAACCACAACTGTGGTATGTGCCCTTGACTGAACTCGAACCCGCAACTCATTGGCCCAGGGGCTGATGCTCTAACCGCTGAGCCAAATTGGCCAGGACAGGTGCTTAAATCTTTTTAATGGTTACCTATCAACCTTAATATAGAAGTCCAAAGTATTTATCTTAGTTGACAGACGCTCTAAGATTTAACTTTTGCTGCTTTCCATCTTTTAATTTTTACCACTTCCTCCTTCAGAGTCAGCACCAACAACACTGAACGACTTTCATTTCCTCAAAATGGAGCCAGGCCTTTATATGTGCTGCCTCTCACCCTGAAACATCCTCCCCCTCTTAACCAACGCCTGTTCACCTTTCAGTCTCAGTGAGTGCCCTTGGACATTTTCCGGGACCCTCCAAGACCGAGCTGGTAGTGGTCATGCCCACCTACCCTTCTCACTTACCTCTCTTTGTCACTGTCACTATACCGTAACACTCACTATTGCCTGTCCCTGGATCCTCTATTAGACTAAAGCTTCCCAATACTCCTAGCACCTGGCAAAAACTAGGCACTTGACAAAAATTCATTGAAAGAACTAATAAATAAATAAAGTGCTTTTCTTTTATTTCTATTAAATTGTTCACTATCTCTTATAATATCATTTTTAAAAGATAAGTGCAGTTTTTTCTTTTCTCGTACATTTCTCCTATGTACTTAAGACATAAAATGAAATGGAATCTGAATGGCAGGAAACTGGGAACCTTACCAGGGGTAAAGTTTTTTCTTTATCATTTGGATTAACCTCTATAGTCATCATTTAGGAAATAGTGATTAAATTCTCTATTTAGATCTCAACCATTTAGTATTCTTCTATATTTTTATATTTTAAAAAATCCTGTGTTATATTTTTATCACAATAGTGTATCGTAAAGCTAAACACACTACCTCTTTAAAAAAAAACCAACTTTTTTTCTTTATTGATTTTAGAGAGAGGAAGGGAGAGGGAGAGGTAAATAGAAACATTGATGAGAGAGAACATCAAGTGGCCGCCTCCTGCATGCCCCCACTGGGGATCGGGCCCACAACCTGGGCATGTGCCCTGACCGGGAATCGAATTGGTGACCTCTTGGTGCATGGGTCGACGCTCAACCACTGAGCCACACTGGCTGGGCTGAACACACTACCTCTTGACCATTTATCTCACTGGTGGCCTTGAGTTTTATGTGATATCATAATGATTAGAATTTAGACTTCGTGGTGACTGATAGGGAACAGCGATGTGATACTGCTTCTCCCTTCTCAGCTGTTAGCATGGGGTCCTCAGGGGACAGCAACAGTTTTCCCAGCGAAGTATCTACAACTATCTGCCATGTGCACACATTTCTCCTGAAACAAGAGGAGCAAAACTCCCTCTGCCTCTTGACCCAGTGGAGACCCACTTCTCAATGGCAACGAGCCAGACTTCACTGTGAAGGAGGAAGGAGCTGCTGCTGGAACAACACGGAAACAACAGTCTACATAGTACGGTGGTTGCGTCACAGGCCTTGGACCCAGACGTTTAGGTTAAAATCCTTGTTCTGCTTTTAGCCTTTCTAAGCTTCAGTGTTTTCATGTGCAATGGAGGCAATGCCGTCTGCTTCCTAAGATTGCTGGGGAAATTAGTAAAATGTTGGAGGCAGAGTTCTCAACACACAGTCCACTCGGTGTCCTCGTGACAGCTATCGCTGACAAGTTCCCCAGGAACTGGGCCACTAAAGGAATCTGATCAAAGGAGTCTTAGGAACCAGCATATGCAGAGAGGGCTGGGGGTGAGGAGAAAGGGGGAGGTGTGAGGGGACGAGGGGATGGAGGCCATTTCCTGTAAAGCGGTTTTTATCAGGCCACAGCTTCCAACGTGGGGTTTAGAAATCTAGGCAATCATCCTAGGAATCAGCAGTGCAGAAATAAATTGTGGCGAGCCTCGTTATATGATGGAAAACGTTCTCAGCAAACTGCAGGGGAGAGATAGCAGGAAGATCCATGGCCAAGGCACTGCTTTTAAAGGACTTCCATAACTCAGCGGGACACACGGACGCTTCGTGCGTTTGCCTACTCATAAACAGATAATAGGCACAGTGACTCACTTGTCAGGCAGAAAACTTGATTAATTTTCTTCAGCAATAAGCAGAATCACAGAAAAATGCATTTCCTTAATGCAAGCCCAGCGTAAACTGGAGGTTAATTTATCATTAATTCGTTTCTACTGTAACATAGCAAAAAATGCTGCCACATACGGAATGAGTCAAATGGGCTTTAGAACTTTTTCTGATGAAAAATTATTAAAACTCACACCCATAAATAAAACATCTTAATTTATTTCTCAGACTCACACATGAAGGTTGACACGATCGATATAAAATTAGGGCTTTATCGCTCTCAAAACAGTTTTATATCCAATATTTCATTTGTGCTGAATAAGAGAGAGCATCAGAAGGGCAGGGGAATACTTTCATGTTAAAGATGAGAAAACTCAGTCTCTGAGAGATTATCGGATGTGTTCAAGGTCACACAGCTAGTAAACAAGTAACAAAAACTAGCACAACCCTTAAGGCCCGCAGCCAGGAAGAAGCCCCAGGGGGCCTCCCTGACGCTGCTGTCACGGATGCAGTCCCGTGTGTTTCCACGGATTTGTATTATAAATGTTTAGCAGGCAACGTTGCAGACTAGGAATTGAGACAGGGGCATATATTCGGACATCTCATGGCTATTTCCCCTATTTGACCGTGACTAGAGTGTAAACACAACCGAGCATCTGAACACTGTCTGTTCTCCTCCGGACGCACACACTCTCCAGCCTTCTCTCTCCAGCTCTGTGCCCCGAGAGGCTGACCTTCTGAACCACAACAACGGGATTCCTCGCCTCCGACTTCCTCGTGGTTCATCCCATCGGAGCCCCTGCAGAAAACTGGAGGGAAGGAGGGAGGAGAGGAAGTTTTGAGTATGTTTTTCTTTCCTTCAGCTCCTATGTTGAGGCTCTGTCAGTACTAAGGGTCCAGCTTCAGTCCAGCTGCCATCTCCAGGTTTGGGAACCGCTCCCTCCTCCTGCCCTTCAGGGCTGAGGGTGTCAGGGCACCCAGATGTTACTGCCCAGGTACTGCACCATCCCTGTGGTGCCCCCAAACCCTGCCCTTGCCTTTGTAAATATCTCTTTATTTTTATTTTTTGAAATATGTTTTTATTGATTTTTTAGAGAGAGAGGAAGGGAGAGGGAGAGAGAGATAGAAACATTAATGAGAGGTTGATTGACACTCTCCTGCACGCCCCCTACTGGGGATCGAGTCTGCAACCCGGTCATGTGCCCTGACCAGGAATCAAACCGGTGACCTCTTGGTCCATGAGTCCACGCTCAACCACTGAGCCACACCGGCTGGGTTAAATATCTCTTTATTAAACTCTCCTCATTTTGTCCGAATTTGAGTTGCCTGCCACGATTCTTCTTGACATTACCTTCCAGAATGAACATTGTGGAAGGTGTCTATTCTCTATGCAAAGAAGTCTGATTTCTCCCCTTTTATAAAATACACTAACATCCCTTTCAATTAGGAGTAATGCAAGGTGCGTGTCTGGTGTCACAGGCCTCGAAGGATGTGGTCATGGAAACTGACTCTTTCCCTCCTTTGGTAACAAGACTTTGACGATCTTTTGAGAAGCCACCTTCCCCTCTCAGTCTCGTGGTTAAGGTGTGACTGTACCCTACTCCACGCGCTGGTGTGGTCTGTGAGAGCTGTGCACATCTAACCTCAGTGGCTAGTTTAGAGTGAGGAACAAGGGCCCGGGAACCTGAATTATGACTTTTATCAGAAGTATCAGTAAAGAGACTCTTTCCTCCTTCTAGATTTCCTAAGGGACGGAAGCTAAGCTGGGAGATGCTGGTAGCATCTTTGACATGATAGCAAAAAGAAAGAAGAAAGAAAGGAAGGAAGAATGGAAGAAAGAAAGAAAGATTAAAAATAGCAAGCCCACGGTGGAACAGGAAGATGGTGAAAATGTCTTCTCGGCAGCGAGAGCCGAGCATTTACATTCAGCCATACCTGAAATTGCACCTGGACTTTTCTTTTCTGGGCCAATAATTTTTTTTCTTCCCTCTGACAGTTTGATTAATCGCTTGCATCCAGAAGAGTCTGCAGCAAAGGAAAAACTCCTGATCTGGGAGACTTGAAATTTATTCCAGTCTCTGTCATTTAGACATTGTGTGGAGTTGGCAAATTATTTTCCCTCTCTGGGTGCATATTCTTTATCTATAATAGGAGGATTTTTTTTTATTATTCTCATCCGAGGACATTTTTCCATTTTTTGTTCAGATAGAGTGGGAGGGAGAGAGAGGGAGAAAGAGAGAGAGAGAGAAACATCGACGGGAAAGGGACACATTGAGTGACTACCTCCTGCATGACCAACCAGGGCCGGGGACAAATTGCAACCGAGGTACGTGCCCCCAGCGGGAACCGAACCCAGGTCTCTCTGGACTGCAGGCCGACGCTCTAACCGCTGAGCCAAACCGGCCAGGGCTAGGAGGATTTTTTTTACTAGATGTTCTGCAAATGCCTTTCTAGAGCTGAATACGGAGAAGGAGAAACAGTGGCCAGCCTTCCTACTCAGCTAGAGGGATAGTTATGCAGCAGAGTGAGCTCATGTCTGTTCCCAGCACGTTTAAGATAGCAGACAGGGAGCCCTGGTCTCTATCCAACAGAGGTCACTGCAAAGTGAAGCCACGCCCAGCCTTATTCACCCCATTGATATTCCTAGATCTCATTTCATCTTCCCCATTTCAATTCAGCCAACCTAGCACACAAGGTAATTTTCATGATCTCTCTCTTCCAATCTAATCAGCACATCAAATGACCGAATAAATATTTGATGCCTACTATAAGTAAGATGTGTGGCGCTAGGTATTACGATTATTAACATTCTATCTTTCTGGGTGTCTTCCTTGAAAGGGACTAAATTCATCTTATCAAATAAATGCCAGAGAAAGAAATGAGTTTTGAGGTAAAGAAGGACAATTTTGAAGGGTACTTAATCTATCCACTCATTCTTCCAGCACCCAGTGTTTCTGGGCCGTTCACAGAGACTCTGTTTTCTGCTTTTGCTTTGCAGTCGATGAAACTTTAGCATAAATAAACTAGGCTTATATGAAATGAATGTAACAGCATGAGCCTGTACAATTGGCCAAACATTTGTTGAGTTGTGAGGTCCCATTTTCACCTACCACATTTAGATGTGGGAAAAAAAAACTATTTTCGTTTTGCCCTGAAAACCTCAATCCTACTGATGAAGAGAAAAAAGCCCTTAAATTTGCACAGGGAAGGTATATCAGTCTCCGCTGCCTCAAACAGTCTTTTTTTTTTTTTTTTTTTTTTTTAAAGATTCATTTATCTTTTGGATACTCAGTCAAATTCAAGATTCATGTTTTCTCTTAGGACAGATATCTTCTTAGATATCGATACAAGACAGCTTCTGGGTGGAAAGGAAACTTAAGTTCTTTGACTACATGCTGGTCCCGGTGCAGTCCCTTGAGAAGGATGTCTGTCTGCTGGAGTCCTGCCCTGTGGAACTGGGGTATGTCCCCCTCCTGTGTGGATGTATTCACCAACCTGGAAGCTCTCCAAACCCTGCACTTTGGGAATTTTATGAAGGCTTCCTCACACAGGCGTGATCAATTATTAACTCCATTTCCCTTCTTTGAGGGATGGTGGGTGGGGATGGAAATTCTAATCTGATCATGGATTATTCATCCTAGTCCTCTTCCAGAAGCCCCACCCAGTCACCTCAGTAAAACAAAGACACTCCTCCCACCCAGGAAACGACAGGCGTTTCAGGGATTTTGTGTCAGGGACGGAGTAAGAGACCAAATATTAGAACAAGTGATGCTCCTACTGCTCGTACACTTAGGACATGATGAAGGTTTTAGGAGTTCTGTGTCAGAAATGAGAATGAAGACCAAATATATATTTCTTATTATAATTTGCAATATCACAGGGGCCCAGCAGTCTGTTTTAACAAGCCTTCCAGGTGATTCTGCCGCACGCGAAAGTCTGAATCACTGCTCTAGACTCTAAAGCTGTGAAACTCAGCCCCTTGACCCAGGGCTTGGCAGCCTTGGCGTCACCTGGAATTTGTTAGAAATGTGGTATCTCGGTGTCCACCTCAAATCTGTTGAATAAGAATCTTTTAACCTAAGATTCCCAGTTGATTCTTATATACATTCAAGTTTGAGAACCGCTGCAATAATGATTGGACCTAGAGTCAAACTGGCTTGTAGGTCACAGGCAGACAGAATTATCTTAACGCAAGGCATGTTTTCTTCTCTCTCCGTTCTGGCAGGCCACCTCCAGTCAAAGCCTGGACATCTGAGAGGCAACGATCACAGTACCACTCAATGGTTGTACTGTGCATACAAAAATGTAGCTTTATTTTCTGTTACTGGTCTGTTCTTTCCTTTGAGTCCCCAACCTGCTGGATAGCAGGCTTCAAAAATATTATTTCACTCATGAGTTAAAAATAGCTCCATCTCTTCCTGCTTAAACTGCCTCAGTGGGTTAACTCAGCTCCTTTGGGGTATTCAATGCTCAGTCTTTCAGATGCACTCCACCTGTCCTAGCTCCTCCCATGATGGCTGTGTGGCAGGAGAGGCCTTGGGCTTGCAGGGTTCAGCTGCTCACATGGCATTCTGTGCAAATTAGAAAAAGATGTGTCTTCCTTAAGACACTTTTCTTCCAGGGGTGGAAAATGGTCCTGTTGATTTTGTGAGAACACTTTGCTGCCATATACTCTAAAACTGCCATAATAAATGTACAAATCCACGGTGTCTGAAAAGAATGGGGCCCTGTAGACACGGATTTCTTGTGCAGAGCTCGACCCTCGAGTTTTGCATCGTATTGATGAGCATCAGGATGGGTGGGGGTTTCTCCCAGAGGCTTGCAGCTGCCCAGAGGGAAAGCAAATTACAAGCATGGACTATTCTCCCCACCCGTGCGGAAGTTTCTACTGTTCCTCAGTCCATGACGTTCAACATTTGTGCCTGATGTTTTCGTTCTAATTCTTCTTTGCTTCCTCCCCACAGTCCACTGGGGTCAGGAGGTCAGCCTTTTCCATGGTGTCACATAACAGGAACTTTGTTTACATCGTAACTGCTTTCTAACTTCCCTTGAATTACAGAAAACTCCAAATTTAAGCCATCCAGGCCTGATCCTCTTTTTGTTTGTTTAATTCTCACCCAAATATATGTTTCTATTGATTTGAGAGAGAGAAATATCAATGTGAGAGAGAAACATCGATCGGTTGTCCCCTGCACGAACCCCAATCAGGAATCGAACCTGCTGCCTGGGTATGTGCCGTGACTGTTAATGGAACCCCCTACCTTTTGGTGTATGGGACGACACTCCAGCCAATTGGGCCACCCATCCAGGGCTAGGCCTGGTTCTGGTTCTTTTTTGTTGTTGTTAATCCTTACCTGAAGATAATTTTTCCATTGATTTTTAGAGAGAGTGGAAGGGAGGGAGGGGGAGAGAGATAGATAGATAGATAGAGAGAGAGAGAGAGAGAGAGAGAAAACATTAATGTGAGAGAGACACATTGGTTGCCTCCCTCATGCACCCTGACCCAGGCAGGGATAGAACCTACAATCCAGGTACCTGCCTTTGACTGCGAATCGAACCCCAGACTGCAGGCTGATGCTCTAACCACTGAGCCACACCAGCCAGGGCCAGGCCTAGTTCTTGATATGAAATGGGTGCCTTGGGGATTTTTAGGATTTTTTCTTTCTCCATACTGTCTGGCTTTTGAGACTGTGCTCACTAGTGACTCACAAATAATATTGCCTTTCTTTTTCTAGCTAAAATTCACTTTTTCCCTGAAGCATGAAAACACATTGCTTCAGTAGATGGGCCCCTCAGGGGGCAGCAGCATTTTCTAGATTTGAAAATATACCAGGGAAGCTCTCACCAAAAAATTGCGTTATTTTACCTTTCCCTGGTAGGGTCTGATTGAAGGCTGTAAAAGGAAGTC
Source organism: Tadarida brasiliensis (assembly GCA_030848825.1). NCBI lineage: Eukaryota > Metazoa > Chordata > Mammalia > Chiroptera > Molossidae > Tadarida > Tadarida brasiliensis. The sequence continues at coordinate 231,641,732 of CM061257.1, read as the reverse complement.
AATGTTTTGAATTTTTCGAACAATTCCTCGATGTGAGAACCTTTTCTGACAGGCATTTTCTGAGTCCCAGGATGTAGCAGGGAACAGTTTGAGCAGTTGTTTTGCAACCACCCTTTAATAACAAGGGCTGCTAACTTCATCTCTCCGTCACACCTCTTCAGCCTCGTCAGCAGTCTAGACTCTGCCACTTCCATCACCCCTACTTCCATGTTCCACGTTCCATTAGGACCTTCTTAGGAGCCTGACTCATTTAGAGAACAAGGAGGTTTATTTGGCTCATGTAACTGCAGTGTGTGGAGACTGGTCATGTCATAGGATACAGCTGCAGTGCACATTGGTTCTCCGAGTTCTCCTTCCTTCTGTGTGTTGGCTATTTCATAATCACAATTTAAATGGCCATAGAGATTCCAGGCATCTCATCTGCATATCGCATCTTCTGGGGCAAAAGAAAGAGCCTTTGTTCCAGCATTCTAAGCAGGGTAGGTCACATGTCCACCACTGAACCAATCAGGAGACTGGACTGCTTTGATTGGCTTAATGTCAGTACATGCTCCATTTAAGAAGCCAAGAACCACAAGGATTTGGATGGGAATGTCTACCTGACACACAGGGGTCTGGGTCATTAGCTGGCATGGACTCAGTCTTGTCAATGTGCCCTGTGTCCCCAAGATAGGGAGGCAGCCAAATACCACTGAGGTTCAAAGGAACACTGAAAGCTTAGATAATGTCACTGTCATTGGTGATCCTTACAGACTGGCAATCAAAGGCCCCTCCTCCATTTTCTTAGCATATGTAAAACCTCCCAGATTTTGGTGTGAACCTGACAGAGGAGGACCACCTAGTAATGACTGAGACCGGATTTCCTGTAGTTTGGTGGTACGTGGGCTGGGAGTTATTAAGTTGACTTAAAGAGAAAAGGCAGCAATATTTTTGGTAGCATTGAATCAATAAACAGAGGTTCATGCTGTTGTATAGCATGCAACAAAATTAAGTCTGTTTGTAAACATCTTATTAAAAATGTAAGGAAAGAATATCCTTAAATGTTTCTCATGAGTAAAGAATGATAGATGAAAATCAATATGACAATTTCTCTTTTTACCAATTTAAGACAAATAAAAGGTCATTGGTAATATGTTTCTATTTCACTTTGATAAATGTTAAAAATATTAATATAGCTTTCCTAAAAGGAAACTTTTTTTCAACCTTATTTCCCCCAGATAATCCCCAAATTTTTCAACTGAAACGACAAATAGTTCCGAGGGTTTCAAAAACTGAACTCTGGGGTTAGGACAAAGTGTAAAATTGTACCATTCTTAGTTCATTCCATTAATTAACTTATTACTTATTCACTCAATAAACAATTCTGATTACCAGTGAGAACAACCTTAATAATAGTCCTTTTAGGGGTCAGAACAAGATTTGTAGAGCAAGAAAGAGAATCTCTGCTTCTTCCAGACCCTGCTTTGTCTTGGCAATCTTTCATGGGGGAGGACTGGACAGGTGCTGACAATGCATTAGAGCTTCCTGTCCCACAGTCCTTTCGAACCCAGGGTGTCACACTCTCTTTTCTTGGGTGAACTGCCAGAGAAGCACTGATGGCATTTCCCTGAAGATTCAAAATAGCAAGTGTCATTCCCATGAGTGGGTGAGTGTCATGAGAGAATATTTCTCATGTTATATATATATTTAAAAAAAGGGATAAAGACCACTAGAGTCGACAGTCATCCTGTGCACACTTCTAAAGGCCCACAGTACACCTCTCTGTGGCATTTCTGTGGAGGCACTTCTTAGGCTACTATTGCAATCCTTTTATGGGCTCCATTTAACTGCCAAAAGAATCAGGGTTTCCAAATTAATCTATTTGTAAGTAAGTGTCCATAGTCCTAGAGCCTAGACCAGAAATTTGAACAGGATTCTTTCAGAAGGATGTTCACAAGTTCAATGAAATATTCAAGATTGGTCAATAAATGCTGAGAACTGAAGTTCATATTTTTCACAACATTGGCAAGTCAAGTTATTGCAGGACAAGATCTGGATTATGTTTAATTTGAAATGAATTGAGTACACATTTCCTAGATAGAAAATTTATATTTTTATTCTAAAGTTTGTACTGAACAGTGTTGTGAAGACTTCCATAGCTCATTACTTTGTATGGCTGGCTTTTTGAACACCTAATTGCAACATCATTTGAGGAATCATAACCTATTTTTTAAATGTTTTTTAAAAAAATCCACTGGTGCTTAATAAAGGGCTTAATAAAATTACAGGCAGAAAAAAATAGATTACGGGACATTATATGTTTAATGATACGTAAATGCTGTTAAATTAGAACACAATTGCAAAGAACAGATTTAAACAATTCAAAATAACAAATGTAATTTCTTAGGGCTGAGATTTAACAATAATAAATTAGAAATTAAAAATCGTACATGTATCGAGTTATATCTTGATTTTACAGATTGTAATCTCATCATAGTAGACAAAATTGCAAACAATTGTAGCTCAAATGTTTTATGTTTCTGTTTATCTGAAAGGTAGCCAGTATTTTCTTATATGAGTAAGGTAACTAAATAAAGGACACGTCACCAATGTTATAGTCACAATCTTGCAGATATTACAAAATTTAGCCTACGTTCTATTATCAGAGAGCAGAGAAATAAATGATGCAAACTGAACTTCAGCATTTCTTCCCATTTATTTCCAATTCATAGGAGATATTTCTAAATTGTTTCTTGGATAAAAAGATGTCACCCTAATCTCCTCTTTGCTCTTGGGGGGTGGCAGTTGGCCAAGAACTCCAAGGTTCCAAATGGAACATGATCGACACCTAGTGGCCACAGACAGGGTCCCTGTGTGATTTGTTACTACAGCAACAAATGATGTCCTAAGAAAAAGATCTTTGGAGGAGAGGAATCTTAACTCCCACATCACTTCCCGTCACCCAAGTTTGACTCGATGTTGCCATCTCAGCTTATTCCTGCAAAGGAGGGGCATTCAGTTAATGCAGCTGCTAACATGAACTCAATCCCTCTATGGTCCACGTGTAAGATGTATGACATGCCACAGAATAACAAAACATAGTGGTCAAAACATGTTTTTACTTGGACTGAATAGGGTGTTTATACTATGAAAAAAATAAAACAAGACATTCCTGCTTTTTTTGTTGTTGTTGTTGTTAATCCTCACCCGAAGATATTTTTTCCACTGATTTTTAGAAAGAGTGGAAGGGTGGGGAGAGAAAGAAAGGGAGAGAGAGAGACATGTATGTGAGAGACACATCGATTGGTTGCCTCCCATACGTGCCCCCTGACTGGGGCCTGGGATGGAACCTGCAACCCAGGTACATGCCCTTGACTGGGAATCAAACCTGAGACCCTTCAGCTTGGTCCAACATTACTGGCCAGGGTGCATTCTGGCTTTCTTTTAAATTAACCTTCTGTTATTTTTTCCCAAAGGCATCTACTCAGGAGATGTAAAGAAAACATCTCAGCCAGAACTGAATTTTTCCAGCATAGTAGAGGAATAAAAAAAAAGTAAATAGCCTTTTTCTTACCACAGCTCCCTTGTTAGCCACTTTTGGCTGGGGGAGAAAGGAGGCAGGCAGGATAGGGAGGGAGAATCTTAGCAACGTCCCCCTGGCTGCTGAGTTAGTGAACAAGAAAATGCGAACAATGCTGTGTTATTTCAGAAGTTAAGGAGGTGATGTGTGTCCTATTAGCTGGTATTAGATAGCTTACAAGACAGTACACGCGTGTGCTGAAAGAGACCAGGGCTTTTTTGTTTGTTAGTTTTTGTGAGACGGGGCAGGTTGTTTGTGTGTGTGTGTGTGTCTGTGAATATGTATTTGTGTGTGGGTGTGTCTGCTGGAGGAACAGCCTATTGATTCACAGCAGAGTCACTTGATGGACCTAGACAAAGAAGTCTATTATCACAAAGGCCTTCCTGGGACAGGGTGTTATAGTAGCTGTTGTGTTTCCATAGCAACTTGTGGCTAGGATTAGCCAGAAAAGACCAGGGGCCCTGTGCATAAATGACAGAATGATGACAGCAATGACTGGCAAAAAAGAAGCCCAGGGCAAGATAAAATTGTAAAAAGAAATGCCTATATGCTATTTATCACAAATTCTATTTTTAAATTGGTACGACTGTTTAAAAATAAATCAAGTTCACAACGTCAACAGAGGCAATTGGTGAATAATTATTTATTTGATCATGACATGAAAGAATAGAAATATAAGGTCTTAGGGAGAGCTTTTAGCTTAAATTGAAAAGAGAAAAAAGACTAAATCAGGTTGGGGGAGCAGATTTGCTGGGGATGTTCTTGGGGAGGTGATGCTATATACGAACCAAAGGAGGCGGTTGATTTGGATGCATTTCAGGTTCTTAAATGGACGTCTTACTGTACGCAGTCCCTTCTCTGGCCTATCCAGAGGTCTAATTGAGTTCATTAAGTTAAAAAAAATAACATTCTTAATACGAAAATAAAAAGCAAAAAATTTAAACAGATTAAAACTGGATATTTACCTGTGTGTTTATGATAACGTCCGGAGCATGGCTCCTCAGAATTGTGAACGCCTGTGAGCAGGCGAAGATGTCCCACAGACAGGAACAATAAAGGCCCTTCAGGCACCTGAGTGGATGTATTTAACCACCTGCTTCCGCAACAGAGCAGTGCCAGCTGGAGCCAGCTCCTACCGACCACATTGCCACATTCCTACCCACGGTGCTCCTCCAGGGACTTTGCTATCTCTTGGGTAGCTGTCCACTAATCCTGATAAAGATGAGAAAAATACTAATGAACAGTAAGAAATCTCATCAAAATTTACAAAGTGTTTTTACATCTACCTGTCAAAAGCAAGTGTTACTATTGTCCCTGCAGTTTGTAGAAACTGAGCTATAGGGAGAACACAACAAATATTTGAGGTCAAACATCTCGTACGAAAATGGATTGTTAGTGGCCCAATCGGTCTTCTGACAACAAAGGCCCTGGTGATGAAAGCTACAAGGTCTTATTTCTTCCCGAAGTACTTTCAGTTTAACGTAGAACTTTAATGAAGAGCCTGAAAAACCTTTCAAAACGAAAGGCTTAACTTCCGATGTTGGGAGTATAGATAATTTTGGATCATGTCTAGGCTTTCCCCTCAATCACCCGAGCATTCTCTCAGCATGGATTCTCCATGACTGGCCCTGTTCTGACAGGAAGGTTAGGCTGCTCGAAGGTTTTGGCAGCCTGATGTATCCTGGAACTTATCTCACCACATCCTAAATTGATAGTTTTGCTATTTATCATTAGGTAGAACGTTTTTATTAAAGGTGCCACATGTGTATTTGCTATCTCTTCATATAATCAACTGAGATAAAATCTTTTTAGAAATATCCTCATTTGAGGAAATGTTCTCATAGATTTTAGAAAGAGAAAGGCAGAGGGTGAGAGCGAGAGCAAGAGCGAGAGAGAGATCAGTTGCCTCCCATACATGCCCCAAGTGGGGATGGAACCTGCAACCTAGGTATGTGCCCTGACTAGGAATCAAACCAGAAAACTTTTGATGAGCCGGACGATGCTCTAGCCAACTGAGCCACCTGGCCAGGGCTCAGATAAAATCTTAATCAGTTCTCTGCAACAGTTTAATTAAGGACTATATGATTTATCATATTCCCAGAGGTATTAACTAATGAAACAATTTTCCTTTTTCCCTTTCCCTGACCCAAATTCAATGACTACCCTGAACAGCTCTTCATACATATGTCTTCAGCATGCCTAAAAAAAGAAATAGTAGAAATGTTAAAAAAGTAAATGAATAAACAAAAAGGGCAAAGCAACTCCGGTGGGAACTCAGGATCCTTGGAAAGTCTTGTGATCTTGGATAAGACACAAGATGTTTACACAAGTATTCAACTCACAAGCTGCCAATAATTTATCAATAATTAGTCAAACAGCCTAAACTATTTTAGTTACTGTTTCTTTTTTTAATTGACGAGAGAGAGAGAGACAGCAATTTGTTGTTCCACTTACTTGTGCATTCACTGGTTGATTCTTAAGTATGTGCCCTGATGGGGATGGCACCTGCAACCTTGGCATATCAGGACAATGCTCTAACCAACTGAGCAACCCAGCCAAGGCCTATTTTAGTTACTCTTCATTTTAATGGGATATCTTCAGTTTTTTAGCACATATGTTTCTCTGAGTGCCCTGACACAATTTATTAATTCTCTAAACTTTATGACTAGAAAAATGCAAAAAACAGAGAATGCATATATGGACTCAAAGCAAAGTTTTATCTTATGTACCCACTATCATGGAAAACTTTCCTGGAAAATGTAGTCAGTTTGTGCACTCACTGATTTTTTTTCACTGTGTGTCTAGAAATTTATTATTGAAAGGAAACGAGTCTTTCTTGTTACCTGGCTTTTTTGTGAGGGTAGCAAATGCAATAAAAACATTGGCTATCTGATCATTTTGGGGTCGGGGGGAGTAGAAGAAACTGATATGAAAAAGAAGGAAGGAGAAAAGGATGAAAAAATCTTTAAAAATACATTGGTTAGGGAAAATGTTCACCTAATAACTACTTAAAACTAGGCAGAGTCATTTCTATATGAGAATGCAAAAGAGTCATTTCTATATGAGAATGCAAAAGAATATATCAAGATTTTCCAAATATTCCACGTCCTAGAAGAAGTCTCTGAATATAAGATTTAATATAATAAATGTCTTTTTTGTGTGTGTCTATAATGTCTTTTTGTCTTAACATTAAACTTCTGGTAATTTCAACTGTTATGTACTGAACTGTGAATATTTAAAAAATCAACATAAAACAAAAAATATGATCTGAAAGACAGTAAAGAAGGCCTTCAAGCAGCTGAGAGAGTTTTCCCCAAGCTCACGTGCTTTTCTATCACGGAAAGAGCCTTCGGATCGTCACTCTGAGCCCATTCATGTTTCCTGTGCATACAAGTGACTAGGTATCTGCACTGATGTGAGCTTCACAAGGCTTCATGGGACCATATTTCTTTGAAACCCCAATACTAAACACGCAACAGTACATAGAGTCGGCTCAATAAATATTTAGTAATGAGTGAGAAGATTAGAAGCAGTATTTTGTAGTTGGAGTTGTTGGAGACAAGTACATACAGGTGGGAGAATTTGTAGCTGACAGTCTGAAATCTATAGAAAGAGTGAAAAAAATCATCGAACCCAGACTCGAAGGTCACCGAATTAAAGACACGCAGTCCTGCATACTTTGCTAACCTCTGAGGAATTATAACACAGATACAGAACCCATTGCCATCAATAATAATGATCCTGAGTCATTAGAAAAATATTAAATTTTGTTTAATATTCATTTAATAAAAGTCGGGGAACTGTACAATGCACTTTTTAAATTTTCCCATTGGAGAGGATATTAAAATATTCACTCAGTGTGAAAACGTAGTTCCCTCCCACGCTCGGTTTCCTTTTCAAAATGCAATCGTGATGACAGAATATTGTGTACCTTAAAAAAACTCCTTGGTTCTATTCCAGGGTGTTTAACTCCACAGTATCTTTTGTAGACATAGAAAGTATACGTTTCCTTTGCCTTTCTGATTTATTAAGCATCCCAGTACAGGATTTTAATATATTCCACATATCGGATCTTCCTGTTTCCGTTACAAAACAGTACAGAATTGGATCCGCAGCACAATTTAAACTCGTTAGTGCAACTGTGATTCTGTACATCTTATACCTCTGCTTCCCAGACTCGTGGTCAGATATAGGCTCTAAAATGCTGCGAAGCAGCAACATCACATGAAAGGGAGTAAAGCACAAGACAAAAGTCACCATGATGCTAACAAGCAGTTTTATGATTCTTCTCTTTTCACGGTTTTCCGTGGCTTGATTACGCTGCACCGCTTGGTAAACCTTCTGGTTGCAAATCATCATGATGGCCAAAGGTATGAAGTAGCCTGTGCACGTCCTAAACCAGTTGAACCTAATCTGCCACTTCTCCAGAGGGTATCTGTCATAGCACAGAGTAAAATTAATCTTGGCATCACAGTATTCTGTAGGTGTCTCATCTTCCCACAGAATGATAGCATTGAAGATGACTTCCACTACCCAGATGGATAGGCTCACCATGAACGCGCATCTTCTTGTTCTGAGGAAGAAAAACTTCAAAGGGTAGACAACTGCTAAGTACCGATCCACAGAGATGCAGGTGAGGAAGGCAGTGCTGGTGTAGAAGTTCATGTACATGAAGAAAGCACACACTTTGCACAAGGCGGCAGAGAAAGCCCAGTTGTCTTGATTCCAAGTGTAATGAATCCACAGAGGGAGAGTGAGTGTGTACAGCAGATCTGACAGGGATAAACTGAAGAGGTAAATTCCTAATTCATTTTCCTTCTTTGCTTGCAGAAAAGACACACAGAGAGAGCCGATATTGGCTGGAATGCTGACTATCACCACGAAGATGTAAACAATGGGAAACAAATAGTGATCCAGGGTGTGCTGTTCATCAGTGCACGTGCTGTTCATTTTCTTCTTTTTAACGTGGAAATTGCATCAGTTCTTAGGAGCTAAGAAGAAAAGGAAGTCTTGCCTTGTTTAGTTTGTCCTCAACATCTGATTCTCTTTTACTAAGATTTCTTCAAATTTTCTTTTGCTTCCCAAAGTTCTGATTAATTCATTAACGCTTTCAAAGAATGGATGTAGACCACTTTTCACACAGATGTCAATGGTCCCAAGTCAGAATCCAGGCACCTGGCAGTTAGCTAGGGTGGCCAGTCGATTTTGATTTGCAGATGTCCACGTGTTTATCATCACAAAATACCGATGAAGAACCCTCCAGGATCAATCTCCAGAGAGTGTTGTCCTCGATTTGTTTTCTGCTGTGAGACTCAGGAGATTGGTGCAAACGCAAATATATATCACTTTATTTTCACAGAGATTGACATCTCTTTTTAAAATGCCTTTGTTTCTGTAATAAAAGATGAACTACAATAGTTTATGTGTTTAAAAGATACATCATGATTTTGAAACAATCTTCTTTTGTTCATTTATTAGAGATAAAAAATGCATTAAGTTACAATAAAGGTGTTTTTAAAGGGAAAATGATCTAATTGACTTTAGTAAATGAAATCAAGCTGACATATTTTACCTACTTCAAATAAAAACTATCCAACGGATGCTAGATTAGAGGAAATCATATTTCTCACTGGGTGTGATCTAAGAACAAAACTAAAGTTGAAAAGTCATTTTAAGAGCTAATAAAAAAGATGGCAAATTCATTGATTTGTTTGTACTCAGTAAAGGCATTTGAGTGTATGATAAACTATATGGTGGTATAATTTCAAATTTTTAATTTCACATGCATTCTAAGTATAAGGAACTTTCAAAATCAGCTTATGAGCCAAGAAAATATTGTCACAAGAAATCTGACAATATTTCTTACTGAAAATTCCATTAAGAATTAGACAATTTGCCTCTTCTATTTTTCCTTTGCTTCTTTTGTCGGTTAACTAATTTTATCATTCTGATACTTTTGTGAAATAGGGGGCAACATGTTCTCAGTTCTGGTTAAAACCTTGTAATTATCAGTTTCCTTCTTTATTAGGTGAGTTTTTAAAATATATATAAAGGTTTGCTTTTACAGGTTCATATAGGGATAGAAAACCCACCCTTCTCTCCATACTGGAGTACAGAAATACTTCTATCTCCCTTTGCTAGTGAGGCCCATTGGTGCTTTAGATGATTTATCTGTGGGCACATTCACAGAACGCTTTGTAGAGCAGCTAGGCAAGAGAAGGAAGACTTGCCTTCCTCCTGTGTGCTGTGGGGCCTAGATGAGATCAAAACCACCCCCCTTTCAAGTGTCATTGAGCCCTAAGCATAAAAGAAACCTGTCACCACAAGGCACAAGGATTCTGACAGTAGAGTGACCAATATCCAGAGTACATAATATAAATATGTCACTCTTAAAACAAAACGGAGAACTGAAATCTAGTTTTACCACACCCAAATATACGAATAGAAAGTGAAAAACAGCCCTTTGAGTCAATGGACATAACTTCCAGAGAGGGGAAAAAAAATGTGATAGAAAAAGGAAGTGGGAGCTGCGATCAGGGAGGTAAGTGAGCAGTGGAGCTCTGGATATCCGGGGGGCTGCTGTGGACCTGGAGGAACCACAGCCCGAGAACCCAGAAACACTGGAAATGGAGTGTGGGCCCATGCAGGCAGGAAGTGGTCTTGGGCCATCCCATACATGCTGGGATCCAGGAGCCTCTGCCTTCAAGTGAAGGGTGAACTAGAAAATAAACAAAATAAAATGATAAACTGGACAGATCTTTGCAGACAGCTGGGCAACTTGGCAAGTTCCCTGTCTCCGTTTTGTTTCTATGAAGAGCTGTAATTTACAAAATCCTTGAGTATTCGTGGCCTCTGGCTGGTCCTCACTTGAGAATGGGGTCTGAGTCTACACCATTCGAATTTTGGGTTAAGAATAAATTAACACTGGATCTTCATTAGATATCGGGGAAATATAAGCTAAAACCACAATGACATACAACTACATACTCACCAGAATAGATAAAATGAAACGGACAGAAAACACCGAGAGTTCGCGAGGATGCAGAGCACCTGTAACACTGGTACACTATTGGTTGGAAAGCTGGCACTGTGTATACCATACGGCTCAGCAACTCTACTTCTGGGTGCTCCACAGAAATACAGCATATGATTTCCAGAAGATGTGGTAGAATTGGAATGTTCACAGCAGTACTATTTGTAACATCCCCCAACTGGAATCCCCATTAGCGGTACAATAGGTAAGTAAATTGCTGTATATCAACACAATTGAAATCCATACATCAATGAAAATGAACAAATGATTGCTACATGCATGTAATAACATGGTTGAAGCTCAGAAACATAATGCAGAGTGGTAGAAAAAGGCAGGCACTAAAGAGTAACAGTAACTGATTAAAAACCAGATAAGGTTAATCTGTGCTGTCAAAAATCAGTGTAGTGGTCCATGTACTCAGGGCTAGATGTTTTGGGCACTGTATTAAATGGCATGCATACTTGTTGTAATTTATATTTCACTACAACTCTGTGCTATTTATTATAAGCCCACATGAAAAATAAAGAATTGAGCCACATATTAAGTAATGAACCCCAAATGATATAGGCAATCTTTGGTAGAACTGAACCACAATCCTAGATTGTAATGTTAGAGGCTCTTAACTATTTTGTCTTTTGCCTTTTGTTAATTGCAATTAAACAGCTAAAAAGTGGACTCAAAAGTCTATGCAAGATGGGATGTAAAGAATCTTCACAGTCAGTATCTGTTTCAGCTGCAGATGGAGCATATGTGTCTTCCTCAGAAAGGACACGCTTTAACTTCTCACACATAAAAAGCAATTCATGGAAACAACACAAAGGTAATTTAGACAATATGAAAATGAATGCACCAAAAATACATATTCTAGGCACGAAGAAGAAGTAAATACAAATCCTCCCTCGAGGAAAGCTCTGCTTCAAAGAATTCTCACAGATAGACTTCCAACAAATATGAACTCATCAACCCACACACAGACACATAACACCGAACAACTGTGACTGACAATTGCCTAGAACTGATGAAGGACATGGAATCCTCAAATTTGTGAATCCCAGCGAATCCCAACTGGGGTTAGAAACAAACAAATGAAGATGGAAATCTATACTTAGACATACTGCCATCAAGCTGCAGATCAACAAACACTAAGGAAAAAGAGCCAAAGAGAAAAGAAGGACTAGCTACAAAGGATGAAGTTTAGACCGACAAAGGACTTCTTAACAGCGGTAATAACAGAAACCATAAGACAGCAGACTGATATTTCCAAATTGCTGAGAAAATGTGTGTCATTCTATAATTGTGTACCCAACGGAACTAAATTTCAAAAGCAGAACAAAACTGAAGACATGTTCAGATAAACTACAACTGAGAAAATTTACCCCCAAAATCCTTATTAAAGAAAGGATGTTAAGTGAAGACGGAAAATGACACTAGAAAGAAGTCTGAGATGCATGAAGGATGGAAGAAGCTGCCGAGGACGGAACTCCGATGGGCACACATCAGGTGCATTACCAGGCTTGTGTGTCTGGGAGAACACCTGAACCATGCAAATATCCTTTCTCAGGACCAGGACTGAGAGAGCTGGGTCGTGGTCCATGGGGGCCCCTTCCTCCTTCATCCATGTTACTCACTAAATACGCATCTTTTCTCTCTAAAAAAAAGATAAGATGACCAAAATGGAAAGTGATTTTAGGATGACTTATAAAGTTCTCAGAATCACACATTTCTTTCTTTGTAAAACCGTTTCCTGTCTTGACTGAAACAACTGCTAGACGATGGGTTGATGAAGCAGATACTGGGTGTCTTCTCTGCTGGGCAACAGAGGCAGTGGGTGGGCTCTGGAGACGGAAATGCTCTCAGCAGTCCTCCGGGCACTGGTGACCATGTGTGTTTCTTGCCGTCTCTAAGTTTCAGCTTTCACAGGGTGTACTGCAGTAAGATAGTACCCACTTCATAGAGTTGTTGTGAGAATTAAATGACATAACACATGAAGCAAAGTACCTAGCACGTGGTAAGCCTTAACTAAACATTAGCTATTATTGTTTTAATAACAATACCAATAGTCCGGGGGTGTCCTTTGTGCTGCCCCTTACATTTCCAAAAAGGAGGTCATCTACTCAGAACACAGCAGAGAAGCCAGAGGCACTCAGAGTGTAATTTGTATACTAACATTTCACATATGATACCAGCTCTGCAGATAATAGTTGTTCAATTAATTTGTGTGAATCTGAAATTTTAATGAATACATAATTCTTATTATTCATACATCTTTTCAGATATTATTTTAACTAATCAAACTTTGAGGAAAATTGTTTTTAGAACCAGTTCTCAGAAATGGAAGTTTTTTATTTTTGTTTTGATTGTTACCAATTGCCAAAGGAAGATAATCCATAGCAAAATATATCTGTTCTTAACCAGTTCCTAAAATAGTACAAATCACTGATGATAGTGATCAAAAGATAAACTGTTTGTCCTGGCTGGTGTGGCTCAGTGGTTGGAGCTTCAGCCCAGAGACCGAAGGGTTGTGGGTTCGATTTCCAGTCAAGGGCATGTACTTGGATCACAGGTTCAATCCCTGGCTTAGTTCAGGGAACGTGCGGGAGGCAACCAATCCAAGTGTCCCTCTCACACAGATGCTTCTCTCTCTCTCCCTCCCCCTCTCGACCTCCCTTCCACTCACTCTAAAAAAAAAAATCAGTGGAAAAAATATCCTCGGGTGAGGATTAACAACAACAACAAAAAGATAAAATGTTTTCCTACAGTGTTACAGAAAACATCTGCCTTCAATTATCATTTTAATAGCTAGTTATTAAGACTCTACTATGTGTCAGGCCAGACGCTGTGCTACTTATTTATTAAGAATAGAACCAGTTTTAAGAGTTATTAACTGACACTTATTAGTAATGGAAATATTATTTCCAAATTTCACATCAGTTCAGATGGTACAAAAACTGTCGGTAGACCACGAGGAAATGGTGTAACTAGCTTTACAGCCGGGAGCTTTCCTGGCTCTACAGCTCCCTTTCTAACCACTTAACTCAGTGTGCCAATATACTGCTTCCTGAAGGGGAAACAGAGCATAAACATCCCTCTTTTTTATAAGGATAGTTTTACCTAACTACTTGTAAGTGCAAATTTTGACATCCTTTTACCACTGCTCAAAGTAGAGGAAACCCTGCCGTCCTCATTTCTCTCTTACAATGCTCCGAGTCACCGCATTTATACAACCCAAACTAGACAGAGTGGTGCCAACATCCCTGACAACCATGCAAAAGTGTGTTATCTACTTAAAAATCTTATTTCATTTAAAAATTTTATACTTACCCATGTTTCTTGGGGTGACGATTTTGTCAACTGAGGAGCCAGAAAAATCTGCTTGCATCAAAAAGAGAAATCCACACTGTTGAGGGGACAGGAAATTGCACTCATATTTCATCATAAACCAATGAGGAAGCAGCACCTTACCAAGAAGGATATACTGTACCCACGTGTGAACAAAAAAAAGTCTCTTAAATACTTTAAGAGGCGTTTTATCTATTATTTACTGTAGTATGATTTTTATAACTCGCTTTTCTCTTTGCATCTTAATTACAATTGTATATCAATGTCATATGGGAATTATTTAATAGACTATGTACTAGAATTCATTTATTCATTGATTTAGTCATTCATTTGCTCTATCAACAAATATATCTACTATACTCTTAGCCCACAGTGCTGGGAGATATTTAGGACCTGGTTATAGCCCGTAAGAGCTTATCACCTAGTGAAGGAGAAAGGTACATGCAATAATAACCATCATACAATGACAAAAAATAGAGAAACATTCCGAGAGAGGTACAGAAAGATAGAATGAATCACTGGATGTGAGATAGGATAGGATGTAGATGGATTCAAGGTGGTCAACATCCTTGGGAGAAAAACAGCAGAGGGAGGGTGGGGGCTGGGTGAATACCGAGCATGTATCATTGCTTAATGGGAGTGACAGCGGAACTAACTAAGGTAGTCAACTTTGCAAAGTCTTTTGTTCTTTAAAGGGACCAAGTGGATTAGCTATATAGTATTGTATTGTACAACCATTTTCTCCTTTGATTCTTGGACTAGAAGGCAATGATTGCTAAAACTAGTTGAACTAACTGGTTTAGAAAAATCAATGATTTTATGAAACTTGAAAATTTGTTTGAGAAAGATATGGATTCTAATAATGAAAACTCACGTAGTACTTGAACACGTTGACAGTTGCCCCCAAATCTATAAGTGGTTTAACGTGAAGTGAAATTAGCTCCTAGAATTTTTCAGATATAAAAAAGTCAGACATCACTTTTTTTTAATCCTCACCCAAGGATATTTTTCCATTGATTTTCAGATAGAGTGGGAGGGAAGGAGGGAGACAGAGAGAGAGAGAGACATCGATGTGAGAGACACATCGATTGGTTGCCTCCCTCATGACCCCAACCAGGGCCAGGGATCAAGCCTGCAAATGAGGTACGTGCCTTTGACTGGGAATCAAACCCTCAACTCTTTGGTCTGAGGGCCGATGATCTGCTGAGCCAAACCAGCCAGGGCCGGATATCACTTTTGAATCTTGCCATCTTAAACTTTTATTACAAATGAATGGAAGCATATTGCTTTATAAAGACAGAATCAATTTGAGATGGAAATATTTAACTTGAACCACTGTAATCAGGACAATTTGAGTTTATTTTTGTAAAAGAATATTAGAGGTTGTTGTTTGTACTTTTTTTATTCTTCCCAGAGATGGAAAAGATGTCTTGTGATATAACCATGGCTATATAGGATATAACAGGAATGAAAAGGTTTTCAATACTTCCTTTGTAGGTCTTTCATTGAGAATAATAAAAGTAGTAACTTATAATTTATAAAGTGCATGAGAATTTTCAAAGTAATTGAGCATACAGTAATATAAAAATCTAGAATACTTCATATTTTTACCAAATTCATGAAAAAATTAAAGTATAATATGGAAAATTAATAATAAAACCCTTAAGCCTTTACAAAAACAAAAGTATAGATTTCAGTTTACCTGTGATCCGAATTCTCATTTTTGCTTGGTTCTGCGTATCTGCTTATCTGTTGCATTTACACATGGGTATTTCATGACTCTCAGTACCTTCCTTATCTCCTGTTTTACCTAAGTAGACTATACTTCTGCTTTTAGGAAAAGGGTATTTTTCATATTAAATACTTATGTATTTTGCTCATAAAAAAAAAAAAAGGATGTAGTTAAAAAAAGAAGAAACACAAACTTTCACTTTTTATTAAATAGGAGAAAAACTGGCTGGCCTATGCTGAAACATTGCCAATTTTACACAGTAAGACATTTCATAACTTTTAACAAATTTGTTTCTTATTTAGTCCACAATATTTGGCAATACTGCATTTTCTTTTTTTTTTTTTTTTCCTCACCCGAGGACATTTTTGCATTTATCTTCAGATAGAGCAGGAGGGAGAAAGGGAGGAAGAGAGAGAGAGAAACATCGACGTGAGAGAGACACATTGAGTGGTTGCCACCCACACGACCCCAACCGGGGCCGGGGACAAACTGTAACCGAGGTACGTGCCCTTAGTGGGAACCAAACCCGGGACTCTCTGGTCCGCAGGCCGATGCTCTAACCGCTGACCCAAACCGGCCAGGGCGGCAATACTGCATTTTCAACCACAGGGCTATCTTATGGAGGGTTGGCTTGAGAGCTGTTGAATCTCTGTGACATTTTAAATACCAAGGGAAGAAAAAGCCAATTAGCAATTATTCAAAATACTGCCTTGATGGGATTTGCACTTTTGATGTGCCAGTTATCTGGTCTTCTGAAGCTAAACAATGGACACCCAACACTGGCCGGCGGTAGGGCACTTGTGCCACCCATGTGGAAAAGGGGAAGAGAATGTGGTTCTTCCCAGTTCCAACTTCTCCATGTGGCTGACAGTGCAAGAGCCTAATCTGCTGACGAAGGGGCCTTTGTGAGGCCACACTGTCCGTTTGGTGCAACTTCACCAGCTAAAGCAGCATGTATGGCTTCTTTGAAGGAATTCTTGGGAGAAAAGTAGGTGGTGGAGTGTGGGGAGAAGATATTACTTAGGTTTTGAGCTTCAAAAGATTTAGGCAGCTCAGGAGAATGTAAAGGACTGGGGCACAGACAACATGCTTGTGAGAATATCTCTTGAGATAAAGCAAAGCTTCCTGCCCCCAAGAACAGAAAAAAGGTTTTCTTCTGCCTGGAAGAGGTGGGGCTTAGGGTTGTAAGAGAGGTAGTCGTGACAGTTCAGATGCAGTGGTCGGAGACAGGGACGCTGAATCCTGACTCCTTGTGTTATCAGTGGGGAGAGGTCCTCTTCCCCACCTGTTGCTCGTGGGAGTGGGCTTCTGGAGATATCCTGAGAAAAGGACTTTTCTAAGACTTGCACAGGATGAGTTATTGCAGAAAGCTTTATTTCTGTGGAATCAAAACCCTGCGTTTCCAAGGTCCTATTTCTGTTTATTGGACCAAGGAAAAAGTACAGCTGTGGCTTCAACAGGGCTAGAATCCAAGCCAGGGTACAGAATTTTCACTCCACATTGGAGCAGTGTCGAGACCAGCTTCAGGGTAGCTTAGTTTGTGTTCCCCACTGCAGTTCATCAGTCTGTTGCATGTGGGGTGCACATGGCCTTGAGCCACACAGAGGAATACAAGAGAGCCAAGAGCCAAGAGAAAATGAACTCCTTTGTCTACAGGGCTATGTATTCCCAACTTTTCATGGGCTTGCAAAGGTCCTGCCTGCTCTAGCCAATCCATGGTTACCCAGGCTTGACTGACAGGCACTTTCTCTGTGTCACCCTGACTCATTAGGCATGCATCCATCTTCCCCTTTATCCAGTCCCTTACCCCAGTAATCTGCAAGGAATGGGCCAGTGGTTCCCTGGGTAGTGTGAAATTGCTGCTTCCTGGTGCAGCTGCCCAAATGGCCATACTTATAATGTCTGGTCTTCCTTTTTCTCCTTTTCCATTATTAATAACTGGCTAATTACAACAGTATCATCTGCATCCACCCCGGTAAGCCCTGAGGTGGGGTTCAGGTGACCCTGGATGAATTGCATGGTCTGGGGAGGAGAATGGACCTGTGTCTCACATCCAGGATGAAGTCCAGATAGGTGGCGAGACTCAATAATACAGGTGTGAGAGGCTTGAAACAGCCTCACCAGGTTCCCTGTGCCCAGCACAGCACAGGTGGGGTAGAATGATGTCTGGAAGGACCTTGAGAGGCACACAGAAGTAGTGGAAGGCTTCAGCCCACTTAATGGTGCTTCTAGTGGCCCTGTGCGTCATAGAAGCTCCTTTGCAGCTACTGATGAGGGACAACTCAGGTGAGTCCTGTATGGGCTAACTACTGAAAACCAGAATGAGGGCAGCTCAGGCCAGCATTGATAGACAGCTGCCTTGGGAACCAACGCTTGAGCTACTGCCTTCCATCCCTGGCAACATGCAAACTCCCTGGATCTTAGATGGTGTTTTGGGCTGAAGTGTGTACCCCTATCCCTCTGCCAAAATTCACATGTCTAAGTCCTAACCCCCAGTACCTCATAATGTAACTGAATTTGAAGATAGGCATTTAAGGAGGTGATTGAGTTAAAATGAAGCTGTTAGCATGGGCCCTAAACCAGTATGTCCTCATAAGAAGAGATGTGGACACACAAAGAGACACAGGCATATGTACAGCACACAGGAAAGGTCGTGTGAGCACACAGAGAAGGCAGCCAGCCATCTGCAACCCAAGGAGAGAGGAGGCAGAAGAAAGCACATTTTGACACCTTGATCTTGAACTTCTCAGCCTCCAGCATTGTGAGAAGATACATTTCTGTTGTTTAAATCACTCAGTCTGTGGTATTTTGTTATGACAGCCTAAGAACACTAAAGCAGAAGAAGGAAAGGCTGGATCCTGAATTGACTGATTAAGTTTCCACCACCTTGGCAGAATGGGGGCTTAAAATAGCATTTTTGTTGAGTTACAGAAAAATAAAGAATGTTCTATCGCTTGTATCATCTGTGGTTACGTCTTGAGATTAGAATCCACGGGGTTAAGATCAGGTTAAGATCACACATTTGATCCATGCTGTGTAACACAACAGACATTTACTAAGCCTTTTTATAGGACGACCGAGCAAAACCTTGGTTGGCTGCTACGTTATGACAAAGCTCCCTAGGATTCAGTAACATCAGTTCTCCAAGTGTGGTTCTTGGAGCAGTAGCATTAATGTCACCCGGAATAGTGTGAAAACCACGGTTCTGAGTCTCATCCCAAGCCCAGGGAGTTAGAAACTCTGGGGTGGGAGTCCAGCACTGTGTGTTATAACAAGCCCTTCAAGTGACTGTGATGCTCCCAAGTTTGAGAACGACTGGTGTACGGGATGGGTGCCTGGGTGAGAGACTGTGAGGTGTGGGGGAGAACAGAACCTCTGAAAGGGAGGAGGGTGAAAACATTGTGTTCGAATTCTTGTCTGTTTTGGGTACTTTAACCCTACTGCCTTTCCATCAGTAATTGAATTCCCTTATGCATCATTGTACCATTAGTTCATTTGGCTCCACCTTCTATAAAAATTTGAGCCAACAAGGAGCTTCTAATTTCGGACTTGCAAATGTCTTTGACTTTAAGGTTAAAGTCAGAACATGCTTAAATATAGTAATAGTTAAAATGGAGATGTGTTATCAAACTAAAGACTAGAGTTGTTAATATCCGAAACACTTTTTTAGAAGATATATATTTCTTGATGTCTGTGAATTATGTAAATAACTTTAATGCCTTCATTATGTCCACGTATTAAATTAACAACCCAATGTTAAGAAGACTATTAACTCCAAATAGTTTCCTCTGGTGTACTGTGGGTGTGTAGATTGCTAATTAACTTAATTTTTGAAGTCAGGATAATAAGTATAAGTTCTTCTGGAAGTGTCTGTTCTGTCAAGTTTGTTATGATGGGGATAGCCAGTTGATAGTTTAAGATTTAAGATCCAAAAAGTGTTTCATGAATTCAGGTTTAACCAAGGCATTCATTACTATTTAAGGGGATTCAATCCAAAGGATAGGGCAGAGAAGAAATACAGATGATTGGCAAAAATTGAGCCAGCTGAGGCAGAGTGACTAGGGACAGACAGGAAGGAAGATCTGGAGCCAGTGTGACTGGTGTGGGTTCTGCATCAGGCCCGGTAAACAACCCAGAGCTGTGGGTAACATCAAAATCCACAGAATGAGCAGAGCAAAGATTATCATGAAAATCCAAGAGTGATAGGAATAGCTGGAATTTTATAAGAAATAATGCTAGTCTTTATTCTCCCCAGTGCTTTTTAAGAGGATGCTAAAATATCTTTGCAAATGCACAGTAATTGAATAAACTCTTTATGCTGTTTTATAATACCCATTTCCTTCAATAAGTTCAATATTAGTTACTGCAGTATTTAATGCTACATCATATGAGTGGTTTGCTAAAACCATCATGGGTATGTGTGGTGATTTTAAAATACGTTGACAAATTCTTTGACACTCCTCCTTTCCCTCGTCTTGAGTATGGGATAGACTTAGTACCTCACTCCTCATGAATAGAATAAAGCAGAAGCAACGGCGTGCGTGCTATTTTGGAAGAAGGTCAAAGAATGTCGTGACTTCCTCTTCTCTCTCTCCTTCTCTCTTTGATTGCTTGGTCTGAGGGAAGCCAGCCACCAAATCATGAGAAAAGGCCCACATGTGATCACTTGTCTAACTACCATTTCCGTTTTTCTCACATCTTGAGCAAATTTGAGTGCTGTGCCCAGTCGTCCAAGGATTTCCGTTTCTCAGCTTTTCTTGCTTTTTTATTAGAAACTTCCTTGTCTAATGGTTTCCTGAGCATAGAATATAAATTTGAAACAGGAGATATTTTCTCTAGTAAGGCATTACTTTGCTATATGAAATAATAGTGGTTTGTCCTGGAGGCAAGGCTAGAGTTTCTGTTAAACATTCTGTGTTTCCTCTTCTGTAGATTTCACACACTGCACAAAAATATTTGTGGGATGCCTTCCAAATACAAGGTGAGATGATGCACTGCAGGATGACTAATGCTGGACAGTTTCAACTTCCTAATGTTACCTACATGGTATTTTCCTCTATTACCACCTTGGTGCTTCCCGTCTAGTGACATCATTATACACACGTTACATGTATAGCTAGAGATAAAATCCCGGGGTTGGGAGGCAGCTCAGGATTCCCTTGATTTGTCATTCTTGACTTTTCATCTACTGGTGTTCCAGCTCATGCTTAACATACTGTGTTAGAGCAGATGGATCAGTGAGTTCTAGAAAGATCAATCTATGCAAGTCGGATAGTTACCAACTTGTATCATAGAATGGTGGTGGTAGGGAAGGTAGAGAGTTCAGGTATGGGTGGTACTGGGGAAAAAAAGTAATAGAAGAAAACAAGTGGCCCATATATAGGGACTATAGAGCTTATCATCCAAACCAGAACACTTTTGAGGGTGAAGGGGCAATAGACACAGCTGGGACTGTCCTTGGGAAACCAGATTAAAATTACAGTAATTTAAGAGAGAAAGAGCAAGTACAGCTGTTTTTCTCTGCAGCCTCTCAGAGATCCTTCAATTTGCCAATACCAAAGAAATTAGAAATCTCAGACCAATGCTGGATGTGGCAGAAATCCCAGGACAATTCACAACTTCCCTTCCAATTTAGGGTTATCTGTCTGGAACCATTTCAACTGGCAGTGGAAGGTCGTTTAGGAAGCTAAAAGCTAAATATACCTAGTTACCAGAATGGAGAACCTGGTCCCCTAACGTTTGCCAAGTGAGCAACACATTCAGCTAAAATGGACTGAGTGCCTATTACCTTACTTGTATTGCATTTAATCCTGTCCCCATGAGGCTGCTCTGTTTCATCTCACACCAAAGGAAAGAGGCTCACAAAGCTACATGACTCG
Organism: Tadarida brasiliensis; assembly: GCA_030848825.1. Lineage (NCBI taxonomy): Eukaryota > Metazoa > Chordata > Mammalia > Chiroptera > Molossidae > Tadarida > Tadarida brasiliensis. The sequence goes on along the minus strand of CM061257.1, from coordinate 231,620,190 downwards.
ACCAAGTGACAGCTGAACTGGGGCTTGGTTAGGGGCTGCAAGCCCACTGGTCAGTCCACTTTCTTGTACCACTGGCAGTGGCAGATGCGCCCTGAGATGCTGGTGAAGGCATGGCGGGCCTTGACATCCACCTCCCTCTGCTCATGTGCTCTAGCAGGGGATGGAGAAGCAGCGAAGTGAGCACTCGTGAAGGCGGGAGCCCGACCCTGACGCTCCAGTGACCAGAAAAGGGACCCTTGCTTTCGCAAGACAGGAAGGCGGCTGCGTCGGCGGCCTGTGGCCCGCATCCAAGATGGCGGCAGAGGGGTCAGCGGCCTCCTGCCCTTTTCCATCATGGCGCCGACCGGACCCGCCTCCCTGAGCGCCGGAGTCTTGTGACCCACACAATGGCTGTGAGCCTACTCCAGGCTTCCCGGCAACGCCGACTGAGAGCCATGACGGCCGCCGCGGGTTCGGCGGGCCGGGCCGCCTTGCCCCTGCTGCTGTGCGCGCTGCTGGCGCCCGGCGGCGCGTACGTGCTCGACGACTCCGACGGGCTGGGCCGGGAGTTCGACGGCATCGGCGCGATCAGCGGCGGCGGGGTAGGTGGCGGGGGGCGGGGGGCGGGGGCGCCGGGGCCGCCCCGTGCCGCCCCACAAGCCCCCGCGACGCAGCCCCGCGTTTCGACGCACTGCGGCCGGGCGGCCCCGGCTCGGCGGACCCTGCGCGCCTCCTGCGGGCCGGGGCCCGCGCCTGCTCTTCTGGGAGGAACCTGCGGAGGCAGTTAGGGCTAGATGAGCATCCCGAGGTCCTCCGAGTCAGTGGGACAGGTGTGGACAGTCACAAGGCTGCGCTCGAATCGCTCTGGGCCCCGGGGCCGGCCCGGCCGTGTGCGCCGCCGAGAGGGCGCTGCGGGAGGGTTGCTGCAGAAGGTCCAGGGAGCGGCCCCTGGCGAGGGGGTGCGCAGGGAGAGCCCCGGGCTGCACCCGCCTCACGGGGAGGGGGCCGCGGAGTCAGGGCTGGGCCGGTGCCGAGTAGGTGCTTTTTTAAAAAAAAATATTTTATTTTTCGACTACAGTTTGCCTTCGACACTATTTTGTGTTAGTTTCAGGGGTACAGCACAGCGGATAGACATTCAGATAGGTTACAAAGTGTTTCCTCGGGTAATTCAAGTGCCCACCCCGCGCCATAGAGAGTGATGACAGCATGGTTGACTGTATTCCCTGAGCTTTACCTTACATCCCGCTGCCTGTTTTGTTACTATCAATTCCTATTAGGACTTCTTATTCCCATCACCTGTTTCACCCCGCTCCCCAACACCCCTCCCCTCTGGCGACCATCAGTCTGTTCTCTCTGTATTTAAGTCCGAATAGGTTTTTGTTGGAGGCAGGACAGCGGTTCCTCAAGGTCTCTTTAGTAAGGCCTGAAACTTGTAACTATCTGGGACTTTTATTTACTTATTTTTATTTTTTATTTAGTGGCAGGCTAGCCCTAGCCAGCGTGGCTCAGTTCCATGAACGTCTGTCGAGCACGGAAAGGTCTTGCTGGTTCAATTCCGGATCAGGGCACATACCTAGGTTTTAGGTTCAATCCCCGCATGGGGTGTGTGCAGGAGGCAACTGCTCTATGTTTCTCTCTCCCATCGGTTTCTCTCTCCCTTCCTCTCTCTCTAAAATCAATAAAAATGTATTTTTTTTTAAATGGCAGTCAATACTAGAATCAACTGATAGTCTAGGATTGTTTATTGTTGGGGGTCTGTGTAGATGGTTGAGGCCCACAGGGGTGAGTTGCCCACTAGAAGTGATTAGTGCCTCTGTACCTCATTTTTGTGTGTGATAAGGGGGAAACATTGGGTCAACAGACAAGACTGTGGCTAGCCATGGTTAGAGTGCACAAGAATCACCTGGTGTGCTTGGTGAAATGCAGGTGCTGGCCACTCCCACCCCCCATTCTGACAGCAGTTCTGGAATGGGGCCTAAGAATCTGCATTTTAACAAACGCACCAGTTGATTCTCATACTGAATATCAAGAGACTTTTTTTTTTTCCCTGATTCAAGGATCTCTGGAGCAAATGATGAATTTCTTTTTAAAAAAACGTTTAATTTTAGAATAGTTTTAGGTATGCAGAAAAGTTGCCGAGACAATTCAGAATTCTCATGCACTCTGCAGCTGTTTCCCTGTTATTAGCATCTCGTGTTAGTATGGTACATTTGTTGCAACCAATATTGATAACATTAATGAAAGTCTGTATTTCCCTTCATATTTCCTTAGTTGTTACCTAATGTTCTTTTTTCTGTTCCAGGATCCTATTCAGGATACCAGTTACATTTAATTGGCATGTCTCCTTAGTCCTCTTTCAGCTGTTACAGTTGAGTTAGTGTTATCTGGGCATTCCGTAAGATTTATGTGAGGGAGACATGAGGGCCACTCCAGCTTTGTGCAGAATTGTGTGGGCACAGGTGATCATTTCCTTAGCTCCCTGGTCATGCTGTCTGTCAGGTGGCCTCCAAGGTGTCAGAATTTGCTTCATCTTTCTTTGATCCTTGGTAACCTTTGGGTCCGTAGGGTTTATGGTGTCGACCTTTGGGTGAGAGGGATTTTCTTTTTTTGTCCCTGACATCACAGCTAAAGCTAATTTTATTTGAAAATGTTAAGGCTGAACTCTTGACTGGGGTGTTTGTTGGGTAGAATCAGATGGAACTTGCACCCTCTAATGCAATTCGGGACTAGCCTTGAATGCTTGCTTGCTGGGTGGATGTCTTATGCTGGTTTCAGCCTGCTGATAAAAGTGTTGTGGCTGGACTGGTTCTTATGATTGCTATGCGCTCAGCAATCACCCTCAGGAAACTTGGGAGGAGAAAAAGGTTTGTTACAAGTCCTGGAAAGCACAAGGTTGATTGCTCCATCTCTCATTGAACACCTGGGACCATACAGAGAGTTGGCAGGTGAGGAAGGGGTGAGGGGTGTTGGCATGGGGTGTCTGCTTTTATTGGGGTGGAAGGTGGGGGCCAAGTGTTTTGCAGACTCACTCTATCGGTAAATTTAGATTTAAAAGCCCCACCCCAACCTGGCTCTTTATCTAGTTGTGTAGCTGGCAATGCCTTTATTTGAGATAGCCATCTTTGAGGTGGATGCCTCTTTGAAGTGGATGCCTCAACAATCAAAGCTTATGAGGCACTTGTGTTATGAAAAAGAAGAAACCAATTATCAGGGCTTTCTATGTAACCCATCCTTGATGCTGAGGCATCAGAGTCAATGATGACATTAACTGCCTGGGGAGCTGATATGCTAAAAGTCAGGGGCAGGGCAACTTGTAACCCAGAAAGTACACATCTAAATAGGATTATAGTAGCACTCCTATAATAATTATACAGGCAATAGCCTAAAATCCAGTCCATAGCCATTGTCCCAAACTGGAAGGGTCCTGCCATGAGACCAAGTCTAGGGGCCCCAAGTCAAGTGATCTGGGGGCCTTAGGAATGTGTTCAAAGGTTTTGGTAATATTGTGAAATATTTTAACAGCTTGGGCCATCTGGTGGAAGTGGGTTTGAACCTGTCCTGAGTTGGTAGATTGCTCCATATCTCATTGAACCAGTCTCTTAGTTCCGAGAATAGGTCAGTTCAGTTTAAAGGTTGTGTCTCATTTCAGGAGGTGGTGATGCAGGTGGGCTCCCATAGTTAGGCCTACATGATGTAAGTATTTGTATCAAGTTATTTAATAAGAGGCATTTCTATGGAAACAAAAGAAAAACAATGGTTAATGGTTGGAGCAGGCTATAAACCCAGTCTGAGTCCTGAGGGTGGCCAGTGGAGATGATGTCAGGCTTGAAACATCTTCAGAAGGAGTGAGGGCAGGCAGTGGCAGTCTGACAAATGTCCTAGTGTGTAGTTTGAATGTCTCTGGTGATGGTTCTTAATGGCCCACAAAATAACAGGCACAAGGTGCTATAGTGCTGATTTCTCTGAAGTTTGTATCAAGTTGTCCCACTTTAGAGTGCTTGGCTTCAGGAAAAGGGCAGTTTTAGTTTTCAGTGATTCCAAGTCAGAAGGGTGGGAGAGAAATTGGAAACATTAGTTTGGAGAGTTGTAGCCATATATTGGAGGAAACGAGAAGAATTCAATATGCAGTCTGGTTTACAGGTAGAAAACCTCAAAGACTAGAATTGGATATCCACAAGGGTGTACTATAGTTTTCCACTGAAACATAATTTCTCTCTCTACAGTCACCCCCACTTTTATCAGAGATAAGTAAGACTAATTTGTTTGCAAAATAAGTCTAGTTTAATTAAACTTGACCTGATTATTTACATAAGTGCAGCAAGAATAGTGATTGGCCAAAAAGGCCCTTTTAAGTGTGCTTTGCTCGACTTTTTCACAAGGAATCTTAGATTGTGTCCTTTAAAGTCTCCCAAGGTTAGGAAGCCAAGCCAAGGACTTGTCATCAGACTTTGCCTGCAATACCTGTAGATTTCGGCCAATTCCTCTCTTCTTGAGGTCCCTAAAATATGAGGTTTCTGGACCTGCCAAGAATTGATCTTCCTTACTGCCCTGGTAAGTTGGCTGGGAACTGAGTCAGCAAGGTACCAGCTAATTTTTCCAAGGGGCTTATAAGGTCAACCTTAGTTCCAAGTCTGTCTGTTATATCTGACTCTATGGACATCTGTCTCAAATATGCCATTCCAGTCAAAGCCTTGGTAATATAACCAATGCTTCCAATTGTGTCCTGTCATAAGGGGGGCAGATTCTGATTGAACTTATGCAAATAGCTATACTGCCTAGAAGATAAGAACACTGACTTTCTGAATTCTGGAGGGATAAGTAGGGAGAAAAATGGTTTCATCTTTGTCCACAGGGATATACTTTATCAAATTGCTGTAAGTCATAGATAGCTTAAGAAAAAAAAGGTTTGCTTAAATCTGGAAAACATACAACATGAAAGAACCAACAATGTTTCAAATAGAAAGTCATAAAAATTATAATCATCTTCATCAGTTCATTTGGTTTCCTATAATTCTTGTTGATCTTTTGTTAGCAGTTCTATGAATCCCCCTTTAATTTAGGGTGCTGTCAGCTCTCACCCAGTTAAGTGGTATGGTCTGAAGGTTGTCAGAACCCTCTCTCAGAGTGCTTTCCACGAGTCTCCTTGAAGATGAAGCGCTCATGCAGAAGCACTTTTGAAAAAGCATCGGATGAAAACAATAAATGTCTATAAATGACATTAGTTTTCAGTATAGCACAAGACATGTTTACTAACAGATTCAAATATATTTAGTTTCTCTGTAATAAACCAAAAGTAGATAAACCTATGTTCAGTAATTAATGTTTTACTATTTTATATTATTTGGCAATGATCTATATATTCAGCGAGTTTCTATCATTTAACTTTAACTTAGCAAAACTCTAAGGTTTCAAGTTACCAGAAAGATTTGGGTTACTATTTTTTTTTTAATCCACACCTGAGGATACTTTTACATTTATCTTCAGATAGAGTGAGAGGGAAGGGTTACGGGGTGGTGGTGGTGGTGGGGAGGCGGGGAGGGAAAGAGAGAGAAAAATTGATATGAGAGAGACACATCGATTGGTTGCCTCCCGCATGACCCGGACCAGGGCCAGGGACCGAACTGCAACCGAGGTACGTGACCTTGACTGGAATCGAACCTGAGACTCTTTGGTCCGCGGGCTGACACTCTACTGCTGAGCCAAACTGGCCAGGGCTGGGTTACTATTTTTAAGAGGACATACCATGAAACTTAATTGTTGAAAAGTGGATGCCTGGCAATCAAAGCTGCAGCCAGGCACTTGCATTCCAAAAATAAAAGCCCCCAGTCAGGGACTACTCTACGGTGGTCTGCAGCCCGACCACAGATCTGACCTTCTGCTTGGAAAAAAGTGTTTTCCCCTAACCCAATGGATTTTTCTTCATTTTTACACTTTTATTTCCTTATATTGCAATGCCACTCATAGGTACTGGCCCATATTTCAAGGTAGCCTGTGGACTAATGGGCTAATTTGTTCTTTACTAGTATCCTTTTCCTTATTTTTGTGATTTAAACCTGGACTAGGTAGTATATCATAAAATGAGGACCCATCTGTCCTGCTATCTGTGCTTGTGATATTAAATCCAGTGTTCAAACTTGTTCAAAATGGAAGTCTTTGGTTATGTTGAACTCAGTTTAAAATTATTCAAATGAGAAGAATTATTTTATACTCAGAGTAGGTGGATGTTATCTGTTTTTTTTTGATAGTGTTGCTGTGTATAGTGCATTAGTCATCTTAGAAGTTCAAATTCTGATTAAAGAAAATGGTTGCAACACAATATTTGCATACCATTTTATTTTTTTTTCATGCCTGTATTTTTTTTATTTTTATTTATTTTTTAATCCTCACCTGAGGACATTTTTGCATTTATCTTCAGATAGAACGGGAGGAAGAGAGTGGGGAAGAGAGAGAGAGAAACATCGATGTGAGAGAGACACATCGACTGATTGCCACCCACACGACCCCAACCAGGGCCGGGGACAAACTGCAACCGAGGTACGTGCCCTTAGCGGGAACCAAACCTGGGACCCTCTGGTCTGCAGGCTGACGCTCTAACCGCTGAGCCAAAACGGCCAGGGCTTGCATACCATTTTAAACTTTTTTATGGAGTCCCTGGTACCTAGCACAGCCGGTGGCAGTACGTGTCTGGAATGTTCTCGTTTACTCTTCATATCCCAGAGGGAAGACAGCATGGTGTAGTAGTGAAGAATGTGGACTTAGGAGCAGATTGTCAGAGGTCCGTTCTGGGCCCTGCCACTCACTCTCCAGCTTTGGGAAAGTTCCTTAATCTCCCTGTGTCTCAGTTTCTTTTCTGGGGACACAGTGATACATGCCTGGTAGGGGTATTGTGAGGATATATGTAAATTACTTAGGATGGCATCAGGTACACGATTAATTTTGGTTAATATCATTCTATTTTCATAGATTAGGGAGGAGGAAGTTATCCCAAGGACTGTAAGTGAAAAAGGTGTTCCAGTTTGGGTATATAATGCCTGCCGTTTATTGAGAGCTTATTGTGCCAGCTGCTGTGTTAAGGCTTCTTCCTGTGTTGATTGGAAACAGCTCCAGGCCTTATTCTGGGAATGTGATTAATAATTTGGTAATTTGTTATTGCATGATGGGGGCATATCCACATTTGGCTATACTACTCTTAATTGACTTTTGTCATTGACTAATCCTTTTGCATTGGGTGTGACTATGGGCTTGCAGTAGCATAGTGATGTGATGTGTCTGCTTAAAGACACACCTGCATTTGGCACTTTCGGTGTTAAGGATAGGAGTGTAGAGAGGGCAAAATAACCCCTCAAAACAGCAAAACACACCATTTAAAAAATATGTCTTTATTGATTTTTTAGAGAGGGAGGAAGGGAGAGAGAGATAGAAACATTGATGTGAGAGAGAAACATGGATTGGCTGCCTCCTGCATGCCCCTTACTGGGGATGGAGCCTGCAACCCAGGCATGTGCCCTGACCTCTCAGTCCATGCGAGGATGCTCAGTCCACTGAACCATACCGGCCGGATAAAACACACCATTCTAATGGCATGATGCAGGGCAGGAAGCATTGTTTACATCGATGTGAGAGAGACACATTGAGTGGCTGCCACTCACACGACCCCAGCCGGGGCCAGGGACAAACTGCAACCGAGGTACGTGCCCTTAGCGGGAACCGAACCTGGGCCTCTCTGGTCCGCAGGCCAATGCTCTAACCGCTGAGCCAAACTGGCCAAGGCTACATACATCTTATTTTAGTTTTAGAACAGCTGAATGAGTAAGATAACTCACTTTGCAATAATTTGCCCTTGGTCACAAAGCTTGTAAATGATGGAATCAGGATGCAATTAGGTTGCTTATACCAGTGCAACAAACGAGATTATAAAAGATTAAATAAGTGTTTACCGAATAAGAGAACAAATGGGATATGAGATTAACCAAGACATAATCCCTGTCCTCAAGGAACTTAGAAGTGAGACGAGTAAAGCAGTGACTAGGACACGGGGCTGAAAGAGATGCTGGAGAGGAGTCCACAGCAGAGGCACCCTTCCTTGAGGAGGTGGAGCTTGAGCCAAAGGCTGAAGGATGACTTGGAATTGGCCAGATGAGGATGTGGAATGCATTCCAGGAAGGAGAAAGAGAAAACACAGTTTGATATATCTAGATAGAAGATGTGAGAGTGGCAAGGGCTAAAGTGTCAGAGTTAGGACCCAAATAATTTGGATATAAAACTGAGCAACTTGAACTTTATTTTGGAAGCTCCTGGGGGAAAGGGATATCTTGGTAGGTTTAAACCGAATAGTTTCATGGTTAGATTTGTGTTTTGGGAAAATTAATCTGGCAAGTAGTGTGCAGAATAGAATACAGGGAGGCAGACGGGAGACTCAGACCGTTCAGGCCACTCTAATAATTGAGGAGCCTAGATGAAGGCATTTGGGTTGAAGAGGAGGGGATGGGTTTTTTGAGATAGGAGGTTTTGGTGACTGAAGATGGATGGGAAGTTTGGTGAAAGGGTGACTCTAAGTTTATGATTTAGGCAGATTGCTGTTCTTTACTAAGGTAGCAAATGCAGGAGAGGAGCAGGTTTAGGAAAAAGTGCTATGTTTGGCTGGGGATGTGTTGAGCTTGAGGTGGCTGGAGGGTCTGTGGCTCAGTGGCAAAGGCTGGGGAGGTTCTAGGTGTGAGGGAGATAGATATGGGCACCACCAAAATGTCAGAGGTAGTGTACATGAGAGTGTAACACATAATGCTGTGTCCCATGAAAGTCAAGTATCTTGCCCTTGCCATGCACCTGGCAAGGTGTCAGTGGCTTGAACCTAGGGATTATCTGCCTTCCAAGCCTAGTGATGTGCCAGTGTGTCATGAGAAAACCTGTTTCCTTTCTTCCCCCTTGTTTATGTTGCCCACCAAAGGATACATTATTGCTTACTTACTGGTTTTGTGATTTCTTTGTTCAAGCAGTCATCAGCCACGGTTTAGGTGTGGTCAAGTGTTGGTTCCTGCACCTTCCACCTCTGTCTTTCCATGCATTCTGATGCCATTCTTGTGTGAGGTTTTCTTAGTGCAGCCTATCTTGGGGAATCACTGTGTGGTCATTCTCAACAGAAACGGACAGCACTTACAAATCTCTAACAAGGAAGAGGAGAGGAATGTTTCCTTTCAGCATTGCTGCTTGTAATATTTTCCTGCAAGATGTTGAGGGTGAAATTACCTGAGATTCATCCTTCCCATCCTGGCCCTTAGGTACTATGGTTGACAAATGGTCTTAAGATAGAGAACCAAAGTTTCATTTCTTTTAAAAAACACTCTCCGAGTCCAGGCCCTCAAGATAAATTTGTAGTCATGAGGTTCATCAAGAGACTTAGCAAGCTTACCTCCCAGCCAACCCTCATCTCAGAACAGAAACTTGCTTGTTGTATGGAACCTGTGTTTTAGCTATTGGACAAACAATAGCCCCGTTTTCCCAGTGATTGGTAGAACAGATACAAGCAAAAAAATAATCTGGGAAATGACTTTCCACAGCTCGGCTTTGCCTAAGAGCTGGCTAAATATGGATGTGCTAGGTGGCGTGTACTATGAAAATGTATTCATGATTGGATTTGTTTTATTCATACTTTTGAAACTTTTTTTTTTTTTTAGGCAACCTCCCGGCTTCTAATAAATTACCCAGAACCCTATCGTTCTCAAATATTGGATTATCTCTTTAAGGTAATGGAAAATAATTATTTAATGGTAGCTGTGATATTTTATAAACTCTGGTGAAATCCACTCATGGATTTGATCACCTTCACAATTCTAGTTTTTTTTTTTTTTAAAAAAATAATGACAAATTACTTTTGGGATAAGTTGCTATTGAAGTTTTGCTTTGGTTTTCTCATTTGTAAAATCAAAGGCAGCAATTAGTAATGGTCTTGAAGTGTTTTGTCCTTCATACAATGAATCACAGGTTAATACTGTCACTTCTTTCTCCAGCCAAACTTCGGTGCCTCTTTGCATATTCTGAAAGTCGAAATAGGTGGTGATGGGCAGACAACAGGTAGGAGTATTTGGGGAATGGGACCCCCCCCCCAACATTTGAATCTATACTTAAACTTATGGATTGTGATTTCAAAATATAAATAATACTGATGATTTTTGATATTAATTATTGCTTAGTAGATTGTTCCTTAATGTCCCTTTTCATCTCTAGTTATTTTTTAAAATTTGTATCAAAAGATGCATTTTTTCCCCTATCAAAAACAATAGTTGGACTTTAGATTGTTTATTTAGTTGAAGTAATTAGTAGTAAACCCACAGTTTTTTAAGAGCTATACTCACTAGATAGAGCATGGGGGCAGTTTGGAATTGTATCGAAAAGTTTAAAAAGAAACTTTTAATATCGTATAAAAGATGTAAGGTGTTATTAGCTTTAAATAAAATAGGTGGTGAAAATATAAGTACTCAGTATTTCAGATACATAGCTCTTTTTTTTTTTTCTTTTCAAAATAAAATTATTTTTAACGACCAAATGTTCAGTCTTTATTGTGACCATTTTGATTGGCTTTGTGTAGTACATGTAGTCAATATAAAGTTTATGGGCCAGCCCTAGCCGGTTTGGCTCAATGGTTAGAGCGTTGGCCCTCGGACCAATGAGTCGTGGGTTTGATTCTGCTCAAGGGCACAAACCTCTGTTGCAGTTCGTCCGGCCCTGATCGGGGTCGTGTGGGAGGCAACCAGTCAATGTGTCCCTCTCACCTCGATGTTTCTCTCTCTCTCTCTCTCCCTCCCTCCCTCCCTCCCTCCTTCTCCTTCCCTCCCTTCCACTCTATCTGAAGATAAATAGAAAAATATCCTCGGGTGAGGATTAAAAAAAAAGTTTATGGGCCAGTAGTTTCCAGGAAGAAGAAAAAAGGGAAGAAAAGGAATTTAATTCTCTCAATTATTATATATAGCTTATTATTTATAGGTCAGATTCCACTATAGTGAGCTCTAGCCTATTGTCTGTGCACTTAGGTTCCTGTTAGTGATCTGAAAGTAATTTTGTTTTTTAAATCCTTACCCAAGGATATTTCTCCTTTTATCTTCAGATAGAGTGGGAGGGAGGGAGAGAGAGAGAGAGAGAGAGAGAGAGAGAGAGAGAGAGAGAGAGAGAGAAACATCGACGTGAGAGGGACAACATATTGACTGGTTGCCTGCCACACGACCCCGACCAGGGCCGGGGACAAACCACAACTGAGGCACATGCCCTTGACTGAAATCGAACCTGAGACTCTTTGGTCCTCGGGCAATGCTCCAACTTGCTGAGCCAAACTGGTCAGGGCTGACAGTAATTTTGTTAAACAGATATGTCTATGTGGTGGTATTTTGTGTTTAATTTATGTTGAAAGGAACAGAGTGTGAGAATTGGTCTCAGAAGCCCAGGGATTCACATCCAGGATTGAGAAGCTGGACGCTGAGGTGATGTGAACTTGAACTTGGAAATGGGGCTTTGAAAACCCCAGAGAGACCAAAAGCCCAGCAGAATGTAGTTCTAGGAATTTGCAGTTACATGAGGTGGTACCACTTCTCTCAACACTGCTTATAATAGAAAATTGTAGTTTTATTACTGAAGATGCTCACAATGCTTAGGATAATGAAAACAGTTGAAATACTATGCTTGGATCATCTAGCTACAAGTTATATAAGATTTTTCTTTTTTTTAACTCCCCTCCCAATACCTCAAGTGCTTGTCAAATGCTACTTGCTCTTTATTTTTATTAATTAATTTATTTTTGTTACAGATGTTTCTCCTTTTTCCCCCCATTGACACCCTTCCTCCTGCTCCTGTTCCCCCACTCTTCACAGTGTTATTGTCTATGTCCACTTGTGCATATATGGTTCTTTGGTTTATCTTTTCCTGGCTTACTCTCCCCCTACCCCCATTTGTCCACTTCAGGACTGGAACTGGAATACTACCTTCTGTGAAGCGTGTGTGTGTCCGTGTGTGTGTGTCCATGTGTGTGTGTCCATGTGTGTGTGTTTGTGTGCCCGTGTGTGTGTGTCTTGGGGCCAGTGGCGCCATGATGCATCATTAATGGACTTGCCTTTCTCTTTTGCTCTCCCCCACTCAGATGGCACCGAGCCCTCCCACATGCACTACGCGTTAGATGAGAATTATTTCCGAGGATATGAGTGGTGGTTAATGAAGGAAGCTAAGAAGCGGAACCCTAATATCACACTGATGGGTAAGAAGTGAGGTTGGCCATACTTTTGCAGTAGGTTTTTCTTTAACTTTCAAATTCTGAACAAAGTCTCTATTAATGCTGAAGTACTAATAATGTAATTAATACTACCAGTATGCTACCAGTAGCAAAGCATGTGCCAGGCATGGTCCTTTCTTTGCCCTTATATATTATTTTTGATCTTTATAATAATTCTGGAGTAAGATGTTATTCTTCCCATTTTACAGAAGAAGCAGTAGAGGCTTAGAGAGGTTATGCCACTGAAGATCAGATAATTATTAAACAGCAAAATTAGATTTAGAAACTATTCCATTCTGGTGTGTTTTTGTTGTTGTTTTTTTTTTAATCCTCACCCGAGGACATTTTTCCATTTTTTGTTCAGATAAAGTGGGAGGGAGAGAGAGGAAGAGAGAGAGAGAGAGAGAGAGAGAGAGAGAGAGAGAGAGAGAAAGAGAAACATCGACGTGAAAGAGACACATCGAGTGGCTGCCTCTCGCACGACCAACCAGGGCCAGGGACAAACTGCAACCGAGGTACGTGCCCCTAGTGGGAACAGAACCCGTTTCTCTCTGGACCGCAGGCCGACGCTCTAACCGCTGAGCCAAACCGGCCAGGGCATTGTTTGTTTTTTTAATGCTAAGCTACTTTCCTCAACAAAATTTCTCAAAGGGCAGTGCTATTTATAAGATTGTTTATTACATGCAGTAGTATATTCCAACTGTTTGCAAAATTGTGTATTACATGTAGTGGTAGTAGACCCCATTTCTAGAAGTGGCGCATATTAAAGGTTTTTTGTTTGTTTGCTTTGAATCTCAGTGATGTGGTGATCACTGTTCCAGGCCTTGGGACTACCAAACAATCCAGCCCCCAACTCCTGCCCTTGTGGAGCTTGGGTTCTAGTGGCAGGATCATTGCATGATTCTCACATGGGACTGTTTTCATTTCACAGTTCTCTTGTAGCAGTGTACACACTTGTAAAATATTTCAAACATACACAATGGTGGCATACTTTCATCATTTGAAATTAATTTGATTTTTTTGCAATAGGCTAGTACATTCAGACTAAATTCAGTGAGATTAATGAGATCTATTTCATAGACTTGATTTCAAGTGATTTTAAAAATGACTTTCAACAATTAAAGGACAAGTATACATTTTTCTAAATTAAAAAAATGAGGAGTCAGTGTGTTCTTTGTAAATGGATTTTGTAAGCAATTCCAGAAATGTTTGGAGCAGTAAAAAGCACCATTGACTTCAGTACTTATTTGCCCATTGGGCTGCTTTCAAGGTCAGTGCTCATTTAAATACAGAAAATCTGTAATGCTGAACCATGACCTAACACATGGTGGGCTTGCAGAATGCATTTGGCATTTCATTGTTTTAAAATGCTCCATTATTTTAATGTCACATTTCTTATGTAAATACTCTTAGGCATTCCTCTGGAGTTTAGAAAAATAAACAGTTTATCATTTTGATTTTGAATTTTCAGTGGTGAACTAGCTTGGTAACATATAAATAGTTAAGGAACTTAACTTTGAGTTTATTTTAATATATTGGTGACAGAATTAGGATGTACAATTGTAATTAGAGCTTCTCTACTCTTATTTTTTTACTTAATAATTAGTGTATTGGAACAATGTGGTTTAAGCTACATAGTTTAACTAAGGTATATTTTCCCTATTGAGTCATTGGCATTTATATTGATATAAGGACAAAGCAGTTTTGCTAAATTTGATTACCTTATTTATATTTTAAGTAGCCTTGGTAGTGAATGAGGAATTTGTATTATACTTACCTCATAGGAGTTGTTCAGCATAAACCTTTCAGAACTCTTTGATTTGAACTCAGAGAACAGAAATTGGTTATTGAACATCCCCTATAGTAGGTGGTAAGGATGTTAAGTATAACAATTGTTAAGTATAACAATTGAAGGTTGTATTTCTTTCTGTTGGTAAGTATCTTTGCGAAAGGGGTTTGTTTTTTGTTTTTGTTGCTGTTTTTTTTTAAATTTCTTTTTCTTGAAAGAGCATTTAGAGTTATTGAATCTGACTCTAGGGATCAATAAGGAATTATAGTGTTCATAGACTGGAAGGGATTTTGAGAATTTGTGCATGAAGTATAATCTTTCCTTTAGCCAGATGTGTGTTGCTTTGCTTGTGTTCTGTTTGTTTTCTTTGTTTGTGACAGTGCCAGCATTGTTATACCCACTCTCCCTCTCCACAGGGTTGCCATGGTCATTCCCTGGATGGCTGGGAAAACATTTCAACTGGCCTTATGTAAATGTTCAGCTGACTGCCTACTATGTCATGTCCTGGATTGTGGGCGCCAAGCGTTATCATGATTTGGACATTGATTATATTGGGGTTAGTAATATATTTAAAACGTGTTTACCTCTTGGACATCTATTTGTAATTTTTTTAAAGTGGCACTTTGTTGACTAACCATTTTGTGTCATGAGACTAATTTGTTCTTTTGGTGCCTGACAATAACATAAATTAACTCCATGTAACCCTTTAATTCCTCCTCTTTGCCTATCCATATTCTTTCCACTTTTGAAAACTGTATTAAGTATTTACCTTTTCTGAACTATTTTTTTTTAATGTTTGTTTTTGGTATCACCGCAGCCCAAATTCTCCTTCTTCAAAGCTTTCCCTAGTTTCTCTAGTTCTTAAAACAATAGTATGTTTACTATACTGTTTAATGATTAATCTCATTTTTCTCTATGAGTCTTCTGCTGTTCTAAACCAGGGGGTGGAAAACTTCCTTGAAGGACCAGAGAGTAAATATTTTAGGTTTTGTGGATCACAAGGTATGATTAAGGTTATTATGTAGGTAATTACATAACCAGTTAAAATGCAACCGTTAAAAACTGTGAAAACCATCTTTTGTCCTCAGGCTGTAAAAATACAAGCCATGTGGCAGATTTGGCAGGCTGGCCGAAATCTGCCTACCCTCGACCTAAACTGTTATTTAATGATTTAAAAAGTCTAACACACGATATCTTGTCTTTCCAGCTGGTCTGCTGACAGGCTGGAGGCATGCCTCAGACTGCCTGTACCCTCCAGAGCCTCACACACACACAGTGGGTCTCCGTACCTTTTTGTTTATTCATATGCCATCTGTCAAAACTGACTTGAACAGTTTTCACACCACCAGCCAGCAATTATTGAGCTCCTGCTGAGTTGCAGGTACTGTGACTATTATGTTCCAGGGACACCAGGATTAGGAAGCTCTTGAGTTCGAGAGAGGAGTAGACACTGGCAGGTGAACTGCAGTGTCTCAGGTTGATACAGGACATGAGGGTGAGCCAGGGGCTGTCAGCCAGAAACAAGGGTACACGTGTTTTTATGCTCCTTCTCTAAAGTATAACTGAAAATCAGTTTGTATTTGAGAACCTTCTTAAATGTTAAGGTATTTTTAACCTACAGTGAGACTAAATGTAGGTTTGGGCCCAATAGTATTCTATTATGGTAAAGTCACACTTAGAAACTCTTTTTTGGTAAATAATAGGTGATTCACATCTTTTTTAGACTCTTAATAATCACATGCTATGGTGAGGAGCTTCTTTGATAAGAAACCCTTTCCTGTATCACTGGATAGAGTGAAAAGAGTTATAGCACCTGGACTCTAGGCCCATCTCTGCTATTGATGGTTTTCTCAGCTGCAAAATGAAAGTCATGGAGGTTCTCTTTCAGCTCTAAATCCTCACGCTTCTCGATCCTAAACCTAAGGGATTTGTGTATGTTCCTTATTAAGAGTTTGCTTTTGTGATGTAGCACATCATTGTGATTCTCTGTGTGTGCTAAAAAGTTACTCCTGTATGGTGTACTTGCAATAGTTGGCTTTCTGGTGTACCTGTAGGAATCCTGTAGGATCTGTTACAGCTGCCCTCTGTCTGTAGGTCTCCAGTGCCAGTGTAGTTCCTGCACATAGCACATTGTCAGTATTTATGGAAAAATTCAATGAACATTCCATTTTTGGAAATCTCTGGAATAAATAGTTTTTGGAGATACCCACAGATATTTTAAGCTTTTTAAAAATAGTATTTTAATTTAATTAAAAAACATTTTTTTTTCTTTATTGATTTTAGAGAGGGAGAGGGAGAGAGAGATGGCAACATCGATGAGAGAGAACATCGATTGGCCGCCTCCTGCATGCCCCTCTCTGGGGATCGGGCCCACAACCTGGGCATGGGCCTCACCAGGCCTGACCAGGAATTGAACTGGCGACCTCTTGGGCCACCACTGAGCCACACTGGCTGGGCAGTATTTTAATTTTAAAAGTTATGTTGTCTTATAAATAGCAATACATTCTATAGCAGGCCATCCCATAAAGTAAATAAAATGCCTTTTCAGGTGATACGAAAGATGGTGAGAGAAGTGGCATTTCATGATAACGTCTGTTTTCTGACACTTAAAATCTTTAGGTTCACACTTTTGACTTTTTGTTTTGCAGATTTGGAATGAGAGGTCATTCGACATTAATTATATCAAGGTCTGTACAACTTAAAAATCTTTTCATCTTTAAGTTATTAGTGAATAATTCCTTTATGGGTCTATGGAAATTAGTAGTAAAAACTATGTATATTTTTACAGCACAGTTATTTGTTTTGATAGTTGTGACACAATTTAAGCAAAACCTTAATAATATTTATATTCCTGATTAAAGTATATGTAATTCCCTGTAAGCCCCAAATTTTATTTTATATATATTTTTACTATTACAAGTCTGTTCCAATTCCTTTGTGTTCTAATTCAACTTACCTGGTTTGAAAAACCGCTGTTTTAAACAGTTTTTTAAACCATTTATTTTTCTCTCAACCTTTAGTTTACCTGCAGTAAAAGATCTCAGGATATAAAAACTTTTAGTTTATAATTGCCATTTTGTAGCAAGATTTTATTGGAATCTGTATCCTGTTTGTTAAAATGCCTACTTAAAGAGTGCAGTAATGGCAGATGAATGTAGGTACTCAGGCTTGATAAGCTTTATGAATATATATTCCGTATAGTGTAGTAAGATGGCCCCTGGAGATAGTATGTGTTTGTTTTTAAGAGGATAAATTAATATAATATGATCAAGCAATTTATATAAAGATGGCAGGGCTCTTGTTTATTTTATTTTTGCTATTTAGTTGTATTTAAGATTTACCTTGGGTTTTCAGTGATGTGGTTTTAAAATTGTGTCTGGAATATCCCATCTGGGGTCTGAGGGTGGTGGCTGGAAAGGGGTATGTGTGTCTCTGGACAGGACTGGGCACCAGAGTAGGCGCTCGGTGCTTCGTCGATTTATTTCCTGTTAGAATTTAGCCTGTTACTTCTAGTTTCCCGGGTGGATAGTCCTACAGGTAGATTTTTATTGCCTGTCCTGTCTACACATGTGAAAGACTTGAGGGTAGCAATGGCGAATTTCTTATTATTATTTCTGGTATGTTACAAAGTATTGAGAACTGTAATATTTTTAGTAATATTGTAATATTTAAAGACACTGGAAAATACTAAAAATAAAATTATAGTTGAAAGCATTTTACCAAATGGTATATGTAATGTGGTCCCAATTTTGTTTTGTGTTTGCCTAAGAAATTTCCTAATAATGCATACCAAAACAATGGTTATTTCTGGGTAGTACTATTATGATTATTTTTTAATTTCCACCCTCCCACCCAAATTTTTTTATGGTTAAACATAATTTTGAAGGCAGAGGGAAAATCCCTTTAAAGTATTTTAACCTCATGGGTTTGTTGATTTTCATTTACATTCCCATGAAGTGGGTTATCTGGATAATAATGCTTTTATTTTCCACAGGAAGCATGCTTCTACTGAGAAATAATTTTGACACTATTGTCTAGGATCCTGATTTTTGAAGATACTTTAGCTACCTTGGTGGTAATTCAACAGTTGAAACTCATTTGTCACCTTTCCTATGTCCTGTTTATCCTCCAAAAGGTTTTAAGAAGAATGCTGAACTACCAAGGTCTCCAGCGAGTGAAAATCATAGCAAGCGATAACCTCTGGGAACCCATTTCTGCCTCTATGCTGCTGGACCCTGAGCTCTTGAAGGTGGTCGATGTTGTAGGGTAAGGAATGTCTTACTTTAACACTGAGTTTCAGGCTGCTTGCTCTGAATATTGACTGTGCCCTCCTTTTTATGTTTTCCTCCCGATTGGATTACGCTTTCAGAAAGTAGCTTTCTTGTATTTACTTAATGAAAGCTTGTATGACTGATATTTCATTCCTTTTTCTTTGACATGTATGAATTTGGGGATTTTTCTATGACGATGAAAGGTATTGGTAATTTTTAAAAATTGTGTTAATGTTAGCAGTAATAAAACATGGCTTTGTTTAGATTAAGGGGCAGAATGGTATTTAAGTTTTAGAAGTTATAGAAGGCAATGTTGTGAAATTAGTTCCTAATTCTCAGACTTCCTGTTGGTGGGAGTTCTCTCATGAACTTATGTCCGTGGAATGGTGTGACCACTGACCATGACTTTTGTTATGTGTCCTTAGCAGTATGGCTTTGACCCTGCTCCTTGGTACAGCCCACTTTTCAGCCTTCTGGGCCTTGCCCTCACTGTGTTCCAGCAGTATTTTTTTTCCCTGCCTTATTTATTTTATTTTTTCTAGTTTGATTGAGAAATCATTGTTATACATCACTATATAAGTTTAAACTACACAGCTTGATGGTTTGATTTACATACGTTGTGAGATGATTACCACCATAGGTTTAGTTAACATCAATCATTTCATACGGATACAATAAAAAGAAAATAAAAAATAATTCTTGTTACGAGACCTCTTAGGATCCTGCTCTCTTAACAGTTTTCCTAGATATTGCATGGCAGCGTTACCTAGTCACTGCGTTGTGCATTACATCCCTAGTACCTATTTATCTTATAACTGGAATTTTGTACCTTTTGACCGCCGTCCTCCAATTCCACCCCCACCCTTACCCCAGCAATTTTTAAAAAAGTGAATTTTAATTTTATCTATCATGACAATGTATATAAACTTTTGAAAAATAGAATACATGTATGTGTGGAAGTTGTTCTTTATTCAGTGTGAAGACTCTGCTTGATGTAATGGCTTTTTTTTTTATCCTCACCCGAGGACAATTTTGCATTTTTATCTTGAGATAGTGTGGGAGGGAGGGAGGAAGACAGCAAGAGACACATCGACTGGTTGCCATGCACCCGACCCCAACCGTGGCCGGGGACAAACTGCAACCGAGGTACGTGCCCTTAGTGGGAACCGAACCCGGGCCTCTCTGGTCTGCGGGCCGACGCTCTAACCACTGAGCCAAACTGGCCAGGGCCTAATGGCTTTTTTAAATGAAGAATTTTGAATGTACACAAATGTAAGCAGAATAATATAATGAATATCCATGTTCCCGTCACTCAGCCTCCACAAAGACAAACCCATGGCCTTATCATGCTGTGAAATGACAGAGATGTTTTGCCTAATTCCATATATTTAGACAATTCTTAAAGAACTGGATACTGGAAGAGATCCAGATATAGTACTAGTTCTGTCCTTCTTTGATCAGATCATTTAATCACTTAGCTTTTAAATGTAATATAACAGTTCCATTGTTTTCTGAAAGAGGGATATAACACCTATTTCTATAATTCTAAAGGAGATACTTTTTCAGATTATAAAAATAATGCATGCTCATTATAGAAAATTTGGAAAATGAGAAAACTATAGAGTTATAATTTACTCATAATCCTAACATCTACAAATTATTGGTAACATAATAATGTATACTTTCTAGTCTTGCTGTTTTTTTTATACAAGTGTATTTTAACCAGAGATATACCCAACTTACATTTGGCTTTGCTGAGGCATTGAGGCTGACTGTCATGATCATAGAATGAAGTTCTAGGATACAAGAATAAATCTAAAATGTAAAAAAAATTATTAAAATTAATATTATTACAAATGTTAGTAGTCAAATTTTCCAAGTTGGGCATTATAGTGCCAAGACAATAATGTGTTAACCCTGTTAGAGGCTGGCTTGTTCTTGTGGTCTCTCTAGTGTATATATGCCTGTTTTCAGCTGAGGTCAGTGACTCAACAGAATCTCAGTGGGACCTCATTTTTTTCAAATATTTCTTTTTATATTTTCTATTACATATACTTTTTTCCCATCAAGTCCTGAAATGCTAAATTGCTGTTGTGCCCTAATCCATCTTTACTAGGTATAATGAATTCCCTAATAGGACCTTCTCTTAGAAGTTTCATAACCTGAATGGAATTAAATAACTGCAAACTAAAACAGGACTTCATAATCATTCTTATAATATAATGAATATGACTACACTAAACCACAAAGAGATAATCCAATCTTTAGTATCTGCTTGTGTTATTAAATTTTTTGTAAATAATTGTTGGCCTAAAAAGTATACACTCATGTCCCTTGAGTTATTTAGCTAATGTGCTCTCTTATTATTGTATTAACTGTCAGTCTGTTTCCTATTTCACATTTGACATTTCTTAGTTGTTTTTATTCAGTAACCAATAGTTTCCACAATCGTCATTATGGCAGTGGTTTGCTCTTGGAATAATTAATATACATTTATACTTCAACTGAATGACTCCTGTCAAATGCTAGAATAGGGGAAGGGTTCATTTCTCCGGAGCAGGGTTTCTCATCAAATCAGAAAAGATTTGATATTTTCACTGGATAATTCTTTGTGGTGGGGACTTGGCCTGGGCCTTGTGGGATGTTTAGCAGCATCTCTGGCCTCTACTCCCTAGATACCAGCAGCAAACTCTGCCTTCTCTGCCAGGCAGAATCACCCGGCTTGAGAGACACCACTGCTCTGGGATTATAACTTGTAGTTTTCCCAGGTGGTTTGTTCAAGAAGGAACTCTGTGTGGGTTTTTATTACTTTTTGTTTTTGTCTGGGAGTAACTGCCAAGCTGTCTTTCTCTGTCTCCTAGGGGTAGGAGAAAGGGAGGAAGTACTACTTTATGTAATAGATTCATTAATCTTTGAGGCTTCCTTCTTACTCTTTCTTTCCCAGTGTCCCAAACCCTACTTCCCCTGGGAAGGCTGAGTCATCTCTCTGCCTCATTCATCTCTTGGAGTGTTCTAGGCTGTGGCCTCCTCTGCTGCCTCCATCTAGCAGCAAGCTTGCAAACTTTTTATGATTTCCAGAAACAGAAATTTCCCATCCATCGATGATATTCCTTCCCATTTTGTACATGGTTATAGGTTTATCTCATCTTAAGGGCATTCTGAGACACAAGGATGGGAAGCAGATACTTATAATCACTCTGACATCTGCCTAGAAGCTGCCCATTGTTTTAAAATAGAACATGTTGGAGAAGACATATATTTTTAATTACTCAACAAATGGATGTAATTGCCACATTTTGACCTTTTCCCATTTCCTCCTACCCTTTCTTTTCTAGAGCTCACTATCCTGGGACCCATTCAGTCAAGGATGCAAGGTTGACCGGGAAGAAGCTTTGGGCTTCTGAAGATTTTAGCACTTTAAATAATGACGCGGGTGCCGGCTGCTGGGGTCGCATTTTGAATCAGAATTATGTCAATGGCTACATGACTTCGTAAGTTATTAAAAACTTTTAAAGGTTTTTACCTTGAAAATTTTCTAAAACACAATAAGTAGAAAAATGTACAATGGACTTCCATATTCTCACAACCTAGATTCAATGATTGTAGACATTTTGCCTCATTAGCTTCATCTATACCTATATCTATACCTCAGCTACATCTATTTATTTTTCTATATTTGAGTATTGTCTGTATTGAATATGGTCAGGCTTTTTGAGATTTATACATAGGAAAATTCACGCACTTCTATGATTTTTAACAACCTGTATGTGTTTGTGTGTGTATATATATACATTTAATGAATGATTATAAAGTAAAATTACAGGTGTCATGACATTTAACCCTAAATATAGCATGTTGCTCCAAAAATAAGGATATTTTCTTGCATGATCACAAGATCATTTTGATATATAAGCATATAAGAATATTTTAGAAAGCATTTCCAATACCCAGTCTCTATTCAGGTTTTCCTAATTGTCTTCAAAAGTGTCATTTATAGCTTTTTTAAAAAATGTAAGAGCCACTGAAGCACCATGCATTGCATTTAGATGGCATGACCCTAAAATCTCTTTTAATCTAGAAGTTTCTTTCCTTCCTCATTTCTTATGATAAGACTAGGCAAGTGCTTGTGGACTAGACATCTCCCAATCTGACTGACTGATTCCTTATAGTGTCACTTAATTTGTGTAACTGTTTCCAAAACAGAGGTTCTGGAGAGAACACAACTCTTTTATTTCTCAGGGAAGCATTTCTTATACTTTGAGAAGCTTTAATTGTAATTAGATTCAAATTAGCTCTCTAAAACAAAAATAAATAGAACAAAAGCAAGCCAATACATGCTTTTGTGATGTTAATGTGAGCTTATGTTATTCTAACAGCCTTCTTTGTTCTTTTTCTTCTCTTTTTGAAAGAAAAGATGCTTCTCATGCAGAGTTTGGTTCTGAGGATTTAGTTTGGTATTGGGAGTCGAGCAGGCTCAAGGCAGGGAATTTAGTAAATGCAGATAAATACAAAGTAGGAAATAAAATCACACATGTTTTTGCCATCCAGAAGTGACTGTTCTTAAAAACTTTGGTATGTCTTCCCATTTACATTATATATATAAAATTTTAATATAAAATTGAGACTGTACTATATAATGTTCAGGAAATAAGCTGCTTTTCACTTAACAAGGCATTATGAACTTTTTCTCATTTTTAAGTATACTTTGACTTCATCATTTTTAATGTTTATATCTGTTCTTTTACATAAAGCAGAATTTCCCACACTTGCCTGGTCTCTGGAAGCACTTGCTGTACTTCCTTACACTGATTCTTTGGCAGCCACCCTGACCTGATGAACCTAAATCCCCAGGGAAGGCTCCAGAGACTCTGGTGGTCCAGTCAGTGCCCCAGGCGATTCTGATGTCACAGGCTTTGGGAAACACCGATGTAGAAAATATATTGTACCTCACTGAATATTCTCCTCTTCCAACGAATGGAAGTTGTTTCTTTTTTAGTTAACAGCTCAGTACACCCTGAAATGATCAATTGTACACAGATATCTTTATAGACATCTATGATTATTTCCGCAGGCTGTATTCTTGGAAATGGAGTCAATGTCTGGGTCAGAGGTATATAGCTTTTCAAGGCTTTTGTGTATATTTCAAAGTGTTCTCCAGATAGTTTAATTTATATTTTCTAGCTCTAGTCAGAGGAGATACCACCGCCTTGTAAACCATGGGTAAAATCTTTTTCACTGGTAGTAGGATTTTTGAAAATTGGGACTAGTATTTCTACTTTGCGTTGATGGAATTAGAAGACCTTGATTTTCTAAGAATGTCAGTCTGTCATTTTATTATGGATGAGGACTTGATAAGAAAAATAAAATTCTGTGTGTAAGCTCTGGGTTTTTTTTTTTTAGCTGTGAGGAACCCAGCAGTACCAGGGTCCAGAGTTTCCCTTTGGCCCTTGGATTTTTCTGAGAACCACTGAGTCACAATCTTAGGGGTCAGCACCCCTGTGGACATCTGAAGGAATGGACCAAAATACAGACCAGCAAGCTGACCTAATTACTATGTGTAGATGAAGCAGAATCATAGCAGTGCTACAGCCCAGACCTTATTCTGTCCTCTTCATATGAATTAGTACATTTAATTCTCACAGCAGTCCCACGAGCTAGGTACAATTCTTATCCTCATTTTACAGATGAGGAAACTGAGGTCCAGAGAGGTTAAGTGGTGGAACCATGATTTGAATCCAGGCAGTCAGACTCTAAGAGTTCTCAATTTTAAAGCTTTGCAGCCACCCAGAGTCAAGTTCATAAAATTCTATCATGAAACTGGGGCATTAAGAAGGCTGACTATCACAAGGAAAGCAGGTATGGATAATGCCTTTATTTGTGTTTGACTCAAATTTGTGACTTGTCTAGTACTGGTAGGGCATGATCCATGTTCTGGTTACACCACTGCACAGTAAAATTGTACATCTTAGTGGCTCAGTTGGTTGAGTGTTGTCTCATGCACTAAGAGGTCGCTGGTTTGATTCCCGGTCAGTGTGCATGCCCAGGTTTTGGGCTCCATCCTTGGTAGGGGGCAGGAGGCAGCCGATTGACGTTTCTCTCTCATCAATGTTTCTGTCTCTCTCTCCCTCTCCCTTCCTCTCTCTCTCTAAAATCAATAAAAAATATTAAAAAATTGTACACCTTATAGTCATTGGAATTTTTTATTATGTGATTCACCATTAACAATATTTAGGTGCATCCAACACTAAATATTTCAAAATGTGTATGAACTTAGTCAACTTACATTTTCATGTTTTGGGTGGTCATTTTTCATTATTTACCTATATTTATATAAATTATGTGTAGGTCTTTTTACTGTGTAGGCTTCTGGACATTTACATTTTTGTCACAAGCTGTTTTTGTGTTTCTCTTTTATCAAACAAATCTTTTAGAACAATCGCTTGGAATTTGGTGGCCAGTTACTATGAACAGTTGCCATATGGACGCAGTGGCCTGATGACTGCTCAGGAGCCATGGAGCGGGCACTACGTGGTAGAGTCTCCTATCTGGATATCAGGTCTGGCTCACATTCCATCTCTCACTCCCTAAATTCTGTTCTAAGAGACAAAGCAGAAAATACTTAGAGGGGATTGTCAGGGAGGGCAGAAAATTCCCCCCAGTTCACAAGACAGATTTTTAGGAGGAAAAAAAGAAATCAAATTTAAGTTTGTTCATGTGGAGGTCTCATAGATGGGACCTAAGACGTGATCAGAACAGGCTGTTGATACACCTTGTAGACAAAGAAACAATGCATTTGTGAAGAACTGACAAGACAACAAAAATGGTTAATTAGTGAAGAAGCTAAGCAGTTTGCCGACACAGCTTTCTCCACTCTGACTTTCCAACCTCTGGCAGCAGGGTGCTGTCTGCCTCCCGGTGCAGGAAGGATACCTTTCACCCGGGAGAGTTATTTCCAGCTCTCGGGGGAATAGAGAGGAGAGTCACAGTGTCCTTCTTGCACTGCTGTTTATCAAGTAACTTTAATTAAAAATAACTATTATGCTACTTTGGCATATGTCCTGGTGAATTAACTCCTTAGATGCTGAAATTGTTTTTTTTGGATGTGGAGTTGGGACATAGAGTGTTGCTCAGCACATTTTCAGGGCCAGCGTTGGAGGTGCCCAATAAATATATATTGTGGAAATAAACTTGTTTGAAACCATAAAGCTCAGTTTTTGAAATGCATTATTAACCTTTTAAACCTTACTTTTTATAGTTATATTAAAATGGGTTAAATAGAGATGAACAGAGGTTGGGAGGGGATAACTTAATTTTACTCTTGGAAAAAGACAATCAATATTCTTGAACTGACAGAGTGTGGTTCATTTATTTTTACTAGTCATTCTAAGAATTTTTCCACAATTGTACCATTTAACTGGACTAATTATTCCAAAGTTGGAACATGGGAATTGGCAAGTATTTTCTTCCAAAATAAAAAATAGCTTGTTAGACTTAAGCAGACTCAAATCAGCAGACAGATTTTTTTGTTATTGTTGTTTAAAAGAATCCCTATTATTACTGTTTTTGTCTTATTTGAGTCTTTCTCTGCTTTTCTGTAGCTCATACTACTCAGTTTACTCAACCAGGTTGGTATTACCTGAAGACAGTTGGCCATTTAGAGAAAGGAGGAAGCTACGTAGCTCTGACTGATGGCTTAGGTAACCTTACCATCATCATCGAAACCATGGTAATTCTTTGTTGTTATTGTTCTTTGTTGTTGTTGTTTGTGTGTGGGGGGATTAACTCACTTGTTTTTTTAGAACAGCTTTTGAAGATTATACATATAATAAACACTATGCAGGGGAGGAAGAAAATTTTTCCTACACCCTTTTAGGTTCAGTAGCTGGGGCTCTACAAATTAAACTGACAAAAGACAGAATAGCTGGAGAAAACAGAATTTATTTGTGAATGCAATGCATATATGTGTGGGAGGAACTCAGTGATGAATAACTCAAAGAGGTGGTTAGAATTTGGGTTTATATGCCTAGCTTAGTACGTAATAGAGGAGGGAGAAAGGGAACATTTGGGGAAATACATGACTTTTGGGAAAGATACATGGGTTTTTAGGAGAACAAACAGGAGATGAGAAAGTCTGTGATAGTGTTTGACTGTACTGGGTCTTGCTTTCTCCTTCAGGGCCATAAAACTCCCCTTGAGATTTGGGGTAGGTTTTTATTCCCATTCCTCCTTTCTGGGCGTAAATCCACACTGAAGAGGAATTTTATGGTAGCCTTATTTCCCAGAAGTTGATGCTTTTAGTTAAATAAGGGAAGCTCATAGAAGATTTTTTTTCCCCTGTATCTTTTGAGTCTTAAATATCTTCAACTTAAAGTAATCTTTTTATACCAAAGTGGCATATTTTGGGGTGGCATATTTCTGATCCCCTTCAAGCACATACTTGAAGTTCATAAGTTTTAACATGTTTAAGCCCAATAAACCATCATCACAACCAAGATAGTGAATGTGTATCCATCACCCACCCAAGAGTTCTCATGTCCCTGTGTAAATAGTCCCTCTGTCCTGCTCCTTACCATACATTGTGACTTCCCTGATCATTGTTTTATGTCACTAAAGAATTGTTTACATTTTCTGCAGTCATGCAGTATACAGTCGTCCCTCACCACTTCACGCTTCGACTTTTGTGGCTTCACTCGCGGTTTTTTCAAATACTATACTATATAAATAAAGAATCCTACTTCGCGGAAATTCATTTATTGCGGTAGAGTCTGGAACTGATTAACGGCGATAAATGAGGGCCGACTGTATACTGTTCTTTGTCTTGCTACTTTCACTCAGTATCCATGTTGTGTGATTCCTTTAATTGCTGAATAGTATTCCATTGTAGGGACATACCATAGTTCATTTACCCATTCACCTGTTGATGGACATTTGGTAGTAGATTCTACTTTAGGCTATGAACATTTGTGTACAAATTTCACATGGATATATATTTCTTTGCTCTTGGTTGAATACATGAAGTAATATGATATATTTATGTTTAGCTTTTTAGGAAACTGCCAAACTATTCTCCAAAGTGATTGTACCATTTATTTATTTATTTTCCTCACCCAAGGATATTTTTCCATTTATCTTCAGATAGAGAGAGAGAGAGGGAGGGAGGGAGACAGAGGGAGAAACATTGATATGAGAGAGCCACATCGATTGGCTGCCTCCTGCACAACCTTGACCAGGGCAGGAG
The DNA here is from genome assembly GCA_030848825.1 of Tadarida brasiliensis. Classification (NCBI taxonomy): domain Eukaryota; kingdom Metazoa; phylum Chordata; class Mammalia; order Chiroptera; family Molossidae; genus Tadarida; species Tadarida brasiliensis. The sequence goes on along the minus strand of CM061257.1, from coordinate 231,592,663 downwards.
ACCAAACTGCAACCAAGCTGTGTCCTTCACTGGAATCGAAACTGTGATGCTCTAACCGCTGAGCCAAACCGGCCAGGGCAGTGATTGTACCATTTAAAATTCCTGTCAGTGGCATAAGAGTTCTGGTTTTTCTTTATTATTGCTAACACTTGGTGGGATCAGTTTTTAACATTTTAGTTATTAATAGGTGTGTTTTGGTATTTCATTTTGATTTTAGTTTGCATTCCCCCAGTGACTGATGATGATGAGCTTTTTGTGTGCTTCTTTGTTATTCAGTAATCTTTGGTGAAGTGTCTGTTAAAAAATCCTGTATTTCATTGGATTGGTTTTTTACTGTTGAGTTTTGAGAGTTCTTTATATATTATCACTACAAGTCCTTTACAGATATGTGCTCTGTAAAGGTTTTCTCCCATCTTTAGCCTCTCTTTTCACTTGTTAACAGTGTCTTTGGAAGAGCAGGAGATTTTAATCTTTATGAAGTTCAATTTATCTATTTGTACTTTCATGAAATATGCTCTTGGTGTGGTATGTAAGAAATTTTTTCATGTGGATATTCAATTGTTCTAGTACCATTTGTTGAAAAGGCTATTTCATCCCACTGCATTATCTTTGCACCTTTGAAAAAATCAATTGTCCATATATATAAGTAGGATTATTTCTGGACTCTATTCTGTTCCTTTGATTTGTTTAGGTATCCTTACACCAATACCATGATTACTCTGTGTCTATGTATGTATACATATTATATATAATATATGTATATAGGGATGGGCAAAAGTATGCTTACAGTACCTACTTTTGCCTATCCCTGTATATAATTCCGAGAAACAGGTATTACTATCCCTCCCACTTTGTTCTTTTCCAAAGTTGTTTTGGCTGGTCTAGGTCATTTGCATTTTCATGTGCATTTTAGAATCAGTTTGTCAATATCTATTATTATTTTATTTTATTCCTTTTTCTTTATTGATTTTTAGAGAGAGAGGGAGAGGGAGAGAGATAGAATCATCGATGAGATGATTGGCTGCCTCCTGTATGCCCCCACTGGGGATCAGGCCCACAACCTGGGCATGTGCCCTGGCCGGGAATGAACCGGCGACCTCTTGGTGCATGGGTCAATGCTCAACCACTGAGCCACACCAGCCAGGCTCAATATCTTTTTCTTTTTATTATTAATTTGTTTTTGTTACAGATATTTCTCCTTTTTTCCCCATTGACACCCTCCTCCCCATCCCCCACCCCATCCCCACCATGTCCATCAGTTATGCATACATGTGTATAAGTTCTGTGGTTTATCTCTTCCCTCCCCAACCCCCTCTTCTGAGGGTTGTCAGTCTGTACCCTACTTCCACATCTCTGGGTCTGTTTTGTTCATCAGTTTGTTTAGTTCAATATATTCCACAAATACGTGAGATCATGTGATATTTGTCTTTCTTTCCTTGGCTTGTTTCGCTTAGGATAATACTCTCGAGGTCCCTCCATGTCGTCTCAAAGGATAAGAGATCTTTCTTTCTTACAGCTGCATAGTACTCCATTGTGTATATGTACCACAGCTTTTTTATCCATTCATCCACTGATGGACACTTGGGCTGTTTCCAGATCTTAGCTACTGTAAATAGTGCTGCTATGAACATGGGGGTACATGTATTCTTTCTGATTGATGTTTCAGGTTTCTTAGGATATATTCCTAGAAGTGGGATCACTGGGTCAAATGGCAATTCAATTTTTAATTTTTTGAGGTAACACCATAGTGTTTTCCACAGTGACTGCACCAGTCTGCATTCCCACCAGCAGTGTACTGGAGTCCCCTTTTCTCCACACCCTCGCCAACAATATCTATTTTTTTTAATATATTTATTTTTTTATCCTCACCCGAGGACATTTTTCCATTTTATGTTCAGATAGAGTGGGAGGGAGAGAGAGGAAGAGAGAGAGAGAGAGAAACATTGACGTGAAAGGGACACCTCGAGTGGCTGCCTCCCGCAGGACCAACCAGGGCTGGGGACAAACTGCAACTGAGGTACGTGCCCTGAGCGGGAACCGAACCCGGGTCTCTCTGGACCGCAGGCCGATGCTCTAACCGCTGAGCCAAACCGGCCAGGGCAATGTATTTTTTTCTTTATTGATTTTAGAGAGAGGGGAAGGGAGAGAGAGAGAAACATCGATGAGAAAGAACATCGATTGGCCCCCTCCTGCATGCCCCCCACTGGGGATGGGCCCACAACCTGGGCATGTGTCCTGACCGAGAATTGAACCGGTGACCTCTTGGTGCATGGGTCAACGTTCAACCACTGAGCCACACCAGTTGGGCTCAATATCTATTTTTAAAAAACCTGCTCAGCCTGGTTAGTAATATAAGTTTTTGTGTAACAATCTTGTTTTTGCAACCTTGCTAAACTTACGTATAGTTCTAGTAGCTTTTCTGTGGATTCCATTGGATTTTCTTTGTAGATGATCTGAAAATAAAGATAATTTTACGTCTTTCTTCCAATCTGGATATCTTTAATTTCTTTTCCTTGCCTGATTGGACTTACTAGAATCTCCAGTACGATGTTGAATGGAAGTAGTGAGAGCAGCTTTTCCTATCTTGTTCCTGATCATAGGAGGAAAACATTGAATCTTTTAACATTAAGTATGATGTTTTCCATGCATACCCTTTATGAGGGTGAAGTTCCCTTCTTTATGAATAATGCTGAGATTATATTTGTGTATAACTTTTTCTGTGGACATGTGTTTTCATTTCTCTTGGGAGTATAGGTAAGAGTGAAATCATAGGGTCAATATTTGAAGTTTATCAATTTTATTGATCTTCTCAAAGAATGAGCTTTTGGTTTCTTAATTATTCTTTCTTGTTTTTACTGGGTTTTGCTTAATTGATTTCTCTTTTGATTTTTTTTTTAACCTCACCTGAGGATATTTTTCTGTTTATCATCAGATAGAGTGGGAGGGAGAGAGAGGGAGAGGGGGGAAAAGAGAGAGAGAGAGAGACAGAGACAGACAGACCAGGGCCAGGGATGAACCATAACCGAGGTACGTGCCCTTGACTGGAATCGAACCCTTGACTCATTGGTCCGTGGGCCGATGCTCTAACCGCTGAGCAAACCAGCCAGGGTTCTCCTATGATTTTTATTATTTTCTTTCTTCTGCTCATTCTGTTCCTCTTTTTCTAGTGTCTTAAGGTGGAAGCTGAAGTCTCAAATCCTTTCTTCTTTTCTAATCTAGGTGTTTAGTGCTATACATTTTCTCCTAAGTACTACTTTAGGAACATCTCACAAACCTTGATATGTTGTTTTTATTTTCATGGAGATCACAATTTTTTTCTATGTTCCATTTTTATGTTTATATTCTTTTGAGCTATGGATTATTTGGAAATTTATTTTGTTTTCAAACATTTTAGAAAATTTCCAGAGGTTCTTCTGTTATTCTTTTTTGATTTAATTCTGTCGTAGAGAACATACTTTGCATGACTTGAATCTTTCTGAACTTATGAAGACTTCTTTTGTTGTCCAGAACATGGTATACCTTGGTAATGTTCTTTGTGCACTGGAAAGAAACGCGCATTCTCCTGGTGCTGGAGAAGTGATCTGTAGATGTCAGTCCAGGCACGTTACTTGGTAGTGTTCAAGTGGCCTGTATCCTTGTGATTTTCTGTCTAGTTGTGTATCAGTTAGTGAGGATAGGTTATTGAAATCTCTAATAATAACTCATTTTTTAATTGTCCACAAACCTGGCCCAGAATCCTATGCTGCAGGTGCTCTGTTACTGTTGAATCCCCTCAGTAGGGATCATGTCTTGTACTTCTGTCATCTGAGCCCATAGCGGTGACTGTTTAGTGAAAAAGGATGTTGACAATGTGAGAATTGCTTGTTATATGTATTTAGCTGACCTTAGGTGTGTATTTGAAGCTTATATTTAGATGAGATGCCTTTTCAATAAAAACATCCCAAGCATTTGCTCTTTTGAAGTATTTTACTTGGAAAATAGTTATAACAACAATTAATATGTGTGCTGTAAAATCACTGGAATTTAGCTATGAATTCAAAGTTTGATTCTGTCAAAATGCCAATGAGCTTTACTTTGACTAGTCATACGCAATGCACATTCAGTAAAGGTTATGTTAGAAAAATGTCTTTAAACATTTTAAATAAACTCATAGTTGTCACCTAACGTTCACAATTTCTGTTAATCTTGGGGCGTTACATGTTTAATTTGTTTCCTAAGATGGCATGTACATCATCTGGATAATTTATGTGTTTTTTCTCTTCAGAGCCATAAACATTCTAAGTGTATACGGCCGCTGCTTCCTTATTTCAATGTGTCACACCAGTTTGCTACCTTCACCCTCCAGGGTTCTTTTGTAAGTAAATATGTGGGACTTTTATTTTGGTTCTGATTTTGAGAATTTATATATTTTATCACAGGCTAGCAGTTCTTAAGTGAAGTCCTATATTACAGTTAGAAGACAAACTATTGTCTCGTTAGCATCTTAAAGAAAAATAGTTGTATAATAATGTCACTGGTTGCCACCCATATTCTTATGGGTGAGAAAAATCATTATAAAATAATGTGGTTTTTTTTTTTTTTTTTTGCAATAAAGTTTACTAAAAGTTAAAAGAAGAAGAGTTTGTGTATGAGTGGACAAGTGTCGCGGTGTCTTCTTCCTGCTGACTGCTCTAGTCAAACACTGCAGAAGCCACTCGGAGCTAAAACCCTGTGGCTCTGACAAGCACTCAGCAAAGGGACTTGCAAGAAAGTCACTCTTGTTAGTGGAAGCGTCAATTATGTAGTCTAGAGAGCTTTCAGGCATTGATCTTTACAGTATTTTGTACAAAAAAACAAGAAACACCAGATTCTAGCTACTTCTACCTATTGTTAGATTTGAATATAGAAAATACAGCACTCCTTCTGACTACTAATTGCCTAAGAATTGCTTTTTAATACCTGAACATTCTTAAAAAGCCTTCTATACAAGTACAGTAATGAGTGTTTCTGAAGCCCTGGCATTAAAATCATTTAACATTAGCCAAAAGTCTGTAGATATATAAGAAATAAAATATTTGCTTGAATAATGCCTTTATACGTTCAAAGTGTTACTATTTAAAATTCGAGGGGGGCCTTTTGGTGGATGGGAAAAGAGTACGCATGGTCACTGGTTCATTCTTGCTGGTGCTGATTTTGGAAATCCTCAAAAAGGGTATGATGAACCACTTAGCTGTGCTTTTTGTGTGTTTTCTCCCCAGAGTGAAATACCAGAGCTACAGGTGTGGTACACCAAACTCGGGAAATCATCTGAGACATTTCTTTTTAAACAACTGGATTCTCTATGGGTAGTTTTAAAATAAATTCCTATATTTTGAGCATTACAACAGTAAAAGGGAACATAAATTGGATTAATGAATTAAGAATTTTTAATTTTATAATTGATTTTATGGCTGAAGCCTAATAGAGATAAAGTTGCCCCCAATTGTTTTTTTGTTTTTCTTTCTTTTTAAAAGAGATCCCCTTCAAGCAGTGTGTGTTTTATAGGTGTGTTTGTTTTCCTAGGTGTTTAGTTTGTCTTGGTGAATGGCACCACCGTCACTTGGCTGCCCCAGTCAGAGATTCGAGTCTCATTTGAAACTGTCTTTCCCACTCACACTTTGTATACCACCAGTGATCAGGAGTGTGGATTCTGTCGTGCTCATGTTTCTCTTACCCATTCCTGTTTCCCCACCCCCACTGCTCCTGCTTGTTTCAGCTCTGCTTTCTCTTGCTCCACCCACCAACCTGACTCTCTCCAGGCCCCATCACTGCTGCCAGAGCGATGTGTCTCAAATGCAGATCTGATTGTTTAAATCTCTTGCTCCAAGTGCCTCAGTGCTTTTTCCTGTAAGCTCCCATCCCTTTGTGTAGCCCGTGACCCTTGCTATCACCTCAAGAGGGGAAAGACGGCTTTCCTTTCTAGATGCATGTCCTCTGAAACTGGCCTCGCGGATTAAACTTCCTGCACTTTTCAGAGCATGGACTGCCAACTGAATTATTTTTGTGACTTTGCACATGCTTTTTCTTGCTTCGAGAATGCCTTCCTACATATCTTTGTCATCCTTCAAGATTCAGCTCAAGTGTCACTTCCTTGGGGGCTTTTCCCACCAGCCTGAGCTCATGGCCACCTAGGGATACCTGCTTGTCTAGTTCAACACGTTTCCAATGCATGGGACACCTTGAGGACGGGGCCCTGCCTTATTCAGCTTTTTATCCCCGGTGCCTACTATAGTGCTAAGTGTACTGTGGTTTCTCAGGAAATATTTCAAAGAATGGATTGGCCAAACAAGCACATTGCTTCATCTAATTGACACAAATCTGCTACTTTTTCTGGTAATTATGAATATCCTGTGAACCCACTAGTCACTCTCAATGACTGAATATTCATTAATATTAAATACCTGGGAAAAAGGACAGTCTGTATTTTTTTGTACAACAAATTGCTAGAAATAGCATAATAAAAATTTGATTGTCTCCATGGGAAAAATAATATCATTTGTGGTTATTTCTGAGCCAGACTATGGTGTTAGATACTTCATAGACCTGACCAACAATTTATTATTAAAGCAAAGATAAAATATAATAAGCCCCTTTGGTTCAAAGTGAACAAAAAGCTGCTCAAATGTTGTAAAACAGGCATACCTCGAATGCCCGCATTAACTGTGCACAGGACTCGTGTGTCCAGAGGTCAGCCTCTAGCATAGAGCAGGTAGGAGAGGAAGTGCTTCTCATAGTTCACACACTGGGCTAGGAGCACTTTAGAAATATTATCTCATAGAATCCTCACAGCAACACTATGAAGTATGTATATTTTCCCCTCATTTTGTAGACAAGGAAATTGTGGCTTAAAGAGATTAAGTTGCTAAGATCATAAATGTGTTATAAACCTAACTTGCTAATTGAAATATTTGTTGAACATAGAATGAGTTGGGTTTTTTTCTTAATAGTAAAAGGTTTTCTGTGAATTACACCTGAGTCAATATTGAGAGATTTTATGGATTTTTCTACCTTAGTAAAAAATCAGTAAAGTCCTAAAGGTGTATTGAATATATACAAGCTTTAAGGAGCAGACAGTCTAATGGAAAAGAACAGACTAATAGAAATAGACTTTGGGATCATCTAGTCCTCCTTCCCTCCATGTAGTGAAATTCCTTTAAAAATGCTTTCTATAAGGTGTAATCTTTTTTTTTTTTTTTTTATCCTCACCCGAGGACATTTTTCCATTTTTTGTTCAGATAGAGTGGGAGGGAGAGAGAGGAAGAGAGAGAGAGAGAAACATCGACGTGAAAGGGACACATTGAGTGGCTGCCTCCCTCACGACCAACCAGGGCCGGGGACAAATTGCAACCGAGGTACGTGCCCCTAGCAGGAACTGAACCCGGGTCTCTCTGGACCGCAGGCCAACGCTCTAACCGCTGAGCCAAACCGGCCAGGGCTATAAGGTATAATCTTATAAAATCTTCAAAATAACGTAAAAACATTTCTGAGGGCCTTGATATGGGGTGTGTCCTTTACAAGTGGTTAGGAAGATCTAACAGAAATGAATTTGGCTTATCTTGAAGCTTATTTTGAAAAAAGCTATTTTGCCCAGATGAGGTGAGCCAAAGCGCTGTGCCTTGACCACGATGCTTCCTTTTTAGCTCCACGACAGCGGTGGCAGTTTCACAGTGGAGCTGCGCGAGGACGAGGTCTTCACACTCACCACTATCACCACTGGGCGCAAAGGCAGCTACCCAGTGCCTCCGGAGTCCCAGCCCTTCCCAGGCGTCTATAAGGATGATTTCAATGTCGGTAAGTTTCCTCCACTACCACTTCGCTGGGTTTCTGTGTTCAGCAGTAGTGGAGAGGTGCTACCCGTCAAAGCAGCGCATGGCAGAACATCTGGAGAAGTACGTTCATTTAGCTCTAAATCTCCATCTGCAAACATGACCTCATTTTTGTGTTTCTTCAAGGTGAATCTCAACTTGAGGACCCTGTGTTTTTCAGTGCCAGCAAAAACATTGAGGTCATTGTCAGGATGAAAGTTAGGATTCTGACTTGTTTTTGGTGAAACTTAAGAGTTACAACACCGCTGCTTGCCCCGCTATCCATTTCTCATGAAAGCCATTGTCCTTTTGTATAGAATCTATGGCACATTCGCATCTGTCTTCCCACAGTGTTAGTGGACTGAGAGCTCGTGGGCAGTTGTGCTGTCCTTGGGTAACCCTACTCATTGTCCACCCTCTAGTGTGCCTGGGAGTTTTACATGTGTGCTCTCCTGGTGTTCTGGGAAGATCTGTCCTAACGCTGTTAGAAAAGCGTTTGATTATCGGTAAACTAGGAAAACTATTTGCAAAGCTAAGAGGCATGGTCACTGTCATTGTATTCCTAGATCACTCAGTCATTGACAGAACTTGGTGATTGGTAGGTGTTGTTGCATAGCATTATGGACCTCACAGACGGGGTCAGGTGGTCTGTTCTCTGCCCCTGCAATGTATTGCTGTAGGGGAAAAATGACAAGGGAGACTGGCTTTGGAGAGAGACTCGAGCCTCCTGTTGCTGCAGGGCTGCTGGTGCCACCGCGGACGGAGACTCCTACCACCCCTGCCTGGTAGTCCCCGTGTCAGCTTCTTTTTAAAAAACATTTTTTTTCTTTACTGATTTTAGAGAGAGTAAGGGAGAGGGAGACAGATAGAAACATCGATGAGAGAGGACATCTATTGGCCGCCTCCTGCATGCCCCCCATGGGAATTTGGTCCACAACCTGGGCATGTGCCCTGACCAGGAATCGAACCGGCGACCTCTTGGTACATGGGTCGACACTCATCCACTGAGGAACACCGGCCGGGCCTGTGTCAGCTCTTTCCCAGGAAATGACCACTGGCTGACGGGTACAAGGGTCTTTGGACTGTGAACTGTCCTCTCAGTCATTTTGGTAACAGACCACAGTGACCCTCATTGCACAGCAGAGCGTGGTGCTCTGTTGTCTTGCGAGGCGCTGGCGTGACCTCAAGCATCCTAGCAGTCTGGGCCGGCCCATGGGGGCAGCAGTAGCTCTTTTGCCTTCAGCCTTGAGGCGTCTGTGTGGGAGGCGCCCTGTGACCAGCGGGGACCTCTGTGGGCACCACAGCCATTTATCCCATGACTCGGAGACTGAGAGGCAGTTCTCAACTTTCAGACCTGAAATGTAATGCTTTATTGGCTGCAAAATAAACTGAAATTAAAAACGATAGGCCAGGCTTTACTACTTTATAGGGTTCTTAATATCTCAAATGATGTGGGGAATGTGAAAACGCTTGGAAAATCCTGGAGCGAGAAATAGCTGTAAGATATTACGACTAAAATTGCCCTTCTAGAGCCTTCATCATTGTAAGACTGTAATTTAATTTAATAAAACTAAGAAGAGATTGACCTATAAAGTAATCTAATAAAACTAAGAAGGGATTGATAGATAGCTTAAAACCTATTTTTGTTCCATTTTAGAAATGGAAGAAAATACGTAATTTCTGAAGTCTGCGTTTGGCATGGTGAGCCTTTTGTAATGCTCTCAGCGACGGCTGTGAGCCGTGATTTAGAGCCTTGCCTGACAGCTGTTAGAAATGGCAAAACTATCTCTTGTTGAGCCCTTGCTAGGGGCTGGCTTATGTACACAATTTATATACATTCTTTCATGTATTCTCTAATCCTCTTCCCCACTTCGAAGTGAGGAAATTGGGGAAACAGGAAAGTTAAGCCACTTGCGCAGGGGGACAGACTGAGGTAGAATTTGAACCCAGGTCTGCCTTACTCCAGAATTCATGATCTTTCCTCTTAAACAGTTGCACGGATTAAATATATAAAGTCTGTATGTCAAACTGATCATATTGACATTGAATGCTGATGATGTAAAAATCAATATCTCTCTATTAACCTAAACCCTGAACTTTGACTGGTTATGAGTTTCATTTCCTTGTTTAAAAATTTGCAAGTGTTTTAAAATGTACCATCAAATCTCAGATAGAAAATATTCTGCAAAGATTGGATATTAAACAGAGAATTTATTATATTCTGAACAGAGTACCCGGTTTTTAGCGAAGCTCCGAACTTTGCTGATCAGACTGGCGTGTTTGAATACTTCATAAATATGGAAGACCACGGGGAGCACCGCTTCACCCTGCGCCAGGTTCTCAACCAGCGGCCCATCACCTGGGCTGCCGATGCACACAGCGCCATCAGCATCATCGGGGATTACAAATGGTGTGTAATATGGTGTTCTAACTGTAGTTTTGACTGAATTTTCCTCTTAAATGCAGTTTAAGAGGAAAGATCAACAACCTTGTAATGCTGTTGAGTACATTCTGAAATGAGGACTTTCCACAGTCCTCCTGGTCCAAGAACCTAACAGGTGTGTGACAGTTGTTGGAGATCATGGTGGCCACAAAGTAGCAACTTGTTTGGCTGCGTCAGTTTCCTTCCCTTAAATTTGCCCAGTTTAATAGTGATTATTGCAGTAGCAGATGATTTTAGTATAAAAATTGAGGACTTTTTGGATCCAATAATAATGCAGCATTTATTTACAGACTTTATAATTTGAGTGTGTGTGTGTGTTTTTTTTTCCTTTGGTTTGTTTTTTGGCTTGTTGATCTGGTGTTGCCATCTGCTGGATTTACATTAGAATTACACCTTTGCAGCCTTAGTAAAAAATATTTTTACCAGGTGACAGTAGATGGCAATATTAAAAAGCGAAATGAGCTTTTAGTTGGATAGTGAATTCAACTCTTTTCTTTTTGTTAATCCTCACTTGAGGATATTTTCCCAATGATTTAGATAGAGTGGAAGGGAGGGAGGGACGGAGAGAGAGAGAGAGAGAGACATCAATGTGAGAGAGACACATCAATTGATTACCTTCCGAATGACCCCAACCCGGGCCGGGGATCGAACCTGCAAACCAGGTACATGCCCTTGACCAGGAATCGAACCCAACACCCTTCGGTCCATGGGCTGACACTCAAACCACTGAGCCAAACCAGCAGGACTATTCAACTATTTTCTTTAAGCATCTGGTAAAGAGACAAGTTGTATTTATCCTTCAGTTAAAATATAATGAACAACCCAAAACTTCCCTTTTCCCTTTAAGTCAGTTATAGAATTCCAATATACTGGCTATTATGCCTGTTTTAGTTTTTTTTTCTTTCTTTCTATTTTTTCTTTTAGCTAGTATACTTCCACTGTGAAACATAAAACAGAAGCATTCCAGGTTTAGTGATACTAGCTATTAATGCCAGGCCACCAAACAGTCATATCAGTAGTTGAGAAATTGGACAGGGGAGGGAATATAATTCTGAGAAGAACCTTGAATTGTTTATCTGTGGAATGCTGCAGAAAATCTTTATCCCTTCTGTACTGCCTGTCTTCTGTTATAAATCACAGTTCTAGTCCCAAGCTCTGATATGTTTTGAGGAACTGTCAGCTATGCAGATTTTCTGGAAGCTACTGCAGGTGACATTAACACTGTGAGTTCCCAAAACCACCTTATGGCAGAGGTACCATCCTCCCAGCTTATAGATTGGGAAACTGAGGCATCGGGGTAAGATGTGCCCATGATTCCACACTTGTAAATTCCAGGACCAGGGTGAGAGGCCAGATCTCTCTGGTTCTGTAGCCTATGCTCTTTGGGCCACACCTCACAGCTTTGTTTTAGTCATTGTCTTCTTCCTAAGAGTAGGAAAGGAATGTTAATGAATATTCTCTATAGTTCTATTTTAGTGAATTATTCTCAATGTGTGCTCAGGGCCATCGGTTTGTCGGACTGTGTTTGCAGGAGAAGTTCCTCTCTCGTACTTACACGTAGTAAAGTACCAGCACAGGAATTTAAGGAGACTTCACCAGAGCTCCTTAAGATTCTCCATCGTGGTAGTGAAGACAGTCCCAGAGTCACCTATCTCTACACACATCTGAACTCAGCATCCCTTTGATCAAAGTTGCTTAATGTGTGGGCTGGTTTTTGTTCTCTCAGCACTACTGAGAGATTATGGCTGTGGAAGACTAGACCACAGTTATTCGACTTCATTCATCATCTGTAAAATTGCCTGCAAGTTCTGATGCAGGAACCACTGATTCTGGAACGGGACGCCGCAGGAAAGAAAAAGTTTGATCTTCTCTCTCTAAACCAGCGGTTCTCAACCTTCCTCATGCCGCAACTGTTTAATACAGTTCCTCATGTAGTGGTGACCCCCCAACCATAACATTATTTTCGTTGCTACTTCATAACTGTAATTTTGCTACTGTTATGTGTTAGGCAACTCCTGTGAAAGGGTCGTTTGACCCCCAAAGTGGTCGCGACCCACAGGTTGAGAACCGCTGCAACAGAATGATTTCATGGTGCTGACAGTGTCTGTAGCACTTTTAGACTCTGATGAACCAGAAAAGCGGTGGGGATGTAAAGAGCATGTTGATCCCTAGTGAGTTCTTGCTGGTGGTAATCTACTGTGGGAGGATGTCCGGAGAGACCTGGCTTCAGTGACTTTTCCTGTAAAGTCGCCCCGCTCTGATGACAGGATTAACTGTGGATGTCCCTTATTGTTGTGCACCTGTTGTAGGTGTTTCTTTTTTTACATTTTCATGTACATGGCAAAATTCCACTGTGCAAATTTTACTGGTAAGAAGAAACTCCAAGAAATGTTAAAGCCACATCATTCTAGATCCAGTTTTCCTCCATTTCCAGTACACAGGGAGTCCCAAAAAATGTATATGTAACTTTGAATAATTATAAAGCCAGTGTTTATTAAAATAGATTTCATTTTCAAAATGTAATAGAATCTAAAGACACCTTGTATACATTTTTTGGGGGGTACCCTGTGTTTTTGGGCATTCTTCGTTTTTATTTTAGGTAAATTGCGTTAACAAGCCCTCCAGATGAGTTCAGTGTTGCTCAAGTTTGAAACCCCTGCTGCAGAGTCAACACAGAGTTGGCTCTGTCTTTGCACAGAAATAATTTTAGATCTTGTCTGGAGTGTTTAGGTCTTCTTAGGGATAAACCTAAAACTTAGCCCTCAAGCTGTTTATGTTTTCCCAGAGACTCCTATCATTGCCTTCATTGCTTATCTTTGCTGATGAAAATGTAATAAACCTTTTTGTTTAGAATTGTGTGGAAACTTAGTTTTTATGTATTCGTAGAAAAATATGGCTTTTATCATTCTATATTCTTAGGACGAGAAGTTGTTTTATTATAGAGAGATGAGAAATATATTCTTAAGAAACTTAAAAACAGTCAATGTTATTTCCCAGTAGTTCATTAAAAGAGACAATGAAATGACTTGAGTCATGTAAAACTTAAAACCATCACCAGCAGAGACTCTTGAAGCCCATCCCTGCTGCAAGCACAGACTTAGCAAATCACAGCCTCGCCTCCACGGGAGATTTGGAAGCATGTGGCTGTGAAATGTCACCTTGTGCTGCCCTCGGGATGACACGATTGGAAGCCTAACCAACAGTTTCATTCTGCAGGTCCAATATGACTATCAAGTGTGATGTCTACATAGAGACCCCTGAGAAGGGAGGTGTGTTCATTGCTGGAAGAGTAAATAAAGGTGGTATCTTGATTAGAAGTGCCAGAGGAATTTTCTTCTGGATTTTTGCAAATGGAACCTACAAAGTTACAGGTGATCTGGGTAAGTGACTTATTCTACAGCACACGAGAGAGGGGCAACTCAGTAAAGGAGAAAATTGTGCAAAGCTTTTTCGGGTGTTAGAGAGTTGAGCTGGCTGTCAAGGTGGTATTGGCATAGACTGGGGTGAGGGCAGTAGCAGGGAGAGAATGCTCAGGAAACATTGTCAGTAAAAGCAAGACGATAAGAATGTGGCCACTGAGCTTGTGGAAATATAAAGAGAGGGATGGATATGCTTAAAATGGGGTAGTCCTATTCCCTAATTTAGTTAATAATTTGAAAACAGCATGCCTTTTCTCATTCGCCTTAACAGCCCTTCTTTCATGTAGAATAGTGTTTTATACAGAATAGGTGCTTAGACTAGGTTCAAGTTGAATTCCATCCAATTCCTTGGGCGTTGGTGTACACACTGCTCTGTTGAAACTAGACCTTATGGTGGTGACTCTTCTTGGTTCTCAGTCTCCTGACTTTCGTCTTGTTTTAATAAAAAAATCTTCTCTCCTACAGTTTGCTGCTCTTTGCCTCTTCCTGAGGTGAAAAGGGCTTCATAAGTGCAATAAAAATAAGAGAGAAATAGGACATTAGAGTAGAAATTGCATAATCACAGCGTGACTGATTAGAAGACATCTCACATTTTCCAATCCAAACCAGAGAGCCAGAACAGTTCATTGATTTACCCAAGATCTCAAAATGAGTTAGTGTCAGGACTGGGACTGAGAATTTAAACCTCTGTCTCCAGTCCCCGCTGCCCTATCTTTTCAACGGGTCCCTTGGCATCTCTTCCTGGGTTTTTCTCAGGCCCTCAAATATAATACATTCCCAAATCAACTAATTATTTTCTCTCTCTGATTCTCAGTGCATGCTGTTACCATGTCATCAGTTACACCAGCTAGAAATCTTATGGTAGTCTTCTTTTCTCCTCCTTATCCTCCACAGACAGTTCAGTCAGGTGAAAGTACATACCGCAGTTATAGAAGCTGATGCATTGTAACACAGGTGGTTTGTGAGTTTATTTCTCTGCTTCTCCTGTGAGCTCACATATGGTATGTGGTCTGGAGTAGGATCTCAATATATGCATGTTGGATGCATGCCTGAATGAAGGATGTTTTGTTTTAAATCAGTTGTAGATCTCGAAATGTAGATCTTTATTGAGGTTGACCTTACCACATACAGATGCCACCTGAGAGCCCACAGTGAGTGCCATGATTCTGTGATTTAGATGACCTTTTTGTGTTACAGCGGGATGGCTCATATATGCTGTCGGGCAAGTTGACGTTACCGTGAAGGAATGGTATACACTCACTTTAACTGTCACGGTAAGTATTGTTATCAGAATGCCTGCAGGTAAGATGTTCTTCCCTTGTCTCTTCCTAGCAGTCTCTGTTAACAGATGAGAAGGGGGCAGTGTGACAAATAACAGAAATAGGCAGAAAATCTGCCATGATACCAGCAAACCACCACTCCTAGAATGAGAGTGTGCATCAGGGTGCATCCACAGGAGAACCATCAGCTGTTGACTTGATCACCCTAGTAACTGAACTATTTTTTTCAAGTTTGCTTGAATGACGATTATAATGGGAACTTATAGGTATAAACAAAGTCACACATTTATTTTCGATGATTGAATATAATTTGATTTTTGACTGTCAGCACAATATTTTAGAAGTTGGTTTCTGTGAATATGTTTGTCAGAGAAGATACCAGGTTAATTGTAGTACCATGGGCATCTAAAAATATTTGGTAGAGTCACCGGCTGATCATGAGCGATTGATTGACATGCTTCCAAGGGATGCTGTGTGGAGAAATTCTTCTATATAAATATATTGCTCTCTGCCAACATAGCCCTGGCATAATTTTGTTCAGGTTACAACAGAGATTAAAAATGGAATTCATGTAACTTTTTGAACTTGTTCTCTTCCCTTACCCAGCCACCAAAAATGACAATACTAACTTTTCAGGTAGTATCAATATGTATTGACCATCATAGTTTATTTAACTATACCACACTTGATGGGCATCACTTTTTCCCCAGTCTTTCCCTTTTATGGGGATCTGAGGCAGTAAGGGATGCCTTTACTTGTAGATAGATGGGAAAAGATCTTTTATGTGCCTCTCAGGGTGCACATATTCTATTATTTTTTTAGGTAAATATTTAGAAATGGACTTGCATTTTAAATTTTAACAGATACTACCCTATTGCCAGCCAAACTGTATCCATTTTTATAGCAGTTATAATAATATTTGGTATTATCGAGTCTTAAAGATTTTTTTTTTCAAACTAATAGACATGATTTGTATTTCCTTGATAAGTAGGGAGGCACTGTACCTTTTATGTTCATTGGCCATTTGTATTTTCTCTGAAGTTACCCACTGAATTCTTTCCTTATTTTCCTATTGTGTTGTCATTTTCTGATGGACCTATATTAATTTATTATATATTCTGGGTAGGAACCCATTGTCTGTTAAATGTGTTACAAATATTTTCTTCTTTTCTCTCATGATTTGTATTTTAATTTTGCTTATGCTATATTTCGTGAATAGAAATGTAAAATTTTGGTATTGTCAAATATTTCACTTTTTCTTCATTTCTTTTATGTTTTGTTTAAGGAGGCCTTCCCTTTTCTTTAGGTTAGGAACATTTTCCCCCCTAAACTAAACAAAGTTAAGGATTCGTTTTATTTTTTGGTCTTTAATCCATCTGGAATTTATTTGTGAATCATAAGGCAAAGAGCCCGATATATATATAAAACAAATGGATAGCTATCATCATGACTGTCCTTTTGCCTATGATTTAAAAGCCACCTTTTCAATGTAATAAATCACCATGTGGGCATAGGCTTGTTTCTGAGCATTTCTCTGTTGTTTATATTTTGTGGTTTGTCTATTATCCAGTATCACACTTTAAGTTGCATTAACTTTCTAAAATCTTTGATCACATGGTTTGCTCCCTTACTTCCTTCAAAGCTCTTTCCCAGCCATCTTGTATAAAATAGCATTCCCTCTTCCCCTGCTTTGTTTTTCCCCAAAGCTCTCCTGACATGTACACCTCCTGCTGACGGTCTGTGTGTTGGTCCCACTCCCTGCACTAGGTGGCGCTCCTGCAGTGACAGGCCTGTCTGTTTCACTCACCGCTGGCTCTCCAGCACCTGGGAGGGTGCCTGGTGCACGCCTCAGAGGACGGAGTGGCTACTCCGTGGGCAAGTCCCACATTCTTTTTCCAAGTTATCTTTGCTATTCTAGTATATATAATTTTCTGTTTGAATTATTAAATCATCTTTTCAATACCATGAAAACTGCCAGTATTACACATACATCAATTTGGGCAAACATAACTTTTTTTTTTTTTTTTTAAGAATAATGTGTTTCCCCATCAAGAACATGGAAACAAGAACATGAGACCAAGAGCAGACTTCACTTCCCCATTTATTAAGATCTCCTACTCTGTCCTTTTATTTTTGTAGTTCTCACACTTTTCTTATGAGGCTTATTTTTCATAAATTTATAAATTTTTTGAATTCATGAGGGGATTTAAAAAATAAGTTCCCTTAATATTTTTTAGGTACTTTGCATACACGGTTAAAAAAAATCAAAGGGGATCATGAAAACAGCTGCCTCCTGCCTCCCTCCCCTGTTCCTTCCTCCTCCCCCGTCCGTGCTCTGCTCCTCTGAAGCAGCCACTCTGCCGACTGCAGCTGTTTCTTCCGCTGTCTCCTTAACACGGTGTGATTCACTACTTTTAGGAATTAGCTCTGGTCTTGCTACTGGATGGATGGGGGTTTTGCTGACTTATCCCCCACCCCACCTCCGCCAGCCCATTATTGTGTGTTCCATCGGCTGTGCGTTCTGCTCCTCCCTCACATCTCAGCTCTGCACATTCTCTGAAAGTTCTCCAGCGCTCCAGACTAAAGTAGTCTCTTGGGCACCCACACCACCGTGACCTGTTTTAATTCTTCACCTGCCACTCATCGCTTAGCTCCTATGGCGTGCGTGTGGTGTGTGTGTGTGTGTGTGTGTGTGTGTGTGTGTGTACTCGTGTCCTTCCACTACAATGTAGGCTCCAAAAGAGCAGGGACCGTGTTTCTCGTGCATCCTAAGTTCCAAGTGCATTTACGCATTTGGCATGTAAATATTTGCTATGTAAATGAAAACAACAAAGCAAAAACAATGTCTTCTACGAAGTCTGTTTTCCAAATTATAGCTAATATGAAGATTTTCTCACTCTAATATTGGCCATTTTTTGTTTATTCTCAGCACATGTTGGGTGCTTTACCCTCAGCGCTGTTGTGTCATGTTTAGAAAAGGGACTTTGAGGTCTGTTGTGCTCATTGGCAAGTATTTTATATTGCACATCTTCTGTTTGCCTGTCCGTAATATCATGAACACACACCCTTCTTCTGAAAATTGAATAGGACGATATATTGAAAGTTTGGTCCAGTACCTGATGTGTGGGACGCACTGAATGGACCAAGTCAGCGTTCTCAGGAGCAGGTGTGTGTGGAACCAGACAGGCCAGCATTCCTGTTACCTTTCTGATACATCCCGAGGCTTCCAGAAAGTTATTTCACCTTTTTAGCTTCTGGATTTTTATTTGTAAAATGGAGATAGCTTCTGTAAGGTGGCTTTAGGGTGTTAAATGTTTTTATTCTCTCATCTGACCCATTTTTGTTAAGCATTTACTATGTGCGCTTTTCTGGGGATACAGTCTCAAGCAAGACAGATGAGGTCCCTGCTCGCAGAGCCTGTGTTCTCCTTCCAGGGGTTAGCGAGCTCTTCTACAAAGGGCCGGATGGTAACCATTTTATAGTTGGTGAGCCACACGGTCTGTGTTGCAGCTACTCAACTCTGCTTTTTAGTGAGCCATGTACTAGGTAAATGAATGGGTGTAGCTGTTCCAATAAAATTTTATTTATAAAAATAGGTGGCTGGCCTGTAGGCCAGAGTTGGCTGACTCTTGTTCTTAGGACAGTGAAGTTGTAGATAAATCAATAAATAAAATCATGAAGAAAAAAAAAAGGAATGAGGTAAGTAGTTCCCCTGCTCAGATTTTCTAGATAGAGAGGTCAGGCGAGACCTCTTGGAGTGGGCGATGTTTGAGCTGAGGGCGCCCTGGGACTGGCCTTAGGTGAGGAGCAGCCAGGCCAGGTCTGCTGATGCCTGGGGGGTGAGGGGCAGGGCAGGGGCAAGGAGATGGGGTCCTGTTAGACAGCGGTTGTGCTTACTATGATTTGTGTATGTGAGTCCCTTGGCTCAGTGTTAACATTCATTGTTTCCTAAGTGGCAGAAGATGTTCAATAAGCACTTTTAGAGCTGAAGGTAGCTGTGCGTGTGGTAGGGATAGGGGTGTATATTGACAACTAGGATTCAGTTCCTAGCTCTGCTGGTAAATCTTGACTTTGATTTTTTTAATCTTAAGTCTGAGTATCTCCATCTATAAAACGAAAGAACTAAATTAAAGTCCATTGCATTACATGACTTAAAAACAGATTTTAGTTCTTGGCCTCATGCTTTGGATCTTCAGCTCTTCATCCTTTGAAATTTGCTAGTATGAAATGTTGAGCTGTAATTGTATGCTGTGAATATATGCTCACAAATGTGCTATAATAATGATAATAAGAGCAAGCTAGCATTTTCTCACTGTGTGCCAGGCACTTAGCTAAGTAGGAATGACAGCCATGTGAAGGGGATGTTGCTTTATCTTTCTCTGTCAGTGACCAGTAAGTGATTTCCAGGGATACTTCCCTTCCTGCCCCCCCCCACACACACAATCATCACTGATAGTTACTATTTTTCTAACATGAGGGTGGGCTCTTCATATGACTTTGAAGTGATCTTCTGTACATGGGGACAGAAAGGGCTTAAATAGTGGACGTTTGGCTCTAGCAGTCACAGCTGAAGAACCGGTGGCAGTTGGCCACAGCCTGTGCATATGCAACCGCTTGTAAATAACAAGTGCTTTTTGTTTTAGTGGGCTCTTGTCTAAAATTTTATAATAATGTGATGAAAAGTTTCACATTTCTGTTGGTTTTACAACACTTTGGTGGAGTCCAAGGAAATACTGAGATAGCCCTTGTCTTGGACACTGTTTTCATAGGTAGATAAGAATTTCTTCTTGGAAAAGTATTCCTGTATTTCAAACTTTTGTTCTAACTCGTGGAATTGCTTTCTCATAGTCAGCCTTAAGCGAGAAGGATATCTGCTGCACTTAGTAGGTGGGCCACACGTTATTAAGAAACAGACTTCTGAGAGTTACTTTCAAATGTCTCCAAGGGGTGCCTCTCCCTCTCCCCCAGGGTCACTTCTCGTCTGGCATGCTGAACGGCAAGTCTCTCTGGTCGGACATCCAGGTGAATTTCCCGAAGAATGGCTGGGCTGCGATTGGAACTTACTCCTTTGAATTTGCACAGTTTGACAACTTTTATGTGGATGCCACACCCTGATATTCACAGAGCACCATAGAACACTCCTTGGAGTTTTATTTTTTTCCTTTTTAAGGGTTTTGGTTCAGAGCTAAAACAATTCTTGTTTTGGTGGATTGATATATGAGCCTTTGGAAGTCAAAATAATGAAGAGTAAATGAGGAGAAAAGATGTTTTTACTTGATCCTGTGGAAGATATTTTTAGAACGAATTTCAAGGGGAGAAACAGGTGAATCTTTCACATCACCTGGTATGTACCCTACAATTCAAACAGTACATGGATCCCATCCTTAGAGTGCTTTGGGCGGTCCAGACCGTGAAGCCTTGCTGTAAATGCTGAGGCCACTCTTCGTCATCTTATTTGCCAGTGATCATGTAGATGGCAATAACTTGATCGTGTATTTGAAGGCTGATGTGTGTCTCAGTGAACTGATGTCCTTAAGGTAATGCTGCCATACTAGGAAGCTGACGAACACTGGAAATGCTGCCTTTGGAAAACCACTTCAACGTGTTATTCTAAAAAGTATTTCTTATTTTCCTTTTTATGATGATGCTTTTGAATTATAGATATGATGATTGAAATGAGTTGAAAAATGTCTCATTAATAAACTACCTCTAAAGCTATTTCTGCAATAATAAATAATAGCAGATTAATTGGGTTCTCTGCATTTTTTTATTCTTTCAGATCCAACTTTTAGTCATATAACCCTTGTAACTGTCTGTTATAACATTTTCCCAGGTGGCTGGAAAGAGGAAGAAAACCCTTATAACCAATGCTGTAAGAGGGTCTAGAGATGAAATGGAAGCAAATTTTCTTGTCTCATTTCATTGTGCTTTTCATTCTGTCTTCTCCTGTGTCACTGGTAACTGACTAAAAGAGCTAATGAATTCTTTTATCTGCTGGCATGCAGAAGAGGGGGACACTTAGCTATTTGCTAGTTCATATTTTGTGTGGTTAGATGCATTTATTTCAGTAAACTACAAATGTACTTATATTTAAGTATGGATAAGCATATTTGTCATGAGGTATAATTTATATTTAACAATTAGTGTACTTCCTAGAAACAAGTCAGTTATTCATGTGGATAAAGTGAATTCTGGTGTTCTTTATAATGAAAGTTTAAAGCGTCGATGAATAAATTCTTTGATTTTGGAATTTGTAATGGTTTAATATAGGCTAAACATGAAATTTTGTATTACTATTAAACACAAGAAACTAAATATTAGAATAAGTCAGATTACAGAGAAAAAATTTAAATTAAAACGAAGTCTAAGTGATTTCTAGTTCAATCCCTGCATATTAAAAAAAATTGTTACTGAGATATAATTTACATACAATAAAGTGTTCTCATTTCAAGTATACAGTTCAATGAGTCTTGATAAAAGGATGCATCCACGTAACCAGCACCCCAAACAGAACGTCAAGCATTCCATCACTCCGGAAAGCGCACCTGTGCACCTGTGCAGCCATTTCCCCTCCCTCCCCGTCTCAGGCAGCCCTTGGTCTGATTTCTGTCACCGCTGATACATTTCCTTTGTTCCCAAACACTTTAGAAGTGGCATCATACGCTCTGTACTCTTTTGTGAGTGATTTATTTCAGTCAGCATACTGCTTTTGCGATTTGATCATGTTGCTGTGTTTATCAATGGTTTGCTCCTTATTTCAGAGAGCACTTCATCGTGTGGCTAGACCACAGATTGTGTCCTCCCAGTTTTCGGCATTACAAATGAAGCTGTTACAAACATTTGTGGACAAGTCTTCATGTGAACATGTGTTTTCATTTCTTCTGGGTAAATACCAAGGAGTGAAATTGTTGGATCTTTTGGGAAGTGAACGTTTAACTTTATAAGAAACTGGCCAACTGTTTTCCAAAAGCGGTCGTGTGATTGGACACTCCCGTCAGCAGTGTTGGAGAGTTTCAGTGGCTCCACATTGTTGTCAGTGCTGCATGTTGTTTTAAATCATTTTACCCTCTGTGGGTTTGTAGTAGGTGCATTAGATGTTGAGCATCCATTCATGGGCTTGTTTTTCATTCATATATTTTCTTTTGTGAAATCTCTGTTTAAATCTTTTGCTCATTTTAAAAATTGGGTTGTCTGTCTTCTTGAGTTGTAAGAGCTCTTTATATATTCCAGATGTAAGTTTCTTTTCTTTAAAAAAAAAAAAGATCAGGTATATATATTTTATTAATTGTTTTTTTTCAAGTCCATACCTTTTGAAGAATGCAAAATTTTAATTTGGAAGTCCAGTTTATCACTTTTTCCTTCTATGGTAGGTGGTTTTGTGTGTCCTAAGAAATTTTTATCCCAAGTTTACAAGGATTTTTTCCCTTTCATTTCTTCTAGAAGTCTTATATTTTAGCTTTTACATTCAGATCTGTGATCCATTTTGCATTAATTTTTGTATATAATGAGAGGTTTGAAGTTCATTTTTTTCTTTATGAATATTCAATTTTTTCAGCATCATTAATTGAAAAGACCATCCTTTGTCATAAGTCAATGACTATGAATGTATTGATCTGTATATCCTTAGGCAAATACCACCATTCTTCATTACTGTAGCTCTATAGTACATTTTGAACTCAGTTTAAACACTCCAACTCTGTTCTTCAAAGCTGTTTTGGCTAACCTAGGTCCTTTCACATTTTCATATAAATTTTAGACTCACCTTATATACTTCTGCCAAGAGCTTTCTGGAATTTTGATGGGATTACCATGAAATTACACATCATTTTAGGGAGAATGGTTATCTTAATAACATCGACCCTTCAATCTCTGAGCCTGTTACATTTCCACACTTTTTTGGCTCTCCATATTTCTCTCAGCAATTTATGTAGCTTTTAGTGTGCAGTGTAATGCTATTGTAAATGGTGTTTTTTTTCCCATTTTTCAATTATTTGTTGTGCATACGTCAAAATACAGTTGCTTTTCTTATGTTGACCTGCAATCCAACTGCATTGATAAATTCACCTATTAGTTTTACTAGCCTTCCCCCCCCCCCCCGTAAATTCTTTAGGATTTCTACATACAAAATAATGTCATCTGTGAATACAGATAGTTGTACTTCTTCCTTTCCTGTATGACTGCTGTATTTTTGGCGTTGCTTTGTTGCAGTAGTTGGGGCTTCCAGTGCAATGCAGGGACGTGGTGAGAGTAGATGTCCTCGCCCTGTTCCTGACCTTAGGGGCAAAATATCTCTCACACTAAGTGTGATGTTAGCTGTAGAGGTATATGGCTACTGGTAATTATGAATTGTATTGATTGAAGCAGACCAAGCCAAGCCTCTAGATGAAAAATACTCTGCAGATTGACAGAGTTACTTCACACACTGTCGTAGTCCATTCAGGCTGCTTAGACCACAGACTGGGCAGCTTATAAATGACAGAGACTTCTCACTGTGTCCTTACAGGGCGGAAGGTGCTAGGGAGCTCTCTGGGTCCTGTTTTTAAAAGCACCAGTCCCATTCACGAGGGCTCCACCCTTCCAAAGGTCCCACATCCTAATACATGCAATGGAGCATTAGGATCTCAGCAGGTGCATTTGGAGCGACACAAACATTCAGACCACAGCTTCGTGGTAAGAGTGTTGGACTTGAGTCCTAACGTGTGGGTTGAATGCAGCTCTGCTACTTACTCTCTGACTGTGGTTGAACCACTCCAGCCCCGCACTGGAGCTGCTGCCCCGGTGAAGCCACGTGGCTGGGCTGCTCACAGGCACCTGCCAGCTCTCACCGTTGAACTCCGTGACGTGTAAGTCTGAGTTTCTTTTATTTCATTCAAGTCGTGCTTACATGAAGAGTAATTGTTTACTAAATGAATGTGGTTCCCCCTGCCCCCCATCGTTTCCCATACTGAGAATGATCATGCCCTGCCTTCTACATTTCTACTCTGGCAGAAATGGCTTCATCAAGTGAAATCATTTTGCAAGTGGTATTTGACTTCATTTTAAGTAATATAGATAAGCCTGGACCCCATTCTTCTACATACGTGACCTGCTTAAAAAGACTGTCTTGATCACTGTCACAGAACTGCAGGTAATGTTTTACCTCGTGGTGACAAAACCTTGTGACAAGTTAGACTAGAGTCAAGAGGCGAGATTTAGAAACCAGTGTTCTACAGTTTTTGCTCATAGGTGGATTCTTCCTAACACTTGATTTTTCTTTTGTCTTGCTAATGTTTTACTTTCACTTGAAAGAGCCTGGTTTTCCTTGTATGTCAGAGTTATTCTAATTTCATTATGTTCTGAAAATAGCTTTTTTCCCCCCCTTAATTAAAGCTCATGGATAAGTTGAAGCTGTTCTAAAATGCGTTCTCCTCCTCCTCTTCCTCTAGCTTCCCCTCCGCCTCCCCCTTCCCCTCCCCTTCTTCCCCTCCATCTCCTCCCCCTCCTCCCCTCCCCCTCCTCCTCATTGCTCCTCCCTCTCCTACTCTTCCCCTCCTCCTTTCCTTCTCCCCCTCTCCCTTTCTTTTCCCACCTTCTTCCTTCCTCCCCTTCTCCTTCCTTCTCCAATAAAATTGAACTTGATGCTCCACAGAATTGATCATTATTACTCAACTAAAAAAATGCAGACACTTTGAGGGATTATGGGGGACTGCTGAGCAAGACAGTTGAAGTGATTTTGTTCCGACAGAATCTGTACGGTTTTCACATTCACAGGGAGAGGGAAACATTATAGAGTTAAGTGATTTGAAGATTACACCGAAAAGACAGTTTACTGCCTTCTGCATCTCTTCAACAGATTGCACTGATCTGTTTTTGAACTGTGTGGTGTGTAGTTAACAAAATGTGGGAGTGTTTTTAAGCCCATGTTAAAGATTTTATATGCAAGGCGGTGCCATGTGCTTTGGGAATCCTGTGGACTTCAGCATCTGTGCTTTTGCTGCCGTGGATTTACTGCTCTGTTTGGTAACAAGGAGGCTGCCAGCCACTCACCTGGAAAACCCTGATGGACACAGGCAGAGGATACAATTTCGTGTAAGTAAATGATACTAACTCTCACCTGTGTGTTGGTGGCTCTTCAGTGTGGGGAACACCATGGCATCCTCCCGGATGGGCTTCCACAGTCTCTGGCCCTGCAGGTTCACAGTGGTTCTCAGCTGCTTGTGACACTGTGTGATGGGGATGGGATAGGGTCAGGTTGTTGACAAATGGGAGGATTCAGGGTGTCTCTACCCTCTTGCCCCTTTCCAATTGCTTTAGAGACTCCAGATGTGAACTTGGCTACTCCCTAGGTGTAACTGGTCACACTCCCAAACAGCCTGAGAATTTGCAAGGCTGGGTGAGTTGAGTTCAGTTGTTCAGGTGTGGCCTCCTCTGTAGGTCCCAGCACAGAGCCTGCAGAGGCCTCTTCCCACACACCCTCTACGACAGGTCCACACCCAGTATGGTCATTTTGCAAGCAGTTGAGGTTTGCAAATAAAACTAAGACACTATGATGTTTAATTTTATGTGTTAACTTCACTAGGCCATGTTACCCAGATATCTGGTTAAACATTATTCTAGATGTTTCTATGAAAAAAAATTTTTTTTAAAGAGGTTAACATTTAAATCAGGGAACCATGTAAAGCAGATTGTCCTCCATAATGTGGGTAGGCCTGGTCCAATCAGTTAAAGGACTTAATTAAAAAGAAACAACCAGAACACCCAAACCGACTTTCCTGGAAGAAGAGGGGATTGTGCCAGCGGCTGCCTTTGGGCTCACGGGAACCTTGCCTGGGTCCCCAGCTGCCGGCCTGCCCTCCAGGTTTGCACTGAGCCTCCACACTCGCACGGGCCAGTTCCCCGAAGTAAACCTCCGTGTGGATACATGCTGGCGGTCCCGTTTCTCTGGAGAAGCCTGACTGATCCATAGGCCTTTCCCCTAGAAGTGCATCTTGGAATTCCTGAATGAAAGTAGATAAAATCTTCTATTTGGAGTATTGCATTACCTCTTCTAATAAAAATGTAACTTAGAACATGGAGATTTTGGGCTGTGTTTCATCGAGGATAGAAGAGTGCATGGGAAATCTTCAATGACCGTAAACGTGTGTGAGTGAATGCTGAACGCAAATTTACAATTAGTCTGTGACGACTTTTCCCCTCCAGTGGTGTGAGTGGTAATAAGGACCATTCACTTAATCTCCTAAAGTGAGTGCACATTGCTTGCTGGGTTATGGTGATGTTTAAGTAAAAAGTTTGTTTCAGAAATTGACTTTTGGAAATACCTCTCTGGCATGGTTCCGCAGCATTTTACTTCCCACATATTCCATTTTTTTTATTGCTGTTCACGAGGGGTAAAGAGCCTGACCCTTCGCATTTGAGAAGATACACTGGAAAGACCTACTCACATGTCATTAACTGGGATTTAGTAAAATTCTAGCCAGAGTCACTGGAGAAGCTGGGAAATAAGGTCTTCAGCTGCGCTCCCGGACACTTCAAATGAAAGTGGGGTTAAGTTGCTACGGAGGAAGGGGCAGCGCGTGTTGGAGCAGGCGACTGACAGCTCGGCCACAGGGCACCCATTTGAACGTTGCTGACAGCCTCAGTCTGTGGGAAGGCCTTTTCCTTAGTTACTTTCAGTACTACTCTATTAGAGCCGGCAGGCCTGATCATCATGGCTTTTTCGGGAAAAAAACGAAACAAACCCCACACATTTAACATCACTGGACCATGTTGGAGCCGAAGGGTGCTCAAACGCAGGCAGAGCGTGCTCATTTGGCAGAGGAAGAAACTAACCCACAGAGCTGAGGTGTCCTCAGTAGACCTTCAATGCACCGGGAAGACTTCTTGGGAGCAGGAAGGCAGCCATCTCAGCCTGTGTCCACACGCCCCTCATCTCTGTCATTTCAAGTTTAATCAAAGTGAGAAAGTCACCCAGCCCTTCAGTGCTGCATTGTTTCCTTAACTGTAGAGATACCTGCCATTTGGGAATCAGCAAGTCCAAGCAAGGGGTTGCAGAGTCTTGCTGTGCCACTCACACTATTTATTTTTAGCAGTGAAAGGATCATTCCCATTCCTAGCATCTTGAAATAATAACAGCCTGCATCTATTGAGAATTAGTTTGTAAGCTCCATGGAAGCGGGGATCAAGTCTGATTACGCCCCACTGGGTCCGTAGTGCCTAGCAGAGTCCTTGATGCATAATATATAATTCAACAAATAAATAGCTGTTGGATGAGTGGATGTAGTGTTTACGAGGTGGCAGACACTGTGTTAAGCACTTTCCATGAGTTATCTCATTCCATCCTCATAACAATCCCATGAGGTAGGTAATATTTGAAACTGAAGCTTGAAAACGTGCCCAAGGATACAAACATAGTGAGTGTCGGGACATGGACTAGTCTGTCTGACTCCATCCTGAATTACTAGGGTAGCGGGGGGTTGGGGGGTTGCCATTGATTATCATATGAGATGTATTAGAGTCAATATGGTGAGTTTTAAAAGCATGACTAGCTGACATGTTATCTAGCACTAAAGATAAGTTACTTAGCCTTACAAAGAAATGGAAGACTAAAATGGGAAAAAACTGACCTGTTGGGTTGGCCAAAGGTAATTGGTATAGTGGGGGATGGGGGGCGGGGTGGGGTGAGATTGAGTGGAGAATAGTTAGTCCGTAAAGTTTCTACCCTATCTTGTTTGAGATTTTGAGAGACTCTCTTCTGAGCCACGCGTTCAATTAGAAAATGCTGCCCCGTGGTGTTATTGCACCTAGATCATGAATGAGAGACATTGAAATCTTACGGCCTTATTTCCGTGATGCTGAATCTCTCTTCAGCGGGGATGGCGAATTCGTGCAGGAGCAGAGGAGACGGCTGAGCCCCAGCAACCGACTGGTTTCTACGCCTCAGACACTGTTCTTCCACCTCGAGGGAGAGCAGGTTTGTACTTCTGTGTATTTCTTTTTTTGCCAGAGGCATTTCTAGTGCCTGAAGCCTGTGTTAGGTGGAGAGGATGTGATCTTGTTGCTCGCACCCCTACAGAGAGATCTAAGCCGTTGTGTGGGGAACAGAATCCCTGAAGCTGACCTGTGGGGCTGACCTGGTCTAGGGCTCGTTCGAGTATTGGATGTGGGTTAGAGGCCATGTGGCCACATTCCTTTTAAGGTTTTTGTTTCCCCTCCATACTTCTGGGGCCTTGTTCTCGACTGTGGACGTGCATTAGAAGAATCTGAGGAGCCCTGAATGCAGATGCCCAAGTTGTACCCCAAAGGATCTGATTTGTTTGGTTAGGGAGGGGTCTGGGCATTGGCATTGACTTTAGAAGCATCCCAGGTGATCTGATGTGTAGTCAGGGTTGAGAGTCGTTCTCGTAGCCTCACGAGGCTCCTGCCCCAGCAACCGTTGATTTCCTCTGCTTCCCCTCCTTCCTGTGCCCCGATTCAGGTAGCATGCGGCTTCTGCTTACACCGAATGGCATTTCTAGGACTGTCATGGACTGTGCATTCGAGTAGGGCAGGGGAGGGGAGGGAGGGGAAGGCCTCTACCAGAAGCAGAACGAGGTGTATATACAGTGGACTGTTTTACTTATTTATTATTATTTTTAATCCTCACCCAAGGATATTTTTCTATTTATCTTCAGATATAGAGTGGGAGGGAGAGAGAGAGAGATAGAAAGGGAGAGAGAGAGAAAAACATTGATGTGAGAGAGACACATCCATTGGTTGCTTCCCACATGACCCCGACCAGGGCCAGGGACGAACTGCAACTGAGGTACATGCCCTTGACCGGAATCGAACCCGGGACTCTTTGGTACAAGGGCTGACGCTCTAACCACTGAGACAAACCGACCAAGGCATATTTTTAATTAAAAATTCTGAATAAACCTAATGACAGAAGTAATAAAAAGCAAACAAGTATGAACTTGTTTTATGGTTTTTCTATAACCAGTAAATCTGAGTGAATATTATCTTCTAACCAATGGAAACAGTAGCCTAAATGAATGCTTTTCTAAGAAAAAAGCTTTACTAAAACTGACTCAAGAGGAACTGAAAAAAGAGAAAGAAAATAACCAGTTATCGTCGAAGGGATTGAGCCATTTGTCATAAAACATCAGGCGCAAACAGTTCCCACTTGGATAATTTGAAATGATTGCGGATCAGATGGTTCTTCAGGCTGTTTAAATATGTTCTAGAACAGAGAAAAAAGTGGTAAAGTTTCGGAATTATCTTTGTGAAGCAAGAACAACACTGGTATAAAATAATGGGTGAGGGTAGCACTTAAAAACAATTAGCTAAGAAATCTAATCTTTCCTAAGAACATTGATATGAAAATCCTACATAAAGTAGATGCAAATAGACTCTAGCAACCCAGAAAAGGATAGCACCATGGCCAAGCGAGGTTCACTTTAACAAAGAGGAATCGATAGTGGAAATCTGCTCATGTAATTCTCTTATGTTGATGGGTAAAGGGGGAGGGAAAACGTAGGCTGATGTCAGTGGGTGTGGCAAAGGCATCTGATAAAAGTCAATACATGTCCTGGATAAACAAAACAGTAAAATAGTAATAGATCATATTGGGGACATTTCCAGGGGTTGTTTTCATTATGCTTAATGGTGAAACACCAGAACCAAGTTAGAAATGGATGAGAATCCCACAGCAAAACCACTATGATTCGAGAGATGGAACAAGAAGTTTAGAGCACCAACTGAACAGTGCTTCCTATATTCCAGGTAACTCATTTAACCCTCCCAAAACTCTGCGAAAGAGATACTATTATTCCCATTTTACCAATGAGAAAATAAAAGCACAGGGAAGTGACTTGCCCAATGTCACACTCCCAGCGAGTGACAGAGCTGGGATTAGAATCTCTGCCTATACTGCCCCTCTAGGAAGAAAATTCTTAGTAAGAGGAGACTTGAATAATTGGAGATTGGAAGATAATTTGGTAGTAGAGATGGCATTCCTTCTAAATTTACTAATGAATTAAAGTATACTCCAATTATAATTCCAATAAGATTTTCTTCACTTGAAAAAAAATTATTCTAAAGTTCCTCCAGAGGATTAGATATTCAAGAATAGGCCAGAAAAAATCTGCAAGGAAGTATAAAGAGAAAGGACTTCAAGTTGTAGCAAAGCAGTGAGCATGGTAATGGCCCAGGAATAAACTTATGGAGGACATAGAATGGGATCCGCAAACTAAGGCAAATTAGAGCCCTGCCCATCCATCCACATGTTATCTATGGCTACTTTCATGGTGCACCAGCAGAGCTGAGTGGTTGCAACAGAGACCAGATGTCCAGGAAAGCCAAAAATATTTACTGCCTGTTTCTTTACAGAAGAAGTTTGCCAACCCCTGGCATGGAATCAAGTCCACAATCAAGTGTCTATAAGTGGCATTTAAAAATCAGTGGGACTAAATGATTATGGCAGTTGTCTTATCGCCCCCCCCCCAACCGCCACCAATTGAAATAGTAAGTGATAATTGTGTTGAAAGAAAAGTTAGCTTTTATCAGTTTGTGGTGGAAGATGTTTTACCAGGGATGCTATAGACAAGGAAAAAAGAAAGAGTTTTAAAATATGACTATAAAAAATGTAAATGGCAGGGGAACAGTGGAAAGAGTATTGGAAGTCAAATGGCTAACTTGGAAAAACATTCATAAGAAGTGCTTAGCATGGTTCAACATTTAGTGTTCAGGGTTCAGTTGCAGATTACAGAACCCGCTCTGGCTCATTAAAGAGGAAGGAATTTAATACAAGGAATTAAGTGGTGGCTGAATGCTTGGAAGGGCTGACGGAGGAGATCCCTGAGCTGGTCTGCCAGGGCAATTGCTGCTGAGGTTTACCCAGGAAGCCGCCATGGAAGCTACTGTCTCTGCTGGTCATTAGGTCCCAGGGTCAGAGCTGTGAGCCAATAACAGGAAGTTGCAGCCAGAACCATTGGCTCAGGAGTCCTGTTGAGCCCAGTGACCCCACAGCAGCAAATGTAAAGGCCATATGTGCTTCAGGTACTGAATCAGTTTCTCACTCAAATCCCTGCCAACAGGTCCCAGTGGTGGAATTACATCACATTGGAAATCTTAGCTGCAAGGGAGTCTGGCAAGTGTGGTGTTTAGCAACAAGAGGAGATTAGAGCAGGTGCCGAAGGAGCCAATCTACTGCCTACAGTGATGCAGCCTGGAATGTACATAAAGATGTAGATGTGAGATGCTAACCAGGAAAAAAAATAAGTGCCCCAATGGAGAAGGCAGGCCACTCAAAAGAAGAAATTCAAGAGGTCATTAAAAATGAAAGTCTGTTCAGCCTTATTATAATAAGAAACTGCAACTGAAATCACCAGTGATAAATCTGAAATTGTCAAGGATATGGGGGGAAAGTCACCCTCATGCCACTACAAAGTCAGAAAGCTTTTGTAGAGGGCAGAGTAGACCCTCTGACGCAGCGATCCTGCTGCTGGGAGTTATCTGCTAAGAAAGGAGATGAGCTCATGAAGTTAACCAAAGCAATCCCAGCGCCAGAGTATTGCTCTTCACGGCAAAGTGTTGCAAACCATCTAAACGTCATCAGACGGGAACTGAGAAAGTAAATGATGGTACATTTACACCACAAAATACCATACCACCTTTGAAAAAGAGAGGCATTGCTCAGGGATGGCACCGGGTGGCAATGACGTGCACAGGCTTTGGAACTACGGTGCCTGCGTTTGAACCGTGATTCTACCACTTGCCAGCTGTGTGATCGTGGAACATAATTTGTTTTGCCATTTGTAAAATAGAGATAATAACAGCAAAGTAGGCATAATAACAGATAATAACCTCCTTGGCTGGGGTTTTATGAGAATTATATGAGTTAATATGATGCCTCCTTTTTTTAGCTCTCAGTGAATAGTGGATGTTATTATGTTTGTTGCTCAAGATCAATGACCGTGACATGACATTTCAAGTGATAAAGAAGGTTTAAAAGATCAAGTACATTATGATCTATTTTGTATAAAAAGCACCGTCCATATGAACAACAAAAGAATTTTCCAGAGTGTGTTCAAGATAGTAGAACAGGTCCTCCTTGAATGGGGTTTCAGGTGATTTTATTCAAAGGGTGCTGTCTTATATTTGTGTGTATGTGTGCCTGTTTCTAATATGCCATGTAGCATTTTTAAAAAGTTATTAACAACACAAAGGGGGAGTTGAAACTCCCTTTTATTATTTTCACTAAAATAAGACACAACTCACTACTGGCAGACAGGGCCCCCAGGCCCCTGAGGAGAAGCTGGGAGTGTCAGCCGTGCTTGGAAACACACTGGACCACAGCAGGGAGCCGGGGTCTCCAAGCAGGAGTCAGGCACGAGCTCAGATCACCATGGCAACCACCGTGGAAAGTTAAAATAAAAAGTGGTTTTGAGGGAAGCAAGTGCCTCTCTTTATCATTAGGAGCATAAAAATAAGAAGCTTATAATTTTTATGTTTTTGACAGCGGTCCTGTTCCCGCCATCCCCAAATTCCCAGAGCAAGAATTCCAGTCCTCCGACCAGAGGTTCAGACAACGAACGGACGATTTGGCGAATAAGCTCTTTTCATAAACGGCAGATGTTTCCTGTTCTGATGACCTGTGGACTCTGGAGATGATTGTTTAATAAACATGTGGGAAATGAGGCATCCAAATGAGTGGTGTCCTCTTCAAACCGGAATTAGGAAAGTTCTGAGTTCTTTGGAAAGTGCTTCGGAGGCTGGAGGAGAGGGGAGACCCCGCTTTGCTGCTTGGATGTGTGATGGCTTAGTTTCTGCACAGCCCCTCGCGTGACAGCTGTCCCTCTCGTCTAGAGAGACGTCTTCATTGTAGGGCAGCTGTAAGCATTAGAAATTAGTTGTTTTGAGCCCCAAATCTGCCTTTCTAGATCAGAATCAACTTCGAGAAAGTCTTAACTCTTACCCCAATTCAAAGCCCTTCAAATAGATAAAGGTCACTGTCACGGACCGTTTGGGGAATGTGGTATTAATTTATCATCTCTGATAGGGGATTTCAGGAATTCTTGAGTACTAGAGGTACAAAGATAGAGAAAACACACCCCATTATAATATTGTTTGAAAAGCTGATGATGTTTCTCCTCTTTTTCCTCTAACATTTTCCTTTGGATCTAATTATGCTTCAAAAATCAGGACAGATGTTACCGAGAAGGTTTCCTGGTTCTCTCTGGGGTCAGGGGTCATCTGCTTCGGTAGCTGCTCCTCTCCGCTGTGGTGAGGGGGTTTGTTTTTAGAACCATCTCCTCCCTGAGACTGTCACTCAAGGGCTGGGTGATGGGGGTGGGGGGAGGTGCTGTCATGTGTGATTCCCAAGTGCCCGTCCTTCTCTGGGACTCAATACATGTCCAACGTACAGTGTGGCTGGTACTGAGGACAGGGAAGAGGCCCCCCATGTCTGGTGTCCCAGTTAGGGCCGCCTAAGCTGACATTCCTTTCCTGCTCTGTCAGTGGCTCGTGAGCGTGTGGCTCAGCTGCTGACTGACGAGTTGTCCCCCTTCCCCACCTGAGCTGTCCTGGAGCCTGAGAGCTCCGCCCAGGCAATCAGGGTCCTCCCTCAGGCTTCACCCATCCTTCCAGTGCCATCTTTTTACATTTTGATGTTCTCACTCAGTTTGGTCTTGAGCTGTTAAAATGGGGTCACAGGCTTAACAGGCTGCTGTCTGGTATGGGGTGTAATCATCTTCCTTAGAATTGCCTGTGAAGCCCCAGAGCTGAGACCCAAAGTTGCTAAGGACCCCATGTCCCAAGTTCAGAGAACTGCCAGCAGTTGGGGCCCAGCCTCTCTCTGCAGGGCTTTCTGAGAGACACCAGCTGGAGAGACAACGGGCCCCATTCCTGTTGCCTCAACTCTCCCCTGATGGAAGAGGGCTGGGGGCAAGGGAGAGAAATAGCCACTTGGGGTATGTTTGTGGCCATTGTTGGTAAAGACAGACTATTTCCTTTTGCTCTGATCCTCAAAATAAGGGGTAGGAGGATTCCAAATCTATAGAGGAGGCCTGAGCCATCCCTCTTTCCACCAGTGTGGGAACCAGGGTTTCCTCTGTCCCAGTATCTCCTCTGCCCCAGCTCCCATGCTGCTGGAGTGTGGGCACAGGGACAGGATGGGGACGGTGGGCCCAAGAGGCTGCCCCAGTGACGCTGCCTATACTACCTCTGGGGCATGGCAAGAACATAGGAGCATCCCGTGGCTCTCGGGCATGTCCCAGAAGGGGTGGCTGACAGCCGTGAAGGTCTCCCTATGGAGAGAGGGGTCCTTGTGGTCTTTGGGGGTATTGAGGGAGTTAGGTACAGGATAGACACAGTAGGACTTCCCATAGGAGGGGGCCCTGGTGATCATTCCTCCTCACAAAAATCCACAAATGTGTTCCCGAGAGTCCATTTTGAACCCTACCCCATGGAGGTGACTGCTGTCCAGTCAGGGTTAGACAAAGAAACAGGCCATCAACAGAAAGAGGCTGGCACTTGGCCACCGGCAGCTGGGCAGGTGGCCGCCGGGGCCGCCTCTGGGTCTTCCTGCCCCTACACCACAGCAGTAGGAACTGGAAAGAGAGACAGAGGGAGTGTGTGCAGGGAGGGCTTGGCTCACATGTGAGTTTGAAGAGTTAAGATGGAGAATGGGTCTTTCAGACCTGGAATTATACTGTTCTAATAATTGAAAGTGACCAAAAATCAGTGGGAGAGAGTTGAGATGTTGCTAACATCCCCTTCTCTGCAGCAGGGAGGTGTCTGCAGAGCAGGTTCCTTTGGACAGGGCAGTTACTGGGGAGAATAAGCCCACTCCATGTTTATAGCACCAGTGTGTGAGACCACCAGTGAATGGCTTCCTTGGGTACATTTGTGAACAACTGATGAGTCCATAGCACTGTACCACCATGGAGGCAGCTGGGAGGCTTGCTCACCTTCCCAGTTTTAGAAAGTGACCTGGTCTGGCAAGTGAGGATGTGAAGAGAAAGTTCTCTCCTTACTGTAGGTATGCGGCATAGTGGGTGTGGAGAAGGATTTGTGGGCCTGCAATTAGTGGGGTCCTCTTGACATTGAAAGATAGAGATTCATTAGAAGTATAAGATGGAGTTACCTGGCCAACAAGTTATGAATGAGGCATGACCTATGACCAGGAAATCATAATGGACTGGATAAAAATTGAAATGAGGGTATGTCAGAAAATCCATCCATCCATCCATCCATCCATCCATCCATCCATCCATCCATCCACATGTCCATCCATCCATCCATCCATCCATCCATCCATCCATCCATCCATCCATGGTGTCTCCTCCTTGTGCTTCTCCCATGTAGAATTTACAACTAGTGCATAAACATTTGTTTAACTTCTATTTATTGTCTGCCTCCTCCACTAGACCATTCGCTTCCAAGGACAGAGCCATGTCTGTTGGGCTCACTATTCTATCTTCACTACCAGCCCAGTGATGAGCACATGGTAGACACTCAGTCAATATTTACTAAAGAAATGATTTCATGAACACTCATGGTGGTCACTGAAATAATATTCTTTAAATTGCTAATATTATTGTAAGCTAAATGTCCTGGTCTCACTAGGCTGTGATCCAATATACGATCACATTTCCTTTCTATTTTTTAAATTTTTTAAAATATTTTTTCTTTATTGATTTTGAGAGAGAGAGAGGAAAAGAGAGAGAGAGAGAAACATTGATAAGAGAGAACATCAATTGGCCACCTCCTACATGCCCCCCACTGGGGATTTGGCCCACAACCTGGGCATGTGCCCTGACCAGGAATTGAACCGGTGACCTCTTGGTGCATGGGTTGATGCTCAACCACTGAGCCACACCGGCCGGCTCACATTTCCTTTTAAAAACCCACATTGTAATGTTCTGCACTGTCTTGACTGGAGGAGTCTCCTCCCCAGGGAATTCTGGGAGTGCTCTGAGGGTATGTCTCTCAACTGTGCTCAGGAGTCCTGCACTCAGTTCTCCCAGTTGTTCTCCAGCCCCCTGTGATGTGCTCACTCTGCTGCCCTGGCTTCCGCTGACCCTCAGAGGGTGGCTCTACTGTGGGCATGGCTCCGTGTGCCGGTGTCCCTCTCTAGCACCCCATTTTGGTTTCAGGGGAGCCAGGACTGTCCTCTCCCCCTTGCTCTTCCATGTTAGCTTGAGCCAAGTTCTTCCTGTCATTCCTAGGAGCACACAAGAGACCCAGAAACCACAGAGAGTAACTTAAAACCACCACTGCTTGTCAGTACCCACAAACAACCAGGCCAAGACACTTCCCTGCCGACCTCCTGGCCAGCCACCATGCAATGGGGTAACTTCTCCTCCAGCACTGGGAAGGCCCCACGCATCGCCCTCCCTCAGGGTCCAGGGCTAACTTCTCTTAGCATCTGAACAGAAGAGGAGTTGCTTGTTTGTCTTAGCTTAACGTAAAGCCCACACCTCTGGTGAAAGAATCTCCCTATTTGCATTATTAAATAAAACATTCTGGAACATCAACCTTCAGGTGACTCCATAGCACATAGGTCTTCCCCAGGGATCACAGGTGGGAATCTGCTAATAAATAATTTCCTAAACCAAAACATCGTCTTCCCTGAAAGTCAGTTTAAGACTCCTCTCTTAGGAGGCAGAAACCATTTGCAGTATCAAAAAAAAAAAAACTGGATCTGTTCTCAGTGACCCAATTATTGTTTTTTTTGCAGGACAGCACTCATTTGGACGTCGTGTTATGACGCCTTTGTTAGAAACCCAGTCACCACTTTGCACTTATCCCTGTTTATTATTTATTTAACAAATAGTCATTGAAGATTGACAAAGCCCCTGTTTCCATGGAATTTACATTATTAGAGCAGAGATCAGCAATTTTTTTTTTCTATAAATGGCCAGATAGTAAATATTTTAGGCTTTGCGGTGCATAGGTCT
The DNA here is from genome assembly GCA_030848825.1 of Tadarida brasiliensis. Classification (NCBI taxonomy): domain Eukaryota; kingdom Metazoa; phylum Chordata; class Mammalia; order Chiroptera; family Molossidae; genus Tadarida; species Tadarida brasiliensis. Next base: position 231,555,781 of record CM061257.1, on the reverse strand, counting down.
CTTGGACACTACTCAATTCTGCCATTTCTGTACTAAAGCAGAAACACAAATGAATGGACATGGCTGTCTCCAGTAGAACTTTATTTACAAAACAGATGGCCGGCCTGGGTATTGTAGTTGGATGACTCCTGTTCCAGACAATAAAAGAGAGATATAAAATGGCAGGTATGACTAAGTGCTAAGAATAAAAATAAGACACAAAGAACAGCAGGGGACCAATCGTGCAGGAACGTATGAGTGAGACTGGAAATCCTTGGACGGTTGGAATAGGGGAACGGTCTGATCCGACTCCCAGCTCCAGGGGAGCGCATTGGATGGAAACTTGGAGACCAGTGGGGAGGGTATTGAAATGGTCCAGATGCTAAGTGATGGTGACGGGTGCCAGGATGGGAGTGATGAGGTAAGAAGCGGTTGCATGCTAGATAGATTTAGAAGGTCTAACCAGTAGGCTTTGGTGAGGGTCTGTAAGGAGGAAAGCTCAAGGATGACTCTAAGATTTTAGTCTGAGCAGTTGGAAGAATGGCTTTCCCATCTACTGAGGTAATAAGAGAGAAAGATGAGGTTTGGAGCAGAAGACGAAAAGTTCTGTTTGGGACACGTTATGTATGAGCTGACGGTCGATATGCAGGTGAAGATACTGAGCAGACATTTGGATCTCTGAGTCTGAGATTAAGGGGCGATATCTGGTGTTACACATCTGAGAGTCATCTGTATGTGGATGGTCCTTGCGGTAGGGATGAGATCAGCTAGGGAGGGAGCACTGATGTAGAAGGGAGGCCTAAGGATTGAGCCCTGGGATATTCTGGTGTTTGGAGATTAGGGTGCAGAGACCAGGGAGAGAATTTAGCTGAAGAGACAGAAGGAGTGGCCCGCAGGGTAGGAGAAAGGCAAGGGAGAGTGGACTCAGGGTGGAGAGCGGGACGGCTGAGCCTGATGCTGCTGGTGGGGTGACTCAGATATGGGCTGGGAATGTCTGCTCCCCAAACCCTGTACTCGGCTTCCTGTGATTAGATGCTAGAGCTCAGCAGGAGAGCTCTTTGCTCTTCCGCCTGGACCCTGCATTCCATCCCCCCTGGGGTCCCCTGCTGCAATGTCAGTGAGCCCCGGGCCAGCACTCTTTCCTGATCCCTTTATCACCAGACAGGTTGCATTTTCTTTGTGACTTGGCAACTGGCAGGGAAATTGTACCTCCCAAATTGCTCATAATCTTTGGCTAAACTGCTCCCTTTGTACCGAAGAAAGAAGCCAACAGAGTCAGAGAATTATTTCTGGAACGGAGGGGAAATTTTTCTGATAAAAATGCAGGCACATCATATACCACCCCCACCCCACTTTCCCGTTCCCTGGGTCAGGATGAACTCTCCTCCCCAGGATAGGTTTCTTCACACAGGTAAAAGTGCAGCTTCCCCTGAGCGCTGTGGGGAGGCTCCTGGCTGTCACCTGGAGGCAAACGTGACAGGAATGGTCTTCCATGGGGGGTGAGTGTGTGTGCGTAAGGGCAGATGTGGGCTGCGGAGGAGGGTGTGCAGAGAGGTGATAGAGAACACTCCGAGGGCTCCGGAGTTCTGGCAGAAGGAGAAAGACCGATGCGGAAATGGCAGTCACGGAGGTGCAGGCTTTTCTTATGCATCATTCTGAGTGTCTTTGACCCAGAATTGGCTCCTGTTTAAGGTCATGGATCTAGGAGATCGGTCCCCTCCTCCTCTCTCCTTTTTCCGTCACAGCAAAGATGACACCTGGCACTCTGAGCTCACATGGGTTTATGCCTAAGTTCTATTTTTTCCTACTCTGCTCAATCTGGGTATTTGCGGGAGGTTTGGAAGTGACACTCCAGCTAGCCCCTCCACGCCCACTCTACCCGGTCATCTGGAAACCCCATGCTTGGCATGGCTCTCTTTAGTTCCCACAAAGCAGAGTCTTGGACAGGCCTCTGTTTTGACACAGAATCATGCACTTGACTCCTCCCCTCCAACAGTCTTCCTGAATTACTGAACATCTGTCTTCTAGGCTTCAAATCTTGTGGTTGGTGGATGACCAGCTGTCCCTGAGTAAAGCTGAGAGCCGTGGAATTGAGGGGACCTCTGAGTAGTTTGGGTCCTAAGCCGAGGACTATACTGTTACGGCCTGTGTTTAACACAGGTCCGGCCAGCTACATCCTTTAGATTAGTGGTGTACCCAGAAAGATGGAATGGTTCTAGACTTATGTAATGATTCTTTTTGTTACTGGGTGTTATCAAATCTGTCACGCCACATTTGTGTAGTGTCCTGGGTACTAGGTAGCAAGTCACAAAAAAAGTAGGCAGAAAAAAGCTGATGAACAAAACAGACCCAGAGACATAGAAAGGAGTATGGTTCAGACTGACAAACTTCAGAGGAGGGGGACGGGGGAGGGATGAAATAAACCAAAGAACTTATGTGCATGCATGCGTAACCAATGGACACAGGCAACAAATGCATGGGGGGTGGGGGTGGAGGGTGGGGTCTGGAGGAGGGTGTCTGGGGGGGGGAAGGAGGAACATCTGTAACAAAAATAAATTAATTAAAAAAAAAAGGCAGAGAAGAAAGAAACACATAGCTGGTAGAAGAATGTGTTCTTTTAATATCTCCTACCAGAAATATTCCCGGGAAGAGAGCTATTTGAGGAAAGTATCTTGACAAGTCATTTGGGGGAGTCAAGATAACTCAAGGAATTTCGAAAGTGCTGTGCACAGATACTAAGACTTGGGGAGAAGGAGGAGAGAGGAGGGAGCTGGAGAGGGCGCCAGAGGCCGGCCGGGTGCCAAGTGCCTCTATTCTCTGAGTTAGGCTTCTCCAGAGACACAGAACCAACAGGATGTGGATGTATGTGCATACGTACGTGTAGAAAGAGATTTAGTATAAGGAATCGACTCACATCATTATGGAGGCAGAGAAATCTCACCACCTGCTGTCCGCAAGCTGGATATTCCACTCCAGGTCTGAAGGCCTGAGAACCAAGAGAAGCAAACAAAGATCAGTGCCCGGCTCAGTCAGGTTGAGTGAGTTCAGCCTTCCTCCACGGTTTCTGTTCTATTCAGGCTCTCAACAGACTGGGTGATACCATCTGCTCTACTCATCCCGCCAACTCAAATGCTAACCTCTCTGGGAGACCCACTCACAGACACATCTCAACATACTGTTTAACTAGATATATGGCACCTGTGGCCCTGTCAGGTTGACACACAAAAGCAACCATCATAGTGCCTCTGTTGGTAGGGAGCTCAGAGGAATTTTATGCCCTGAGGTGACAAGAGCTCAGTAGAAGGGCTGCCTGTTACTAAAGTATCTCTCCCGCCCTCCCGGTTTGCTGAAATCTTTACTCAGGTGTGCTGCGCACACGAGTGTATGCCATTTCTAAGTGCTTGTGTGCATGTGTGTGCCTGTGTGTATGGATGTGTGTGTGTGTGGATTATGTGGGTAAACGTGTGTGAGAGAGAAACAGAGGCAGTGATTTGTGCAGAGGGGAGAAACTGACGTTCCCCGGCCAGGGCTGCCACGGTGCAGAGCAGGGACTGGACGAAGGAGAATCCAGATAGCTGGCACATTCAGCAGAAGCAGGACTCTGAGTGAGAGGTGGTGGAAAGGCACGGATGCCCACAGATCCTGTGGGTGGTCAAAATGAAATGGGAGTTACCGCCGATCTCGTCTAGATTTTGGGGGGTATGGCGACACCAGTGATTTGTTCTCAGTGTGCTGTGGGGTTCTGTTCACTCTTGGTATAATAACTCCTGAGGCTAACCGATTTACAACCTGACCATAACTGCCCTCTAGCCTCAACAAAGCAAATACCCTGGATTGTTCTCTACCTTTCTATTCCTCTCCAGTTATCTTTCCACAACTTACAACTTTCCAATTCCTCTTTCATCAAAGGCACGTTAACCTAATTTTAGCAGACAACACTGCTGGGGCAAGGGTGTGCTTTTCCACGGCGGCTTGAGACGTAGGTCTCTGCCAATTTTTATTCAGGGTCTTAAAAGTAAAATTCAGTAAAAGCAACTTGGTTTACCTAGAACTTTAGGACACCAGTTGTCTAAGACGAATTAGACGTCTGTGCAAACTGCTGCAGGTCCAAATGACGCAACACGAGCGCGGTGTTTTCCTGAAGCCTTGACTGGCTCTGCAGGATCCGTGTGCAACCCCACAGGTCCCGTCTGGAGTGGGTCCACACCCCCTTCCCTATTCCACGGTAGCACAGAGCATCATTCCTACCTGTGTGTCAGCCGCTGAGCCCCGTCATCAAATGCTAATCAGATAAGAAATGTATTAGCAAGGAATCACATAAATTGTATCTTCAGAGTAAAAATAAAGTCAGTGCAGATTTAAAATTCACGGTGAAGCCATCACAGCTTTTTAGGATGCTATAAAAATCCATTTTAATAAATATCACATAGTTTACCTGTAGCCCATTAAGTGCGTTTTAGAGATAGGCCATGTGAACAGTGTAATCTGCTTTTAAGCACTTTCCACTCGTATAAATTACCCAAATGAAGTATTTGGGCATGCTTGCACTGCTAAACGAAGCAGAAAACTTGACCAAACTTTTATGTTGCTAACGCTCCTTAGGTGCTTGGCTGTGTTAGGAATGAATTATGCAATGTAAGTGAAAAGCACACACGAGTTTTTCGGGCCAAACAGACCTCTGCCCCTTGCTCTCCGATCTTTTCTTCTTTGGGCTGCAGCATCCTTACCTGTAAAACTAGGCTAATTAATCCCACAAGTACTGTTATTCAGGTTAAACGAGCTAATGCATGCAAAGGTACTTAGCTCAAGCCTGGCATGTACTAAGTACTCCATAAATGATTGCTATTATTATCATAAGCCTGTAGCATTTAATGCAACACTATTACTTTTAGAGTCAGACGTTCTATTTATTTCAACCATTTAAGATGGAAATTTTCAATAAGCTCTGCTCCTCCTGCCTGTTAGGCTGAATTTTATTTGTTGTAAGTACACATGATCACAATGGAAAGGAAATTTAAAAAATTTAAAAAGCACTCATACTCTTCATATCCTACAGAACAATGGCTTCCGTTTCTCTGGGTTCCCTGGCCCGTGCACAGGCGCATCCTGACATCTTTGTAATCAGGGTGTATAGCATCACTCTGTGGTCTGCACTGTCACACAATGAGCTGAAAATATTTTTACTTGGTCTCCAGGATTGTAATTTTTAGCGGCCATAGAACATTTAGTTGAGGTTGTGGATTTAACAATCGCTGTTTTTAGTCATTTTGATCGCTTCCGTTTTTTTTCACAATCATTGCAGTGATGAATATCTTGTAGAAGGAGTCAAGGGATTCTAGAGTTGGAGAATTGGAAGAGGTGGGTCATTCTGTTTGGGGCTGGGAGGGGGCTTTGTGGCTGAAGCTTTTGGGGATGAGGGGCGGGGCCCTGCCTGCCTCTGCAGAACCAGGAGCAGGTGGGGAAGGGGGCCTCTGAAGGCGAGTCCGCCACCTGGGGCTGCACGCTGACTCAGGCCGCCTGCAGGGAGGCGGGGGAGCCTTGAGGCCGCCTGCTGGATTGGCCCACTCGGTTCAGCCGGGAAGGGAAGGACCTGGGACAGGCGCAGAAGTCCCTTCCAGCAGGGTGGCCAGGGCTTCAGCATCTCGGAGTCTGCTTGGGCTGCTTTCTACCTGTGAGCTCATTTAATCCTACAAAGTTCTGTTTTCTCTATAAAGTTTGTAATTTCCCAGATAAACAGATGGAGAAACTGAGGCATGGAGAAGTGGCTGCAGTTGCCCAGGTCCCTGACCCATCTGGGCTCCTCTGGGAGCTGCGTTAACAGCCTTAGGCCAGTAAAGGCCAGTGCGTGACAGCTGAGAGCTGCCGCTTGCCTTTGCGGCTGAGAAAATCGGGACACCGCAGAGCAGACAGGTCAGCGGCCGCCCGCGCTCAGCAGCCACGGACTGTGTCCTCGGAGCGCACCTTCGAGTGTGGCGCCTGGGGACGCAGCAGCGGGCGTGCACGGAAATCTGTTCTCTCTTTGAGGCGCTCTGGAAGCCTCGAGGTCCACGGAGAACGGACGTCGGCAGCTCGTGGTCAGGGAAGCCGTCACAGCGGCCACTCCCAAGCAGTGACCAGGCCAGCCCAACTGTTTTCACGATTACTATTTCAGACTTTCATCGTTCAGTTTCCATGCGATATTATGAAAATGTATAGGTTAATCAAAATAATAAAAACAGCAGTTTTTGGCTTATCACAATAGCAAATACATATATATTGCAGTATAATATTATTTTATGTATTTATATATGTATATATACAAATATGTATATGTATGTAGTTATATATTATGGTATTTTATGTATAATAGGTAAGCTATAAAACAATATATTATGTATATTATATATTTATAAATATATATGTTTACACATATAGCTACAAGTGCAAATATGTGTGTGTAAGGATGTTTATTACATGGCTCTTTGTAACTGAAAGATTGGAAATTATTTAGCCGATCAATGATAGTAGAATGGATAAAGAAACTACGCACACCCATACTGTGGAAATGACGCCTTAAAAAAACAAACCATGCTTGCAGTGATATTTAGTGACAAGGAAAAGTGCTCATGTTTTTCAAAGGCAGTGTATAAAATAGTATTTATATTATATTCCAGGTTTGCAAAGAAAATAAAAAAGTATTCATAAAAGCAACTGAAACTAAAGGAATGAAAAATATCAAAATCAAAATGGCGATTATTTCTGGGCAGTCAGAACAGGGGGCTTTATTTTCTTCTTTATACGTTAAAGTTTACACATGTTTTTCCATGAGCATGACACACACACACACAGAAACCATCATGCATGTGAAGCCACTAGAGAAAAACCATACCTTCTACATTTTCCCAGCCTATCCCAATTTCCCCAAATCTGTCCTATTTTCAGACTATGCAGTTTCATTTTGGCTCGAGAAATAGGATGCTGTAGGAATTTGAGGATGAGAAAAGTGAGGGATTTTCTAAAGCAGGTTTCTAAGGAGAGCTGCCATATGAATCACTTTATAAAAAATAACCCTGGTTGCCCTGGCTGGTTTGGCTCAGCGGTTAGAGCGTCGGCCTGTGGACCAAAGAGTCAAAGGTTCAATTCTGGTCAAGGGCACGTACCTTGGTTGCCGTTCGATCACTGGCCCTGGTTGGGGTCATGCAGGAGGCAACCAATCGATGTGTCTCTCTCACGTTGATGTTTCTCTCTCCCTCTCTCTTTCTTCCTCCCATCCACCCTATTTAAAAATCAATGAAGCCCTGGCTGGTTTGGCTCAGTGGTTAGAGTGTCGGTCCACGGACCAAAGAGTCCCGGGTTCGGTTCCCACTAAGGGCACATACCTCGGTTGCAGTTTGTCCCTGGCCCCAGTTGGGGTCGTGTGGGTGGCAACCACTTGATGTGTCTCTCTCATGTCGATGTTTCGCTCTCTTCCACCCTCTCTATCTGAAGATAAATGCAAAAATGTCCTCGGGTGAGGATTAAAATAAATAAATAAATAAATAAATAAATAAATAAATAAATAAATAAATAAATAAATATCAATGGAAAAATGTCCTCGGGTGAGGATTAAAATAAATAAATAAATAAGTAAATAAAAATCAATGGAAAAATGTCCTTGGGTGAGGATTAGCAACAACAACAAAATAACCCAGGCAGGTCTAATGGGCAGTAGAGGCCGAGGCATCGTGGAGAGAAGATCTCTGACCTCAGGGACGAGGACTTTACGTGGCACAGGAACTGCATGAGCCCAGGTTCAAGTCCAGGTCCAAAGTTATCTATGTTGGCTTAATCTCATGAAATCTCAACGTAGGTGTAAAATGACTACCTTGTTGGGTTGTATAAAGACTTATGGAATAATGTACTTAAAAGTGGGAGCGAGGAGCCTGGCCTGGACTGCGGGCTTCTAACCCACATCCAACTCTTGCTCTTTCCTGGTTCACATCTTTGCCTGTCAAATCAGGGAATTGGAATAGATGATCTCTACATTCCCGTTTCTCTTTAAACCGTCTATATACTCAAAAAGGCTTGAGCAAGGAGAATTTAATATTCCCTTAGCTTTGACTTATCCTCCTTTGGCAAAGAATGAGTTACTGCGGTGCACGCATACACATTAAGGAACCAGACAGCAGGGTTTCAGTAGTGGGACTTACAGGAGGCCAGAGTGGGTCATGGTTCTCAAGGTGAGAGATGACGAGCAGCAAGGTGACCGGTGCAGATACCTTGGCCTCCTGCCCTTCCCTGGAAAGACTCATTTTCTTATCCAGGGGCTCTGTGTTTTATTTTCTTTAGAGCAGTGGTTCTCAAGCTTTATTGCAAATTACAATTACCAGGAGAGCTTTAAGAGCACCCCAGGTCCCAGAAGCACCCCATGCCAATTAAAACTGGGCTAAGTCTCCCCAGATGTTCCAATGTGCACCCAGAGTTAAGATCTATGTACTATAGGGAATGAGGGCTCAGATACAACTGGGAATCCCAAGTGTCAGTTCTACCCACTGCATGGAGAGAAGCAACTCTTCTTGCCACGTCTTTCCAGATCACAGTGAGGGCATCACCTGAAGAGGGTGAGACGGGAAAACCCTGTGATTGTTTTATGTTTGTAATCCTGACATAGTCCTGGCCTGGCTCACAGGTGGTTAAACTCACAAAAATAGATGTAGCTGAACGTGCTTTTGAGGGAGGAGGTAATTTTAGTCATCATCTAACGCCACTGTTCACACGGAGGGGGAGAAATAGGCTGAGAGGTGGGAACCGACACATTCAGGCCCCGTAGCTGACAAAGTAGCCCAGGCTCCGCTCTCTCACTCACTTCCTTTATCCTCCTTGGAGTGACCTCAACTCTGCAGCGATGCATGGCAGAGGGCTACAGTAAAGTGTCCCCTTCCAAATAGCCTGTTAGTCACACAACAGTGTTCACGAATGTCTTAGGGCAAGACCAACCGCAGTAAGGGGAAGGGATCTGTCATTGTTTCTGGTTGAGACCTAGTTTCTCAAAGACACACCATGGAGCTAAACAAAAGACAGGCAGTTGCCGATCTGATTTTCTCTTGTGAGAAGCTTCTCGTTTTTAGGCAAAGAGATAAAGAGAAATTCTATTCTGGTTCACTGAGTGTGACTGATATTTGAAAATATTTTTTTTACTAAGGCAGGAGAAAGGGATAGTGTGAAAATACTCCATGTTACACACAGAGAAACCTATAGAGGAATTCCAAAAATCAGTCTCCTACCAAAAAAAAATGCATGTCTGACGTGAACTTTAGGACTTCTAATCCTTTCTTGACAATTTCCAGGCGACAGAAGAACTTCAGTTCCAAGTCATATCCACTAGATGGCAGCATGACTACAGTTAAAGTATCGTATTGGCTTGGTTTGACAGAACACGGGATTTTAAAAAAAGACTGAACTGAGGTTGGAACTCAAAAGGTTTTATGGAAATGAACATGCTGTTAAAGCGTTCTAAATTATAGAATATATATAATATATAATATATAATTCTTACTATTATTATGTAAAGTATCATATGAGGATTCTTACTCTAATTCTTACTATCATTACTTATATAATGTGTGAGTTAAGCAGGTTTAATGTTATGGCTAAAAGTCATTGGCTGGATATCACCACCTTTCTTGGGTAATTTCAGCTTTGCCTAGGTAAAACGACATTCTTCAAAGGGCATGGATGTTTATTTATTAAGTGGCTTTAGTCTACAGCCTTAGCCACACAGCTGTGATCCTGCTAATTACTGGCCTGCCATGACTTTCACTCAGTTGTATGATGTAGTCTTTGCTTCTGTTTCTACCATGATTTAATATGAACTGCGACCTGATTTTTGATATGTTGTGGATCTAATATGTTAAATCATTATCATTATGTTGTTACTTTGTGCCAGGCTGTACGTGAGCTGCTGGCAGTGCAGAACAAGACTGTCACGGAGGGTCCCATGCCCGCAGAATATACCAGGGCACATGTGTAAAGCACACATTTTAGTATGAAGTAAATTCTTGCTTACACATCCTTTTAAGATTTAGATTCTTATTCTGTTGATTATGGAAAGTTCTTTTGGAAAATAGCTGGGTGACCAGGAAAAGGGTTTGGACCTGAATGTATCAGAAGTGACTTTTCAAATTTAAGGATTAGTAGGAGCAGACCAATGCCAGACATGTTCGCAGGGGACCAGGGCCATGCTGCAGCTGTCCGTTGTTGTCACCATCTGCCATCTTTCAGACACATCCACATGGCCAAGACAAAATCAGTTCGAAGTATGCAGACAGTCTGTTTCATTCAGTTAGCTAAATAAATGAATACACACAGAGACTGGTCAACGAATAGAATGTCATTGTGCTAGGCAAAATAATTCTTTCCTTTTTAAAGCACTTAATGGTTGATACAGTGCATTAAAATATATCACAAGTGCATTTCAACAACCCTATGCCTCCAAAATGCAGCAATCTTCCCCAGCTCCCATAGCTAGCTGGTGACAAGAGAGTTCAGAAGTAGAATGATAAAACATGTCAAGTGCCCATCGGAGGTACCCAGTGAATTGCTATTTTACTATGTCTACTATTTACTAGAAGCCCTGATGTTGGTACCCAGGCTCTTTCCAGTTCAATAATTTATGACTTGAGGTTTTCAGATAGTTCTCTAAGCAACTGTGTTGACTGTATGTGTGCCTGATCTTCAAATTCTTCCCCTGGGGTCTTGGCGCATCTATATGCATCTGCCCCTCTTGTGTTTCAGTAAGTGGTGGAAAGGGAAGGCCTGCTTTGTCAGTGTGTGGTTGGCAAGACCATAAACCGAACCAGCTTTGTTACTGGGCAGAGTATAAAGTAAGCAACGGGCCTTTCCAAAGATGAAATGTGAAAAGACGGCACCTCGTGCGATGGATGGGCCTGGAGAAGGCCTTGCTTGCTGCCGTGAGTGGGAACCTGAGCCAGACACTCAGTCACAGCCTGGGCAACAGGAGGTCTTACGGTGTGGTGGCTGGTAACGAGTATTACCACGTCCAAGGGAAAAGCTGTTGCCCATACCTCACAGAATGGGCTTTCTGTTTCCAACGACAATAAGAACAAGCAGACAAACAGGGAAAGAAAACTGCAAAAAGTGAGAACAGCAAAATGATGGCAGGATGTGAGTCAGGATGGAGGAAAGGTGCCAGGGTTTCTAGGGCCTTGAATTTTCCATAAAGAAACACATATATTTAGAAAGTGGCAGCACCTTTTGACATTTGCTAAGTGTTTTTGATGTTTGACTTTCCAATTGAGTTTCCGTAGTAAGCAAAGGAGGGGTGTGAGGAAAAGCACGTCTCCCGTTGGGAGTGTAAAAACCTTCAGCCTAATGAAATGTTTTCTCTGGTTTGGAGATAACAGCCCACTTTTGGGTTTTATGCCTAATATTGATTCTTTGTGTATTTTTTTATAGAAGCCTCGGTGAAATTCAGTTAATTGTGTTTTATAGGAGTGAGAGATTGTCTTTTTTAATATCCTCCAATCCTCCTCACTCATGGCTCGTCATTCCGTTTCCCCTCTCCCTATCAATAGTTTGACTCTGATGGATGGTCTGTGGCAGTTAAAAAAAAAAAAAAATCAAACTCTCGCTCTACCTTTCTGATCTGCTTCCAGTTTGCACGATTGCAAAAGTGCTGAAAAAGCCAAGTTCCCTTAAGCAGTAAGATGCTGAAATATGGTCATTAAATCCTGATGGGTTTTTCATTCTGCATCCCATAATTTTAAGGAGAAACACTTCCCGAGATGGTTGGATAAATGCAGAAAATACAGTGAGGCGGAAGCGAGGTCCCAAGGCAGGTTTTCGCCCTGCGGGGCCCTGAGTTTATTTGCAAACACCGGAAGGACGTGTGAGTTCCCAGGGTCCGCTTCACTAGGCAAAGGTGACCTAGAAACGAAACAAGGCAGTTCGAGGGTCAGCAGTTCTGGTGATGTGGTGGGAGCGGCTGTGTCGTCCATCTTTTTTTTTTTTTAATCCTCACCCGAGGATATTTTTTTCTATTTATCTTCAGACAGAGTGGGAGGGGGAGAGGGAGAGAGAAAGGGAGAGAGAGAGAAACATCGACGTGAGAGGGACACATCGACGTGTTGCCTCCCACACGACCCTGACCAGGGCCAGGGACAAACTGTAACTGAGGTACATGCCCTTGGCCAGAATCGAACCCGTGACTCATTGGTCCGTGGGCCAACGTTCTACCACTGAGCCAAACCGGCCAGGGCATGTCTTCCATCTTTTTAGGTCTTTGGTATTTTATCTGGTGACAGCCCTGTCTTGAGAGAACTCCTTTGCTGTTGGACAATAAGATGATTTAACTCCTTGGGCTAAAGGGTCTCATAAAAGAATTTGACAAGAAGACTTGGTGGTTTATAGAAATTGTGATATTCAGTGACTGAGTAGGGAAGAGGAATTAAATTTAGAATTGTTTAAAGGACAACAAGGTTCAGATTGATTTAAACACAAAGAATAATGAAAATGAAAGGCAACAGAAAGACAGGATATTCTAGTGAAAATTGCCCTGCCTTAGTATTTGGAAGACATGGATTTTAGTCCTGGTTTTGTGCGTCAGGAGCCCTCTGTGCTTGGGGAAATCATGTAAGCTCTCTGAGCTTCCGTTTTTCTGTCTGAAATAGGGTGTTCTGGGGGCTTTTCATGGGCTGGGCGAAGAACCACAGATGTGTTATCTAATTGAACCATCTTAAGAAACTTATGAGGCAGGAATATTATTATTCCTATTATACAGGTGAGGAAACTGAGGCACAGGGAAGGTTGGTAACTTTCCTGAGTCAGTGGCAGGGGCAGGATTTGGCCACAGTCGGGCTGGTGTCAGAAGCCACTGCGTCCCTGCTCCCACCGCAGAGCCTCCCTGGACACAATCCTTGCCTATTTACCTATGGTGAAAAATGTCCCGTAAAATAAAAACTGTGCAGAAGGTAAGGTGATGCTGTTATTAATGGCCTTCTTCATGTTGGATGTGGGGAATGTGTCTACCTAAGACTGTAGACTCAAGTGCCATGAGGCTGGCTGCTCCTCATCGTGGGTGTACTAGTTTCCTGGGGTCTCCAAAACAAGCACCCCACAATTGGAGGCTTAGAACAACCCAGTTTACTGTCTCACAGTCCTGGAGGCCAGAAGTTCAAAGGCAAGGTAGTGGCAGGGCCTCCTCTGAAGGCCTGGGGACCTGTTCCAGGTGTCTCTCCTACCTTCTGGTAGCCTCACGCCTTCCTGGGCTTGTAGATGGCTGTCTTCTCCCCGTGACTCTTCACACTGTCTTCTGTCTGTGCATATCTTTGTCTGAACTTCCCCCTTCTACACGGACATCAATGATTCTGGATTAGCACCCCCCCCCGCCCAATGACTTCATCTTAACTTGATCATTGGCAAAGCCCTCATTTCCAATTCAGGTTACATTTACAGATACTGGGGATTATGACTTCAACATTATATTTTTTAGGGGGGCACACCTCATTCCATAGCAGTGAGAAAGCCCGGGCTTCCTATTGAGCTGTAACAAGATGCGCACATTTCATGGCTTAAAACAGTACAGATTTACCATTTTCTAGATGGTTCTAGAGGTCTGAAGTCCAAATGGACCCCACTGGGCTGACATCGAGGTGTCAGCAAGGCTGTGATCCTGGTGGTGGTTCCCGGGGAGAATCAGTTTCTTGCCTTCTCCGGCTTATAGAAACTGCCTGCGTGCCTTTGCCCATGGCCCCTTCTTCCGTTTTCAAACCTAGCAATGTAACGCCTTCAAATCTCACTTTGCATTCGACTTCCACCTTCTGCTTCTCTCTTCCATCTTTCACGCACCCTAGTGATTCCACTGTGGTTGGAATGATCACCTGGAGAACTCAGTAGCTTTTCCCCATGTGGAGATCCCGAACTCCATCTCACCTGCAAAATCTTTTTGCCGTGTGAGCTAACACACTCTCAGTTTCCGGGGGTTAGACGTGGGCATCTTTTCAGGGGGTGGGGGGTATTCTGCCTACCGCAGTGACTCCTAAGCCCCTGCTGTATCTCAAGAATCTGCAGAGTTTTACTTCAGGGACTTGTTGAGAAGTGAAGGAGTCATTCTGGTGAAATGCTGGCACAGAGCGGCGACTCATTCAGTACCTGCTAGCTGCTGATATCATTATCCTTGTCACCCTTGAAAGGAAAGGTTTCTTTTTAACTCCTTTTAAATAGTGGGGAAACCCTTGCAAATATTTCTGATGCTCGTATAAATCCAAAGCAAAGCCTAGTATTCTATTTTCTGGGCAATCAGTAAAGCTATGTGTACCTCGCAGGGGGTGGGGGCAGGGGGGTTGACCATCATTTGTATTGCCTGCATTTCAGTCCCTTTGGTTTGCTATTCAATCAAGTGGCAGTTACTAGAGACCATGCTTGGGAAAACAGCCAATTTAATTTGGCGATCTTAACACAGTTAAATATTCCATTTTTAGGCACCTTAATGTTTAAGACATTTTAATGGCCACTGTAACACTCTATCACCTCCCAATCCCCAGCCTCGGTTTAAATCATTTTGGAGTGTTTAATGTATCTTATAGAAGCAGCCTAAAGCCATACCAATAGAACGGAACAATAAAAATTATTGTTTTTTACAACTACAATAACACTATAAATAATGGAAGAATACTTTATAGTTTTACAAGAGGCTTTCTCGCAGACGATCAAATACATGACTGGCGTGATGGCTGCACAAGCATTCTCGCGTGGGGACCGAGGCTGCAGCACCGGCCTCTGGACCAGACTGACCTGCTTTTCCATCCCACCAAGGCCCCCGTCGACTCTGTGATCCCAGCCAAGCCACACACCCTCTCTGAGCCTCATTTGTCAAATGAGACAAGCATCGCACGCCCCTCCCAGGGCTGTCCTGCGGATTCAATGAGAGGACACCCACAAAGCACCCAGCGCGGTGCAGGACACAGCTCAGCCACCGATCCACAGGGCTGCCCCTGTCGCCACTGCGGCTGTTCTTGTGAGGAGGTGTCAGAAGGCCGCTAGAAGGCAGCTCTGCCAGCCCCACCTGCCGCTGCGCGTTCATAGAGGCTACCGTCCACGGCGAGGCGCAATCCACAGGCAAGACTTGCAAAAGGAGGTGGAAAAACTTGCGTGCTCACCCGCTCCTGACCACTCACCTCCAGCCTCAGAGGTGGTGGGAAGATGGACAGAAGGGTGGGAGATGGGAAGGGGAATTGTGGACAGAGCTGGTGAGTCGCTTCCATAAGGGAGAAGGGTGGGGTGCTTCAGGGCCACAGATGGAGCTGTCGGGAATCCACGCAGAGAGCGTGCGTGATGTGCGTCTATGGCAATTCGGTGGACACCCGGAACTGGAGCGTGATGCCCCCCGAATCCTGCGTGTGCGTGACTGACCCTCAGCAGCTGAGTGGAGTGCGGGAGGGCTGGCCGCTGCCTTGGGGGGCTGCACGCTAAGCGTTTCTCTAGGCAAAGGCGGGGGTCCTGGGGAGCAGATGGAGGCCATGCTTACCGGGTGGCCGCCCGCAGGGCCGAGGTGTCTCCCACCGGGGAGGGGCAGGGGTCTGGATTTCCAGGGGCTACGGAAGGATGCATAAGTGTCAGCTGGAAGAGTTTTTTTCCTTTGCCTTAAATACAGGAGAGAAACCCTCTGCTAGGGGCAGAGGGAGGGCGCGTTTCAGAGGCTCAGGGAAGAGCCCCAGGAGAGCAGCTCGGGGCCCATGCTGGGTCACCCCCATACGAGACCCCCTTTCTCTACCTTCCTCGCACTCTGATCCAGGAGGGTCAGAAACCACGATGAACGAGCCTGAGGAGAAGCGATGGACGTGCAAGGCGGAGGGAGGAGTCAATGCCTCCTTGCGGGCTGGCGGCCAGGCTGCGCGGGGGCTGTGACTCAGAGGCTGCGAGCGAGGACGGGGAGGTAAACACTGTACTGTGCCTTTGGACCGGAGGATGCGAATTACCCAATCAAGACTTCTGTGATTACTTTAAAGTGCCCGGAAGAATCGGAAGACTTGCCCTAATCTGATACAGGGGCAAGGAAGAACCAGTCCCTGGAGTGAACCGGAAGAGCCCGAGAGAGGACAGGCCATTCCTCATCACATCCCGCACGTGGGCTTGTGCAGGGTGGCGGCTGCCTCATTATTTCTCACGATAACCCGGAGGTGAGTGTCATTGTGAGGATAATGATTTCACAGGTGAGGTAACTAAAGCTCGAAGGTAAGGGGTTTGTGAAAATAAGCAGGGGAGGACCTGAACCCGGGACTCCTGATTCTACTGGTAACACCAGACACAGGACTTGCAATGTGGTACTTTTCATCCTGGGTCAGTATCCGTTTAAACAGGTTGTTTTTGGGTAAAACCCAGATCAAGTCTGTGATTTTTTTCTTTTTTTGTTAATCCTCACCAGAGGATATTTTTTCCATTGATTTCTTTAGAGTGGAAGGGAGGGAGGGAGGGAGAGAGACGTCAGCGAGAGAGACGCATCGATTGGTTGCCTCGTGTACGCGCCCCAACCAGGGCTGGGGATCGAACCTGCAACCCAGGTTCATGCCCTTGACCGGGAATCGGACCCTCGACCCTTTGGTCGGAGAACTGATACTCTAACCACTGGGCCACACCGGCCAGGGCCACGCTCTTCTCTTTTAGCACAAACATGTTGTAGAAGATTCTGGTTGGGGGGAGGTGGGGAGTCTTTCTGCTGTGCCATCTTCCTTAGAGAAGAATGCGCCCCAAGTCATTTATTTTCTGAAACACCCTCGTTTTATTGCTTTGTGAATTGGGCCATCCTAAATGGAATTAGCTAGAGAAGAATGAAGGTGGTGAAAATGGAAACCGCTACACAAGTTCACGGGTCAGTTTTCCTGAGGCTCACCTGAAAGGAATAACTTTTCCTTTTCACGAGGACAAATTGGGTTAACTAAGTGTGGCCATTGTTTGTGCACCCAGGGCCTGTTCCCACAGATATTTATGGCATCCCTGGGACAAGAAGGTCCTTGCCCAGAAATTACTCTTGCTTGCTACTCTCCAGGTATGAAGGGACCTCCCCTTGGTGCCTCAGATGAGGTAGACAGGTTCCTACCCGGGGAGGAAGTAAAGGGACCCTCTCCCACCCCCCTGAAGCAGGGTCCTGGTCGTGCCCACGGGGTGGCTGTGGGGTGTAGGCCTCCATCGTATGTAAGTGCGCAGGCGCAGTGCTATTCAAATTGTCGCTCCCTTGACCAAGAGCTGGAAGCGGTGACCGGAAGAGCTGAACATTACATTGCACTGTCCTGAATAGCACAACTGTCCTAAGGGAAAAAAGAAACCGAACAAGAAAGTCTCTAACCAGTCTCTCTCCATGTCCCGAGGCTGCTGTCCCGCTGAGATGACATGCTCTGACTTCCACAGATCCTCACAGAAACCTGTCTCATCAAGGGTGACTGAAGAGGAGGAATACGGTCAACTCGGAAACAAACGAAAACTTAGAGGCACGAAAGGCCCATTGGATGGAGAGAAGGTAGGCTTGTTCGCTGTGACCCAGAGGTGAGACCCAGGGACCGGGGTTGAGGTTGCCTGCAAATGGACGTGGGCTCAATGCAACGACATGTTCTAGCTCAGGACGTCTCACACCCTGAAGTCCCGGGTTCTTTGCAGGACCGGCCCCCCAGACAGTGAGTTAAGCAGTTCTTTCACTTCTGGCCCTCCCTCCACCTCTCTCCCCAGAGCTGGTGCTAGGCTGCCCCTGAAATGAGCCACAAGGGACTGAGGATGGGGTGGAATGGTCTTCTGGATGGCACTTTTTGGAGGGAAGGTGGATGGAGTTTGAAAGTCTTCTTCCCTCTCAGTGGAGTTACAGCGAAGAGGAATGTTGAAATCAGATTGCTCTGCCGCTCGGGAGTTAAATTCCCCACGCCTCGGCGTTCCCTTTGTAAAACGGGAGAACTGAAAACCGCGCGTGGAGTGTAGTTGTGAGAATTAAACGCTGGCCTGGCACCTGATAGTAATAACAGGCACTTGCATACAAATGGCAAACTCAAGAGCCACTCTGTGTTTGTTTCCAGTTTATAATGCTTAGAGACACTGAATACGACTAAATGGCACATTCTACAAAACAAGACTACAGCACCGTAACAAGTCTGAATACCTCCTGTCTCCAAGTAAGCGATCTGGTCTCAGACACGGAGGATTCTGAGTTTTGCTGTTGATACTGTTTTCGTCTAGTTCTTTTGTGTGGGCCTCTGCTAGCGCGTGCCAATGGACTCATTCTGGAGCTCATTCCAGTATAAGAAAGTCCACTGAGAGAAAACTCCAGTGTTATGTATTTTTTTATGTGTTAAATTCGATGTGCTTCTTTTTGGACTCAAACTGCGTTTGAATGCCCATTTGGCTACTTAATTAGCTTTATGACTTCGGACGAATTATGTGTCCACTTTCAAGCTGTTTGCTCGTCTGTAAAAAGGAAGCGGTTGTGTGGATTAAATTTAGTGAAATTATACAGGGAAGAGCTTTATGGGTGCTATGGTTTGAATGTGTCCCCTCTAAATCCATATGTTGAAATCCTAACCCCCCAAAGTGAGGGTATTTATTATTAGTAGGTGGGGACTTTGGGAGGGGCTTAAGTCAGGAGGGTGGAGCCCTTATGAATGGGCTAGTGCATAGTAAAAGACTTTGGGGAGATTCCTATTTTCCTCCTCCATGTGAGGACACAGGGAGAAAGAGCCAGCCATGAACCAGAAAGGGGGCCCTCACCAGAAGGTGGCTGTGCTGGCACCTGATCTTGAACTTTCCGGCCTCCGGATCCATGAGAAATACATTTCTGTTTTTTATAAGCACCCAGTCTGTCATATTTTGTTATAGCAGCCCAAATGGACTAACACAATGGTGCTATGTTTAAAAAAAACCACCCCCAAACTGGTAACAATTATTAGTATTTTTTTCCTAGAATGAGTTTATTCATTTATATTTTAGCGGTTGGCTGCAAGGTATGAGCATGTGGCAGGTGCAGAGTCGCAGACCCACTGTGTCCGTGGTAACCACGGCGTTCTGCTCTGCATTCGCTTTCTGTGGCTGTTCTGAAAAATGACTGCAGACTTGGTGGCTTAACACAGATTTATTCCCTTAAGGTTCTGGAAGCCAGAGTTCTGGAATCAGTCTCAATATCTTAAAGTCAAGATACTGGCAGGACGAGTTCCTTCTGAAGGATCTGGGGGAAATCCATTTTCTTGCCTTTTATAGCTTCTGGAGGCCACCTGTAATCCTTCTTCCTATCACTCCGACCTCTTACTTCCATCATCAAATCTTCTATTTCTAGAGTCAAATCTTCCTCTTCTAAGGATGCTTGTGATTACTGTGAGCCCACCTGCATGGTCTGGGACAATCTCCCCCTCCCAAAACCCTTTCTCAGAACTGCAAAGTCCTTTTCTTCACATGAAAGAACACTCAAAGCTTCTGGAGCCCTGGCCAGTTTGGCTCAGAGGTTAGAGAGTTGGCCTCCGGACCAAAGAGTCATGGGATCGATTCCGGTCAAGGGCACGTACCTCAGTTGTGGTTTGGTCCTTGGCCCTGGTTGGGGTCATGTGGGTGGCTGCCAGTTGATGTGTCTCTCTCACATCAATCTTTCTCTCTCTCTCTCTCCCTCCTTCCCTCCCTCCCACTCTATCTGAAGATAAATGGAAAAATATCCTCGGGTGAGGATTAAAAAATAAAAAGGTTCTGGGGATTAGAACCTGGGCATCTTGGGGGATCAGGGGTGGGCATGGGAGAGGGTGATTCTTGTCCTCGCTGGAAGCTTATTTAGGAGGGACCAGTGGACACTTAGAATCTGTGATTTAATATTCAAAGTATTCAAGGATGAATGTATTCCCATTTTTCAGATGGGGGAACTGAGGCCTTGAGAGATGTAACTTGCTCAAAGGCTCAAGTGAGTGTTCAAAGCATGTCTGGCCACAGAGCCCACACTTTTCACCCCTGTATTTTATTGCCTCTCTGCAAGAAGTCCTCAGTAAATGGTCACTGTTACTATTTTTACAGAGCCCAGAAATAAATGTTTTAGAGCCCGATTCCTGTAGTTCTGTCCTGCATTAGCTCAAGAATAAGAGAGAGAGAGAGAGAGAGAGAAAGAGACAGAGAGACAGAGACAGAGAGCGAGCGAGCGAGCGAGAGGTTCTTACTGACTTGATGCAGAAGTCACTCCTCTCCCATGGTGAGCAACACGCATGTGGGTGAGACCACAAGTGAGCAATTGACAGACTTTGTGATTTTGTAGTCTGGCATTTAAGCAAGTGCCAAGCTGATATTGATAGCAAGATTTCAGAGAAACGTCGTAAAATGATGATTAAGCGAAAAAGAATTTGAATGCTAAAGCTTAGTCTTAAATCTGTAAGTTTATGACTACTCTGCACGTTTGTGTAAAAAGCTGGTCTTAAATCTGTAGCTGTGCTCAGAATTTGGAAAGGCAGAGAGAGGGTGGAGTGGCGAGGGGCTGATCATGCCCGCTTCCCCTCTGGCAGACCCCCACTCTGCTCACAGAGATATGGGAGGTACAGGCAGTAAACTGCAGGTGGGTACCAACCCAGTTTCTGAGGCCAGATGGTCTGTGTTCAAATTCTGACTCCACTGTTTAGTAGCTATGGAACCCTGATCAGGTTTATTTGACCTTTTTGTGCCTTAGTTTCCTCAGGATAAAATGAACATAATAATGATATCTACCATATAAGGTTTTGTTAAATGAGTTAATGCCCATAAAGGCTTTCATATAAGTGCTTAATACATGTTAACTGTTATTATTATCCCCTTATCATCTCTAATGGGCTTGGGAGATCACCATGCATTTGGGAAGAGGGAGATGTTTTTCTTTAGATGGAAATGATAGGAGAGTCACTCATGGTTTGAGGGAGGAAAAGAGACGTAATAAGCTGTCTTAATCTGCTCAGGCTGCTATAACAAAATACTGTACCATAATGGGCGGGTTAAACAGCAGACATTGATTTCTCTCAGTCCTGGATGGAGGCTGGAAGTCTGAGATCAGGGTGTCAGCATGGTTGGGTTCTGGTGAGGGCCCTCTTGCTGGCTTGTGGATGGCTGTGCTCTCACTGTGTCCTCATGTGGCAGAGAGAGAGGGGGGTGGAGAGAGAGAGAGGAGACCTTCATTAAGGTCACCAATCCCATTATAGGGGCCCCACCCTCAAGAGCTCATCTAAATCTAATTCCTTGCCAAAGATCCCCACCTTCACAGTGGGGGTTGGGGCTTAAACATATAAATTTTGGGGGGACACGAACAATCAGTCCATAATATTAGCAAACAGCCAAGTTGAGAAGGTGGTTTCAGATTGCAGTAAATGCCACGAAGAAAATGTTCCTCGAGAGAATGGGCCCGTTTGTGTCCGGGATTAGGGTGAGGCAGAGAAGTCTGCTCCAGCTGGGTGTCAGGGTGGGCCTCTTTGAGCTGGGATCTGAGTGGGAACCGAGAGCTGGGAAGAGGTTTTAGGCAGATGGGGCAGGAGGGCAAAGGCCCTGAGATCGGAAAGAGCTTGAGGTATTGGGGAGACACTGCCATGAGAAGCCCAGGTGGCTGGAAACAGTGCAGGGAGAGGCCAGTGGTAGGAGCTGACATTTGGGAGATGGGCAGGGGCTGGAGGGTGAGTGACAGGCGGAGGTTTCATTCTAAGTGCAGTGAGAAGCCGCTGGAGGATCTCAGCCAAGAGGCGATGCACCCTGATCGGTGTTTCAAACTTGATGTGGTGCCTTCTAGGTGCTGCAATATGATCCACATTATTCCTATGGGGGGATGCACTTATTAAGCACTTACTGCATGCCAGGCATTTGCCAACCACTCTGCACACATGATAGGAAGTAAACTGAAAATTTCAGGAGAGGCTGCAGGGTGATATGGATACACATTCCAAAGTGAGGTGACAGAGCAAATGCAGATCTTCAAAGGAGGAGGGAAACCCACCTGCAGGGTAGAAAGAATGCATTTGTGAAGAGGATTTCTTTGAAGACAGCCAATACCAAATTCTTCCCTCCTCTCCCCTGCAGTGAGGGGCTTCGGTAAGACCACCTGGAGAGTGGGTTTTGCCTGGCACTTTGTGGGCATGGTGAGACTGGGTCTGACGTGGGAGAGTGGGGGTGGGAGGAGAGGGAGGGAGGAGGAAATAGGGAAGTAGGTCAGAGGTACAGGATGGTGGACAGGAGGTATAGACTGGTCAGAATACTGAGTTAGGACCATTTAGAAGGAGAATGCCCAAGAGGATTATCTACAGGGCGAGTCCTCTGTGGAGTGGACACTGGCTTGGGGAGGGGAGAAAATTCGAAGACAAACCAAATGTGATTATTCTCTCAAACTGGACCTTCCAGTTCCTGAATCACGACTGTATTTGAGATGCAGTTGGAGGAGTTTTTGTTCCCTAAGGCCCATATGCTGTGGGCCATGCTTCAGACAGTCGTCCACCAAATGCAAAGAAAAAATCCCCCTGTGAATACATTGTAGAGGGAAGTGCTGTTTTGATTATAACCCCCAGACCACTCCTGTTCTAACATTACTGGTTATGTATGCTATTTTCCTTAACCCGCTCTGAGGTGGGTAGTCTCCCCGTTGTAAAGATGACGCGTTTCCACGAGTCAGCACGAGGACACGACACTGGTGGGAGTCACCACTGTGCCCCGCACCAAGGAAGCACCGACGGACCGACCCCTGCACAGTTTCACAGTGAACAGCCGGAAATAGCTCAGGGGTGGTGGGTTTTGATTTTTCCTAGAAAGAAGGATGTCAGCCAATGTAGCAAGCCTTTCTCCCTCTCCCACTGAGAACAGCTTGAAAAGCTCCCTGGGAGGAAGCGAGGCTTTGGCCCTGTGGCTCGTGGCATTTTCTCTGGCATATTCCAATAGGGCAGGCCTGGGCTTTCAGGAGAGGAACATGGGGTGCTGTTTTCTCCTGACCTCCCTGGAGCCCTCTTCCCCCGCTGGCTTCAGGGAGGACCCAGCACTACAAATTCAGGGTCAGGCCTGTGGGCTGTGACTGTTTACCAGGGCCCTCATCTCATGTCCAGTGTGCTGAGCTCTGCAGGGTTGGGGAGGTTCTTAAAGTCGCAGCGCCATGCTGCAGAGGTGAGAGGTTGTATTTTTCGGAGGGGCCCTGCCTCTCAGCCTGTCCCCGATGCTCCGTTACGGTTCTCAGGAGCACCTGAAACCAGCTTCATTTGTCTCTGCCACCATCTGCAGTATAAAGCCGTTGTTAAACACCCATTGTTAGGATCACGACTATCAGATAAATAAAGCACTGCTCTATATTCAAGCATGGCCTTTACAGCATTCTATTAAAACAATAAATCAAGGCTCCCAGACTCGGCGTTTGAGCCAGCTTTTATTGCATTATTCCGTCCTCTCCATTATCCAGCTTTAAAATCCCTCCCCCTGCATTTATGATTTTGAAACATTACATCAGTTATGTCCCCATGGCACTTTAATCTAATCCAACACTTTAAGGGGGTAGGTAAGTGTTTAGGACACTGGGCCAGGCTCTGATCATTTTATGAAACCGTTGTTTTATGGAAGAACATTACCTTTATTACCAGATTCCATGGTGAGGTGGGGGGGACAATCTGGTTATAATTAGAAATAGCGTTTCTCACGAGCTGCAGCAGAGAACTCAGACATTTGAAGATGAGATACAGCTTCCTCCATGGGCCGTCGCATATTTGTTCAAGATGTCAAAAGAAAACACATCCGTGATCAGCCTGGTGCCTCTCCTTGGGGGTTTAGTGCTATCTACGGCAGCAGGTGGTTCCCGTGGGAAAACCTGGCTCTGTGCCCTGAGGTGGCATCAGTCATTCACATCACAGTTGTCACCTACATCAAAGGAGAGCCTTTATATACTGGCTAATGCAGTTTCTTAAAGTCAGCCCAACCGAACTGGATGCCATGAAACCTTTAGTGCCACGGGGTCCTTCTTACAAGACGGGAGGTCCAACTCCTGCAGGAAGGACTGGCTTCTCCATCTCTGGGGGAAGAAATGGGGGTGTGTCTCCATCAACCTTCCAGAAGCTGCCAATATCCATGCATGTAGGTCCTCAATACCCATGTCTTTTATTTTATTTGTACCAGGGTGGAGATAGTGCACAGATAAAAGTATTTTAAACAATAATAACCCAAACTATGTCAGTAGGATACTGTTTAAAATTCAAGTGGCCTGTCTTTCATATACATAAGCCTCTGGAGAAGCCAATAAATGTCAAATCATGTATTTATTGGGTCATGGAGCATTTCTGAGGAAACCTGGTGGCATGTGGTCATCGCCTTCTTCGAAGGGATCATGCAGAGTAGGTGTCAGAAGCACATCACACAGATTTCAGGACCACCTGCACAACCAGCCAGCCAGCTCTAGAGGGGGTTCGCTTTGCCAGAAGATTCCTTCAGCTCCAATGTCAAAAGTCCGTGGGCAGAAGTGTCCAAACAACTAGAGAAGATCCACATTTGGGTGGTCTTGGATGTTCCCAGCCCTTTGGGGGAAGCCTTTTCATGTTACTTGGAAATAAGCTGCCCAGGATTTTTAGTGGCCATGTGGGGTGAAGGACGGTGGGTGCCATGGAAGAAAAGCGGAAAGAACATTGGCGCTGGGAGCCGGTCTCAGCAAGGGCTCCCCCAGAACACTCTGGCCCCTGCCGAGGAGGACCCGTGCATCGCCTCTGCTCCTGCGCAGAAGGAGCCCGGAGGTGCGCAGGCGTCCGAGTCAGCGTGGTCTTCAGGGTCTGAGCTGAGCGGAATTCACAGGCAGCCAGTTTGAACATCTGTCTTCCTTCTCTCTGTTAACACCGAAAGTGAATATGTCAAACTTTTTAAAAAGAGCCGCATAAATAAATGATGTATCTTTCTTTTGATATCTCTTCCTATAGCCATTCTCTCAAACTACCTGAATTCTGCAGCCCCAATTTTCTCTTCTCTAAGATTGAAAAGGCACTATTTACGGGGTGCCTATGTGTGACAGGCACTGGGCTCAGCCATTTATGGCTGCAAGGTATGTGGAATTATCTCCATTTTACTGGTGGTGAAACTGAGGCTCCGATGGCCTAAGTTACTGAATCTACTCAGTGTCACCGCAAATGTTCAAACCGAGGTCCTCTTTCTGCTCATCCCCTACGGTGGATGCCCAGGAAATGCCTGCATCTGAATTTGGGGAACCTTTCTGAACAAATATACATATCTGTGCAATATATTCAAAACTGTTTAGCTCTGAGGCCTACCCAGAAGCAGAATCGTTGCAGAGAGCTTCAAACCACAGTCCCTGCTTCCCTAGCAATTCTTCATAACACATGGAATCCCAATCTCTTTGCAACATGTTCTAGGTTAATCATTAATCAATGTAGTTCAAGGCAGAAAGGATAAAGAATTGGATTAGCTGAAATCGAGATGAGTGTGGCTAACTATACTGATTATTTTATGTTATCTATTTGAAACATTAAAAACACAACAACAACAGTCTTGAATGGATAATGATTGGCTATTGAGGAAAAACATTAAGCATGGTGATGCAGAGAATGAAGACTGGACATGTTCTGTATGTAAAATGCACTAGAAGATTTAAAAAAATGTTTTTTTTGTTTATCTTTCTGGTAATAAAATGGGGGAGGGGTCACCTCAAACTACATATAAACAAAGTCATGTTTGTGCAAGAACTTTGGAATTTTAGAAAGAAAACTTCTTCGGAAGGAGACTCCATCCATCTAGTTTTGTTGTTAGAATAACTCTTCACTCCCTATTTGATAAACCACCTTAATTTGTTCTGTTTCTCCCAAGCCTATCACAAAAGTCCTGCACTTGAATCAACCTGCAAATTGTTTCTCAGCTTGGCCTCATAGGAGACTCAGACTGTGACAGAACGCGCCTTTCTTCAGGTCCTGCACGAGACATTTGCTTACATGTCCTTCTGAAATATTCCTGCTCTCAAGGATTCTATTGACCACACTGAAAGGAGCATCCCTCTCTGCGGGAGACAAAGGGGCATTTTCTGGCCTCTTCTTTGGAATTGCACTGAAGGGAATACTGTGTCTTTAAAAAAGAAAAAAAGTCCATACACCCAGTGAAATTGTTAGACAAGCCTGCTTTTCCTGTTCTTAGAAGAACATTAATAATTTGGACCTCACTAATGTAGAATCTATTCTAAGTCACACATATGCTTGAAAAATTACATTCATTAATAACAAACTAGGATGCTTGACATATGCTTGCTCTCCCCTGAGAATACATTATTTGAAAGTCCATTTGATACCTATTTCCATATCAATAATCAATGTGCTGTATACTGATCATTTGAATCTAATCATTAAAGCGGATCTGGAAAGAAATGGACTTTCTAATTTATAGTGATTCTGTTTTGGCTAACATATGTAGCTGTACCTAATAAGTTTGCATATCTTTGAATATCCAATAATTCAGGACTTTTTTTTTCTCTGACTGATCTTGGGCAGAATCCATTTAATTAATGAGATTTTTCTGTATTTCAGTGTTGACAGCTTTCTTTTTATGTTTAAATTTTACATTCAACAATTTTTATTCCTAGAAATAAAAACAGATTACACAAGGGTTTTGAGAATATTAATAAATGGCAACTAGAAGGATTGAGTAAGGGGAGCTGGAAATGCGTTGAGGCTGATTTCTTAACCTTGGCTGGCATCACAGGTTGGTGATGGTGGACTTTATGAGTCAACTTGGCTGGGCCATGGTGCCTAGATATTTGGTCAAACATTAGTCTGGATGTTTATATGAAGGATTTTTTTTTTTTTAGATGAGATTAACATTTAAATCAGTGGATTTTGAGTAAAACAGATGACCTTCCCTAATGTGGGTGGTCCTCATTCCATCAATTAAAGACCTTAATAGAACAAAGACTAATCTGTACTGAACGAGAAAGAATTTTGCCAGCAAATGGCCTTTGAACTGGGCTGCAACTCTTCCCTGGGTCTCCAGCGTGCTGGCCTATCCTAGAGTTTGGACTTGTACCTCCATGATTACATGAGTCAGTTCGTTAAAATTATCTGTCTATCTATCTATCTATCTATCTATCTATCTATCTATCTATCTATCTATCTATCTATCTATATCTATCTATCTCCTGTTGGTTCTGCTTCTCTGGAGAATCCCAATACAACAGGCTCCTCAGAATATTAACCGTCCAAGAAAGTACCTACCACCATGCTTGGCACATATTAGAAAATGACTGTTTAAAGCTTTCTAACTGTGATGAGTTGGCCTGCTTTCAGGCCTGATGCAGAATGACACTTAATAAATTTCATTTGTCCCTGTGTTCAGTTTGATGTTTGTATAGTCTTTAGCACAGTGGTCATGGTTAGTAAACATATGTGAGAATTTTCAGAACACCTGGCCAAGAGAGGGCAAAGCAGCCCAATGGCATAAAACTAGAGGGAAAATAAACTTTTATTTTTTTGGCAGGATTCCACCCACTGAAATGGTTTTAGGCACTTTCTAAATGTCAGGCTTAAACCAGCACATGTGAAAAGTGGAAGAGAATAGGTTGTTGAATTTAAATAGGAAAAATGTTAACTTTTTATGTGTTTAAGGGAACTTTGAAGTATTTAAACAAGCCCAACTGGCCTCCACTGTATAGTTCAGATAATAAGAGAAATGCTGGTTTCTGAGCAATGAATTGATAAAATGTATATAGTATTCACGTTATGAAATACTTTTTCCTTCATAAAAGTGATGCATAGGAAAATACAGTCAGTTTGTAAAATATAGAAAGATAGAAAGTAGGGTGGGAATCACTTTTAAAAAGATGATTATCATCAACATTTTGGAATATTTTCTTTCAGTCTTTTTTTTCCCCTATGCCTTTTCCTAGTGTTTGGATTTTACATAGTTGTATTATATTGTAACACACAAAATAATTTGTATTCTTTTTTCTGTTTATATAACATGACTATTTATTGAAAATTTATGGAAGTGTGGCCAAATTGCCCAACGAGAGGATCTAATTTCCCTGGATATCACAGCAAAAGACTGTAAAAATAAAGAAAAAAATAACCTGTTGTTACTGTCAGAACATTTTTTTCCCTTCCCCATTGGTTTAGTGTCTGCGTGAACCTCTCTGGACTATCAAACCACAGCAGTATCTGAAAGGTGAATAGTCCAGGCTAGTGGTTACGTGCTTCAGGTCCGACCCTGCTGGAGTAAGTGGAGTAAGGTTGGGCTCCTTTCCTCATCTGTAAAGTGGGGATTATAAACCTTCCTCTCTCATAACTATTGCAAGGATAACATGAAAACATGGAGAAAACACTCAGAGCAGTGCCTAGAACATCACGGGCTCTCAATCAATGGTAGCTATTAGGAGATGGCATGAGACTGCTTATATTCAACCATTCATAACTTTGCAAAGACAATAATAAACCCCCAGTTAGCCAGTGCAACGTATTACGCGCTTTACATAGATGTCTTATTAGTACATCTGTTCCTGCAGGCATTGCCGCACTCCTGCAGATGCCAGGACAGGCTTGGGGACGTTACACAGCTTTCCCAAAGTCTCCCGGCTGGGAAATGGGAAGACAAGCCACCTATTGTTCAGGATCTCCGGTGGCCTTTAAAGCAAGTAAAGCCCAGGTATCTCGGGTCTCACCTGTGCAGATGTGGGAGCAGCTGCAAGGGAGAAAGAAGTGGGAGGGAGAAGAAAGAGGGGGGGGGTTTGAACAAGTTTGCTGTGATTCACAAGGGATCTGGGAATTCACATAAAGAATAGGAGTTACTTTGAAATCTCTTTTAGTGGCTGCACAAATGATTTCAGTCTCGATGCTCAGAGATTAGACCATCTGAGTTACAACTTTTGATCATTGTGTTCAAAATCATTTTTTTTTCGGTTAAAAATTCAAAACAACAAGAAAGGAGAATGTCTGTTCTCCATGAGGAATTGCATAAAAGGAAGACACACGTTTTCCTTTTCCAATTTTCTCTAGCAAATAAGTTGTATCTGAGAATGGTAACCGAGAATGTGAGTCTGTTCTTACGCATGATTATATCATCAGCAAACAGCTTTTGAAGGAAACACCCAGGGTAATTTATCAAGGAAACTGCTTTCGACTCTGTTCTTTTCCCTGGAGTGTATGAAACTTCAGCAGGTGACAAGTTGGTGTTTAGCATGACAAGCTTGTGAAACTGTAACAGCTAGCTAGAAAAGGGGCAAGTTGATTTGGCTTCTTTCATATATGAAATAGAAGAGAGAAAGAAACTAACACGCACTGAGCCTTTTGAACCTACTGGATCCTGGGCTAGGAGCTTAACAGACATGTAATTTACATCGAATTTCATACATATCCAATTTAATTGTCACAGAATTCCTTTGTCCATTCAGCTAATAGTCACTGAGTGCCTGTCGCTGGGCAGATGCCAGGTGAGGTGCTGGGTTTGCAAAGTGCGCAGGTAGAACTAGTGAGGAAGACAGACACTCGGCTCTGAAGGTGCCATGCTGTGGAGGCGGAGGGTGAGGTGAGGATGCACAGGAGGGCCCCTCCTCTAACAGGTGTGCAGTTGAAAACACCGGGTTGTTAAAATGATTGTGCTGACTAGCAATGAGTCCAGGACTCCTCGCTGTCTATGTGACTCCTTCAAAGCCATTGTTGCACATCATCTCTCGGAGAAGCTCCAAGGAATCCATGTAAAACATTTCCCCGCTGTCTTCTTTATGCTCATACGTGTTTTGCCTCATCTGCTCCCCATTTCTGAAGTGTGACTGTGTCTCCTCTTACCCGGGTGCATTTTGCTCCCTAGCTCCCTGCTCTCCCCTCTCTTCCTGTGGGGCTGAAGATGTGATGATAACCGTTGAAGTAGCATCAGTGATCCTGACAACACAGCAAAGAGCCTGCAACCACTGTTCACAGTCCTCAGCTACTCTTGCCTTCCTGTGAGCTCCAGAGCGGGAACGCTTGGCTTCTACACCCCCTTCTCTCTGGTTCACGGTGGGGACCACAGTGGTTCACTGTCACACATTTCTCTCCTCATTTAAGTGGTGTGATAAGAAGTGGTACAGCAAACTTGCTGTAACAGGCCGGAGAGTAAATCCTGAGACTCTAGAGGTATGCTTTACGGTCTCGGCCACAGCTACCCTACTCGCAGTTCATCGTGTAAAAGCATCAGGAAGATGAATGATGAACTCCTTTGGGTTGAGGACTTCCTGTGGGTCTGCTGGAAATGTTTCAGAATGGACTGCAGTCTGTCATTTCCCTTTCAAACCCCTCCTTTCCTCTCCCCTTCCCAGGGCCCAGACCTGCGCCGGTCTGCCGGCTTCCCCACCTCCTCTGCTTCCCTCTCCATTGTCCCTCACTGGCAGTTTCCAGTGGGACATTTGCATGTCTAATCCCATTCTGGCATCTACTCTTTGGAGAATGCAAACTAACACGGTAGGAGCTGTAGGCGGGGCCCTGTCCACGCACATGGTCGGACACGCGGTTCAGCTGGAGCCTTGTTTTACTAGCAGGTAGACCAAGCACTTGTCCCTCCCACTGATACAAAGCAGCGGAGTCAAATGTGTTCCTTTGCGGGTACAGCTGTGGTCACCTCAGAAGGGGACACAATGCCACATTGTCCTCTTAAATATTTTCCTGATGGCAGCTAACTCGAGGATTCGAACCACTCTTCAGCTGTGTGGGTCTTTGTCAAAGGCGGCCTCTCAATATCTCCGAACATCAGCTCCTCACCGAGGCATTTCTTTCGGCGGAGATGCCACAAGTCCCACACCTTTCCAGAGGCTCAGCATCGATCCGTTTCTTTCCGGAGCAATTTGCGGTCCTCCTCTGTCCTCTTGACAACGCAAGTCAAAGTGCAGAGTTCATAAAGGAGTTTATAAACAGACTGGCTCCCTCTCTTGCCCAAAGTGATTGCTCCAACTTCGGAACACAGGGCTGTTATTACCTGGCCACTAGCTCAGCTCTTACCGCCAACATTTCTGTTTAGTGACAGCTATTGTACTATTTTTTGTATGTTTTCTTTTTAGTGCATAAAAGGAATCACGAAGAAAAGGGTTGAGAGAGAGAGGGCCTACAGAATTAGAGTGCATTCTGGTATTTTGGGAGGACACAGGTTCCAATCCCAATTCAGATATTCCTCTCGTGAGTTTATTATTTTTTATTGTTGAAAGTATTACAGATGTCCCTCCCCCCGCTTTTCCCTCCTTGACCCCCTCCTCCCCGCTCCCACCCATCTCCTGCTTTCCCCAAACTAGTGCCTGTGTCCATTGGTTGTGCATAGAGGCATATAAATTCTTTGGTTTCTCTCTTATACACCTTCATTTTCTCATCCAGAAAAGGGAATGATAATGCCTCATGGTTCTGGGAAAGTACTTGATGTAAGCGCTCCATTTATGAAGGATCCCTGGAGTAATAGAGGTCAGGGAGCAGGGCTCAATCCTTGGACACCAGAGGCCAAAGGACCATCATGGAGGGACAGCCAAGGGGGCCTAGCGTGCTGGGTATTAGTAGCAGGTGCTAAATAAATGAGAGCTAATATTTAAGCTCTATGCGTATGCTGAGTCACACGTTTAGAATTACATTATAGGCTCCCAAAGGCCAGTGCAAT
This sequence comes from Tadarida brasiliensis, assembly GCA_030848825.1. Lineage (NCBI taxonomy): Eukaryota > Metazoa > Chordata > Mammalia > Chiroptera > Molossidae > Tadarida > Tadarida brasiliensis. Next base: position 231,524,260 of record CM061257.1, on the reverse strand, counting down.
CGGGAATCCCTGTGGCAGGGAGAGGCCTTGCCCAGTATGTACGTCACACATACTGAATGGATAAATACAAGCAAGGAGCTTGAGGTGAACTCAGCCTAGCACCTCAGGAAGGGTAGGAGGTCACCGGTGCAGGAATATGTCTTAGCTCTTGCTCCCCAAGTCTGTTTTCTTTTTCTCAAAACAAGAACAAAAGGAGGCAGGAGCTGGCTTTGAGAGGACACAGGATGTTCAATTGCTCACCCGTTCAGCAAGCATTTGTTAGCATCCTCTACGTGCCAGGCTCTGGGCTTGGCGGTCAGAAGTGGAAGTGGAAGAACACTCTATCCATGTCTTCAGGGAGCGGTCAGTCCAGGCATAGAAGGAGGTTTTGGCAGGTTGCCATGGAGCCCCACCCAGGGTAAGGAAGTCTCCTGAGGCAAACGAACTGCCACCGGAGGTTAGTCTGTGGGTCAGCGAGGTACCAGCAGGGAGCACATCCCAAAGACTAGAGGTTGCAAAGGAGCTGGTTGTTGAGGGGATCAGACTATTGTTCATGAGCCACGTGTCAGCCAAAGTCCAGAAAGTAAGGTGTCTCCCAAGAAAAGGAGATACATGCTTCAGGGACAGTAGCTGGGGTGTGAATATCATTACCTTCACCGACAAAATCGTAGATAAGATGTCTGCTTGGGGATACAGCGTGGAGTCCGGGTGTGCACACCGTATGTCTACAGCAGTGAGCGCCGGCAGAGAGGAGCCAGCATCTTCGACGTGACGTTCAGAGACAGACACGCTGTATCTCCAAAGGCTCTTCTGGAACAGGAGGAGAGGTCTGTGGCAGCCACATTGACACACGCCAGCCCTGAGCTATCACAACACATTGACAGATAGCTGGGCTCTATGGGGTTTATTTCTCCAGGGGTCGTGGGTTACATCCCCCGGCTCCCCCGCAGGCAGGTGTGTGAGAAAATGCTCGAAGGAGTCATTTAGTTTCTCTAACCGTCGGCTCCATGTCCTTTTTCAGCCCTCAAGTAGATTCTTTTCCATGAAGACACTCATCCCCTCATGTGCCTCTCCTGGGCCACGCCAGGACTCTGATTTCTGCATTTCCTGACGATGCGTGCAGGAGTGAGCTCCGTTTCATCCCCCTTCCTGCCGCCATGGCATTAAGGCCACCATGAATGAGTTTCCACTTTGTGCTGGGAGCCGGCCTGTCCCGTCTGCTTCATTGTCCGTGGCCTGCCCTTTCCCCACCTCTTCCTACAGACCCCTTCTTTCTTCCTTAGTAGGTCCTCACCTCCATCTCCCGAGTATTTTCATTTACCCTGTAATCATGTTCTCCGCTGTTAATCAAGTCTGCATCATTTATTTTTTCCCTATTCAATGGGTAACGTGGTTTCAGTGTGCTTTCTGTCAGTCATCTAAAAACGGTTATTAAGCATTAAGTGTGACTTCTCTGAGGCCGCGCGTGTCATCCTGCTGAGAACGCTCGGCTGGGGATCGCACCGAGGGATACAGACGGTCTCCATCATCTTCTTCTCACTTGTTCCCACAGAGTAAGTGGCGCAACTCAAGCTCTCTTCAAGTTCAGCAGCCTCACGTGTGGCTGGACCTGGCTGCAGGTGCCCCTTCTCTTCTTTATCTGATTCCCAAGTAATAACTTGAAGCCAGTCAGGCTGCTGGTCTGGCCGCTGTGACCTTTATTTTCCAGGCCATCCTTTGGGTGCCTCAGATAAAGTGGCCAAGCCAACCCACTGAGAATCACAATGCATTTCTTTCGCTGCCACACTTTGGCCTGGAGTTCAGTTACAGTCAGACTTCAGCCTATGGCTCCCACAGATCCCACTGGGGGCCCATCACTGCGGCTCTTATTTATATCATCTATTAATATCTCCTGAGAGTGTGTATGTTGTTGTTTTTTTTTTAACATTTTTAAGAACTAAAAAGTAAACTTTTTCCTAATATTCAAGCAGTATGTGTGTCATATAAAAGTTATAAAATGCAGATAATTAAAAAAATGTACCCTTTATCCCACCATCCAGAGATGACCTTAGTGTTTAATCGTATCTACAGTTATAGATATATACACAAGAACCCATAATTGTGTGTGTATGTGTGTTATACACACTTTTTATTTTATAAAAATAGAATCATACCATAGTACCTAAAATTTTGTAGCATGCTTAATATATCATGAACATCTTTTCATGTCAATGCATATTTATCTGTTTTACTTTTCAGAGCTAAATAGTACCACATCATCTCAGTGTAGAATACTTTGCTGAACTGATTTCTCTTCTGGGTCATTTAGGTTGCTTCAAACTTTTCATTATATATACAAAATACAGACATAGCTAAGTCTTTGTACACAGCCTTATTTTTTCCTTAGCATAAATTCTTCCAAGTAGAATTATTGAGTCAGAAGGCACATTTTTGAGGTTTTGAACCCTCCTGCCAAATTACCCCTTCCCCCATCTTGGGTTAATACTCACCAGAATATACACAACTAATTTACCCATTAGTTGGAGTATACCCATTTCTGCTCACCCTGAGATTTTTGAGTCAGTAGGAATATTGTGGTCCTGGAGAGGCTCTGAGAAAGACAGATAACAGGTGTCTGGGATCTGGATAACAGAAAACAGGTGACCACAGGTCGATCATAACTCTACAATGCCAGCTTTGGACACTCCCACATTGTGTTTGGAAGCTCACCAGCAGAACACTGAGCATTCTTCTAGGTCCGCCCACTTAGCCCATACGATGATGCTTTTCCTGTTGCCTCATTCTGTCCTGACCACCTTTATTTCTATTCTATGTCACTCTCTGTGATCCCCAGAACTCGATTCTGTGCTCACCTCTTTTTTTCTCTGCTTTTATGTGTGTAGGGGCTGCTTCTCCACCGTGACTTAACTTCTTGAGGGAGAAGAATGTTTGAGTGTCTTCCAGAAGTTCAACCTTGCCAGGCACCTGACAATGCATTCAGTAGGTAATAAATCCTGCTGACCCAGCTGACTTTCAGACTAGACAGGCTTATCCTGGAGCTATTGCTTAGTGGGCATTTCTAGGAAGTTACATAAGTCATAAAAAAAATAGTGGTTTGGATGGAAAGAGTGTGTTCTTTACAATTTCTAGAAAACAAAACCATATACTGTGCTGGGAGAACCTTCTCCTAAGCCTTCAGAGAAATGCATCACGTTCTTTATTATCCCCTCGAGGAGTCATTTAGCTTGCTATTTTCAAGCTGTGTTACATGGAAAATCGAAGCTTAAATCAAGTTTGCTTCTTGTTGTCCCTCAGTTCCAGTCTCTTGATTTTATTTCCTGAGCCAGAATTTGTAGGAGGGAGGGCACGTGCCTAGACTCAGTGGAGATAATATGCTGCTTACCTCAGGGGTAACGGATGCCCAAGGAGGGCTTGCCTTCTTCCCAACACCCTCTTGCCCTTCCCAAATTAGCACATTCTTCCAAAACTTTGATGAAAACTACAACAGAGGCAGTTTCCCTTAACGTTAACGCTAATTCTCACTTGGCATTCTGTTCAAATAGCTTCCCAACCTTCCCTAACAGTGACTTGCCTGTCCGTTTCCTTGAGCCTTGAGATTAGTGGGTTGGGTTGAGAAGATGGAGTTTTGAGTGATAATAAAAAACATTGCTAAATTGGGATGGTTATCATTTGGTAGTAATTTGATATAGTAAGAGCACCGTGAGTCATATGTGCATGTATATGAGTCATATAAACAGAGAGCAAAGAGCACGCGTCACGGGGATCACTTATAAGCATACCTTCTCCACAGTCCAATTGCCTGTGAGGTCTGGAACTGGGTGGAAAGGTGGGGACAGAGTGGAAAACGAGGGGAGCATAACCATCTCTCAGGACAGGCTTCGGGATCAACAGATTGACCAAGGTTTGTGATTTATTAGTTGGGAATAGCCACACTCAAGCGCTTAGCATTGATGGATATTTTTCTCATTACATTTCAAACATAGAAAATGGTTCTTTCTGAATGAGAAATCTGGGGCCATTTTAGTCATTAGTCATTTGAAACTTTCTCTGCTGGTGTTACATAGAGGGGGAAAAAAAAAATGACAAGAACTAAAACACATTCCTTGCTCTGAATTGCTGATGTAGAACAAAATGAAATGCTTAAGCTCAGTAACTCTATTAGCCTGGTGGTTTGCTTCTTTTAATTTATTCTATTTCTATTTTAATAGCTTTGTTGTATTAAAATCTTTTGTTATGTGGGAACTAAGACTAATGGAATGCATACTATGCTGGATGTATATGCATATGTATTAACTCTTTAGCAGGTCCCTGTGGCACCTGTAATGAAACCTAAGTCCCTACCAGGAAGGTACTCAATTAATATTTGATTGTTGAACTGAGTGGGCTCAAACAATGAAACCTCAATTCACACGAATGAGTGGAGGTAGATACTCTGAAAATCCTAGAGAATTTCAAAGTGTTGGCTTATCTTTAGATATGTCGGTGTCACAGATACACCTGCCAGGTAGCCTGGTTGTAAACTCAGCCTAATTCAAGGCTACTCTCTGTAGCTGAGTATATACAGTTGGGTGATCTGCAGAGAACCATTGTCCTTGAATAAAACCAGAATAAATCATCTCAAAATATGCTACTTTTGCATAGGATTGTTTTGAGCTGAAGGCAGTTGAGAAGCAGATACAAGAACTCCCTCCCCTCCCCTTATTTGTCTAAAAGCAGGAAGGATACAAGTTAATCACCAGAGACAACTTTAGACCCTATTGGCCTGGAGATGAAATCAGAAGAATCTACATAACACATTTTATGAATGAGCCTTTATCTATCATTAGTTTCCATTATATTTACCCTTCCCACAGTTTGCCCCTGTCGCCCTTTGAAAGCCTAAAATCACTTTCCTTTGTTCTATCATTTCTCTATAAATTTATTGTTCTTTGTTGTAAATGCTTTATAAGCCTGAATTCTAAACCACTTCTTTGAGTTACTCATCTTTGGGTACGCTCATGTGTTACGTATGCGACACACTTGTTAATGAACTTGTTTTTCTCTTGTGAATCTATCTTTTATTACAGAGCCCCAGCTGAGAACCTAAGATGGGCAGAGGAAAAAAAGATTTCCTCCCCTTCCTTCTCCTGTTCTGACAGGCTACATCAGATTGTAGGTCTCCCAGGGATTTCCAGTGGACTTGCATAGTTGCCCATGGCACTGACTCTCGGATATTTGGCTGCTCATGCAAATAGGCTCAAGCTAGGATCCTCTGGGCCAGTTTGGATCACTCTATCAGGAGTCCTGATGGCTTCTATTTTCATAGTTGTGGCATCAGAGATAGTGTAGTAGTCATGGTAACTGGGATCGTTTGTAAAGGTGGTGGGTGCAGCACAGCATCTGCAGACTAGAGTTTACACGGCTTTTTCCTGCACTCTCTCAGTTGGTCTCTTGTGCAGCCACAGGAACTAGGAGTTGTTTTCTCACTTCAGATAAGGAAATTGAGGCTCAGAGAGGTTAAAAGACGTATCGACGTCCATGCAGGGACAGTGTACTATAAAGTTTGAACTTGATGCTGGAATTCTGGCCTTGCATACTGGTTCCAGGACAATGTAGGGAATTGGTGAATGGCAAGCTTCAGGGAGCAGGTCTGTTTACCAAGGGTCATGAGCAAAAGCAGTGAAGAGATGTATGTCTTTAGGTTGGATGTCAGCGTGTCTGAGGTGCAGGCTGCTCTCTACGAAAGGGACTTGGAATCATTAAAAATGTTAGAGAATATTCACAGATGGATCTGCCTTTGAAACACACACACAAACACCCCCTCCATCAACTCTTGAAGGCACAACAAAAAGCACACAACTTATGTAAGCATCCAAAGTTATTTTAACCAGTTATGACAGACATGTTTAAAAAATGAGGTAAAATGTTTCCTGCCTTCTTAAACAGATAATATGAAGTGATTCCTAAGCTTTGTGAGGGCAGGAATCATGTCTATTTCATTTATGTGACATCCTCAGCACCCAGCTCTGTGTGTAGCACACAGTGGGCATTTTATAAGCATTTGTTGACTGAACCAATGAGTAAAACCAATAAGCACATCTAAATAGAACACAATGAAGCTTAAAGAAGCTCGCATGTTTTGGTGGTGATCTCATTTCGTTAGTGGAGAACTTTGAGTGTTTGTGGTCTATCCTATACCTTCATTTATATTTATTTATTTTTTTTATAACTCATCACTTTTTTCTGGATATGCATGGAAGCACTTACTTAGCCATAAATCCACCGTTGCTAAACTCAGCTAGAACCAAGTCAAGTTTCACCTCATCTCCATCTGATTTGTGTGGCCTACAGCACCTTGGATCACTTTTCTAAATAAAAGGAAAACCGTTTGGTTGCTGACAATCCACTATTTTAAATATACCTTCAGGTATGGATTTTCCATAAACCCAGTAAGCAGACCAGCCTGTTTGGCTTTTAATTCGGAAATTTACTAGGTCTTCCTAGCCATTTGCAGATGCAAGCTCATTCTTAATTGTTCATTTTTATTCTCACCCCAAACATAGTAAATCTTAATGGCTGTGCTTTCCACTTTAAGAGGGAATGTGGTAGCTGTAGGAAAAAGTATTTGAAACACATAAGATTAGCAACAATATAATAACGTTTCCAAGCTGTTCATAAAAACTTATATTGACTTTCAAAGAGTAATTGTGCTGAGATGGTTTTTGAAGGGACCCTCCAGATGGATGCATTCTCCTCACCTCAAGTTATTGTCATAACATGTTTTCTTTCATCTCTTAGTCATTCGGAACCGTGAAAATTCTATTTTTCTACTTTAATTACAGAACTGGTTGAGAATGTATTCTGTTGTTTGGCAGTATTACTAACACACTCTATTTGTTTATGGCTCTTTGAGAAAGCCATTTTAATAAGGTCATATTTGCAATTTAAATGAACTTTAATATTTCTTGCAGGGACTAGGGTTGCTTATTTACGTGAGGGGTGAACCCAATAGAAATTTATGGTTTAAAAATACCTTCTCCTCTTTTCTTTTCAAAATGGTGCATCTCAGGTGATAAACTCTTTCAACTATATTTATAATTTTTTTTTCCAGAAAAGGGCAGAGAATCCAAATCAGTGAAATATATCATAACTCGAAATGGGGTTTTTAATACTGTATTTTTCTGCTTTTCCCATTAAAATCTCTAACCAAAACCTCTATTGTATTCATGGATAAATATTACTCAGTCACAATCGTGTGGGTGAATTCTTTGTGCTGTCAATCTCATGGCGCAGACAAGCAATAACAAAACAAAGCAAAGCAAAGACTGTTCTTTGAACTTGAAGGAGTGTCTATATATTGAATTTATTTAATCATACTTGATGGAAAAGACTTTACATAAAGGATGGAGCCCTTCCATTTACGAATCAAAAAAAAAAAAATCTATAACTGAGTGTGTCAGGCAGGCAACTTTATATTGTATCCCTACAACTCAGTTATTTCCAGGAGGGCTGAGTTTAGAGGAATTCATTTAATTTGTTGAGAAATTGTTTCTTGATTGGGGCGATGAGAAACAGAAAGCACCACCATCCTCTCCCTGGCTTGACTCCTGCTGCCCATTGCGTAAGGGCTTTAAAGATGCTCTGTTGGAGACACAATAAAGAATAAAACAAGGGTTAGAAAATATGAATAAATGAAGCTTAAGTAGTACATGCTCTGTAGGCACCGGCATTGAAAATAACGTGACTAGCCCTGGCCAGTATGGCTCAGTGGTTGGAGCATTGGCCTGCAGACCAGAGAGTCCTGGGTTCGGTTCCTGCTAGGGGCACGTACCTTGGTTGCAGTTTGTCCCTGGCCCCAGGTGGGGTCGTGTGGGTGGCAACCACTCAATGTGTCTCTCTCACATCGATGTTTCTCTCTCTCTCTCCCTCCCGCTCTGTCTGAAGATAAATGCAAAAAAAAAATGTCCTCGAGTGAGGATAAAAAAAAAAAAAAAGAAAGAAAATACGTGACTACATTGGAATAGAAGGACTCTTACATAGTTCTTATACCAAGATGAAGAATGAGAATGAGATGAGTTGTATAAGTCTTCTGTTAGCTTAAAAAATGAAAATTTATCTGCAGAAACAAAATTCTATGAGGAACTCAATCTCAGTGAAATGCTCCTTCTTTCTTTCCCTCCTTCCAACTAATGGTCTATTCGATTTCACCTATTTGAAAGACTTGCTGTTCTTTTGAGTCAGATAACCCATTGGTTACTATCTTGTCTCTCTCCTTCACCAAAGAATAACCTCAATTACCATTTCTATTTCCTCACCTTATACTTACTCCTCAATCTACATCCTTCCCATGTCCACTCCTGTCATTTTGCCAGAACTCGTCTTGCCAAGTTCACCAAGACTCCCACAATTGGAAATCCAACGGACACATTGTCCCCTTGGTTTGTGTGACTTCTCTAGGGAATAGATTTGGTTTATATTGTCGTCCTTTCCCCTTGTCTTATGAAATCTCACTTCTACTCATTTGTCTGTGGTTATTCCTTCTTGATCTCTTTCCAGAATGCTGAGATCCTAAATGTCGGTGTTTCTCAGAGTGCTCTGTGTCCTCTCACTCTATAAACTTACCCTGGTAGCTTCGTCTGTACTTATGGTCTTGGCTACCACTTATGTGAAGTAGGAGAGGGCGTTTCTCATTGTGTTTTGAACTGGGGTAAAACAGTGGCTCCCATTGGGTTCTATGGTTGTCATCTCCATGAAACAGCCCTAAATCCATTCACCCAATCAGAAGTCTGAGTTGTAGGTCCTTTCCCTTTGCCACCCCATATCCAACCAAATAAGTCATCAGTTTCTAGCTCCTTAAAATGCCTCTCAAATGCATCACCCTCTTTCCATTTCTTCTGCGTCTGTCTTGATCCCAGTTATTTATTCTTGCCTCAATACCTTCCTACCTTGAGTCAGGCCTCTATTCTCAGAGCCTCCCTTCATGCTACATTAGAGATAGCTTTCTAAAACATAATGCTTGATAATACTACTCTCCTGCTTCAAACTTCCAATGGCCATCTAAAACTTTTGGTACAAATTCCCAATTCCTTGGCCATCTCTTTGTTCTTGCTTTCTTTTTTTAAATATTATTGACAAAGAACATACAAAGAAGTTGATCTGTATGATATGGAGTCATTGGAATTTGTCAAGATCCCTTTTTGTGGACGTACACAGAATGACTTTTCATTATTAGATTAATGTATGCTTGTGAAGAATAATTTTCTCTGATTGTTTTTATTGATCAAGATTAGAACTCACTTTGATTTTTCAATCTGGGAACTTAAATATTTCTTCATTCCTAGGAAATTCAAATGTTACCTTTTTCTTATTTTTATTTTTTCCTCTGTAAATCCTATTAGATATACGTTAAATGGCTTCATTGTATTCATTACATATTTGAACCTCTTGTTGACATTGTTCATCTCTTTATACGCCTGTGCAAATTCTGGATGGTTTCCTTAGCAGTCCCTTCCAGTTCGTTAATTGTTTAATATGCCCATTTCTTCTTGTATTTCAATCGCTGCATTTTCCAGTCTTACTCAATTCTTTTAAAAACCCACTTCTTAAAACATAGTGTTTTCTTCTATCATTAGTGTTTCTATTCTTTTTGTTTTTGTTTTTTGTTCTCTTTAATGATTTTAAGAATACCAAATTTCAGTATTTAAGCATTGTAAGCATTTTAGTTCTTAGAATGCTAATTCTCCTGCTTGCTACAACTGCTGATTCTCCTTAGGATGGTATATGTCTTCCTGTGATTTTTAAATTTTGATTGTGAACTTATCTTCTGTGGGTTTTTTTCTCCTGTGGAAGCCTTATATATTTGAATTGTGGAAATATCCCTATAGAACAAATTTGGACTTTTTTTCTATGGGACCCAGAAGTTTCACTGCCCCATGACCAGTATTGATGTTAATTTCCAAGCTTGATATTTTTGAACCATGTACTTAGAATGAATTTGGATTCTATGCTTGTCATTGTACACTTGGGTGGTATGACATCCTAAAAGACATTTCCCCCATCCAGAGATAGTGTGGTGGTGCTGAGGAGGCAGAAATCCAACCACTTAGCTTAGTGAACACAATGTTTCTTCACCTGGCTGTTGTCCTCTCTGTAGTTAGCTTTTGCCTCTCCTCTACATGGGCCCTTCCCTCCTGCCAAACTTTTAGGACACTGCTTCATCACAGTGCTGGGCACATCTCCACTTGTCCTAATGTTTGGAATGCCATTTCCCCTCTTCCTTGAAGAGATAGTGTCTCTACTTTCTTCAGAGTATATATTGGATGTCATTTCTTCTGAAAATCTTTCCTGGACCCTCCAGTCTGAATTGGAGGGTTTGCTTGGGTGTTCTCTCAGCATCATATGCATATTTTTTCTCATAGTACTTATCACAATGTAGTGTGGTCATTTCCTTGTCTGTCTCCCTCACCCTGCCTCCCACCAGACTAGAGGAGGGAGATGCATGAAGACAGGGACCAGGTCAGATTCATTTCTGCGTCCTATTGTTGATTCATGCAAGTTTCTTTTCAGTGTCTCCACAAAAAGGATTTAAAAACTCTGCAGTCCAGCCCAGCTGGTGTGGCTCAGTGGACTGAGTGTTGTCCCATGGACTGAGCTGTCCTGGTTCAATTGCTGGTCAGGGTTGCAGGCTCAATCCCTCATTGGGGGAGTGCAGAAGGCAATGTCAATAAGAGATACGAGTTCCACTGAGTTAAATTAGGCACATGTCATTTAACCCAGTTGAGCCTGCCCTCACTGGTCGACTCTGAGAAAGACTGAAGGCAGAATTTATATGATGTCTTTGTGTAGGCTGTCTTGTGGTACCTTTCACATAGTGGAGCACCCTAAATTATGCATTCATTCATGAATGTGTAAAGAGCACAGTTTTACACAGGATTGGTAAACATCGGTCAACAGGTCAACTCTAACGACAGAGCATGTGTGATTAAATTACATCTCCTTGAAGGCATTTCTGCCAGTTGAATTAAACTCAGATCTGACACCACCTGACATCCAAGGCTTTTTTTGGACCCAGGCTCGACAGGGTCCAAAGTCACTCCATCTGCATAGCCTTCCTCCCTGTTTCCACTTGCCAAGTGTTCCTTTAAACCCCATCTCCCTTAGGAAGACTTTCTAGATTTCCCAAAGCAGGTAGTGAGCTCTTTATCTTCTGAATTCTCATACTTTCATGTCTGCAGTCCTGATTATACCATATTTGGTCATGCGTTTTTCTCTATGTGCGTATGTCTTAGGACCCCTCCCCTGTCACTCCTATTTCTTTGGGGAATAGACACCACGCCATTGTCATCTCTGGGGCACCAACATGTTTAGCACCCTGATATGACAGATGTTTGATGCATAGCTGAGAAATGAATTTACAAAGTAATATGAATGCAAGGTGCTTTTATCTCATGACTGGCTCTGCAATCAAAGCAGGTAATGTGTGGAGTATACTAGGGTGGCCTTACAGAGAGTCCAGCAGCTCAAGCTCCCTGAAATGGCCATACACATAACCACAAGGACAGTCATGTTGGGGCCAGAGGCTTGTGCCCTAGCAAGGGATAGGCTTGAAGATTTAATTTAAAGTAAAAGCCACACCCTTCAGGTACCTGGAAGGACCATAATGGGTGAAGGAGAAAAGAGCATTATGAGTTTAGAGAGATTCTCAGGGGCCATTGACCTTCCTGGGTCTTAGATCGAAACAGAGATTTTCCTTTCCACCAAATGAGTGCCAGCCCCTGGTTCTTGGCTTCCCAACTAATATAGGTTGAACATTTGAACTTACTTGAAGCTAAAACCTTAGGAAACCTGAAAATTCTGTTTCCAGATAACATTCCATCGACTTGCAATACTGATTCTTTTTCTCAAATCTATGCCCAATGCTGACCCCAAGATCAAGCCTGAAAATGTTTCCTTGACATCAACAGGGTTGTCTTTTTGTTTTTAATCCTCATCCAAAGATATGCTTATTGATTTTTATATAGAGAGGGACATTGATGTGAGAGAAGCATCGATCAGTTGCCTCCTCTGCGCACCCCAACCAGGGATCGAACCCACAACCTAGGTCTGTGCTCTGACTGGGAATCAAACCCATAACCTTTTTGGTGTGTGGAACAATGCTCCAACCAACTGAGCCACCCGGCCAGGCCAGAGGTATCTTAAATAATGCCAGACTGTGCTAAAAACAAATGAACAACAACGAAAAGAAAAACAGTCCAGGGGATTCTGGTTGCAATATGCCTGTTCTCCTTCAGTGGCAATGAGAGACATGGTGGTTCTTCAGACTTCATGAGAAATGATAGAGTCATTCTAGCCCCACCATCTGAAGCCAGAGATGCCCCATGATGGGGTGGGATAGGCAGTAACAGAGGGCTCCTCGGGGTCCAGACACCTTCCATGGTGACACAGACAGGTCTTGAGAGTAGACCAGGGCTATGTATAGAAGCTAGAGGATGGCGTCATTGAAGAAAGATTCTAAAGGAGTGGTCACATCTAGAGTTGGAGGAGGTGATGGGAGTGGTTGGTAGAGGATGAGAATTGGCTGGGAAACTTTACTGTGAGTTGACTAAGCATGAGCTAAATAGATGGAAAGCAGGATGGTGGTTGTGTATGCTGGATTTTGGTCCCTTCTATTCATTCCCTCTTGGTATAGAAACATATATCAATGTTCTTTGTCATGTAACTTTACAGTATCCCCCAATAATATAGGCTGGGTCTACTTCCTGGCCTCTTTGATGTTGGGCTTAGTCATGTGACTTGCTTTCATCAGTGGAACATCAGCAGACATGACTAGAGGCTTTAAAAGGACTCGTGTGGTTTGACTTAGTTTCGTAGGGCCCTGTGATCTCCCATGAGAAGAGCTCACACCAGGAATCCACGTGAGTAGACCCAAGAGTGACTGGAGTCCAGCCTGGCTCAGTCAAAATCAGCCTAGATCAGGCAAACAACAGATCACACAGCATTAGCTGAGATGTTTGTTACTCAGCAAAAACTGACTGATACTAGTTTTCTTAGCAAAAGTGTAGGGATAGAGGCTGGGGTTGGTGAACAGATTTGTGCAGGCGGGAGTGATTTCTAGCATATGTGAACATTAGACAATGCATACTATTATCTCATAAAATGGCTGCAACTTTCCTGGGCTTCATCTTTCTATTTGAAGCAAGGTCATGCACATAAAAGCCCTGCACTCCACCGAGAATCGCTATTCCAGAACCAGTGGGATTCCACTGGCCTCAGTCAGGGGAAACATTGCACTTGTGTTTCTCTTTTTCTTTGTCGTATACACTGTTAACTCTAAGCATGATGAAGTACCAAGATCCTGCTCCCTCTCGTCAGAGACGGTTCCCTCTTGTCAGATATTTGCAGGTATTTTTTTGCTCCCAATGCCTTTACCTTCCCACCGCCATAGCCTCTCTTAAAATAAACCAGACTGGCTGACCCTTTGACCATTTCCATGGTTTTTGTTCCCCACTCCACCGACCTGGTTACATCTGACCCACACTTCACCATATTCCTTCAGACACGATCTCACCAGAAAGACAGCAGAAAGTCTCTACAGGATGTTTGAGACAACACAACGCAGAGGTGAACACGGAACAGGCTTTCCTGTGAAATACCGATACAGAAAAGGACTGGGAAAGAGCTTAAATGATCTAGATCCTTCACGTCCCTACTGAACCCAAAATACAAATAGCTAAAAAAGTGGCTCGAAAAGCTTCTGAAAGGACCCATGCTGATGTGCTGGCCACTGGTTCTCGGGCAGCCCTGCTGTGTGCCAGGCCCTGGGCGAGGCACTGGGAGGAGGTACAAACAGAAAGGATAATTGTCTGCCCTTGAAGAACTCATGGATTAGAGAAAACAAAAAGGGTTAAGCACACTAAGAACAACAAAACGTGTTCATGAACTGGCCGAGCTCTTTTTTAAAAAATGTTTTTTCTTTATTGATTTTAGAGAGAGAGGAAGGGAGAGGGAGAGAGAATAGAAACATGGATGAGAGAGAACATCGACTGGCCGCCTCCTGCATGCCCCCCATTGGGGATTAGACCCACAATCTGGGCATGTGCCCTGACTGGCAATTGAACTGGTGACCTCTTGATGCATGGGTCAATGCTCAACCACTGAGCCACACCGGCCAGGTTGGCCAAACTCTTTTTAATAAAGAGTATGTCACTGAAGCCTTACAAAATGCCTGCTATGAACCAAAAGTCTGTGTCCCTCCAAAATTCATGTGTTGAAACCCTAGCTCCCAATGTGATGGCATTAGGGTTAGACTAGATCATGAGAGTAAGGTCCTCGTGATAGGATTAATGGTCTTATAAGAAGAGAAGATTACAAGATACCAATTTCTCTCTCTCTCTCTCTCTCTCTCTCTCTCTCTCTCTCTCTCTCTACCTCTCTCCCTATCTCTCTGTGTGTGTGTGTGTGTGTGTGTGTGTGCACGCGCGCACACATGCATGCATCCACTAAGAAATGCCATAGGACAAGATCTACAGTGAAGTCTGGCCAGTGTAGCTCAGTGGATTGAGCATCGTCCCATGGACTGAGAGGTCATGGTTTGAATCCTGGTCAGGGGGCATGCAGGAGACAGCCAAACTATGTATCTCTCTCACATTGATGTTTCTATCTCTCTCTCCCTTTCTTTCTCTCTCTCTCTCTCTCTCTCTAAAACAAAACAAAACCAAAAAACAATAAAAATATATTAAAAAAAAAAAACAAACCCAGCTGCAGTGAAAGCATTTACCAAGTGATATGGTGATACAGTGGAGAGAATGTGACTCTCTGGGGAAGGAGAACCATATCACAAAGAAGAAGATTATTAGAGTACTGAAAAACACATCAGATTTTACAAATAGAAATAAAAAGAAAAGACATTTGGGACAGGATTTTGCAAAAACATACAGGTATAAAAGACCACAGACCATTTAAGGAGATTATAGGGAATAGTGCAAGGGGGTGGCAACAAATAGGAAAAGGTAATTCAGACAGAGAGGTAGAGGGGTAGGTTGGTACCCAAATGAAAGGAACCCTAAAGCATCTTCCAAATTAAGTCAGTTCTTTGTGCCCTTATTGGAATCATTTTTTTTCTTTTATTTTGTCCCCCCAGTCTATCCTAGTTTGCATTTTTTGGAAATGAATTTCATTTTGCTGTTTATTACCCATATATTGAACCTGTCTATATCTCTTGGAATACATTCTATCCATCATTCTCATTGGATTTATTCCAGCACCACCCCAGTTTGTATCATTTGCAAATTTCATTAACATTCTCTTTACTTTCTCTTGGAAACCATTAATAACACTGTTGCATATGATCAGGCTTAACACCAATCTCTTTGGCACCCCTACTAATCAACTACCTCTGGCTGGATGTCACACTATTTATCACTGTGCCTTGTTTACAGACCCCCTGAAAATTATCAATCGCTATGACAGTGTTCATATCCAAGCCAGTGTCAATTAATTTCATAAGTAAAATTTTGCGATGTGGTATCGAATGCATTACCAAAATCAAGATGTATGGCCATGACTTTGTTCCCCTCCACTGTGAATTTTAAACAGCTTTCAGATCGGTCCTGGATGATTTATTTGTGGAAGCACCACGCTGCTTATTCACTCCTGATTCCATTACTTCTTAGATGTTCTGGGCTATTTTTCTCCACACACTTAAACTTCCTAGAGGTAATCTCAGGGATCATTCCTCTTTTGAAAAGATAGGTGAACACATTTGTTGCTGGCCTGAACTTCTGTAACCTCCGCAAATATATCAAGTCATTTAAAAAGCAATTCCTTTTTTTCCCTTATCTGGCAGCTTTTATGAAGTAGCTAGGTGTCTCCACTGACTCTGAGCTGTGGCCCTGGTAAGCTGGTGTTCGATGTCACCTGCTGAGACAATGAGCATGTGGCTGCTTGTGGAGAAAATCACCATGGTTGCAGGGGCTCCTTTGGGACCACCTGCGCTTCTATTCTGGCATTTCTTTATTCACCCAGCCTTGCGAACAAATGATTTACACCATGTACCCCACTGCCAGGCAATGCACCCCAGATGCTGTGGGCTTTAGGAACAGACATGAATTCAAAAGTAATGATTAGGATCATGAATCTGCTGTTTAAAAATCAGAATGTATCCAAACGCTGAACCAGCACGTGGAGCATCACGTTTCGTTGTACACCTTTCTTGTTGGTCCCTGACCGTGCCTCTCCAGCTTCACTTTCATTGACAAGGGCGTTGAACAGGCAATAAGATCTGAGCGTGAACATTAATCATTTCTATCCAAATGTGCTTTTTGTCTCAAAATAAGAAAAGAGAAAATATGAGTGGGGAAAGCTCACAAAAGGAAAGAAAATGAAGGGTCCATTGGTGGGACACTCATATGGAAGGAACAGTTTACCATGAATTCCACCAAAACTCAAGTGGGCTCTGGTAGGGCTTCAGTGATTCCCAATAACCATTCTTAAGCACTCCAGTTCACATCCCCCAAGTACTCACACGACCACTTTGCTGCTGACTCATCCTGGTGGACAGGAAAAGCAAAGTTTCCAGTATATAAGCCCTTCACTGCGAACACCCAGCTGTAATAGGCATTTGGTCACAGCTGCTCAATATGCTTTTCTGAATACAGATGGCTTTCCTCTAACACATGATTTAGAGCTGTGGGCCCTCAACCTATCACTAGGAGGCTCTGAGATGAGTCAAACGTGTCTATAAAAAATTATATATATATATAGCTACAGAAGTGTGAGTGTATTTATTTCCTCTGCCTCTGGCTACCCATGAGACACAGTGATTGTGGTGGTGGGGGCTGACCTTCCGCCAGAACAGATCTCTGTTCTGGTCTGTGTTCTGAGAGGCACGGGTCGGTTTCCATGCCCCTGGCTTCCACTTGGGTCAGAAGGTCAGAGGGTGGAGAGAGGTCAGGCTATGTACTCTTGGGCTCCCTGTCTGGGAGTGGAACGAGTGGGCAGTGTGCCCCTTCTGAAAGCATCTGCCAAAAGGATGCTTCCTTCAACCACAGACAGCTTCCTCCCCTCCACCTTTCGGGTTGGTGAAGCTAGCAATTGGCTCTCGCTAGCTTTTCTCTTCATCGCAGGGAACTTCCCCCCCATTCCCTCCTGGCTTCTCTCAACCCTTCTCACACATGTTTAGTAAATAGTCTTTCCCTAAACTTCCCTCAATTACTCTGCTTGAGTTTCTGCCAGGACCCCAGTGGACACAGTATTCCATCTAAACCTGTCTCCCTTCTCCACTATTCTCGTTCATCTTATTTTTCCCTTCATACATATTTATATGTAATTTTAAAATGCATTTACTTTTTGATGCGTGTATTTCCACCTGAGAGTGAGTTCCATGAAGATGGGGGCAAGGTTTTTTGTTCACCACTGCATAGTCACTACCTGGTACTTCGTGTTGGGCTCAAAAAAATACCTGTTGAATGAATGAACTGACCGAAGAATGGGTGATGAGATACTAGTCAGGTTGCCAGAGAAGAAGTGTCACTAACTGAGCACTTACTACTTTCCAGGTACTATGTTAAGTGCTATCCATGCATTACCTCATTTACAACACCCCGTACGTAGGTAGAAGCGATGAATGTCACTTCTATAAACGAGGTGACTGAAATTCTGGAAGGTTACGCAACTTTCCAGAGGACAAACAGCTGGCAGGCAGTGAACTCCAGGACTCAAACCCGGTTCTGTCTGATTCCGGGTGCCATGCTTTCAATCACTGCTCTAAACTGGTTGGGCATTGGAAAGTGATATAGGTCCCGGTAACCATTCCCAACCTCCTTTCTGGCTGCAGTGGAGAATGTAACCAATAGCTGAATCAAGACTCCCAGTCTCCCCAGGACTGCCAGATGGGCTTTTTAATCAGACTCAGACCGTGCAGCTGACAGAATCCCCCATCATTTATTTTCCTCTCATCGGTGAATAATTGAGTCTGGCTTATGGCTGTGGCAGGGTAGTTCTCGCCTAGTGGATTCGACCAAGGATATATTTAACAATTTGCTATGTATACGTAAGATGTGAAAAGAGGTTAATTCCATACCAAACAGAACACCTGTGAAAAAATTAGGGCCTTAGTTTTATAAATCCCCAGCCTCCCTTTGATTATTGCTGTAACTCACGCAGACACAAAATCCCTAAATTATACAGAGCTTCATGATTAAAATATTTCGCCCCTTTTTCATAGTTTGCGAAGAAAGAAGATGTGGCTTTGGAGGCTCAGTGTCAAATTAAGCGGTAACAGAGCCGTAGAAGAACATAATAAATATGCAGAAAGAGACCAAAAAAAGCATTTCTAATAGGTCCACACCGTAGGAATTTGCTATGTGTGAAATTGGAAGACTTCCTAGGGAAAAATCCTTGGCCCATTTGCTTTTAAATTCACTTTTTATGCTCTTTTGTTTTTTAAAAAATGTCTTAAACTCCATTATCCCTTTGCAGAAGAATCTGATCAAAGGAATATTCTCAGAGCCCTGGAGCTTCCCAAATGCCAGCCGAGAGACAAACTTTGCTGAGGGCAGGTACCTTCTGAGGCCCCTGCCAGCCCACAGTTAGGGTAGGAAATAGCCTCGTTCTTGGTTTTTCCTCCAAAGAGCAAGACTATAACCCAGGCATAATTAATCAATAAAAAGAACGCAGAAATATTTGCTGAGACCATCTGGGCTAGGCTTAGCAGGTGAGAGAATTTTGAAGGACAGCAACAGGCCCGAGGGAGCTCATTTAGCTGGGGACACGGGGTATGCATCTGTGAGAACCATAGATTCGTTCAAAGAGTGTAATCCGGGGAGATCCATGCCTGAGAGCTGACCGTCCTTGGGGGCGAATTTTCAGAGGAGGTGGGGCTTAGGCCCGGCTGTGAGTGGACGACCTGGAGCGTGGGAAAGGACAGAGAGGGCCCTTCAGGTGGACATGCCCCTCGTGGAACTGAAACTGGTTCTGCGGCGAATAAAGCCTCCCACTGAAGTGAAGGAGCGGAGGTGGTAAAAGGGTTTTCAGAGCAGATCTAACTTGTGATGCAGCCAAGTTTTCCCTCGAACTCCCATTTTTCACCTCCCTAAAACATTAAGAGGAGGGCATGATGGGGAAAAAAAACACCAATGCAGATGAGAGCAAGCCTTTGACTTTTCAGAATATTCTATCTGTTCTAAGTAAGCTTGCGCATTTGCATGTGGTTCAACCTCTCCGCCCAAGATTTACGACAATAGTGGGATCACTCCCTCGGAGAGGCGAAGCTTCCGGAGCTTTTCTGCATATTACTGAGGTCTTTGGTAACTTTGTCCCATTTCAATAGCTTTATAAGCTGAGGCCGTGCTGTGGATTCATATAGTGTTTTCTCCACCTTCACTCAAACATTAAAGTTTTGGAAAAGTGCCTTAGACTACTTAAATATCTCCCAGAATGGTGTATGGGTTTTGTTGGTGTCTGAGAATTTGGGTTATATAAGGCTCAATTCCATAAGCACAGTTGCCTGTCAGATAAATATGTCTGCGTTGTGTTTGAGCTCTTTCATGAAGCAGGTTGATTTTTAGCTCGTGTGCACCAGATCACATTTATACGGCAACAAAGAAAACGAATGAGCTAATATAACCCCTATATTTTTCATCTCACAGACTATGAGCTGAACTTTTATAGCTAATGTGTTACTGAAGTTTGCCTATTTTCTTTTTATCTGGAGGCAAAGGAGTGAGAAAATAATGATTTATTGAGCAACTTCTACGTGCTCTGTGCTAGGGGATTTACAAGTGATTTTTCATTTAGCTCTCAGAATGAAAATCCAGGTAGCTATCGTTTTCACCGTCTATTAAATGGCATAGTAATAATGCCTATGTCTCAAAGATGTCATTAGGATATAATAAGATAATGTCTGTATGGTATTTAGCTTAATGTCCTCCTTCATTGCTATAACCATTATCAGTATTATTTTCGTTTTAATTTTATTTACCTCACCAATGTTGTCCAATCAGTAGGAGCTGGGATGAAAGCATTCTTATAAAAAGGCCAAATATAATCCATAGCTGTAAATAGGATGGGGAAATTACTTCACTTATTTATTATCACTTATGCATGTGAAATAGGCGTATATTCCAAGGTTCCTTAAAAATTCATTTGGATTGGGATAAATCCAAACAGTTGGCACACACCCAGTGCCCAAATCCTGGTTTCTTTTCTTTTCTTTTTTTTTTTTTTATCCTCACCCGAGGACATTTTTCCATTTTTGTTCAGATAGAGTGGGAGGGAGGGAGGGAGGAGGAGGAGGAGGAGGAGGAGGAGGAGGAGGAGAAGAAGAAGAAGAAGAAGAAAGAGAAAGAGAGAGAGAGAGAGAGAGAGAGAGAGAGAGAGAGAGGGAAATATCGACATGAAAGGGACACATTGAGTGGCTGCCTCCCACACAACCCCAACCAGGGCCAGGGATGAATCATAACTGAGGTACATGCCCTTGACTGGAATTGAACCTGCGACTCATTGGTCTGCGGGCCGATGCTCTAACCGCTGAGCCAGGGCCCAAATCCTGGTTTCTAGTAATATTCCCCAATAAAAGGAACCAGAGCTCTTTGGAAAGATGGCTGATTCTAGGTCTGGGGAAAATATATGTAGGATGACCCTGACTCATCTTACAGTGCTAGAAAGTAAGGAAATGTTAAAAAAAAACAAAAAACAAAAAAAAAAACACCAAAAAAAACAACAACCCACCCCAACGATGGGAGTATGTCAAAGGGACACAGTAGCCCACTGAAGGAGCCAAAGCGGAAGCAATATGAATGAGAAAATAAATAAAATAGTATTGGATTATAACACAAAGTGTAAAGCAAATATCCACAAACCTATACTGACATAAGTAAATGACTAAATAATGAAATAAACAGGGAAGAAGAGACAAATAACCCATACAGAAGAATTCAAAATTATTTGTGTAGACTCTCCGTCCTCAAGGAGGTGGAGCACAACTCTCCCCTCCTCAAGTGTGGGCTGTGCATGGTGACTTCCTTCCAAAGACTGCAGGAAGGGGGTGGGGGAAAAGGGTAATTTTCGCGTGAAGAAACTTGACAAACACTACCTCAACCAGGAGATCAACTGCAGTGTCATGCTAATAACATGTTACTTTACCTCTGTGGTTTTTCTCCTAAAATCCTGCAACCCCAGTGTAATCATGAGAAAAATATCAGACAAACCAACTGAAGGACATTCTATGAGATATCTGATCAGCACTCACCAAAAATGTCAGGGTCCTGAAAAACAAGGCGTCTGAGAAACTGTCGCGGCTGAGAGGAGCCCTAGGACACGTGATTAGATGGGCAGTGTCACCATATCCTGGCTGCTATCCTGGAACAGAAAAAGAAGAGCGAGCAAAAAACTAAATAAATCTGCATAAAGTGTGAACTTTAGTTAATAATGATTTATAAATATTATAGCATTAATTGTAATAAATGCACCACACCAACTAATATAGTAGTCTCCCCTTCTACCCGCTTTTGCTTTCTGTGGTTTTGGTTACCCACAGTCAACCGTGTTCCGAAAATATTAAATGAAAAATTCCAGAAATAAGTAATTCATACGTTTCCAACTGTGCACTGTTCTGAGTGGCATGATGGCCTCTTGTGCCATCCTGCTCTGCCCTGCCCGAAACATGCATCATCCCTGTGTCCAGGGCGTCCATGCTGTGTACGCTCCTCGACGGTGAGTCACATAGTATCCGTCTCGGTTATCGGAGCGACTGCCGTGGTGTGTAGGGCTTGTGTTCATGTTACTCTTCTTTACTTAATAATGGCCCCAAAGTGCAAGAACAGTGATGCTGGCGATTTGGATTTGCCAACGAGAAGGTATGTATGATAGGAAAAAACCCACAGTATGTACAGGGTTCAGTACTACTCCATCAGTTGGGGGTCTTAGAACGTGTCCCCCGTGGATATGGAGGGACTACTCTATAAGGTATCAATAACAGGAGACATTGAGTGAGGGGCCTATGCGGACTCTCTGTGTCATCTTTGCAGTTTTTCTGTAAATCTAAAACTGCCCTGAAGATACTACCTAGTTTTACATAAACTTGCTGCAATTCATGTGTTTATTTGTGGGTCGTATTTTAGATAACAAGGAGACACCATGGGTTTTTCTGAAATACACTTTGAGGGCGGGGAGGCTATGGAAATATGGGGGCAGGAAGCAGGCAGCAATTTCTCTTCTTCTGAGTTTGTAAATGGAGAGCATCATATCCACTTGATGCTAAGTGACATGGAAAAGGAAAGCTAATTATTTCTCCCACGCTGCTGCCGAGGGTGATGCTGAAAAGAACAGGGGACTTCGTGAGGCCTGGGTTCTAGGGATGTTGGGTCCCTTAGCCTCACAGAGCTCTTCTTACAGCGAATGGAATCATGGCCCGAGAGCGATTCATGAACCGCAGCATCATTTACACAAGTCAGGGCGCTCCTCTGTTCAGGGCGGGAGCTGAGGAGTACCCACCAGAGGGGGCTGGGCAGGGGTGTGACAGGTCTTGACTCCCCGGGTGAGGCCCCTGAACTTTGTTTCGTGGACAAACGGGATTCACAGGTAGGCTTTTCCGGCAGGTGGATGTCATGGTCAAGCAATGCTTCATACTGTGCGTTTGAGAATGGGAGGAGGGCCGAGGCAGGGGCTACACGATTCCCAGCAACGGAGGACATGGATGAGGCCTGTGTGCCCGCCTTGAAGAGCGAGAGGAAGGATACATGTGTGCTTTTCTCTCTCACTAAAGAAACACTGTAATGGATTAGATGAAGTGATGGCTAAAAAAGAAGAAAAGCCCTAGATAACGAGGATAAATGGGAAAAGTTGTTACCGTTTAAAGGAAGTGTAGCCAACCAGAGAGGAAAGGACACAGTGGGAGACAATGAGCGTGGTCGTAGGCATGTTGAAAATCGAGGTGCTGTTGGACGGGTCGGGTAGGGAAACACTGTTAGAGAAGGAGCTGAGGCGGGACTTGGGGGCCAAGCTGGAAATGTGGATCAAGGGGGATAATTCAGAGAGATGCACAGAGGTGCCATCTCAGGTTGTGTGAGCAGGGAGCACTCTCTGAAGGAGAGGGATAGGGGCAGCGTCCAGGCAGAACCTGGGGAGGGGCACCCCCCAGGGAAGCGAGGCAAGGAGGAGCCTCATGAAACACGGCTCTCTCCACGTCAGAAACCGAGCGAGGCCACCACCTACCTCTTGGTGCTGTCTTGCTGAGACTGTTTGGCTAAGTCTGGCCCATGACTAGCTGAAAAGGGCAGCCATCTAGTGGGTCTGACCTGAAGTGAGCCTCAAATTCCCATCAGGGAGGTTATTCTTTTGCTCGAGAGCCCATTTCCACAAGAGTTCCATGACAGGGTGATAAATCCATAGGGCCACCATATATTTTATCATACAAGTCAGGACAATTTTCTGAGGTAAATGAGGTGCGATTAATACTTATAAAGGGAGAATATGAACAAACAAGGGCTGTCCCTATCAGCAGTCACCAGGCCAGGAGAAAGTTTTGCCCAAACCATCTCATGTCTTTTAACATCCTTTGAATGAGCGAATGTGCTCATTAACCATTCTTTGCCCTTTTCTCAAAGAGGTCTGCATATATTGACCCCTGCCTGTATTTTTTTCTGGTAATTATTTGAAATGATCTTGCATTTGCCCACATATTTCAGTATTGAATATATCTGTGGTGATGAATCTGAAAACAAAATGGACATCTCTAACAATTGATCATTTTCTTATTTCCTAAAGAGGTTTCAAAGAATTGGTACTTTGAGGGTGAAATAATGAGTCGTTTGATGTGTGGGGGTGAAAGAAGTTCGGAAAGCTTAATGGGCAGAAGGTAGAGTTCAGGAGAGGATGCTGGTTCTCTCTTTTCCTTCGTTGCTGGACTTCCTGGCACTTCCAGCTTGTAAAGCATTGGTATAATAATTTTCTGATACTTCGCAAACTTCTTACCCAAGGCTTCCTTTATTCAGCCCCACATATGACACCCAATTAGCCACAGTTCATGGGCTGTGGTTGATAACTAGCCATTACTGAAGGGAGCCGATTGCCAAAAATCAATGGAATAAGCCCAGCCCACAGAGTGCTGACAAACACAGAGGCAAGTAGAACAGATAACGGCTTTGCCAAATGCCCTCTTCAGCAGTGAGACATATGCCAAGTTGCCGATGAGGGCTTTAATATAAAAGCTCCTTTTATTCTTCATAAAAGGCACTAGATTAGAGGAAAGAGACTGAAGGGGGTATTAAGGAGTGAAGTGCCTCTGAGCACTTTGATGAGAACTCTCTCACCACAGCTTTGTTACTTTTGATGCCTTCGGATGAGATCAGAATCAGAAATTAAAGTTACTGGCGGAAAGGACAAGTTTCACTTGGAAGTTTATGTGACTTGATGGCTTCATCTGTGGATCGTCATGGTATCAGGTGGCTCTACTGCCAAAATGACATTTTGTATACAGAGAGAGCTTCGGTGGGACTTGGTTTCAATAACTGGGAATATTAGGTGATGAAGTTGTAGCTCTTATTTTATAAGTCAGTGTGATGGGTAATTTTATATGTCAATTTGACTGAGCCATGGGGTGCCCAGACGTTTGGTCAAACATTCTGGGTGTGTATGTGAGGGTGTTTCTGGATGACACTCACATTTAAACAGGTAGATTGAGTAAAGCAGATTGCCCTTCCTAATGTGGGTGGGCCTCATCCAATCAGTTGAAAGTTTGAATAGACCAAAAAGGGTGACTCTCCTGCAAGTAAGAGAGACAGCCTGCTACATGACTACCTTTAAGTTGGGACCTTGACGTTTTTCTTGCCTTCAGACTTGAACTGGAATACCAGCTCTTCCTTGGTCTCGGGCCTGTGGGCACTTCTTGGAACTACACGCAGGTAGTGAGACTTGTCAGCCTCCACCGTCACACGAACCAACTCCTGACCTCCCTTCGTTCGTTCGTTCCTTCCTTCGTATTGGTTTGGTCCTCTGGGGAACCCTGACTGATACAGACTGTATTCATTTGCTGGGCTTCCACAGCAAAGTACCACAGACTGGGTGGCTTACACAACAGAAATCTATTTTCTCAAAATTCTAGAGGCAAAAAGTCTGAGATCAAGAGGTTGACAGGGCTTCTCTCCTTGTCTTATAGATGCATTTTAACTTAATTACCTCTTAAAGACCCTGTCTCCTAATATAGTTACATTTGGAGGCACTTGGGGGTTAAAGCTTTAACATATGAATTTTGGGGGGCACAATTTAGCCCATAACAAAGACCCTCTGTACAGAGTCAGGAGCTGCAAAGTGAGGCTTTGATGCTTTAAGAGTAAATGCTGGAAATGGCCTACATAGAAAAAGAAAAAAATAGTTTAATCAGGGATTTTGAGGCCAAATATCCCTTTCTTTAAAAATATCTGCTATTTTCCTTAATGGACACAGTTGAAAGGATAAGGGTGGTTGAATGACTCTAGGGATACACAGAAAGTGAGGATAGGATATAAAAAATTGCCTTTAGATTCCTAAGTGGTAGGCAGAGAAATTGCACCAGATTGTTTGAGGGCATCTCAGCTAAAAATTAAAGGCTTTTAACTGCCTAGTTTCTCTGTGAACTTCCTGCCATAAGATTCTTCTTAAATGGGACACATGCATTAACCTCTGGTACTAGTTAGGACTCCTTCATCAAAGGTGACAGAGAAGATACTCATTCTATTTAAAGAAAAAGGGGAATTGATTGGCAGGAATCTGGGTGTTTTGTGGAAGACTGGAACAACCAATTAACAGGAGGCAGCTAGGCTCCGAAATGACTAGAAGCATGTACTCAAATGTCATCAGGGTTTCTCTTTCTGTCCAGTCTTTGCTTCTTGCTGCCACTGGCTTGTCTTCTCTCTCACTCTCCTTTTCCCTCCCTTCCCTCTCTCTCTTTCTCCACTAGACCGCCAACTATTTCATAGCTTTGCATCTTAAGATCTTTAGCTACCAGAGAACCATGGACTGTGTTCCAGGTCCAATCAATGCATTCCTGAAAGGGACTCTGTTTGGCTCTGATTGGTCCATACAGTGTCAAGCATCTGCCCCTGGACCAATCATCTGTGGCCAGTGGTTAGGGCTTCACTGTACAAAATGGCTGCTTTCACAGTGGGAGTGGGAGTGGGAGTTGGGGGGGGGGCTTGGGGCAGAGGGGTTGCCAATAAGGAGGATAAGCAAACTATCCTGGTAGTGTCCTCTATGTGCACAGTTGTTATCCCTTTCAGAAGAAATGACCTTTAGATGATCTATGGCTTCATTTACAAACCAGTAGGCTTTCGGGTGAAGAATTCAAACAATAAGTAATTTGCTTTTTACAAATTAAGAACGTTCTGGGATAGGTATGGTGGATAATCAAGACATATGGAAAGTTTCAAAATTTTTAAGATCAACGGAAAGAACTCAAATCAGCAGCAGTAGAATATCTATTCTTCAAGGGGCTTTCAAAAAGCAAAACAGAATTAAATAAACATCGGATGTCAGCTAAGGTGACATACCAACAGGATGACCATATGTTTTGTTACCAACTCCAGGGCAGGTTTGAAAGTGAAAAGGAGGCGCTATCAGTAATTATGCAGGGAGAACAGGAGGGCGGTTATAGTCCCTCTTGCTTACATTACTCATCTTTTCTTGCAAGTTGTCCATGGTTTTCATTAGAGCCCTTAACATATTAGTCATAGTTTTTAAAAGTCCCTGTATGATCATTCCAACATCTGCATCATATCTGAATCTGGTCTGATCCTTGCTTTGTCTCTTCAGACTGTTTTTCTTTTCCTTTTAGCATGCCACGTAATTTTTTGTTGAAAGCCCAAGGTGTTGAGTAATAGAAACTGAGGTAAACAGGCCTTTAGTGTGATGTCTTACCCTAACTTGACATGGAGTTGGGTTATGTTTAATGTTTGCTGTAGCTGCAGGGGCCAGAGACTTCAAATCCTGAATGTCCTTGCTTTTGTCTCTCTGTTGGCTTTGGGCTTCTTTAAATTCTCCTCTCCAGGGAGAGTCTCTGTCTCGTGACTCTTTCAGCTAAGTCTGCTCTTCATTCTGGAAACCTTTTCATCTGGTGGTTAGGTATGTGGGATGGGAAGCACTCTATAATCTTGATTAAATCTCAGTCTGTTAGTAAGCTTCTGTTTCAGGGCTGAGATCCTCACAAGTGTTTCTAGCTTTACCCGCCCTGCTCAGTGAAACAGGATGGCTGGAGCGGGAGACTGCCCCTCCCCCAAGTGGGGTAAGATCTGGTAAGTCTTTTCTCCTGGCCTGGGCTATGGAGAACACTGACAATGGTAACCTTCTCCCTCTTCCTGAAAGTCACTGGGGAATATTTCTTCCAAAACCATGAGAACCTGAGGGGGCTCCAGGAGGCCAAACCCAAGAAAGTGTGGGGGAACTCTTAACACTGTGGCCCCTATGAGTTTCTCATTCTAAGGTTAGTCCATCTAGCCTCCAGGAATTCATCAAAATTACCATATACGTATTATTACAAACAACTCTACACACATAAGTTTGACAACTTAGATGAAATAGACCAGTTCCTCAACAACAAATCTACCACAATTCAATCAAAATTAAATAGACAAGTTGAATGGATTTATAACTATCAAGGAAAATGAATTTATAATTTAAGAACTCTCTGAGAAAGACATCTGTGGGCCCATTTGATTTTACTAGAGAACTCTACCAAGTATTTAAAGAAAAATTAACATCAATTCTACATAATCCCTTCCAAGAAATAGAAGAGGATATAACACTTCCCAATTCATTGTATGAAGTATCACATTGATACCAAAATCAAAGACAGTATAAAAAGAAAAAAAAGAAAAAAACCTAGAGACTAATATCCATAACGAATATACACATGCAATAATCCTTAACAAAA
Source organism: Tadarida brasiliensis (assembly GCA_030848825.1). Classification (NCBI taxonomy): domain Eukaryota; kingdom Metazoa; phylum Chordata; class Mammalia; order Chiroptera; family Molossidae; genus Tadarida; species Tadarida brasiliensis. The sequence continues at coordinate 231,496,401 of CM061257.1, read as the reverse complement.
TATTAGCCAATAAATTCAACAGTCTATAATACGAATGACCAGCCCTGGCTGGTTAGCTCAGTTGGTTAGAGCATCGTCCTGATACACCAAGGTTGTGGGTTCAATCCCTGGTCAGGGCACATACAAGAATCAACCAATGAATGCATAAATATGTAGAACAACAAATTGTTCTCTCTCTCTCTCTCTCTTTCTCTCTCTCTCTCTCTTTCTCTCTCTCTCTCTCTCTGTCTCTCTCTCTCTCCCTCCTTCTAAAAAAACACACACAAAAAACCATATATATGGGATTTATTCCAGGGTGCATAAAAACAAAACAAACCGAAAAACAAACAAACAATAAAAACAACCAAAACTATAGATATGTATAATGACTTGGATGAATCTTATACTGAGGGGGAAAAAAAGCCAATCCCCAAAGGTTCCATACTATATGATTCCATTTACATAACATGCTTGAAGTGACAAAAGTATAGAACTGGAGAACAGACTGTTGGTTGTTAGGGGTTAAGGTAGAAGCTAAGTCAGTGTTGCTATATAAGGGCAACATGATGTTTTCTTGTGGTGATGAAAATGTTTTGTATCTTAATTGTATCAATGTCAATATGCTGGTTGTGATTTTGCACTGTAGTTTTTCAAGATGTTACCACCAGGCAAACTTATTTATTATAACTGCTTATAAAACTATAATTATCTAAAATCAAAAGTTTAACAACAACAACAACAACAACAACAACAATAATAATAATAATAATAATAATAATAATGAAATTCAAGGAAATGTAAGATGTGGATGAAAGGAAAAGTGAACATAACCCAGGAATACAATAGCAAAGACTCCTAGGATGATGACTATCCATAAGGCCTGGAAGTCGGTCCACATTAAAAGGGAGTAGAAAAAGTCCTGAAGAATCTCTGCAAGAAGAAGATACCAACAGTGGAGTGAAGAGACTGGGTAATCTTAGCAATATAGTGAAAGCATATTGTTTATATTACATATTTATAATTGAAATATGCTACTCCTCTGTCTCTAGTCCTCTAAGGTTTTGATAATTAAGCAAACAAGTTTAGTGGTATAGGATTACAGTATTTTCTCTGCTGGTCCAATTATTTACTTCATGGTCTACAGTGAATAATATATACATAATCATATATTGCTAATGCTGGTTACTGGCTTTCAATGCAGAATGAACTTACAAATAAAGCATGAAGTCCTTAGTTATATTTTGACATTTATGTAAATGTCATAAATCTTGACATTGACCATGTAATAAATCTTCGATAAGCTGGATGAAGGGACAGATGGGGAGGCAGGAGTTGGAAGGCTATGAGGAGATATTAAGGCAAATGTAGATGCATTAAGTTCCTCATCCTCACATGTTGTCTAAAGTTAATGGGTCAAGATATTGTGTGAAGTGAAGGGGTCAAAGACTAAAAATGCCTGATTTAAACTTGTGACTATAACCTACAGAATAAAAAAAATATGGCAGAAATATAGAAGATATAGTATGGAAAGCAGTATACATGAACAAAATTCTTCATTTTCATTGCAGGGAGTCAATATATAATGCTAACTTCAGTTAACAAATTAAAAGATAAAATGCAATGCATAGGATTTAGTATGATGAAGGTAAGCTCATACAAGTTACACAAAAGAAGCATTTATGAGTGCTCACCTCTGAGGAGTGGAACTATCAGTCCCAGAGAGGGAAGACATATTTTTTGAGTCACCTAGTACTATTTAAATTTGTATTACTATATGGATATATTTCTTTTTACATTTATATTTAAATTATTAAAAACAGAAAGGAAAACTTTTCCATAAAGGTTTCCAAGATCCCAGAAAAATTTATGAATTTTTCATAGGGTGCAAAGTCAATATACTTGACAAGCATGTTTTTGGAGGAAAGTTTATGATAAGCTCATGGGAACTTTAGCCCTGAAACAGTGGCAGTAGAATGTGTATTCTGATCTCAGAGGTAACCTGAGGATTTGAATCTCCTCCCACTCCTCACCTTGATATTTCTGTTTGTCTATCTTTGTCTTTATCAATATCTATGTCTGTATCTATATCTATACCTATCTGTATCTGTATCTGTATCTATATCTATATCTAATCTATATCATAGCTAATGAGAGCTTCATGTTGGCCTCTCAATAAATCAGTCTTTTGAAGTCTCATGTTTTAAAGCCAAAACACTGATTTGCTGCCAAAAATTGAGTCAGGTGGCAGAAATGTTTGCTCAACCCCAATTCCAGAGAAGGGAAAAGCCTGTCTTCTCTGACTGTGATCAGCCTCAGGGGGCTGAGATATCGCATGGTCACTCTGAGTCACTCAGACACCTGGACAGACACCTGGAAGAGAGCCTGGGAGTGATGTGGATGCAGGGCAGAGGTCTGACTTTTGCAATCTGGCCTTACGAGAGATACGGAAGCTAAGCTACTACTGGAGAGTAGGCAACTGATGTGTGGTGAGGGCAGTGACAGGGGAGGGTGGGTTATCTTGCCTGATTCTGCTGTGATGGATCCTGGTACAAAGAGATCCTGGTACTCCATACTGTGTATTGGGGGAATGTGTGGCGGTGGTAGAGGTGATGGAGAACACAAGGGTGTCCTCCCACTTTTCTTTTTGAGCTGGCATTGCCCACCATCAACCAAAAATAGATCTAGCACCCTTATTTTTACATTTTAATCTAGTAAAGGAAATGTGATCAAATAGTAATTGTTTGCTTAATACCACTAAACTTGGAAAGTCAACTCCCAAAATGTATAATTTAAGGCCATTGCTTAAATGGAGAGGTGATGTTAAAAAGGGATTTGTTATCTTATGTATCATATTAAAGCCTTTTATATACTTTTACATATTAATGACTTGTGTTGATAATATAATAGATATAAAATAACATGCTGGCAGTTAGGAAAAATTGATATTTAGAATAGAAATGGTAAATAACTCAATCTTACATGTCAATTCTACTCAAACTAACAACTTACTAGACCATTGTATTGAGAAGGATTCTGAGGCCACATCTGGGATCGATTAGTTACGCCTGCCAAAGCCAGGAATGGACACTATTAATGTCATGTTATTTATCATCTATGGTTTGGGATAACCACATGAAGTGATTGTATAAACTGTTTTCTGACATCAAATTCTGTAAGGTTCCTCATTTGTAAAATGAGAGTTTGACTAGATAAGTGGTTTTCAAACTGTGGTATGAGAAGTTTCACAGTGATAGGGGTGGACTGGGGAAATCCGGGAAACAGTTACTATTCCTCCTGTAGCCAGAGCAGATCCGTTCTTTATGTTTTTTTATTGGCTTCTATATCAACTTGTGGTTGGACAAGGGTTCTTCAGCTACAAAGGTTAGTAAAACAGTGGATCTCTAAGATTCCTTCAATTATTTTATGTTCCCTTCTCCATATCTCTTACCCTCAATAGTACTGTGTGACCTGCCCCCAAAACACCCCCAAACCAAAAAAACAAAAAACAGACCATAAAACAAAACAAAACCCCAAACCCCACAACTTCTCAGAGGTTGTAGCGTTTAAATTGGACTTTGAAAGAAGAGTAGAAATTCTCTGTGAGGGTGTCTGTATGTGTGCGTGTGTGTGTAGTTATACAGGATGCCATTATTTCTAAATGACCTATGCGTTGAAGACCAAGGAACCAAGACTAGATTTCAGAGAGAGCTGTGCTGGGCTGCCCAGGATGGCCCTCAGTGGATGGCCACCATATGAAGGATTCCTGAAATCCCAGAAAAATTCTCAAAGAGTGACTCAGACTGTCCTAAGATCAGATGTGTAAATCAAAACACAAGTTCATTACATTACAGAGGAGATTATGAGTTGGTAATTCCTAGAGTATTCCAAAATCCTTCCTTGAATCCATGAAACTAAATTGGTAATCAGAAAACAATTCGGTGAGCATGGGACAGATGATTTTGATGGACCATTCATTCCGGCCATCAGAAGATCTGGTGAACCTCCCTGGACCACGAGAGTCCACCTCTCTCATCTGCTGAGCACTGTCGCACTGCCCTGGGCTGTACAGGCTAAACCTCAACGGAGTATTGCCTTTGACTCTCCTTTCTAGACACACAGAGACTATCCAGGTAGCATCATTATTCTTGCTCCACTTCCCTGGATGACTGCTTTCTTTGGTTGCAGTCAGGCCTGAGTAAACTCCCAGTGTCCTCAATCAGTTTGGAACGATCCTGAGCCCTGCAGCGAGGTGATTAGTTTGGGTGGGACTGCTGATACCTGTCACTTGCTGATACTCACCCCATTTACTCTAAGAAGGCGGCTTTATCTCTTCCTTCAAGAAGCACCTTATCGTTTCTCTGTATTGGACTCTCCATATTTCATGTTACCCAATGCTCCCCTTTCTGTGGAAAATCGAGTCCACTCTGATCCGCTGGCAGGTCCTCCTTCCTCTGTCAGAAGCCCTCGCGTGCCTCTCAGTCCCTCCTCCAGTTCCAGTGGAGAAGAGATTGAACCTGACAGTAGCTGGAGGGTATCGCCACCCTGATTGTTCTTGAATTCCTGAACGCTCTCCTGGCTCTCTGAAATAGAAAAACCACTCTAATTCAAGTGGTTAAGCCCTTTTAAAATCAGAGATGCAAACTCTTTGCCTTATACATTTTGATCAGGCCCTCTTCTCAGGGGGCTGTGTGCGCCCTAAATTCTGAGGTATACTTATACAGATTTGGAGTTCCGGGTGAAAACAGTGACTACAGTTCAAGAGGGTCGGAGTTTCGGCAGAAGGGTTTTCCTGCCTGGGAGATGGCAGAGGTGGTCGGGAGCTTCACCTGGGCTGCTCGCACGAGGACTCACGCGTGGCCCCCGTTGCTGTGGGGTGCGGATGCACGTGCTCACTGAGTATCAGCCCAACTTGCTGCTCATGGGATCTCAGGCGCTGTGCCGGGGTGCAGCATGTGCAGATGCACGGTGTGGGTTTCTGCCCTCCTGTCACTCAAAGTCTGGTGAAGGTAATAGTAACAACTACAACAACGACAGATAATGACTGGTACGTTGACCTTATGTGAATTGTGGGATGTAGTCAGAAAACGACTTTTTTCTTTTCCTCCAATACCCAATTTTACCTATTCTGTGGGACTAGCTCCTTCTCCACCTTGGATGAAATTCAGGAAAACTCTTGTGTCTTTTTGTAATAATAAAAAGACTTCCCTTTACTTTTACCCACGGAAACCACCTCAGTTATTTTGACCAATACGTATGATAGTAAAAACCCTTACCTTTATTTTAAATGGAAGCTCCCTTCTCCCCCAGTTTGGACCTACTTCTGGCTCTTCCCTGGAGAGACAGGTGAGTGTCCAGGTGCGTGCGCGTGTGTGTATGTGTGTGTGTTACCAAACACGAATAATACAAACTATGTCTATTTTATCATTTTCAAGTGCATCAGTCTCTATTCGTTAGGTCACTTTCTCAGCACTGCTGAATCCCAGGGAGGGCCGTGACAAAGTGTGCTGAGAAGAAAGCAGGTATTACCAGAATTGGGGGTTGTGTTCCCCTAACCTCTATAGGAAATAGGCTGGTACTTAGGAAACATGCTAATATATGTTAGTACTTACTATTTGATGAAATGACTTTTTTCTATGAAAATACCTGGCCATGACTTAGATAAGGAAGAGTCTAGGCTGTATCGGGTACATATTTGGGAGGTTTGGGCTTCGGTGGACTCTTATGATAGGAGATCAGAACACGTAAGTTGCTTTTTTGGGGGAATGTGTCTATCAAAGTCAAGACATAAGACAGCATCTCCCTACCTGTGACTGTTGAAACGGCGGAGAAAGAATAGTGATAAATCATGGTAATGGTGGTGGCAGTGGACTGTCAGCTTGGTGGGAAATCCAGATGAATTTCCCTTTCAAGCCATCAGTTTTAAGCAAAGGAGAGGCCTAAAGCAAAGAGTAAAAATAACTGCTGTAAACCAGGAGAGTGACTCGAAATACAGGGAGATATCAACTGACAGAATTTCCTTTTTCCTACTTTCCCTTCAGGGATGACTGGACATTGTAAAACCTCATTAAATCAGAGGTTTTACATTGTGATTTCTTTTTGGCTCTGACAAGGACTATGCTTGAAGCTCCTTATTTACCTTGGTATCCCCAGTGCCTGGTGGACACATTGCAATAAGGAGAATGTCAGCCATCATAAACATTTGTTGCATTCTTACCTTTAGTCGGGTCTATTCTAAGTGCATTTCATCTAATTTATCTTTGCAAAAACCCTAAGAGGCAGGTGCTATAATTATTTCCATTTGCACATGAGGAAACTGGGGTTCAGAGAGGTAAAATAGGTTGCCCAAGCCTCACAGTTAATAGGAGTGGGAGTGGGATTTGAACCCAGGTGGCCAAGCTACAGAGCTCTTGACCTTTGTAACTTCCAGAAAGATCAGCAAGTGCTCAGTGAATAACAACAGTAAACCAACTCTTCCTGAGAACTTGCAATGTGCCCAGCACTGTTCTAAGTCTTTAGCATGTGTCAACTCATTTAATATTCACAAGTACTTATATTTATAGGTTCTTCCTCACCCCCCAGCCTTATTGAGATAGAACTGACTTACAACATTATGTAAGTTTAAGGTGTACAATGTGATGATTTGATACACATATATATTGTGAAATGGTTACCACACCATGGTTAGTTAACACATCTATTACCTCACATAGTTACCATTATGTGTGTGTGCCGAGAACATATAAAATATACTTCCTCATCAACTTACAAGTATACAATACAGTATTTTAACTATAGTTATCACGCTGTGTATTACATACCCCAAACTTATTCATCTTACAACTGGAAGTCTATACACTTTGATCAACATTTCCCTCACCCCCTGGGACTCTGGAGACCACCACTCTACTCTGCTTTTATGAGTTTGGCTTTTTTAGATTCCATATATAAGTGATATCACACAATTTTTGTCTTTCTCTGTCTGACTTTTTTCATTTAGCATAATGTCCTCCAGGTTCATCCAAGTTGTTGCAAATGGCAGGATTTCCTTCTTTTTTTATGCCGAATAAATCCCATTGTGTGTGTGAGTGTGTGTATATGTCTCACATTGTCTCTATCCATTCTTTCGTTGGTGGAAACAGGTTGTTTCCATGTCTTGGCTATTGTGCATAGTGTTACAATGGATATGGTAGTGCAGATATCTCTTCAAGATGGTCCTTTCATTTCCTTCAGACATATACCCTGAAGTGAGGTTGCTGGATCACATGCTAGCTGTATTTTAAAATTTTCAGTGTTCTCCACAGTGGCTGCCCCGGTTTACATTCCCACCACTGGTGCACCAGGGTTCCCCGTCTCCACATCCTTGCTCTCCCTCATCTACAGCCACTCTCACAGTGACGTCTCATTGTGGCTTTGAGTTGTATTTTCCTGATGATCAGGGATGTGGAGCATATACGTACCTTTTTTTTTTAATCCTCACCCAAGGATACTTTTCCATTTATCTTCAGATAGAGTGTGAGAGAGAGAGAGAGAGAAACATCGATGTGAGAGAGACACACTGATTGGCTGCCTACTGCACGACCTCAGCCAGGGCTGGGCCTGAACCGCGACCGAGGTACGTGCCCTTGACCGGAATCGGACCCGAGACTCTTTGGTCTGCAGGCCGGCGCTCTAACCACTGAGTCAAACCAGCCAGGGCTAGGTACCTTTTTATCCCTAATTCACATATAAGGAAACTGAGGCACTGGGCAGTTTAGGAAATTTTCCCAGATTCATGGCTTTAAGGAGCAGTGGCAGGTTTCCAAGCCAGGAACTTATTATTGTTCACGCTCCTAACTGCTCCGCAGTACCGACTCCCACGTGAACAAAGCATGAGAAGAATCTTCGTCACAGCTCCGGGAGAAAAGAGATTTGCTGAAATTAATCTTTGCAGAAATTTTAAGGCATTGTTAGAAGAAATGATTTGTTATAATTGATTGATAAGCAACTAACCCAAGGTCATTCTTGAGTTCACTGAAGCAGCTTTCTCAGGGCCCAGAATGTGGTCCTCGCACTCTTTCGCCCCTACGTGGGGTCTTCTGTGCTTCTCGATGTGTTCTTCTTTGATGTTTGCCTTTTTACAGATGCTGCTGCTTAGCTGAGGAGAATGTCCTAAGGATATTTTTCCCTGATAAGTTTGTAGAAAAATGAGAATGGAGATCATTGTTATGACTAAGAGATTTCTCAGAGATATATTTACCTATTACTCTGCAAATTATTCTAGAAAAAGAAATTACCTTAGAAAAAGTTAGGTCACACTGGGGTCAGTTCTGGGCTTGGTACACATTTTTCTTAGGCTTCTCATTTTTCCTTTATAATGATATGGTATGTAGGTGTAGGAGCCCACCTGTGTGATTTGAGGGATGATACAGGTTGACCATTGGATGGATTGCCATCATTTTGGAAATGTTTACTAAGGCATTCTATACCTCTGTTAATACCAATTTATTGATACATCTGTCTCGTTGTTGGATTAATTTATTGGACAAAGTTACCAGCTAATCACTGAGGGAATGGAATACTAGATAGTTTAAGTTTCAATTAAACAGAGCTGTGCTGTCCAAATGGTAACCATAACCACGTATGGCAATTGAGCGCTTCAGAGGTGGCTAGTTTGAATTGAGATGTGCTAGGTTTTTATAGCATCAACCAAAAAAAAAAAAAAAAATTTAAAAAATATCCTATTAAATGTCTCTATATTAATTGCATGTTAAAAATGATAAAATTTTAGATACACTAAGTTAAATAAAAATATGATTAAAACTAATTTTCTCTCCTTTTACTTTACGGAGACCACTATAATATTTAAAATCACAATAATGCTTCTCATCTGGGGTTTGATTAAGTTCCTGTCGGACTGTGGTAAAGTCAAGCGTGGAAAATAGCAAACCCTTAAAGAGCCAGTGCTTAGGAAGGGAACAGTGGAAGTCAGGAAGAAGGCAAGCACAGAAATGGCAACAAAGAAGTGTTAGAAATTTCTCCTATTTCACATTTCTTGCTACAGGTACAACTTACTTTGTCTACAGAGCCAGAGGTCACCGCCCCCACTCAAGCTACCCCTGTTGCGAACACAGGCTGATATTGGAAAATATGCCTGTGTTTTCCCCCTCTATTTCTGCTGTAATTAGAACTCAGTCACCACCGGAATCTAGCTGACATCCTCACCCACGGTTAACCGGAAATCCCATAGCTTTGGGCTGGCTGTCGTTGTGCTCTGGAGCTGAAAACAATGAGTGTTGGGAACACAGTCTCCCAGGAGGGCTCGAGTGAAGAGGGGCTGTTGTTCTGATGTGACGGATGTGCCCTGGACGGCTGAGTCAAGGGTGGGGAGCGCAGGCCCAGCTCGTGCTGCCACTTCTCGGTTGGCTCTGGAGGTCGGCTCAGCCCTGGCAATGGCCCCATCGTGACAGGCCTGCTAGGGATGGGTCTAAATATTGGCTCCAATCTCTTGCCGTTCCCTAGTAGTCTTCAGAGCTGCATCTTAGGGCTGATCTGGACTGACTTAGAAAACCCTACAGGGACTGTTTGTACCCTTGTCTCTGCAGTTTGGGATATGCTTCGTCAATTTGTGGCACATCGGCAACGATGTCTTCTTTTCTGCTGGGTTTTATCACAACGGTGTCCCATATATTTTCCCAGGTATAAAGTTAGATTATTAATATATAGTTATACTCTTCAAGGAAATACAAAGTACTGAAATTTGCTCCTATAGTATAAAGATGAGGGAATTATTATTTGCACCACCCTGTAATGAATCTTTAAAATTTTTTAATAATGATCTTCTCAGTGTCCAAGTCTTTCGTTTGAGTGGGTAAAGCAAGGACTGTCTTAGCATTATATAAACTTGCTTGCTACTTCTTTCAGTTACTTATTGCTGGGTAACAAATGACCCCCAAAGCATAGTTGCTTAAAACAGTGCCATTTTATTGTTCAGGAGTCTATGGACCATTAGGTCATAGCAAGGACAGCTGGTCTCTGTTCCCTGATCAGTGGAGAGCCCTTAGAACAGGCTGGCTGGGTGGCTGGAGGACAGCCATGTGACGGGGGTAGTTCTTGCTTTCCGCCGGGTGTCAGGATTTCTCCAGGTGACGAGTGTGGGCTTTTCCATAGCATGGTGCTCTCCTTATGAGTTGGACTTCTTACTCAGGGACTGGCTCCCTCCAAGCAAAAGTGGAAGTTGTTGAACCTCTTAAAGTTTATGTCCCTCCGAAAGAGAGAAACAATCCTTGACCTTAGAGAGCTGGCCAGGCGTTCTCAGCCAAACCTTGGTGTTGCTAGGAACTGTCTTGTACTCACTGTTAGGCCAGAGTGTTTCTTATAAACAAACGTGTTCACTTAAGACTGACATCAGACAAGGTCATTCTGTGAACAAGATAAAGCAAGACCGCCCCACCCCCCGAAAAAGGCTACTCCATAATCAAGTTCGGATGTAAACAAGAGAACATTGTGGTTAATACAAATGAGTGCTGCTTCTTTACTAAGTATAATGTAAGCCTTAATCCATTCTTTCTAGCTTCTAGAAAAAGTTATTACGATACCCAATCATAGAATCACCCCTGTTCTTCACAGCCTCCATTCCGGAGAAAAGCTCCACTTCCTTGAACTCTCCAAAATCACCTACCACAGCCCAGTCTCTATAAGTCAGTCTCACACCCTCTAATTGAGACACTCCAGACCGCCCCCTGGTGTGCATTCTCCTCACTGCAGCTAGTCAACAAATCCAGCTTTGTCAGGACACAGGTGTGCTCCTGGTAGTCTTTGTCTAGGGGCCATGAGCATCTGCATCTGGCACCGTGTCACTTCCTCTGCATTCTATGATTGGTCGAGGCAAGTCACAAGGCCACCCACATTCAAAGAGTGGGGAACTGACTCCCTCCAGATGGTGTGAGGCAGCAGGTGCACACAAGGGGCTGAGAGGATCATCTCTGGAGCAATCTACCCCAGTGCTGTAGCACATGCTCTCAGAGAGCCATTGCATTTTACTTTATTTATTTTTAATTTTTTATCCTCACCTGAGGACATTTTTGCATTTATCTTCAGATAGAGTGGGAAGGAGAGAGGGAGGAAGAGAGAGAGAGAGAAACATCGATGTGAGAGAGACGCATCGACTGGTTGCCACCCACACGACCCCAACCGGGGCCAGGGATGAACTGCAACCGAGGTACATGCCCTTAGCGGGAACCGAACCCGGGCCTCTCTGGTCCGCAGGCCGATGCTCTAACCGCTGAGCCAAACCGGCCAGGACGCATTTTACCTTAAAAATGTGTGTGGGACTCTGGCGCTGGCCACCTGGTTGGGTCATATTCTGTGGCTGGGCTTTATTCATCCTCCAATGTGACTTCCTTTCAGTGTTTTTGTTTTTGAAAACAGGGAGGTTGTCTCACATCTTTTTCTTCATTGAACATGCTTCACGCAGCGCCCTGCTGTCTCCTGGCCCCTGGTAGCTGTTTCTTGCTCTGGGCCAGTGTCTCCTTGCTGGTCACCTTCTGGGACTCCAGGACAAATACCTTTGCTGTTTGTGTTGCGGTTACCAGGATCGTGCCTGGGGGAGAATGGGTGGGGCCCAGTCCATTTCCCTTCCACGACTCCTCCGTCCCTCCCAGGCACCAGTAATGCAAGGCTGCTGGGTGCAGGAGATGTTTGAGGGAAACCCGACGAAGCTGTGTCTGGTCACACTGTCCTTTACATCCCTCTGCCCGGCAGGGGTCCCCATTGTTCATCTCTCTCCTGCCCTCCCCCGGTGGGAAATGGGCCACTTTCTGGTAGTACTCTTTGGCACCCCCTTTAGTCCTGATAAATACAACAATCATAAATAATGAATCAACCTAGGGTTGATCATGCTAATCTATTTGTGTAAGATTGTGGCTGTTTTTTCCTTCTTCTTGCTTATTTGTATTTACTTTTCTATTAAGAACATGTCTTGCTTTTGTAATATGACAAAAACAAAACAAAACAAAAAAACCAAGAGTTTATTTTTAATTGCAAACAAAAGAAGGGGCTTTAAACGGAGTAGCCTAGTGATTCAGGGCTTTGGAAAGGCTTTTCCCCTGAGTCTTACATTTCTCATTACTTTCTGTTTAGCCTTGCATGAGTGTTTAAATAGTAGAATGGAAAGAGACAGTGCGGTTTCCAATGTAAATGCTTAATGACTTTTTCAATACTTTTAAGACATGCGATCAGAGAGCAGGTCCTAATAAAGAAATGAGGTGTTGCTTGACTTAGTAGACCAATCGATTTAGTTAGTGAGCAACTGGAGGGAAGGCAGAGCTGAGTTTCTCGGCAGGCAGGAATGCATGGATTATACTCTGGGGCCTCGGAAAATGGCATGGTAGGAGTTGTCTGTGGAAGAAAGATAAAGATGAGGTCATCTTATAATAAGATCCTGCCAGGACTGCACCATGGACAGAGCTCCGTCGAGTCCTGACGCAAAATGAATTCTACCAGAAGCAAGAGCTGTCCTGTTTCTGTGGCTGGATGCATTTTCCTAGCACCTGCTCATTGAACTTCAAGGTGGCAGCATGAGAACATAAAAGGTTAATGTACATTCATCATGACCGCCCCCTCTCAGGCACCTTGCTTTTCAAATACTTGGTTACTCATTAGCTTTTTCACTTGTAGATAAGGAGGTTGAATGGAACGCGTGATGCCTGAGGTGGAGGTCCCAGAGTTTAGGAACTTCCATGAGCACCTGCTCTATACCTCAGACTGTGACATGCAGGTTCCCATTGCTGGAAAATACAATGACGACGGTAATTACCATAACGACTCGTTGATCCCTTGGTGTGCCAGAGTTCTGTGGTGTCCATTGTGTTATTCCGTCCTTAAAGCAACCCTGCGCAGTTCAGGCTACTCCTGTTACTTCTTTTACAGATGACATAACGGATACTCGGGAAGGTTAAGTAATTCACCCAAAGCCACAGAGCTGCTATAAAGCCATTTAGGATGTTAAACACAGTGTTCAGGCCTCTTTACCCTCAGTCCTGAGATATTTCCATGAGCCTTATTAGGGCGCCTCCTTGATTTTGATGATTAAATGTGCTCTTTGCTCTGAGCGAGCAATTCTTGCTGTTTTCATTCTGAGTCTACACTTCAGAGATGATCCTTCACTGGTGCAAATGTGGGAAAAAGATTACAGTGGCCTCTTCCTATAAAGTTCTTAACATTTCCCCTCATCCTATGTTGATCTGCTAAATACCTGGCCTCTGCAACCCAGTGCACCGACTCCCTCTCACAGTGTTTTACTATTTACTGAATTTCTTCCTCTCGATCCTTGGGGGCAAGATTGTAAAAGATCATCCACAACCATCCGCTAATGAGAGCAAAACCCCTGAAGGTCTGAAGAGCCACGGGGAGCGTTCAGTGTTGGCCTAACATTTTTTTTCCCCTGGAATTCTCTTCCATGAGTGATGCAATTTAAAACAAATTCCCTCATAGTGACATACCGAGGGAAGCTCAGCGGAGAGCCACAAAAATGATGAAATGGTTTCCAAATAAGACCCTTGAGGAAGCGGTGAGAGAACTGAACGTAGTCGGCCTTGTGTCAGGAAGACTTAGGGGAGAAATAACTCCATAAACATGTGTGCTGATGGGGCGGACAGGTGGACGGCGACCTCCCTCATTATAAAGGAGAGCAAAGGGAATGGAAGGGGCGTTAAATTATAGTAAGGGAAGTTCAGTTTAAAATTTGATATTAACACATACTGAGGTAGCCTACTGAAAATTCCATTTCTACCCATATCACTAAGGTGGTTGCCTGGGCAACATAGTTAATATATATGTTGGGAGGGTGTGGCGGAGAGAACACTTGTATTAATGGACAACTATGTTCTCGTTTTATTTATTTATTTATTTATTTATTTATTTATTTATTTGCAATCCTCACACAAGGACATTTTTCCATTGATTTTCAGATAGAATGGGAGGAAGGGAGGGAGACAGAGAAAGAAACATCGATGTGAGAGAGACACGTTGATTGGCTGCCTCCTGCACGACCCCGACCAAGGCTCAGGATTAAACTGCAACTGAGGTACGTGCCCTTGACTGGAATCAAACCCATGAGTTTTTGGTCTGTGGGCTGACTTTCTAACTGCTGAGCTAAAGAGGCCAGGGCTAAATGTGTTTTATTGATATTTTTAGAGACAGAGGAAGGGAGAGGGAGAGGGAGATAGAAACATCGATCAGCCCCCTCCTGCACGCCCACAACTAGGGATCGAGCCCACAACCCGGGCATGTGCCCTGGCTGGGAATCGAACCGGGACCTCTCAGTTCATGGGGCCACACTCAGTCCACTGAGCCACACCGGCTGGGCTATGTTCTCACTTTGTACCAAACTCGAGCAAGCATCAATGTTCGATTGGGTTATGACTGCTATTTTATTTACAGAGCCGTACTCATCTATTTGAAAATATGTTGTGTTTCTGGCTTAGTAATAATAATGATAGTTAATATTTATTGAACACTTCTTAGTGCCAGGCATTGTGCTGATAAGTGCCTTACGTGCATTTGTTCATTTAATTCTTACAATATTCCTGTGGGTTAGGAGTGATCACCGCCCCCCGCCCCCAAGCCGAGAAGTGTGTTTGATAGTCACAGTGAGCCCCAGGGTGTGATAGTACTTAGTGAGTAGAAGCCAGGTGTGCTATAGGCTCTAATGCCTGGGACAGTTTCCTAAAAGGTGGAGTGGGCAGCTCAAAATGCCAGTAGAATCCCTCCTGAGAACATATTAGCTCTAAACAAACCCCCAAGTTTCTGTGAAGCACCCCAGCACCCCCTCGATGTGACACGAAGCTGTTTCCTATAAGATGGACCCTTCAGCATGACATCATTGCTATAAATACTGACAGACCCTACTCCCTTGTGACAGAGTCTTTCCCAATGGCAGTAACTCAAATGTAAATGCAATGGAAGGTGATTATTATTATTTTAAAAAATAAACCCTCACCCGAAGATATTTTCCCACTTATCTTCAGATAGAGTGGAAAGGAGGAACAGAGAGAGGGAAACATTGACGCAAGAGAGACTCATCGACTGGCTGCCTCCCACGTGACCGGACCAGGGCCAGGGACTGAACCACAGCCGAGGTACGTGCCCTTGACTGGAATCGAACCCACAACTCATTGGTCTGCAGGCCAATGCTCCAACTGCTGAGCCAAACTGGCCAGGGTGGGAGGTGATTATTGAAGCTGAAGCGGCCTGGGCTTTATCTCTAGGGTCCAGTGGTTCTCAGACCTGACAGATCTGAAGACCCTCCTGGACCGCCTTGAAAAAATAGGGGTGCATGAGCATGAGCCCCGGAAATTCTGACTCCGTAGGTCTGAGACGGACAGAGAGCCCACGAGTCTTCCTTGTCATAATTCTGATGATTAATCACTGGAACCATTGACCAACCCACCCATTTACGAGTGAAGGCAGCAGAGCTGGTCGCGCGCGGACTCCCTGCTTCCTCCCTCCCCACCCACGCATTCTCCATTCACTGCGCAGTGCTGGGTCTTCGTGGGGCGGGGGAGGGGGAGGAAAGCAAATAAAGAACATCCTGCGTTTCTGAGATAAGTGAACGGTCAGGTGCCGTTTCCCCCATGGCCACCACGGGTGTTGCTGTGCACCTAGGTTGCAGGCCCCTTATGTTTTGTGATGGTTGGCGCAGGCCCCAAATTGCTGGTGAGCACAGGAGGAGTTTGCAACCACCCAGGTAATTTGGAAAGCTCACCAAATAAAATCTACAGTGCTAGTACTCCATTTTCGGGTGGGCTTGTGACGGTCAGGGCATGAAAGGAAGAGTTTATTTTTTTTTAAGGGGTTGTGATGATGAAGGGGGGAGAGAGTTGGAACAGTGGCAATTCTGTCTGATAGGGTGTGTGTGGGTCGATGTGTGACGACTTCAAACACTTGAAGCGAGGGGAGAATTCACTTATTTTGAGAAATAATGAAACAGAAACACAGCGAGAGATGAAACCACTTTCTTCGGACAGAGACAGAGCGGGGATTCGAACCGTGGCCGCCTGACCACCACACCTCAGCTCAGGCCGGGGCTGTGTCCAGCCGCCCAGCACTCAGAGAGCCCACAGGGGTCCATTCACAAGCGCAGCTGAAGGTCACGCAGGCTTGGAACTCGGCATGGTTTCCATTTCTCTGGCTTAAATTCTGGTCGAAGTCTCATTGCTCTTGGAATCTGCCTTCACTTGGCCACCCTCCCCTCCCACCTCCCCTGAGCTCAGCCAGTTTCTGGAGTCTCCCCCCGACCCCCAACCCCAGCCTAGTGGTGGGATTTGGTGCCTTATTTTACCTTCCAGTCTGGCCTCAGTCTCATCATCAGAACTCCTCAATGGCACCTACCTACTCGCAGGCATCCTCTGCTAACTTGCTTAAAAAAAAAAAAAAGATTCAGGAGGGAAAGAGAAGAAGGGAGGGAGAGAGAAAGGAAGGGAGGGAGGGAGAGAGAAGCATTAATTTGTTGTTCCAGGTATTTATGCATTCATTGGTTGATGTTTGGATGTGCCCTGACTGGGGATGGAACCCACAGCCTTGGCATATGGGGACGACGCTCTAACCAACTGAGCTACTTGGCCAGGGCTCTACTAACCTGATTGTGAGCCAGTCTTTAGCTAGACCCTTTCTGGAATGTGCAGTATTGTGCAGTAAAGAAAATGAGGCTTGAGCCCGCAGAGCCAAGCTGGGGAGTTTGCCTGGGACCATCCTGCGCCCTCACTGGGCCAGTCGGAGCTGCCGCGACGGTTTCCATTCCGGTCTCTGAGTGCAGACTTCTTGCCTCTTCTGGGACGGTCGCCATCGCAGCTGCCTGACGGAGCAGGACTCCTGGCCTCTGGAAGGGATGGCGTGATAAAAGACGGAACAAAGCAGCCAGATTTTTGCCCTCCCAGTTTCAGACCTTGGGCTTGAGGAAGATCAGCAGCAAAAGATCAGTGACCAGCTTCCCGGCTCCGGATCCTGGGCTGAGGGGAAAATGGAAGGGGAGGAAGACTCACTCTGGGGCCGAGCCTTGCAGCTGGGGAAGGGGGAGGTTGCATGAGCCCCAGTTAGTTCTGAAGGAGGTGAGGATACAGAGAAAGCCAGTAGTCCAGTGTCTGCATCTCAGGTGGAGACTCAGGGGGAGTTAGGGTCCAGAGCAGAGATGACTGCTCAGGATGTCCATTAGGTGGTCCTGAGACATCCTCACCCACGCAACCCACCGAGCCCAGCATGGCACCACACCCATGGAGCCATCCTCCTGTAGGGTATCAGAGGCAGAGGGTCCTGGCCCCACCGAGTCCCCCTGGCCCCAGGGTGATTAGGAGGAGCAAAGGTCTCCCACATCAGAGAGGAAGGCCAGGAAAATGAGAGCAGGACCCAAGGAGACCTTGAAATCCAGAACAAGAGCAGTACGCACTGTGTGGTGTAGACTGAGGACAGGTGTAGTGTAGACTGAGGACAGGTGTAGTGTAGACTGAGGACAGGTGTAGACTGAGGACAGGTGTAGTGTAGACTGAGGACAGGTGTAGACTGAGGACAGGAGGCCAGTAGGGGTCATGTCCTGATGCCGGCGTGGACAGGTAACGAGCGAGGTCCAGAGAGCCCCTTCTAGAACTTACAACAATACCCCCAGCCTGCATTGGCCCCCTAGAACTTAGACATAGTCTCAGGGTGGGGGGAGAGGGGAAGGGAAGGCTGGACCACACATGGAATGAGATTTCTTTTCAAAGAAATTAAGATGATTTTAAAAAGTTGCAGTTTTATTTTTGTTATTTGCAAACACAAGATTCTGATGGAGAAGCCTTGTCCTTTTGTAGCTCCTGGCCTTTCTTCACCCCAGGGCTTTACCCACAAGCAATCTCTGACTTCCTGGGCCAGGGAAACAGACAGGCTCCTCTGGGTCCGCACGCAGCCCCTTCTTTTCCTCCCGTTTCTCCTTTGAGTGCTTGCCCTGGTAGATCCCTGCCTCTGGCATCCCCATGTGCTTAGGTGGGTCCCTATGACTTAATCTCTGCAGGATTAGCCTTGTCACGATTCCTCTGGTTTATCTGGTGAGATCACAGCCTGGGGCAGCTTACTGAAAGGTCCGGCCTAGGAGAAGATGCTTGTTATAACAGTAGGAGGAGAGAACCACCAGCAGGCTGGATTACAGCCCAGCAGCTCAGCATCTGACTGATAGGTGTGTAGACAGAAAATACCATGGCTGGATTCCCATGCTTCCCAGGAGTCCAATGACACACACAATGCTTTGCTGTCAGTTTCGTAATTCAGTTCAATAAATAAATATCAATTAGTAAATTAAGTAACCGTTCAAGCCTGCGGAGGACTCGCTATGTGCCAGGTTCTCCTTCAGATGCAAGGGATGCAGACATGAAATACACCACCCATGCATTCCAGGTGCTTGTGTTCCGCTGGGAATACAGGGCCCTAGAGACAGAAACACTTATCTAAAAACGACTGAGTAGTTATGGGTGCCAGGCTCTATGGTAGGCATCCAGGGAGAAAGCATGGAGTGTCTGGCCTTAGGGAGCTCACACTTTATCATATAGGGTGTAGGGTGCTTGTCCAATTCACTGCAACAATCATTCTGGACCCTTACCTTTCTGGAACAGGTTGTGTCATAGAGTCCTAGTGACCTAGAATAATTGTTATAGTTATTATACAGCTTATAATTATAGAATGCACTTATATATACATTCGTATATAAATAGGGAATATATCTATGTATATATTTTATAAGAGGAAGTTTCCTGAAACGGCTCTTTAGATCATCTTCAACTTGGCCCTATAAGTCAGCAATATGGGGATCTAATAATTTTCTCCCCTCGGTAGCTTTTAATCTCTCCTTTGACATGCATTTATTAATAATTGCTATCACTTATGAACACTTAAGATGTGCGTATTCTGAATGTGGCACTTTTCTTGTATTATTTTATATAAACCTCATGAAAAACTGGTGAGGTAGGAATAATTATTTCAAGACTATCTGCCAGGAAAGTGATTCGTGGAAAGGTTAATTTGCCTAAGGTCACATAGCAGGTAAGTGACAGTCAGGGCTTGAAACTTGGTCTGCTTCCCTTTATGTTCTCATCTCTACAGAGATGTACTGATTCTTTACTCTGTGTTCATTGCTATACCAAGGGATACCCCACCCATGGTCTCTGTGGTCCTCACCACTGCCTTTTGAGGTGGGTGCCTTTTTACAAATGGAGAAACAGGCTCGGAAAGGGTGAGTAATTTGCTCAAGGCTGGACAGAAAGTAGCAGAATTTGTACCTCGGTCTTTCTGATTTCAGTAGCACCTGTATCGTATCTACTAGTATAAGGTAGTCCCCCCTTATCCATGGGGGATACGTTCCAAGGCCCCCAGCAGATGCCTGAAAGTGTGGATAGTACCGAACTATATAGACACTATGGTTTTTCCTATATATACCTACCTAGGATGAAGTTTAGTTTACAAATTAGACAGAGTAAGAGATTAACAGCAATTAATAATAAAGTAATACAGTTATAACAATATACTGTAATAAAAGTTATGTGAACTTGGCATTATTAAGTAAAATAAGAGTTATCTGGCCCTGGCCGGTTTGGCTCAGCGGTTAGAGCGTCGGCCTGCGGTCCAGAGAGACCCGGGTTCGGTTCCTGCTAAGGGCACGTACCTCGGTTGCAGTTTGTCCCTGGCCCTGGTTGGTAGTGCGGGTGGCAGCCACTCGATGTGTCCCTTTCACGTCGATGTTTCTCTCTCTCTCTCTCTCTTCCTCTCTCCCACTCTATCTGAACAAAAAATGGAAAAATGTCCTCGGGTGAGGATAAAAAAAAAAAAAAGTGATCTGAACACAAGCACCGGGATGCCACACAGCTGATCTGATAACTGAGGTGGCTACAGGGTGACTAACGGGTGGGCGGTGTATACAGCGTGGACACATGTACAAAGAG
This sequence comes from Tadarida brasiliensis, assembly GCA_030848825.1. Classification (NCBI taxonomy): domain Eukaryota; kingdom Metazoa; phylum Chordata; class Mammalia; order Chiroptera; family Molossidae; genus Tadarida; species Tadarida brasiliensis. The sequence goes on along the minus strand of CM061257.1, from coordinate 231,476,485 downwards.
AGTATTCACGACCCCGGGTGGGACAGAGCTGGGTGGCATGATATTTCATCACATTACTCAAAACGGCACACAATTTGAAGCTTAGGAATTGTTTATTTCTGGAATTTTCCATTTAATATTTTTGGACAGTGGTTGACCGCAGGTAACTGAAACCGTGGAAAGTGAAACCGTGGGTAAAGGGGGGGAAGGGGTTGCCGTACATTTAACTAATTCTATCCAAGTGGAAGGGAAGAAACTAACATTTATTAAATGCCGTTTTTTTTTTTTTTTTTTTTTTTTTTTTGTACCAGAGCACATATTGCTTTTTCCCCCCCTCCTAAAACAGCTCTATTAGGTAGGAATTATCTCCAGTTACTGACAGTGCAGGCTCTCTGGGTGAGTAGATTTTTTACTGCTGTCATACAGTAAGTTAAGTGTGAACCTGATGTTTTAAGTAACCTATTTTATTCCATTACACCATTTTACTTCCCAAAGAAATAAAATTCATGTACAAAAATCATTTTATGCATTAATTAGTTTTAATTCTGAGAGGGTTAGCAAAATAAAAACACCTACCACTCGTGAGGGGTCAATTCATATAACCCAGTGAATGACTGGTTCTTCCCCCTGTGTTTCTGAGCATCATTCACAAACCTGAATGAGTTGTGATACTGCTAATTCTCGTTGGTTTTACTTAAAATAAGGAAACGATCTCTTTTTCAGGGAGATAGGTTGTTTGCTGGGTCCAGACCACACCCAGGACACGTGCTAGAGTGCAGGGCTTGGACATCTGTGCGTGGGCTCGTCCTGGGCCGCAGTAGACAGTGAAAATGATTTGACGACAGAAGCGTCATAACTTATCAAAAAGCAGAACATAAGGGACTACCCTATGAGATAAAAATAGTCATGGATAAGAATGAAAGATAGTTCAGATAAGGTGATGAGAAAGATTAAAAGTGCTGAAAAATTACCTGATGGGACAGACAAGCATAGGACACAAATAGGGGTCCGGAGCCCTTCCGTGTGTGAGCGTTGTGCGTGTCTGCAGGGTGCTGGCCAACACTTTTCCATAACACAGCTATAGGACCCATCTGTCCAACTTAGAAGTGGTATGCAAATTTTGCTCTTATCATGTTCAAGGCTCAAATGCCTAGTTCCAACATTAGGAATCATGAATAAGCCCCTGAGATTCTAGGAGCCCAGAGATATTTAGAAAAGTTACATTTTTTCCCCCTAAACCTTTCAAGATCCTGTTTAAAAAATTATGCCTTGTGATCCAGAGACATGAAGGTGTGTAACCAAATTAAGTTTTTATTTATTTTCCTTTTTTTAAAAAGGAAAAGCCTATACTTAATGACTTTAATCAAATGTATTCTTTCTTTTTGTTGCTCCATGTTATTGGATTCTGGAACAGGCTGATGCAGTGTGTGTGTGTGTGTGTGTGTGTGTGTGTGTGTGTGTGTGTGTGTATGCACATGCGTGCGAATTGTTGTATTGTGGGGGACACTCTATTTTATTGACACAATAAATACTATAGTGCAAAATCCTGCCAGACCATTTCCTCTAGCGATAGCTGTTTGAAAGTGTACAAAGACTTGGTGACTGTGAATTCATACCTGTATATGTTGTTGTAAAATGAACATTGCAACAATACATTGTCTAAATGGGTTGGGAGCTGGCAGTGGGTGAGAGGGGCAGGCTCACACAGGGGCCGGATACAGTAGCAGCCGAGGGGCCAGGAGCTGCAGCCAGTTTTTCAGGGAAGTCATCTTGATTCTCTATCCAAGCAAAAGGGGTCCCTGCCATGGGTGTGAGTGGAGGTGCGGACGAAGCTGTGATGCCGGGTGGGGTATCCACACATGTACACGTGGGGCTCCTCATGGTCCAGTAGGACTGGGGGTGGAAAAAGTGGGCTGGACTCTGGCCTGAGGGCCAGCCCAGCTGCCCCCATATTGCTACAGTGTTCCAGCACAAACCTCCAAAGAGTCTGAGGCTGGCAAAGTGTAACTGGCCTTCTAGGTCATTATGACAGCATGCTTGTCAAGGTAGAAAAAAGACTGTGTTTTATATAACAGTTTGCTTGCTTAGTTTATAACACCTAGAAGTCTATAAATATGATACATGGGCCTTCATCTGTACCCCTGCCACAGGCCCTGGAAGTATTAGGGCCGGGACTGGCAGATTTGGCTGCATTGCAAGGGTGTAGAAGACTTGGAGAATCTGGCCTTGTGCTAGATTAGAAATGATTGGACGCCCCGAAAGATGATTAACCTGTTCTCTGAGAAGAAATTAGAGTGGTTGAAGTCAGACACAAATGAAACAGATTACAACTCTCTTTTGCCGCTCTCCTTCTGCTTCCCGGGCTCTCTGCATCTCTTAGAGGTGTGTCCTGCTGGGACAGCAAGTGGACCTAGTGGAAAGTGTATTCCAAGCCAGACTGACAGAGAAATGTTCAGCACTGCCAATTATTAGCCTCAGTGTCCCTACTTAAAAAGAGAATTGCACTATTTGCTCCTGAGGTTTTCTTTGAGGATACGATGAATTTATGTAGAGTGATAAAATGTAGTCTTAGAGTTAAATAGCTGTTCAACCAAGGCCCCCTCCCTCCTCTTTCTGTTTTGGTTAAACAACAACAACAATAACCACACACTTTCCTGTGTTTCATTTCCTTGGATCCTTGCCAAAAGTCTTGTTTACTGCTTTATGTAATTCTCAGTGATGGCATTATACAAACATGTTCAGGAATAGCTTTGAAAAGAGACTCCTGGAAACAGTGTGTAATGCCACCAGACTACTTCAGGGCGGGAGGACCCTTGAATTCTCATCCACTGAGTGACCAGTTCCCATCCGGAGGCTTAACTATCTTGAGATGCAGCTTTCATTGCTCCGGTGTTCTCTTCGACAGATCAACATTGGCCTCATCTCAGTTATTGGATTTTGATTTATTTCCAGAATTACCTGCACTGAGTTCAATGCCAGAGCAGTATGTGGGATGATGGACTGTCACACGGACTTCATTTTTTTGAAATGCCACATGTTCTAATGTTCCAATTTTTCTGAGCAGACAATAGTGTGATGGTTAGTGTTGTGTGTCAACTTGGTTAGGCGATAGTGCCAAGTTATCCAATTAAACACTGATCTAGGTGTTGTCTGAATGTGTTTTGCAGATGTGGCTAGTATCTGCCGTCAGTTGGCTTTAGGTAAAAGAGATTATACCCAATAATCTGGCTGAGACTCATCCAATCAGTTGAAAGACATTAAGAACAAACTGAAGGTCCCTGAGGAAGAAGAAATTACTCCTCTGGAAGATGACATCAGTTTCTGCCCAAGAGTCTCTAATCTGCTGGCCTACCCTATGGATTTCAGATCCAGTCCCTAATACCTCCTTCCCTTCCTTCCTTCCTTCCTTCCTTCCTTCCTTCCTTCCTTCCTTCCTTCCTTCCTTCCTTCCTTCCTTCCTTCCTTCCTCCCTCCCTTCCTCCCTCCCTCCCTCCCTCCCTCCCTCCCTCCCCCTCCCTCCCCCTCCCCCTCCCTTCCTTCCTCTTTCTATCTTTAATCTTTCCATCTTTCTATTTATCTATCATTTTAAACTGTTTCTCTTTCTCTGTTAGAACCCTGACTGGTACAGATTTTGGTGCCAAGACTAGGTCTAGAAGTACAGAATCTCAGGGATAAATTTCTGAATCGATTCTAGATTTTCTGGAATTGGGTCTCTGATCCAATGAGGTCCATTAGATTTAAAGGCACCAATAACTCTGTTTCCTGCGGTGAAGAGGGCACTGGCGACCATGTCATGATGTGGTGATGGAGATACACAACATACAGTCATTGGATCAGTCAGATGTGTATGAAGGGCAAGGTTCTGGGTGAGCATGTATGTGATTGTTACCTTAGAACATTTTAGTAAAAATAAAGAATATAATGAAATTGGATGGTTACTCCTAACTGCCTTGGAGAGACTAGGGAATCAGAAAGGTGAACTGAGAGCTCCTAATTTATAGCTCAGGCTCTGCCTACACGACCAGGAGTCAGGAAGCTGAGACTGGACATTTGATTTTACACCTTACTAAACCCGGTCATGTTGTCCAGGTCACCTAACATTCCCAGTCCTCACGGTCCCCATGGGATGGCTGTGGGTTCTAAAGGTTATTATGTGAAAGCACATCTGTTGAAAATTATTTAGCATAATTCTTGGCATGTAATGGCTACTCAATCAATGTTTTGCACAACTTGGTAATCATTTCCTATTTATTTATTTAAGTCCTCACCCTAGGATATTTTCCCATACATCTTCAGATAGAGTGGGAGAGAGAGAGAGAGAGAGAGAGAGAGAGAGAGAGAGAGAGAGAGAGAGGGAGAGAGAGAGAGAGAAACATCAATGTGAAAGAGACACATTGACTGGTTGCCTCCTGCACCATCCCCACCAGGGCCAGGGACCGAACCACAATTGAGGTACATGCCCTTGACTGGAATTGAACCTATGACTCTTTGGTCCGAGGGCTGACATTCTAACTGCTGAGCCGAACTGGCCAGGGCATCACTTCCTCTTTAAAGCATACTGACTCTCTTCCACACTGTAGAGGTCTTAGTGGGAGAGTAATTTCAGGCACCCACCTCCTACCCAGCCAAGAGGAGGACCGTCTTCCCACTCAAGCAGGTCCTTGACCTGATCTCAGCCTCGTCAGCCACTCCCTTCTGGGACTTTGCACTGAGGGACTAATGCAAGGTCAGAAGAAGCAGGTCACTCACGGAGGAGCAATGGCAGCTGAGGCTTCCTGACCGAGCTGCGTAAGCTATAGGGACATTGCTGTGTTTTTCGCTTCCAGCCTCACGCCCTCTGGAGCTCCCTGGTTCCCTGCTCATTCCCAAGTCTGATCCTCCAGCTTCTCACCGATTGTGTTAGCAGCAACACGACCTCCCCACCAATACTCTTCCAAAGAGATCCTCTTTTGCTTAAGTCAGCTTGAGCTGGCTTTTAATGCTTGCCCTTAGGACCTTGGCTGATGTATGTGTCAAAAACTGACATGCATGGACGAGTAAACTAGGGTTCTGGTCTTTGTATATTTCGTTAGGTTTGGTGAGTTTATAATCATTGGTATGAGTATAAAACACCAATTTACTTTTCCAATGAACTCTTCAATGATTGACCTGCTCCTAATTTAGTTGTACATCAGTATAGCTAAATGTTGGTTGCTACAAAAAGACCTTGCTTTGACCTCATAGGAAAACACCATTCGGAATCAAATGAGAGAAAGCAAGGCAGTGGGTCAAAGTCAGAGAAGAAATTCACTGTGTGTCTTTCAGGACTGGCTAAGTCTTTACGGCCATCTCCCTCGTAGTACACTAACATCTTTTGTACATTTGACCACTGTTTAAACACGATCAGACAAATATTATTTTACAAGGACACATTCTGAATTAAAAATGACCCTCTTTGTTGGGTGTGTTTTGTGGTTTCTGCAGCTGGAGGTTACAATAGACCATTTGATTAATGAGCTGTTTTATTGGGATGCAAATAATGCATAATGTCATACGATCCATATGTTGTACATTACAGAGGCATAAAACTTACCTTGGCACGAAATGGAACATGCAAAGCATCTCTCTGGAAAAAATATATCATGCTGAGCAAGAAGCATGTGGGTATTTCTGGTATTTCTGCAACTGATGAATGCTGCCCCAGACCAGTCTGGCGTTAGTGTTCATGCTGATGGTGTGAGTGAGTGTGCGTGCGAGTGCGTTGTGTGTGCCCTTTATCCATCAGAAGTGCCTTTCTGCTTCCGTTCCTTTTCAGTCCATTCCGAATGGCTCAAAAGCGCCAAACCGCTGGTTCTGATAACACACAGTAGCTATAGCTGGCATTGTTTAGAACTAAAATGTGAGCCACCGGAAAGAAAAGGTGATTGTCATGAAACAGCAACTGGAGATTAGAGGAGGTCATTGTCTAGCATCATCAGAGGAGGGGTGTGAGAATGATGTGGAAATGGTCCACTGGATACCCATCTGGAGCAACACGCCCTCTGGGGGTACAGAGACGAACAGTGCCGTGCTGTGAAGCGTGGTGGGAGATTCCACATCCAGAGAAAGGCCGTGAGACCAGACGAGGCTGACCAGCTATCTCCCCAGAGCCGTCGGGGGTAACTGCTTTTCATCCTTCAGCTTCTGCTCAAATATCACTCCTCAAAAGAATCTTGCTCTAGTCACTCCCTGTCCTTATGGTGACTCTCACTGACATTTTCTCATTTTACTGTCGTTACGGAATTTTTTACTGTCCGAATCATCTGGCTTATCTATTGGTTTACTAACTTATCGTATGTTTGACACGAGAAAATAGGCTTCACATCAAACTGGGTTATCACCGGAAACTCAGATCCGTGCCTGAAACACAATAAAGGCCCAATAAATAGATACTGAAGGTTGAATTTGAAAAGTGAGAATAATAACAGCCCCTCTTCACCTTAAAAGCTCCTGTGACACATAACTCAGATAATCCTGGCAAATTGACGTACAGTGCCAGGCTCGGGGTCAGTAACTGTTAGCCAGCATTAGTATTTTTATTGTTTGTATTACTTAACATTACTTACAACAGTGATGATGATAATGACTGTATTAGAGTTCACCGTAATTTACTGTGACGAATTGGCTGAGATCTCACAATCTGCTGTCTACAACCTGGAGTCCCAGGAGAGCGGACGGTGTAAGTTATAGTCTGAGCCCAAAGTCAGAGAACCAGGAGCACCTAGGATGTGAGTCCCTGTCCAAGGGCAAGCGGAGATGGATGTCCCAGCTCTAACTGCCAGGCAGAGAGAGAGAGAGAGAGAGAGAGAGAGAGAGAGAGAGAGAGAGAACTCTAGTGAGCAAATTTTCCCTTCCTCTACCTTTTTATTCTATTCACACCATCAGTGGATTGGTTGATGTCCCTCCTGTCTCCCTCCATACATCGGGGAAGGGAAATCTACTTTACTTTATTCAAATGCTTATCTCGTCAGAAACATGCTCACAGACACACCGAGAGATACTGTTTAACCAACTATCTGGGAACTTTGGGACCCAGTCAATTCAACACATAAAATTAACCATGACAATTATGATAATATAGCGCCACAACGGAAGTGTAATTGATACCCACAGGGAGTGATTTAACTCAGCTGTGTGAATCCATCTATAACATTTTCACTCAAAAATTTTTGAAAGTAAGGTTTCACACATCGAGTTCCAGAGTGAATGGCACAGATTATGACAACAGCCTGGTTGCTCTGGTAGTAGGATCATGCCCACCATACAAGGATTATGACTCCATCAAGAACCGGGATGCTGTACCATAAACTCGGCAATCACCAGGTGAGTCAGAGAGCTCTGTCTGATCTGGTGCTTTGGGGTCACCGAGTTACCCCTAGGGCCATTCATTATTTCTGAGCTATAGGGAAGTACTTTCCCAGAAATTTCTGGCTCAATGGAATTGTGCCTACCTTAGCTCACTTGACAGCATTTTACTCTGACCTTTAAGAAAGCTGCTCTTGAGGAAAAAGGTATATCAAATTTCTTTTATTTACGAAGCCAGCACATGCAGGTTTGATCCTGGAGCTTCCCACGGAGAGTGTGATGACGTTTGAGATGCCTCCTAATTGAAGTCACACTCTGAACAAAGTCGTGAATCGGTTGCTGATTCTTTTTTCCTTGATAGAATTTTACTTTGCACCCTGGCAGGTCGGGGCATAGGGCCGTCGCAGCCCGGGAGGGATTGGTTCGCTGCACGCCCGAGCTCCATTCACACGTATTGATTTATGCACAGAAAATTCTGATGGCTTCCTCACAGGGGCCGCTTTTTCTCAGACTAACAGTTGCTTTGTTAACATCAGAAGAGCTGCGTGGCTGAAAAAGGCTTTATTTGTGGACATCAAAAAGCGTGTCTCAAACAACAGGCCCCTCAAATTTAAAACAAAAGGCGCATAATAAGTGGAAACTCGCATTTAACATTAACGGCCCTCTTTCAACAGGACACACACTGGGTAATAAAACCCTGAGGCTATGGAGACAGTCAACGTTCTTCTCCTTATTTATGTGGTATGTTTACCTTGTGCCCCTTCTACCCGGGCAGTAAAACGCCAGTGTTTAGCGTTCTTTTAAATGTATTTAATTCTCTTAGTGAGCCAAGAAATGGCTTTTTATTTCTTTCTGTTGCAGTAGGAGTGAAGAGACAAGTAAGCAGGCAGTGGTCACCGTGCATGTTTCGTGAGGCCATTGCAGTCTAGCGTGAGTCAGGATGAAGGCTGAGTCGGGGTAGAACCCAGGTATCAGAGCTGGACACAGGTGTCCTACTTACCTGCCTTTTCTGGAAGCAAACCCAGAAGAGAGCCTTTTGGCCCATAGGTCCCCTTGGTGTTATCACTTCTGAATGAAGAGGAGAGATAAAAATTGCCCCAAGCAAGAAGCCAGGGAAACCACCCTAGCGAGGGGACCACTGGAGGACAGGTACCACCCACTGGGTTACCTGTGGTTCTTGGTGATGGGCATGTGCATGATGTAGCATGGTCCCCAGGAGCCTTCTGATTGGTCCCTGAGAGTTCCGAGGGGAGTGCTTCAGTTCCCAGGTAGCTGTCACCTCTCTCCCTCCAGTCTCCTCCCTCTAGCCCCGTTCTTCATTTCTTAAAATGAATTGTTATCAAAGTCATGCAAGTAATAAGTTAAGAGTCAAATATAAAAGGAGTTATAAGGAAAAACATTTGCAGACAAGAATGCAGCTTGAAAACCTGGAGGGCATAGGGAAGAAGCACCTTGACCTCTCTCTCCTCCTGCCTGGTGATCTGACACCAGCGTCCCCGTGGGCCCGTCCCTTCCAGAAACAGGAGCCTGGGTGACACTCTCCACGCGGCAGGACGCCAATGCAGGAAGAAGGAAGGAAACTGGCAATCAAAAGAATAGCCTGTTCAGTAGCTGATATCTATTTACAAGGGCTACTGTGAGAATTAAATGAGATAGTGATAAAAGGCACCCAGGCAAAGTAATTGAAATATGTTTTTTTCTTCTCACCTCTCTCCCCTTTCTTATTTGTCAAAATGTGCTCTCCAAAAAGTGTGATTCATTTATCGTGCAAGCTGTCAACGTCTACAAAAGCCCTTTAACGAGGATGAGACTAATTCAAGCATTTCAGATACTATAGAAACTAGCAACCCAGTGAGTGGTATTTCGGGGAGGTTGAGGGGCATAAAACAGCTTATTTCCATTCCTCTGCGTTCATGTCCAGAGACTGCTGTGTATTTAGCTTGCCCTGCCCTAGTGGTTAAGGTCCTTGCTGTACTGCTCAGGGGCCCCATCCGCTTCGCCTGTAGGACTCTGTGTGGCTGTTCCCATAGAAAGGTGCTGAAATCCTCAAATGTGGGCCATGCATCTCTCTGGAAGCTGGGAAGCCTGGTTGCCGCAGACTCTGTCCTACCGCATGCAAACGATTCCACTGCAATGTACACACCTTTGCATGCACTAGCGTGTTTGCAACAACCACACGCCACTTGGTCACTGTTAAAGGAATGACTCTCTCTCCTCCAAATCTTGTTTCCCACCAGTACTGTCCCTGATGCTGTGAATTCTGATGAACCTTGGGGGCTCCCTTTTCTCTACTATAAACTATTTCCTTCTCCCTTCCCCATACTACTAACCCTTCAGTGGATGAAAGTGAATTCCTGGGTTGTCACTGGAACAATTGCCTGGTCTGAGAAGTTGTGACATCTTCCTGGCAGAAAGAGACAGTGTTCCATACAGCAGCACCTGCCTCAGTCCCTGGAGGTCGAACTCAGGGGTTTGGACCCTTCCAGGGGGAGTTTTCCTGGCTTCTGGAAGGGGCTGACCAGCAAAGAGTGCACCCGAGAGCCGGGCTGGGTTCCTGTTGGGATCGGGACAGCCCCTAACCTCATGAGTCTTGTGGAATATAATTTCCCCTCAGAGGCCCCCTCCACCCACCCATAATCCACTCCTCTCAGGTTCCTCGTTAAAGTAAAAATCATCAATGTTCTTTTAATGTAGCTTTTTGTGTTTCATTTCCTTTGTTGGTTTAAAAATATTTCCACTGAAACATTTTATAGGGTTTCTATACAGTGCACACATTTTGAACATTTTGTTCCTATTAACATAAAATATTATTCTCATTTCCTCTCATGTTGGGAAGAAAGAGAAAAATAAACCTTATAAAAATTAAAAATAATTTCTTTGTTATGAAGGAGGTATGAATGATTTATGAGCATAATAAAGGCAAGTCTCTTTGGTCAACATTATGAATTTAAAAATAAGTCTTCTTCTCAGATTTTTAAAATGACTTAGATGACAGTAGGCACTAAAATAACAAAGGAGGCCAGGTTATAATGGGAAATTCTTTTCCCTGTACTTTTTCTCCCCAGGAGACGTGGTATGTTTTCTACCCTTGGGAACAAAGTAGAGTCATCTGGGGGCCGGGTCAAGGGAACTGCCTGTCAAATAGCTTCTTTCAAAATACATCTGTGGGTCATCTGTAGCTGCAGAAATGCATTTTATAAAATTCCCTCTGTCATTTTTATATGTTCTTAAAGACTATATCTAGTTGAATCCTGCTAGAGTCATCCACATTGGCTGCCTCCCCCCACTATGGTGTTTCTCCCAGTGACACAGGAGGGAGCCCCTGGCTCCTCCCACATGCCATTGCTCAGCAGCTCTGTGATCTGCTACGTATGTTCTCAGGGTATTTCCCCTGCAACTCCACCAGGTCCTGGATATTAAGTTCCACACTCTATAGAGTGAGGGGCTCTGTGTTTAGTTTTCGGTGCTGGGTCTTAGGGTTCGTAATCCAGGGCTCTCATTCTGTAAGTACTGGGTTATGTATTAAACTGGCAGTGCCACCAGGGGAGGCTGGCAGGCTGCAAGAGGACTCTGAGAGGCATTTTCTAGCCTGGTTTGAGGTCATGTACCTGGCAGTGTATGCTCAGAAACCAGATTCGCTTACTAAGAATGTGCTGGAAAGTGGCCTTGTGTCCACCAGCTTGTGAGGCCGAGGCAGAGGATGTGAGGCCGAGGCAGAGGATGGCATCCCAGTTTCTTAATTTGCAAGAGAAACACTACCTTCCAAACATGTGCACTGTGGCTAGTTCATTGCAGGGAGAAGGTGATTGCTTGGTGAGACCCAGAAATACTGGTGTGTGACTTCACTGGGATGCCAGCTACCAGAAGTTCAAGTTCTCAACAACTTGTTGAGCACATAGTCAGGGCAGGCTCTGCTCTGGGCACTGAAGATACAGCAGTCAGCAAAGCAGATTGGATTCTTGGCCCTCAGGAGTGTATGTGCTAGTGACTATTTGGGCCTTGAGGTCTAAGTCTCTTACCCCTGAACAGAACCAACGTTTGGGCTTCCATTTCCTCTGCTCAGAGCTCCACAAACTCACCCCTAGGATGAGAGCATACTGAGGTAGTCCTTCAGAGGAATCACATAAAGGAAGGGCAACATGGTGTGGAGGTTTTTGTCCCCCATGCCTTCAGTTTTAACCCAGAAAATTCAACGAGTGGGAATTTATTACCTTGTTATGGTTTTCTCTCTTCCCCAATTCTGCTAGCTAAAGAAAAGGCCTTGCCAGCTTACTTCATGAATATAAAATTGCAAGACTACATAGAGAGGGACAAACCACAGGTGCAGAAAAAAGGAACAGAAGCCACATTAATCTTCGTGATCCAGGGCTGGGTGTGTGGAGAAGAGAGAGGCGAGTGTGGCTTGTGAGATCCAAAGTCATGGTGAAGAGAGCAGGAGGGTGAAGACAGGAGGGAGGGTTTTCAAAGTGTTGTGGTGCATTGTGAGTGGCGTTTCCTTTCATACTTTTTTGAATGGAGTTACTTTTGAATTACTTTTGATTACTAGTCTGCAAACAGTAAGCCATAAAGGGCCCTAGGATTTATTAAAGTTCATGAATTTGGGGTTCTGTTTTTAACCTGAATATTCCTAAGTCCTTCAGTCTGCTGCCCTCATTTGTTCCTTTAATATGCAGTTAAAATAACATGAGCCTCCTTGACTCAGACCTGCAGGAAGTCCGCTACTCACTCCAATATGTATAAGGTTCCAGGGGTGCTCCAGTTCCCAGGTACCTGCCTGTCACCTCTCATTCCAATCTCCTAGCTCAATTCTTTACTTCTTAAATTTAATTTTTAATAAAGTAATGCATGCATTAGTTTGAAATTCAAATATCCAATGGCTTATAATGAAAAACAGAAGTCCCCAACTAATCCTTCCCTACTCTACAACTCAATTCCCCACAGGCAACTGCTTTCAACTCTTTTAGTTCTTGTTTTACCTCCATACTTATAAATAAAATGAGTGCCTTGTCATTTATGAATTGACCACTTCTAAACATTATGTTATGACACTGTCTTAAGATAGCTGAGGAATTACCTCTTTCTCCCTGCTTCCACTCCCATTCCACCTACCTTCTCTTCCTGCACTCACATTAAAATGATATGAAAAATTTGATCAAATCAACAGTCAAAATTGACATTGTGACTATGACACAAATGTTAATAACCAATCACATGTACACACACACACACACACACACACACACACACACACACACGGGACCAGTGATTTAGTCTCGGGGGACTCAAACGGAAAAGGCTCAGGACATTGGTCAAAATCCAGGCAAGAGACAGGTCAAGAGTTGAAAACATGAGTTTAACTAAAATTTCTGCTTTTAGAAATAGGCCTTACATGTAGATTAGGAAGTCTGCTTTTGAAAAACCTAAGATCCTCAGAACTGCCAGATACTGATACCAGATCTGCAAATAGATGCCAGTCCCAGGATTTTGAATACTACTTATATCCAATCCACAGTTGCAGTGCTTCTAATCAGCTTTTTAATCATCACCATTAAATGTGGATGGACAATCAGATATTTGGGGAAAAAACAAACAGCCAACATGAGAAGAACCCAAAAACACTGCAAGTGAAAATAGGTAAAGGAGGAGGAAAAGAAGGAGGATGAGGAGGAGGAAGAAAAACTGTACTATAGTCAATAGTCTAGACTAAAAAAATTGGAGAGATAAGAAAAGACATTGCAGATACAAGAAAAAGAGGAGTTAGGCAAGGTGAAGGAGGAACACTTAGAAACAACTGGAAAACTGTTCATCAAAATAGAAAAAGCAACATAAAGAATAGTAGATAAAAACTAAAGAACATTTCAGTAAGTAGGGCAAATAGCCTGGCCGGTATGGCTCAGTGGATGAGCATCGACCCATGAACCAAGAGGTTACCGGTTCGATTCCCAGTCAGGGCACATGCCCAGGTTGTGGGCCAGATCCCCAGTGGGGGGCATGCAGGAGGCAGCCAATCGATGTTCTCTCTTATTGATGTTTCCATCTCTCTCTCTCTCCCTTCCTCTCTCTGAAATCAATAAAGAAAAAGAATTTTTTAAAAAGTAGGGCAAATAAAAAGAAAAACTAGGAGGAAAAAGGTAAGAAACTTGGAGTATTGATACAGAAAGCCCAATAATAGATTAATAAAATATTTTAAAAATGGAGAGGAAGTAATTTTCAAATTGAAACATTTCCCAGAACTCCAGATGGAAAGAACAGCCCACTGTATCCAGCACAGTGGATCACAAAAGGCAAACACGCAGGCTCTTCATTACGAAATTCTCTCATCATGAAATTTCAGAAGAGCAGGGAGTAAAAGAAAAAAAATTCTGTAAATTTTCTTAGGGGCGGGTGAAAATTTTGCCATTGACAGAGAGAATGGAATAAAATGTTATCAGACTGCTTGACAACAAGTCTAGAAAGCAACAGAAAAATGATTTCAAAATTGTGAAGCAAAATGATTTGCAGCCTAGCATTTTATACCCAGCAAAATTATCAACTAAGTACAAAGGTAGATTAAAAGCATTTTCAGAAAAGAAAGATGTCAAACACGTAATTATCACTATAAAAAACTTCCTATGAATCTAGGAGCATGTGCTCCAGCAAAGTGAGGGAATAAACCAAGACAGAGTTTCCTAGGACACAGTGGATCCAACACAAGAACACAAAGAAAGTCTATGATGAGAAACTCACTGCAGGCCTGGGAGGCACCTGTCCAGATGGAAGCATAAGGGTGGGAGACATCTAGAGAGAGAAACCCAGGGAAAAATAGTTTATAGATTATTTCATTTATTATACCACTTGAAAAATAACATGGATGAATGTATAAGAAATACAATGAAGCATGAAAAATTTAAACATAAGCACACAAACAGTAAGCAAATGAAATATGGGTTTTACTCTAGAAAAATCCCAGCAAATTTACAAAAATAAAATATAATTATGATATATAATAGTTCTTGGTTATTAACAATTTTTTTAAAGAGATGGAAGCACTTCCAGACTCATTTTTAAAATTGATTTTAGAAAGAAGAAGGAAGGGGGGGGGGAGAGAGAGAGAGAGAGAGAGAGAGAGAGAGAGAGAGAAAGAAATGGATAGAATTATAGATAATGAGCAAATTAGTGGCAGCCCTAAACAAACTAACAAGCAAGAAAACATCTTAGGCAGGGCTTCTCTATCTGTATACAGAAGGGAAGGCAGTAGAAAAATATTCTCTTCTTGTCAATTGTAAACTTCAAGGTTCACAAAATATTCCCTTTACTTATCTACTCTGTAAAATATTCATGTTTATTTTAATATAACTTCCTCATGACCCTTAGGTAAAATAAATGCTCTAGAAAGATGCAGAGTATTTTTCCTGGGGCTCTCTCTCTCCTTGGCTCAGGATGGCAGTACTCCTGGGGAGTAAGTGTTGAATGCTCTCTGGCGGGGTCACCCCTTCCCCAAGCTTTTCTTAGGCAGAATACATTGCAATTGATTAGTTTCCTGGTTTCTAAAGTGCTGTCAAGTTTCAGCCTCATTCCCCTGAGATGATTCTCATCATCATTATTGGAGGTTTGAGTGTCTGCAAATTATTGAGTGGCACATTCACATACTATTTTTTGCTTTATGCTCACAGATGCCTAATTATAACCATACTGTGTATTTTACTAGTTTAATTCTCAGACAGTAACCTCTCCAGGATCTTGTTTTTCCATGTATTGCCAAAACCAAGAAAATGTTCTTTGATCAAAATGAGACAGAGGACACTTACCCCGAGGCTGCCCCAAAGACATGGCTCTGGAACTTCCTGAAAATCAGAACATTGCTTGAGATGTTTCTGCCAGGTTCCCTATGGCTTTTAATTCATGTGATGAACCAGTTAGGGGGAGAAGTGGAAGGAAAACCATGCTCCTGGGAGATCTGGAGGGAAGAGCAATAACAGTTGGTAAAACCTTTGTCCTAACTGCCCATCAATTTTTCTCTTTATTCTGCTTCAACCAGGGAAGGTTGCAAGATCAACTGTCACAAATGATGAATTAAGACAGAATTATAAGCAGAGGATGCCTCATTGCTGGCATCAGATTTAAACCTCTGAAGGGAAAAGGAAAAAGAAAAGAAACATTTTCTTCCTTGCTCATTTAAGGCTTAGAATTGAGAGTTAGAAGGGACCCAGATCACTGGCTGAGTTCCCCACTGCCCCTCCTGCATGTGAGGCCAACCAATGCTCCTGTCGTCAGAATACAGGGGCACACACTGCCTCACAAGAATTCGAAATATGTAAATTGTTCTCTGAGCGTTAAGCTATAAAACTGACAGATTAGTGTGGGAAAATGCAACATCATATTATAAATAAAATGTTTCCTAGGTTAAGGCATAATGAAGGCTCTGACACAGGCAAACGAAGAAAATGATTATCAGAAAGGAGCTGAAGGGAGGCCATGCCTGTCTTAGTGGGTTCTGCAGGAGAAGACTCCACCTCCAGCCGCCTGCCCCAGGGAAGCCTGGAGCACCAGCCAGTAGCATCTTTATGCTCGTCTTCCCACTTTTATTCCACCCTTCCCAAATAAATGGCTCATAGTCTTGCTCTCCAGGTGGATTTGCCTACAGAGAGAGAATGGCTTGATCCTCCAACATCCCTATGATACCTGCCTGCCAGTGATTTTCTTATTGGAAATGAACAAATGAACAACAGGATGGCTGTCAATTTGGTTGACTGGCATCTGAAACTTGGGGTGATAACAAAGCAGTTGTCTGCCTTGTTAGGCTAAGGAACCCCAGTGTGGGACCAGTTGGAATCTTTTAACACTTATAAATAGTCCTAAAATATATCTGAACTTGTTTCAGGTAATAATATGTATTCCTTATTTTCATTGCGTAGAAACTTAATTTTAGGGGGGGAAATGATTGAACTGAGACTGTTAAGAGAGGTAGAGCACCACGATGATTAAGAGCATGGAGTTTGCATTCAAAGAGCATGGCTTTGAACCCTGGACCTCTTACCTTCCTTCACAATGCCCATAAGCACTTGGTTGGGTCTCTCTGGGTTCGAGTTGTTACATCTATAACGTGAGCATAATAAAAGTATTTAGGATGGAGTTGTTGTGAGGCTTAAATGCCCATAACATGCTTAGCACAATGCCTGGTACTTGGTAAAGGCTTAATAAATCTTAGCTGTCATCATCATAATTATTATTATCAAATGTTTTCTTCCCCCTCCTTTTTAAAGATCAAAGCCATATGTCTCTGACAACCAGAGTTTAGATCAGCCCAAGAGGATCAGTGTGAATAATTGAGTTGCAAGGACTTTTGACCAGGCATTGTTGTAAAAGGAAAAGAAACAAAAAGAAAAACAACGATGCATATAATTAAAAATATCAAATTTGATTTCAGGTAGTAATAAATAAAATGAAGATAAAGACTGGAAGAGGGTGATGGTGGGCCATGTTAAAAAGAGTGGCACTATTAATTTTAGATAGATAGAGCAATATGAGATGGAGTAAAAGACTCGTAGAGAAAGGGACATCTCAGCGGAGACACGAATGACAGATCTGGAGGAAAAATTCGGGAAGGGGGCACAGCAGGTACAGCCCAGAGGAGGGCAAGAACTTGGCATTTGCTAGAACTGGAAAGAAGGCCAGTGAGGATTAAACAATAACGGGGGAAGGGGATGTAGAAGGAGGTGCGATTGGGAGGGAGGGCTTGTAGGTAGTTGCAGAGAGTAGGATTTCATGCCACAGGCAAAGGAACCATGGCGGGGTGCAAGGCAGTGTGGTCACAGGCTGGAGTGTGGAGAAGGCGCTGTCGTGGGGTAGCCCATTGCCGAGGAAGACGGGAACCCGCAGGTTAATGCTCTAGGCCAGGGAAGACAGAATAGTGGTTCAGGCTGGTGCAGAAACAGTGAGCATGGAGAGAAACGGATGGAGCCGGGATGTATTTTAGAAGGAAAGATGATAAGACTTCCTGACAAATTGGATGTGGGGAGTAAGGGCCAGAGAGAAATCAAATACGATTGTGGGATTTTTCGCATGAGCAACTACCTGAATGATCATTTCATTGCGTGAGGGCTCATGGACTGGAATAAAGCAGATTTGGAGGGGAAAAAAATTGGAGTTTTATTTAAATATGTTTAGACTGTTAGATGTCAATTGGCTGTGTTCAATTTTAGATATTTAGGTGGCCTTGGTACCTTATATTTTCATTTTCTATAAAGTTTCAAAAACTTAAAAAAGCATATTTTGAGGCCTTCTATTATCTTAGACCCCAATGCTGAGAAATGCTTTTCTTGTTCAGCTTTTTTGTTATATGTGGGGAAAAAAAATCACGTTATTATAGAAATGTGATTTTCTCTGTGAGTTTGTGATGGAGCTGGCCCTACAACCTGAGTTTTTTCTTCCTTCCTTCCTTCCATCCATCCTCCCTCCTCTCTCTCTCTCTCTTTCTTGCTTGTGAGCTATAATTCTATTCCGAGCTTCCCATCAGTCCCAAGATTGTTGCTATAATTAGAACAGTCTTAGTAGAAGGTCCTAAGCCTAAGAATGCCTTTTTGGATAAAACAAAAAATCTTGTTTCCATGAAAATGTGGCCTTTTAAATAAAGAATAAGAGGAAGAAATGGATAAAGTGCCCAGCTGGGAATAGATTTTCCTAAACACCATCTTAAGGGACCCTTTGCCCATGTAGGTTTATTGGGACTGCCACAGAGACAGACTGTGTGCTCATGTCCAACAAGTAGGCCTTGTCAGATAGGAAATAATTATCCAAATTATGTATTATTGGGATCCTGTCTGAATCCATGTTTTCCAGCCTGAGGGATTGGGAGTGACCAGGGAAGCCTTCAGTGATTGCTGAGAAACCACAAATCCCAAACGAACCTGTACACAATGCCCATAAAACTCTCATTAGTCTCCAATGTTCTCTCTGAATCAGCACTTGGGGCACTCTCGCAGGGATCCTGTGAATTACATCCTCATAAATTACCCATCTATAACATCTGTCGGAAGGCAGCTGCCGAAGCAGGTACGGGTTCTTCCTCTGGCCTCCGAACTGCAGCAGCCTTGCTTTCAGATTTTGTTTTGACTTTTCTGAGCATCCCTGAAGACATCACACCTGTCATTGACTGGCTCAAAAATATTTCGGAGTATGTTCCAATTAATCTAGACTGTCTCTTTGACCCAACTGTGGGGAAACTGGAAACCAACCTTTTGCCAGGGATTATGTGAGACTGGGAATGAAGAGGTGAAAGAGAGTCTCAAAGATGCTCAGAGAGAGCTGGGGAAATCAGTGGAGACACTACAATGTGAAAAAGAAGAATCTTAGGAATATGCACAGGGTATTGGTGAGAATGGAGGAAGCATCTAACTCAGCTTGGGTACCCATGGAAAGAAGAGGTGAGGGAATTCTTCCAAAGTGACCCCTGAGAACACACACACTGCTGGTGGGAAGGTAAGATGGTGCTGCCACTTTGGAAAACAGACTGACCATTCTTCAAAGGTGAAACATAGTTACCCTATGACCCGGCCATTCTACTCTATATATGTGTGTGTGTGTGTGTGTGTGTGTGTGTGTGTGTGTGTGTGTATATATATATATATATATATATATATATATGAAATGAAACATAGTTCCACACAAACACTTGTACACGAAAGTTTATAGCAGTATTATTCATAATAGCTCCAAAGTGGAAATAATCCAAATGTCCACCAAATGATGAATGGATACATAAAATGTGGTATCATACAATGGAATATTACTTGACATTAAAAAAAAGGAAGTATCGGTGCATGCTACAGCATGGATGAATCTTGAAGACATCATGTTAACTGAAAGAAGCTGGCCACAAAGGATCAACTATTGTATGATTCTGTGTATATGAAGTGTCCAGAATAGGCAAATCTATAGTGACAGAAAGTAGATTATTGTTTGCTTAGGGCTGGAGAAAATGGGAGGATGGAAGGGTTATGGCTAAGGGGTGCAGGGTTTCTTTTTGGGTAGTGCTCTAAAACTGATTGTAGTGATGGGTGCCCAACTTTGTGAATATACTAAAAGTCCTTGAATTAAACCCTTAAGTGGGCAAATTAGATGGTATAAATTAAATCTCAGTGAAGTTGTTAAAGAAACAGGAACACCCAAAGGCCAGTGAGAAAGAAATTTGTTGGGGAGAAGACATTCTAAGAAAGGACAATAATGAACAAATCCTCCCCATTAGCAAGTCCTCTTGATTTTACTTCCAAAATGTACTCTAGATCATTCTAGTCCTCTCTCTCTATTTGCACTGACACCACCCTCATCCCAAGTTGCCGTCATCTCCCATCCAGACTGTTGCAGTAGACTCCTAACCACTTTGCACATGCTGTTCCCTCTGCCTGGAACACTCCACCCCAGATTCCTGCAGGGTTGGTTTCTTCTCACCAGGTCTCAGCTCAGCTCTCTCTCTCCTCAGAGAACCTTTTCTGGACCACCCAGTCCACTCGCCTCCTCTATCACACTCTACCCCAACCCTGAGTTTTATTGTCTTTGTAGCTCTTATCACCTGCTGAGGTTATCTTGTTCAAGTATGCCCTGTCTTACTTAGTATCTGTCTCCTTCCTAGACTGCAAGCTCCATGCAAGCAGGGACTGTGGTTCACTGTGGTATGGCAGAGCCTAGCTCAGTCTTGGGCACGTAGAAGCTTCACCCACTCTTGCTTGGTGCATAGAAATGAGGAGGGACAAGGGAAGGCAGAGAGTGAAGGGCCTATCATAACCTACGGCTGGAATTCCCAGGGGTGGATGTGGTGATGGTGGTGGGAGGCGAACGGTGAGGTTGCCCAGGAAGATGGGTCACACAGGGCTTCATTATTTCCTAGCTGTGTCGTCTTAGAAAAGGCATTCAATCTCTCAAGCTTCAGTTCTCCACTTGAAAACAGAATTCCTAAAACCCAGCTCATGAGGTTTAAATGAGGAGATTAAGCATGCTCATAGACATGAAAATCATGTGGAAACTACAGAGTGACCTCTTCATATATGTAACACTTATTTTTATTGTGTACCTACAGGGTCTAGGTCCTGAAAATCCAGAGCACATTTAAAAAAAAAATCTGCCCCCTGCCCTTGAGGAGCCCATGTCTGGGGAGGAAGAGAGACCCATAGAAGTCACCAGCGGTGTCTCACATGTTATCACGTAGAGGCCTCTCAGTCCCGATGTCTGACCTCCAACTGTTTCTTCTTATTATCCGGTGCCAGTTTGCTTCACCTTTATTAGTGCCAGGGTCTCCTCAAGGACAGCGATGGGTCTCCACAGCTTCCCTGTGAGGTCTCCTCTGGATCCATACTCAGGAAGCCCCAATGAATGGGTTCCTCATTCTCCTTGCCCCATCTCTCCCAGAGGCTGTTCAACCATTCTTCATTTCGATGCAACTCTCTTTCCTTTTTATATGCAGGTTTTATTTTATGTTCTCTCTTCATCACCCCATTCGCTTCTCCTCTTTCAAACTCTTTTTGCTAAATTTTGCTCAATGATTCTTTGTGATTGGGATTATGTTTATACGCCTTCAAGTCCCAGAGCCTAGGAGTGTTTGTAGAAATCTCCTTTCCATCCTCGGAATTTCAGCCACACCCCTGCTTGTTTAAGGCATGGCACGTGGCAGCGCCTCCGTTTTTGAGCTGGTGCTGATATTGCACAACTCACGTAGGGCAAGGACTGGTCTTTGTCACCCCTTTACCCCTGGTCACTGCCTGTGCCTGGCACAGTGTGGGCAATCATTGTTTATGGGATGGTGGTTTGATGGGCCCATCCATCTTTGACTCCTCCTTGGATCTAAGTAAAACATTTAAGTAAACAGCCTTTTCTTTGTCTCCCTAAAACCAGCCAGGATAGGGCAGCTGCCTTCAGGACGGCGGAGGAAAGAGGAGGAGATGCTGTGTTTTACTGTCAGACTTCCACATGCAGAGTTTCCCAAGGCTTTGTTTCTCTCTCTCATTGGGTAGTTGAGGGTCTAAGTAGGGTTGACTGTTATCCCTGCACTCAGTTCACCCAGGACTGGACCAGCAGCTGCAGCCGAGAGAGAAGACGGCACTGATGGGGATGAGAGGAGAATGAGAGGGTGGATTTTGATTAGAAATAAATTAAAAAAAAACTCAGGAAGATGCTTTCTTCAAAGATTTACATGTTCACTCAATA
The DNA here is from genome assembly GCA_030848825.1 of Tadarida brasiliensis. Classification (NCBI taxonomy): domain Eukaryota; kingdom Metazoa; phylum Chordata; class Mammalia; order Chiroptera; family Molossidae; genus Tadarida; species Tadarida brasiliensis. Next base: position 231,455,008 of record CM061257.1, on the reverse strand, counting down.
AACCTTTATTTATTGCCCAAAGCGAATTCCTTTTGAAAGATTACCTTGGCATAGAGTCTATGAGTAAAGGCAACTAACAGAATTGAAAATTTGGGGGCAAAGGGAAGCGTAAGAAAGTAGTTGTCCTACCTGTCCATGTGTGAATTAAAAAAATTGGGGTGGGGGTAGGGGTGGGGGCAAGGGGGTGCTCTGGGCTTATGACTGCTGGCTGATGGACAGTCACTGTTTGCATCATGACATATGCTTCCGATCAGCTCTTCTTGGGAAAGAATTTTCCCCACTTCTAACTGCACATCCAAATGCACATTTGTCGGAGCGTTGATCACGGGGTCTTTATTCTTTTAATAATTGTGATGCATCCATTCCAAAGCATTCCTTCTACAATTAATCCCAGAAAGAGCTAGTTACCTGTGGAGAGCTGAGACATTGAAAAAAAAACACAACAAAACAAAACGGAGAAACTACCAGATGGTACCAGCAGCCTAACAACAGTACACTTCGCTCTCCACCTGCTACCCAGTCCCCGCCTGCATCTGGGCCCCTGGGCCCCTCAGGGATCCTCTTCATGCTTTATTGGTTAGGAAAAACAACTGGATTGCAGTGAGGAGATGGATCTTATTTAGGAGGGAAACGGGCATTTAGTTTAGGTTTCCTGTTTCAAACCCCAAACGACTGCCTGTGGGTGCAGACTGTTGTTGCTGTCGTTTTCACTCTTTGTGGGTCAGCACAACCCACTCCCCTTGGCTGCTGAGTCCAGAGGCTGGCTAGAAAGGCCCCCTTCTTCTCTCCAGATGTGCTCGCAAGTGCCTGGCTCAGGACCTGGCAGGTAGTCAGTGTTCAATGAAGAGATACTGAAACTTTCCTTCTTTGCCTGCAGGAGTGATCTCTTTGAGTTCTTTGTGTTGGGTTTGGGATAAAGTTCTTTTTGGGAGATGGTGCCTGTGGCCCCATTATTTGAATGTAGCAGATTTGGGCGGTTTCCTCTGACATCTCAAGGTCTGCTTCTTCGAGGTCAGTAGAAACGTCATTATGAGTTGTGCATCACGGATCGATGCATAGAAACTCTGATAATCGATTTATGTTTCTGCAGGCAATACTCTGGAAGGACACCTAAGAACTGGCAATTGTAGTTACTGCTGGGGAAATAAACCGGGAAAGAGCAAGTGGAGATGAGAGTAGACTACGTGGCACTCTGCGGCCATCAGGTATTACTGGGACATTTTTCCATGTGAGTGTAGTGACCACATAAAAAAATAATTAAAGTATAAAAGAAAGATTCTCATGGAAATGTTCATACATAGGCACCCATATCCCCTCTTTCTTTCTCCTCTCCTTGGGAACCACCCTCCTAACTGGAGTGTAGGTGCTGTACTCGGTGGCCCAGCTGAAACCTGGAGGAGATGAGACGACAGCACTGAGGGGCAGCTCAGGGAAACCGGCTTGTTTTCAGACAATTCTGCAAAATGAGGGAGATATCCTGGAAGACATATATATATAGTCTTACTTAGGGATGCCTCCAACAAAACGGGAAATTTGTTCTTTTAGACCTTAAATGAGTAAAACTATTGCCTTGTTCTAGAGAGAGCTTAGCCTTCAAGAACCAAGACCTTGGGGGTAAGAATGGAAAATGTCTCTTTCATTCCTTTTAGAAAAATCCATATGTATAGGGAAATAACGGTATAAGCTCATTGCTTATACAGTTATTTCCTTTTTCAGATAAAGAACCGGAGGCCTTAGAGAAGTCAGGTAACTTCTGCAAAGTAGGTCCTTCAGGTTGTACCTGGTAAGGTCAGGGTTTATACCTGGGCGGGCTGATTCCAAACCCATGGGCTGTCTCCTCTGGATGTTGCTGTGTGTTTCTCTCAGCGTGCAAAAGCGGATTGCCCGTGGGCTTCTGAGATGGTTTTGGGTGACAATTCTGACTTTCTCCCTTCCTAACTGCCTGATTTTGGACATGTCGCACCCATCCTGCCCCTTGGCCACACTAGCTTTCTTTCTGCTTTTATCTCAGGCCCTTTGCATTTTCTCTTATTCTACTTGAAAAGCCCACTCCACCATGTTTTCATGGCTGACCTGTCATCATCGAGCTCGCTACGTAAATGTCACCTCTCCCCAGAGCAGTCCGGCTGAAACGGCAGCCCTCTCCTAACAAATCACTCTGGAATGATGCACCCCACTTCATTCCCCTCATAGTGCTTATTTGTACTTGCCATTGGACTACTAAGTGTGTGTGTGTTTTTCTACTGGAATGTCGGTTCCTCGTGGTGCACTGTCCTTTGTATTCTCCAAGTCCGTGGCATATAGATCCGTCAGTGCTTGGTCCATAGTGGATGCCCAGTAGACATCTATGAACTTCCTGACTTGCTGGCCCGCGGTTTGGTTTCACGTACAACATCGGGATGTCAACGTCCAGCCTCACTGTCAGGAATTGAGGGGACACGTACCTAGCTCCGGGCTTGGTGATCAATTAATAGTAGCTGCTCTGGTGACCCCTTGGCTACTTCTTTTTTCACCTCCCAAGGTTTGAAAACATGTTTCACTGAATGCGATGTAAGCAGCAAAGTGGTCCCCAAAGCAGTGCCTGGCCTCAGCCTTGGGGAAAATGAATCATACTTTCTATTTAAGGGTGATGTAACATTGCCGCAAAAGAAACTTTATCAGTTCAGCCCTATCCATCATTTTCCTCTTCCCACCCTCCCTCCCTGGGAAGGCACTCACATTTACCGTGTGGGTTCTAATCTCCACTGTGTTTCTGTCTGCCTTGACGATTGATCTTTAGCTGACAAACCAGCTTGGATGGCGGCGTGCTGCTGTCCTGTTTGGGCTCTGATGGAAGGTGTGGGTGCTCTGTAAATCATCGTCGGAGCTGCAGGGTGAGGGCTGCTGGGGCACAGCTTCGGGGGGCTCTCTTTCCACAAAGCTGCCCTCTGTTGAAGGGACTCCAGGAGCCCCGCCAATGCTTCTTTCTCCAGGAGATGTGAGAGGGCGGCTTTTTCATCCGCCCTAGGATTAGGGCCTGGGGAGATTTTCACTTTCGTGGCTGGTTCCTTTGCATCCTTGAACTCTCATAAATCAGGACACAGCCAACACAGCACAGAGGTCAGGAAGCCAGGGCTTCCTGGGGTCTAAGTTTGGCCTTTTTGTGATAAATTATAATAATAAAAAAATTGGAAAGGGGTCTTTGAACAACTTTTAGCAGTGAGAATGGTCACACTTTATTAGGAGCTCTGCCCTCCCTCCTCATTCATGTCATAGTGAGGAATTTATGGGCTGGGGTCATTTGTACAATCTCTGGCAGCACCATAGATAGAACCCAGCAACTGCCCATAATAATGATGATGATGATGAGCGCTAACATTCATGAGACTTACCAGGTGCCCTGCCCCATTAATCACTTCACACACAGATGTATTTAATCTTTCAGGAATAATGAGCCAAGGAAGCAGGTCGAAGACCTAGTTGGGGGGATGCCTGCAGACTGTAGAGACCAAATCTTGATTTTATAATCTAGAAAGATGTGTGTGTGTGTGGGGGGTGGGGTGGGGGGGAGAGTAACACTTATCCAGTACTTACAGCAGGTTCAGCCCTTTCATATAAGGTATTCTTTCTGCCAACCATGCCACTTAGGGCCTCTTACCTACATGTTTATATGTGAAAACCGAAGAATATTTAGTAGCATGTCCAGGATTACACATGGTTGCTACCAGGCAGAGACAGAATTTTTATTTTTTATTTTTTTTGATAAGAACTTTCTAAAATTTTTTTTATTAATTTATTTTTAATAACAGATGTTTCTCCTTTTTTCCCCATTGACACCCTCCTCCCCATACCCCCTTTAACCCATCCCCAGCTTTGTTGTCCATGTCCATCGGTTATGCATACATGCATATAAGTTCTGCATATCTCTTCCCTCCCCCCACTCTTCTGAAGGTTGTCAGTCTGTACCCTACTTCTATGTCTCTGTAACTACCCTGTTCCTCAGACTGTTATGTTCATTATATTCCACATATAAGTGAGATCATGTGATATTTGTCTTTCTCTGCTTGGCTTGTTTTGCTTAGCATAATACTCTCCAGGTCCCTCCATGTCGACTCAAAGGATAAGAGATCTTTCTTTCTTACAGCTGCATAGTACTCCATTGTGTATATGTGCCACGGCTTTTTTATCCATTCCTCTACTGATGGACACTTGGGCTGTTTCCAGATCTTAGCTATTGTAAATAGTGCTGCTATGAGCATGGGGGTACATGTATTCTTTCTGATTGGTGTTTCAGGCTTCTTAGGGTATATTCCTAGAAGTGGGATCACTGGGTCAAATGGCAATTCAATTTTTCATTTTTTGAGGTAACACCATAGTGTTTTCCACAGTGGCTGCACCAGTCTGCATTCCCACCAGCAGTGTACTAGAGTCCCCTTTTCTCCACACCCTCGCCAACCCTTGTTGTTTGATGATTTGTTGATGGTGGCCATTCTGACAGGTGTGAGGTGATAGCTCGTTGTTGTTTTAATTTGCATCTCTCTGATGATTAGTGATGTTGAGCATTTCTTCATATGTCTCTTAGCCATTTGTATGTCCTGTTTGGAGAGGTGTCTATTTAGTTCCTCTGCCCATTTTTTAATTGGGTTCTTTGTCTTCCTTTTGTTGAGTTGTATGAACACTCTATATATTTTGGAAATTAATCCCTTATCTGATGTATCATTGGCAATTATGCTCTCCCATATAGTGAGTTCTCTTTCCGTTTTGATGGTTGTTTCTTTTGCTGTGCAGAAGCGTTTTAGTTTGATGTAGTCCCATGTATTCATTTTTTCCTTTGTTTCTGTACCTTAGGTGATGTATCAGTGAAAATTCTGCTGCGTATGATGTCCAAATTTTGTTGCCTACGTTTTCTTCCAGGATTTTTATGGATTCACAAGTCACATTTAAGTCTTTTATCCATTTTGAGTTTATTCTTGTGTATGGTGTAAGTTGATGGTCTAGTTTCATTTTTTGACATGTAGATATTCAATTTTCCCAACACCATTTATTAAAGAGGCTGTCTTTGCTCCATTGTATGCTCTTGCCACCTTTGTCAAATATTAATTGAGCATATTTTCTTGGGTCAATTTCCGGGTTCTATGTTCTGTTCCACTGGTCTATATGCCTGTTCTTGTGCCAGTACCAGGCTGTATTGATTACAGTAGCTTTGTAGTATAACCTGATATCCGGTATTGTGATCTCACCTACTTTGTCCTTCTTTTTCAAGATTGCTGTGGCTATTCAGGGTCTTTTTTGGTTCCATATGAACTTCTGAAGTATTTGTTCTAGTTCTGTGAAATATGTCATTGGTATTTTGATTGGGATTTCATTGAATCTATAGATTGCTTTGGGTAGTATGGACATTTTAATGATGTTAATTCTTCCAATCCATGAACAAGATATGTGCTTTCACTTTTTTTTTTTTATATCTTCCTCTATTTCTTTTTTCAATGTACTACAGTTTTCTGCAAATAGGTCCTTTACTTCTTTGGTTAAGTAGATTCCTAGGTATCTTAATTTTTTTGCAGTGATAGTAAATGGGATATTTTTTTAGTTTCTCCTTCTGTGAGGTCATCATTGGTGTAAAGGAATGCTGTCGATTTCTTGATGTTAATTTTATATCCTGCTACTTTGCCAAATTCATTTATTAAGTCTAGTAGATTTTTGATGGAGTCTTTAGGATTTTCTATGTATAATATCATGTCATCTGCGAATAATGACAGTTTTACTTCCTCCTTTCCAATTTGAATCCCTTTTATTTTTTCTTCATGTCTGATTGCTGTGGCTAAGACTTCCAGTACTATGTTAAATAAGAGTGGTGAAAGTGGGCATCCTTGTCTTGTTCCTGTTCTTAAGGGAAATGCTTGTAGTTTTTGCCCATTGAGTATGATGTTGACTGTAGGTCTTTCATATATGGCCTTTATTATGTCGAGATATGATCCCTCTATTCCCACATTGCTCAGTGTTTTTATCAGAAATGGGTGCTGGATTTTGTCAAATGCTTTTTCAGTGTCAGTGTCTATTGATATGATCATGTGGTTTTTATCTTTCATTTTGTTTATGTGGTGTATCACATTTATTGATTTGTGAATATTGTACCAGCCTTGCATCCCTGGGATGAATCCCACTTGGTCATGGTGAATAATTTTTTTGATGTATTGCTGGATCCGATTTGCTAGTATTTTGTTCAGGATTTTGGCATCTATGTTCATCAGGGATATTGACCTGTAATTTTCTTTCTTTGTAGTGTCTTTTACTGGTTTTGGAATTATAATTATGCTGGCCTCATAAAACGAGTTTGGAAGTCTTCCTTCTTCTAGAATTTTTTGGAATAGTTTGAGGAGAATGGGTGTTAGTTCTTCTTTGAATGTTCAGTAAAACTCCCCTGTGAAGCCGTCCGGGCCTGGGCTTTTGTTTGCTGGGAGAGTCTTGATTACATTTTCAATTTCCTTAGTTGTTATTGGTGTGTTCAAGTTTTCTATCTCTTCCTGGTCTAGTTTTGGGAGACTATGTGTTTCTATAAATTTGTCCATTTTGCATAGATTGTCCAATTTGTTGCCATATAATTGTTTATAGTATTTGTTAATGATCCTTTGTATTTCTGTGGTGTCAGTTGTTACTTCTCCTCTTTCATTTCTGATTTTGTGTATTTGGGTTCTCTCTCTGTGTTTCTTGGTGAGTCTAGCTAAGGGTCCATCAATCTTGTTTATCTTTTCGAAAAACCAGCTCTTTGTTTCATTGATCCTTTGAATTGTTTTTTTGGTCTCTATGTCATTTACTTCTGCTCTGACCTTTACTATTTCCTTCCTTCTACTTGCTCTAGGGTTTTCTTTTTGTTTGCTTTCTAGTTCTTTAAGTTGTGAGATAGTCTATTAGAAATTTTTCTTGTTTCTTGAGGTAGGCCTGGAGTGCTATGAACTTCCCTCTCAGAACTGCTTTCGCTGCATCCCATAGGTTTTGTGTTGTTGAGTGTTCATTTTCATTGGTTTCCAGGAAGTTTTTAATTTCTTCCTAGATCTCCTCGGTAAACCATTCGTTGGTTAATGACATGCTATTTAGCCTCCATGTGTTCAAATGTCTTTGCATGTTCTTGTTGCAATTGATTTCTAGTTTCATGCCATTGTGATCTGAGAAGATGCTTGATATGATTTCAATCTTCTTGAACTTGTAGAGATTTAGTTTGTATCCTAACATGTGGTCTATCTCGAGAATGTCCCATGTGCACTTGAGAAGAATGTGAATTCTGCAGTTTTGGGGTATAATTCTCTGTAGATATTTACTAAATCCATTTGGTCTAGTGCTTCATTTAGAGTCTCTGTTTCCTTGTTAATTTTTTGTCTAGAGGATCTATCCAGTGATGTCAGCGGGGTGTTGAAGTCCCCTGCTATGATTGTATTGCTGTTGATTTCTCCTTTGAAGTCCTCCAGAAGATTTTTAATGTATTTTGGTGCTCCTATATTGGGTGCATATATGTTTACCAAGGTTATATCTTCCTGTTGGATAGATCCTTTCAATAATATGTAGTGGCCTTCTTTGTCTCTAGTTATGGCCTTCATTTTGAAATCTATTTTATCAGATATGAGTATTGCAACCCCAGCTTTTTTTCCCTTTCCGTTTGCTTGGAAGATTTTTTTCCATCCCTTCACTTTCAACCTCTGTGAGTCTTTTGTTGTGAGGTGGGTCTCTTGTAAACAACATATATGAGTCATGCTTTCTTATCCAATCAACTACTCTATGTCTTTTTATCATAGCATTCAATCCATTTACATATAAGGTGATTATTGATATGTACTTATTCACTGCCATTTTTGTTTACTGTGGTTATATTTTTCTTCTTCCTATTTCTTTTAATCTCAGCAATTCTTTTAACATTTCTTGCAGTGCTGGTTTGGTGCTAATGTATTCCCTTAGCCCTTTTTTTTTTTGGTCTGGGATGCTCTTTATTTGACCTTCTATTTTGAATGATAGCCCTGCTGGATAGAGTAGTCTTGGATTCCGATCCTTGTTTTTCATGACCTTGATTACTTCATGCCATTCCCTTCTGGCCTGTACTGTTTCTGTTGAGAAGTCAGCTGATAGCCTTATGGGGGTTCCTTTGTAGGTAACCTCTTGCTTATCTCTTGCTGCCTTTAGGATTCTCTCTTTGTCTTTAATTTTTGGCATTTTAATTACTATGTGTCTTGGTGTGGGCCTGTTTGTGTTTTTCTTACTTGGGGCTCTCTGTGCTTCTTGAACTTGAATGCCTTCGTCCTTCACCAAATTAGGGAAGTTTTCTGTCACTATTTCTTCAAATACATTCTCTAACACTTGCTCATTTTCTTCTTCTTTGGGGACTCCTATGATGCGAATATTATTACATTTCCAGTTGTCCCACAGTTCTCTTAAGCTGTCTTCCTGTTTTTTCATTGTTTTTTCCTTTTGGTTTTCTGACTGGTTGATTTTTTCTACCCTGTTATAATTCACTGATTCAGTCCTCAGCTTCATCTACTCTGCTGGTTATTCCTTCTTTATTTCTGCTATGTCATTCTTCATTTCTTCTTGGTGGTTTTTCATTTCCAATTGGTTGGTTTTCAATGTTTCTATGTCTTTACTTATGGTGTTGCTGTCCTTACTCATGCTGTTGAGCTTCCTCAAGATCATGGCTCTGAATTCTACCTCTGATAACTTGCTTAACTGCATTTCATTTAGCTCATCTTCGGTAGAGGTCTCTTGTTCTTTCATTTGGAATTTGTTTCTTTGTTTCACCATTTTGGCTATCTCAGTGGGTTTTGGTGCCTGCCAAATTTTCCCTGTGGGTGTTGGTGTTCTGCTATTTGTGGCTCCCTCTACTGGGTTTGGATGAGTGTGGGAGGACCCACGTTAAACACCACTGTCAAGTCTTACTTTCCTGGGTAGATTTGCAAGCCCTGTAATGATTCAGTTATCCTCTAGCTTTTTGCCTGGAGGCTATTAGTCGAGGTTACTTGAAGAGCCTTGATTTCTCATTTGAATGAAAAACTTCCTCAGGTGTTTAGCATAAGAGGATTTCCCAAGGGTGGGGCAGATGCTGGTTGTTAATGAGCCTCAATTTGTATTTCAATGGCCCACCTTGGTGGGGTTGAATCTCTGAGGGAGGGGCTGCCACCTCTCCTCAGAGCCCTGGGAAGGAGTAAGATGGCTACTGTCCTGCGTGGCCGAAACTCAGTAAAAGCTCTGAGCACCCTCCAAATCCTGAGTGTCCCCACACAGTTCCAGTCCTGTCTGCCCTCCCTCTGCTAGAGCCCAAGGTGAGTGGCTGTGGCTATTTTATTGCTCTGTCCCGGCCCTCTGCGCTGTGGAGTGGGCTTGGGATTTTAACTCCGAGGGTGCTGTTCACAGCTAAGACTGTTGCTGTCTGTGGGCTCCCAGCCCCCCTCTCGCACCTCCACAATCCTACCAGGATCGATTCAGTGTCCCTGTTTATATGGTCCTCGCAAGCTGCTTTTCTGTTGCTTTTTCCTGACGATTTGTCTTTACTTTAGTTGTAATTCCAGTTTGGTCCTGGGAGATGGTCTGTGTAGCTTCCATTCACTCTGCTGCCATTTTGGAATCCCCAGAGCCAGAATTTAAACCAGATTTGTCTGACTCCAAACTCTGGTCATGGATAGAAATGGTCTGAACAGAGTCCATCTCATCTGTAGATAGTAGGATTATTACTGGAGAAATTGGGGTGTCCTTTTCCCCACTGGGTGCTGGGGATGCAGTCCTTACAATATCTCCAGAAAAATAATTTTCTGAGACTCACATGGGAGGATGAATGACTTTTATTTGTGTGGAATCACATCCCTGGGTTTCCAAAGTCCCATATCTCTTAGCCCAGTCATAAAAGAAGTGTAGCTGGAGCTTCAGTAGAGCTAGAAGCAAAGCTAGTGTCCATAGTTTCCATTCCATATTGCAGTCAGGTCCAGTTCAGCACCAGGCTAGTTGCAGTCCATTAGTCCAATGTGTGTGGGGGTCCATGTGGCTGTGGCCCATATAGGTGAATGCAATAGAGTGTGTCCCAAGCAATAAGAATCTCAAGAGCAACCCAGAGCAGTAAGAGCAGAACAATAAGAGAGTGAGTTTCTTTCTTTAGGGAATTAAATAGTCCAAATCTCTGCTCTTGCAGTGGCCACGCCCATTCTGGACCATGACCTGTTCCCAGGTGTGGCTGACAGGCAAGTATCCTCTTGACATCACCCCAACTTTACTGGGCATGCACCTATTCTCCTCCCTGTGCAGTCCTTCCCCCAGCGATCTGTAGCTCCCTGGTGAGTGTAAAGCTTCAGTTTCCTAGGGAAGCTGCCAAAATGACCTGTCTATAATATTTGGCCTTCCTTTTGCTCCTTTCCTGTGATTAACAACTAGGTTAGTTACAACAGTATCAGGATGAGAAGTCCACCTACTAGAAGAGTTTTTCCTCTGAGCCTTGGAGTTTTCTTCTATTACTAATCCATACTCAAGCCAATCTCCGCACACCCAAGTCTGAACAGAACTCGACAATCTTTGCAAAGCACCATGAAAGCTGGAAAGATTGAACTATTCAAAGTGTTCACTTTGTCATTATTTCAGTTTCTAAACTTGTCATCTTTATAGTCTTTTGGATTAATAAGAGAGGTGACTACTCGTTGACACTGACAGAGAGGTACACTGCATATTATATAAACTGTTCTATGCAGCCACGTCTGATTGCTGTAGAGGCTCAAATTCATACTTTTCACCATCATAACCCACAATTGTAACCCAACATCCATTCAAGTTAAAGCACTGTAACTCTTTTTAGGAGTAGGAAAAAAAAATGCTTGCTGCTTTTTTACTGGTTGATTTATTGTTACATGACAATATTGGGTATATTAAATTTTAATATTGGCGCTGTCTTTTTCACCATAAGTCTTGTGCTGAGGAGCTCAGAAATTACTTCACTTTAAAAGGGACATTTATTGTACTGTATAGGCAGGTAGGTAATTCTTTCCTCTGAGAAACTTGTGGATTATTTCTCTTCTGAGGCATGAGAACTTTTGATTTGCACTAGTTGTGTCTTTTGGGTGCAAAGGAAGGGTGATTTACTATCTCCGTTGGCATAAATAATGTTCTGTTTGTTTCTCTAATATTTTCCAACACCCACTATGGATAGTGCCTCACAGTTTACTAGGCAGAGAATTCAGCCTTTTACTGTAAATGTCAGGGAGAGAGAATGGAAAATCAGCCTTGGATTTCAGCCTACTGTTCAAATGGGTCCCCAGTCACACTGGGAATAGACAATCCTGTTATGGTGGGCTAGGGTACGGAGCACCTGTCATTTCTCATTCATTTCTTGGAGCCATTAAAACTCCTTAGGGAACATGGCAAACTTCTGATCCTTATGATGAAATAATTCTCAGAATAATTTATGCTTTTACAAAGACAACACATTTCTTCTGCTGTGGCTACTTCTCACCCACCCATTTTCTCCATTCTTCTATACTCTGACCTTTTATCACCGATTTTTAAAAATATATGCCAGTTTGTGAAAATGCCATGTAAGAATTCTGGCCTAACACTTTCTGGCCATTTCTACAAAAACAGTTATGATAAAAACTATTTGCTGCTGATCGATGTCCTTTTTCTTCCTTAGTGATAAGAGCTGATTTTATTTGGAGTGGCAGCATACTTGTCTGAGATATAAATTTCCCAGCCTCCATTATTATTCGATGTGGCCATTTTGGTAAATGATATGGAAACAGAAGTTATTGGGTAGCTCCCCTGGAAACTAGAACTATGAGACAGACAGTTGGTGTGGACCCATTTTTGTCTTTCCCTTCTAAATGCTGCTTCCTGTTGGATTGTGGACAGATGGCTGGCTCTCCAGTAGCCAGGTTGTAAAAGGAGGCAACCTTTAGTTCTTGTAGCAAGGATGGTGGGCAGAATGATAAAAGAATCCTGTTTGTCTGATGACTTAGTTGAGCCACTATGCCAATCATGCACCACTGACCTTGGGACTTTTATAAATGAGAGAACACATTTCTACTTCATTTGTGTCCTACTATGAACATCTGGGGAAGCCAGCTGCATATTGTGAGGACACTCAAGTAGCCCTACAAGGAGGTCCATGTGATGAGAAACTGAGGCCTCCTGCCAACAGCCAGCATTGACTTGTCAGCCGTGTGACTGGATCATCTTGGATGTGGGTCCTACAGCCCAGTCAAGCCTGCAGATGACTGACACCTTGGCTGGCAGCTTGCTGATGACCTCATGAGAGACCTCAAGCCAGCTAAGCTGCTCCTGAATTCCTGACCCTCAGAAACTGTGTGAGATAATACATGTTTATTATTATTTTAAGCTGCCACAGCGATATTTAAACAATACAGTTGTTAGTATTAGGTATGTATTCTTATGTATATATTTTGTTTAAATTTTTATTGTTGACACTATTGCAGATGTCCCCCATTCCCTCCCCCCACCTTGACCTCCTCCACCCAGTCCCTGCCCCCCTCCCTTGGCCCTCACCACACTCTTGTCTGTGTCCATGGGCTCTGCATATATGTTCTTTACTAATCCCTTCACCTTCCTTTATCCAGTCCCCCACCCCCTCATGCATACATTTTAAAACTGACGAATTGGGTGAGTAACGCAAAACCTTGATATTCTGCAACCCTATAAATGAAAATATCCACAAAGGTATTTACGTGCCTCTCCCCTTTAAGGCATCATAGTTAAGTATGGTTGTAGACTTAATGGCCTTTTAGCCACTCTTATGAATACAGCAGATAATTACCCTTATGAATTTCACATTCCACTAAACAAGCATTTTCTTGACTCTATGGCAAGTCAGAGTCAGACTAATGTCCCCATATTCTTCTCTTCTACTCCCTCACTACTATGGCCCTCCTCCCAGCTCCAGAAAGCTGGGGCGACCCACTGGACTCCAGATGGAAGAGAATGGAAGAGCGCGTCCCTCTCTTCCTAATGGTACTCGGTGTCTCACAGGGAAAATCAGCCTTTGGAAAACAGCATACCTTCTATTTAACTTGGGGTGACAAAACTGCCTTCCCAATTTAAGGTGGTGTTTGCATGGTTACTGCCTGAGTTCTCTGATGATGGGCCCCCAGACCTTTTCCTAATTTTCATAAACACTTACGGTTAAGTTTCCAGACACCTGGCTTAGCTTTATGGCGGCCAGCAACTTCCTCGGAGATCATAAACTCAACCTCAGCCCATGCTGAAACTTGTACTCTTCCCTCTATCACGCTCCACGCTGACCCCTGAGCATTGTCAGAGGCTGCTAACAGAGCTGCAGATGTGAGGTGTGTTTCTCTAGCTTCCTTGTGCCAGAGCACCTTCAAGGAGAGGTGTTCAGTTTCAAGACCTGAGGTTTATTGGTCATTTGATTATGATGAACTGCCAATCTTTTGCCCCGCCGATGTACCCGGTATGTAGAGCTGAGCTGCAGGAGAGGAGCCGTGTAGTCTTGACCAAAGCAGGAAAGCCATGCTCACTTCTGGGAGAGCCCTTCCCCTGTCATAACATCGGGAGTGAAGACTGTTGTATCCACAGGGCGATTCGTTTTCCCTCATTTCAAGCCTGTCTTTTTATTCCAAGATTCCAATTCCGACTACATTCAGTTGATGAATATCAGAGACTTTGGCAGAGTGATGGCAAGTTGTCCAGCTGAATTTACTCATACTCCTGTGATTGATCCATCTTCCTGCCCAAAGCTGTCATGATCATACACGTGCTGCCTTTCAATGGGGACTTTTGTTGTCTTTCTTCTCTTCTGCTCCCTCCTTCTCTTTCCTTTTTCTGGGCATATGCTTGCAGGCTAACTGAAGCTCCTGTCTCAGTTCTTATTCGGTTAGATTCTCTTTCCATTCCTTCTTGCCTTCCTTCCTGTTTTATTTTTTTAAGGCGTATTGAATTATGTGGTATGCAAACTTCAGAAGATTGAGAAGGAGTCATTGTTGGTTTAGTTCTCTAACAGAAACATTTAGAGGCTGTATAGGTATCTCTGCTTTGTCCCCCTTCAAAGCTACCTAGGAATATGCATTCATAGTAACACTTTCAGCCAGGCAGACACCATTGGATGATAAATAGGGAGCTGGGATGGTCTAATCAAGCAGAGCTCCTCCTGCTGGAAGGAGGGAGCAGTGCACCCGTGGGCTTTGCCGTCATCTTTGAAGTTAAGCAATTTGGTGGCCGGTCTCATTGGAAAGGCTTTTTCTTTGGTTGGGGGGTGGAGGACAAAGAGAAAAGCTTTGTTAAGATGCAATCCTGCTCTTGTCAGGCAAACAACATAAAAGGAATCATTTACAAAACATTCCATTCATTGCCACTAAAGGGTAACTGCTTATTTATTTTCTTTTACAAACAGGAAGCACATTTCCTGCTCTCATCCTATGCCCAAGGTAGCAATCTCCAAGCAGCATGAAGTAAATGGCAGGGAGCAATTCAGATGCAATTTATTCTCAAGCTCAGCTTGTGTATCTGTATCAACTTCACTAAAGCCACCATCAAATGAGTATATAAATACACATTTACGTATATAAATAAAGATTTGCACATGTATTTTCTAATCCCTCTATCTCATCTCACCTTCCATTTATTGTCAGAGGAAATGAGCCTTAACACACTGATGTTTTGACTGAGATGAAGGTATGCGCTCTATTTGAAAACCAAAGGAGACACATACTTCGAGTTGCTGGGTTGCTCTGGGATCCATCTCTTCTGTCTCCATGAGAGTTGTAATAATAACAACAACTGCCATTTAGGGAGTTCCAGCTGTGTGCCAGGCGCACAGTGGTTTTCATTTGTCAACTGACTTCCTTAGGGAGCGGTGGAGAATCGAGCAGTCAGCTGGTGGGAGAGATGGGGTGGTCTCACCAGCTGTAGCTAAAAAGTTCTGAGAATCAAGAGTAATTGATAACTCTGTGTCCTTCTCCCCACTAATTTTCTCATTTTCTTCACACACGTCCCTTCAGCCACCACTCTGGACATCAGGGTTTGCAAGTCTCTATCCAAGTGCACTGGGATTCAGTGTGTTACCTGGGGAGAGAGAGGTTAGACCCGCCCCTCCTCCTCCAGCCCTGTCCTGGACAAGAGCTGCGCCGTTCAGCCAACAGGGGAGCATCCGCTTGAAGCCCTCCCTTCACCTCACACCCTGCATTTGAATAGTCATCAACATCTGTAGGTTTTGACTATCCCCTCGCCCATTCTGTTTGTCCCCTCTCCATCCCCACTGCCCTGGTCTCCTTGAGGCTTCTCTCAGCTCTCCTCCCTTGGTCCACTAGCAGCTTAACTTGGAACTCTTGACTTCGGTAGTTTATAAAATGTTAAAATCTTGAAGGTAAAAAACCAGGCCACTTTCTCTTTTGCATACTCTACACTAGTGATTCCTGAATTATGGACCGAGGACTCTGTGGAGCAATGGCTAAGGAAATATTGCAAGAGGTCCTTGGGGCTGTAGTGTGTGGACTGGATAAATAATAAGTATCTTAGTCTGTTTCGGCTGCCGTAGCCTAGTACGATAGATTGGGTGGCTTATAAACAACAGAAATGTATTCTCACAATTTTGGAGGCTGAAGTCCAACATTACGGTACCAGCATGATTGGGTTCTGGAGAGGTCCCTTTCTGGGTTGCAGACTGCAGACCTGTCGTTGTATCCTCACATGGCAGAAAAGGCTAGGAAGCTCTGTGGGAACTCTTTATAAGACTATTAATGCCATTTATGAGGCCTCCACCCTCATGACCTAATTACCTCCTAAAGGCCCCACCTTCTAACACCATCACATTTGGGGATAGTGTTTCAACACATGAATTTTGAGAGACACAAACATTGTCCATAAAAGTGTCAGCATATAAATGTTTGCAAATATATGTAAATGCTGTTTTGATTATAAGATTCAAGTTTATTTTAAAGAGTTGCTGAATTTATAATTGAATTTTTCATGGTGTCAGTGGAGAATTGAGTGGATTGCTCTTCTCCGTCACTAGTGGGAGTGGGGTTCTTGAGCTATCTTGAGAAAACGATTATTCTAAGACTCATATGGGAGAATGAAACGTGGTAACAAGCTTTATTTGCATGTAGTTATATCCTTCAGTTTTCAAAGTTCCATTTCCCTCCGTCGTGTCCTGGAAGAGGGATAGCTGGGGATTCAGCAGAGCTAGAAGCAGAGCCAGTGTCCAGAGTTCCCGTTCCACGGTGGAGTTGAGTCTGACAGAGCATTAGGCTAGATCCAGTGCATCAGTTCACTGTGTGGGTCCCAGGTGGCTATGAGCCAGGTGGGCGAGTGCAGAAGAGTGTGCTCCCTGCAACAGGAGAGCCAGGAGCACGAGAGGGTCAAGAGAGCCAAGAGAGTGAAGAAGAGGGAACTCCCTTTGTTCAGGAGTTTAAATATCAAATCGTCCCATGTTTGCCGTGGCCATGCCTATTCTGGTCACTGACTTGTTCCCAGGTATGACCAACAGGTAAGCATTTTCCTATGTCACCCAGACCTTACTGTGCATGTATCTAAACTGCACTTGTCCAGTCCCTTCCCCCACTGATGTGCAGAGAGTGTTAAACTGCAGCTTCCTGGCAAAGCTGTACGATAGACATGCCTATAGCATCTAGTCTCCCCTTTGCTCCTTTCCTGTTATTAACAGTCAGGTTATTATAATAATATCAATTGCATGTATTAAACATCAGTAAATGCTAAAAATAGATCTTTTATCCCATAGAGGTACATGATAGATTAAAAAAATTATAAACGGGTCTTCAAACTTGAGAAGGGGTCTTGGAACACCATCACGGGTGTGAGCATCAGACTGATGATTTGATGCTCAATGGTGCTACTGCCCAATGGTGCTAAATAATTGCACATGTCTATTGAGACCATGGCTTGTTTATGTGTTTGAAGAGGGCCCAGAGAATGCTGCCCTACCTAAACAGTTCTCTGATCCCTGAAGTAGGTCAAGGGATGGAGAAGCAAGCTACCTGGCTTCTGCTACCCGCAAGTGCAGAGACATTATCTAATGTGGGCCCCATCGAGGCTCCGTTTTAGTCTGGGGCATCTGAGGGAGTGAAGCGTGCTCAGTTCATAGAGCAAACTCAGGGGATTTTAAATGGCAGTTTTTGCCAATTTGTATTCATGCGAGGAGTTGTATCGGAGCTGCTTCCATCTCTGCTTGTTCTGTTTATTCAGCATGAATGTCTGGAACATGTAATTGTTCTGCTGGCTTTTATCAGATACGCTGTCCCAAGGTACCAGAGGGAATATCTTCGTTGTTAACAGAGTAGGAGGGATGCAGGCTGCTTGTGGAAACTGTCTGCTTGTTCCTAGAACTTGCCTTGTGTTCTGTAAGGGCTGCTAATTAGCACCCCGGTATCAGTGGCAGGTTATCAAAGCAGGGAACGGTCCCCATGACCATGGTGGAGTGTATGACAGCTGCTAGGGCAGTTCAGAGCTTTCCAACTGAAGCAGAAAGATCAGGGGGAGGGGATGTGATGAGGAGCTCCCAACCTGTGGGTTTCTGGTAGCCTGAGAACCAAGCAGGCATGTGCTCACCTCTGGGGAGAGACCCACGTGTCTGTCTGTGCTTCCCCACGCATCTCAAGGTGGGATAGTGCCATTCCTTTCCTCACTAGTGCAGCTGTGAAGGTGTACTTAAAATAGCTTCTCAGAGGGGGAAGGGAAAGGCATTTTGCCTCCTCTGGATGGCCCTTAACATTTGCATTACTGCGATTAAAAAAATATTCAGAATGCAAAATATGAATTATAAATATTCAAATAATTCCCAAGTACAGAAATAAGTACAAGTTCCCCTTCGTGTCCCTTCTCGGTTCCGGTTTCCCCTCCTAGATACACAACAAACCACCAGAGCGCACCTGTTCACATATGTAGTCTCCTTTTGTAAACATATGCAAATGAGCCCCCCTACTTATGTGGCTTTTTTCACTCACTGTATCTTGAAAATCTTTTCATGCCATGGAATGGAACGTCAATACTTGATGGTCTAACATTTTTGTTATCACTGCTGCCTAGCTTTTCAATTATGGAGGAATGTGTCATAATGCATTTGATACTTCTTTCATTCACAACACTTTTGAAGCCTTTGAGGAAGAGCCTTAGCAGGACGTTAGCCCTTTATGTTTCCTTTGTTTGTTTGTTTGTTTCTGGTTTTTCTACTTTTCTTTCATGTGAGAGGCTGAATAATAGCCCCCTCCCTCCAATCTCTGAAATCTGTGAATATTACCTGACATGGCAAAAGGGCTTTTGTGATTAAGGACTTGAGATGGGGAGCGATGCTGAATTAGTTGGGTGAGCTTATAACAATCGCAATGGTCCTTACGAGAAGGACACCGGAGGATTCCGAGTGAGAGGTGAGAGCAAGTGATGACACAAGCAGAGGCGATAATGCTGCTGCCACAAGCCAGGGGATGCCAGCAGCCTTTGAAAGCGGGAGGTGACAAGGAACAGAGTCTCTCCTGGAGCCTCCAGAAGGAACCAGGCCCCCCAGACATCTTGATTTGAGCCCGTGAGACTCATGTTGGACTTTTGCTGGCCACGGAGTCTGGTAATTCGTCACAGTAGCAATAGGGAACGTAACTGGTCAGACTTTCTCACCATTGGTAAAAAACACTTCCAGAAAACTAAAAAATCGCGACTGTCACACAGGTTGTAAAAGTAAACACAAGCTGGAGATTTTATTTAACTCAGGGAAAAAACCAGGTAGATGTTTTAACTTGCTCAGAAAAGAAGTCAAGTGGCACACATGTACCTGGGGTAAGGGTGCTGGCACGGGCTTGCAAATTGAGCCCAAAGGTTGTTTTCACTGAGGAAGGAAAGTGATTGAAACGGCCGGCAGAGAGGACACTTTGCGCGTCGGTCAGGTTCCACGCAGGGTGTCGGTGGTGCAAAGACCATGCCACAGGGCTCAGGCCTGAGCTGGTTTGTAGGGAGCGCTCCAAGGAAGTGGCCTGATGAACAGCAGAGGAACTGCCCAGAGAATGAGTAGCCTGGGCCTCCCGCGTGCTGATCTGAGCTTTGCACGTTTAGCCCAATATAAATAATGAAAAATGAAGTCAAATGATCAGGCAAATGCTTACGCTTTGGAACACTGTTTATTGTTCCACAACTTGCCTTTCTCACTTAACAATATGCTGTGGGCACCTGTCATTGACAGTGGGTACAGATCGACCTCTTCCCCTTAGTACCTGCTGTGCATTGGCCCTGTAAGGTAATTCACTATTTGCTTACTGATGGATATTTAGGTTGCTTTGAAGATTTTGCTACTATATATATATATCCATTATGCCTCTATAAAAATTTGCAATATACACTTTTTAAATTTTATTTAAAAAGAACTATGTATATGCATAGAGAAAATTCTGGAAGGATATACACCAAACTATTTACTCTGGTTGTTTTTGGAGGTAGGGGGTTTGGGAGAATGTTTTCTTTTGACTTTATTCATGGCTATGCTGTTTAAATTGTTTTTTTTTACAAGCATGTATCATTTTTTTTTATATAATTAGGAAATACAAAGAGATATTTTGATGTTAAAAAGAAGTGCAACTTAATTAAAATTGCAAATTGCCACTGAGATTCAGTTTAAATATTCATGTGTTTATATGACAAGTGCGCTTTGCGCTGGTTTGGAAGAAGACTGTCACTGGAACCCCAGCGTTTCCCTGATTCTGCCTGCCTGTGCGCACTGGCCCAGAGAAATGCACCAGCAGGGCTTTGCTGGATAGAAAGAAAACTGGTTAGATATTGAATTGCCCAATACGGAGACATGGAGTTTATGTTCCAGAGACCTCTCCGGTGGCACGTAGGTGACGGGTTATACAGGGCAAAATCACAAGACACTGCGGGGTCGGGAGTTCGGGGTGATGCCGGGACCTGGTGGGTCAGAGGTGGGGCAAGGGCAGTGAATAATTTCTTCGGGTCTAGAGGACAGCTCTGTGGTGTTTTCCTGCGTCCCTCTATCTGGTCTGATGGGAAAGCAGCTAGGGGGCTGGTCCACCTTAGGGCTCAGGAACTGAAACATTAGACCAAGATGTCACCTGCAGCCTGCCGGAGGTCGGAGGTCCGTGCGACTATCTGCAGGTCTGGCTGCTGTCTTCAGCTGCCTCCGGGGATGCTGATCATCAGGGGGAAAGGCCAGATCTTTGAGGGGCACAGAGGAGAGAAAGGGATAGAATTTCTAGAGCTAGGATTTGAAGCTAAATTTAGTCAAAGTCATAGGGACGCTTGGTTTCCAAGCAGCGGCTTATAAGGTCACAGGGTCCACGCAAAGCAGTGTGGGTGTGTTTTAAACGACTTCATGCCTCATCGTGCGTCCAGAGGGCAGGAACATCTCTCCTCTTGTGTGTACACCTTTCTAGGTATTCAGGAGGATGGAATTGGGGGGAGAAGGCTGTGTTGACTCATATTTTCTCAATTGTGAGGCACACAGAGTAGTGCCCTAGACGGAGTGACCCCTGTCCATTTGCATAAGACACGAGGGTGCCCCTCCGTCTCTGCTTCTGGGCCCATAGCCCGAGGAAGCCAAGGAAGAGCTGCTCTGATCAGACGTGCAGGGCCTTCGTGGCGAAAGGGGAGGCGGCAGTTCAGTCTTCAGGGTGCTGATCCTTGCTCGGAAGTGAGCATTGGACTTGAAGACGTTTAACAATCAATCTAACCAGAGCTCTCCAAATCCTAGGGCTACAATTCTTTCCTGATAAGCTGCAAGACAAATCCTGAGCCAGGCAGAGTCTGTGGGGCCAGGTTTTTTGGGTGAAGGGTTTGCACCGCTTGTGGGAAAGCAAGGCTGGCGTGGGGACCCCAAAGGAACTAAGACCCCTGCAGACAGGTTTGTTTAGCGCTCCAGCCTGGCCTGTGTCAGGGCCAATCACCTTTGCTGGAAATCAGCTCAAACTCCAGCCTCTCTGGGACTTGAGGGCTGCAGGCAGTGTGACACATTCTTTCTGTGACACTGGGCGAGGGGGGGAGGGGGGGGTGGCTCCCTTCCCCCAGCCTGCAGGGAGAATGGACATTAGGAGGGAAGACCCCAGTGGGAAGATGCTAAATACTTACACAAGAGGCTGTTTTTGGAGATAAAAAAAATTACAGCTACAGCAAACAGAGGTGAATAATAACCATCGTTTTTAAATATCAAGAGTTGACCTTCAGGCCCTCTGCTTTCTCCTTGACGCTGGAAATCATTCTGAAAGTGGGGCTTCTAGGGTGGTCTTCCCATCCTGTAGCTACAAATAGTGGAGGAGTTGCCCGAGGGGAGGGACCTTCAGCCTGCCCGGCACCTTGTTATCCCGTAAACTTTACAAGAAAGAAAAAAGGGCGCAAAGCACTTGAAAAGAAAACAACTTCCCTTTCTGGCATTCTTTTATTTTGCCCAGACTTTCTTTCCAAAAGGGTCATACTGAAAGCAGATTACATCAGGAGCATGAAGAACGCATAGCATTTGATGTGAATTAAACGTTTATTTCAGAGCCCAAACTGGGGAAATCAGATGATCGCTGAGATTTCTCTTTTATATGTCTCTACGTTCTCCATTGGGATGTTGCTGAATGTCTTTGCAGAAGCATTGGGAATACAACATAGTTAATACTTGTGCATCAGACTAGACTTGGCATTGGAAGCATAATTTAAGGGTTGTACTATTCATGGAAGATAATGAGTTAACCCAGGATGGGAAGGTACTGGGGCTTTAATGAAATAGTCCTGGATGTTTATTTGGAAGTGTGCACAGCTCAACACTGTTAGTTGCCTGCTGGGTGCAGAGCCTGATCCCCTCTGTGCCAAGCAGGTGGGAGCTAACCTGTGAGCCTTTGAAGGAGGTTATGGGGCCGCATCTCTTAGGACCCTGCTCTGCTCGCTCCCAGGGTCCCTGACAGCAGGGACAGCTTGGGGGTCGCTTTCCGACCACAGAGAGGCAAACCCTCTACCCAGACCTCCTGTCCCAAATCCTATAGGTCTTGGGTTCCCATCAAACCTCAGGTTGAAACGTGACTTCTGTTGTCTTGGTATTTCCCCTGCTCTCTCATGCTGCATTGGCTTCTGCTCTCTGCTCTTCCTTCTTGTGCTGTGGGTTAAGTGGCTGCCCGAAGAAATGCCTAACTGTGATCAATCACAACCCTAACTACCAGCCATATACCTTTTATTTATTTATTTTTATATTTTTTTTAATCCTCACCCGAGGACATTTTTCTATTTTTTGTTCAGATAGAGTGGGAGGGAGAGAGAGAGAGAGAGAGAAACATCGACGTGAAAGGAACACATCGAGTGGCTGCCTCCCGCACGACCAACCAGGGCCGGGGACAAACTGCAACCGAGGTAC
Source organism: Tadarida brasiliensis (assembly GCA_030848825.1). Taxonomy (NCBI): domain Eukaryota; kingdom Metazoa; phylum Chordata; class Mammalia; order Chiroptera; family Molossidae; genus Tadarida; species Tadarida brasiliensis. The sequence continues at coordinate 231,432,702 of CM061257.1, read as the reverse complement.
ATGCCCTTAGCGGGAACCGAACCCGGGTCTCTCTGGACCGTGGGCCAACACTCTAACCGCTGAGCCAAACCGGCCAGGACGCCATATGACCTTTTAAATGGCAAAGCTCTTTGGAATTTATTTTTCAGGTTTGAGACTTAGCAGGGCAGCTATTATTACCTGCATTCCATAGATATAGAGATAGAAGTACATCAGAGAGGGTATGTGATTAGCCCAAAGCCACACAGCAAGTGAGTGGCAAAGCAGGAAAGCAAGCCAAGTTGGTCTGATTTCAAGTCCACTGTCTGTCTCGTCCAAACAACGGTACTATTTTACATTTCAATCACACTGTGTCCTTTACACATACTTTCACCTTACAGAACCCTACAACCAGTGGTCAGTAAGGAAACTCATTCAGAAATGGAGAATGTTGATGGCCAAGGTGACAGAGCTGGTGGGCAGCAGAATCAGGACTCAAACCACTTTCGACTCAGCCCAATGCTCTCTCCCCTCTACTTGGCTTCCCATCAAGGAAGCAAATGTATCCCTACCTTTGTGCGTTCATTTCTTTGAGTCAAATGTATGAGAGGAGGGAGAGGCTTTCTGTATGACTCAATCATCACGATGGATAACATTTACTGAGATTTTATTATGTGGCAGGCATTCGTGTGTGTGTGTGTGTGTGTGTGTGTGTGTGTGTGTGTTATTCCTTATTTAACTTTACCTTCACCACAAACCCAGGTAATGTGTACTATAATTATCCCCTCTTTTCAGGTGAGGATCTGATGATGCTGAGTCTCAGGGAGGTTGACTACCTTGCCCAAGGACACACAGCACTAGAGACACTATTTGACTGTAGGTTTGCCTCCTTCTAATACTTTACTTATCAACACACACACATTTTCAGGTCTTTCTCCAGACTTGAGAGGAAACGAGTCTGTTTTTGGTGCTAGCTCTCTGTGGCTGATCTGTTCTTGACAATGCAATCGAGTCACGTAACCACGACAGGCTCAGCCCTGGTCAGAACCTCGAACAGCTTCTCTCTGCTCATGACGTGGATGGTGGAAAGGAGGTAGGCTTATTGAGTTCAGGTACCTGGCGTACGTCAGCACAACAAACCCCTTAACAGCCTTGTGAGGGGAGATTTTATCAATGTCATTACAGTGATGGAGAAAATGGAAGCTTAGAGATGTTACCTCACCTGCCCAGTCATGAAGCTTGCAGATGCTGAGTCCAAGATTGAACACTGTGTCGCCCCAATCCCCAGAGAAGCTCTCAAGCTTGTCCCAGACCCCGCCTCCCACCATTATATGGGTGCCTGTGAGACATCGTAGGCCCTCGAAGATATTTGTGACATGGATGAATCAAACAAGCCCTCGGTGACTTTGGGTTTCTGCTGAAGGTTTTGAGGGAGTGGGCCCGGGAGGAGGTTCCTGCCTTTTCCCATGCCTCTGGTGACATCTTCATATACTCCACCCTTTGAATCCCCTCCCTTGTCTCAGCAGAGGTCTGCCCAGACCGCACCAAGCACAACCCACTTTCCACACGGACCTCCCCCTTCTCTGGAGCAGTCCTGGGGCAGCGAAGAGGAAGCTGGACACACCCGTCCTCTTCTTGCCGCATCTCCATGGGTGTGATCGGGGTGTGCGAGCAGACTTCCTGCAGCTGAGGAGGGAGGACCCTGATCTCACCTCCAAGTTTGCCACCGAATGTTTTCAGAACTAGCAGGAAGAGGAATGATAAATATTTCAAAGCCGGAATATAAGTTTTATAGCATCACAGCCTTACAAATGTACCCACGCTGCTGCAAATCTCCTCTACGAGTGCATTAAGGTGATTCATAAGAATAGAAAATTCATCCTTGTCAGCAGGACGGATTACCGGCAGGCGCACCATCACACCTGTTCTCAGTACTTCCAGAATTACTGCTGACATTTACTTCTAATAAGTCATGGTGAAATAGGTGAGCTAGTTTACCTGTGCTCTGAGATAGAAAAGTCCTTTTTTTTAAAAAAATACACACTTTTTTTTTTTTTTTTTCCTGGTGGGTTTATAATAGATAAACTGCCCAGGAAAGGGAATGTTCTATAAAAGGGCACAAGAGACAGTTTGCCCTGGGGACACAGCACGACTTGACAACAGGCCATCGCTGGGCATCTTTTTCTATTAGGCTGCTTGTAGCTGGCATCCAAGGAATGGAAAAGGATAATGCCATTAGCAGCTATCAATGCCAGGGCCAACGGAGGTCACAGTTTCTAAAATGTGTGAGAGAAGGCTTGTGGCCCGGTAGCCACCTCGTGCCCAGGAAAGGGTGTGTGTGTGTGTGTGTGTGTGTGTGTGTGTGTGAGTGATTCCCTTCCCTGATGCTCAACACCCCTTCCTAATGGAATCTTCCTATGAGTCTCTTCAGCCTTGGCCCTTGCTCAGAATCACACCTGCCTGATGGGCTAACATAACTGTCCTGTGTTCTGCACTGGTGTGCTAAGGTCAGAAGAAGGCAGGGCACACACCTGAAGGTTGATAGCACACAGGTGTGGGACAGGAGTGGGGCATGGACCCTCCTCTGCATTGCTGGTGGGACCAAGTGGCTGCACCCTCCTCACTTCCCCAGAAGTAGCCATCCACACAGCGATTTCTTCCTCAGGTTTATTCACACACAGGGGTAAAGAATGGGGGATATAATATTGTTTGTCATAGTGAGAGAAAAAGAGCAAACTAAATGGTCAACCGTATCTAACTGGCTAAATAAATTATGATTTACTCATGCAGTGAAATACTATACAGCGGTTGAAATGGTGAAGGTCTATACGTGCTGAATTTGAAGCAATTTCCAAGATCTGTTGTAAAGTAAAAATGGCAAGTTGCAGAATAATGTGTATGGCTGGTTAACTTTTGTGTAAAGAAAGAAAGAAACAAACACAAACTTCTCTATCTATGCATCGCTGAGGGGCGTCTCTCATTCCCTTGGCACCGCCAAGTGATGAGGGTGTTGAAAGCCGCTTGCCAAAGGCACCGGGCCACCTCCAGCTGAGGGCTGTCATCTGGCCGCTGGGGACTGTCAGCCAGTGGACAGGGTGCACAACAAGGGCGGTACCCCATTGCCTCAGAGCCAGCTCTTCACCAGCGATGGGCAGGGAGTCATCATAGTCTCCTTAGCTCTTCAACCGGATGACTCTGGGTGTGCATTCTGCACCAGCCCCCAGCCCCCAGACCCCCTGGCAGGACTGAGCACCAGCGGCCACTGTGCGGACCCAGGTCCAGGACACACCTTTACTGGCCTTCTCTCCTCCCTTCCTCTGACTCACTTCCTCACTCTCTCCCTTAACAGTTTCCTGGGATCACCTCCCAAATAAACTGCAAATGACATCATATCCAGAAAGAAGTATCCTCAGGAAAGCGTTCTCGAATGATTCATGCTAGAAACCTCAGCAGAGATGTGTTATAAGCATTAATACTAGCAGAGGTCCACGGCCCACCCCAGAAGACCTGAACTACCTCCTAGAAGTCCCAGCTCGAGCGGTGTCAGACTCTGTTGGGTTAAGAACGACTGAACCTTTGTAGAAGATGCTCCAAATGCCAGGATCTTATTTCAGGTCGTGGTGGCTTAATCTTCCACTGCGAAGTTCTCTGCTCTCCCGACCTGCTCAGGGAACACTCTCTGCTGCAGCTGTTGTGAGGTGGACTTCTCTGCCTCTGCAGGGAGAGCCAGGTGGAAAAGAACAAATGCCCAGTGGGATTTCCAAATACACCTTTCCACGGTGATTTCCTTCCCGGGGAACGGCTCAAGCTCAAATGCATTTCTGGTTCCCACTGTCCCCCTTTGAGCTGAGACCCTGGGAGGGCCAAGGACTCAGCCCAGGGTCAGCTGGTGGGCCAGGGTGCTGTGCCAGATTCAACCTCTCACACAGGCTGTGTCCTCTGAATGGGATTTAGTGCTGAGAACCGGGCGTGGAATCTGGGGACAGGCTGCCAAAGGACACTTCCTGTGGGTGCAGGGGCAGCAGCTGGGGTCCCACAGAATGATGCAGGTGGTCCTGAGATAGCCCCTGGCTGGCCACCCGAGTGGCAGCTGTGGGGGGCAGCTAAGGGCTCCTGAGAGTTTTTAAAATCTGCATTTAAGCTGCTCCCAAGTATGGCCACCGGTTTGTCTGCCAAGCTCCTTGTCAGACTATCCAAAGGACATTTCCTCAGAGAGCTTCACCCACTGGCAACTCTTCGTGGGGAAGGTGGGAAATTGACTCTCTGGAGCCAGGGGGGTGGCGTGTTGATAAGAGCCTGCAGGGAGCTGGCCAGTGTGGCTTAGAAGCTGGCTGACTTCATGGCTGCCTGTGGGGAAGGGGCCTCTCTTCCTCTTTGTCACTCTCCTCAGATCTGAGTCTTTGCACCAGAGGGTCACTTTGGGCTGAACACGAACTGGACCTGCAGGTCCTGCGGCATTGCTGTGGCTCCAGCACACGTGATCGCGGCCGCTGCCTCAGGACCGTGTGGGTGGAGAGGTGCTGGCTTCTCTGAGGGAGCCAGAAATGCACTGTTGCTCGGGGATCCCAGACCTGGGTGCCTTGTCTCCTCCTTCCACCCCGGCTCCTGCCTGTATTTGTGCATGTGGATGAATCTTTGTGCAGAAAAAGGAAGGCTGGGAGGGAACTCCTGCTCTGACAAGGGTGATTGCCTCTGCCCCCCACCTTCCCTGGGCCCTCCCTGCCATGGAGACACAGGAAGAAGAGCCAGTGTCCTAGCTCAGGGGCCTGGGCTCCTCGTTCATTTGAACCCAGTAGCTTAAAATCACGCTCCCATAGGGACATCGGGGGCGTGCAAGGACCCTGCCGCTGTGTGCCTTCATACGGCTGGCCTCGCTCCTTCCCGCATGTTCATGTTCTCTCGCTCTCGGCAGTTCTCTGCTTCTTGCTTTTCTACATCTTTAACATGTAAGTATCGCTGTGCAGACTAGCAGAAGCCGGGGTAGCCCCAGCTTAGTAATTGCAGGTGGGTGGAGACCACACTGAGCTGCCTGGTCCATGGAAATATGGATGCCCCCCAGGGACAAAAGAAACCAGACGTCAGAAGGATCTGTGTGGAGAATGAACCTGTAGAGCACAGCTTATCTGGTTGGACATCTTCCCACAATGACCTTGGCATATTCCACATTGTCCAGGGAGGCAGGGGAGTCCAGCGTCAAGGGCACGGACCCTACCAGTTACGTATGTGACTTGGGGGAAGCATTTAACCTCAGTTTCCTTATCAGTAAAATGAGATAATAGTATCTCTTATTGGATTGTTGTGAGGATTAAATGAGATAGCACTTAGAACAATACTTGACATGACGGCACTCAGTAAGTGTTGGCTAATATTAGCCTTTCTTTGTTTATTTTTTTTGTGTGTGTGTCACATGCTGTCTGTCAATTAATTCTTATATCAAATCCATAAGGAGGCTGCAGCGTCTACTCTACTCCACTTCTCCGCCAGGATGTCTAATGAGCTCCTTAAATCTCAGTTGTCCAAATCCTAACTCAGACTCTCCCTCCGTTATTCCCTACCTCAGATATTTTGACTTCCACGCAGTGCAAAATACAGATTTTGTATCATAGACACATACACTTGAGACCTATATGATCATATTAACCAAAGTCATCTCAATAAATTTAATAAAAATAATTTTCAAAAAGGATAACTTCATTTTCTCCCAGTTTCCCCCCATTGTTTTCTTGTATACCATTTGCTTCTCTTCCTCTCGTGCCTCCCACATCCAATCCATCAGCAAAATCCCATTGGCTTTACCTACGCAGTACATCCAGAGCCCAGCTACTCCCGGCCTCCTCCACCTCCCTGGTCCTGCACTGTTGGAAGGGCTTCCTCCCTGTCTACCCTGCTGTCCTCTCCCCGAGTCTATTTTCAGAAAAGCATAGTTAGTTCACACCCTCTAGTGATTTCTCATCTCAGAGTAAAATGGATTGGCCTTACCATGGCCAAAGAATTCTGTACATGTACCCCAGCCCCACAGAAACACACACACACACACACACACACACACACACACACACACACACAATTTTGCCTCTTGTCTTAATATTCTGGCCCTGGCTCACTCTTCTTCAGCCGCCGTAATGACTGTCTAGCCCCTTTTCAAACACATCAAAGACTCAGCAGCCACTGTCCCCTTGCCTGGAATGCTCTCCCCCACATCTTGCCAGGGTTCACTCCCTCACCTCTAAAAGGCCTTTGCTCAAATGTCTCCTTCCCAGTGAGACCCCTTCTTAGGCCACTCTATTTAAAATTGTAACCCTCCCTCATTCCGTCTGCGTCCTCTGCTTTACTTCTGTGCACAACTCTCATTACCATGCAACATATTTGAGTAGTTCATCTTCTCTTTCTCTGACTACGACATGAGCTCCAGGGGTGTGTGTATGGTGGTGGGGGGAGTGGGAGAGGAGTTTCCATCTGTTCTGTTCACTGCCATATCCTCCAGTAGCTAGAAGAGTGTCTGGCAAATAGTGGGCACTCAATCAATGTTTATTAAATAAATGGCTTAATTGATTCTTATTTTATAGGGGCCAAAACTGGGTCTCAGACAGCTGAAGCAATGGATATCCCTGGGTATTACCGGGCATCACTGGGCACCATTGGGAATTGCAGGGCATTAATGGACATTACTAGGCAAGTAGATGGCACACGTGAAACCTCCTAGTTGTACTCTGAGTTCTGGTACTACACAGTATGTCATTTATCACTGTGAGAGACAGTCATGTGTATAAGGGTGTGTCGGTCAACCACAGACAGCATATACGATGTGCCAGTGAGATTAAAATGGAGATTTACTGTACCTTTTCTATGTTTACATACATTTAGATACATAAATACTTACCATTGCACTACAATTGCCTACAGAATTCAGTACGTTAACATGCTGTACAGGTCTGTAGCCTAGGAATAATAGGCCGGACCATATAGCGTAGGTGTGCAGGAGGCTGTACCACTGAGGTTTGTATAAGTGGACTCTACCAAATCTAACAAAATCACCTGATGATGCACTTCTCAGAACACATCCCACTGATTAAGTGGCACATGTCTCTCTATGTGCATTTACTTTTCTTACTGACTCTATAGTGAAGAAAAGATCTGAGTGCTAGGGCCTGTATTATGTCCCCTAAATTCATGTGTTGAATTTCCAACTCCCCAAATTTAACCGTCAATGTAAATATTTGAAAATAGGATTGTAGGGAAGAAAAATAACTTCCCCTTTACCTTTCTGAATTCTAGACACCTGCAATAAAAGACAGATTAGCAAGAGGAAAACAAAGAGAAGTTTGTTAACATGTATAACTCATGTGTGCATGACATACAGAGGGAGAAATGAGTAACTCACTGAGGTGGCTTAGAATTCAAGCTTAAATATCATTTGGTTTTTTTTAGATAAAGACAAAAGAAAGAAAGGTGTTGGGAGGCAGGTATGGGGAAGCTAGTAGAAAACTGGGGTAAACAAGAATAATGTTATGCAGGTTCTAGTCAGTGTCTTTTCTATTGATAAGGTCTAAAGTGGTTTCTGAGGATTATCCTACCCGGCAAAACAGGGGAGAAGGACACCTTTGCAACTACTGGGAGGGCAGACAGCTCTCCTTGAATCTTCTCCTTCCCAATTGCCTCCAGCTCAAAAATGCTTCTATGGCAAAGTGGCCTAAGGGTTGGGAACTAATTCGATATGACTGTTGTCCTCATAAGAAGAGGAAGATACACCAGGGACGTGTAAGCACAGAGGAAAGGCCATGTGAGGACACAGAGAGGAGACAGGCATCTCCAAGCCAAGGAGAGAAGCTTCAGGAGAAATCCAACCTGCTGACAGCTTGACCTTGGTCTTCCAGCATCCAGAACTGAGAAAATACATTTCTGTTGTTTAAGCCACCAAATCTGTGGCATTTTGTTATGGAAGCCGTAGCAGACTGAGACAAGGAGGTAGTCAGTTTCGGTGCCTACTATGTGCTTAAAAATGGGGAGGAAAAATGATGTAGAGAAAAAATAGCCTTGGCATTCCTTGATGCAAGAGAATCAAATGCTAGCACTTGAGCCAATAGGAAAAGTGTGTGCTAATGCATAGCAAATGCATATTTGTGGAATCTGTGTGCAAGCGAAATAGAAAGGCTTGGAAGGTACCCTGTAAGGTGTCACACATGTCTTCTTTAAAGCATGGTTTGGGAAATTCGCAACACATGATGAAAATCCAGTCTCTTTCCCACACGTCCATGTGTCCCGTGTCTGTGATTCATGACACCCGTCCTTTCAAATGCAAGGTGGCAGGATGTGGGCTCCTTTCCAGGGTCCTATAACACAGTCGATATGCTATTTTCTGGAAAAGACTATTTATTGTTTTAACAGCTGTACTTCTACTTTCTTGGATTTAAGAAAAAATTACCTGCACCAATGAATGACTTGCAGGGGTTGGAAAGTGTAGCTTTGAATTTCCCAATTTAAAATATCCTACAGGTTTTACAAAACGGCACCCAAACCACAGCATTTTTCCATACTGACTTCCTCCTTATCCCAGGCAGGATGGTGGAAGCCAGCAGCGGGTTAGCATCCAAGTCTGGTTGGGTCAAAATTTCGCATTTATGGTGATGCTAAGTGAGCACCGTCCTTCTCTGGATACCTGCTTATCCAAGCAGAGCTGAGATTCAGAACTCTGCAAGTGTCATTTAATTTCTTTTTTGTAAAAGTATTTATCTTCAAAGAAAGATTTGCTTTTGAAGGGCTGCTGATGATATTGCAGTGCTAAGCTCCTTGGGTTATTTGTTTTTGAGATTGTATATAAGCTACTATCGTTATTATGACACAATTACCAGCAAGTAATCATCCAATTGCCATAAACATGTCCCTCTCAAAATATTGCAAATTAATATTCATGCTTTCCTCGAATCCACTATTTCGAGCTAATGTGTGCCTACATTGTTCATCAAAATGTACATTTTTTTTCCAGTGAAAGGAAGAATTATAGTTCAGTTCTTCATTCAGAGGCATGGGAAGATACCTCTGTAGCCTTAGTTGCTTTAAAAGATGATTTGACTTTTGCATTAGTTGCTGTGAAAGACAATTTCCCTGTTCCTGATGCAGCCACAGGCAATGAGCTAGGGTCTTCCAGGTAAAGCATCTGCCCTCCCTTCGAGCTATATCATTCAAATAACTGTTCTAGTCATTCAGTCTTGGCAGCTGAGAAATCACACCAGCTCCCTGATCCTGTGTAATTGTCATATGTAATGATAATTGTATATGTAATTGTAAGAGCTGATGGTTAGTCACTGTGAAGGGGAGATTCTGGAAGCTCACTATGAATAAATAACTGCAGATTCTTCCTTCTAAAGCTCATAAATCGACCCAAAGAAAAGAAGCTGCCAAACACGCTATGATTTAGAAGAGTGAACTTCGCACAAGTGACTGGAAAGGGAAATCTGTACCAAAATAGTGATCCTGGGATAAGTCATACTATTTTCAAAATTGAATGTAAGTGAACTTAATTTCATGGTGTATAAAACATCTGATGATACACCATTTTCTATTTATTTAACAAGTTTCACCAAAGGTGATAAAAATGTCTTAGACTAGCCAAGCCTGAGTTCACTCAGATTAGAGAAGTGATTTTAGAGCCCTCAGATAGACTTTCGTGTTAAATGCATATTGATACATGTTTATACACAGTAGCGTGCTGGTAAATGTTTCACTATTGCTTCTCCCAAAACAATCCGAAGAAAGCCCTGGTTTATGCAGCTAATCTCAATTTCTGTGGTGTAAATGCTCCCACAATGACTGGTTTCCGAAGAGAGAGTTGGGAGGAAGTGAGCAAAATTGGCACTTGCGAGACGGGACCAGATGCTTTGGGCACACCACAAGTTGTACTAAGAAATTCACAATAGAGGAGAGCACAGTGCTCTCAGTGGGTCACGTGACTCAAAATTAACTAATCTGAAACAAAATGTAACACACGTTGCTCTATATGGGGGGCTAATGCACTGCAGAAGAGAGCTGAAAAGGAATGCTAGCTCGAACACTGCTACCCAAGGAACCCGTGGCTGCTGACCTGTCCTCTTTGGAGGCAGCAAGTCTTAGTGGGAACCACATGGGATGTGGGTTTGAATCTAGCCTCTGCCACTTTATAGCTGTGAGTCTGTGAATAAGACAGTTATTACCTCTCAGCGTTAGTTTCTTCATTTGTAAGTGGAGATGCTAAAAGTTACCTTGGAAGTTTATCCTGAGCATTAATTATGTAAAGCAGATAGTGTTTAACAAAGCTTTTGCACACAGTTGATGTTCAAGATTATTTGGACCTGCTTTTTTAAAAAAAATTATTTACATTTTCTTTTTTTTCCTTTATTGATTTTAGAGAGAGAGGAAGGGAGAAGGAGAGAGAGAAACATTGATGAGAGAACATCAATTGGCCGCCTCCTGCATGCCCCCCACTGGGGATTGGGCCCACAACCTGGGCATGTGCCCTGACCAGGAATTGAACCGGAGACCTCTTGGTGCAGGGGTCGACGCTCAACCACTGAGCCATACTGGCAGCAAGCAGGACTCATTCTTTATTTGAAATAGTTGAGTTACATTGTATCTTGGGTTCCCTTTCAAAGTCTAAATCTCTGAAAAATTATATTATATAGATTAACGTAGGTAACAAATGTGGAGTCCCAGGTATTTAAGGAGTGTTTAATAAAGATTTATTTAAAGGGCGGATGTAAACATACCTGCAATTCATACTATTTCTTGTTTTTTCTCCAAACTGGAAATCTTTGAGAGACAACTCTGACTCTATTTTTAAAAACAGTTATTTTCCATAGCCAATAAATTACTAAATTCTGATTTTTTTTTTTTTTTTTGGTACGTGCCCCTAGCAGGAACCAAACCCGTGACTCTCTGGTCTGTAGGTCGATGCTCCAACCGCTGAGCCAAACCGGCCAGGGCAATTCTGATGATTTTTAATCTCTTAAATATTTAAGAAAACATTTACATCTCTTTATCGATCTATGTTCTGCCAAGTGAGTCTACCATCATCTCCTAATTAGTTCTCTGCTTCCCATCTTGAACACCTTGAAACCACCCCTAATGAGATTGTCTGTCTCCAACCCCCATTTTCCAAGCTTTTTAAGGACAAAGATTTTCTTTTATTTATTTTTGTCTCACAGTCCAATATAGCTCCTGGCACAAAACTGATGCTCAATAAATGTTTATCTGATTGCATAATGAATGATCCAACTTTTGGGAAAGTGATTGACATCGTTTTCTGTGTTGGAAATTACCTTCTGAAGTGACGTCATCTGTTTCCTTATGTGTCCTCTTCATATGCCATCAATTTTGGTGACTTCAAAATCCAAGTCATAGACCTTTCTACACGATAGGCCTCTTGTTTCAGGGCTACGTACTCGGTGTAGACATTTCCTGGTGCGGGTCCTGAGTGTGAAGCAGGGTGTAGTGTGGCCACCTCTGCCCCGAGGCCGTGGCTGTTCTTGTCCCATCTGTACCTTTCCCTTCTTAACCCATCTGGGGCTGCCCTTTCTCTCCCTTGAATCCTCTTCCACTCAGGTGACCTCAGAGCTTACTGAGTAATTAAGATGTAGTCCCCTGATGTAGTGCAGATTGGCAAGGCTTTCCAGGGTCAGGGTGGAATACACTGAGACTCCACATGCCCCCAGCTATCAGGAGTGAATTTTCATGGCTCTGAATTAAAGCCAGAATGCGAAGATAGAATTCAAATTAGGAGCCTAGATGATGCCTTTTGGCATGTCTAAAGAATGCTGTAAAGAAGGTGAAAAGTCTAGTAGAAGTAGAATAAGAAATGAACATAAACGAAAGGTTGACGGCACATTTAACAGTGGCCCACTTCTCCCAAATTTTGAACATACAGAATTGTTATAACTGGAATTTTTTACAGTTGATTTTACTCCCCTCCCCCCACAATACCTACATATGTTCTTCCTGTCATTAAAAAAAAATTCATGCAGTACAAGAATTTAACCGTTTTTAAAACTCAAACTCCATAGAGCATAGACTTGAACTTGAACTTTAGGGACACCTGTGGTTTGAATGTGGGTCCCACTTATAGGTGTGTCATTTGAGTAAATCACTGAACTTTTCCAAGCCTCAGTTTCCTCGTCTAATTTCCACCTCAGTGGTAGGTGTGAGGTCTTGGAGAGAGAGCACAGGTGTGCCTTTCATCCCAGGGTCTTGTAGGCAATTGATGCCCCAAGATACTAGCTTCTTCCATCTTCTTAGTGAGGTGAGGCATCCTTACTCATTGCCTGAGCCCTGCCTTCATTTGTCCCTACTCTTCTGAACTCCTACCCCCAGTACATTGTCTGTTCCTGTCCCTCCACAGCCCTTACATGTTTCGTGACGGTGAGACAGTTCCATGCAGGATGGTGGTATATTCTTTGTTGTGGATTGCACAGTGGCTGTGCGTCCGTGCTTACTTCCTGTCTCTTCCCAGCCAGATTTCGAACATTGTGTTCTATTTATTTTGGTGTTTCCCTAAACAATTTGGCAAATAAATCAATCCATTTCTTATACAAAGTATCTGACAAAAATGATATTTGATTGGCTTTAAACTCCGTGAGTGAAACAGCAAGTGATGAGTTAACATTCCAATGGGATTTCTTTAAATAAAAAAAATCTATTCCAGATACTTTTCACCTGATTTAAAAAAAGGCGGGGGGGGGGGGGGTTACTATATGAAATATGCATAGGAGTCTCTTCCAATTCATTTATTCTGCTTCTAGGAGTTGTACTCAGCACCATCTGATTAAGGCAAATGGCACACCCTAATATTCTCTGTCATCCATTTCTACCCCATTCATGCTTATTGTGTTTGGAAACAAATTACTGCCATGAAGGAAGCCACTAAGAGGGTCCACGGCAACATGATGCTATAATGTATTTGGATTCAATAAGAATTATTTGCTAATAGAGAAAAGCACAGTCACCAGGAGCTATGGAGAAAGATACAGCCAGCTTCCTTCCCTTCAACCTGACATTTCTTGATCAGACCTGACATTGAAGGATCTCAGATCCAATATATCGGAGGAAGGATTTGGCACCCTCCGCTAAGATGGGCAGAAGGGAGTGAGCATCTGAATTATCTGCCTATGATTATTCAAGGTTCGGCAGGAACAGAGCTTTCTGTATGCAAGCCAAAGGAAATTATTAAGGCTAACCTTCTCACTCAGCACTTAATAGGTAATCAATTTTCACTACCAACAGTGCAGGGTAAAAATCAAGGAGAGAATGATAATGCTGCTTCTTTACATTTGTGAAGGCCTTTGGAGTGTGCAAAATGATTTCACATGTATTATCTCATTTAGTTTTCATAATAACTTAAAATTGGCCAGGACACGCACGCATGCATGCATTCTGTGAGACTTACTTAATTAACAATGGTTTGGGGGTCATCTACTAGACGCCAGCCTATGTGGTAGCCCGGGGGAAAGAATGGTGAAGAATGCAGAAAAGGTTTCCTGGTCCTATTTTTAGCAATAAGCAAACGGGTGCCCTGGGAGGTGCTGTGAGTTATCCAAGGTCACACGAGGACACACCGCACTTTGAACGCAGTGCAGTGGTCCATAAATTTGGGCGCACGGGAAACGGAGCTTCCTTTGCTTTCCACCATTCTTGGATATCAAGCTCCTGCCTCCCTGGGTTCAGGAGACGTTTAACATGACACCTTTTGTCTGTTGCCCCCTGGCTCACGGGAAAGTTCTGAGGGCTCAGACAGCTCTATGGCTCTGGGGAAGGACCTCTGTTCCTGCGTCATCTTTCTACGGAGGTTGGTGTGGTGGCACCACCGGTGCCCCTGTCTGCTTAGAGACGTCGTGAGAGCAATGTTTTTGGGGGCCCACGCCTTCCTCGTTTGGGGCATGTAATGTGCAAACCTCGCCTTCTCCCCCTCCTTCCCTACTGCTCCTCTGAGCATCCTGTTCTCAGCGAAGGCTTGCTTCATCCATTTGTATTTCTTCAACATGTGTTTTCTAGGCCCCCTCTTATCTCCCTGCTCTTAGGCTGAGGGTCTGGACACAAATCCTGTGTCTATGCTACGGCTCACCTCATGCTTCTGCTGAGGCCAAGAACACAGAGCCAAACACCTCTCTGAATGGGAGGAGGAGAAAAGGACAAGTAAAGGGGACAGAGTCATCAGAGTGGCCTAATGACACGCCATAGAAGGAGCTGGTCCGGTCAGTGTCCCGTGGAAATGACCAGCCTGGGATGAGCCTGTCTGTGTATGATGACGACTACAAATGCTGAGAAATCTGGAAAGCAGCCTGGAAGACCGCTGGCCCTCTCCTGTGTCAAGGAGAAATCACCTAAAACTCCAAGCTCAGCTCTCTGAGACAACTCAAGACCAGGGAAATGTTAGCATTCGTGAAATAATTCGAAGCGGTTAATGGAAGGAAAGCCCTGCCTTATGGTTTGAAGTTGAAATAATAAAACGTGCATAGGTTTTTCCAATCAGTTATTAACTGGGAGCGATGAGCAGTGCCAGCGATTCAGAGCGAAGGGGCGAGATGCAATAAGCAAAGAGAAACTTCATATGGGAACGTGCCTGGAAACAGTTCTCACGGGTGAACATTTCTAGCCTTTGGAACGGTTTCTTTGGGGAGGGAAGGAAGGTCAGTTGTACAAAAGTTTTATTTAGAGAAACACTTAACAGAGTATGACGTGCACATCCGAGGGTTTCACAGCCTGTGGGAACACAATAATAATGCCCTGATTGAGATGGCTCCCATCCCTTTCACTGTTTGGGGGTACCTGAGCCAAAATGCACCCCCCCCTTTATTTCTACCAACAACAAGAAAGTGAAGCTTTCATTCAGTTGAGTTGAAAACCACCTGGAGAGGTCAACACTGCCCAGTGGGCACAGAGTCTAAATCTGGCTTCTGGTGAGTTACAATGGTTGTCCCTGGGTCCATCCTGCATGGGCTGGCGGACAGGATGGGATGCGATGGGGTAGGTGCTGTGGAGCTGAACGAGGAGTCTGCTTCTCTGACTTCCACAGAGATGGAGCCTCCGGTTCCAGCCTTTCCCCCAGGGCACGTCATTCGTTGGACAACGGGCTGGTGCAGTCTGCTTTCCCTCCCTGCCCCTCACTCCTAGCATCAGAAGATGGCAGCAGAGATCACTGTCTCCAGGGCTGCTCCTCCTGTCGTATCTGTCCAGCAGGACACGCATGTTCATCAGCGAACACAGAGCAGAGTCCTCTGCAAAAACATATTGATTTCATTCGAGGAAGATGAATTCATAAACTGTACAACTGTATTCATCAGTTCATTTGGGGGGAATGTGATATAGGAGTTGAGCGAAAATAAAATTCCTAGTAGCAGGCATCATCTGTTATCTCTTCCATATGCGCAGACCGTAATGTTCACAAGAGGGTGAATTGCTACTGAATCTGACAGCTGCCTTTCCAAGTATCCTTGCTTAACCCATAATCACTGTGTGGAGCGGGTCCAGGGCTCCTTCTGAGGCTCCCTCCCCTCCATGTAAACCACACGGATCAAACCTCTGGCTGGCCTGTAAGGCCTGCAAAGGTTCTGCCCACTTTTCTCAGTTCATTCTTTCCATTTTGGCCCTCAGCCTGGCCTCATACCCTGTCCTGAAGCTAAAGGAACCCGTTCTTGCCAGATTCTTCCTGGAGTCACAAAGGTGAGTGAGTGTGTGTGTGTGTGTGTGTGTGTGTGTTCAAGGATGTGAAGTAGTGAGCTCCTATTCTTTGTAATTCCTGGGGGAAAAATCACCTTGAATATATATATATTTTTCTTCTCCACTCTTTCATACCCATACCCATACCATACCCATACCTATTGCCCAAAAAGGTGTTCAAATTATGCAGAGCTGCTAACCATAAATTTATATAAAGCCTTTATGACAAGGCAATAGGACATGTAAATAGAACATGTCAAATATTACTTTTAAATGGGTCTTAGTTCAATTGCAACAGAATACCTGACTAAATTGACTTAAAATGGGTAATTATGGGGAAAGGAGACATCTGCAGGCTTTGTTAGATCAGCAGCTCAATGATTTTTGGGCTCTGGCCAGCTTTTCTCTACACTCTGTCTTTCCTCTCATGGCTATACGCCATAGCTCCAAAATTCACTACTTTACACTGTGATATCCAAAGAGATACCTAAAAGAATAATTTTCTCTCATGTCTTCCTATTTACCAGGAGAAGAGAATCTCTTCTAAAAGTCCTAGACTTCCAGCCAGGTCCCATTGGCCAGAACTAGGTCATGTGACCACCCCTAAATCAGTCACTGACACACAGGAATGGGATTACATTAATTATGATTCTCACCCTGGGACTGGGGTCACCCTCCTTGAGCATACTGCTGTGAATATTTAAACAATATTGGGTTTCTTTAGCAAGAAGGAAGTGGGAAATGGGCTGTTGGACAAGCAGAGAGCACGATACCCTAGCACCAGTCAAAAGTGCATGGTTACAGCATCAAGCCGTACCCAAGAGTATCCCTGAAGAGTAGTATGAAAGGGACCTCCTCCCAGTGGGAAGAACTTGAGTCGTGCACATGGCTGTTCACTTTGCTTGGAAGGAGAGGTGGCCAGTGGTATACAACTACAGTGATTCCTGGGCAGTGGGAGATGGTTTGGCTTGTGGTCAAGGACTTGGAACAAACAAGGTTGGAACGTTACTGACAAAGAGGTCTGGGGAAAGAGAAACGTAGATAAACCTCTCAGAATGGGCACAGGGTATGAATGTAGTATTTGTGCCCAAGTGAATGCCAGCTGAGGAACAGCTATTGAAGAAGAGGTTTCCAACATGAGTGCCCGGCCTGCCGACAACAGAGGCTAAATCTGAACTCCTGATATGGCTCCATTTCTACGAACATTGTCATGAAAGGGATAGCAATTTGTCCTGTCTGCACTGCTTTTGCCAGAATTCCCATGTGTGGGGTTTGAAATGCCTCATTTAGCATGATGCCTACAGCATCTCTTCTGGCCGGGAACTCACTTTGGAATGAAAAAAGTACAGCCATGGGTTCATACCCACGGAAGTCATTGCTCTCATGCATACTTTGTCACTCCAAAGAAGTTGACCTAATATAGCAATATGATGGCTAGCTGGACACTCAGTTATAACACCGGTGGGTGAAAACACATTGCAAGACTGAGATGAGATCCTCCACGATGCAGACTATGCTCTGAACCAATGTGTAATACATAATATACAATGTATTTTCTCATGTAGGCGGGATATATAGATCTGGGAGCCAAAGGGAAGATGTGGTAGTGGTTTCTATCACTGTCCCTCTAATGGTCCAATAACTAAGTTTTGCTTCTATTTTTTCAACTTGGTTCTGCTGCTTGGGTCATCTTTTTCTGGATACATAACAAGAGTTCCATTGAGTTGAAAACTGAGACTGCCACCTGGCCTTTGGGGTTATTTATGCTACTGAACCAACAGGCAAAGAAGGGGTTACTACCCTGCACTTGCTGCAATGATGATTCTGATAACCAAGTGAGATTAGGGTTCTTACCATATAATGGAACACCAGGAGCAAACTGTAATATAACATATGGACCTTGGATGACAGTGATGTGTTAATTTAGGTTCACCAATTGTCACAAATACACCACTCTGGTGGCAATGTTGATAATGGGGAAGCTATGCGTGTGTGGGGTAGATGGGAAATGTTTGTACCTTCCTCTCAATTTCTGTGAACCTAAAACGACTCTGAAAACTATAGTAACCTAATATGAGCACAGAGACTTCATGAATAGAAGCTTGAGTCACCTTGACAGGTAAAGCACCATAACTAGCTAAGGTGCTGTCTGAGGGCAAAGGGAGTGTGAAATGGACAGTGAGAGAAGTAAGTTACAAAACCCATGACCACGTGACCAATTCCAGGAATAAGAACTGTGGTAGTTATACTACGTTCTTTGTTGTTTGACACTTACTTGCTTTATTTGTGTTGATTATTATTTATTATAATTATTTATTCCTTTTCCCCTTTTTCCATTGCCCAACTATCAAATACAGAGTTCTTTTTTTTTTTTTTTCTCACCTGAGGACATGTTTTTTCCATTGATTCTAGAGAGAGAAAAGGAGAGAGAAAGAAGGAGAGAAATCTTGATGTGAGAGAGAAACACAGATCAGTTGCCTTCCATATGTGCCCCAATCAGGGATTGAATCCACAACCTGGGTATATGCTCTGACCAGGAGTTAAACCCAAGACCCTTTGGTGGATGGGATGATGCTCTAATCAATTGAGCCACATCAACCAGGGCCCAAATAGAAAGTTATTCATTGTAATTAACCCATGTTTTGGAATTTAAGCTATAAAATATCAAAGAGGGGTTGTGAATGAACTAGAAAAGGAATAAACATTCCTAGAGATGGATAAATAGACATATAGGATGTGTGTCTCCTCTTTAGGGGGATGGGTGAGTTCATCTCCAGTTTTACAAGGATAGTTGCAAGGCAGAAGCTTAATGTTGTTACTGCCTTTATTCAGAAGTTAAATACAGGTAAAAGTGGTACATAGAATTGCTGAGAAAACAAAGGGGTGGACTGTGCTTGATTATTTGTTGTCTTTGTGATAGTAATTTCATTTCCTTGGATATATATCCAGAAGTAGGATTGTTGGTTTGTACAGTTGTTTAATTTTTGGAGGAAATTCCATACTGTTTTCCATAATGACTGTACCACCTTACATTTCCAACAGTGCACAAGTCTTCCCTTTTCTCCACATTCTCACCAACATTTGTTATCTCTTGACAATATCCATTCTAACAGGTGGGAGGTGATATTTCACTGAGGTTTGGATTTTCATTTTCCTGATGACTAATGATGTTAGGCACCTTTTCATATACCTGTTGGCCATTTGTGTATTCTTTCTAAAAAAATGTCTAGTTAGGTCCTTTGCCTGCTTTAAAATTACATTATTTGTTTTACTATTGATGAGTTTCTTATATATTTGGGATATTAACTCCGTATAAGATATATGGTTTGCAAATATTTTCCTCCATTTCATGTATTGCCTTTTTATTTTGTTGATGGTTTCTTTTGCTTTGCATACATTTTTTTTAGTTCTATGCAATCCCACTTGCTTTTAGTGTCATAATCAGAAAATCATTTCCAAGACCAATGTAAAGGAGATTTTCCCCTGTGTTTATTTTCTAGGAGTTCTGCAATTTCAGGTCTTACCTTTAAGTCTTTAATCCATTTTCAGTTAATTTTTGTGAATGGTGTAAGATAGCAGTCCAATTTCATTCTTCTGCATGTGAATATTTAGTGTTTATATTTCCACTGAAGGCTGAAGAGGCTCCTGGAGACAAAAGACTGAGCTTGGCTCTGACCTAAACTCACCAACATTATCTCAGTGGCTTCTGCCCAAGGACCATATTCTCAGTCATTTTCCAGAATGCATCACAGATTGTGGCTGTGTTAGAATACATCTGACACCAGCCTCTGGTTTTCAGGTTTGCATTTAACCATTCTTGAGACCACCGCTCCACAGAGGGCCATAGAACTTCTCAACTAGTTAACGTGGAAGTGATCTGAATATATAAGCACCAAAACTTACTAGTAACAAGTTCCATTCAGATGCTCCTATAAACCCATCTGAACTAGCCAGATCCTCTGGGATGGAAAATAGGAGTCAGGAATCTCATTAGCAGATTTTTTTTCTCATCTGGCTCTTGGTAGAATCTGACTAGTCCCAAAGAATCAGGGTATAAAATCCAGATTTGAAATTAAGAAGGGTTTTAATAGGAATGAATGGGAACTGGCAATTACTAAATTCTTACTCTAGGATACACACACACACACACAATATATATATATTTATATATATTATTATTTTTCCTGAATCAATCCCCAAAGAGACCCTGTGAGGTAGTTGGCCATTTCCCCACTTTTCCAAAAGGGAAACTGTGGCAGAGGGTGCATAAGTAAAATTGACCAGTGTCAGCCAGCTAGCTAGTCATTAGCACAACTGGGGTTCAAAGTCAGGTCTGACCAGCACCCAACACCTGCATATCCCTCCTTCCTAACTCTGCATCTGTCCACCTTCCTGGGACTATTGTGTGACTCAAAGAGAAGAGATGAGCTAGGAATAATGAAATTTGGGACTAGCATTTATGATTTACATTTATCATCATCTCTATTGTTAAAGCAAAACACTGTATTCCCAAGGTAAATTATCTTATTTTTTAAAAAGGATCTTCTGTAATCATTTTGTTGGAGTCAGCAATCCACGCACTGATATTTATTTAGAGCAGGATTTCTTAAACTCAGCACGATGACAGTTTGGACAAAACAATTCTGTGTTGCAGGGGACGGCCCTCTGCACTGTAAGGTGTTTAGCGGCATCCTTGACCTCTGGGCTCCACAGGCCAGTGCTCCCTCCCCACAGACGTGATCATGTCCCCAGATCATGTGCTCCCATTTGAAAGCCACTGATTTAAAGTAGGGATAAGTCAAGAGAGAGAAAAACAAAAGCAAGTAAACTCTATAAAGAATTTCTGTCAGGTTCCTGGTATCCAGTGCATATGTTGAAACAGATGGGGGACCAGGGGAGCATTTTCAACACGAAATACAGAAAAATAGACTCACACTGACTTGTTGAGCATAAATAGGAAAAATGTATGTGCACTTAGCAAACATGTGAAAGTGTTATCCTTGTGGGGACCCTGGGTGGGTGTAACAACGGCAGCTTTTTCAAGCCTGCATCTCGGTCTCTCAGAGAAGCAAAAGCAGGTACACGATTCCAGTTCATGACTGCTGAGCTATTTAAGCCCTCTGACGAGGTGGCAGCACAGACCTAAAGTTAGACGTGCGTTTCCCTCTACTCTTGAGTATGCGATGTGATTCCTTCCCTCCACCGAATTTTTAACTCTTTCAGGCCAGGTCTACTGGGGACACAGGGAAACGTGAGTCCATGGGGTCGGTGGCTTTCAGGGAAGTAGCATAGTGAGCAGAAAGAGCCCTGGACTGGCTAGAGATCTGAATTCTGCTGTCAGGGTCCTTATCAAGGTTCAAGCCCTAGGACAAGTCCCTTTAACTACTTAGGTCCAATTAAGTAGGAATGCCTGAATTAAGGTGTTTTAGGTTGATTGCATTGATGGCCCTGATCTATTTCTCCCCCCATGTAGACCCTTTGTCATGTCATTTTATACCCCCCCCCCCTTTTCTGGGCTCAGCCCTGTGGCTTGTTTTGACCAGTGGGATATTGCTGGACTTGATGCAAGCAAAGGGTGAAAAGTGCTTGTGTGTTTCTGTTTACTTTGTCCTCTGCCGTCACTGTGAAAAACGTATCCCACTCATCCTGGGAGCCAAATTGCTTTCTCACTCCAGCAGCAGCCACGCCAGAGCTCCCAGATATGTGAGCAGGCTCAGCAGGGATGCGGAGCTGAGCACCCCAAATGTGTGAGTGCTAGACACGTGTTTGCCACTGGATTTGGGGTTAGCTGTTCCACAGCATCATGTAACTAAGGATAAATAATGCATACGGTATGTGGGGTAATAATCTCAGGAGAAATGGGTCTTTCATTTAAGGAGAGATTCTGATGGGCTTCCCTGGGGCTGGAAGTAGAGTCAACCCCCCCCCCCCACACACACACACGGGGTCTAGGAGGAGAAAGTGAGAGAATCCCTCTGCATCAAAAAAAAAAAAAGGAATTCTAAGTTTCTGAGTTAAGTCTGAGAAAGGAGATGGAGGCTATAGAAGACGGAGGAACAGGGATTTGGGGAGAGAGAAAGAAGACAACCCAGACGTAGGCTGAGCTGGGGACTGGTGGGCAGAGCACTGAAGAGCAGTGAGGCGAGAGTCCCCTTTCAGTGGTTTGTTTGTCTGTGGAGTGATATCATCATCCTAACACAAGTCAAACCTCGAGTTAAAGTCAGCAACACACACAGCTTTCCCTGAACCATGGCCACCCCAAACCATGATCCTTAGCTCACCGGACGGGTCTTAAAAATAAAATCAGCTCATCTCACCCAGCTTAGAGTCCTTCCTGACCACACCTGTACTGTCCACTCCCTTCCTCACTGTGCTCTGGCCACTTGGGCCATTGTTCAGTTCTTAAGCTCTTCCCTTCTCCGTGTTCTCTCCCAGGACACCCCAAACACCCTTCTAATCCTTACCTCCCAACCCAATACTTGGTCTGGGTGGTGCGTTCCTAGACTTCAGATCGCAACCTAAATGTCTGATCTTTCTTTAACAGTCCAGCCTAAGAGAGGCTCCTGGTGTTCCACTGCTATTTTTCTTTCTTGCTGTTCTTGCTATAATTAACAATTCTGTGATCTTTCTTACTGCGTCCTTGCATCGTGGTTATCCCTGCCATTCACCTGTGTGCTCCGTGAGGACAGAGACCACGGCTGTGCTTCCCATCCCTGAGCACTTGGTGCCCAGCACAGTGTCTGGCACCCAGGAGGTAACTTGACTTGTATTTAGTGAGTGAATGAATACGTGAGCATTTTATGTTAGTGGTTCTTTGGCAATCACAGTAAGAGGCTGCAGTCCACAATGAGCTTGATGTAAGGAACAGACAGGACATCTGTAGGAGGAGAAACCTAAAGGAGACCCTTTTCTCCAACTACAGAAACTCAGAGTGAGCGGTTCCAGGGAGCCAACAGAATGCATGGAGGGCACTGGACAGACTGCCCACTGACACAGGAGCCTGTCCTTTTTATCCAAATATTGTAAGAACTGGTAACCCCAGAAGGCTGGGAGAAAGGGGGATGTCCCAGTGGCAGACAGGGATTTCATAAATGTTTGGGGCTCAGACCAGGTGATTGTTACCATTTGTTCTAGCTAAGGGTTCTTTCCATCACCTCCACAGAGTGAAGGAAGACAAAGGGGTGATAACAGATGAGAGATAGACTTTTGGGTCGAGGGAAAGCAGGAGAGTGTCATGACCAGTGAAATCATTGCACAGGATGGCGAATGCTTCCTGGGCAGCTGGGTAGCCCCTTGCTGATCTTTCCTTCCACGGGAGTCCCTATGATGGATAAATTGGCTCCTTTATTTGGCTGGCGCTCAGTGATTCCCTTTGTAAATTAAGGAAAATTCAATGCATGCTAAATGGTGGGAATGCATTTGTAGCTTAAATATATGATATTTAACTATGATGAATTACCCAGGCTAATGAAAGGTTGAGCTAAATGCTCCCTTAAATGCCAATTCTCTCTCTCTCTCTCTCTCTCTCTCTCTCTCTCTCTCTCTCCCCCTCTTTTGTCTAAACACCCTTCTAATTCTTTCATGGAACTAAATGGAAAGAATCTTCATTATATATTCATTTTCTGAATCCATTTTGCTCATTAGGCTGAAATAAGGGGTAGGTGAGGATTTATTAGGGAGTAAGCATATCAGATAAGCATTAAATCACTTCTGATGGCTTTATGTATTTAATAGTGTTAGCAAATTAGCTGGGCCTTTGATCTAATGGAGCTGATGTCCACGAGGACTGCAGATTTAACTCTGCGCGTCCAACAAACACTGACCTGGGGCCAAGTGGGGAGGGGGGGGACTGAAGAATCTATGCCTGTTTGTCACTCTTGTCCTTGGAAATGTTTACCCCATTCATGGTTTCACTAGTTGCCTCCCTGTAGATTCGCTTCAGTCCTGTCCCTCTGAATGTCATTCTTTGGGCTCCGAATGTCACTTGCACAGTTGTACCTAACTGCCCCATGTCCCACACGATGGATCCGACTTCCCCTCCCTGGTTATCTATTCGCTCCCAGATTTCCTGATCCGCCACTTGTCCCACCATCCTCCTTGTGACTCAAAATCCTCAAGATTCAAGATCATGTTGTTCTTCAATTCTGGATCTTCCAGTGTTGTTTTTCTTTGAGCTCATTCTCATGACTCCCCATGACGCTGCTTCTTAATGTTCTCTGTGAGGAGAGCGTCAGACTCTGCGTTGGGTGCTGGGGACACAAGGGTACAGGGTTCTGGCTGCTCAGAATCACAGAGTCTAGGCAAAAGCTATACATGTCAACAGATAAATACATTTTAATATGCTTAATTTATAAGGCACAGAAAAGACCACCTGAGGGTGGGAATGGGTGGTGAGCAAAGGCTTCAAAGATGAGATGATGTTGGGCATGGCCTGGGATAATGAAGTAAAGTGTGCCAGGAGTTAGTGTGAGGGGTGGCAGGATGGTGCAAATGCAAACATTAATTATCTTGTTCATTTACATTATGGGTTTAGCATTGTGAAGATAGGGGGCACCCTCTCCCTTTCAATTCGTATGGCTATCGGTGCACTATGTCTTGAGCATTTTGAATATAGGAGGTGCAATCCAAAGTTTTCCCATTTTAAGATCAGAGTTTCCTCCATCTTTGGGAAGATGGGTTTATAAGTCAGATGCAACATGTTATCAGTTAGGATTCTGGCATGAAAATGTTCTGAAGAAACTTTCCAATGACGAGAATATTTGTAGGTGAGAGGGCAGGGTTTAAGAACTGTCAGGGGATACTGAGGCACCCAGTGGTCAGCAATACCGGGAAGTTCTTATCAACTCAGGTCTCAAGGGGCAGTCAGAAGAAATAGTGTTTAAGGAAGCCAGCTGGCCCTAGAAGCTATTGCCACAGATGCAGCTACTATCAGAACGTCCCCTAAGCAAGAAAAGATAGGGCCAGGAGAGCCTATGACCAACCTCTCTTGTCTCCTGCCCTTCAGTGTCCTCTTGAGCATCCCACTGGCCAAACCCAACCAGAAGCCAGTGAACAAGGAGGCTAGGTCATGCACAGAGCAGGCAGATGGGGTAGAGAATGAATCTCACAGTGAGGGAGGGGGAGGAAGGGGAATGAAGACATATCAACACTCGAAGAATACTTTTACCAAAAGTTAGTGAGCCCTACTTCCAGCTGGCTTGGCCATCATCTCCTGGGAAGGAGTTCCCATTTTTAATATGTAAGCATACAAAATAAAAAATGAAAAGGGACTGGTGGGATCAGATCTGTGTGTAATCATACTAAGTGGAAAGAGGAGTTTCGCTTTACCATTGACCTTAGCTTCTGGGAATAAACAGGACATGAAAAAAGAGAGGAAAGAGCTAATCTTTGTGTCAAACTTACGTGGCAGAGATGGCTGGTTGCCTATCCCATGACTATTCTGCACTCTTCCTTAGAGTATACTCATGTATTTGGTGAGGCAATGAGCCCAACCAAAGCACCGCAGTCCCCAGTCTCTTGTGCTGAAGGGGAATTGTGAGCTGTAACTGGAAGTCATTGCATGAACTTTGAAAGAGGTCCTTTGAAGGGGTTCCCTCAGCTGGGAGGGGACCTGTTAGCATTCCTCAGTCTGCCTTTCTTCCTACTTGAAGTCATGGCTTTTGTCCATCTTGTGTCCTTCAGGATGGAATCCATGCCTTAGGAGGGTGGAGCTCAATTCTTTCCATTGATACTCTGCTCCTATAATCCAGACACAAGTTCCAATGGATACACCATGTTCAGGTAAGCCAAATACTCTTCTAATCTCTTGTAAGGGCATGGAAATTGGAAAAGTAACCATGGAAGGTCCTTGATCACCTTCCATATAACAGGTGCTTTTTTTTTTTTTTTTTTTTTGGAATGGATTGCAATTTTCTTTGTATCACATCACTTATCAATGGCATGACAAATGGATTTTATAAACTAAAAATTGGATTCTTTTGACAACCATGAGGACATTTAGAGGAAAAATAGGAAATAACATTGGAAGTTAGGACTATACCAGAAACAATAAAGGAGCACCCTTTGGCTATTCATAAGCTAACTACTCAACATGAAGATTGTATGACATTTTGTATCTTTGAAGAGTTCTGGTGAACCTCTTGTCCAGGGGCCTGCAACCTCCTGGCCTGTGGGCCAAAGTGGGCCTGTTTTTGTAAATAAAGTTTTATTAACTACAACTATATCCAATCATTTGATGGCGTCTGTCTGTGGCTATTTTTATGCTATGATGGCAGACTTTCTGTCTGGCTCTTTACTGAAAGAGTCTTCTGACCCCTGCCTTTGTCTATTACGACCACATCTCATGTCTGGGACCTTGAGTTCATGTGAAGTTTACATATGTTTAAATGACAGAAAACAAGAGTATGACTATTCCTGGAAGTTATTTAGTAATTCTCCCCCTGCACTCACCCCCACTCTTACCCCCAGGGATGTATCAGAACACTTCAAGTCGGTCAGTTACAGTGCCAGCCAACGATGTCTTGGGAACTTACTGTAGACATGATTGATAATTATTCATAACTGTATTTTAGGGGTTTTGAGAAATGGATTATTTGGACATGATTAGGGTTTGCAGCTGCCTAGAATTGTCATTTTCTAGGGTACAGTTTTAGGACAGAGGTACTTGGAAAGGTGAGGGAGGATGGACATAGTGGACTCACTAGGGTCAAGATCCTTTGCAGTATATAGCACAGACAAATCCCTAAATAATAAAGTATTCTGATTTGTTCGAATTTCCCACCAATTCAGATAACTAAGCATGAAGTTCTGTTAGGATCCAGATTCTACCTGTTGGCTGGTAAAGAGTTCAAAATCTCTTGACAAACTGGTCAGATCTGAAGCTACTTAATAGCAGTGTGACCTTGGGCAAGTCATCCTCTCTGTGCCTTTTCTTTTTTAACATTTGTAAAGGGGGAAGGCAAAAGTTCCTCACTATTAGAGTTATTAGGGGGAGTCAACTGAGTTGCAGTATATATATATATATATATATTATTATGGATTATTTGGAGATATATATATATATATATATATATATATATATATATATATATATGTCTTAGAACAGAACCTGGTACATTTAAAGCACTCAGTAAATGTTAGCTATTATTGTTATTATTTGGGTCAATTCTTTTGAATCTCCTCAGGTGTCCTGTTTCCCTGCTAACTCCTAAAGCCAGCCTGCCAGCAGACAATATGAGAGATTTCATTAGGCAATGTGGGATAATAGTACATATGTTATTTATTTCAGTATTAGAAACCCAATCAAGTGCATCCTGCAAAGAAAAGTCCTGCTCTGGGACCGGCCCCCCCGACTGCCTCCCATTGTTTTTATTACAGCTGTGTGTTTATACAGATGCATGTATATCTATTCATTAAACGCACCTACAGTTTCAGTTAACTTGGGGAATAGAATATTGATTTAAGCCATACTTTGGGAGGCTTATCTATCACTTTGAACAAAGAAAAACTTACATGAGATTGGATTTTACTGCATGAGAAGGGAAAAACATACTCCACTGAATGCAGCCTGTGGTTGTAAGGGCCCGGTTCTGGAGGTATTGTCAATATATTGGGTTCCTGCTTTCCCTTTTTAATGATCTCTGTCAACTCCAATAAAGACAGGCTCACTTTTATTGAAGCAGAATTTACCTTGTCCCATTATTTTCTTTTTTTTAACACACTGATTATACCTTCAGCCTGTCACTCTCCCAGAGCTGACATCTCTACGTTCAAGATTTGTTAGTGTTGGAGAATCAATGTGTCCCCAAGAAATTTTATCTTATTTTGTCTATGCATGTTGAGTTTTCTTTGTGTGAATTTTGACTCATTTCCAAACTACTTTCGTGGAGAGAAAAAGACTTAGTTGCAAATACTGAATTCTCCAGCTCCAACTTCTTTGCCCTCTTTTCTCAGTTTCCAGGCACGTAGCTGGATAGTCCTGAAAACAGCCTTCTAGGCTGGTGACAGAGGCCAGAGGTTGTCCCTAGTTCCCTATTCCTAGTATCCTTTCTCCTATTCTTTTAGCAATAGAACCCCTGAATACCTGCTTATCTAACTAGCCTCCCTCAAGACTGAGGTGGCCACATGGCTTACTTCTGGTTTAAAGGGGTGTGGGCAGAAGAGAAGCATGTCAATTTCATGTGATACTCCCCCAAATAAAGGTCATGTCCCCTCCATGTCCTTCCCCTTCTGGTAGCTAGAATGCAGCGGCAGCTGGAACAGCAATACTGGACCACAAGGTGTGAACAAGCCACTGAGGATGAGCAGCAACTAGACAGAAGGTGCCTGGGTCCCTGTCCGCACAGGGCTACTACTGCAGCCCCAGTCTGTGTATGCCCAGACTGTCTCAGAAAGAGAACGAAACGTTTTATTTAATCCATTGTTATTTCAGGTCTTGCTAGAGGCAGCTGAACTGGTATCCTCACTAATGTGGAACTGGGGATGTAGGTGCCACACAGTAAGACTTAAAATATGAGGTGTGTACTATACAGTTAGCAATGGGTGGCAAAGACACAGATGTTGGTGCTCCTTGGTGTGGCACAGAAAGGCATTTGGTAAAATGATCACCTGCAATATCTCAGAAGGCAGGCCTCATGCCAACAGAGCCCACGACTCCAGCAGAACCAGTTGGAAAAACTCAGGGTGGTGGTGCGTGTTGGGTGAGTCTTCCTGCTATTTGTAGGGCCGCCTCACGTACAGACATCAACTCAAGTGGATGCAGAAATAACAATAGCAGGAGATGACATCGTGCCCCAACTCTTTCTCAGGTGTCTCCATAAATGCTCTTGGCCAGACAATGGGAGTCATCCTAGCTGCAAAATCTGATTATGGCACTGTCTTCCCATCTGACGCTTTGTTTCAGATGACCTTAAGGAAGTCACCGTAAAGAGGTGGGAAGAGGGGATGGGGCCAATAGAGGATAGAGGCCAATAAATAAGTGCCAGTGATTTAACCCCAAAAGTAGGTCTAGATGAGACTTTGGTTGTGGTTACTCATACTTGGAAGTGTCTGGAAGCAAATACATCTTTACATTTCTGAGGAAATAGTATTTCCAAAGAAAGTGCAAGCCTGTTCTGCAAAAGCCTGTGATTATTCAGCCCCCAAAGTAACCCCAGACTTCCTTGTATGCACAGCTATGAAATAGATGGCACGCTTGTGCAGCTCTCAAGAGAGAAACACTCTCCAGTATCCATGTCACATGAGGCCATGGAGGACCACGGACAAAGGCAGTTCTCCCAGAAAACCAGGAACTGCCAGAGAGCCCATCCGAAGGACTTGTTTCCTGGCCCAGCAGGATGTGAGAATCGCTATAGACAAGGAGCTGCTGTGTTTTCCGTTCATGCCTTTCTGAATGAGAGTTTTCATCGTTGTTGTCCCGCCTCTACTCAACCATGTTGCTATGGGGACGATGACTTGTAGAGAGCCCAGACTGTGGGCATCCATCATAGACCTAAGGGAGAGAGCTGTGTGAGAACCAGTTACTAAAGTTGAGCCTCGTGCAGGAACTGAGCACAACATTAGGCTTCTTTTCCTGGGAATGATGGGAAGTTGTTCCATGCTGAGGAAGAAGGGAATGCTTAAATATTTGGTTGGGAAAAAGGGAAGCTTATGTCAGAGAATACTAGTTTTCCCCAATATCTATTTGCCCCCTTCTTTAGTAACAGAATTCCTAAGATGTACCTGTGCCTGCCTTCCTAACTAAAACCCCGTTTTCTAATCTTCTGTGGCTAGTTCAGCTGCTTGATTAAGTTCTGCCCAATGACATGTGAGCAAGAGGTCTGGGTGTTGATTCTTCCTCGAGGCTTTAAAAGAAATAGACACATCTCCCTTTCAACTTTCCCTCCTCTCCATTTCTGCTGCCTGGGATCTGAACACGATGGAGGGAGCAGGAGCAGCCACCTTCGAGCACGAGTAAAAAGTATCTGCTTATGGAAGATGCTGAAGTGCCAGACATAAGGTACCCAATTCCCCAACAGTGTGGAGCCCTATGCAGCTCGGGACTTCTTTGTATGCACTTTGAGATGAGAGAAGAATAAACCATCACTCTTGCCTTGGCTTCTGTTTCAGCAGCTGGAATGGTAGACTACACAGTACAACATAACACTATTTCTTCTCCGAGGAGGTGACCATCTCCTTTCCAGACTGGAGCTGTGGGAACAGTAGTGGGTTCAGAGATTCCCCAGCCTGTCCCTGAAGGCTACACATCAAGGACCACAGCAGCTGTCCAGTGGCCCATGCAGAGGCCCCGGCGAGGCGGCGATGCCTGGGGGTTGTTCGTCTCTGCCCTCACGTGAAGTGGCTGATAGGAATGCCTGGTGCGGATGCAGAAGCATGCCGCCCACAAGCAGCCACCGTCTGTCTGAACTGCAGTGGTACCCAGAGCTGGCAGGCCTGGAGTGATCTAATTGAAAAGAGGACTGTGACCTCTGACTCCTCGTCAGGAATCGCTGCAGATGTCACGGTGCACCTGCCAGCGGAGGGGGCGCCTGTGCTCACGTGCTCTGCCTCCGAACTGCCCCCGTTTCCAGCACAGACCGAGCAGGAGCCGTCAGCTACTCTACAGGCGCTTGCTCTGTTCACATGCTTTGCCAAAAAGCCAAATGCCTTTGGTCTCAAAGCCAGGGGAATTGTATTACATTCTGCAGTCTTATCCCATGGATTTAGAGCAAGACGTATGATTCAAGGCAGGGTCTGGAAAGAGCATAGTCTTTTGTATAAAAGATTTACATTCTCATTCGAATTCTGCCGAGCTCTGTTATCTAATGGTCAAAGCTGGGCTCTAGAACGAGTTAGTTTGGGGTATAATTCCTGGCTCTTCACTGTGCAACCCTGGAAGTTACTTATGCTCTCTAAGCCTTAATTGTGTCATCTGTAAAATGGGGATTTTTGTGGTGAGCTATTATGCATTGCTTGGTTTCCAGTTAGCTCTCAGTAAGTGTTGGATATTATTGATCCTTTTATTATTATAACTATGCCTCTTACCAGATATGTGACTAATAACAAAAGTCCTTCTGTTGCTAAAACTCTGAGAGACTCAGAAACTCTTGGTGGGGATGATAATGATGTTGATTGATGATGGGATAGGGTGCATTGCAGGAAAGGAAAATGAAACAAACACATTTGACATGATTACCTTGAGAGAAAAGTGGCCGAAAAGAAGTCGGCCCTCAGGCAATGAATATTTATTAAATACCAAGTCAAGGTGTTAGAGTCGGTAGCTAGATATTAATAAAGAGAAGGGACAAAACTGGCTAAGCTTTATTAGGTCAGAAGTTACAGCTTCACACACTCCAGGAGACAGCAGCATTGTCCTGCCAAGGGGATCCACAGCCTCGTCCCATGTAGGCAGGGAGGAGCTCCCTGGGGAACAGCCAGCCCTAGGTACCGGGATTGTCAGGAGGCAAATAGGAACCAAGATGGCAACCATAAAGGGGAGGTGTCTAATCTGGGAAAAAGACCTGATTGGTTAGGGGAAGGGCCCAGCACAAGCCACAAAGGACTGGGAAAGAGATTGGTCAGCTTGAAAGCCTGAGATAATATAATCAAAGCACAACAAAGGCCTCTCTCCTGGTAACACGCGTTTGTAGTCCATTCTTTCCTGGGTTCTGTCTTTGTAGCAGCCATGCAGGCCTGGCAGCTGTGCGGGCCCCAAGCAGGCTCCAAGCACAAGCCAGGGTACTGGGTATGGCATCGTGGCACCACCAGAGGGCAGCTGGGACCAGAGACTATGCTAGCTGGATGGGGACAGAGATTGAACTGAACTAAGCTGTGGCATGGACTGAACCAATGGCACAGAATTTCCGCACCCTGGCCCTCCTTCTGAGCTTGGTGAAGACAAGGCTGTACTTCTTGCACAGTGGGGCGGAGCTGAACCACAGGGACGGAGATGAGACACTGGGAACCTGGGGGCAGTCTTTAATTTCTATTCCAATAAATCTTATCACAACTCATCCTCTCATAGGTTGTCCTCTGAAGTGCTTTTCTTGCAACTCCGTGGAAGGACCCCATTTCCACCGGCAACGAGGGCTAGGCTTGG
Source organism: Tadarida brasiliensis (assembly GCA_030848825.1). Classification (NCBI taxonomy): domain Eukaryota; kingdom Metazoa; phylum Chordata; class Mammalia; order Chiroptera; family Molossidae; genus Tadarida; species Tadarida brasiliensis. The sequence continues at coordinate 231,400,988 of CM061257.1, read as the reverse complement.
TTTTGGGTGGAAAAAAACAGTAGATGGGACGTCTGCTGAATGGGGGTTTATCTTCTGGTGGGAGAGCCATTTAATAAATAAGTAAACAATTACTTTTGGATAACCAACTTTCCCAGACTCACACAGCTCACCAGTTAGGTGGTGCAGAGCCCAGATTTAATTTCCGGAAGTCTGATCTCTGAGGCTTTAAACTTTGCTCTTACTGTTTACTTCTGTCGCTAGAAGACTCATTTGCATGAGTGACCACAAGAATCTCCTTGTTACAGTTCACGAAGGAAACCAATATATGCTGAGTCTCTTCCTTGTTCTAAGTACTTGTCTGACATTATTTTCCTACTCACAGCAGCGTGGCATGCTTAGAAGAAGCTTGGATCATAGTTTAATCTCTGGCTTAACCTTCTACGAGCTGTGTGACTTTGGACAAACTCTGCAACTTCACAACCCTCAATTCGCTCATCGCTGCAAAGTGAGGACAATGGTGCTGACTTTGACCACTTTGGGTGTATTCCTCTCTGCTCCCCAAAGCTGCCCAGTACACATCAGCCTAAGTGCACTTTGAAAAGAGCGATGTGATTCAAAATAGCGGCACTTGGCTGGTGAAGTTCTGTTTGTGACATGTTCCCTGGGCTTTGGGGAAGGGCACAGATGCAGAGGGAAGTCACCGGGGAGCATGTGGCATCTGGGGCCAGCTAAGAGGCTGGATGGAGCTGAATGCAAAGGAACACTGGGTAGCATGCAAGTCCAAAGACTCCGAAAAGGAATAGGGCTTAAAAAGCTATTAAATGGATGGAGGGTTAATAAAAATAGTCTTTTGAAATACATGGAAGATCATTCAGACAGTAAGGGAGGTAATGAGAATAGGATGCGAAATCATAACCAGCAGAGGTTGGGCAGAGCAAGTTAATGGAAGCGCTGTCAGGTTCTGAGTCCCCACCTGCTCTCAGCCTCACCCCTGGATGAGCAGGGCTGGGAGGGGTGCCCAATGATTATAGCCAGCGCCTTCAAGTTAGACCTTCGGGTTCTTATGCAGATTTGCAATTATACCGTTTGGGCCCGGAACCTAATTTCTCTGGGTTCAGATGTGAACATCCAAGTCCATGCAGTCATGCTACTGCGTGACTGAAGGAAGATTTGCCTTTATCTGATGCATTGGTGTCTGGTTTTGTATTAGCACAAGCCTGCGTGCTATTAAAATTTTACCTCATTCCCTAAGATGTCTTAAATGGTTGTTCCTTAAGAGAAAACAATGTGAAATAAAGCGAGAGAGAATGGACTTAGGGTCTGATCGACCTGGATTCAACACTTGGTTGTGTCACCGACCAGCTGTGTGACTTTGGGAAAGTCATGCAAGCTCTCTGTTTCTCTGTCTCTAACATGGGCAACACCATAGCTATTTTGTAGGGTTATGTGAAGATTCAAGATTATAAATCAGTGTCCAACACAGTCAACAGCTTATAATAGGCACTCCATAAAAAGCAATTATTCTTCATTTTAGTTGATTATATAAAACAAGGAAAAATGAGCAATACCTTCTTTAGGATAGCTCTAATTTGTATATTTTTAGCTTTAAATCCTCTCATTTAATACCTTAAAAATGAGACTATCAGTAGTCGTTGGTGAGTCCAGCTAAGGTCAGAATGTGTTCAGTTTTTGTTCCTACCATGCTTCTCTTTATTTTAAAGCAAATATTATTTTCTTAGGAATCAATGGGAATCATAGACATAAAACATATGACTAATTAAGTCAATAACAATTTAGTCCATTCTGCTCGGTCTCCCCATTTGTCCCTTCCACAGTCGCCTAAAGATATCACAAAAGAAGGTTTCAGCCTCTAACATCTTATGAGGTCCTCAGAGACAGACACTAGTTGGTTGGTACTCCCAATCTTTTTTTTTTTTCAATCCTCACCTATTTTTCCAGTTATTTTCAGATAGAGTGTGAGGGAGGGAGGAAGAGGGAGGGAGAGAGAGATAAACATTGGTGTGAGAGAGACACATCCACTGGTTGCCTCCTGCACAACCCTGACCAGGACTGGGGACCCAACAGCAACTGAAGTACATGCCCTTGGCCTGAATCGAACCCGTGACTTTGCTCCACAGCTCACTCCAACCGCTAAGTCCAACCGGCCAGGGCAGTAGTCCCAAATTTTAAATAAACTATTTGAGTGGTTGGAAATGGGTTTCCATGGCGACTACAATGATCATCAGATTCAACCCCTTTTCCCACCTGACACTGTACAGCTCTCTGCTGTGGGCTCACCACTGGGTTAAGTCCTTACATGCCGTGCACATTTTATTTAATCCAACGACAACTCTGAGCGATCTGTGAGGCTCGGGGGCTCTGAGTTTCCCCTGGACGCTCAGCTAGCGAACAGCAGGCAGGTCCCCAGGTGGCCTGGCCCAAGGCCCTCTTCAGCAGGGCACTGGACAGCACACACAGACACGCCAAGGTGTCCCTCTCCAGGACACGGTGAAGAGCCGTGGTTCGGCTAAATCACTGCCCTTCATTTGAAAATGCCATTTACAGCAATACCCTTGTTTTCTACAAAGCAAGAAACCATGGGCACCCAAATCAAAATGAGACCATATGGGGAGGTGGCAATAACAGAGGCTCCATTGCTATTCTCAAGGCCGCCTCTTCTTCCCACGGTGCTGATTGCTATGCGCTCCATCTGCCCAGGGTAAGGATGGACCCATCGGGCCATCTACTCCGGTGACCGCCCGCCAGTCCTGGCAGGCTGATCACGTCTGCGGCCCCTCTGTCCACGTATCTCAGCCTCCCTTCCCTTCCGCTGTGGGAGGACGACGACCAGGGGAGAGAAAGCCTCTGGCCTTTAAGTGTTTGCACAGGACGCCTGAGTGGAGCAAGGTGGTGAGATAAGGGGTATTTCAGGCGATTTCTTCTGCTTGTGTGAATAGCACATGATTGATTTCAGAAAAAGAAATTATTTTCCTGCAGACATATTTTTATCGTTTGCTTGAATCCCTCCATGCCTGCCTCACCACGTGCATAGAAGGGCCAGGTCTCCTTCCGCGTGGGACTAAAGGAAAATGGCTAACATTTTAAACCTGAAAAAAAGAGAAAAAGACACTGCCAGAGAGAATGTTCTGTGACCTATACGCTTTGGAATGGGTCAGAGGGATTATACCAAGGCTGACATTTAGAAGTGATGAGATCCTCTGGCTGCTGCGTTTGCATATAGCAAGCCAAAATACCAACCAGTGCTCCCCTTCCAGGGAAGTCCGAAGCCCCGCTGAGCAGCGGGCACTTTAACCCTGGGAGCCGGAGCCAGGGCCGGAGGGTCATCTCACTGACTTTTACAGGGTGAGATGACTTTATTTAAAGGGATATATTCAATTTAGTTAAGCTCTCAAATTTATGTACTCCTACAAAAGAAGGTTTCAGAGAGGCCAATATAAATGGAAATGATTTCAGAGGGAGTGGTGGAGAGGAGGGAGGGCGGGGGATGGATGGGGAGGGGAGGAGGAGTTCTTAGAGAAATAGGAATTCATTCCTTTGCCATGAGTTTCTTGGATACAAGCTTTATATTCCCCCTGGTGTTTGATATTTAGGTGGGAAAACACCTACGTGGGATAGGGTTAGTCTTGTGAGATTTTATAATCTGGGCAATGTTCAGGGCCACTTTGTTGCCGGATGTAAAATTGTGAGCACCTTGGCACCCCCCTTTGACCAGGCAGTTCTCAGACCATGGTTGTCTCAGTGGTTTGCAAGGGTGGAGCCTGAGTAGTGGAGCAGAAAGGCATTAGGGCTGCTTTGGGAAGATGTTTTTAGGTTTGATGCACTGGGAATGCACTTGGAAACAAATTCTCCAGAGGAGCAGACCTGTCCCTGGGGTGGTTGGAGACTATCTAGTTGCCCCCCCCCCCATCCCCTCCTTCCTCAATAGTTCTCTGCTTCTCTTCATTGGTCCTGCTGGAAATGGACTGTGCAGGACTGACCCATGCTCATTCCCTTCCAGACTTCCCCAGGAAGGGCAGAGAGAGCTAGGATAGAAATTGTGAACTAGGCAGATTCACTAAATAATTGAAAACCAATGGTCAATAAAGGTGACTGCAACCTTATGTTTTGAAGACCAACTGGGTTTATAAAGCAGGGGTGAATTTAAAAAGTCTTTGAGTGTAAAATGTGCATTCCAGTTCAGCTGTCTAACATGCTTTTTAACCTGTTCCCTGACGTTTTAATTTCAAAGCAATTATTTGGGGTCTTTGATGTTTATTCAAAATGTATGCAATTTTCACATCCTTCAATTCTTTCTTTCTGGCTTCACCTCTTCCTTGTTTCTTCAAATCATTTAATGTTTTGTATATTTATTTTGCTTTCTCCCTCCGATTGCTCTGTTTGTTCAAGTTCTAGAGGACTAACTCTCCCATCTCTTGCATCTGGTGACTGTCCTGTGCAGTGAACCATTTTCTTGGTCTCTCCTGGATTCCACCCTCTGCACCTTTTCCCTTTGCTGATTCTAATCTGTAGCCTTCTGCTGTAATAAACCTTAGCTGTGAGTGTAACAGCTTTTCTGAGTTCTGTGAGTCCTAGCGAACCATGGAAACCAACGGTGGTCTTGGGGCTCCCTGACACAGGAGGGTACTCAGTTCCTGCTCCACACTGTGCACAGGTCTCCCTGAAGTTATAATCTCATTCAATCATAAATATTTAGCTATGTGCACTGTGATCCCTTTCAGGGATGACTTTCTTCTCCAGGGCATTCACAGTGTTTTGCTTATGCTGGTTGGAGGAAATAAGCAATGGGCCCACATGTTATTTGGCTCTAGTCCCCCCCCCCTTCCCTTTTGAGACAGAAATAGGCGTGTTGGCAGATATATATGCACGTCTATTGGCCTGTTTGCAGATCCTCCAATTTCTTGCTTTGAAGCCCCTCTGTCTACTTCAGATTAATCTGTTTCTAGGAGATGCTACTTTTTGGCCAGTACTGTATTTACATTCTTTTGGACCACTCTGAGCCTGGTACATAGTAGGTTTCTAGTATATTTTTGTTTTTTGTTTATGTAAAACCCCTTCAGCCCTTCAGTCTTTCTTTCAAATTATCTGTCCTATCTTTCTTGGCCGTAGAAAGAATATTCTGATTTATTTTGTGTCTCCAAGTTCCAGACTTTGATGCCCAAAGGAAGGCATGATGTCTGTTTCTCTCTGTGAAACCAGTATCTAGCACAGGACCTGTCATGGAGTTGTCATTGGTGAAAGTGGAGTTCTTGGGGTGCCAAAGGAAAACGAATTTCCTGAGGACCCCATGGGTGGATGGGGTTTCATGGAAAGCTTTATTGATGATGGAAAATTAAGGAGGTTCCCCTCCAAGTTCCCTTCTCTGTCCATCTCACCATGGAAGAAGTCCAATCTTGTCTTCAGCAGGGACAGAATGGAAGGAAGACTGGAGAATTGCTGAAGAGCTCTTCTCACATGAAAAACACTGTTAGTTGCTCCAGATCTGTTTTAGCTCTCAAGAATTTAGAAGTCTTTCCCACTAGACTTGATTAAAATAATTTGAAGGAGGAACTCTGATTGGCTGAGCTTGAATCATGTGTTCATTTTTGAACTAATTCTTCCAGCTAAGGATATGGAAACCTTTTGATTGGCCGGAGTTGAATTACCTGTTCCTCGGATGGGACAGTGCCTATTATCAGAGAGAGGGAATGTGATAGGGAGTAAGGAGAACTAGTTATTATAATTGTGATACTCAGTGAATTCTATATTTCTATGTATTTATTTTTTAATTAAAATTTTTATATCATTTTTTATTTTTCAATTACAGTTGACATACAGTATTATCAGGTGTACACCCCAGTGATTAGACACTATATAACTTACTGAGTGATCACCCTGATAAATCTAGTACCCATATGATACTATAGATAGTTATTAGTATATTATTGACCATATATTCCCTATGCTGTACTTTACATCCCCATGACTATTCTGTAACAACCAATTTGTTCTTTCAATCCTTTCACCTTTTTCACCTATCCTCTCAACCCCCATCCCATCTGGCAACTGTCAAAATTTTCTCTGTATCTGTGAGTCTGTTTCTGTTCTGTTTCTTTATTTTTTGTTTTGTTTTAGATTCATTTGTTGATAGATATGTATTTTATTCATATTTTTCATCTTTTCTCCCTCTACTTCTCATTGAAGAAGACCCTTTAACATTTCATGTAATACTGGTTAGGTAGTGATGAGCTCCTTTACCTTTTCCTTGTCTGGAAAGCTCTTTATATGTCCTTTGATTCTAAATGCTAGCTTGTCTTGGTAGAGTAATCTTGGTTGTAGGTCCTTGCTTTTCACCACTTTGAGTTTTTCATGCCAATCTTTTCTGGCCTGCAAATTTTCTGTTGAGAAATCAGCTGACAGTCTTATGGGAACTCCCTTGTAGGTATCTAACTGCTTTTCTCTTACTGCTTCTAAGATTCTCTTTTAGTCTGTAACCTTTTGCTTTTTAATTGTGATGTGTCTTGGTGTGGGCCTCTTTGGGTTCATCTTGTTTGAGACTCTCTGTACTTCCTGGACTTGTATGTCTATTTCCTTCAATAGGTTAGGGAAGTTTTCTGTGATTATTTTTTTCAAAATAGGTTTCAAATTCTTGTTCTCTCTCTCCTCCTTCTGGCACCCATATGATGCAAATGTTGGTACACTTGAAGTTGTTACAGAGGCTTCTTACACTATCTTTGTTTTTTTAAATTCTTTTATCTTTTTGCTGTTCTGATTGGGTGTTTTTGCTTCCTTATATTCCAAACCACTGATGTGATTTTGGTTTCGTCTACTCTACTATTGATTTCCCTGTAAATGATTCTTCATTTCAGTTAGTGTATTCTTCATTTCTGACTGGTTCTTTTTTTTTTTCCTTCCAATTTTTAATTTATTTTTGTTACAGATGTCTCTCCTTTTTCCCCCCCAGACCCCTCCTCCCCATCCTGCCCCACCCCCAGCATTGTTGTCTATGTCCATTGGTTATGCATACATGCATATAAGTTCTTTGGTTCATCTCATCCATCCCCCCCTACCCCCCTACTCTGAGGTTTGTCAGTCTGAACCATACTCCTTTCTATGTCTCTGGGTCTATTTCGTTCATCAGCCCACCTTGTTCATTATATTCCACAAATATGTGAGATCATGTGGTATTTGTCTTTCTCTGATTGGCTTATTTTGCTTAGCATAATACTCTTGAGGTCCCTCCCATGTTGTCTCAAAGAATACGAGATCTTTCTTTCTTACAGCTGCATAGTATTCCATTGTATATATGCACCACAGCTTTTTTATCCATTCTTCTATTGATGGACACTTGGGCTGTTTCCAGGTCTTGGCGATTGTAAAAAGTGCTGCTATGAACATAGGGGTACATATATTCTTTCTGATTGGTGTTTCAGGCTTCTTAGGATATATTCCTAGAAGTGGGATCACTGGGTCAAATGGCAGTTCAATTTTTAATTTTTTGAGAAAACACCATAGTGTTTTCCATAGTGGCTGCACCAGTCTGCATTCCCACCAGCAGTGTACTAGAGTCCCCTTTTCTCCACACCCTCACCAACACTTGTTTTTTGATGCTTTGTTGATGGTGGCCATTCTGACAGGTGTGAGGTGATACCTCATTGATGTTTTAATTAGCATCTCTCTGATGATTAGTGATGTTGAGCATTTCTTCATATGTCTCTTAGCCATTTGTATGTCCTGTTTGGAGAGGTGTCTATTTAGGTCCTCTACCCATTTTTTAATTGGGCTCTTTGTCTTCCTTTTATTGAGTTGTATGGGTGCTCTATATATTTTGGAAATTAACCCGTTATCTGATGTATCATTGGCAATTGTGCTCTCCCATACAGTGGGTTCCCTTTCCATTTTGATGGTTGTTTCTTTTGCTGTGCAGAAGCTTTTGAGTTTAATGTAGTCCCATGTGTTCATTTTTCCCTTTGTTTCTGTTGCCTTAGGTGATGTATCAGTGAAAATTCTGCTGCGTATGATGTCCGAAATTTTGTTGCCTACATTTTCTTCTAGGATTTTTATGGATTCATGAGTCACATTTAAGTCTTTTATCCATTTGAAGTTTATTCTTGTGTATGGTGTAAGTGAATGGTCTAGTTTTATTTTTTTGCATGTAGCTGTCCAATTTTCCCAGCACCATTTATTAAAGAGGCTATCTTTACTCCATTGTATGCTCTTGCCACCTTTGTCGAATATTAATTGAACATAATGTTTTGGGTCAATTTCTGGGTTGTCTGTTCTATTCCATTGATCTATGTGCCTGTTCTTGTGCCAGTACCAGGCTGTTTTGATTACAGTAGCTTTGTAGTATAACCTGATATCCAGTATTGTGATCCCACCTTCTTTGTCCTTCTTTTTCAAGATTGCTGAGGCTATTCGGTGTCTTTTTTGGTTCCATATGAACTTTTGAAGTATTTGTTCTAGTTCTGTGAAATATGTCATTGGCATTTTGATGGGGATTGCATTGAATCTATGGATTGCTTTGGGTAATATGGACATTTTAATGATGTTAATTCTTCCAATCCATGAACAAAGTATGTGCTTCCACTTTTTTTATATCTTCCTCTATTTCTTTTTTCAATGTCCTATAGTTTTCTGCAAATAGGTCCTTTACTTCTTTGGTTAAGTAGATTCCTAGGTATCTTAATTTTTTTGCTGCAATGGTAAATGGGATTCTTTTTAAGTTTCTCTTTCTGTGAGTTCATCATTGGTGTATAAGAATGCCGTCGATTTCTTGACATTAATTTTATATCCTGCTACTTTGCCAAATTCATTTATTAAGTCTAGTAGATTTTTGATGGAGTCTTTAGGGTTTTCTATGTATAATATCTTGTCATCTGCAAATAATGACAGTTTCACTTCCTGCTTTCCAATTTGGATCTCTTTTATATTTTCTTCATGTCTGATTGCTGTGGCTAAGACTTCCAGTACTATGTTAAATAAGAGTGGCGAAAATGGGCATCCCTGTCTTGTTCCTGTTCTTAAGGGAAATGCTTGTAGTTTTTGCCCATTGAGTATGACGTTGGCTGTAGATCTTTCATATATGGCCTTTATTATGTCAAGATATGATCCCTCTATTCCCACATTGCTGAGTGTTTTTATCAGAAATGGGTGCTGGATTTTGTCAAATGCTTTTTCAGTGTCTATTGATATGATCATGTGGTTTTTATCTTTCATTTTGTTTATGTGGTGTATCACATTTATTGATTTGCGAATATTGTACCAGCCTTGCATCCCTGGGATGAATCCCACTTGGTCATGGTGAATAATTTTTTTAATGTATTGCTGGATCCGATTTGCTAGTATTTTGTTCAGGATTTTGGCATCTACGTTCATCAGGGATATTGGCCTGTAGTTTTCTTTCTTTGTAGTGTCTTTTTCTGGTTTTGGAATTAGAATTATGCTGGCCTCATAAAACGAGTTTGGAAGTCTTCCTTCTTCTTGAATTTGTTTGGAATAGTTTGAGGAGAATGGGTGTTAATTCTTCCTCGAATGTTCGGTAAAACTCCCCTGTGAAGCCATCCGGGCCTGGGCTTTTGTCTTGATTACATTTTCAATTTCCTTAGTTGTTATTGGTCTGTTCAAGTTTTCTATCTCTTCCAGGTCTAGTTTTGGGAGACTATGTGTTTCTAGAAGTTTGTCCATTTTACTTAGATTTTCTAATTTGTTGCCATATAATTGTTCATAGCATTTGTTAATGATCCTTTGTATTTCTGTGGTGTCAGTTGTTGCTTCTCCTCTTTCATTTCTGATTTTGTGTATTTGGGTTCTCTCTCTTTGTTTCTTGGTGAGTCTAGCTAAGGGTCCATCAATCTTGTTTATCTTTTTGAAAAACTAGCTCTTTGTTTCATTGGTCCTTTGAATTGTTTTTTTGGTCTCTATGTCATTTATTTCTGCTCTGACCTTTACTATTTCCTTCCTTCTACTTGCTCTGGGGTTTTGTTTTTGTTTTCTCTCTAGTTCTTTAAGTTGTGAGGTTAGATAGTCAATTAGGAATTTTTCTTGTTTCCTGAGGTACGCCTGTAGTGCTATGAACTTCCCTCTCAGAACAGCTTTCACTGCATCCCATAGATTTTGTGTTGTTGTGTGTTCATTTTCATTGGTTTCCAGAAAGTTTTTAATTTCTCCCTTGATCTCCTTGGTAACCCATTCGTTGTTTAATAACATGCTCTTTAGCCTCCATGTGTTCAAATGTCTCTGCATGTTCTTGTTGCATTTAATTTCTAGTTTCATGGCATTGTGATCTGAGAAGATGCTTGATATGATTTCAATCTTCTTGAACTTGTAGAGACTTAGTTTGTGTCCTAACATGTGGTCTATCTTTGAGAATGTCCCATGTGCACTTGAGAAGAATGTGAATTCTGCAGTTTTGGGGTATAATTCTCTGTAGATATCTATTAAATACATTTGATCTAGTGCTTCACTTAGAGTCTCTGTTTCCTTGTTAATTTTTTGTCTAGAGGATCTATCCAGTGATGTCAGCGGGGTGTTGAAGTCCCCTGCTATGTTTGTATTGCTGTCGATTTCTTGTTTGAAGTCCCCCAGAAGATTTTTAATATAATTTGGTGCTCCTATATTGGATGCAAAATATGTTTACCAAGGTTATGTCTTCCTGTTGGTTAGATCCTTTCAATATTATGTAGCGGTCTTCTTTGTCTCTAGTTATGGCCTTCATTTTGAAATCTATTTGATCAGATATGAGTATTGCTACCACAGCTTTTATTTCCTTTCCGTTTGCTTGGAAGATTTTTTTCCATCCCTTCACTTTCAACCTATGTGAGTCTTTTGTTGTGAGGTGGATCTCTTGTAAACAACATATTTGAGTCATGCTTTCGTATGCAATCAGTTACTCTGTGTCTTTTTATCGGAGCATTCAATCCATTTACATTTAAGGTGATTATTGATATGTACTTATTCATTGCCATTTTTGTTTAGTGTGGTTATATTTTTCTTCCTATTTCTTCTTGCAGTGCTGGTTTGGTGCTAATATATTCCCTTAGACTTTTTTTTTTTTTTGGTCTGGGAAACTCTTTATTTGACCTTCTATTTTGAATTATAGCCTTGCTGGGTAGAGTAGACTTGGATTCAGATCCATGTTTTTCATGACCTTGATTACTTCATGCCATTTCCTTCTGGCCTGTTGTGTTTCTGTTGAGAAGTCAGATTATAGCCTTATGGGGGTTCCTTTGTAGGTAACCTCTTGCTTATCTCTTGCTGCCTTTAGGATTCTCTCTTTGTCTTTAATTTTTGGCATTTTAATTACTATGTGTCGTGGTGTGAGCTTGTTTGGGTTCTTCTTAGTTGGGGCTCTCTGTGCTGCTTGAACTTGAATGCCTTCTTACTTCACCAAATTAGGGAAGTTTTCTGTCACTATTTCTTCAAATATATTCTCAAATCCTTGCTTATTTTCTTCTTCGGGGACTCCTGTGATGCTAATGTTGTTATGTTTCCAGTTGTCCCATAGTTCTCTTAAGCCATCTTACTGTTTTTTAATTGTTTTTTTCCTTTTGGTTTTCTGATTGGTTTTATTTTTTACTTTGTCTTCTAATTCACTGATCTGATCCTCAGCTTCGTCTACTCTGCTGGTTATTCCTTCCAATGTGTTCTTTATTTCTGCTATTTCATTCTTCATTTCCACTTGGTTGATTTTCAGTGTTTGTAGATCCTTACCCATGGTGTTGAGCTCCTTACTCATGCTGTTGAGCTTCCTCAAGATCATGGCTCTGAACTCTACCTCTGATAGCTTGCTTAACTGCATTTCATTTATGTCATCTTCAGTAAAGTTCTCTTGTTTTTCATTTGGGATTTGTTTCTTTGTTTCACCATTTTGGCTGTCTCAGTGGGTTTTGGAGCCTGCCAAATTTTCCCTGTGGGTGTTCGTGTTCTGCTGTTTGTGGGTCCCTCTACTGGGTTTGGATGAGTGTGGGAGGACCCACATTAAACACCACTGTCAAGGCTTACTTTCCTGGGTAATTTTCAAGCCCAGGAAAGGTTCAGTTATCCTCTAGCTTTTTGCCTGGAGGCTATTAGTGTCAGTTACTTGATGAGCCTTGGGTTGTAGCCCTCAGCTGAATGAAAAACTCACTCAGGTGTTTAGGGTAAGAGGATTTCCCAAGGGTGGGGCAGATGCTGGTTGTTAATGAGTCTCAATTTGCATTTCTTTAGCCCAGCTGGGTGGGGTTAAATCTCCGAGGGAGGGGCTGCTGCTTCTCCCCAGAGCTCTGGGAACGAGGAAGATAGCCACCATCCTGGATGGTCACAACTCAGCAAAAACTTGATCACCCTCCAAATCCTGAGTGTACCCACACAGTTCCAGTCCAGTCTGCCTTCCCTCTGCTGGAGCCCAAGGTGAGTGGCTGTAGCTAATTTAGTGCTGTGTCCCGGCCCTCTGCACTGTGGAGCCGGCTTGGAATTTTAACCCCGAGGGAGCTGCTCACAGCTAAAACTTCTTCTATCTGTTGACATGTCAATGGGAGGGATTTACACCCAGACCCTTCCCTGCAAGGACTGGCTGTGACCACCAACCATTGTGGAGGATCAGCTGTCCAGGGGCTCACCCCACAAAGCAGGACTTACTTCAGTGTGACTCTGGTTCCCACTGAGTCCACTCCTTGAGGTGGTTTGGTGGTGTTTTGATGTGGTCTGAAGTTGTTCACCAGGTGTGCTGGCTCTGGACCCTCCTGGGAGGTTAAGGCCAAGGTGAGTTGCTGCCTGTGTTCTGCCCACGACCACCCGGCTTTAACTGCAAAGCACTCTGTAGTTTGTTGCTACTTCTGTTGGGGTTGGAGGTACCCAGGGGAGTCCAAACTGTGAACCAAGACTGGCTGCTGCTAGTGCCAAGCCTGGGGCCACTTGTCAAAAAGTATGGGCATGCTACGGCCAGATGCTTTTTGTTTGAGAGATTTTAGGAAAGTCCGAAGCTTGAGGCAAGACAGACCATTTGCATGGAAAAGTTACTGAACACAGCTTGAGTGGACCAGCAAATTTGGTAGGGCCAGGTCTCAGGGAATCACCAGAACAGGCCGAACAGTGATAGCCAGGTTGATGGAGACTCAGATGTGGTGCCTGCCTGCCAGCTCTGTTGGTGGGAGGGCTCATCAAAAGAACAATGACCTGTGCCAGCACTTTTGTCTGGAAGAAAGCTGCCCCTTCAGGTTTGCCTTCATGCCAGATACTTCAGTTCCTCCCCATATGTCTCTGGTGCCTTTTGAGCTGTTATCCCAGGGCGGGAGCTCAGAAAGTGTGAGTCAGAGTAAACCTTTATACAGGCCATTTAAGAGGAACTGCCTGGGACTCCAGCAGACTTCATCTTCAGCTTTAATCCCTGCTGGCTTTTACAGCCAGAAGTTAAGGGGACTTCTCTTCCTGGCACTGGAACCTTGGGCTGGAGGGCCTGGTGTGGGACTGGAACCTCTTTCTTCTCAGGGGAGACCTCTGTACCTGATACTTCTCCCAATTTTTATCCATCACACATGGGTGTGGGACCAGCTTGTTCCACATCTCTGCTGTTCCTACCATTCTCAATGTGGCTTCTTCTTTAAATCCCTACTTGTATAACTTCTGTTCAGTTAGATTCAGGCAGTTCTGAATGATGGTTGTTCTATAGTTTAGTTGTAATTTTGATGTGGTTGTGGGAGAATATAAGTACCTTATTTATCTACATTGCCATCTTGACCAGAAGTTCTACTTCTAATTACTTAGAACAAGGTTCTAGTAGATGTTTTTCTTCACAGCACTATGTTGCTAACTTAGAGATCTATGTTTCACAGTAAATATTATCTTCTTCAAAGTTATAATTTGGCTTAGCCAGGTATTCTATATGTTATACGACTAAGTCTGCTTTGAATCACTATTGAATTGTATTTTATCTTGTTAAATGAGTTTGTTTTAGCTCATCAAATACTCTTCCAAAGAATTGAAAATAAAAAGAATCCCCTACAACTCCCCCAGGATGAGAATTTGATGGTCATTTAACATTCCCCAAATCCATGTGTTCATGCTAAATCCATTCCTAATGCCAACACCCTATTTTCTAAGTTGGAGAAAACTGCCTGCCATTTTTCACAAGGACGTTTGTGGGCGGGGGACTCAGTTAACACCCCTTTGCTTATCACATCACTTGATTTATCTGAGGGTAGAGGGAGTGGGGGAGGTTTGACAGGCAGCAATAGCTCAGCCAGCCAGGCTCAAATGCCACTGCATGAGGATAAAACCCTTATCCAAACAGATCTCCTAAATACCACTGAAAAGCAGGAATAAACCATGCAGACAGGAATAAGGCTCCCATCCAAGCATTACAGAACCTCTGTCACACTTGGGCAAACTCAAAACACACCCACGTATATGTATATATCATTTCCCGTTATTACTGGTAACCAGAGAGCTAAGGGTGTAAGTTTAGCATCACACAAACTCAAGTGCTGACAACTTATTTTTACAGGGCAGCCTTGAGAAATCCAACGTAGGTAATCCAGAGACGGGGAAAAAAAATACAAAGGAGGTGAAGGCACATAATTTAATCCTAGTTATTTGCACTCACTGGCTTTTAGAATTCACTTCCCTGATGCTCCCTTACTCCCCATTTTCAACGGTAAGCTTTTCTGATAAAATGAGAAGTCAAAACAGCATTGGATCTGAGGGCTGGAAGGGGTAGAGCGGTTGTGTGTGTGTGTGTGTGTGTCGGGGTGTGGGTGATGATCTGGGGACACTGGGAGGACCGTACTCTTCATTTCCACCTTGTCACCTCTTTCTGCGGAGGGAAGAAATTGGGCTGCGTTGCTGTTGTCCTGGAACGTGAACTCCCAAGCTTCCTGTCCATTTCAATTCCGGGAACCGGTTTAGGATTTTCCTCACCTACTGCAAAGCTAATAACTCTTTTTGGCCTTACCTGGAGGCTCAGCATTGTGGAAAAAGCGCTGAATTTGGAGTAAAAATCTGGATCATGTCCTTGTTTTGTTTCTTATTGACCACATGACTTAAACTTTGGGAAGCCTTCCTTCCTTCATCTGTAAAACAGAAGGAATAATAGCCTCTTTCATAAAATTGCTTTGAGAATTCGAGGCAACAGTGCACAGGAAATGGCTTTTAAGGTGTCTAATACTTTACAATTGTAGGTGGTAATTATTATTATTTATGGCCTTTCCCTTATCTCATGTTTCAAATTCTCAAAAGAAGATATTCTTAGCAGTAACTTCAGCTGAAACTCTGCTCGAACCTCTTACCTTTTCTTTCTCTGGGTTAATTTGTTTTTCTGTATTACACCTAACATGTTCTAAAAGCACATGGGAGTGCATTCCAGAGTGTGAGAATGGACAACTTCCCTAGGGAGCTGAGGTGGGGAGAGTGTTAATTCTCACAAAATGAACACACAATTTGTTGGTTTATTCCAGTGTTTTTTAACCAGGAAGGATTTTTTTTTTTTTTTTTGCATTTATCTTCAGATAGAGCAGGAGGGAGAGAGGGGGAAAGAGAGAGAGAGAAATATCGATGTGAGAGAGACACATCGAGTGGTTGCCACCCACACAACCCCAACGAGGGCTGGGGACAAACTGCAACAGAGGTACGTGCCCTTAGCGGGAACCCAGGCCTCTCTGGTCCGCGGGTTGACACTCTAACCGCTGAGCCAAACCGGCCAGGGCAACCAGGAAGGATTTTGATTCCCCTTATCCAGAGCCCCTTTGGCAATGTCTGGAGACATTTTTGATTGACAAGACTTAAGAGATGCTACGGGTAGAGAGGCCAGGGTGTTCTGAACACCCTGCAATGCACAAAGCCCCACGACAGAGAATCATCCCGCCCACAGTGCCGAGGGTGCTGAGGCTTAGAGGCCCTGCTCCATCTGGGGAGACATCTGCCTTCTCAGAGTTCCCAGATGGGCTTTGTGAATGGGTAAGCTTCTGGAAGGGAGATGACCACAACCAGGTCTCTCCCGCAGCTCCTGTTTTTCCGTCATCTCTGCTATAAATACTTGGTGTTTTGAATGATAGCCTAACTCAATGCATTGGCATGCATTTTGCTCTCAACTTTCTATCATGCTTAAAAATATTATGGATGGCTAGGAAAGAAATGACCACCTTAATACATCTATGTCTTTTGCAGTGTCCTTTGGAATGTCTTTTGTAACCTCCGTGTCTTCAAACAAGGAAGCCTTGAAAGTAAATACGCTCTCTGCCTTTCCTTTTATTTTTCATTTTTTTTTAAAATGTGAAATTTAAGAAATGTGAACTTTTGAAATTTAAGCTTTACTACAAAGAGTTTACAAATTATTCGCATATCCTGTATTAAGATTTCTTAATTATTGTTAACATTTTTAACATTTGCTTTGTCAGTCTCTCTCTTCTCTCTCTTACACACATACACACTTTTTTTTTCTTTTCTTCTGGACCACTGGAGAGGAAGTTACAGACGTGGTGCCCCGTGAATCCTAAATACGTCAGTGTGAATTTCCTAAAAATGAAAACACCACTTTATAACCATACTACAGACAACAAATTCTGAAAGTTAATGTTGATACATTACAACTATCTTATCTATAGACCTTATTCAAATTTTACCAATTGTCACAACACTGTCTTTGATTAAAACAAGGATCTAGTTTGAAATCACACATTGTATTTCATTTTCATGTCTCTTTGGTCTCTGTCAGGCTGGAGAAGTTTCTCAGTCTTTTATGGTCTACCTGACCTCATTTTTTTAAAGTACGGTGTTTTGTTTAGTGGCTCTCAATTTGGTATTATGTGATATTTCCTCACGATCAAATTCAGGTTTGCATTTTTGGCAAAAATATCACAGAAAGGATGCTGTATTCTGTTCAAAGTTCCCATCACGTGGCACACAGTTTCACTCTGTCCCGTTACTGGGGTGTTTATTTTGGTCCCTTGGTGTAGATGGCTCTGCTGGGTCTCTCCACTATAGGGTTACTACTTTTTCCTTCATGTTTAATAAGTATTTTTCAGGGATATACTTTGAGACTATATAGATATATTTTTATGTATTAAATATTTATTCACTAGTTTTAGCATCCATTGAAGGACTCTTGTTTCAGGCAAGAATTGGTCATCAATTACTGTTATTAGGGATGCCAAAAGATGTTTTGTCTAATCTATTTATATTTATTAGTGGGTGTAAGAGAGAACTTTTTGTTCTCATTTATTTACTCATTTATTTATTTGTACCAGTAAGGGTTTGTGGAACCTTATTTTATTTAATATGTGATATACAGTTACTTTCATTTCTTATCTTTAATCTCAAAATGTCTCAGATTGTCTATGGGAGCCTTTTTAAGCTGACTTCTATGTTCCTCTGATGCCGTTTTTTTGGAGCACATTCTTACTTTCTGGACAACTAGATGTTTCTGGCCTATCTCGTACTTTCCCAGATGCAGCACTGGAATTAACCATTTCTCCAAGGAAGCGTGTTTGTTTTTTTTAAATAATCTTTTTTCCTTTATTGATTTTTAGTGAGAGAGGAAGAGAGAGGGAGAGAGAGATAGAAACATTGATGAGAGAGAACATCGATCAGCTGCCTCCAGCATGCCCCCTGCTGGGGATTTGGCCCACAACCTGGGCATGCCCCAGATCAGGAATCAAACCGGTGACCTCTTGGTGCATGAGCTGATGCTCAAACACTGAGCCACACCGGCTGGGCAAGGAAGCATGGTTTTAATAATATCATTTTATATATAATAATATTAGAAACCATGATCTGGGCACAGAGCGTGCTTATTGTCATTGCTTCTAGACTCTAGCTGCAGGCACAGTGGGTAACACACACACATTATTTACCATCCATCTGTCTATCATCATCTCTTTCTCTCTCCCTCTCTCATCTACCTATCTTATTACCATGAGTAGTTCACACCAATACCTTTAATTTGTATTTAATCCCAAAGATCTCAAGAGATTCATTCTGTTTTACTTCCTTCCCATAGCTGCAACTTCTTTCTCTGGCAGTGAAAACCTGATTCCCATCATTCTTAGTATATTTATTTATTTGCTCAATCTCTCAACTCTCCTGGCTGCTGCTTACTCACTTGGCCTCCTTCTTCCTTAGTGGGAGTAACTTTTAAGAAGCAGCGAAGTCCTGATTTTCAGAGAGATGATAGTTTCCTTTCCTATAGACAAGGAAGGCTATATCCATGCTGAGAGTGTGGGGACTGTGGCCACAGCCAGAGACTAGATGCATCATTGTGGTTGGCCCGGGGCCTGAAACACATACTCACTTAAAGATACTCCCTGTCTAAAGGAGACCAAAAGGATACAACACTTAAATGCCAATGTTTGATCTTGCGTTGGATTATGGATCAAAACCATTGGCAGGGGTATGGAACGTCTGGCCCATGGGCTGTATCAGGCCCTCAAAATTAATATGACCTCACAGCACACGCCTCACCAAATTAGCCTGACCAAATATAGCAGGCTATTTTTAAGTTGATAATTTTGTATGGCCCACGAATGATGTTATAAATATCCAAATGGCCCTTGGCAGAAAAAAGGTTCCCCACCCCTGCTGGTATAAAGGATATCATTGGGACAGTTGGTGAAATTTCAGTATGAACTATTATTATAGAATAACATTGTATTGTGGTTAGAATCATGAACTGTAGTGTGGGGTGTCAGTGAATGCCCCTGTTCTTAGGAAATACACACCAAAACATTTAGGAGTAAAAGGTGATGACATACACCCCGTATCTGAACGGGTTCTCAGCTCTGTCACTCAGCTGGATGAAGTCAGAAAGAGTAATCAACCTTTCTGTTCTCAATTTCCTCATTTGTAAAATAGAGATGTTAACAATGCCCCACTCTTGCGGTCACCTGGGGAGTCGATGGAAATGTATACAATACACGACAGAGTGCCGGCGACTGAGTTGTGCTCCATGTGTCATGTACATCAGTGTGTGTGCAATAGTCCGGCATTCATGAATAATCACAATAATAATGTTCGTTTTCTGGAGCTCTTGTTAACGTTGCTGTGCACATCTTTATAGTTATAAAGCACGCATTCGGACTTCCTGTTTGAAAGTTCCTGGGGCCTGGCGTGGGAGATGTCCACCTCTCTAGACTGCAGATGATGGCCAGTGAAGCTGGTGAAGAGCCGTGAGACCAGGAACTTCCCTTTGGAGTGGAAGTGGGGGATTTGTTCCCCAAAGGAAGCAAGGAAATGGGCACACAAAATAATAACGGCCGAGGAATTCTCAAAGCTGTCTTTAAGGAGGGTATCCTCACTCCCCTTGACGCACGAGCAACAGGCACCCTGGAGGGGATGAGTGGCCTGCCCACCCGTCATTCCCATGGTTGCTAAGTAGCAGAGTGCGGTCCCAGTCTTGCTCAGGGTGGCCTAACGTAGCACGCTGTCCACGGCTGCACTGTTCTTGAACTGACTGATGTTACCTATAGTTTGGCTTTTTCCCCTTTTATAGGTGGGGAATTCTGCCTGTTTACTGCCTGATACACTGAGTGCCTCCTCTGTGCTTTGAGCAGAATCCCTTCCTCTAGAGACCTGTGGTTTCAGTGTATCCATTTTTTCCAACAAAATTGTATTGATTATCTTCTATATGCTGAATGAAAGGTTAATGATAATTACGTACGTATGAAAACAGAGTGTGTCTTTTTGCCATGGTATTCACAGGCTTTATGACTCTGCGGATCTCTGAGCTGGGACTGCACGGGATTACGTAGCGAAAGCGAAGTGCATGCCCCCTCCCGCACACCTTTGTGAGTGCTGTGCTCTTGGCCCGACACTCCTGGTCACTCTCTTCAAGTTGCTCAATCTCCAGGGCAACTTCCTTGATGTTCTTTATCAGAAATAAGACATAGATTGTGTCCGTTGCTATTAGGTGACAAAGATAAATGCTATGTAGTGTCTACTTTGACAAGACCATACAGAGTAATTAGACTCATTACCATCCTGTGTCATCACAGTTAGACTTGGCTTCTGGTTGTCCTGGACATGTCTTTATGGCGCATCGAGGACAGTGACAGTGTTTGTTTTTCTCATCATCTCACGGGGAGTGTGGGATGATGTCCTAACGTTACTTTCCATTGGTTTCGATGTGGAAGTCCCTAAGTAATTTCATCCATACATTCACTCATTTGCACCTTTAGCTTCTATTTATTGAGACTTTACAAAATTCCCTGTTACCATTGATAGTGAAAGCTAGAAAAAGGACTGAGTAACACATATCTCACTTGACAGTAATATAGATTGGTGATTCTTTGTCCCCCCGGAGACATCTGAAAGTGTCTGGAGACATCTGCTTGTCACCACTGAGGGGATCTGCTAGCATCTAGGAGGTGGAGGCCACTAGATGCTGCTAACACTTCCACAGTGCGCAGGGCAGCCCCACAACAAAGGATTATCTTGCCTAAAATGTCAATAGTGCCAAGGTGGAGAAACCCTGACGTGGATTTTATAATTTAGAAAATAGAATATAGTCCCATGTTTTAATCGCAAAGATCACCTTCAATCTCTCTAGAAGCTGATGACACAGACTCGGAAATATTCCCCACCTAGAAGCTGCAAAGCTTTGGCTATTTGAGTTTCTCCTCACAACAACGCCTCTGAGAGACAGAGGACATTTCTGTTTTACTGATGAGGAACTCTGGCTTGAAGAGGTTAAGTAACTGTCAGAAAAAGTGTTCACTTTCCCTCTTTCATGAAGTATATAGCAAAGAGGTGATTGAGTTTTTACTGAAAGGCTTGCTCTGGGAAGCTGGGTGTCAGCACTAGCATTTTTGGAGGAAATTCAAGTCCTCTCTCTATAGAGCTGTCAAGTTATGACTCATCCTTAAAGGTGGGCCAAAAGTTCCTCTATAGTTTTTCAATTATGTGAGAACAACAGTTAAAGAGTTATTGATCTCCAGGGCACCTGCTGGCACAAGGAAGGAAGCGTTTGCCAAGAAACAAGACAACTGTGGTTATTGGTAATTCTTCCCACTTCCATGAGGCTTTGTACACAAATCTGGTTGCTTTGGAATCTCCCCTCCACGCAACTTTTTCTGATTGTCTTTAGCAGGTTCCAAGCTCTCCTTCCCTCCTGGCCTCCCAGGCACTCAGATAATGTGTTCACCCTTTGCCATCTGCACTCATGCAGATATGATGCTGCTTTGCAAGGGTTTTGGAGTTTCATTTGTGTTTAGTTTGTATTAACAGCCTGACTGTGCCTGGCCAGTGTGGCCATCAAGAGGTTGCCGATTCGATTCCTGGTCAGGGCACATGCCCAGGTTGTGGGCCCACACTCCAGTGTGGGGCATGCAGGAGGCGGCCAATCCATCTTCTCTCTCACCGATGTTGATATCTCTCTCACCCTTTCCCTTCCTCTCTCTCTCTAATATCAATAAAGAAAAAAAAATTAAAAAACAACAACCTGATTGTAAGCTTCTTTCTGAGCTGAAGTACATGCTATCTAATAACAAATGTTCTGTTGCAAAAGAGACTCATCCTCCACTCCATCCCTTCCTTGACTCTGTATATTCCAAAATCATTTATCCATTATTTCATGTATACCAGATATTGTGCAAAGGGGATATAGGAGTGAAACTATTAAACACTGGAAAATAAAAGATATTGAAAGATATTGTGAGAATTAAAGGAAATAAAGCAAGAAAATCACGTGACATAGTGTTTGATACCCAGATACATGTGCTCAATAAATATTAGAGATTATTGTTACTCTTCCTCCCAGCACATAGAGGAGACAGATGAAAGCAGAATGAAATCACAAGATCTATGAAATCGCACGTTTGTTGTGTGATTGATGGAGTCTACGCTGGGACCCAAACTGTGTGACGAGGTGCCGACAAGTATAGTTATAGCTCTCAGCACAGAGTTTGTGAGAGAGCAAACATTTTTACGGATGCATCCCCTACAGCCAAGCTGGCTCTAGGAATATTTGACAGGAAAACACATTTTTACAAGTGAAGTAAACCACTGGGTCAGCATGGTGAGGAGGAGTCAGATTCAAACACACTTCTCAGCTCTGGGTGTAGATGGCATTTAATGTCCTGGGAAACCTGTCGGCTGCTCTTCACCAAGCTCGGAATACATGGCAGGATTCTGGAGAGCTAGAGTTACAACGCATTTTATCAGAGAACAGCCTTGTAATAATCATAGTTCCAGTTACATAAAGAGGGGTCAGGGAAGCCCAGTAAACAAATCTAAAATGTCAAAACCCAGAGTGAAAGCGATCAATTGTTACATTTGAAAGAAAACATTGTTTTATGTGAACACCCATTTGTGATGTGTTTACTACTCCAGGGCTTACCATGAACACTGAGGGTCGAAGAAGACCAAAACATGAGATTCTAGCTCTCCCTGACAGAAGGATCTCTGTGATAGCATCACTCCATGCCGAACATTGTGGGTCCTGGCTTTGCAAAAAGGATGTCAATTGCCAAAATGATGCATTGCCGTGAAAGGTCCGCACACCTTGTGAAACGGAGATAATACATCTTGGCCTAATCCAAATTACTGAATAGATGTTCAAGTCATGTGATTGTGAAAATGCTATCACTCCCGAATTTATAATGTTGGGTTTGAGCTATTTTACCTGTTTTAGACTCGTATTTCCAGTCTTGAGTCTCTAGACAAACTCTCTATTCCCAACTCAGCTTCCCTTCATTGTTCACATTCTCTATTCGGAGGTATGGCTCTCCCTTGTCAGAAGGCTGTATTCTTTTCTCCACCACCAAGCACATTCATTATCGGTTCCCATGCTGTTTCTTGGTTTATCCGTAGTACCTGGCACTTAGTAGTTTCTCATCTGCTGTTTGTTGAGTGGATAGATGCATCCAATTCGTTACTACTCCCGATTCTCTCAACAAGATCTCTTTACTGCCTTGTTTCTTCTGCATTCACATTCTGCTGCATTCATCGAAGACATCGTCACAACCCACCTTGATTTCGGAAACAATCTTCTACTTGGTCCTCCTGTCGCGGCTAGTGTCTCCTGTAATAACCCTGCTTCTTATTTATCCACCTGCAAAACAAGGTGCTCACATACCTCCTTCGCTCAAAGATTCTTACGACCACCCGCTTCCTGGAGGATGATGCTAGAACTCTCCCTGTGCATACAGATCCCACCTAGGCTGTGTATGCAGGATGAGACTGGCTCAGGCTAAAATCCTGGCTCTCCAGTTTTACCTCCTTATTTCAGAAAGCCCGTTACCCTTCCCTTTGGGCTCCTTGCTCCCCATCTAAAGCTCAATTTCAGACTATTTCATGCCTCTTGACTGGCAAATATTCCTATCTCTATTTAATTCCCCCCTTTATCTTTATTTGGCAAGATCCTACTCATCCTTCAAAACTCAGCTCAAATGTTATCCCCTTTCTAATCAGCTAGTAGGCTAGTTACTCTTCTTATTTTGGTTTACTACAAGACATTTATTTACATGTCTACAAAACCACTTACTATTTATTTCAATTATTTTTTCACAGTACATTAAGTCTTTAATATTCATGGCTCTATTATTTATTAAATGATTTGAATTTTGACACATTTCTTAACCTGTGAAATTTGTATATCCTTGCTATACCTGAGATTCCTCTTCTGTATGACCAGGACAAGTACCTCATAGGATGTTGTGTAGTTGAAACGCATTGTAGAAATGTAGAATTCTTAGAACTGTGCCTAATGATCATCTTTAACAAATGTTAGCTATCCTTTTTGTTTTATTTAATCATCACAACCCCCCCATCAGGCAGGCATTATTATCATTATTTTAAAGATGCAGAAACCAAGGTCCAGAGAACTCCAAGGACTTGAAGGACTTAATTAAAGTGCATAACTGGTGAGTGGAAGAGCCGAGGTTGAAGGCAAGTCTGTCCAACCATGGGAACCTGACTTCTCCTTGGCACACGGAGCTGCCTACAGTGAGCACACTGTGGTTGGACCGGAGCTCTTTGTTTAAATACCTGCCTCCTCTACTGGACTGACAGAGTGCTTGCTTGTGTAACATCACTCTCTAGTATAAGCATCCAGCACACAGGAGATGTACAAGTGGATGTCTAAATAAGCATCATTGGTAGGTATTTTAGCACTGGGACTGGCCATCATTCATTGATGCTGGGACCATATTCCCATCAAGAATGTAGTTGAGTCACTTCATTTCCATCATGCACATCCCAATTAAAGTTGGACCACAGGGAGAACAGCAGGAGTGTGGAACTGAGGGTGAGTTATAAGCCTTTCTTCTTTATCCCATTTTTCTGGTGGCAGCTTCTGTGAAATATTGTATAATTCCAATGAGAAACTGTATATTGTATAAAAATCAACTTATGCCCTGGTCTGTGTGGCTCAGTTGGTTGAGTGTCGTCCTGTGCACCAGGGGGTCACCAGTTTGGTACCTGGTTGGGGCACATGCCTGGGTTGCAAGTTTGATTCCCCGGGTGCCTATAGGGGGCAACCCGATTGGTTTCTCTTGCATCGATGTTTCTCTCTCTCTCCCTCTCTCTTCCTCTCTCTCTAAAAGTCAATGAAAACATATTTTTAAAAAATCAGCTTATGATTTTTTAGCCCATAACTCTAAAATACAAGAAATGGCACATTCTTTATTTCTCTAAATCAATTTTTTTTTTCCTGCTCTTATCACCTGGCTGGTAGGAAATCCAATCTCAGTCATTGCTGGGATTCCCTTTCCTTCTGTGTGGGAGTTACACGAATCTCAGGCTTATGAGGTGTTGAGAATGGGGGGTATTGCCAGATCCTTTGCCTAGGTTGCTCTGCCTCAATGTTATTTCTGGCTACTGTTATTGAGAGTGATACAATAACCCACAGAGCTACCCTGCTTTACACATTTGCACAAGCATTTTTATTGTTCTGTTCCAAGCCCTGCAAGCTTTCCAAAGCTTCTTCTATGAGGGCTGTGATAATACATCTAAGAGAGGCCTAGCTCTTCGCTATCACGGACATCCTCATCCCCAGCCTTACTATCTGATGCTCCAACCCTCCTGCTGGTCTGAAAGTGTCCCTGTTTCCTATGAAAGCCCTCCTATCCCTATTCCTCCTTTGATGAGTTCCAGAAACCCACCAGTAGGCTCTCCTTTTTCAGAATGCAGTATCAGAAAGAGATGCCAACACAGGTTCGTATTTTACTGTATAACAGACCTGTTTATACAGGTGCATGTGTTGCCACGGGTGGGACAGGTAGCAGAGGTGGGGATGGAAATGGGGGAAGGAAACATGTCCTAAGGAATCTCTGCATCTTCCTGTCTCTCTAAGTCTTCCACACCTTCTCAGTTTCTCTTTCTCACATGATTATCTTCCTCATTTTGCAGACCCAAGGTGTGAGTTTTCTTAGACTGTTATGCCAAACCAGGCCTGAATCCCATTTCCTCATCTACAAAGGGCTTATTGAAAAGAATAAATCATTCTTGGTCCACATGTTGCCTCTGAGTTTTCTTTTGAGATCCCCGTGTAATTTTGGAGGCTCCACCCGAGAAGAGGGAGCCGCTGGCATTCGTCGGCAGCCTCCTTGCCGTTTCTCCTGTGTTGGGATACAGCACATAATTTAATTTTATCTCTTTCTGTACATTGCTTTTAAGTTTTCTGCCAAAGGTGCAAGTTGCTCTAGGTGAATTTTGTAGGGCTTAGCAGACCGGCTCATTTATCATTTTATTCAGCACGCTAGGTGGTATAAGCACCCTTGTTAATATCTGGTATGTAAATGATGAGTCTGTGGCCGCACCCATTAGTCCCGAGTCTTCTAATTTTTATCCCTTATAAAGCTGATGGATGATATTAATGAGAGCCTTTGCTCTAGATCGGTGGAGATACTGTCACTGTGCAATGACGTTTTCGTGCTGGCAGGGAGATTTCTTTCTTATACTATTTCTAGCTGTTGAGCGTTTAATTGTAAAAAATTTCCTCAAAAAAAGGCTCAAAGAAAAATATCTCTTAAAAATAAAAGACTTGGGGAAGATGGAGGAAGAAGCCACCCGACTCAATCTAGTCCACTTCTCAGTCATTCAGTTCTCTTTCAACTCAGCGAAACGTAAAATCCTCAATAAGGACCAAAGCTTCAAGGTTGCCAGGGTTAGTTGCTTTGGTGCCTGGAGGATGCTGACCACACTGACAATGACATCTCATCTGATGGAACTGTCAATGACAGGGCAGACCTCCGAGGAGAGGCTGAACAATCAGAAAGAGCGTGGGCCTCGGGCTGTTTGGTGGCATTTGTAGTTGACCACCCCGGGTATGAGCCACCAGTGAAGACACCTCTTTGTGTTCCACTAGCAGCTGCCTGTTTGGAATCTGGGTAACCCCTGATGAGAGGTCTCATTTTTTGAAAACATGTTAAGTGCCAGACACTGGGCTAGGTGCTCGATTAACACTAATTCTTTAAAAAAATTTTTACTGAATTTTTTAGAGAGAGAGAGATAGAAACATCAATGTGAGAAACATTGACTGTGCCTCCTGCACGCCCCCTACTGGGGATCATGTCCACAACTCAGGCATGTGCCCTGACCGGGAATTGAACCAGGACCTCTCAGTCCATGGGATGACGCTCAATCCACTGAGTCACAGGGGGCGGGCCACACTAATTCTTTTAAATGACTTAATATTGTTAAATGCTCAGAATAGTGACTGGCACATAAGTGCTCAGGAAATAGAGCCATCATTTTACCATCCTTGTTTGTTATAATTCCTCATAACAGTATTAAAAGATCGGCTTTACTCTTCCTCTTCTGCTGGTGAGAATCCTGAAGTACAGCGTTAAAAACTTGCTGTGCCCAAAAAACAAAAGATGAGCATGTCAAAGAAACACAGGCACCAACCTGAAAGGGTTCCCACCGGCCAAAGGTGAGGCAACTGAGCAATGAAATAAATAATGTCATATTGGATTGAACCCACATTGCAAAATAAATATCCATGAGTCCATACTAATATAAATAGATGATTGAATAAATAAATAAATGGGGGAAGAAGAGACAAATGCCCTATACAGAAAATTGCAAATAATTTAGTAGATATCCTTTCCTACAGGAAGTCCAGCTAAATCATCCCTATCCCCTACCACCTGTGGACTGTGCTTAATGACTGGTCTCCAAAGAGTAAGAGTTTGGAAAGTGAGGGAAAGTAAGGGCAGAGAGGAGCAACCTTACATACTATCTCAGTCAAGGTTTTAGTATCATCCCTGATAGCCCCTGTTGACAGTATGTAGCCTTGACATAATAGGATGAGAATAGCAGTTCACACCTGTGGTCATCCACCTCCAAACCCATAATTCTAGTATAATCACGAGGAGTTATCAAACATGCCCACATTAAGAGGCATTCTGCAAAATACCCGAGGAGTACTCCTCAAAACTGTGAAGGTCATCAAAAGCAAGGGAAGTCTGAGAAACTGCCACAAACCAGTGGAGGCTAATGAGATAAGATGACTCAGTGCAATGGGGTATTTTGGATGGAATCCTGGAGCAGAAAAAGGACATTCAGAAAAAACAAATGAAACCTGAATACAGTGTGGAGTTTAGTTAGTGGTATTGTATCAATGTTGGTTCCTTAGTTGCAGCGATGTACCATGATAATGTAAAGGATTAACTACAGGAAAAATTGAGTGTGGAGTATATGGCAACTATTTGTGCTACTGTTGCAAGTTTTCTGTAAATCTAAAATTCTTCTAAGCGAATAGATTTAAAAATAACACTTATTACTGGTGCCAGAATTCAAACCCAAATTTTCATTTTGAGAGCCCAGATTCTTTCTATAGATTTTAGACTTATGCTTAGTGAAATCCAACATTAAATATATTTGGAGGTGAAATTATAATTTTCAAAAGGATGAAAGCATTATATATATATATATATATATATATATATATATATATATAATGTATATATGTATATTATCATATATATCATATATATATGATAAAATTGTTGAGTTAGAGTCAAAACTGATTAATATCTCACAGGACAATTAACAGAACCATTGGGGTTTTCTGTTTTTATAGCCAGAAATTATTGGCACCTCTATCTGTAAAAACCTACAAGTTAACTTCTGGCTCAATGGAGCCATAAAGTACCTCCATCAAAGTCAAGCCTAGCACTGCACAGAAACAATGGCCACTAATCTCTTCTGCTTATTTCCATATTTGAGATATTTTTGCTGAGAGTCTCTCTTCCATCCCTGGTGACTAAATATTCTTTACAGATTATTCCTGATCCCGTAGAGATGCTGATTTCTTATGTTCAACCTGGTTATTTACAAAGATACAGCAAGAGTGCTATTTAACCATATGGGCCCCGTTGGGTTTGCTTTGCAAATCCAGAGCTATATGGTTTTGTGCGTCTACTAATGCCTGAGAATTAATTCTGACTGGAAATTTTCACAATGAACCTCAGACTGGACTACTGAAGGCCATATTATTTAGTCTTCTATTCAAAGACTAAGAAACCAAGTCTGAGATACTCCACTAGATATTAGTTACTATAAATTTGAATGAATTCTTCTCTGTGAGGTCTCCCAGCTTGGCTTATGTCCTCTACTTGCCTAGAAGTGACCTTCCCTGCCACTCTGGGATTGGGACCCTCTATGTAGTTTGTAAGCTACTTTTCCTGGGAGGACTCTGCAGGCATTGGCCTCACTTATGAAGTCAATCCTTGTTCTTCCATATGGGCTTGTTCTACCTGATATAAAAAGCATCATTCAACACACAAATGGCCAAGAGACATATGAAGAAACGCTCAACATCACTAACCATCAGAGAGCTGCAAATTAAAACAACAATGAGGTATCACCTCACATCTGTCAGAATGGCCGCCATCAACAAATCATCAAACAACAAGTGTTGGCGAGGGTGTGGAGAAAAGGGGACTCTAGCACGCTGCTGGTGGGAATGTGGACTGGTGCAGCCGCTATGGAAAATACTATGGTGTTACCTCAAAAAATTAAAAATTGAACTGCTATTTGACCCAGTGATCCCACTTCTAGGAATATACCCTAAGAAGCCTGAAACACCAATCAGAAAGAATATATGTTCATAGCAGCACTATTTACAATAGCTAAGATCTGGAAACAGCCCAAGTGTCCATCAGTAGACGAATGGATAAAAAAGCTGTGGTACATATACACAATGGAATACTATGCAGCTGTAAGGAAGAAAGATCTCTTATCCTTTGAGACGACATGGAGGGACCTGGAGAGTATTATCCTAAGCGAAACAAGCCAAGCAGAGAAAGACAAATATCACATGATCTCACTTATTTGTGGAAGATAATGAACATAACAGTCTGAGGAACAGGGTAGACCCAGAGATGTGGAAGTAGGGTACAGACTGAAAATCCTCAGAAGAGGGGTTGGGGATGGGGAGGGAAGAGATAAACCACAGAACTTATATGCATGTACCCATAAATGATGGACTGGACAACAAAGCTGGAGATAGGTTAAAGGGGGGATGGGGAGGAGGGTGAAAATGGGGAAAAAAGGAGAAACATCTGTAACAAAAATAAATTAATAAAAAAAAGATAAAAAAAAAAAGCATCATTCACAAGTATGACACTCTAGGTAAAGCCTGGTTGTACAATCTATTTGTCCAATTATATTCTGGAAAAAGCAGGATAGATTCATATTGGATTTAATCAAATAACTGTATTGCCATGAAAAGCAGAGAGATTTAGTAAAAGTCAGATTTTTAGAATTTTGAGGAGTCAATGAGAATCGGATACCAATGAGAATGAGAATCAGAATCAAATATTTCATTTTAGTTTACAAATCATAGTCTGCTAAATTGAAGGCCAGAGATAGTTTAAGAAAAAAGAGAATGTGCTTTCTCATGTATCCATAGAAATCAAACCTGGGCAAGACAGAGCTGGTCTACACCACGATACTGTCATTTAGGATTTCCCAGAGCTCTTTAAGGTCAAGTGGCAGTTCCCTGCCACACAACTCCCTGGGCACCATTCACATAGATGCCACCTGGGGCTGTGCCACGTGGAGACTGATGTTCATTAGATCTAGAGAGCTCAAAAGGAGTTTTTTGGCTCCTTCACAGAAAAGTCAGGAGGGAGGTGGGAGAGGGAGAGACAAAGCAAACTTCTCAGAACTCTATCTAGTAAGTGCATCGCAGGACATAAGGCATGAAGTACGGTATACTTCATGTTTGTGCCTGCGTGACAAAGAGGTACACAGTACAATAAGAATGTGTTTATGGCCCAACGATTCCACTTCTTGGATATATCTGAAGGAACCTGTAATACTAATCTGAAAGAATATATGCACCTCTAGGTTCACTGCAGTGTTATTTACAATAGCTAAGATCTGAAGCAGCCCAGGCGCCTATCAGTTTACGAGTGGATAAAAAAGCGGTGGTACATTTACACAATGGATACTACTTGGCCATAAAAAAGAAGAGAATCTTACCCTTTGCGACAGCATGGATGGACCTGGAGAGTATTATGCTAAGTGAAATAAGCCAGTCAGAGAAAGACGAATACCATATGATTTCACTTATATGTGAAATCTAATGAACAAAACAAACAAACAAAACAGAAACAGACTCATAGATACAGAAAACAGACTAACAGGTGGAAGGGGAGGGGGTTTGGGGGATAAGTGAAAAAAGTGAAGGATTAAGCAAAAACCCCCACAAAACTCAGACACAGACAATAGTATGATGACTGCCAGAGGGGAAGGAGGGTGAGGGCAGGTAGAAGAGGGTAAAGGGGGGATAAATGGTGATGGAAGGAGACTTGACTTGGGGTAGTGAACACACAACACAATATACAGATGATATATTATAGAATTGTATACCTGGAACCTATATACTTTTATTAACCAATGGCACCCCAATAAATTCAATTAAAAAATTTTTTATTTTTATCCTCACCCGAGGACATTTGTCCATTTTTATTCAGATAGAGTGGGAGGGAGAGAGAGGAAGAGAGAGAGGAACATCGATGTGACAGGGACACATCGAATGGCTGCCTCCCA
Organism: Tadarida brasiliensis; assembly: GCA_030848825.1. Taxonomy (NCBI): domain Eukaryota; kingdom Metazoa; phylum Chordata; class Mammalia; order Chiroptera; family Molossidae; genus Tadarida; species Tadarida brasiliensis. The sequence goes on along the minus strand of CM061257.1, from coordinate 231,370,061 downwards.
CAAGACCCAACCAGGGCTGGGGACAAACTGCAACCGAGGTAAGTGCCCTTAGCGGGAACCGAACCCGGGACTCTCTGGACCGCAGGCCGACGCTCTAACCGCTGAGCCAAATCGGCCAGGGCCAATAAAAAATTTTAAAAATGTTTTACTTTTTCTTCCTTTAATAGCTTTACTTTCTGCTACTGGTAAGGCTGCTGCAGAATCTCATGGAAGATGAGCTACAGAAAAATCCATTCAGCTCTCCTTAGTCAGCTCATTGCCAAAGCTGCATCTCTATACAGACGAATGATCATATATCCCATGGAAGAAGTGTATTTCTATCTGTTCCCTTTATTTTCATTGAATTTCCAGGAGTCAAAACTCACACCAGAATTATTTCTGGAGTTATTAAATTACTCATCTAACTCTATAACACATTTAAATATCATCAACATTTAGAAGTGCATCTAGAGAAAAGAAATACAGACATGTGGATAGAAAATCAATTGACAAATGGCATTCACTAGAGTGGAGGACAATATTGCTGGGGCATCATCCCCTGGTGGCAGAATGTGGCCACCCTCAAAGTCACAGAGGGCATTCCAAGTGCAAGTGCTGTGCTTGTCTGTACTGTGTATGGTCCGTGCTGTCTATACAGGAAGTTGCTCAAATTTCCCGGGTTTACTATTTCCTTTGTACAATTTTTCCTGGTCTATTTACTTTGTCTGCATTTACTGTATGGAAATGGGCTCAACCCATTTTATATTGTAGGCTGCGTTTTAGTGCGCGATGTTCACCGAAATACGGCGCTGACGTTAGTTTTTACAGAAATATTACACAGTCCGGGGCTTCATTTACTAAGACATTTGTTCCTTTTGTGGCCTGCTCCATATCAGTGTTCACAAATACCAACCTATTTCTTTTTAGCTTTGTGACTTTATTCCTTTTATTTTAAGGCAGGCTAGAAATCGTTTCAGATTCCAGTACATGGTATTCTGCATTGGAGTAAACAAAACTGTTTGCCCATAGGAAACCGCATTACTATCACTTTCAATAAAATACAATACTACAATAAGAAGGGCAGTGCTTCTATTTCTGTCCCCCTCCAACATCTCTTTGTAGAATTGGAATAAACCTCAATATCTGTGTCCTGGAGATGTTGATATATAAAATATTTCAGGGTCAGGTTTCCTACTTATTTGCTACTACAAAAGAAACCAAAAGAACCTCCAACTCTTAAACCCTGCCTTTTCTGAAGTATCTTTGGCGTGGTGAACAAGAACAGACTTCTCCGAAACACAGTCTACTCCTGGTGAGAAAACATCTCCATTGCACGATTAGCCTCCACTTAGAATGCGCCTTGCCCGTGGTTTTCACCTCTTGCCTCTGGGAAGGACAGATGATGAAGACTTCGACCCCACTGCCAAGCCTGGGAGGCACCCAATCTCTCTGCTGCTTCCACCCTAATTAAATGTAGACTTTATGTAGACCGCAACCCAGGCTTTTTATGAATTCAGAATGTGCTGGCTTCATTATTCTTGTCAGGAGGCAAAACTAGACCATGACAGATGAGTTTCTGAGCATTTGCTGATCATTCATCTACAAAACATAATAGTTTGATTCTTTCACTTAGGGCTATTTACAGAAACAGAAGGTGATTAATTGGAGCGCCGGCACTGGGTGAATTCTCATTCTCTCTCTCTGTCCTGAATCCACTCTGGATGTATCTCAAGGAAATGATCATTAATAATACATTACTGAGGGAGCAATACTGTGAGTCATTCCCTCTAGAGAAATTATATGACTTCATTAATCTCAAATAAGTGTATAGTATTTCTTTAAGTCTATTTTTTCTTTGTCTAACATACATTTTCATATTATTAGAGATTGTACTGAGTTCCAAATATATGGATGTGTTCATACTTAAAAGTATCACAAAACATGGAGGCAATAATAATAATAATATCCAATACTTATTTAATATCAAGTGTGGAATAAGTACTTTAGATTTGTTATTTCAAATTCTAACAACTCTGATAAATAAGCCCTCTTATCCCCATTTCACAGAATAGGGAGCAAAGACATAGAAAGATTAAGTGATTTATCCACGGTCAAAGCATTGCTAAGTGACAGGGTCAGGATTGATACCCAAGTATAATTGACTCTAAAGCCTCTGCTCTTAATTACTGTCTATATTATACTGCGGATGAGCCAAGCTAGAACAACAGAGGTAGGCTGATGACTGGATAGTGGACAGCTAGGTCTGTTAACTGTGCTTGGAATTTGTACTATTTTCAAAAGCACCTTCTGACTCAGCATCGCTTTCCACGAATACATTTCTGGAGAACAGATGGCTCCGTTCTTGAACCACGTCTTCCTCACCACAGTGAGTTCCAAGTCTCAGGATCGGAAAGTGACAACTCGGCAGCCGTAGTACAGGAGCTAGAGCTGCAGCTCGCTGCTTTGTAAAACCAGAGAAGGATTTCATTCTGCTTATTCCTCTCCCTGTGACCCTTGGTTCTTACTAACCAACGTAAACTTCTAATTCAACCAGGGTTGTTTGGGAGGAATACCAGCATCCCCCATAGCTTACAAAATACCATATTTAGCCCGGCCAGTGTGGCTCAGTGGTTGAGCGTTGACCCATGCACCAGGATTCCTGGTCAGGGCACATGCCCAGGTTGTGGGCCCAATCCCCGGTGTGGGGCATGCAGGAGGTGACCAATTGATGTTCTCTCTCATCGATGTTTCTATCTCTCTCTCCCGCTCCCTTCCTCTCTCTCTAAAAATCAATAAAGAAAAAAAAAAAACATATTTACATAGAACTAGGCCTTCAGTAAAATCCCCTAAATAACTCTACTTGTGTCAAGTCAGTCCCTTTTAAGAGGTTACTCACAGGACCAGGGAACCTCAAGGAATGGCTGTGACTCTTTCTTTCCTTCTTTGACCCATTAGCACAATAAGTGGCAAGGGGGAGGAGGCCCTGCAGAGCAAGGCAGGAGGGAAATAGAGGAGAGAGAGTTCTTTAGGAATCTGTTGCTCAAGGATCATTGTTTCTTTTTACAGGGGTGCTAGGTATGTTCTGCAGACCTCGTTCTGACATCTCTTCCAGGGAGACGGCATGATGGGGAAAAACACATTGAGTGAATCAAGAAATCATGGGCTGTGCCTCTAACGCTTGCTAGCTTTGTAGCCTTCCATTCATTATTTTACCTTCTGAGCCTCAGTTTCTTCATTTTCCAAGTGAGGTTCCTACCTCACAAGCTCCCTGAGGCCCATTGATGTCACGTGTGGTAGATGCTCTGCTGTGTGATGATGGTGTTCTGCTGGAAGGCCAGCCTATAGGCAAGAGGCCTTTTATTGTTGAAATTGTAAGGCTACTTGGCAGATTTTTCATTCCAGATTTGGTATTCCAGACTCGGAACTTCCTCAAATTTATGTACAACTTCTATGAAATCCACATTGTAGCATCTGCCTGGGCTGCCTATCTTCTGGCTGGGAGATTGGGCCAAATTTTTATCCTTTATATTTAGCAAGGAGATACAAGGGTGGCTTTATCAAGCTTTCAAGAATAAAGTGATACCACTGTTTAATTCAGCATTTAATTACAATATCCTGCCTCACTGACAAGTTACTGGGTTCTGCCTAAGTAAATTGAATGGAAACTGTCTGCTACCATTTTGCCTTGGAATTCAAAGTTCATTTCCTTCTGAGTTGTTCCATTCAGCTTTTATTTTCCCACCTGGGCTTGAAGGGAGACATAGTATGAGAAATAGCAGCATGGTGTAGTACAGGTCTTGATACACACAAAGGTTTAAGCCAGCCCCTTGGGTTCCCTACCTGTATTGGGTTCCTGGTAGTGCTGTCACAAATTACATAGACTTAAAACAACACAAATGGCTTCTTTGACATATCTGGATATTCAAAACTCAAAATGAATCTTATGAAGCTGAAATCAAGGTGTCATCAGGGTCCCATTTCTTCTGGAGACCTCAGGGAAGGATCTGTTTCCTTGCCTTTTTCAGCTTCTAGAAGCCGCCTGCATCCCTTGACGTGTGGCCGCCTTCTCTGTCTTCAGAAAGCAGCACTCCAACGCCTGCTTCCTTCACCACCTGCGGTCCTCTCATTCGGGCCCTGCTGCTTCCTTTTTGTGAAGAGACTTATGATCACATTGGGTCTACCTGATCATCCAGGATAATGTCTCCATCTCAAGATCCTTAGTTCATCACATCTACAAAGTCGTTTCTGCTACTAAGGTAACATATTTACAGGTTTCAGGGATTAAGATATGGACATCTTTGGGGAGGGGACGTTATTCTGTCTATCACACCACCTGCCTAGAGCCATTGGATACGTTTAGGACTAACTACTGTGTCTCTCCAATTCACCATTCTCATTTGGGAATGCCTGACCTCTGCCCTCCAGCAGACCCTTATATCTCTGTATGATGAAAGTTATATACAAAGGCAATTGCTTGGGACCTCACAGCTGGTTGGTGGCAGAGCTGAGATTTGAAGCCAAGAGTCTGTGCTGCTGAACATGTGGCCTCTCCATCAAGTAGAGTTACTTCCCACTGACTCAGCAATGTTTGTAACCTCTGTCCCAGGTTAAGAGATCCCCACTCCTTTCAGCATTATCCCTCAGCTCTAGATTTTATCTATTTTCACCTCGTCTAGGGCCTTGGACCATCATTTGTTTCTTCTGTTTCATTGAATTCTCCACCACCTTTATCTCACCAACTTCAACTTACCTATGTGCTCATCCACAAAATGTATTCTCCAAAATTACTCCTAGCTTTCCTTTGTTTCACCTGACATCTGTTCTTGACTTTACCATATTCCTTGGAAGAAGAGTACACAATCTCCTACCTTGTGTACATTCCTCTACCTTGTTCCTTAGTTCCTACAATCTAGTTTATACAAAAAAGTTCCCATATCACCCAGCCTCTTTGCAGAATGTCACCATGTTGGACCACCCTTTTTATCTTGGAGCCTCTTCCTCTGTCTTTTGCAGGTTTTTGGTTCTTCTCCTACTGGTTAGTCAGATCTGTGGTTGACTTCTTCTCCTCTCATACATCTTTTCTCTCTTCATGATTTCACCATCCCCGAAGAACGCAACCATCACCTCAATCCTAATGATACCCCAGACTCAATTTACAGGATTGAACTTGAGTTCTGCATGCCACCCTCCTTTTGCACATCTTTCCCTGAAGTCCTACCAACTGTTCAAGACAAGTGCATGCAAATGTGAGCTCATTCATGCAGCAGGATTTTTTGAAAGTTTACTGAGTGCCAAGTGCTATGTTGTGAATGAAATGCAGATTACAAGGAGTCTAGCAAGAGAGAGGGATGTGCCTACATCATTGTAATTCAGTTTAGTATAATCAAGAGTACAGATGTGATTAGGAGTACAAAGGAAGCACAGAGGAGTGGTCTCACTCCCTGAGCAGAGCATTAGAGGAGTAGTATTAGTTAAGAAGATGATGAGGGAGGATGGGTGGAACAGGGTCAGGAAGAATGGTCCATGCAGAGAAGACTATTTAGAGTATAGCAGGGTTGAGTGTAGGAATATTTAAAAGTCCCTATGCCTAGACAAACTCTTCTTCCCTGGTTAGGTTAGTGGAACCTCCCTTTTCTCTGGAAGGTGGCCTAATGCATGTGAAACTGGCCTTCAGAACACTGTTTGGCTTATAGTTAGGGTCATATATATATATTTAAAAATATATTTTTATTGATTTTCAGAGAGAGAGGAAGGAAAAGGGAGAAAAAGATAGAAAAATCGATGTGAGAGAGAACCATCGATCGACTGCCTCCTGTATACCCCATACTGGAGAGCAAGCCTGCAACTTAGGCATGTGCCCTGACTAGGAATCAAATGGGCAACCTCTTGGTGCATGGGTCGACACTCAACCACTGAGCCACACCGGCCGGGCGTCCTATAAATATTTATGGAAGGGAAGGATGGGTAGAGTTTAGAAGTGACCGTTTCACAGAGCAAGCTCTTGCCCTGGTGCGTGGACTGAGGGTCTCTTGGCTGGCTTAGGTGGGGTCTCTGTGAGGTTCTCTAGGAGGGGAGCTCTCCTGAGGCCCTTATTCCCGGGCTCAGGTAGTTGCAACCTTGTCTGCCTGCCTTTTGCTTATGTCTGGCTTCATTTCATACCTAGAATCCTCTTTTCTAATTCTTTTCCAATTCAAATCATCCCTGAACACATCTGCTTACATGTGTGTGTCCTCATCTATTGGCTTTTACCCCTAAAATTTTCGGGGAATATTTACTGAAAACATTATGCCCTATTAGAGATATTCCATTCCTTGTGTTTTTGAAGATGAGGAAAGTGTTTTTTGTTTTTTTTGTAGAGACAGTGGGCCTACACTCCTCCATGATCTGACTTGCCCACCCCCGAGGTTGCTCAGACTGGCCCGGGTGCACCTGTCTTGCCCCAAGTTTGAAGGGCCTCCAAGGCTCTTCAATTAGTAATTGTTTATTTGGCAGCTTCTTCTGTGCCATGCACTCCTTCTCTGTTGGGAACACGAAGACAACAGTCTGTTTCTGGCTCTCAGTCTAGGGTGGGAGTGAAATGAGAGCACAGCAGGGCTAAAATCTGACCTAAGCTGACGGGCAGAGCGGAGATTTTGCTTTCAAGTTCAAGGAGACAGACTCTCCTTCCTTCCCAACTTTAAGTTCTCTTGGTGCTTCGGAACCTGTGTGTATGTGTGTGGGTGTGTGTATATATTGTGTGTGGTACTGTATGTGTGTGTGAGTGTGGGTGTATGTAGGTGTGTATGTATGTGTGTGTTGCATGAGTGTGTGGGTATATGTATTGCACGTATGTTCTGTGGGGGGTCCAGGAGGGATGTGTCACACACACGAGGTTGTGGGTGTAGGTATTGTGTGTTGTGTGTGTATGGGTGTGTGGGTGTGTATATTGTGCATGTTCTGTGGGGGTCAGGAAGGATGTGTCACACACACGAGGTTGTGGATATCTGTATTGTGTTTTGTGTGTGTGTATTGTGTGTGTGTGTGTATGGGTGTGTGGATGGGTGTTTGTGTGTGTATGGGTGTGTGGGTGTGTGTATTGTGTGTGTTCTTGGGGGTCGGCAAGGACATGTCACACCGGAGGCTGAGCTGCCCCTGGCCCCTTTAGGCAGCAGTGCTCTGGGATGAGTCCTTCCCCTTTCTCTCCCATTGGACTGGGACGCATTTCCAGTGAAATCAGGCCAGATTGATCCCCCCCCCACCCCCAGCAAGTACAATCCACATAATAAGTGCTTAGGAAGTATCTTGGATAAATAAATGAATAATAAAGTGGAGGCTGTAACTACGTTACTTGCCTTTTGGGCATTGTAAGACATCATTAGTTAATGTGTGCAAAAAGTTGTATGAGCCTTAATTATTAACATTATTTTATCTGCCAACCGCCTATGGCTTACTTTCAGTGTATGATTATAGCCGCTGGGCCTAGAACAAAGTTCCCTGCTGTCCACTCCCGACTTGCAGTCCTGGATTGAAACATTTGGCGGAGAAGGTGCTAGAAGGGCAGCACTGGGGATGCCCTCTGGAGCCCTCGCTGGCCGAGGCATCCGTCTTCCCGCAGCTTCAGGGCTGGGGTACAAGACATGGCTCGTGTCTCACCCTCGAGAAGGAGCAGAGGGAATATCACCGCTTTCTTCCTTTGATTTTCCATTTTTCGAATTGGTACAAGAACAAATCGATGTCTATCTTTTTCTATTATTCAGAGCTTTATTAGGAGGGAAGTAACTTCAGGCCTCATGTGACTTTTTCCTCTGCCTTTTAAATTTATTCAGCCTGACTCCTTTTCCACTCCACCAACCCCGCAAATGAGAAATGCTGGGAAACTAACCCAGAAGATCACAAAACAGTCGAGAAAATCACAGACTGTGCTGCCGTGACCTGGGGTTTCTGCCTCATTGATGAGAGACTTTTTTCTCCATTCGTTAAGAAATTATTCTATTATAATGCAGAGGTAAAATTGGTTCTCCAGATTTCTGATGGTGAAATAATCCTGAGGTGTGTGTGTGTGTGTGTGTGTGTGTGTGTGTTGAGATCTTATCACTAAATGGGTCTGCAAAGTGGCCTCTTGCATTTTTATTAAACTTCCCCAATGTTTTTTTGCAGGGGAGGGGAGAAAGTTGTAAGCAGTATATATGATCTTTTAACAGACTGCATCTCTCTCACACACAGATAAAACATTGCTTATCAACTCATTGGAAAAATAAGATCTCCATATGGAAAAGTTAATAGTACAAACCATGATGTTAATTAGCAGATGACTGGCATGGCTAAATAGTACTGGGGATTTATTCACAGCATCAGGGGAATCACACAAAGGTCGGCCTGGGCCAGACTTCCTCATGGAACTACACCAGGCTTCCCTTTTCCTAACCCCTTCTCTGTGGCTACATTGTATCTCTCTCACTGCCTTTCTTCTTGGACTCTCATCCTGGCTGAACCCTTTAGGTACTAGTAACTGATGTCTGACTCTGATAGATGCCCTGGGTTATGCCAGTTTGTGCTCAGACATTTGGAGCACACCAGTGATTTTCAACAGGTGTGCTGCAAGAATTTTTAAAACATACAATACCTGACGATTTAGTCAGGGTCACTGATCTCTTTAGATTGTCAAATAAAAAAATGACAACAGCCAACACAATAGCTGTCTGGGGTGAACGCCCTGTCTTGAACCATGAATGCATAGGTCATATAATAGTGTTGCCTCTTACTGGTCACATTGCATAATAAGTTTGCATCAGATTGGTTAATTCTTGGTACCCCAAATCCTTATATACAATTATAGGTACCTGATTTTTTTAAAAGTCAATTTGGCCCTGGCCAGTGTGGCTCTGTTGGTTGGGCATTGTCCTGTGCACTGAAAGGTTGCTGGTTCGATTCCTGGTCAGGGCACATGCCTGGGTTGCTGACTTGATCCCCAGTAGGGGTCGTGCAGGAGGCAGCTAATTGATATTTCACTCTCATATCGATGTCTCTCTCTCTCCCTCTCTTTCTAAAAATCAATAAAAATATTTTATTTATAAAAAGTCACTTTGGAACAAAAAAGGTAGGTAATGACTTTTCTTATCTTTTTTGTAAATCAATCAAAATTATACCTATTTTTTGTGTCAGATCGGCAAAAAATTTCTGTGGTGGGCCACAAATTTTCTCAATTAGTTCATGTGTGCCACGAGATGAAGAAGGTTGAAAATCGCTGGAGTACACTATTTTATCTGTGCCATCTCTGGAGTCTGCAACTCAGAGGCCTATGGGGCCCAGCAGCAACACAACTGACCGAGCCTCTTGGGTCAGGACGGTGTTTCTGAGGACTGGAACGTGGACGCCTTGCCCGAAGAGGGCAGCTGCTTTCAGGCTCCAGCAGATTCAACCCGAACTGAAGGAGACAAACAATCAGAATTCAAGCCCAGTGTTGCCGGTGTACCAGCGGTTCCACAATTCGGTATCTACGTGAAATCTTTCCAATGTAGAGACATTGGCATCTAAGTTACCTTTGTAAGGATACGTCATGTAGACCAAACAAAACACATCCTACTTGTAGGCCTGCAGCTTGCCACCTCTGATCTTTAGCAAAGTCAAGTAGCCACAACAGAAGAGAATGCATGCAAAATCTCTTACCTTGCAGCCACCGAGAGAGGACGCAGTGGAGTTAAATAGGAGATAACAATGTGAGCTCGGCCCTTGAGAAGGATCTTTACTCAGGCTGGAAGATGGGCCGAGCTGCCTCAGGCGTCGCCCAGTCCTATGAGACAACCCGATGTGCCTTCTAGCACGACAGGATGGCTCCTTGCCGATTCTCCATGCCCAGACCAGAGAGTTCAGGAGGGAAGGCATCACTAGATTGTGGGGCAGGAGAAGCAAGCAACATGGAACCCTGGACTTGTCAGAAGGCAGCGTTGTTTTCAGAGAGGCCTGGGGAGTGCTTTCAGAACATGCCAACAGCCCACCCGGTCTAAAGTGCCCTCTGCCCGGAGTGCGGCTGCAGGTGACAAGTCGAGCACACGCCGTCATCAGTGCAGGCTCACCGCAGCTGCTGACGTGGCGTGCACAAGCCTGGCTGGGCCTCCTCACTCGGCACATCTACCTGTGCAAGGCCCGTGTCTTGTCTCAGTCTAGGTTTACATCCCCTTGGGAAGAATTTACAGTAAAATGTTATATGTTTTTGATTTAAGACATTTAAAAATATTTTACTCATTGATTTGGAGGGGAGAGAGAGAGAGAGAGATTTGTTGTTCCACTTATTTATGCATTCATTGGTTGATTCTTGTATGTGCCTGGACCGGGATCAAACCTGCCACCTTGGTATACTGGGAGGATGCTCTAACCAACTGAGCTACCCAGCCAGGGCATTTTAAAGGTATTTTTTATTTTTAAAGGCAATGATTTTTTAATCAAGCTCAGAATGTGAAATGCCCCACCCTTGTGGGCATACAGAAAGCAGGGTTAGCCCGGCCGGTGTAGCTCAGTGGTTGAGCATCGACCCATGCACCAAGAGGTCGCCAGTTTGATTCCCGGTCAGGGCACATGCCCAGGTTGTGGGTCAAATCCCCAGTGGGGGGCATGCAGGAGGTGGCCAATCGATGTTGTCTCTCATCACTGTTTCTCTCTCTCTCTCTCCCTCTCCCTTCTTCTCTCTCTACAATCAATAAAGAGACATATAAAGGAGTATGATTCAGACTGACAAACCTCAGAGGAGAGGGTCAGGGGAGGGGAGGGGGAGAGGGATGAGATAAACCAAAGAACTTATATGTGTGTATGTGTAACCAATGGACATAGACAACAATGCTGGGGTGGGGGGAGTAGGGGGGAGGGCGGAATCGGGAGGAGGGTGTCTAGGGGGGGAAAGGAGAAACATCTATAACAAAAATAAATTAATTAATAAAAATAAATAAATAAGTAAAGCAAGCAAAAAAAAAAAAAAAAAGAAAAGAAATAAAAGAAAGCAGGGTTAATGCCAGAGGCCCTGGGCTGTGTCTCTGATCTAGTAGTGTTCATGAGTCCCTGAAACTGATTTGCCCTACATAATTTTGACAATTCCATAAAACTCAGCTTATCTTTGAAGAATAATTCCTCAAACTAGGGTCCCTGGAGCTGTCCTCTGGTGAAGTATGTCACTAAGCATAAATTATGCAAAAACCTTAGTTTGGATGAAATAATTTGCCTTTCAGACATTCTTTCCTATTTTTGCATGTCAAAAGCAACTTACATCTTTTTGCACAATCAATGCAATCGATTTGTTTAGTGAGATACATGAGTGATAGCGTTCCATGTAGAACTGATCTTATTTCAAGGTAAAGGATTGCCCGTGACCTATAGTAAAGTTACCTTTGCTGAAATGTCAGTTCTGAATCAAATTAAATGAGTCACAATGTATTTATTCAAAGACTCTTCCTGGCCAGATGCTCTGCTCTTCTCTCTCCCACCCCACCCCATTCTCTGTGAACTTCAGCATCACTTTATGATTTTAACAAAGCTGTGAACTTAGATGAAGAATTTAGCTATGGCTAACTCAGAAGGATTTTTGACAGACCCTAATTTCAAAAGCAGATGATGGGTCCAGGAATGCTGAGTGCATCCTAGCAGGAAAGCAGTCTCTCTCCTGCCTGGCAGAACATACCCTAGATGAAAATGAGAGGAACACCCTGAATCTGAGAGCTTTAAAATAGAAGAAAAAATGAACCACCGCTTCTTTTCATTGCAGTTTCCCCCCTAATTCCCAAAATGATGTTCAGTCACCCCTCCTTTGGCAATGTCTCTAGGATGGATGGCTGAGGATGTTTATTGGGCTGTACCTCTGTTGTCAGTTATTGTACATCGTGCATGCAGATGCATATACATCCGTACAGACTGGAAGCTCTGGCAGAGGCGGAATAAAAAAGTGCTTGAGATATCTCTTCAGCGTGAAAAACACAGGCACACAGTCAAAGGTCCACACGGTTTTACAGAATCTCACGGTGGGTATGAAGCCAATGCCCTCACATGGGTAGATAGAAGGCTACATGCGCTCACCTTGCCAGCCCGTTAGCCCCCACCGGCACAGCTGCAGGACCTCGGGGACCCCTGTCCCCAAACTCTCTCATTCACCTCCCTGTCCATCGCACAGGGAGTTCCCGAGTTCCCAAGTAGCTTCTCAGTACACGTTCACTGGTCTCTTCAGCTCCAACCTGCTCTTGAGGGTCGCTGGTCACAGCCATTTGAGACAGTAAGGTCTCTCAAAATCACACTTTCTGGGACCTAGCACCCCTCACTGTTCCAGCAGGTGCAGCACTCAGTCTCTTGCGACCAGCTGGGCCCACAGGGTGGCTTCACTGCACCGTGGTCTGTGACCCACTGGACGGAATGGACTTCACTCCAGTGAAAGGAGCCCCTGGGAGTTAGAATCGGACAGAAATGTGTCCAAACTTCAAATATGCTACTTACTGGTTTTGGGCAAGTTACTGTATCTCTTTAAACCTCAGTTTACCCAGCTGTAAAAATGGGCCAGTAGTAGCACTGAAAAAGCGACATGTTTGTGAGAATTAAATGAAAACATGGGTGAACCAATTAGCAGGATGACTAGCCCATATAATGAATGTTGAATAAGTATTAGCCACCAGAACTGTTATCAACAACTATTAATATCACCAGAGTTACTATATAGAATTATTGGTGTCATAAGAAACTACTGTTTCTCTTCTGTCCTGTGTTAGTGAGTCCTCCGTTCTAGACCAATAGTCCCAGCAGTTTCTCTCCTAAGCCTCAGCCTGTTTCAATTGTCACTGGCTATTTCCGGTGACATTTGTCCTATTTGCACATAGGGCTCCGTGTTTACTGGAGAGGGTGATGGGCATAGGGAAGGAAACTTGCTAGTTCCCTTTTGCGTGTGTGCTTATTTTCTTCCTACTCAAACACCCATTTGTTTTGTTATTTTGATGTGAAAGTTCAGCGTGCTCTCCTGCTACCACTTAACACATGTGCAAGAAAAAATACTTTTCTAAAAATCAAAGCCAGCCGTACACACTTTTTGCTGATACATTGTGCTCCAATGACTTTGTGTGTGTGTGTGTGTTTTATTGAAAGGCTCACGGTTTAAACTGAAAAGCTGTAGCTGCCCATATTGCAACGATTAGCATATAAATGCTCATCTCCGTCATGGATGTGTATAATCATGAAATACGCTACCATTCAAGTAAGAACGCATAGTAGACTGCGTTGTAGAACATTATAGCATCTTAGAGTAATGTAACATTTATGGTCGAATGGTCTTTTTCAATATCAGCAGGTATATAATTTCCCCTAAATACTGTCAGGATAAACTTTCTTAGACTTGGTCAAGAGCCACAAAGAGATGCTTTGGCTGGTACACGTGGACAACTTTAGCAATTCCTATACTAACATTAATATAGTTTATGTATTTATGCTTTAAAAATTAAAGCATAAATACCATATGTATATACCTACTCAGACATATAAAATAGTTTTGAGTATTTTTGACTGAACCAGCTGATCAACTGATCCACAATTTGAGGACTTCCTTTTGAACTTTAGATCTTTGAAATCTACAGATGCACTTATTTACGTTTTGCCCTCAAAGTCTGTAGATCTAAATGGCGTCAGCCTAGAAATTGTGGGTGGTGCAGCTGAAATTATCATGAAGGCGGGGTCTGTTTGATCACCATTGTATCTTCAGTGCTGGGACTTTTCAATGAACTGTGTATGAACAGGATCCGTGGCTTAGTGCACATTGTGAAGTAGGTGCTGTCCATCTCTGCTGACCCTTCCTTCTCCTCTGTGCTCATGCCATGAGCCCGGAGATTCCTTGCCAAGGACCACTGTGCCTTTCTCCGCCTCCCTTGCTCAGCCGCTCCCACGTGTGTCTAGCACGCACATGCACAGAGGTGCCTGTGCCAGGAGATTTGCAATTAACCTGGAGCAGGGCCTTCAGCTGAAAGAGTGGGAGTCTCACTGGCAAACTTTCAGGCATCAGCTGGCTTGATATGCAGATAACACAGTGATGAATGTGGATATTGGGGCCTTCCTAGACCCCTAAAATCATACACTTTTGTGGCCTCTGAGTCTCTATATGCCTAACATTGCCCTGTTGTGTTCACAAAACAACTGAATTAAACTGCCCAAATGCACTACTATTTTCAAATAGCTACTATCAATTACGGACAGAACTGGGTGTTTTCATATTATGAAGGCATAGGGCAACCTGTGTATTTTCATATACAACCTCTTTTACATATTTGACTCTAGGTTACTTCTTTCTTTGTTTTGTTTTGTTTTGTTAGTCCTCACCTGAGGATATTCTTCCTCTGATTTTTGGAGAGAGTGGAAGGGAGAGAGGGAGTGAGGGAGAGAGAGAAACACTGATGTGAGAGAGACACATCGATTGGTTGCCTCCCACATGCATCCTGATTGGGCCAAGGATCAAACCTGCAACTCAGTATGTGCCCTTGACCAGGAATCAAACCCAACGCTGCTACTCTAACCACTGAGAACACTGACCAGGGCTCTAGGTTACTTCTTTTTTTAAAATCCTCACCGGAGTATATTTTTTCCATTATATCTTCAGATAGAGTGAGAGGGAGAGAGAGAGAGAGAGAGAAACACATCAATGTGAGAGAGACACATCGATTGGCTGCCTCCTGCACGACCCCAACCAGGGCTGGGGACCGAACCAAAACTGAGGTACGTAGCCTTGACCGGAATCGATCTTGCGACTCTTTGGTCCATGGGCCGACAGTCTAACAGCTGAGCCAAACAAGCCAGGGCTATGTATATACTTTAAATAAAAATATTTTAGCATTCGATTCCTTTATAAGTAATACAGATTCCCAGAACAGTGGCTTAAATGGATGTTGGTTTTGTCTTACATGAAAGAAGCCTAGAGATAGTACTGCAGAGTTAGTTTGGGAGCTGCGCGAAATCAACTGTAACCCAGCCTTCTGTCAGCTCACTGTTCCACCTGCATGCAGCTCCCGTACTCTGGGTTTAAGGTGGCTGCTGGAGATCCAGCCATCACATTCTCATTTTGTGTAGTAGAATAAAGGGATGAGGAAGAGTGCAAATCCTCACTAAACATGCTTCTGGCATGTCCCGGCATCATTTACATTAAAGTCTCACTGGCTCAATCACACATCGAATTAACTAATGTCCACACCCACCTCAGATACGCCCGGGACATGTAGTTTTTAGTTGTGCAGCAATGTTTCCACCAGAAGTACAGACTGCACTACAAAGAGGGAAACACTGTTAGGTAATGCATTCATTTTCTATTGCTGTGTGACAAATTACTACAAATTTAGTGCCTTAAATCAATACCCATTTATTGTTTTACAGTTTCTGTGAGTCAGAAGTCCAGGCATGGATTAGGTGACTTCTCTGCTCGGGGTCTCACTAGGCTGAAATCAAGTGTCAGCAAGCTTCCATTCTCAACTGGAATCTCAGCTGAGGAAGGATCTGCTTCAAAGCTCTCTCAGGTTGTTGGCTGAATTCATTGGTCATAGATTTATGGCTGATTGCTTCTTCAAGCTTTCAACAGAGAAAGAGCCTCTTAACTCCAGGGAAGGTCTGGATCTTTTTAAAAAGGTTCATGTGATTAGTTCATGCCCACCCAGGATAATCTCCCTTTTGATGGACTCAAAGTCAACTGATTTTGGACCAATGACATCTTTTATCTTTGCCAAATTGTATTCTGTTGGTTAGAAGCAAGTCACAGGTCCTATCTACACACAAGGGGAAGGATTACACAGGTAGTGACTCATTTGGTATCACCCTGATGTGTGTCCACCACAGATAAGCAACTAGTGACCTTTGGTAGCCACTTGTATATGGTTGTTCTTCTTTTGGCTACAATCCTGCATTAAACAATAGCATGTCAGACCCGAAAGAAAGTTGCCTGAGAAGTTACCTGGTGGATTAATGCACTATATTTCAAGTCATTGCTACATAAGCAAAGGGTAGCAATTGCCAGTTAAAAGACTGGACATTCATTTATTTAAGGGAATTGTTATCTTATAATTTCAATATATGTTTGTGGTATTTTATAAAATGATTTACTTTTTCAAATTTGTTATTTCATAATGAAATTAAGACCTATTTTTGCTGTTTAAGTACACATTACCGTTTATAAGTGCCCATTCACCATTCCATCCAAAACTTGTAATTAAAAATTTATCTCAATGTCAAAAACACTGGAGAAATACTAGCCTTCACCATACGGATGGATTCTTCAGTAGAGGTGAGGGTGAGTAGGAGTCTAACTATTTCTGTCAAAAGAACTCTGCTGTTAGTTCTTTGGCTTAAGGAAGGTTGTTGAATCAGATTGTCTGAAACAGTAAGGTTACCAGTAAGAATGAGCAGTGTATCCATAGGTCTCCTGGCTCATGTCTCTACCCAACAAGAACCCAATATAAATAAATAATAAAGAAGAATACATAGGAACCAGAGCAGTTAGCACAGATATTAAAAGTTTGCATACTAATGAGTGTGCTTACTCAATGGACAGACTTTCTCAGAGGCTTTCCTATCAGCTTAATAGTCCTTTCAGCCTGGTTATCTGGCTTCTTTGTTCTTAGGAGAGAAGTAATGGGAAGAGATGAACTACCAGAAGTCAAGACCTCAAGAGTGCCCAAAAGTGACCTCTTTGGGGAAAACAGAACAAATGCAAAACAGAACCAGAAGTTCAAAAAGCATACAATTGTGAGGCCATTCAGTCCAGGGACGTATAGTAACACGTATCACTACAAACATCTTTGTAAAGTCTATACAGTTCACAAGTGATCATGACAATGACTTGGGTTATCAAAGTACTGAATACCTTTTATAAAGTCTCCAAAGTTGAACTTTTTTCCCTTCCAAGTCTTTTCTCACAAGGTTATAATGAACGGACGCTCTCAAGTGCATGTCAGAAAAGCCGGTAGATCCTCAGTGAGGTTACTTATTATTTATAACCAGTTGTTATTATCTACAGCTGTTGTCGTGGCTATTATTGTCACTGCTTGGCTTGCCTCAGCCTCTGCCATTCCGACCGGCAATCCTGATTCCAGTCCTCAGCCACAGTGAACCCAGGAGTCTAATAGCAGCTTTGCGTTCACGTTGTCCCAGCCAGGTTCTCATCCTCTGATTTTTATAGGTAAAAGTCTTTCAGGTAGATTACTCTAGATGTGGGGCCAAACCACTTCAACTTTGAAAGCCTTGTATGATCTCATTACTGGAGCTGCGTGGTGACTGAACACTGAGTTTTCTAGGTATGGCACAGCTCCTTGTGCAGACATGCAATTCAACAAATCGGTGTGCGAGGACGATAGGTTGTTATGGAAGTCAGCATTACAAGCTCCAAAGTCATCTAGCTCAATGACACCAATGCATTAATAGGATGTTTCAGCAGTCTGTGTGCTCTGGGAGTGTGTGTGAATACAAGGCTGTGTTATGTTCTCTTAACACTTCACATAAGTATCTCATTGTAAGGTAGTTGCTTATACATCATCATGTGAGATAAAATGAAGATGGATATTTTCACTGTGCATTTGTTTGAAAGCCGACGTTGCAAATGCATCACTTTATTGTTCTTATTATATATCTTGTGGCTTTAAGAATAACGGTTCCATTAGTGTTTTATGTATCTCCTGAAGCAGGGAATGGTCAATTATTGGCAACAATCACATTCCCCACACCTCCCTAATGGCTGGAGGCCCACACTGTAAATTAAGCAGGGAACATAAAGCAAACAGAAAACGTGGACCCCTGCTTTGGCTAATTTAAAAGGTGTTTCATAACATTAACCCTGCATGGAGAAATCCCTGCCAATCGCCATGGTACCACAGGAATATGTGTAGAGTATGGATTTCGCGTTTGGGTGCTGCATTTGGAGACTGTCATTAACTGTCTGGATGGTGACCAGAATGATGAAGGATGTGGAAACCATATTCACTGATGGAAGGAAATGGGATGATTTTTCTTGGAGAAAGTGAAATTCAGGAAAGACTTAATAGCTGTCTTTAAATATCTGAAGGCTTGTGTAGAGGAGTTGACATATTCTGTTTTAAGGGGTCATAATGATGGCCAAGTTTAGAAATTACTGGTGTTCAAGCTCAACATAAGAAGTTTTAAAATAATCAGAGATATCCAACAAAGGAAAGGCCCACTCTTCAAAGAAGTAAGTTTGCTTTCTTTAGAAATGTTCAAACAGATCCTGATGAATGTGGTTGTAAATGGGTGTATTGTGTAGCAGGGTGAGTTGGACTAGATAATATCTTGAATTCTCTCTATCTCAGGATTCACCTGTTTTCCACCATATCTCTGCTGTTTTCCTTTTGCTTCCTGTTCTTAAATGGGAAAAACTTTGAGCAAAGAAACTGAGAGAGACCGACAATGACACCTCATTCATTCAATAGTCATGATTATGTGTCTGACATGTGAAAGCCACCTCCATTTGGGAGAAATGCATAGAGAGCATGGATGCTTGTTTTTATAGGTTGTTTCTGCACCATGATACTGGAGGTTGTTTTTTTGTGCATTGCCTGATGGAAGAAAGATCAATAAAAGAATGCATTAGGATGATACCAAATGGTCTCTTAGAGTTGTTCAGTCCAAGAAGGCTCTTTTACTACCAGATAGTACAGATTTACTGCTAAACATAGCCTGTAGTCACCTGCTCTGCTTTATGACCCCACCCCTTTGGGTTTAGCTAAGGTTGATAGCATGGTATACACAATCTTAACACACACACAAACAAGATGGCCATTGCCAAGCATTTCAGAATACATTCTTTTAGTTCTGGTAGCCTAATTTCAAACTTTGTGGGGTTTTGGGGGGGGGTTAGATATTTTAAAATCAGAAAGTTGATTCCAGCATGCATTTTCTTGGTGAGCTTCCGTAATTGACAGTGTCAGGGGTCACTTGTGAAAGAAGGCCGTAGAGCCAGGCAGCTCTGCTCAGACGACTGAATAGATTTGCTATTTGTAACTACATCTCCACGTTTGATGAAACCCCCACCTGTGGCTTTGGGCCAAGTGCTCTGTGAATACTCACTGAATGTTAGTCGGCAGAAATGATTTTTCAGAGGCTGTGTCTGTGTAGCAAGTTCAGATTCACTCACACATAATAGGCTTAGCACTTTTTCTGTTTGGGCTCCATAGAGGCTCTCTCTAGGATGGTACAGTAACTAACGAACAGAATTGTAGTACTTCTAACTTGGCATTCCAGTCCTCATTATTTGGCTACCTATTGGAAATGGCAAGAATTTCTGAGGGCACTACGAAATTATTCTACAAAATTTTCTTCCATTCACTTCAACTTTGAAAAGATAATATATTTTACACAGAACATTTTAGGAGTTTGAAGAATTATAAAATACTAGTAAAAAATTAGACAATTCCTACTCATGTGTTAGAAGAAGAAATATATATTAACTGAGAAATTATTAGGAGAAATATGTTGGACAGAATAAAGCTTGAATGAAACCAATAGCAGCCCTATAATTTCCCTACTCCTTTTGAGTGAAAGAGAAATGAAACAAAAGAAATAGATTGATGTCTGTGTTTGGTCATGCTATTGGCAGAGGCAGAGAGTAAAGAGGCTGACTTTTCTCTATCCATTCTTTTTTAACCACCTGCCTACCCTTGCAAGCCATAGATATCATCTAGGAATGAAATGTGATAAGAATTCTCAGTCCCTGTCAAGAAGAAGGAAATGTGGGCAAGGTCTGCAGCCGTGGGTTAGTTGAACCGAGGCTGCATTTCTGACCCCAATGGGGTGTTCTTTCTCCTTTAGAACAGCCAGACTCTGTTTTTGAGGGCTGACTGTAGGCAGCTCAGTGTCCAAACCAAAGTCAGCCCACGTCAATCCCATTTGATTTTCAGCTTTGTGTGAAAGTCATTCCCTTCATTATTTTTGACACACATTCTTAGATGAGATCCATATGTTTATTAATTCCAAGAGAAATCCAGTGGAAATCAGATCTGGGCAATTTATGACTCCTCAAACCCTGGAAAGATTATGGAAATCTTTTAATAATAAAATACCATATGCAGTTATTCTAAAAATTTTTGCTCACTTATCTTTATAATCATAAATCATTTTATACCTAATTACCAATAGGCAGACTGAATAATCGTCTTCATTGAGGGATGTTTGACACTGAAAAAATATAGCCTTATTTTATAAACCTTTTAATGTTCAGACTATAAATATGTCACAGCTGAGGAGTACCACATCCTTCAGTGTATTAAAGTCACTCTTGTGTAACCAAACATAATGGGATTTTTGAATGAATTATAACTAAAGTAGTTAACAAACAACTTTTTAAACTTTCAACATGTGTAAAGCTATTTGAAACTGTGCATTTCGTATTGAATGCCCCTAAGTATATTTCATTCTTAGCCATTGCAAAGGAAAGTTCTATTGGTGGAAGCGTTTTCAAGATGCAGATGTCACAGAAGGAAAATGCTTTGATATGAAATTGAACACTCGTGTTTCCCTCACATGCACAAGGAATCCCATCACTGAGGTCTGCAGTGCTGTTCACGCTGGGAGTGTTTTAGAGCGAGAGCAGCGCATGTGCATTTAATTTGGTGAGGATTCTCCACGTGTGTTCTGGTGCCGGGGAAACGAAGTATTGAAGTTGTAAAAACACGAACACTTTCCTTCTGTTTGAGATCTCAGTTCACACCCCGGCCTGGCTGGCAAGCCCTTGGAAAGTTAGAGTGTACACCTTTATTCAATCATTCATTCGCTGTCCTATATATCTTGTTTTATAATTCTTATGACAGATTGCAATGACTGGTTTATGTAGCTCTTCAACTGATATTGAGACTGGTTTCTAAATTTCAGCAGAGCAAAAAGTTTTTATCTGTTTCTGTCACCACTACAGCCTAGGAAATAATAGTTGCTCAAGGAATGATTTTTTGAATGAAGGAAGAAACAAGCATTTACTGACATCTTGCTTGTTGGAAATACAAGGGCAAACAAAGAGCTTCAGCTTTCATGGAGCCTGCTCTTTATGAGGGAGGATGGTTCCAGCAATTGTGAATTGGGAGAGAATACAAGAAAGATGATGCTAATCAAGGCACCGTGTTCTGTTTTGCTCTGGTGCTCAACAGGTGGTGACACGACTTAATACAAGACATACTACCAGAGTGTCAGGAGACAGCATTCTTGGCCTGATAGCTCTAGGGGTGTGTTGATGAGTCCTGGGGTCCGAGTCAAGCATGGGCAGAAGGACACAACAATCCCAAATTTATGGGAAGCCATTGCATTATAAAACTGTTGATAGTGGAGAGAGGATGCTGCCTCTACCTAAAGCCAGACCTGGTGTTAGCATCTC
The DNA here is from genome assembly GCA_030848825.1 of Tadarida brasiliensis. NCBI lineage: Eukaryota > Metazoa > Chordata > Mammalia > Chiroptera > Molossidae > Tadarida > Tadarida brasiliensis. The sequence continues at coordinate 231,348,745 of CM061257.1, read as the reverse complement.
CACCAGGATGGTTGAGGTGCCACAGTCTTGACAAGTGGCATGAGGGACAGGAAAAATGACCTTATTATGGAATCTCTTTGTAATATCAGAGCCCTGGTTTCAGAATAGAACATTTTCTATCGGGTTCATTGCGACACAGGTCACTGAGGTGTGTCCCTGGTGAGTGTCCTTCTAGGTCTAATGTATTCCAAATCCAGACCAGGGTCTCGGTTATCATCTGGGTGGATTCCAGGCCAGATGAGAATAAGTTGCCGAGCGTGGGCAGTTCGCAGGTCTCGGCCATGATTCCAGTGAGCTAATGAAATCTCAAGCCTAAAATAGAGGAGCAATCGCTATGTCCTTAAGTACCTTTCCATTCCAACAACGAGAAATCATCTACCGCATAAAGCAAATCCTTCCTTATCACCAGGAACATATTACAACCATTTGAAGAGAAACATTTTTTTCTCCCTTTCTTCACCTTCCCTGATGATACGTTGTAAATTCAGAGTAAACGTGTGTGTAGCTCGTAAATATTTCCACAAGGTGGTTGGTAGGAGAAACCTCGGTGAGAGGAGGAAATTCTAACTGAAGCATAGGAAGACTTACATGGTCTTTCCCCTCCCCCCCGCTCCTTGTAGTTAAGCCTGTGGTGTTTTTTTTTCTCCTCATCATTGACATCAGGAAATATAAAACTGAGGTGGACTGGGTCTCACGCATTTCACCTCATTTTTCTGATATCACCTCTGGGAGTGTGGTTAAAATTCATCCTTCGGCCAGATGGTGGTGGGAGTGAGTGAGACCCTAGGTTGTTATCATGGACTAAAGAAAGACTACAAAAAAGAACAGAGCTAACCAAGCAGGGGAGGTGGTCCTGACCGGATGGTCCTCTGCTAGTTTATTTCAAAGAAGGGCTCCGCAGGGACATTTCTTTACATGGGGAGTTTCGCTTAAAAACACACTTTCCTTTCTCTTCCCATCAACTTTGCCCTCTTATCTCTTCTCCTCATTTCCAATACAGGTGACCAGCTGCTGTTGCTATGCTTCAGAAAAAGCTAGAGACCTCTGCAGACATCGCCTTCTGCCTTATTTATGATAACAAGAGCCTAAACAGACAGGGGCTGTCAGATTTGTCAACGAGAAGTCAAGAAGAGTTTGTTTTAAGCCGAGAAGAATGCGAAAGTCTTTATTTTTTAATTTAAGAACTGAATATTTTCTCTCTTCTAAAACTCAATGGATAAGGAATGATGTGAATGGAATTTAGTGGGTCAGTAGAGGTGAGCACAGCTGAACAATAGTCTTGGCTATTCTCACTTTTATGTGTGTGTGCACACATTCCCACCCAGAAAGAGAAGCGTATTAAGTCATGATGGCAAAGGCTCCCATAGTAATTCTGAACCTTCGAGTATATCACAGAAAGCTCCTATTGAGTAGCATATTTGACTTAAATTTGATCACTAATTTTTGCTAATTCATCATATTTTGATGTCCATAAACAAGAAAAAGTCTGGAAAGGAGGCAGGGATGATCCTGTGCTATTGGGTTCCTGGAAAGGCCTCCGTTACTATGGACATTGTGGGACCAAAGCCTTGGCCTGTTTCTTCTCTCTCTCAAGTACATGGTGTGAAGGGCAAGTTAATTCACTCTTCTCTGCCAAATCCTCATCCCTGTGAAGTGGGCATCTCCTGCTTGCTGTCTCTGGGGCATGGTGATAAACGTGCCAAGGAAACGAGCCTCCTTTCTCTCCAATAGTGCAGCATTGGGTAGGAGTGTGCAGTCTAGATCCAGTGTGCTCGCTGCAACTCCCGGGCTTTGCATGTACTGGCAGCCAGCCAGGAGCCCCTATCAGATGAGGAATAATCATAATGTGTGCCTGGGACAAAATGGGCGCTATCTGACCGATAGTCATTAGTATTTTATCATTCATTCATCCATTTCTGAAGTCAGTGAATATTCACAGAGTGCCATCTATCTGCAAGACTCTAGGGTAGGGCCTAGGCTTTACTGGCAAACATCAACAGGACTTTCTTTCTTGGAGATTCCAATCTGGTGTGAGGAGACAATGTATAAAAAATAGTAAACATATTTGTAAGATAATTTCAGATTATTTTAGGGATAGTTTCAGGTATAATAATAAGGAGATTAAACAGGGTAACTGTTGAAAATCTGTGGTGGAGATTTCTTTGGATCAAGGTGCTGCTTGGGCCACGTAAGGCCTTAGACCTGTTTTAATGTACAGTGTGTGCTCCTCTCCTTGATGGCCTCCCCTAATTGTATAAGCTTCACAGAACCTGAGAGAGTCTCTGCTGAGGAGGTGATCAGTGAGGGACTACCCATGGGAAGACCCAGGGGAAGTGCCTTTCAGGTGCAGAGGGCACGTGTACAAAGGCAGCACAGAGCTCTACAGGCTCGAGGGGTGTCCAAGGGGCCAGTGGGGCCAGGTGTGGTGAGCTGGGGTCAGAGAGGCAGGCAGGAGTCAGATCCTGTAGTACTTGTCAATCAAGTAAGGCTCTTAACATTTGCTGTAGGTCAGCATTATGGGTTGAATCGTCTCTCCCCATCAATTTGTTGAAATTTTATCCCCCAGGACCTCAGAATGTGACCTTATTTAGAAATAAAGTCATACAGATTAATTGAGTTACAATGAGGATGTTAGGGTAGACCCTAAACCAAAATGACTTGTGCCCTTATAAAAAGGGAGAACTGAATACAGACACAGGCAGACATAGACAGAGGATGAGGGAAGACACAGGGAGGATACCGCGTGAAGATGGAGAATTGGAGTGATGCATCTATAGGCCTGGGGATGCCACCAATTGCTGGCAATTCTCCAGAAGCAAGAAGAGGCAAGGAAGGACACCCCTACAGCTTTCAGGGGGAGCATGGCCCTGCCGACACCTTGACTTCCAACTTCTAGCCTCCAGAACTGTGAGACAATAAACTTCTGCTATTTCAAGCCATCTGGTGTGTGGTGTTTTGCTTTGGCAGCCCTGGGAAACAAATAAAGATGGGAAGTCATTAATGGATTCTAAGCCAATGAATGACACACATTATGGTTGCAAAAGATGATGCCTGCTTTGTAAAGAGGATGTTGACGTGAGAAGAAGGAGGAAGACCAGCCTGGAACTCACGGGGTCCAGGTCTTAGATGATGTTGACAGAGACTGTGGTCATAACTGTGGAGATGGAAAGACATAGACAGATCTCTGATGAATTCTGGCAATCGACCCAATAGGATTTGCTAGTAGCTTGGATATGCAAATAGGGAGAGGGCTCAAGGATGGTCGAGTCCCTGAGAGTTTTGCTCTATCTTGCCAGTGATGTAGTCTGTTTCTAGCTGAGAAATATTCATAGTGCCTCTGAAATCCTAGCTCACCAATTTCACGGCACCATTTCATTTAACAATCTCTCTTATTTATTAACTTTAATAATGTTGTGGCATTTAGTTACCACACTCTGAGGGAAGCGATTATGCCAGATGATTTCACAAATAGTTATCTTCATACTTATATGAGTGCTCTATTTATTTTTTCTGATTACTGGTGCATTTTTGAACCCATTAAAGCCCCAAAGCTCTACCAATAGGCACCTACAAAAGGTTCTATAATCTTAAAGAAGAATTTAGTGTGTGGTTGTTGAGCTACTTAACTCCCCAGCTACACTACTGCTCATTGAGAGTTTAACGGAGGAGAAAATCAGAATGTATTGATTTCCTTCTATGCCCCTTGGAAGAGGCATTTCAAGTTGTTTTTGTAATGTTTGGGAGCACATACGAGAGTGCCTTTTAGAGTATTTGAGGAAATCCAAATCTGCAGGGTGAGCACACCACCAGCTTTTACTTGAGGCCTGGTTCTGTGTTGATGTAAAGTTGTGTGTGAGGAACTGGAGGCAGAAACAGATGGGTTAGCCCTTCTCTCCTGGGAAGTGTGTATATTCCAACCCCAGGTCAGAGTCAAGAACTGAGTTTTCCATGCTGACTCCAAGGACTATATCCCCGCTCTGTTAAAACCAGCCTGCATTTGCTCATAACTCCTTTCTGCAGTCTTGTATGTAAAAATTCACCAGCAAGAGTTCCTTATGGTTTTAAATCCCTCTACGCTGCTGCCAGACACCTCTTCTCTTTCTCCCATGACCGTTTTTCTTTTCTCATCCTCTCTTCCAATTAACTTAGATCAGAATATTACATTTGGGAGTCATGGGTATTCAAGATTACAGATTGCCCAAGCAATAATGGGTCCAGCGATCACAAGGCAAATTTAGTATGTGTCTGTAGACAAAGACACTCTGTTGGAACAGGGCACTGGGATGGGAGTGGCTGGACCTGGGTTTTACTTCTGACTTTGACAACCTCTCTGACCTTCAGGCTCTTTATCTATGAAACATGTGGGTGATGATCCATGCAGTGAAGTTCAGATGAAGTAATATACGTGAAAGGACTCTACACATGCTAAAGTGCTAGATGTATGTGAGGTATTCCTACTTGCAATGTCTAAAATAAAATAAGGAGCATCTCTGTGTACAGGCACATATGGTGTTTTTGGTTCCAGACCACTGCAATAAAGTGAGTATTGCAGTAAAACGAGACATAATCTTTTTTGCTGGTGGAAGGTCTTGCCTTTATTTTGTAAAAAAAAAAAAAAAAAAAAAATGCAACACTTGTCAAGCAGAATAAAACAAAGCACCATAAAATGAGGTATGCCTGTACTGACCTGGAAAGAATTGCAAGACTCAAAGAAGCAAAATGAAACACCAAAAACAGTATGTATGTTGTGATTTGCACTTATATGAATTTGTGTACAAAATCATAAGAAATATGTGTGCATTTGTGCCCACAGATGAATGTCGGCATGTAGAAAAAGACGGGAAGGATGTACACAGAACTGTGATGATGCCCAGACAGTAGACATGGTTAGTTGTGGGGAAGGAACAGGCTGGAGGAGGTTAAGGGGGAACTTTCGGGTATTGTACTCTCATATTGTGTAACGAGAATGTTTTCTGTGTGACTGTATCTACTGTAGAAATATAGTTCTATGGTATTAGAATTAGTAGGAGTAACACAGTGTTTTTGCATTACTAAGTTATAAAGTAAGACCAAATAAATTTTTTTAATTAAAAAATTACCATTAGCGGATTATGGTCAGCAGTGGAGGTCATGACACTACATCTCCTCTTTTGTTACGTATCTCTGTCACATTTTTTTCATCCATCTTCTCAGTCAGTCAGCAGCAAATACTTATTCAGTACTTGAAAGTTATATACTGTGCTAGGCATTGGGCCTCTCCCCCCAAATATAACGAAATGATCTTTCTGGGGTTGTCATCATCATAATATTTAAGTTCTGGGAAGTCCTGGATTGTAAAGGGAACAAAGATACCTAATAAGATGAAGATAAAATTATATTTAAAGACAGAGAATCATGGCCCATTCTCTTGATGACCTACTCACATTCATGTCCCCTCCTTTCCTGTAGAGATCTGTTTTGTTCAGGCAGTACTGTGTTCAGCCTCAGACGATGGACCACAATTGGTCTCAGCCTTTCATGAAATCCTGTTGTTTCCTTTCTTGTTCCCCTGGTAGCTAAGAGTATCCCTGAGACCTGGACTGACCAAGCTGTCCCTAAAGAAGCTGTTGCTTTCCCAAATTCAAGGACATACAGAGCTGGCACCTCTCCTTTTCCTTCTTCTTGTATCTTCATATGACATGACTCATTCTTATCTTTAAATACATCCCGGGAAAGCACAGATGACGAAAAGAAATCAACACACATTCTGAGAGAAGGGAACACACACTCCTGGAAAAACTAATTGACAAACAGAGACAACCTACTTTTGGAGCCCAAAGGTCCTATAAATATGAAGGTTGGAGTTGCAACAGCCATCTGGCTATCACAAAAGAAAGACCCAGAGAGTGGCTGAAGCATTGGCCTTAACGTTGAACCACCAAGTCAATGTCAACAAAGATATGTCTCCAAATAGCTTGTCCCGTGAAGAGGTAAACTGTTCTTTAAGGTGAATTGTATGTTAATTTCAGGTGAACGAGTCCCTAACTGATACGCAGTGCACTAAAAATATCTGTGTACACAACTGAGTATGAGAAAAAACAAACAAACTGGTAATTGCACAGCACATTTAAACCCAGGCTTACATAAGCAGTCCCCCATGGAACTGGTAAACTTTTGTAGAAAACAACGTGAGACCTAAGTTTGGAGAATATCTCTGATAGGAAGTTAGGAAGCAGAACAACATAGTGCCAGAGACCTGGATATGGTGCTCAGATGAATTCTAGTTAGGAAGACAGGGGCCGGGACACCCCCAGAGCTGTGTGGAAGAACCAGGCTGTGGGCAGGAACAGCGAGGAGCCATTCACTGGGTGGGGTTGTACTTAGTGTGACTGCTAGAGAGTTTCCCTTTTTCTTCTCTGCAGGTAGGGTTGCCAGATTTAAATCATAAAAATATAGGATGCCCATGGAAATGTGAACGGCAGATAAACCATGAATAATTTTGGAGTATAAGTATAGCCTATGCAATATTTGGGACATATTTATAGTAAAAAATTGTTCATGGTTTATCCGACATTCTCATTGACATGGGTATGCTGTAGTTACTCTAGCAACACTATTTACAGTTCTAGGGTAGAACTGTATTTCTTGATCTCCCTCTAGATCAGATAATTAACTAATTAGCCTCTTCCTTGGCTTCCTGTCTCAAAAGGAGTTTTGGTCCACCTCGTGCCTGGGACTGGAGGAGCTCAGATTCTACCCAAAGCTCTTTTCCGATCCAACAGGGAGGCCTTGGGAGTTGCTCCAGGTTTCATGACTTAGGTTTCTTCACCTGGGATTAGGCTAGTTACTGTCTAACATTTTGAAAATGGATATTTTGATCACTGATACGTGGAAAATGTTGAGTTCAGCATTCACACAAACTTTGAAATCGACGGGCAGGGCCCCACAGCTGCGTTCTAAGTGCATGTTAGGAACTGCTCATTAAATGTGAGCTGCTTCAAGTTTCACGAGTTAGCCAGGTAGGTGACAGGAAGGGGTCTGGAGACATCCAGGTATTCTCTCAACAGAGACACACATGTAGAGGTCCAATTAAGTGAGCAAATGAGCTCAAAACAGGACCTTTGGGCTCCAACAGTAGGTTGTCTCTGCTTGTTAATTAGTTTTTCCAGGAGAGTGTGTCCCCTTCTCTCAGTCTGTGTGTTGATCTCTTTTCATCATCTGTGCTTTCCTGGTATGCATTTAAAGATAAGAGTGAATCATGTCCTACTAGACACACTTAGACCCACTGTGAATTCTCTGGTGTGGGTTCTCTCATTCTTTCTCTAAATTTGGGTGAGGACTGGAAGCAGAGAGAGGAGAAGGAAGGCCTGGGCACCACAGGAGGGACAGGCAGGGATCGGGCTGGCTTGGCTCCGGTGCTTCAAATCAGAGCCTGGCCTGGGTCACAGCTCCCCCCAGGGTGGCTGGCAGTGCACTGAAAATGGAAAGCGGAGAGCGCCCTAGCCGTCTCAGAGCCAGGGATCCGCAGTGCGCCCGAAGCATCCTGGCTCCCCAGACCCTCTCACGTAAATCTCTGCCTGAATTAGAACGAGAGGAGATATTCAGCTTCACATTTCTGCCAGGCTTTCATTAATCCTCTAGACACCGGCAGGATCTGTCTCGCTTCCTCCTTTTCTTTGCCAGCAAAATGACACTTAACGAAGAAGGTATCTCCGAACACGCTGGTACATCCCTGACCAACTTTCATAAACATGCCCAGCTGTTTCCCCAAGCCTGGCTCTGTGTAGCCTGCAAATCACTGATTAATTTGCATACAGCTGCTCAGATCTGAGGCAGACAAGCTCCTGAGGAACATTCAGTGTTGCTGGAATGAAGCCTCTAATTTCCTTAAGTGAAAAGTCTCTAAAGCTGTTCAAATTGTCTGAGGAAGCTGCCGAGGCAGGACTCCTGGGCTTCCTTGCTGCCTGTCTGACAGCCCCATGGTCATGCTAAAAAAGCCACAAAACTGTACAATGTACATCACGCTCCATAGTCTTGGAAGTACCAAGCCTCGGTTTTACACTTTTTCTTGAGGGACTTTCGAACATTATTATTTTTTTTTTTATGCAAGGCACAAAAGGAGACCTTACACTGTCATAGTTGGGACCCTGAGCAAACAGACCAGGGTTGTAGGCCCTACTTCCCTTCTCAACTTGGGCCTGGGGCTGTGTCTTTACATGTAATAACTGAGTTGACCTCAAAAGGCCCTTGGGAGTATTCAATGAGATAATGTATTCAATAGTAAAAATGAAAGTGTTTTCATGGCCTATGTCCTCACCCACTCTGTAAGGGAGATGTGGGGTCCTTTGCCTGCTTTGGTTGTGCAAATTAGGCTAATGGGTGGAGAAGGCAGTTTGCAAAGGTCTGGAGGACCATCTGAAATTATATTGGAAAGGGAAGAGATTTACTCCTGGATGGAAATCTAACTGCAGACAGATGTGAGGAAGAGGCAGTGTGGCGGAATAGACTAAATACTGGAGAAAGCATTTGGGAATTTGGGAAGAGAGAAAGGAAGCAAAGGGTGTCTGACGTGCTCTGCCATGTGAGATACAAAGCAGAGAAAGAGGGGAAACAAAAGGAAAGAAAACATGTTGCTGTGGGTTATGAATCAACCTGATGGGAGATGTTCCGTTCTTTTTGAGAGTCGGAGCTGCCAAATTGTTCTGGGTGTGAAAACGACACGGCCATAGCTTTGTTTTATGATCATTATGAGGCAAGGTAGACGATAAGCTGGGAAAGAGGATCCAGGAAGAAGGTGGAATATCAGAAGAGCAGACTAGGCTAGATTGGACTAGAGATGAGCACTTCTTAGTGCTCGGTATTCCGCAAGATATTCAGCAACACCCTGAGAGGGTGGATGGTGGATAGAATTGGATCTCTCTTCTTATGAGTATCCTAATCTAGAATACGTTTCCTGTTCCTCTCTGACCAGCCACATTCTCCTCATTCGGTTAAGATCCAGCTCAGGTTCCGTCACCTCCCAGGTTTCCCCACCATTCTCAACTCCATTATTTCTGAAATTCAGATTTCTGACCCACAGCCTGTTCCACCATCTTCAAAGCTATCCACCGCTGCTCACGCAGCTTCACCATTCTGAGCTCAACTAGATTGTAAGCTCCTGTAACTCTTTCTCTTTTATTCTTGGTGCCAAGCACACTGCTAAAAACAAATAATCGCTATTGGATTGGAACCAAGTTGGGTTTCCGGGCATACCTTACTGGATGACTGGTATAAAACTAATGAGACACAGTAAAAATGAAAGAGGTATTAGAAAAGAAGTGAGATACATAGATAAACCACTCTGACAGAGGTGAGATGATATCTCGCTGTGGTTTGATTTGCATTTCCCTGATGATTGGGGATGTTGAGCACCTTTGCATTTGTCTATTGGCCATCTATATGTCTTCTTTGGAGAAATATCTATTCGGTCCTCTGCCCATTTTAAAATCAGGTTGTTGTTTTTGTATGTTGAGTTGTTTAAGTTCTTTCTGCATGTTGGATATTAACCCCTTATCAGATATAACATTTATAAATATCTTCTTCGTTTCGTAGGTTGCCTTTTCGTTCTGTGGATGGTTTCCTTTGCCGCGCATATGCTACTTTTGGTTTAATGTAGTCCCATTTGTTTATTTGCATTTGTTTCCCTTGCCTCAGGAGTTCATTTTAGTTTAAATAAGATTTTTATTATTGATGTATGATTTCCCAAATCAAAGCAAGAAAACAGAATCCCTAAGTAGCAGAAATCAAAAGTCCTACGTGACCCAAGAGTCGCCGAGGTGAGGTCCGCGTTTGACAGTGAGGAAGAAGAAATGTGGGCCAGAAGACAAACCGCTGAGCTGGCAGTCATCAAGGTATTGGATTTGTTGTGCTTTTAAAGAAACAAATCCAGAGAACTTGAAAAAAACAAAGATGTTCAAATGGTGAGGTCGGTGGCTGGCAAACCATCATTTTCCCATTTTCGTGGGGACAAACTGACATCAGAAAGACGATGCCGTTGGAAAAATAACCAGTTAAAAAATGCTGGTTTGGTCATTGGGAGAATTTGTCTTTAATGATATCTATCAGATGAAAAGTTATGAGATCCACACAGGAAAGAATGTGTAGTTCTATAACAAAGAAAATATTTTCTTTCCAGAAGAATTTTTCCAAGGTTTCTTTAAAAACCAACCCTTCTAGTACACTTGAATTTCAATTCGATTTTTAGATATTTGATTTACCCACACTTTTCAAGAACCCTTCAACTGCATAAGAACATATTGAAATGAAGGCAAAGCCAGGCCAGTTCAGTTTCAGCTTGAATTAGAAGTGACCAAAGTATCTGAAGGGTGCTATTTCTTCCAGATTCGCTTATATTTGACTTTATTTCTTTACCTAGCAGAAAATAATTTTTTAAAATTCTGTGTGACTTTCCACTACAGATATATATTCTTAGGTGTGATCCAGCTTTATCTTCTATTTTCTTATCTTCCTAAGAAGATGCACTTCCTCAAAACCAATTTACTTGGCTAATTCCTTCCTCTGTCATCTTTGTAATTATTTCCCATAGCACTTGGCCGAACAATTCTTTCTCTATCTTATGGTTTCATCTCGGCTGAAAGTTTGTGTCCGTACAGTCTGTTGTCATGGCAACAGCTGGGCTGTTACCAGCTCAATGTTATGGTTTTACTGAGAGAAAAGGAAAAGGGAAGTGAGCGAAAGTGAAGGAGAAATGTGGCCGTTCCCACATAACTGTTTTTAAGTAATTGATCTCATCACCACTGTCACAGTTAGTTCTTTCTGCATCATTCTCTCCTTGCAAGGACCTTGAATTCTACTAAATGCATTGTCTTCTGCACATTTAAAATTTATTTGATATGCATTGAGGAGAAAGCATGAGGTGTGGTCTAGCACAGGCACAGTCGTTTGTTAATTTGGGCCAGCGTTCCATAACTATGTGCTGAGCACCTGAATGTGTCAGACAATGGCAGGGCTCTCCTGGAGCCTGCATACTAGTGGGTGGGCCAGGCAGAGAACAAGTAAACGCCGACGTGAGATGATTCTGTGTGGTGTGAAGAAGAGAAAACAGTACTATACCAGAGTGATGAGGAAAGATTGGCTAGCGCACTTGGGACAGCCTGAAGAGTTGGCAGTAGAAAGATGCCTGGATGATGAGAAGGAGTAAGGCATGTGACTATTGTGGGAAAAGGCTTTCCAGGCAGAGGGAGCAGTCAATGCAAGGAAACTATGGCATGGGATCACTCCAAATTTTTTAAAGAAGAAAAATAGCTGGAGGGACTAGAGGGTAGTGAGCCAGGGACTGAAGGGCAGAAGAGGTTTCTGGGTCGGCAGGGGTTCAGTGACAGCTGGCGCACCAGGCTCAGCTTCATGGGTGTACGATCTGTGCAGTCGCGCGGGGCCTCGAAATCGGGATGTGGTTTAATGCTCTGCTGTTGCTCAGTGATTTTATCTTGAACTAGTGTTGTATGAAGTCTGAGACATGGCACATGTGTGCAAGCAGAGGCAGTCCACACTGTAGACCTGTCTGTTGCTCCATTTTGCATGTAGGGTTGTGATGGCCTATGAACACAGAATTCCAGTGGGCCCACGATGCTGGAGATTTCAGTGAGATGCAAAGCGAGTACAAGTTCATTGTGTTATATCAACAACTGAGGAACAGCTCAGAGTGGCCAGGAACTGCGTTGGAATCAGAAGCACTTGCTTCGAAAGCAGGAAGGAGGCAATGACCTTCTAAGAAACACTGTGGGTCAAGGAACCATATCATATCTGTTGTCACTCACGCTGCTCCTTCCCTGTATTAGCCAATCCCTGACACTGAAAATGGTGACCTAGACGGAAAAAGAAAGACAGGACACTGTCCTTTCCGTCCTTTCTTACCCAGCAGTCAGCCAGGAGTAGAGAGTGCTGGTAGACCGTGCAGGTATCTAGCAGGGAAATAAAACTTCACATACTTTTGTGCAGAGTTTCCACTATTTTGCTAAAAATGAAATACATATACATGTATGAGTTACCGAATACAGACTGTATAATTTTTGTGATTTCACATACAAACTAAATACTTTTATATTTGCATTAACACTGACATTGCATAATATAAAGATGAACAGTCAAGTTCATGCTAATAGTTTAAGTTTTTCATTTTCCATTACTGAGAGTGGCATTAAATAGCAAATAGAAAATATTATTATAGGTTGGGGAGCAACTGTGGAGGAAAGGAAAAAGCCTTATATTTTAGTGCATTTACCAGCACTCACTCTTTTTCCTACTTTTTGAACGAAGGTTATCTTAGTCCATTTGGGTTGCTATAACAGAACAGTATAAACTGAATGGCTTATAAACAACATAAATTTGTTTCTCACAATTTAGGAGGCTGGGAAGTCTGATATTAAGGCACCTGTACATCTGGTGTCTGGTGAGGACCCTCTTCCTGGTCTACAGACAGGTGGCTGCCTTCTTGCTATGTCCTCACAAGGTAGAAAGTACTAGGGAGCTCTCTGGCACCTTTAATGAAAGCACTAATCTTATTCAAGAAGGCAGAGCCCTCATGATCTAATACCACCCAAAGGCTCTACCTCTTAATCCTATCACCTTGGGGGTTCGGATTTCAACATGAATTTTGTGGGGGACACATACTTTCAGTCCCTACCAAGGGGCCCTACATTTTAACTCATTGAACTCCACAAATTATGTGGCTGGCCAGAGTGATAATGTAAGTCACAGGAGAAGAGATATTATTCCAGATAAGAATTTGGAAATTTAAGTATTTATCATTTCCAAGCCTTGATTTCCTCAGCTCTAAAATATCCCATCAATGAGGTTGTAATGAAGATTATTTCATAGGGTCCTGCACATCCCTCACTGGGCAGAACCCTTAATATTTGGCAGGTACTCAATATGTGGTTGATGTGGTGCTTATGAATGTACCCTGTAAAATATGATGTTCTCTATGAATGTGATTTATCCTAGGGCTGAAAGATGGGAATGGCCTTCTAGGTGAAACAATCTTTACATTTCCATAGAGAAATTCTTGCTTTAAAGAAACTTCAGAGAGAAAGCATACAGCTAATATTGACCCATAATACCTTGGCTTCCGGAAAGCATTTGACAAATTATTTTATCTTCTTTTGTGGAAAAGGAGAAACATAGGCTAGATGGTAAATCCGATAGATTTGTATCAGTTCAGATATTAGACTCAGAGAGTTTGATTAATAGGTTGTGGTAGCATGGATCCAGCGATATGCCAGAGACTTTGTTGCTGGCTCTTTCCCACTTAATATTTAATCCAGTGCCTTCGTGGAAAACATATCAGGCATCATTGCCAAATACGTTGTGTTAGAAAGAAGAGCTAAAACTTTAGGTTACTGATGCACAACTCAAAATTATTGTAATAGACTGGCATCAAGAACCAAATCTAATAGAATGGAATTTAATATGGAGAAAGTTAATAAAAAGTAAAATGAGAGGATGAAGTATCCTAGGCTTACAAGAGTATCCTGTGACAAAGGGCTAAGGGTCAGAATGCTGAGTCATTCAATAAGCATGCATTGTTGCTTAATAGCAACAGCAAGTGTCAGTCAACAAGCTGGTTGCTATGAGGAACATGAAGGTACTAGGAACAGGGAATTCAATGGTGAACATCGCAGATACAATACCTAGCCATGAGAAGTCACCATAGAGGGCAGGCCATACTGATGTCAAGTGAAAATGAACTTCATTCATTAGTTTGTTTAGCTCATGAGATTGTAGACTTACTATATAGTCTTATTGGATATGAGGACTTATATTTAGTTCTTGGAAAGAATATTCCAAGGTGTTTCCAGAGGAGGGTGCTTTGGATAGTAAAATTTAAAAAATGTTGTCACATGAGAAATGAATGGAATGATTGAGGATTTCCCATTGATACTGCTATTGCAATGGATGATAGCTGATTATATTAAAATCAAAGCAAAACAACAACAAAGTGTCTGAATCAGCTAATTTTGCATATTTGACCTAGAAAAGGCACTTGGGAGATGCTCAAGTGTTGTCTTTAAATACTTAACAGACTTTTATGTGGAAAATAAAATTAGGCTTTCCCTGTGTTGAACCTTATTTAAAATTTAGACAAATGAGTAGATGGTATAGGAAGAGGAATTTCGTTTCGATGTACAGAAAACCTTTGTGCTGAGACTTGATCCTTCATTGGAATTGTCCTTTCTGGGCCGGAATGGCCATTTTTCAGCAGTGATACTGGATTAAAGATTGAACCATAGAACTTCTATAGTTCTTTCTTATGTTAAGATTTCCCAGTGCTGTTTTGGAATGTAATGTAATTCAACAACAATTTTGGCCCCTTCAATGTGGCAGCTGCATTGCTAGGAACCCCAGAAGTTATGCAAGCACTCAAAAACAAAACAAACAAAAAAACACTTTTGCCTTCCCCAAACTTACAGTCTACATGACTAACCAAACATATTTAAGCAAAAAAGGTATCCTAGACACTTGAGTTAAATTTTGAATGAGGTGAAGACTTTAGTTTTAGAAATGAATCAGGAAAGTGAAAGAATAGAGAAACGTTGAGCTACAATATTCTTATAAAAAATTGGCAGGTGTTTAACTTTACTACTGATGGAAGTAGGTCGTGGGTTGCCTACCACAAAATGAGTTTCAGGTAAAGCTAAAAACAAAAGACTTTAAAATATGTGCTTCTATATGCCATGTTGGGTATGGAGGGGATGCAGAAGGGAGGGATTGTGGACAGGGCTTTGGGGACTTTGTCTTCCAGAGATGCCCAGTGCTTACCACACCCGCACCCCTGTCTGACAGTGCCTCACACATACACCTCGGTTCCTGGCACCACACAACCCTGGCATCCTGACTTCAGAATCAGGATGAGGACAAGTGCAATGTGGGGTGGGGTGGTCTAAGTGGGGGTTGGTGTGAGAGCTGTGGCCAACGTGGGCGCTCTGTGGGGAAATGACCAGCTGGTCTCAACATGATTTTTTTTCCTCTTTTCAAGTGTGAATATGAAACACAGAAGAGCCAGCACAGTAAGATATGACAGAAGCCTGGCGGGAAACGGGTTCCACGAGGTAGCAGAAGCAACGTGGTGGAGAGCAGGGAGGACCAGCAGAGCAAGGCAGGAGTAACATTGCCAAGGATGCTACAGATGGAAAGTAGAAATGGGGAGGCTTTTGTTAAGGGCTGCAAAGACCAGCATTACCGAAAGAGTATAGTTGGGGAAAATGGAGGAAGTGCATCTGTGCCAATCAAGGGCCGAAAAGACTAATTTCCCAGAATCCACTGCCCTCTTTAAAAAAGGTCGAAATGGCCTCTGTGTGGCACTCCCACACGAACACTCTCTCCTAGAGAAGATGAAGTTCCCACCGGGGAGGGAGCGTGCGCGGGTCCCTCCTGCACGCGCTCTCAGTTCTCAAGGTCTTGTCCACAGTCACACCGACCTCCAAGCGTCTGCACTCCCCTCGGCTGTGACAGGGTGACAGGCTCATTGTGACGTGCTAATACTCTCTGCTGACAAAAGTGTAAATTGTGAGGGTGATTTCGGGACTGAGGACGGCTGACCGTGGGACCTGGGTAGAAGGCTTCTAATCATTTTCTATAAATAACTCAACTTCTTTCGGGTAGTAATGATTTTCTGTCTCCCTCGGCAAAGCCTGAACTTGAACCAAGAAGCAAACTGTTCTGGCTCTTTCCATGGGTCCACTGACTAACAACAGGAGCAGCCCGTGATCGGTATGGATGGTTAAAGGAGAAAGCATTGTTTTCTCTTGCCACTGATGAGTTTTAAATAAATGTGATTCCTAGGCTTTAAATTAGAGCTGCATCGCAGCTCTGGCGGAGGGGTACACAGAGTCCCAGGTTCTCTGCTCCCAGCCCAGGGGCAGGGAGAGCTGTTCTGCGTTCCCCCACCCCCCCCAACAGACCGTCTCAGCCCGGCTGCACCCGAGGGGGTGAAATCTCCGCAGACGCTCAACACGCAAGGCAAGGCCGGGTCTATTAAAATCCTATTAACTGGCTCACAAACTTCCCATTTTCACACGCACAAAAAAACTGCCAAGTTGGCCTGTTGGTTCATTATTTTTATGTGGAGAGAGGCTTCTTTGAGGAGATCATAAATACAATTTCTGTCAGCCAATCAGACTGTTTCCGACGAAGGGAAGAGCACAGGCGCATTCAGAGGGGTTAAGAGACGCTGTAGAAGATGAAAGCTGAGCGTGCTCCTGTGCGTTGTCTGGTGTGAAGAGATACTGTGGGGCACAGACTATAAAAATATCTGCACAAACCCGGGCCCCTGGACCCTCTGCTCCGGGAGCAGAGACAAGCCTTCAGCGCGCAGGGTAGGAGATGAGGCTGGAGAGCAGTGAGCGCCCAGCATCTGTAGGGTATCAGCACCCCTCACCAGAAGAACCGAATCTTCCAAGTGGCCTGTTTTTTTCAGTGAATCTAGGACATTTAAGGCTTAAGGTTGCATCGTGAGTGATCTGCGTTTTCACTGAGATCTCTCTCAGTTCCAGAACGTTGAGTCCAGGGAAGAATTATGGAGGGAGAGGGTCACAGAAGACAAAGCGACTTTCTGTAATTGCGAACCAGGACCCCTTCTCTTGGGTGTTGGATCAATGGGCATTCACTGAGATTTATTGATAGGCCAAGGCGATCAGCTAAGAACGGCTGGGTTTTCACTTCTGCTTAAAGAATGGCAGAGGATTTGGCGACTACAGTTCCAGTCCTAACTCCTCCTCTGGAGCAGGGTGTGAGTTTGGTGAGAAAACCTACCTTCGTGCTTTGAGACTTCAGAGGACAGAATGGAAGTAATGACAGTCACAGGCCTGTGTCGGAGGCCTGCTACCTGAGTCCCTCTTGACTCCTGCCACAGGGGGAGTATTCTAACCTGATGGATGAGCATGGTAGCTGCTCTGGTGCCTGGTCCAGGTCCTCCCTTTAAGAGAAGACACTTGTACCCCAATTGCTGGGAGTGTTAATTACTGACAGCTCACAGTTGTGTCCTTCTTAGGAATTGTCCCTGGTTATGCTCCTTCCCCAGGCATAGCCTTTATCCAATGACTTTTGATGCCAGGGTACAAAGTCCCCAGCTTCTTACCTCAATTCAGGACAACTCTGAATTCCCATCTCAGCTCCGGAGCTCCCTGTGGAACTGGGGGAGGCCTTTGTCACACCTGCACCAAAGTTCCACTTCTCTTTCTGCCCAACTGCTTTTGTCCTCTGCCCCTCCCCCATCACACCCAAAGGGTGACCCTGAAATATCCTCCAATAAACTTCCTGCATGTAGATCTGTGCTTCCAAGTCTATTTCTGAGAGGACCGGTCTCAGAGAGTGAGTCTAGGGTAGTGACTATGAGTTATTTATTATACAGCTGGGTCATTGTTTTTAGGTAAGTTATTTAATTTAACTTGCACTTTTCAATAAGACTAAAGGAAGGTTTAAGATATGCTTACTATAAAGGGTCATGTGTTAGAAAGGCTTAGCCATGCTCTCATATAATTTCAAGAACCACCATGCAGCAAAAAGATGGATTTTGTTAGGACCTGAGAACATTCTAGAACTTTTAAAATCACATCTGTCACCCGCATGTCAGGTTTCTGTGTTAAGTTTGACTGCTTGTTTATTAACTGTTATGTCATCCTTAGAAAGAAATTTTTTCTTTCACTGCCCTAGCTGGTAGAGGGCAGCCCCAACAACCCTCTCCAGGGCGGACTGGAACTCTGCACATTTGAGAATTCCAGTCCCCCCTCTGTATTCTGCTCCATCCCCTCCCCCCACAAGAAAGTTGAGGAACTTCATTTTCTTTGTTTCTTCTCTTGCTGAGATAGTTCTACACTGAGACAACATTGTTTCCAGGGAGACAGTGAAAAGCAAAAGTTAACTAAAAAAATCTAAGGAGAGATGTTGACTGAGCACATGGGATGCTTCTGTTTTAGAGAAAGCAGAAATATCTCCGCGGTGTATGGGAGTAAATGGAGGACTTTTAACAAGACCATAATGAATATTCAAAGATCTTCATAAAAGCAGAAATATATTTATTTAACGATTACAATAATTGATTAGTTTTTGCCATTAGGAAATCTGTTATTCATTAGTTAGAAAAAAATACTGCACATCTAGGGGCCTGAAGTAAATGACAGATGATACATTTCTTACAGAGTTAAAAGAGAGCCACCTTCTTGAGGTGGCCCATACATCCCTTTAATAATGCTTGCCATTTACTATAGGAAACTATTCTATTCTCTCTAGCTCCTTTTATTTCTCTCAATGCTGCATAATTTTTGGACTCTTAAAAAGAGATCAAAGATAGTCAATATTATCGCACATTGCTGTGTTCCTTTATATTTAAATCAGAATGGAGGATTATGTGGGACTATCACGTATGGTCTAATCACTATTGAAAAAGGAACTGGAGAGACTGCAGGTGCGCAGATCAGCATGTGAGTGGGCCAAGAGAGTACCAGGGAAGTGATAGACTAAGGGGGAAATTGAAGTCTAGACTAACAGGAATGGAAAGTGAGGACCACAGGACAAGACGTTTTTAGTTATCTGAATATGTCAAATGCGTGTTCATACAACTGCTTTCCCCTCAAAAAAAGCAACAAAATGACCCAACCCCCCGAACGTTGAATTACTTACTAGTGATAAGAAAGGCAGAAAAAAAATAACTTCTCGTATCTTATTTTGCTGTGTGTATACTTAAATAACAGCTATTATGGGCAGGAGGCCAACTGCCCCCAGCCATGCTAGGGCTGTCTGCATTCCAGGAAAAACAGGGCAACCAGTGGCCACTAGAGAGCAGCAGAGAGCTACTCCTAGATAGGCTCTGTTCTTAGGTGGGACGCTCCTTATGGAGGGACTTCAACTCATAAGGTGCCCTCCTCTATCCATTCCACCGTGGGAGAGAGATGGGCCTTTCTGTCGTTTGAGGAAGGTTTTCTGATCAAGGATAAGACTGTTCCAAGACTGAACTCAGCTGGGTTACTATTCAGAGAGTTTTAGCTGTAAAAACCTCTCTGAGCCTCAGTTTTCATCCATCAGTTGGGGATGATAATTGCACTTAATTCATAGAGCTGTGAGCACTAAGCATGAGGATACTAGCATTCATCAGTCACTCGATAAACATTGCCGTCACAAAACGAATCGTTATTCTTCTCTGTGACTGGGCTCTTTCAGGGAGTTTGGGAGACCTCTTCAGGACAGATTTTGCAGTCAGTCAGCACTGTTACCTTCTGAGGGCAGAAGCAGGTTCACCATGGGCCTGGCCACAGACCTCCTGCTGCAGGCAGTTCCTCCCATAGAGCATTTCACAGGGAGGCACTGGCTCCCTAAAGAGGATAGAGCCATTTAATATAG
This sequence comes from Tadarida brasiliensis, assembly GCA_030848825.1. Classification (NCBI taxonomy): domain Eukaryota; kingdom Metazoa; phylum Chordata; class Mammalia; order Chiroptera; family Molossidae; genus Tadarida; species Tadarida brasiliensis. The sequence continues at coordinate 231,329,374 of CM061257.1, read as the reverse complement.
AAATGAGTGAGAGGGAACTAAGTCTTAAAGAAGCCCCTTCCTAAATGTGATATTCCTCTGGAAAGTAGGGAAGGCTGATTTGAAATAGTGAAATTAGAAAATATGACTTCATTAACTTTAAACCCAATGATCACTTTAAGTGGGCAAGAACGAGTGAATTAGAAGTGTTAGAGTCATTCTGTTCCGAAAACGTTGGTTTTTAAGGAGGTTAATATTATTGTGGTAAAGGTGAATCTCAAATTGGCTCTTTATTGAAATGTTCCAGTAAAAGTAGGCTTGCTGAGCCCCTGCTCCGGGCACGGGATTGTGTCGGACCCGTGGGGAGAGTCAGACTGTGGAAGAAGCAGTTTAGGAGCTAGTGTAACAGCAGCTAGGGCAGTGGGCAGAGGCAGACCCAAGACACTCAACTGTCCCTGTTACTTCTTGGTGGATTTTTCTGCCCAGAAAAGTAGCGGGAAGATGTAGCTCACCAAAGTCTTCCAAAGAATGAGTCATAGGGTTACAGCTGGAGTCACGGTGCTGAAACCATCTTTCTTTTGTTCACACTCCGAGGGGCGTCATAAATATCACCAACTATTGACTTCCCACTACCTGTTTCTCTTTTTCTCTGGTTAATGATGCATCCAACTCGGCCTAATGGACAAAGCTACTCACTAATCACCAGGACAGACAAATAAACAAAAATGATCTACACTAAAAGCCTAATGTGGGGAAAATAAATTAGAGTTTTGGTTGAATTGAGCTAAATATAAGTCAACGGTGGGATGTGGCAGGCAAAAGAAATAATGCAATCTGAGATTGCTAATGCAGCGTCTGGAAGGAGGGAAGTGTTAGACCCGTGGCCCTCAATTATGTTATAGTCACTGATTTTCTGAGAATATGTAAGCTAGGAAGCTCTTCTCAGAAAAAGCCATGTACATAGAAACACCTGAATAGATTATTATGGAGAAAGTGTTCTTACCTAACCACCATAAGCTGTTAATATTTAATGTCATTCTGCACTTCCTATGTACTAAGCACTCTCCATGCCCATGAAAGGTAATCACTCCCTGTTCTCTCAACTTACCTGAGAGCAGGTAGGTGAGTGGATTCACTCAGCACAATGACTCTAAATGACCCTAAGTCAAGGTTACCATGAACTCCTCCCATGATAGATGAGGAAATTAGTTCACTTTCAATGACTCATAAACTACATGCTACCCTTTTTACTTTCTGTTTTTTATTGAGAGACTCAAGTTTTTTTATTATAGTTCATTACAATTAAAATAATAAATACTTATAATGAACGAATAAAACTGTAATAAACTATAATAGTATATAATAAAACTAAATGCTATAATAAACTATAACATAATACTATAATATAAAACTATAATAAAATATTTTTTTTCCAGAAATTAAGATATTTATATTCAGTCTTATAACCAAATTCAAAATAGCTATCTAGAATAATCTTTTGCTGGGAGAGTTCAAGGTCTTTTCATTACAAACATTTGTCCATTTGTGATTTATTTTGATTTTCATCTTGATAGAAGAATAGTGTAGTTATGACATATTTTTAATTTTTTTATTTTTATTTTATTTTTTATTAATTTATTTTTGTTACAGATGTTTCTCCTTCTTCCCCCCTAGACACCCTCCTCCCGATCCTGTACCCCGGCTCACAGCATTGTTGTCTATGTCCATTGGTTGTGCATATATGCATATAAGTTCTTTGGTTTATCTCTTCCCTCCCCCCAGACCCCCTTCTCCAAGGTTTGTCAGTCTGAACCCTACTCCTTTCAATGTCTCTGGTTCTATTTTGTTCATTATATTCCACAAATAAGTGAGATCATACAGTATTTGTTTTTCTCCGATTGGCTTATTTCACTTAGCAGAAGGCTATATACTGATTTATTCTTCCTGAATCCCTGAATATTATAACTTTTTTCCTATTGTTGTTGTAAAGAATGGAAACTGACTTGGAGAAAGTCCTTGGATCACATGTTTCTTTATTTCCCAGAATTTAGTAGACTTGATCCACTCCTTCTTTTCTGCAATCTATATTTGAATAAATCTGGGACTACTTTTGGAATTTTAATAACTTACTTACTTAGAATGAAGATATACTCTTTCATGTCTATAAATGTTCGGTAGTGCATGATCACATAGCTACATATGTGAGTTATTTCAGTTCAGGAACATTGTCTTCCATCACGTCTTTGAACACTGTATATACAAAGGCTACTCTGTTCTCTTTCTCTTCAGGGCCAAATAGCTACATATTGGGTCTCTACTGTGGATTCCCCACGTAGACCATTTTCTTCTGAGTGCTTTGAATTTTTTCATTTTGTTTTTATTGTGGGTGATTTTTTTTAAAAGCCAGCACTACTTTTATTTTCCCCTGCAGTGCTCATTTAGCTTTTTGCTGCTCTTCTGTTTTAATTCCTTCTTCCTTTCCATCGAAAACTGTTTTGTTACGTCCTCTCACCTGAATTGACAGAGTACTTGTTTCTACAATTTCTTTGAGAATATGAAACATTACAGCTGAAATATTTCTTTTCTTTCTTGGAAGTAAATCTTCCGAAGGTTGTTTCTTTATTGTCACGGACATGGTCTTTTCTTTTCTTTTTTGTTGTTGTCCTGTAGACCTTCTTGCATGTGTCTCTTCCCCCTCGTTTCAAAGTTTTTACTCATCTCGGAGTGTTTACAGTTCCATCCAGATCTCCCTTCTGATTCCCCCAAACTCAACTTAGATTTATCTTGGTTTGCGTCTTTGTTTTCTTGGGCAGTGGTTCAAATATTTCCTTAGGGCACAAGCACGGAGGGTGGGAAACCATATTTGGTCATTTTTTTCGGGTTCTGTCATTTGACTGCTTGATGTCCATATGAGCAAGGTTGGGAGATCAGAAACTGAGAGGAGGCACAGTGGTCAAACATAGCTAGAGAAATATCACTAATTCCTGACCCTACTTTTTGGTTTTGGAGGAGAATTTAACCACAAACTTTCCCTCAGAGCTTTTTCTATCAGTTTCTCTATTGTTTTGAATTATTTTTTTCAACACACACACACACACACGTGTGTGATGTATATAATGTGTGTATGCCTATGCACGTGTATGTATATGTGTATATATGTATATATACACATACACACAGAGAAAGGGGGCAGAGAGACAGAGGACAGGAGAGGAGAGAAGATTTAGCTGAATTATGATAAATACTTTATGCTTAGGTTGAAACATATCTTATCCCTTTATATATGTTCTGTACAATGCCTAATTCAATGCCTGATTCAGTGCCTTTCTTAAAGTAATAGTAGTACTAGTTTATGGTGGTAGTTACAGTAACCATATATGGACCACTGAATATGAACTAAACATTTTACTAAGCATCTGTATAGAATTTTTTCTTTTATATTCTCAACAATCTTAATGAGATAATTACCATTACTGTCTCATTTTATATACTGGACAAATTTAGCAGAGGCCACAATTGTCACTAAACGGAGTCCAGTGACTCAGACCCGGGACTGCCTGACCCCAAAGCAGCAGCTCTCAACCAACACGTGTACCTTCAGGTAGGAGGACGGATGCTCCAAGGTCCCCTCTCTCTTTCCATTTTGTTCAAATGCCTTCATGAACCAACTTTCTGATCTTTCCCATCCAGCGAGTGCCTGACGGCCTCAGTCCTCAAGGAGCCTGGTCCAAACAGGGCGGCTGTTCTCCTTTAGTGAGTGACCACTGGTCCTTCTTTGCAAGAAGGAAGTCGATTTGAACTCTCTCGATGAAAAAGTTGAAGACCACTTCATCATTTCTTAAAATTTAAAATGGCATTCAATGCAAACGTCAGGCCTGTAGGCAGCCACGGGGGCTGTGGCGGGGAGCTACATGCTCTCCGCTGACCACGGAGAGTCTGGACCTACAGCTCTGCCCTGGGGCATGGGAGGGGACTTTGGACCCCGGCTGGCAGTTTGCCAGGAAAACTTTATCTTACTTGATTGATTCTGCTTTCTTCAGCGTATTGTTGAGCGACAGGAGGCAGTTTCGGCTGGCTATCCTCCACACTGGGCAGAGGAAACTGAGGAAGATAGAATGAGCCCATGCTCTTGGAAGGATGACATCTCGCTGGACACATTTCGGAGTGTGCTTCATTATAGGGAAAGGAGATGCTGCATTGTTCTCATGTTTTTTGTTATAATTTCAGAATTTTTAATACAGAAAGTTTAGGAAATGCATAAATTCTGTCATGATTCCATTATCCAGAGGTATCCACGTTTCTATTTTGATGAATCCAGTGTTTTACTACTTGTACATTTGTGTATATTATATTGACCTAATAGGGACAGATCCTTTAAAACAGTGATATGTATCAACTAATTTTGTCAACTAATTTTATTTTGCAGCATGCTTTTTAATGGCTACCCGGTGTTCTGTTGTATGGGATGGTTACTGTTTCCTTTACCAACGAGGGGCCTTTTCTTGGGTCAGTTTAAATCATTCATGCTGAGAGACAGGATTCTGACCAAGAGCCTCAGAGACATAAGCCACGTTTCTCAGACCTTGGCTTTATCCCTTTGACCTTCCCATTGCATTGAATTCCAACACGACCTTCAAGGCAGTGTTGCCCTGGCACCTTCAAAGAACTAGGTTTTGCCCAGGATGTTGGTATTGTAAGGGTAGACAGGGCAATTCATGTGTGCAGATTGAAGTCTTTAAGAGATCAAAGCATTGAAAAATGGAAAATCAATTCACCTAAATCCATTAAAAAGAAGAAGAAAAACAAGAGAGGGAGAGAGAGAGGGAGGGAGAGAGGCTGACCTATGGAGAGGGAGAAGAAGGGAGAGGGAGGGACTAAGACTTCACTTGTTACTTGGAACTTCCTTTAAGCTCTCACAAACTTGGGAATCAAGGCTCTGTACAGGGCAGCACATAGTGGTGATATTAATAATTGAGGGCAGATAATAATAGAAATAATTGCTATAGCACTTACTAGAGGTGACATTCAATCCTCACAGTAACCCTTGGTGGTAGGTTAACCATTATAACTCTATTTTACAGTGAGGAAGTTGAGGTACACAGGGAGGGAGAGTAGTGCTCCCCACAATCGGAGTAGAAGAGTGTGACCAGCCCCCTTGGCACCGATGGGGACGAGGAGTGTGCTTCAGTGGAACTAACCAGATAGTTCACCATGCCTAGAGCTCTTATGTTCCCAGGACTGAACACCCTCCTGCCGTCTGCCCATATGGCCTGAGATTCCAGCTGCTCTGGGCATGACAGCATCATGTCATTCAGAAATGGGGACCAAAACACCTGGCATACTCCAGGAAACCTTGAACATTGCCCTGAGGGAACAATTGAAGAATTATTCAAGGATCACTTTTTAATAATTCATATACTTCTGTTCCCTTTCAGACTCTTTGACCCGTCCCTCTCTTCCTCCAGAAGTAATTCTCTTTGAAATAAATGAGCGTCTCAAGTTCATGCTTTGATTTCAAAGTGGCCACTCATTCTAGTAGCAGGTAGATTTTGAAAGGACTGCCTTGACACTGGAGACCACAGAGAAGGAAGGTTGCTTTGATGAGGAAGTTATACCTGTCCTTGAGGGTGGTGTCTGTGGAGACTCTCAGAGTGTGTTGAGAGAGATGCAGGGAGCTGGAGGTGTGGTTAGGTCTAGGCTCATCCTATTTGAGGTCCTAAAGCTACCAGCTGTTAGACACTTAGTAATTAATGCAAGTGAAAAGGCTCAGAGGGCTGGGAGCCATCCTGTCTCCAGTGGGTCAGGCAGGTGGGGTTTCTTTGTGCAACTGGGCAGTGGCTGTGGGATGGAAGACCATTGTAAAAACTAATCAGAAAGAATATATGCACCCCTATGTTCATAGCAGCACTATTTACAATCGCTAAAATCTGGAAACAGCCCAAGTATCCATCAGTAGATGAGTGGATAAAAAAGCTGTGGTACATATACACAATGGAATACTATGCAGCTGTAAGAAAGAAATATCTCTTACCCTTTGAGATGACATAGAGGGACCTGGAGAGTATTATGCTAAGCAAAATAAGCCAATCAGAGAAAGACAAATATCACATGATCTCACTTATTTGTGGAATATAATGGCCAAAATAAGCTGATGAACAAAATAGACCCAGAGACATAGAAGTAGGGATCAGACTGACAAACAGGGAAGAGATGAACCGAAGAACTTATATGCATATATGCATAATCAATGAACATAGACAACAATACTGTGAAGGGGGGGCGAGAGTGGGGAGGAGGGTGTCAATGGAGGAAAAAGGAGGAACATCTGTAACATAAATAATAAATTAATTTAAAAAATTGATTATAGCATCATTACCTCCAGAACTCTCAACAAACCAGGATACTATGGAAAGGGTATTTTGTTTAGTTGCTTTTTCTAGTTTACAGAAATTTAAGCAGAAAACTATATTTATTTCAATCCGTATTGAAACCCTTTCTGAAATCAAGGGCATTATAGGAATCATAAATTGGTCTTGGTCTTCTCCTTGAAAATTTATAGAACCTGAGGGCCATCGTTCTGAATTTGATTTTCTTTATGTAGTAATATGGTTGTCGAGGGTTAAGATAAATGGCTGATTGTGTACAAATTCCAGATTATCCCTGAGAACTGAGATTACAAATAGTTCCTGACACAAACCTGATTTGCTGCCATTTCTTCTTTAAGGCAATGTGGTCTGAGAGAGCGGAATAAGCTTGGGATGCAGAGACATAGCCCAGCTGGCCAGTCCAGTCCCTGCTCTGCCAGAAATGACTGTCTGGGGGACTGTGGAGCAGCAGCCCCCTTGACCCCAGGTTCTTCTTCAGGAGTACTTGCACCAGAAGACTTCAAGGAGTCTCCTAGCAGTAAAATCAAATGATGTATGAGTTAAGGGATCGGAAAAAAGAAGGATGGGAGAAATGGAGGGAAGAAAGGACAAAAAAAGAGAGGGGAGGTTAGGGATGGAGAGAAGTGGGAAGGAAGGAAGGAAACAAGGAAGGAAGGAAGGAAACAAGGAAGGAAGGAAGGAAAGAAGAAAGGAAAGAAGGAAGGAAATAAATAGAAATTAGAACAGTTCAAATTAGTTGGGCCTCTCTTATCTGTCTGTGGCAGGGGCAACCCTATCCACTGCATACATGTTCAAACCTCTCATCCCTCTGCTTCTTAGTGGGGCCGAGTGCTTTGATGATCAGCCAACTCTCTGGTTGGAGCAGAGTAGACATCTAAAGATGCAGAATTAAAAGTGGCTGAGAAAGACTAGATGTATCCTTATTAGGAAGGGCAACAAGCCAAATCTGGAAAAGTAAATTTCTGGGGAAGAGATTGTTGAACAGCTGCTGGGAAGATTTGGGGGAATTAGATGCACAAAGAGGATATTGAGGGAGTTTCCCTATGCGTGTCACGAAGACATAAACCATGTTTCCACTCGGCAAGACTTCAATTTAAGTTGCTTCTTAAAGGTCTTTACATGTTCAACTTGCATCTTCCTTGAGCATCACAGAATGCCAACGCCAGCCCCATTTTATCCATGTTATAGGAGGTTTTTCTGGGTGGGAATGGAAGGAAGTAGACCCATCCAAACTATCATGGAGCATCCAGACAATACTTCAGTTGTTCTTTTTCAGGAGTAGACTTCAAGAACAATGGAGCTGAAGGGAAATTCAGAATTACAAAGACAGGAGGACATTTTAAAATGGTGAGCAGGGGATGGCAGGCATTAGTGGCTTGTGAAAAAATTAAGTTTGCAGCTGCTATAGCTGTTGCTTTGTTCTTAAAGGAGGAATTTACTTCTGTGGATGGCCCACTTTCTTTGTTCAATGCTGAAAATTCCAATGGAGGAGGTCATCTCAGGAGTGATGGCAGGAATTGACAACAGAGTGGAGCAGAGACTCGGTGGAGGTGGAGCTGAGTGAAAGAGCCCTGGGGTTGAAATGACCCCCCTTGAGATGCTTGACAAAGCTACTGAGCACAGTGGCAGGAGCCGGGCTGCCATTCCTGTCCCACGTGGCTGCTTCGGGCCACCGTATATTGGAGACCAGCCAGAGGGGTGGGTAGAAGGCATCCAGGACTTTTCTGACTTGCTCCTTTTTTTGGTTCTCTAGTGATTTGAGGGTCCTCTTCAACGGTGAGGGTATCTAACCCAGTTAAAAACTAACAGATCGCTGTGGGTAGATGACAATTAAAATGAGATAAAGTCATTTATAAACATTGTTCTAAATAAGGATGCCCCAGCTGTTGGCTCTTTTGAAGGCATCAGCTTGGCCGTCAGCATAAGTGTTTATTGCTCTGTACTCAAGTGTTCTCGTAGCTACCTCATTTTCTCCCCTGGAATTCTCTGTAGGTTTTTTATTTCAGTTAAAAAAAAAAAATTCTGCTTCCAGAAAGATTATTTGAGATGGGAGATGTTCTGAGGAGTGAAGATCAGCAGACTTTATGTCCTCTAATATAGAAATTATTGAGGAGAAAATAAAAACCTCCCTTGCACATTTTCTCAGATCAGGAATGACCAGCGATAGAGCCATTTAGCGATATAGGTCTTTCTGCTAAAATATTCATGTCACTGAGATCAATGACAAGCACACCACTTTACGAGTCTGTATGTATTGAAGAAGATAGCTCTTGCAGTGCTACCAAATATTTCAGTTCTGTCTTTGGGTTGTAATTTAAAGTAGAAATACTTGCCAAAAGCAAGACCATGTCTCTAAAACAGAAATAAAAGGCACAACTACCATCACTACACGTGAATGAAAATATAAACAAAAGGAATGCCTATCAATAACCATATACTACATTAAAACAAATTTTAGCAAGCTAGAAATAGCATTTTTTTTTAACTCACCGTAGAGGCATAAGAAAGATACAAATGAGTTTGTTTTATATTTTCTGAATAATTTCTCCTTTCTGCTCTGCTGTTGGCTGCAAGGTAACTACACCCACAGAAAATCTCACAGGCTAGGTGGTATATGAAATTTCATATCTTCTTCCCTGGAGTTGGAACTTCAGATGTTCAGTTAGTTCCCTTACACATTATAACCTCTACTTTGTAACTAAATTGAATGTGCTCCCTACAGAGAGTTTACCAGATTGAATTTTGCAATTTAATATAGTGGGTAAGAGAGAATCCCTGTTCGTCTTTAGGTAAATACTTAAGAGATGTGTGGAAAAGCCAGTCTTACTGGTGTATTCTCCTGTGCTTTGCCAAACCCAGGACAGAGTCTCTTGACTTTTTGGACTGGTGAGGCCTGAGAGACAAGAGACCTTTCTGGGATGGGCATCCTTGGGGATCTGCTGCAAGTCAGGTTCTGCATGCTGGGCACACCTGAGCACACCTGGGCACACCAGGAGGCGTGCTGACCGAGGACAGTAAAGACAGTGAGGCCCAGGAGAGTCAGAATAAAGACCTGGAGAAGCTGCAGGATTGAGGGGTGCTAATGGGGCCAAAGAAGGTGTTTGAGGTGAGCAAAGTAGCATTTCCTTTTTAAAATTATATTTATTTAGTTTTTTTTTTCTGTTTATAAAAGTGATCCTGCTTACTGAATAAAACTTAGAAAACTCTTAAGAAGAAAACACAGAACTTATGCGCATGTATGCATAACTGATGGACATGGACAACAAAGCTGGGGACGGGTTGGGGGATGGGGAGGAGGGTGTCAATGGGGAAAAAAGGAGAAACATCTGTAGCAAAAATAAATTAATAAAAAAGAAACATGTACATTAAACATTTTCTAAGCTGTAAAAATAAAATAAAATAAAATAAAATAAAATAATTTCAACTTATTGAAAAAAAAAAAAAGAAAACAGATAATGTTTGTGATCTCGATCCTTTCCCCCACCAGAATTAATCATTTTGAATATTTTACTTAGTGTCTTTTCTTTAATTCATTGTCCCAAGCATATATTCTTAATTAAGGTCATATTTTATATGTGTATATAACTATATCTTTTTTTCTCTTTTTTTCTTTTAATGCTATTCATTTATTCAACATTCAAGAAGCGTTTGGTTAATGCCTGCTGGAACTCCTAGGCCTTAGGGTTTGCTAATGAGCAGTACAGAGCTCATGCCTCTGGCTACATCCCCCAGGAGGGAATAAAGCAAACCTCAGACAGTGGTGAGCCAGGATAAGGTGTGCAAGGCCGTTGTGCAGAGAACCCTCTAAAGGAGTGTGTGGTGGAGGTTCCTCTGGAAGCCCAGGCACCTGTGAACAGTAAGCAAGTCCCCAGGACTGGTCTTCAGACCTCAGAAGAGCCTTTCTGCAGTAGAAATTGTGCTCAGTGAAGGACCTATCCAGAGTGGGAAAGAGCGTTCTAGGGGCAGAGGAAACAGCAAGTGTGAAGGTTCAGGGAATTAGACCACGCAGGGCTCCAAGACAAGTCCTCCGTGCTGTGGGGTGTGAGGCAGGTCTCAGGTCTTCAAGGAAGCACGTTGGAATCTTCAGCTCTGAGTAAGCTCACGCTGGCCCTGTATGTAGGCTGTGCAAAGTTCTGGCTGAAGGTAAGGGTAAGAGAGAAGTGTGCAAATGAGAAGGACCTCCTCTTCTGGAGCTCATACAGAGTTGGCCAGTCAAGAGGAAACATTGAAAATAGAAACAGTGAGACAAGACCACCCTGATCTGCCCACCACCCAGTCTGTCAGGGTACTCACACGGACACCCGGATGAGTTCTCCTGTCACAGTGGGCTTGTCACTACCCATGTCTGACACCACCTCTGTTGATTTTGCCCAGGATTCGTCCCCTCTCACCTTCTCAAGGGCTTTGCTTTATCATCTTTCCTGCTCTCTCCTTCATCACCTCTTCCTCCCTTGGTATAGGTCAATCTCATCAGCATGCAAACAAGTTCTAGAAATTACCATCTTAAAACAATATTACTGCCCCCCATATTCCCCTCCAGCAACCAACCTATTTATTTCTCTATCTTCTTTCATAACATGGTGTCTTCAAAGTGTCCCCTCGTCTCTATCTTCCCTTTCTTTTATGTCTCTCTCCTCTTCACTCCAATAAGGTGTCTGTCACATCAACTTCTCTGCCACCAATGACTTCCACGGAGCCAAATCCGTGGTCGTGTCTCTGTACTCTCCTTACCAAGAGGCTTTCGACACAGTAGACCACTTTTCCTGTCAGGAAGCACTTTACATGGAACACTTCCATGGTAGGAACCCACCTGATATTCTTCCTACCTCTTGGCCAATCTTTTTTTTTTTTTTTTTTAATGTTTTTTTCTTTATTTATTTTAGAGAGAGAGGAAGGGAGAGGGAGAGAGAGAAACATCCATGAGTGAGAACATTGATTGGCTGCCTCCTGCATGCCCCCCACTGAGGATCCGGCCCACAACTTGGGCATGTGTCCTAACTGGGAATCGAACCAGCAACCTCTTTGTGCATGGGTCGAGCCACACCAGCTGCTCTTGGCCAATCTTTTAATGTTGAGGTACACAGGGCTCGGTGCTGCGACATTGACTTTTTTCCTAGTCTGCTCCTCCCTCTCTCTTTGCCATGTGGTAAGTGGCTCCTTCACCCCTCCAGCTTCTCCACCATCCCTTGTTTCTTTCACCACCACATCCAACCTATCAGCAAGCTACCTCCAAAATATATCAACGTAGACCCTGAAACATGTTCCCCTCTCTCCAGTTTCAATTCTCTGTTGAAACCAAGCAGCAGACTTTCTCACCTGGACACTGCAAAGGCCTCCTCACTGGTTTCCCAGCTCTCACTCACCTCCATTGCAGTCATTCTCATGTGACTTATAAAAACGTAAATAATACCATGCAATTCTCTTGCTTAAAGCTCTTCAATGACAGCCTCTGGCCTTTAGAGTAAAATCCAACCTAACGCTGTGGTCGGCAGCCTGGTCCTTACTTCCCTCTGACCCTGTGTTCACCTTTCTCCTGCTCATTCTACCCATCAGTGACTCTGATGGCCCCGGTTCCGGCCAATCAGGCCGCAGTGGTTCCCTCCTCAGGGCATTCATGCTCCCGTTGCCCTTAGCACCGAGTGCCTGTTGTCCAGATTCCCTCATGCTGACTACTTCTCATCAGTCAAAGGTCTTTTCCTGACATTATATTCAGATTTTGTCACCATCACTTCCCCATACAAGTTTATTTAAGAAATTTCCACTGGCATTCATTGATTTGACTTGTGAAATGCATTTTTTTTGAAGCTATTACTTACTGGGTGTTTAGTATGTACGAAGTACTGGGTTATTTTTCACAACAACCTACCTTAGTGAAGAGAAACCTGTTGTCTGAACAAATGAATGTGGTTAAGCAGTGTTTCCAGCTCATCTGTTATATCCACCCGATGTTCTGGTAGCACAGACCTTTCAGATGTTTAATAAGGCACACAGGTGAGCTGTTCACATGGTCGGGCTGATGGCAAACCAGCTGCTATCATTTATGGGATGCTTGTGATTTGCTAGGCACTGAATTAACTTCTTCACACGAATGAGCTCATTTAATCCTCATCTCAACCTCAGAAATCGTATGATTGTCCCCATCTAACAGATGAGAATACTGAGAGTTAGAGAAGTGAAGTAATTTCCCAAAGTTGTACATCCGGCAAGTCAAGATATTTGAATCTCACATGTTGAACAGAGAGACTTCATGCTTATTTTTCATAAGGATATATTCAGTGTGATACCACTTATATATTTTTAAAGCTCTTCACAAGACTTCTATGAGTGGGTGCATATGATACACACATGCAAGGGCAGAGAAAAAGGTCTCAGACGGTGCACACTTAACTGAATAGTGGCTACCTCTAGAAAGGGTTGGGGGGAGGCCAAGATTGGGGGAGCCCTCAAAGGGATTTAGACTTATTTGTAAGGTTCAACATTTTGTTTTGCAAGGTAAATATACTCGTCTTTATTAGAGAATTAAAAAAAATTAAAGGATGTTTTTATTTTTCAACTTATTATAAATACAGGAACAACCATTCTTTTACCATTTATGAGTGGCCACTAGACATCTTGCTATTGCTGGCCCTCGTTCTCTGGAACATTCCTACTTCCTCTCACTCCTCAAATCTGGTAAGCTGTAAAGAGAATAAGGATTGAATTCATTAGCAATTTTTATAGAGAAGTGTTTCTTCAGATTTTTCTGTGCACATGTTTTTATTCATGATGTTCAATATCTGATGGGCTTCAGCTGATGAAACAAATGCCCTTCTCTCCCCAGAGCTGGAATTTGCTGATCCCATTTTGGGAACTAACAAAGCACCAGTGAGCCACAGTGCTTATCATGGTGTCAACATGGGAAAGAAGTCCTCGCCTAGTTAGTCTCGAGGAGCATTACACAGGAACATTTTACAACCTGGATAGAAACGTCAATAAATGGTTATCAGGAGTCATGTTTACATTTAAACTGTACCCATGATGACCTTGGAGACTCAAGACTCTACAATGGAAGAAGGCGTGAACTATTTTAAACCCATTTTCCAGGTGAGAAAACTGAGATTGAGGAAGGGGATGTGACTTGCCCATCACAGCCCCTCAGGAGCTGAGGTTCAAAGCCAGGTTTTCTACATGGAAAGGCTCTCTCATTTTCATTACACTGTGTTGTCTCTCAGATTCTTTCAGGGCTGACCAGGTGCTCTTTTACATTTACGGACACTATAAATAGCACTTTATAGATTTTATCATTTTCAGTAAGACTGAATGGTAGCTAGGACACCTAATTTAAAAGGAGGAAAAGCTGGGCTCCAGTGAACAAACTATACCACAGTAAGTGTGTGCTGAGACTTCTAGCTGAAGGGATCTCTATAGCTTTGTGACTTCTGGTGTTTATATTAGATGTGAAAGTTAAATGAAGACAAACAGCACCTTTGGGAAACATTAAAATGCTACAAGTGAGTTTTGCTTCATTTAACTAACTGTCACCATTCTTGGGATCCCATAAAAGTGCTCTTTTGCCTTCTAGGGATGCATGGATGTTTTGTTTCATGAGATATGACAGATGGGGCTCTGAAAAACATACTAGGATTTTCTTAGATATTAAAAAATTTTGATCATACAATATCAAAATTGGAAGAAACCTCCAGAGATAAACCTTTCTCACTTTCTTATCTCATACCTCTCTTCACCTCCCTCAACTAGATAGATATCAACCTGTCTTTAAATGTGTAACATGCTCCCTCAAAAGATAGCCCCCTTATTTGGGGAAAAGGCTAACTGTTAGTTCTTCTTTTAAAAAAATGTATTGATCTACACTCTGCAACCTTATAACTTTCACAACCTTGTCCCAGTTCTGTCCTCCAGAGCCACAGAGATGGGAGGAGATTTTGTAAACTACAAAGCATTGCTCTTATGGAAGCTCTTGTAATAATGCAAAATCCATCCAGTCTTTCTTCCACTTCAAAAAGCAGTACAATTGTATTTCTATTGTCAGTATTTCAGTAAGGAGCATTCATAATAAACAATTGGTATATAATTCAATGTTTTTCATTTTGTTTAGCTTACCTCATCTTGCAACACATAAATAAAGTTTATATATGATTCTTAAGCAAAAAAACAACAACAAAAATACAAAACACCCAAAAAACAAGCAATACAATTATTGGAGACATTAAGGTGTGGCTTAGAGAAGGGCTTCAATTTCCCCATTGTTACCATCCAAACCCTCCATATTGCAAATGAGCATACTATTTTGGTTTAAATATAGTGTGCTTTCTGTGCAAAAGCAGTTTCAAGGTATCCCAAATGAACACACAGTCTCGGTGAAAACAATGTGTCTGCAAACCCTGCTTCTGGAGAAGTCTCCTTCATCTGACCACAGCCCCTTAAGCTTCTGTCTATAAGAATTCAGAATCAACCATTACTCCAAATGTTTGTAGTGATCACCTCTATTCGTTTTCTATTTCTTCCCTAATAGATTACGACAAATTTAGTGGCTTGAAACAAGACAAATTTATTATCTTATGGTTCTAGAGATCAGAGTCCAGCATGAATCTCACTGGGTTAAAATCACTTCCTCATACAGCAGAGCTGCCTTCTTTTTTGGAGGTTTTAGGAAACAGTCCATTTCCTTGCCTCTAGAGCATCTGGAGGCCACCATATGCCTCGGCTCATAGCGCCATTTCTCCATCGTCAAGCCATCAATGCGACATCTTTCTGACTCTGTTTCTGTCATCACATCTCTTTCTCTGTCTCTCTCTGTTCCTTTGCCTTCCTCTTCCACATTTCAGGACCCTTGTTACTACCTTGACTCAACTTGAGTAATCTGGTATAATCCTCCTACTTTAAGCTCAGTTGGTTAGCAAATTTATTCTAGTTGCAAACTTAATTTGTTACCATGTAACCTAACATATTCACAGGTTCTGGAGATCAGGACATAGACATTTTGGGGGAGGGACTATGGTGTCTACCATGCTGACCTCTCCAAAATCTTCCTTTCTCCTACCTATCCATCCCTGTTTTCTTTCCTCACGTAGCACAGTATTGGATGCACCTCTTTCCAGTTGCTTTTCCCTGGGCTTTTGTTTATTAATAACACATTGGGAACTGCTGTGAATCAGATGCTGTGTTAGGTGCTACAGAACGCATGCCTAGTAACAGATGACTTACTCCACAGAACTGCGAGGATGGTGATAAGGATGTGTATGAGGTTCTATTGTGGGCTATGTTTGCCAGGAGGCTGGCTCTCAGAAGGACATTAGCAGTCAGGGGTTTAGAGAGGGTTTTGGGGTCAACACCTATGGACAGGAAGGGAAGGAAGCAGGCATGGGCAGAGAGAGAAGTTGATTTGTGATCAACTCTGAACTGGAAACCTTAGGTGACCTGATGGCATGGTCTGATGATGCAATGATCCTTCACAACTATTCCAACTTGGGGCAAGAGTACAAGACCTGTGTATAGCCACCATACCCAACCATATGGTGGCTTCCCTGTCCCCTACCCCCAACCCCC
Organism: Tadarida brasiliensis; assembly: GCA_030848825.1. Classification (NCBI taxonomy): domain Eukaryota; kingdom Metazoa; phylum Chordata; class Mammalia; order Chiroptera; family Molossidae; genus Tadarida; species Tadarida brasiliensis. The sequence goes on along the minus strand of CM061257.1, from coordinate 231,313,484 downwards.
AGAGGAAGGCATGACCTTGGATGAGGCCACTCTCTTTAGCTGAGGCAATACTTGAAGGGGGCCAAGAGTCGAGGGATGTTTTCTGGAAGCACCCCAAGCAGCTGGGGTCATCTCTTCTTCATGTCTGAGAGGGGATTGAGGTTGGGTCACAGCTTTCATCTCAGGTGCTATGGAAGCTCTTAGGAAAGGCATTTTTCTGGTCTGGAAGCTGAACGCCAAGGACATGGCCTGGTGCTCTCAGCTGGGCCTTGGTGTTCTTAAGATCTGACCTGGCAGTCATAGCTTGGCTGTAGTTTTCTCTTATTGAATGTAATCTCACAGAATACCACCATCAGTTAATGTCACCATGACTGTAATAGACCAAGGCAAAACATGGCCACTCTGTAATCATGTCTATAGTCAGACAAAAATAAGAGCATGGGACAAACTTAAAAAATGACTAAACATCCTCCTATCTTGGCCTATATGAATGACTTCTCCTTCTTCTTCTTCTTCTTCTTCTTCTTCTTCTTCTTCTTCTTCTTCTTCTTCTTCTTCTTCTTCTTCTTCCTCTTCTTGCTACAAAAAAACAAATATGCTTGTGGCTTTGCTTTCTTCCTCTTGGCTTTCTAGATAAGAATTATTGAGATACTGAATAATAGAATGAACTATCCTTATTTTCGACAACATCCAATCCCTAACAAAGCCCCACTTCCTTGACTCTTCCCCCCAAAACCTAACATAAGCCCAAATCCAATGACAAGTCCTTCCTAACACCCCTTAATCGAGACACTCCATGGTCCCTGATGTATGGGGTCTCTGTTATAGCGACAAGTGGCTAACTAAAAGTTTGTTATAAGTATGTTCCTGGTGGTCTTTGGCTAGAGGGAACTACTACTCTAAGCCCTTTGGGGCAGAGACGGCACCTGACACAGTCCTACAATAAATATTGGCTAATAGAAGGTCATATTTGGATTTGAATTCACAGTGCTTTGAATATTTAGTAATGAGTAACTTATTGGGTATTCAGATGTTTAATATGTTTGTAGAATTTGTTCATTGGTTGCTGAATGAGAAAATAAGCCTATTCTAAAAGGATTAAAGACATTTTAGGAAAAGGGTACAATAGAAGACGTGGGGGGATAGGGCAAGGTTAGGATAATTAAAGTATTTCAGTATAACCTGGGTGTAGGGTGCCAGGTGATGGGGAGAACAGTTTAATATGCAATGATAAAACATTTTTTAAAGAAATGCCTATTTTTCTAAAACCAAAGAAGAGTCATTTTACTTTTTAGGTTGCATTGCTTTCTCTTCAGTGGTAGAGTAGAAAAAGCTTTCCAGGTAAGGTGTGATTGGCTAAGAGAATGGGGTGATGATTACTCACTCACGTCATATGTGTGCTTGGGATCAGTGGATGCTCTTAGGGACCCTGTGCTGGCTGGAATTGAGGACAGTGCATCTTCTGGCATGATCTAGGTGAGTTAGATAACCTATACTGTCCCTGGTTTGCTTCATTGGGATGTCAAACCTCAGAAGAGTGGGGGCCTCTACTTCTGTGGCCCTGGGCTGAATTTAGTGGATTATCATGGACTCTGTTTGCCCTCTGATGCCCACTGCTCTCCCCCCAGAGAGTTTTCCTTTCAAAGACTAAAGTGAGAAGAGACATGCCAGGTACTGCTGGAGACCACAGCTAATAATTGCAGGAGCACCTGGAAAATCACTAGGGGGCACTAGAGTGCTTTGTGTCCCCAGACATGGGGACATTTCTGAGCTCTACAAATACAACATCAGAGACCCTCCCTGTGCTTGACTGTGTTGCCACCTTTGAAACAAGGTGCCACCATTTCCAGGTTCCTGAAGCTTCCCACACAGTTTTGATGTAATACTGTCCATGGTGACCCTGTAAGAAATCACAGGCTTACCAACCTGTCAACTCCTTGTCTCCCAACTTCCTCTTGATCAGCACCACCTTCAGGATAAGGAATCATTAGGCAGAGACCTAGATGAAAAGATGGAGTGGCTCACGTGACCTCAGGTATTCCCAGGCTCCCTTTTCTGTTGTCTCGTCTCTGCTCCCCAGGTTCCAGAATCTCAGTGTTCACACAACTTTTGCTTGACTAGTGCCAGCTCTGAAAAATTATCTCTCAAAATCATGGATAAGGTGGAACTGATAATTCCCCAGGAAGTGAGAAATAAAGGTCTGTAGAATTCAGGCATCCCAAGCATGACTCAACGCATGCATGGAGTAATTGATCATTTCCCCTGCCCTTGAAATGATCACACAAGGCTCTGCCTCAAGGGGCAAGAACCCCCATTCACATGCACGATAGTCTTTTTGACCAGATTACTTTAGAAGAAAACACAGGACATACTTAAACCATGTTTACTGAAAAAAAGAATGGCAAGAACATGCTTTCTGATTCTCACAAAGCCACAAGTCATAAGAACTATACACTGAAAAGTCTAGAATCTATTCTTCACAAATTGACTTTGCTATTTTAACCTCCTTCCTGGGGTCATTTTAATTATATCTGAAAATGAGTTAAGAAAGGCAAATGAGTTAAATTTCCTTTTGTAAGTAATTACAATGCAAATTTAAAACTGTTATACCCTATTTCTTAGAAGTGACTGGGATGGAGATTTTCTCTCTCTCTTTTTATTTTTACATTTTCCCCTGCTCATTTAGAAAAAGATGTAATGATTAAGTAGAAATGGAAAAGCAATAATAGGAAGTTAAGTGTAAAAGGCAACTTAATTTCTTTGTTGCTCTGAACATTTATAGTGCACTGTGTGTGTATTCTCGTCAAAGTAGCTTAATTATGGAAAACACTTCAATGCCTAGTTGAACTTTCTTTTCTTTCTTAAAGATGAACTAATTTCAAAAGTTGTGCTAGTTTATTTTATGCACCTTAATTCAGGAGCTTATTTGGTTGGGGTGCTTCAGAATGAAACTCCTTATATAGTCTGTTGGTGTAAACAACAATGAAAAAAAAAAAAAAGAAATACTCTCAATGCTGGGGGAAGGGAAGGTGGAGGGAGGTGGAGGAGGGTATAGGGGAGATAAATGGTGATGAACACAATATAGTGTGCAGATGATGTGTTGTAGAATTGTTCACCTGAAACACGTATACTTTTGTTAACCAGTGTCACCCCAATCAATTCAATAAAAAGGGGGAGAAAAAAAAAAGAGAAAAATGATGCTTATTTCTGGACATGATTCTGATTTTTTAAAAAAGATTTTCTGTGTCCAGGTCCATTTAATTAGTGGGCACACAGTATGTCATTTCATCATTCAATAAACCTTCTTTCATATTTGCATCATTGCCAACAGAACTAAAATATGTAGAGCACAATTCCAAAACGAAGCAGACACCCACGGGTGGCCCTAAAATGGGGAGGGAGTTATTCTTGCAATTTTTTTTCTAGAGATCTGTGCCTCTCAAACTGTAGTCTGTGGACCAGCAACATCAGCACCTCCTGGGAGCTTGTTAGTGCAGAATCTCGGGTCCTACTACAGACCCGCTGAGATGCAATATGCATTTTATCAAAACTCCATGAATATTCATATACAAGATTAATATTTGAGAAGCACAGATATAGAACATTCTAGGCTCTAACTATTCTTCTGCTTTCATTTTTGACTTACTCTACCAAATAGTATTATATTATTCAGAGGAGGCATCTTCACAAAAAAATAATCTCAAAACTCAGAGGCTAAACAAAATAAGCTTATTTTTCATCTTAGTTCATTGGAGATTTGAGATTTGAGATGGGGGCAGCACTCTTCATTTGGGGGCCAGTCATTCCATGTAGTGGCTTTTCTACCCCCAGGGACCTCATAGTTCTTCACTGGACCCCTGATTCTGAGCTTTCAGTGAAGGAAAGGCTAGACATGGAGTAATGTGCGGGACCTTTCATGGACCAGCAATGGAGGAGAGCACATCCCTTCTACCCGAATCTCTTTGGTCAGAACTCAGCCATGTGGTCACACCCAACTGCAAGAGAGGGTGAGAAATGTCATCTTTTTGCATAGAGGGAAGAGGAAATGGTTATGGTAAACTTCCAGTCAATCTCTGCCAGAACCCAACCAAAGCCTTATCTCTTTCTGAACTGCTTCGGGCTAGGGGATGTCTTCTTTTCAATTCCTACAGCATTTATTATTCAGTCTTTTCATTATATATCCCATAAATATCATTATATAGTATCAGAGAGGTATGTCTTATTTCCCATTAGAATTTATAAGCATGTGTAAGGCAATGGTCACATCATTCAATTTTTTAAAAACTCTGCAGAGCCAAGGTTACTGTCATGCATGCAATGAGCATATCATTGACATTTATTTATCAAGTTACTGAATACTTGGGGGCAATATAGTGGTTCTTCTTGTATCAGTATGCAGTAGAATAACTTGTGACTGCTTTCAATGGCTGGGTTTTGTGATTAGCTCCCAAATTTCATTAGAAACTCTCCTTCTAATCGTGTGTCACTTTTTCATAGATGTCATCAGTTATCTGGTCTTAATGCCTCCTAATAGCAGTGTATTGATAGGGGCACAGCATGGACCACTGAGTACGTCATTATGTCCCTGCCATGGGAGAAGAGACCAAAGTCCCCAAACAAACAAATAATTTGCCTGAAATCCTATAACGACTAGGCATGGAGAAAGCAAGGTCTGTACTCAAGGCAGTCTTATGTCAGTAAATCCAGGATGTTGTAGACTGTTTCCCACAGTTTCTTCTAGAGGCAGCTGCATTCTCTTTGGATGCATCAAAAGAAGATTGACCAAAATAAAGAAGAGAATCAAGTAGAACGTACAGATAGCTCTTTTTCATTTTTCAGTACCTGTTTCTCAGTGTTGTCACAGGGAACGCAGGCTTGTTGTTGTCAGACATTTCAATTTTTCAAAGAGCTTGGAATTTTGGAAAACAATAAATTTTTGGACTGAATCTAACCTAGGATAGCCCGTTTGTAAACTCAAACATAAGGACATTTAGTGTTTCTGAGGTTGATGCAGAGGATCCTGGAACCAATTCCTGGTGAACACCAAGTGATGACTGTATTTTCTTTTTCTTAGAAATGAAAAATGTTAACTTGTGTACACCTACCTATGCACATTTTCTTTGATTTTGCCTGGATCCCAGTGGGCACCTTGAATCTGAAAATTCCTTTTTATGATAAGCAAATATTGTAACATTACTTGTTAATTGTATATTCTCTCTTTGTTATATTCTTTGGGAATTTCGATTTTAAATGTTTTATATCTCATAGATTGATCCTTCATCACTCTCTTGGTGTTTCCTCCTTATAACCTTTCCTTTGTCTTTATGTTCTGGGAGGACTTCCTGAATTGATATTATAAGTCATACATTTGGTTTGCTGCATCATTGATATCATGAACAACACATTTTAAATTTTGCTAGTCCTGTCTTTCAAGAATCAAATCTTGTCCTTTCTCCAAACAAGCAGCTTTCTCTTGAAATTCATTCAGAAAAAGAATCAGAAATAGTTCTCTAATAATTTTTCTTTTCTTCTTGGAGTGACTTTTTCTCATAGGAAAATATTTTCCCTGATGACTCAAAATGGCCAATTTCTTGTGATCGGTTGATTTTTTTCTCTTTGCCTGTTGACTCCCTCTCATCTTCTGTAAAGCCAAGGTGGCCACAGTCTTACTCCTAGAAAAAGGTAAATGTTACATTTGGCAATTTCTTTTTTAGTTTGGAAGGTATGGAAGTGAAGCTTCTGGAAAATAATTCTATATCAGGGATATTTTCTAATTTACTCAATTTCTTTTGCTGTTTGCTGTTTCTTCATTGCACTATTTCCTTTTTTATCTCTTAAATAGGCACAGGGTTCCCTGCCACATTGTTGGAGCCACGGAAACATGACAAGAATGTCGACTACTGGTGCTGGAGCCATCAGAATCAGAAACACCCAGGATCTTTCTTTAATGGTTCCAGTCAGCTGTCTGGTTGTCAATCTGTGTGTCATCCTACTGACCAGCCATGTAGGACAGTCTAATGGAGTTGATGATTGCACAGTGCTTGGTGGTTTACTGTGTGTGTGTGCTAGTGGACAGAGGGAGAGAGAGAGGAGGAGAGAGGGAGAGAGGGACAGTGGGAGAGAGAGAGAGAAATGAGCCAGAGAAAGAGGAAGAAGGTATTATCTGATTCTGGACATTAAAAAAAATTAATAGACTTTATGTTATATAGTAGTTTTAGTTTTGCATAAAAACAAGCAGAAAGTACAGAGTCCCATTCACTCCCTTGCTCCCCTTCCCCTTATTAACACTTTGGATTAATGTGGTATATATGTTACAACAGATGAGCCAATGTCAATACATTATTATTAACTAAAGTCCACAGTTTATGTTTGTGTTCCCTCTTGGTATTGTACAGTGTATTTTTGAATAGTTAAGTTCGCTGTCCTTAGCATCACACAGTCACCAGTTGACTTGGAAATAGCATCAGCTACATTTTTTAGGGCCAGAATTATTAGAGCACTAAATTGTGTGCACTCCCAAAACCATGACCTTGACCTTGTCGGGGGCAATTTAGGCAGTATAGCAGCAGTAGCCTGTGTTGGCTGCACCGAGATTCAACATAATTGGAAGGAAATTTTACCTTTATCAACACTAGGATGAAATTTCCAAAATTATTTATGGAGTAGAGGTTTCTTTTCCATTAAAATCACTGTGGTAAAAGAGAAAAAAAAAATCATTCATCGTTTCCCTTTTCATCAGCCCTGCCATTTTGAGTGTGGGACCACCTTTATTAGGGCAGAGAGTCATTGTGCATCGGGAATAGGAAGGGAGCACAACAATGAGAGATTTGGTTGTGGGATGAATGTTTGGATTGCTCTTACCCATTGATGGTGGTGGAGCAAAGTTAGCTGGGACCTGCACCCTTTGCTAACCTTTACGCACTTCATTAAGGTGCTATTTCCACCTTGCTGCAGAAATGCCCCCCAAAGCTCAGATTTTTGTCCTCAGGTACATTTTAGAAAAATTTCCCACTCACTTTTTAACCTCTTTTTCCTGCATTGATTGACCATGTATCATTTTTCTGTTGCTCTGTCAAACATGACCACATAGGTAGCCCCTTAAAACCACTCCCATTTATTATCTCATGGTTCTATACATCAGCAATACGGATGAGTTTGACCGGGTTGTCTTCTCAGGGTCTCATACCCCAGGTCTTGCCTGGGCTGAGCGCTCACCTGGAGGCTCTAGGAAAGAATCTACTTCCACGTTCATTCAGGTTGGTAGAATCCAGTTCTTGGTGCCTGTGGGTCTACGGTCCCTATTTCCTTGCTGGCTGTCCTCAACTCTTCAAGACCACCCACATGCCTTCCCCGCTCGCCCTCTCCATTTAATGTAGAAATCTGGTTATTTGGAATCATGTAATAAAAAATCCAACAAGTCTGGCTCTGGCTGGATAGCTCAATTGGTTAGAGCATCATCCCAATACACCAAGGTTGCAGGTTCGATCCTCAGTCAGGGCACATATAAGAATCAACTAATGAATGCATAAATAAGTGGAACAACAAATTGATGTTTTTCCCCCACCCCCCAATCAATGAAAAAAAAAATGCACCTGGTTTATTTGAAAATAGTCATGTTAATTTGGCTTATGAACTTTATAGAAGAAGAGTAACCCACACATGCTGGGGTTTCCAGGGTGTTTCTCTGGCACCTGGTATCGTCTTGTGGTACAGTGTTCCTGTGTCTACAAGCCCCTCCAGGTAGAGTCTTCGAGAGCAGGCACGATGTCTCATCCTCGATGATTTCCTTTTGCTGAGTACAGTATCTTGTACAGAGCGGGGACTCAATAAATGCTTGTTTAATGTTGCTGAATGTCTCTGGATCATTTAGTGAGATGATGTATTTTCTGAGAGTTCCTTGATTTCCCGGAGAGCTATATCTCAAGAGTTGACCAAAATCTTCTTCCAACTATTTGGCTTGTAGCAATAAAAAGCACACAGCTCAGATGTGCTCTGAGAAAGACCGAGGCACGTGCCAAATTAATGTGTTTGTGCTTCGAGGAGCCCTATTTCTTTTGCTGGGAACCAGAAGCCACAGGATGCTGTTCAGATGTAACGGCTGTGTTTCATATTTGGAGTATTTTTAATGCTCAATGACAAATAGCACTTTAATTAGAACCCTACAAGGCGAGAGACTTACATTAAGTGAACAAGTACAGCAGACACGGAGAAGAGATGGACAGAGGCAGCCTTCATGACGGGTGTGCAGTTCGGCTCTGAGTGAATCTTGAATAGTCCAGCAAAGTGAAATCCCGCAGCTCATCTGTGAAGTCAGTGAATATGGTAATCGGTGTGACAGGAGCCTGCCCAGCTGCTGCTCAGCAGTGCAGCCTGACTCGGGGATTTGTTTTTGTTATTAGGCTCACTGGACTCTCCATAAGGCCCGAAAGGGAACAGTCTGACCCTGGTTCACAGCAAATAACTCTCTTTAGAGGCTGCCTTCTGCTGCATGAGAGCCTTGATATACTGTAAGAAATCTACTGTGGGGTTTAATTTGGAAGAATAAACTTGATTATAACCTGTTCCTCTGTGCTCTCTCACCCTTCTCTCCCTACCCACCCCCTAAATACCATATATTCACAATACACTTAAGTCTCTAATTTCAACATCTCTGTAAAATATTTAAGGCAGGTCAGATCACACGTGTCTTGTTGCTGATCTTACTTTGCAGTTGTACCAAGGGAGGCAGGACACAATTGTGGAAGGAGAAGAAAGATCATGGGCTTCTGAGGCAACCAGAGCTGGATTCAAATCCTGACTCTCCTATTTTCCAGCCTATGACATAATCTTTGACCCCAAGTCTGTCATCTACAATACAAAGGTAGAACTATTAAAGTTTTAGAATTCTTGAGACTATAAAATGTATGTATGACGTACGATGAGGATAAAATAATGTTTGTAAAGGGCCTGGCTCAAAAATGGGGGGTTCTTCAGTAGATGATATCTGCTATTGATTATCATCACTATTATCTATTTCTGTTACGGACTTCCTGAACTTGCTTTCCCCTGTTTTCTGTGACCCTTGCTCAGCCGCATCTGCCTGCATCCTCCTCATGATCAAATCCTTCACTTGGGCGAGGTGCTCAGCGCCTTGACTTCCAGACGTCGAGAGCCTCGCCTGGGTTCCTTCCTGCAGCCTGGGCCCCGTGGGAGGCTTTTATTCTTTGTCCAGGCTGGAGCCCCTCCCTCAGGAGATCATACAGCCCTATCGTACCAAATGCTTGTGTGGCCATGTGATTGACTTTGGCCAATGTAATGTAAGCAAAAGTGGGGGTGGTGAGGGGGTCACAGCCAGCAGAGCCTCTGACCTATGAGTTGCCATTTCCCCCCTACCTCAGCAATCATGGAACCCATGACTGGATGGATCTTCCATGTCTTGGGTCCTTGAGTGTCTGTGATGAGCAGAGGTTCATTGATGGCCATGATAGAGACAGTGTGAGTAAGAAGTAAACTTTTCCATTGTAAGCCAAGGGATTTTATTTTATTTGTTTGTTAATCAGCATAACTTGGTTCACCCTAATTGCTACAAGCTTTATCCTTCAATTCCATCTCTAAGTTGGAGTTCTCTTTACATGACTACAGCCCCAGTAGCCCTGCCACATTGGGTCTTTGCTTCCTGCCATGTTGCTCTGCCAACAAGCAGATGCTCTGTGCCTGCTCAGTCTACTTTCTCTTCCCACTCACTGTACTCATACTCCTTCCTGCTAAAACCTGCTCTCATCTGTCAAAGTGACATGTAATACATGGACATGAAGAAGGCTGAGGCTGAGAAGGGTGACTCTGGGAGGCTTCAATTCTTCTACTTTCATTCCCTAACTTTCATTCTTTCTGCTTGCTATCCAAACTCATCCTCACATGTAGTTCCCCACGGAGGGGCTGGGGCTGGGGCAGGGCAGGTTTGGGTCCTGGTGCCGACAGACAGAGGCTGCATTGCTCTTCTTGGGCCACTTGTCCTTTCTCTGGCTATATTGCTCATGGTGGGCAAGGGCAATGTCCATTCTTGTTTGCCTCTGGAGCTGTCTATCTGTCTTCCTCAACAACAGAGTGTCACCGCATGTCCATGGGGGACCTCAACCCTGCTCCCAGGTCCCAGCACTTTGGTTGGGTACTGCTGAGTTGCTGCCATAGCCCTACTTGCCAGGTTTGGTGCTATCTGTGTTGCCTTGCCTGGTGCCTCTGGGCTTATGTCCTGTCCCTGAGCTCCCCTTTGGGGACCCAGGTTCCTTCCAGGATAGAGCCTGCTTTAGCTTCACAGTCCCAGGGTTATAACCAGTACCCAGAGCTGAACATTTTGGCCTGAGTACTGACACTCCCTCATGGTGATTAATGAATTGTTACAAAACACAGAAGCCATCTTGAACAACACAAGGTTTACTGTGAAGCTAAACAAATCTTGGAACTAGAAAAGGAAGGTTTTAGAAACCAAGACAGCTCTCTGAAGGACCAGTTACTATCTCAGAATCAGCCCCAGAGTTTCCCATAGGATCGGTGTTTCAGCCGCCTACTGTTCTCAAACAAAGTACCCCCATACATATTGACTTAAAATAATAAGAATAGCGTATTTCTCATGATTCCATGGGTTGACCAAGCACTTCCTCAGCTTCAAGTAGTGTCAGCTAGTGTTGTGGGACGGCTGGAATGTCCAAATGTCCTCCCTTCAATGGATGGCAGTTAGTGTCAGCTGCCAGCTAGGCATTCATTTCGGACTAATGGTTGGTCAGGGCTTTGGTTCTTCTCTGTGCTACTGCTGGTCGTCCTGAATGGTTGTCCACATTTTGTTTCATGGGGACACTTTTATTAGCTGGCACCTGAGTTAGGGAGGCTTCTGGGACTCTACCCACATCCATCACAGTATGAATGCTCCAAAAAGGACAAGGAGCCACGATTTCTGCTTCCACTACCCCCTGTTTTGTCATTAATTGCCTGAGCAGGCAGGTGCTGGTCTACATTTTACCTCTGCTGGGTCAATTACTGTAACTTCAAAGGACATAAATGAACCTGACAAAGTCTTATTGGAAAGAAAATTCCTTCAAATTAATGATAAATTGATCTGATTACTCAATCTTGGCATTGTTCAGAAGAAAAATGGAAGGATGAAATGGAGGGCCAATCTTTATTCATACCAACCTTTGAAAAAATGAGGCGTATAAGGGAAGCTCCAGGCAAGGAATAAAAATGTCTGCTTTCTGAAGGCCAAAGAGCACCTGTATCTCAAAGATATTAATTCTCAGAGGTACGCAGAACAGGTGTTTATGAAATATTAAGAATGTGATAGACATTGATGTACCTTTTTGTAATAGGGCTAAAGTCTCAAGACCTTAATATTTGGAACACAAAGGGGAGGTGGCTTTGCTTTCCTGCTAATGACTATTAAATTATTTTTAGACAAAGAGATATATTCCAATTTTGTGAGCCTAATGACAATCAAAAAAAGAATAGTATATTCTGACTATGGCCTGCAGTAGACTTGACATGCATGTTAGTCATACTACCTGGCTATGGTGGTGGAAGATGCATTTAATAAAGACTAATAGATTTCACTTAATAACAAAATAACTATTGCTTTTGATGTATTGCCTCTGTGTTAAAGACCTATCTGACCCTCCCAGGCAAAGTTTTCCTTTCTTCCTTTTCTCCTTCTCTCATTGTGCACTGGATATACTACTGTTAAGAGACTTCTCAAATCTGTTCAGTCAATAAAATGTTTATTCAGTCCTTATTAGAAGTCACATTCTACACTAAAGTGCATTGGCAGTGACTTAATCCATAGTCTCTATTCTTATTCCTTTACTTCAAGTCCTTACCAGCTCTATCTTGGACTGTTGCACTCAAGAATATTATCCTCATTTCCAAGAAATTTATAGTCTGGTGGGTGATTGTTGCAGATGTTGGTTCAAGACCAAGCAAGCATTACTTCTGTTTCCCTCTACTGGAAGAGGCCCACATTTTGTTCTGATGGCTCCTACTCTATCAGATGACTTAGGTGAGCTCTCAGTTAGTTTAAACCTATCATGGCAAATCCATGATTGGTTTGTGGGTGGTCATGTGATTCGATTCTGGCCAAGGAGACATAGGGGAAGTTGGCAGCAGCAGCTTGTAGGAAAGATTCTTTCTCTGATAAAAGGAGACACAGGTCACAGACAACATGGTGATAGCCAGAGGAAAGGGGGTGGGAGGTGGGGACTGGGTGGAGGGGGGCAAAGGAGGAGAAAATGGGGCCATCTGCAATGGTATCGACATTAAAAATAAAGAAAAAATAAAATAAAATATCAGATACCAATAAAATAAATAAAATAAAAAAGACCCAGGAATGCAGAATGCAGGGTGTTTTCATTTTTAGATTTGATGCCTGGAAATGCTATATTCATTTGTTCCCAGAGGAGCCAACATTGTAGAAAAAGGTGGGAAGAACCTGGGTTCCTGATGCTATCTTAAAGTAGTTCAAATAACCCACATTGGAGGTATTTTACAATAGATTATCCATTATGTGCTTAAGAAATACCCTTGAATCTGATACTAGAGTCTGGCTGAACGCTTACTTACTGAGGTGCACTGATAAAGGGTAAATTTACTGCACCAATAAGGCAGAATGTGAGAAACAAAAAAAGAGATACAGAGTGCTATAAGAATTCAGAAGAAGGAGGGAATGTAATTCACCGGAGTGAGGCAAGACAATGAGGAAGTCAGACTTACAACATACGACACACTTGGGCAGCGCATTTAGACCATAGACATTTTTAGGGGTATGTGTCTGGCTTACAGAAAATTTTAAAACAGATGTCAGTAAAATCAGAATCTTAACTGTGAAAGTCAATATTTATTTTTGCATACATGACACTAGTTCACACCTAGAAACAGAGGCTGGGGTTGAGGACTGGCAATCCCTTTATTTTTTTATTTTATTTTTTAAAATCTTTGTTGTTGAGAGTATTACAGATGTTCCCCTTTTCTTTTCCCTATTGTCCCCCTCCCCCCAGTTCTTGCTCTGCCCCAAGTCTTTACCACCCTATTGCCTGTGTCCATGGACAATGGATATGCACATATAAATCTTTGGTTAAACTCTCCCTGCACCCCCACCCCACCCCCTTCCCTCTGAGATTTGTCAGTCTATTTCATGTTCCCATGCCTCTGGTTCTATTTTATTCATCAGATTATTTTGTTCATTAGATTCTACATATGAGTGAGCTAATGTGATACTTGACTTTCTCTGACTGGCTTTTTTCACTTAGCATAATACTCTCCAGGTCCCTCCTTGCTGTCTCAAAGGGTAAGAGATCTTTCTTACAGCTGCATAGTATTCCATTGTGTATATGTACCACAGCTTTTTTATCCACTCATCTACTGATGGGCACTTGGGCTGTTTCCAGATCTTAGCTATTATAAATAACACTTCTGTGAATATAGGGATGCATATGTTCTTTTTGATTGATGTTTTGGGATTCTTAGGATATATTACTAGCAGTGCGATCACTGTCCAGTTTTAATTTTTTGAAGAAACTCCATATTGTTTTCCATAGTGGCTGCACCAGTCTGCATTCCCGCCAGCAGTGTACTAGAGTCCCCTTTTCTACACACCCTCCCCAGCACTTGTTGTTTGATGATTTGTTGATGGCAGCCATTCTGGCAGGTGTGACATAATACCTCATTGTTGTTTTAATTTACGCTGCTCTGATGATTAGTGACTCAGCATTTTTTCATATGTCTCTTTGCCATTTGTATGTCCTCTTTGGAGAAGTGTCTATTCAGGCCCTATGCCTGTTTTAATTGGATTATTTGTCTTCCTTTCATTGAATTGTATGAGTACTTCATATATTTTGGAGATCAACCCCTTATCAGATGTATCATTGGCAAATATGTTCTCCCATACAGTGAGTTCCCTCTTCATTTCGATACTGGTTTCTTTTGCTGTGCAGAAATGTTTTAGTTTGATGTAGTCCCATTTGTTTATTTTTTCCTTTGTTTCTCTTGCCCTAGGTGATGTATCAGTGACAATCCTCCTGCCTGTGATCTCTGAAATTTTGCTGTCTACATTTTCTTCTAAGATTTTTGTGGTTTCACTACTTACATTCAAGTCTTTCATCCATTTGGAGTTTATTATTGTGTATGGTGTAAGTTACTGGTCTAGTTTCTTTCTTTTTTTTTTTTTGCATGTACCTGTCCAATTTTCCCAACACCATTTATTGAAGAGATGGTCCTTACTCCATTGTATGCTCTTGCCTCCTTTGTCAAATATTAATTGAACATACTGTGTTAGGTCGATTTCTGGGTTCTCTGTTCTGTTCCATTGATCTATATGCCTGTTCTTGTGCCAGTACCAGACTGTTTTGATGACAATGGCAGTGCAGTATAACCTGATATCTGGTATTGTGATTCCTCCTACTTTGTTCTTCTTTTTCAAGACTGCTACATGTATTTGGGGTCTTTTTGGGTTCCATGTAAATTTTGGAGTATTTGTTTTAAATCTGTGAAATATGCTGTTGGTATTTTAATAAGAATTGCATTGAATCTATAGATTGCTTTAGGTAGTATCCCTTTAGATGGGACCTGGGGTTTTCTTGAGGTTTGCTGCCTTCATGCAGGCACCTACCTGCTCCTGTTGGCATTCGCCTGCCATCTCTATGAAGGAAGAAGCATTTGCTATAGAAAGGCTATTACATCTTCTATTGGTGAACTTGAGAGTAAAGTTTATCAGAACAATGGAGACATAAGCCAGGAGGTTTGAGAAGAGTTAAAAAAATATAATGTGTCTTCTCTTTCTCTCTCTCCTCCTCCCTCCTTCCCTCCCTCCTTCTTTCTTTCTTTCATTCTCTCTCTCTCTCTCTCTCTCTCTCTCTCTCTCTCTTTCCTGAAAGACTATGAAGTGAAAAGAAAAGGAGTGGACTTATTTGAAGGCATTTGGCAGTTAGAAAAAGATTCATTTCTTGGGAAAAGGAAACTTTAAACTTATTTTCAAGCAGAAGGATAGAGTTCATTGTGTGTTGAGTGCAATGAGACTTTTTAATAAAATGAATGATGTTAGTGGAGTCTGCTGTAACACTCTGTCTACAGAATCCCTGTGGTACTATATATCCTAGAACTTTATTTTCCCAAGCACTTTGGAGTATGAGGACACATTATGGGTTATGGAATCCTGTCATTATATTTAATATACTATTGGATTTACCTACTAAGGTAGAGGACTGATTAAGATAAATACATACAATGATCTCATCCTGAAAGGAATTCCTTTTGCAAAAGAACTTGACAAGAAGATCCCCTTTTTATCTGAACAATAAAATATATCAATTTCTCAAAACTGTCATGTTTGGCCAGTTCATCTGGTGAGAGGATGGAAAAAGGGAGACATCCATCAATTTTATAATCTGTAGTCCATCACTCCAATCAAATCAGGAAGAAGAGTGTGTGGAGAACACATTTAGAAAGAAAAGTTATTTTCAAAACATTTGAAATAGGGGAACAAATTCCATCAGCTCAATTCCAACACTGTATGCAGATAAGATTTCTTTCTTGAGAATCTTCATTTGTCCTCATTACTTGTAAAGCTTTTTCTACTGGCTGGCAGTAGCATGTTAGCATTAATAATGTGGCTTTAAAAAAGTAAAACAGTGGTGTAATTAACATATTAGTATAAGCTTAATGATGTTAAAATGGAAATGCTAGCTATGTGCTTAAAAAAAAATTATCTACAGTGAATTGGCCCCCTTTGGTTCTTTCTGCTTGCTCTTCAGGCAACAAGTTGAATGAAAAGTTAGAGTTGCTGCAGATGGGAATAGCTGCAAAACATTAAACAGGTCTTGACATGTTTAACAAATGAAATCCAGCCAGAAAATGAAAACGGGAGGTGAATGAACGTATGTGTTAAGGGGCACAGCCGGCTAGCTTTAGCACTATTCAGAGACAATGAAGATTTTGTTGAGCGTTTTATTTGGGATACCAGTCTAGCTACAAATATCTAGAAGACTAAAAAAACCTCTTTCCAAAATTGATGCACAGGTGTGAAAAACCAAAGGGAAAATCGTCAATGCGCAATGAAATGCCCCTAAATGCCTGGTCAGATTTCTCATGCTAG
This sequence comes from Tadarida brasiliensis, assembly GCA_030848825.1. Lineage (NCBI taxonomy): Eukaryota > Metazoa > Chordata > Mammalia > Chiroptera > Molossidae > Tadarida > Tadarida brasiliensis. The sequence continues at coordinate 231,297,397 of CM061257.1, read as the reverse complement.
AATACTTAGGATTTAAAAATGATTATTAGTTTTCATACATGAAAGTAAACATGGTAAAATAATACATCCAAATTTTAATTAAAACTGGCCTTGTTCTTTGTTTTCTAGCAGCATGCAAAGATTTACTCAATCCATATTTTGTATTTTTTTTGCCATATGAAGAGTTTTCTACACGAGCTCACTGCTTAGCATTTTGCCTGCTTTTGTGAGCTTCCCTGTAGCTCTTTCTATGTAGTGACTCCTGCTTCTCCTAAGGAGTTATTACCCAAAGCTGCAGGCTGTGAGAGCCTTTCCTCCCATCTATACATGAACCGCACAGAAAGAGCTCTCCGAATCTTTTTCCTTTGGAAAACCTCGCACTGCCAATGGAAAGTCAGGGAATGAATTGCCTGCTTGTTTTTTCATGATCTAGGTCTCAGAAGCTCTATTAAAAGTCTATTAAGTATTTTATCAGCTTCTGTTGAAGCCACAGATGATAACTTCATGTTGCAATTCATTTTCCACACACGCCAATTATAATATCAGAAGTGTGTTGAGCTGCATTTTCCTATTTGCATTTGATAGCGAGGGCCAGCTGGTGAGCATTTTCCACTGTGGATTGTGTCGTGTGCATCTTTAAATTTAGATATTAAAACACACACTAAACATGCAATGCTGGAAAAAGGCAAAAGGACCCTACAGGAAACCCATTTTTGACAGACTTACAATGAAACATTCCATCATCAAACAACTCCACCGACGGTGGGGCACTGGGGTCGTATCCATGGATCACGACTTCTTTCACTCTGGACAAAAACTAACTTACCTATTCTTATGACAGCCTCTTACTGTTCAATACCTTAATGTTCAGCTTTTGTATTCTGGAACAATTCCCCAAACACGAAGTGGCCGTTCCAAGTTATCAACACAGCTCTGAATTCATTACGACCTTCCTGCTGTTTCTTGTTAGGACTTCAGCCACTGAGCTGCCCAAGAGCCACTCAAAGTTCTTCCGCTTCTGGAGATTGTAGCACTTCATGGCTCATTTGAAATTGAGTCGGCACAACACAGAGCTTTATGGCAGGAGCTGAATGCAGTGTCCTGGGTGGCATCTGGCAGTTTGTGATCTAAGGCAAATAAGTCAGGGCCTGGCGGTCCCCAGGGACTTTCCCCAGTGAAGCTCAGCTTAAGCAGAAGGAGAGGCAGGAGGATTTAAAGTGTCATGGGTTTCATGCTAGAAGAATTTGGATTTACATTCTGTTATTTGAGCTGTCAGGTTTCGAAAATGGATAAAGATCTTTGCAGTCACTCCCTGAGACTTCTCTGTGTGGGATCCGATTTTTTGCAAATAAAGAGAAAACAACAGTGACCGAAGTTAAGTAAATATTTCTTTCATTCTAAATGGAGGTAAAAAATGAGTAGAGGTGGGGGAGGGGGCCCTGAACAGGAGTTCTGCTGCTTCTAAACACCTTGTGTTGAGCTGTTCTTCAGCTCATGGGTAGAGCAAGAAAGGGAGATAATTTCTTTCTCTTCCGACATTGTGCCCAGGTCAGTAGAACCCTAGTGATCTACAGACTCATGAGATATAATAATATGATGATTTAAAAAATCTCTACCTTCTGTGTATTTTATTAGGGAACCCCTTTGTGGCAATAGCTCAGTGACATTAGGCTATTAGCATTTACCAAATATTTAATAGATATTTACTAAAAGAATAAATAAACACAATTATCTACAGAATTATTTCTTTCTGTATGTAGATGGACACAAATAACACACAGACACACACACATTGTATATTTTCATCTGTTACAGAATTAGATCCTTCCCTGTTGTAGTTTACACAATTCTCTTTTGAAAGCTGGTTTGGAGTTAATTGTCTGGTTGCAGAGTCCACACAGAATGAGAGACAAATCTACCTGGCACCAAAATTCTTCAGTTTTGTTGATCCACTGAATATGACTGACTTTAATAACCATGTAATTAATTTGTGTATGTTTTGTTGTTGACCAACTTTCCAATGCTAGGTAAAATAAGTAAAGTTTTGCAAACAAGAGGTCAGCAATATCGCTCCCACTCTCCCTACAAAAAAAGAAACATGCAAAAATTTTAATTTCCTAGGAAGTACTGTGATTAAAAAACCCCACCACAATGTCTATTATAGGCAATTTAAAAAGTGTGCTGCAGGAAATGATCAGAACTTCCTTCTGCATTAGAGCTATAATTGCACTTAAGGAGAATATGGAAGATTTAATTAATTTCACTGCTCAATGGGAGTTTGAGTCTGGCTTTATAAGCTAAAATCATAAGTAAAACCTTGAGTTGATAATAGAATTGAAGTTTTCTAATCAATTACTGTGTCTAAACCCATTCAGCATGGTGGTTTGAAAGAATGACGAAAAGACACATGTTCCAGAAGTGAAATGAAGTGATAGTTGATAGTAACAGATTACACATCTTATTCCAAAAACATTTACATTTTGAAAAATTTTTTTCTAGACTTATCAGTGTATTTTTTTTAAATGTGTGTGTGTATATATATTGAAATGTATATCTTAATATATATTTTTGTGAGAATTTTGTGATCATCAGACAGGACATAACTCTAATTTGGCAGAAGTTACAATTTCTACGGAGAGTTTAGAAAGCTGCAAAACTATGGCTTCCAGGTTAACTATAAAGACACCTGATGACCTGATTACTGTCCTGGATCCCCCAAAGATAGTAAACCACTAGCTCTTTCCCAACACACACATATTTTTTAATAGAAATGGAGAGTGGCAAGGAAGCTAGAATTTGAGGAAAATACACCCTTAGCCACTAAACAATTGCTTATTGTGAATTTTCAGAGAAAGATAGTTGGAATGCAGTTCATTTCAACCAGGGCTCCCCCCCTCCCCCCCCATCCAGGTCCTTGTAGGATTTTGAGTGATTCAGTTTAAAAGACTAAAAATAATTTGGATTTTTATTAATGACATAGTTGTTTTCTTTTTCTATGTTGCATACTTTGCTAAATGTATATGAAATAACAATGCCAGAAAAATCTGGGCTCTTTTTATACACCAGGAATACGAAAAACCTTCTTAGTTCTGTAACTGCTTTCTTCATTTGGATGGTTAGCAGGTGAAAAAATATTATTCAAGTCATCCATTGACAGCATGATCCAATGGACTACATGACTAATTTGACCAACACAGAATGATTCGAGCAACCAAAGAATCCATGACTCATTTTATTTCTAGGAAAAGTTTGAATTCTGAGAACTATTCAGAATTCAGAACTGATCCTGAATTCACCAAGTAAGCAAGGTATACTTGGTGAATTTAGAACTATTTCAACAAATATATTTTGAGGGTTTTAAAAATAAACTTTCTTAAATGATTATTTAGGTGATTTTCCCCTTTGTTAGAGGATGTTTGTGTATGCATCTATATGTGTGCATGTGTATATGTTGAGAAATATGTGTAATAATTTAGTTTTCAGAAAACATTGAAGAGACAGATTCATCTCAAGTTTTAGATTCCTATATTTATATTCCTAATATAAATATATTTTATAGACAATATATTGCTTTCAAGAAGTTGAATGGATATTCTTCTTTGGGATTACTTAGTGGTTTTCTTTAGGCTATAACTATATACAGTATTTTATTGCTTACTTTAAAGGAAATGCCAAAGCAATAGTAGGTTATACAGGTGTACTACAGTGGGTATATGTATAGAGGTATAATTCAGAATACATGGTGTGGTCATAATGGGAACTTGTAGAAATACTCACTTTTGATGACCCTTATGAGACAATAGGAGCAAACATGTGAAGAAATAGAATGATCTTATCTTTCATCCTCAGTTCTTAATTCTTGTAAGTCATTTTTATACTCCAACTTTCAAATAGAACAACGTAGAGACTATTGTCTCTAAGATATTGGTTATGGTCACATTTAAGATAGAAAATGAGTAATGTTAATTATAAATCCTGACTCTGGTATTGACCTGTCTCTTTTTGAAGGTTATTTGATCCTTCTAACTTTCAAATTTAAAACAAATTTTTTTAACCCACATTGTGGCATATAATCTAAATCAAACAAGACAAAATTCTTTGAGAACATAATATGTGTATGTATATCCACACATACAAAAATGTCTGTTATTTAAGTGTTTTTAGAGTGCTTTACCCGATTTGAATAGAAACAGAATAGTTCCTGATGAACAGAAATATTTGACCAAACTTGCTGGTTTTTCTTCCTTTTTATGTGTATGTGCATTGAATTTCTTTGAGAATCCCATGGTACTCTGATCCTCATTTTCCTCCATGACCTTTGTGTACTGTAAAAGATGCTCTTTGTAAAGTGTGAAATTAATGGCTTATCCACGTAGTAAGTGGAAATAAAACTGTTGTATATGCTTGATACTGTTGGTTTATTTTTTATATAATGAAATATCAATTTTGTCTACACAGGGGCACCTCTCTTTATGCATTTCACATGTATTATCTTATGTGATTCAGCAGCCACAAAAGGTGGAGAGAACACCTACTAATTTTTCCGGTGGAAGAAGAAACTGAAACTCAGTGATGGTCAGCTACAAGCTTTCTGATTACTCTAACTCTGGGAAAGTTTAAGGAGGGAAGCAGTGGGATTCCTAACTCTGCCTGCTTTCCACTGTCACACAAAGACTTGGCTGTTAATGAGAATCTGTGTCAATGCGAATCAATTATACAGACCTACATAAGTTGAAGGGGTAAGAAATCAGTTGGGGAAACAGACATGAGATAAACATATGACAATACAAACAAGTGTTGCAATAGATGTATAAACGAAGTGTTGATCAAGTCGGGGAAAGCTTTACTGAGAGTGATGTTTGAGGGGCTCTTGAAGAACTCTAGGAACGTATCTAATCTGTAAACAAGTCCCATCAAGTCTGGCCCCAAATATATGTGGAATCCAAACATTTCTAGTCCACAGTGCTCATCCTGGCCATCACCAGTTCTGCCCTGGAAGCTTGCAGACTGCCTTCCAACACTCACTCGTGCCATCTTCCATCAATGGTTCTTAACAATAGCTATGGTGACAACTAAGTGAATCCCCCCACCCCCAGGTAGTCCATCACTCTTAGGCTATGCATCTAACCCTCATTATGCTTACAAAGCCCTGTCCAATCTGCCTGTGCTGTCTTTACATCCTCACACTGCACTCTGTTCCTCCTAGCTTGTTCTCCAACCAAACTGTTTTCCTCCTGTCCTTCAAAATGCTGAGACAGAATGTGAAGGTTGATTTTACATGTCAGCTTGACTGGGCCATCGTGCCCAGCTATTTGGTCGAACGGTATTCTGTATGTTTCTGTAAGGGTGTTTTTTGGGGATGAGATTAACTTTGAATCAGTGGACTTCAAGTAAAGAAGATTACCATAACATGGGTGGGCCTCACTGAATCAGTTGAAGGCCCTAATAAAACAAAGTCTTACATCTCCTGAACAAGAAGGAATTCTGCTAATAAAATGCCTTCATAATTGAGCTGCAATAAAAACTCTTTCCTGGGTTTCCAGCCTGCTGGCATCTCCCGTAGATTTTGGACTCACCAAGCCTCCACATTTGCGTGAGTCAATTCTTTAACTGCCCCCCTCAATATAAATATATATACATACACACATATGTATCTCTATATCTAGCTATCAATCTACATCTACACACACACACACACACACACACACTTACCCTGTTAGTTCTGTTTCTCTGGGGAACTCTAATACATACCTCAAGGTCTTCACCCATGTTGTTCCCGTCCTGGGAAACTCTTCTAGCTAACTCCTTCTCATCTTTCAGGTTTCATTTTAAATGTCATTTCTGCAGAGATGTTTTCCATGGCCTTCTGAATATGATATTTCTTTAATAAAGCAAGTCGCTTTTATAACTTTGCTTTTGCATCATAGTTTATGTGCCAGTCATATTCATATATCATTTGTGTAATTATTTGTGTAATATATGATTTCACATTACAGCAGTGTTTTTCAACCTTTTTCCATCATCACTCCCTAAGTAGCCTTTGTAAACATGTTTTGCTAGTCATCTGACACCACAAATACACTATCTGTTTATGCACCATATACATCTGTGCTGTGCAGATACTCTTTTTGCCCTCAAGACCCAGTTTTCAACCTCAAGGGGGCGGTACCGCCCTTGTTGAGAATGCATGCACTGCAGTGAAAGCTCCAAGGTAGGACATTGCTTCTTGCATTCTCCTGTTTGCCCCCAAATAGATTTTAGAAGGACCATAATTCTGATTCTCTAAAGAGATATATTTCTCCTTCAGAAAACACTCTTTTGTTTTATCTTATTCCCTGTAAGGAAAAACTCCAGTTTTTAGTGTCTCTTTTTAAATGTATAATGTCATTCATTTTTAAAGGATGTTCTCTCAGAGAGCTCATCTTTTAATACAAGAAGACAAAACCCACAGTCAAACAAGTGTGGCATTAATGGCAAGGATACAGCTCTCAGTTCATGCATCACCTTGTTTACAGAAGCCCCAGAACTAGATTTTATCTGTCAAGAAAGCAAAAATGCAAAGGGAAACATGGTTTCCCATCAAACTGACAAGTTCAAATCAGTAGTGTCATATCATGGAGTAACTGCTCATTAAATGTATTGTCAGAAAAATGGTTTAAATTGTTAATACTGTCAACTTCTTTGGCGATGGCCATCTTTCATAACACTTAAATAAAATAGAGGGTCATTGGCTTACTTCCATAGTTTCTCCAACAGTTTTTAACTAGATAATTTTTTATTCCCAGATACTTCAAAATAGAGAGTGGCCATCAGGATTTCAATGGTAAGCAGTTGTAAAAGTGAATTCTTCTTTTTCCTCTCACTCCTCTTGTTCTTTTCTGCTTCATCTCCTTCTTTTCCTTTTCCTGTCCTATCCTCATCTTTCTTATCTTGTTTTTTTTTTTTCTGAATACCGATTGTGAGCACATGACTTCTCTTAGGGTGCAGCAGGTCTACATTGGTAGGGTGGGCATCCATCACGAGAACCCTTAGTGGTCCAGGTTCTCCTCTGACATGACACGTTTGGTTTTCCTCCACATCATAGAATGAGGAGACAGGCACAGGGTAGAGCAAATATACCTGGAATATTTCCCTCACCTCAAAGAAGAACCAGCTGCTCTTTGCATCATGCAATCATGCATCTTATGCAGTTTCTCCTGTATGAGAAAGAAAAGAAGTTATAAAGTAGCTCAACCCCAGAGCTTATTGGGAGTGTAGATCCCAGGCACCAGGACTGGGAGTTACCAAAGGGCCTGGCAGCCATCAGCAAGGTAGGAAATCACATTGCCAGCATTTCCTCTCCTGAGAAAGTTTTATAAGGAGCATTATTGCTTATATCAGCAGTTTTCAACCGATGTGCTGCAAGAATTTTTAAAATATCCAATACCTGACTATTTAGTCAGGGGCACTGACCTCTTTTCCCTTAGACTGTCAAATTAAAAAAAAAAATGACAACAGCCAACACAATAGCCAGCCAGTGTGAATGAATCAAAATTATATCTATTCTTTTTGTCATATCAGCAAAAATACATATTTTTTGGTGTGCCACAGAAGTTTAGTAATTAGCTTATGTGTGCCATGAGATGAAAAAGGCTGAACATCGCTGGCTTATATGGAAGTGATCACACACCAATGGGCTGCTCTCACACTTCCTTTGGGCTTATTGGTAATCCGAGCTAAAATCTTACATCATAGCTTCCATTCTTACCAATCTCCATGATAGTGTAGCTAAATTTTATTACAAATATTTTGAACTGATTGTTCATTGATTCAGATGGCTTTTCCTGCCACACAGATCATATCAATCTAGTAGGGCTCAACTATGTCGTTTACATCAGCATCACCATGAAGTATAGGAAGCATCCCTTGTGAAGCTTTTGAGAAATCCATATTTCCTGGCCTGACCCAAACCTAACATGTCCGAGTTTCCAGAAGGGAAGGTCTGCACTCGTGTGAGACTTGTGATGGTGTGATGCCTCACGGCTCTAAGTGCTTTACTTTGCCTTGACATTTTATCCCTTTTAGGAAGAACCAGGTGAAGACAATCTGATGAGTCTCAATTAAGTTTCAACACCTTCTTCAATTTTTTAGTGCCAGAAGATTGAATCTTCTTGAATTGGCTGGAAGCCGGACAATTTATGAGTGAGCCAATCCTAGTATTCTGATTTACGGGGCCGTTAGGGAGACTTGGTCATTCGGGATGGATGTCTGACCTCCAGTGACTGCCAAGGGCTCTGGAAAGTGGGCGACTTTCCAAGGACCTGTTGGAACCCGGAGTCAGAAATCAAAATGTACTTTTCTCAAATAGCCCTTCCATTGCAAGCAGGATGACAGCTGGCAAGGTGCTGATTTTGAGTCTCAGTTTCAACATTGTTGCATTGGGACAACACCTACCTCAGAGGGGTTATTGTGAGAATTGAATGAGAGAAAATGTAGGGTGCACAGACCTTTACATACAGTAGGTGGTAAGCAATATTAATTTTCTTCCTTATTCACCTACTTCTTCCTCCTGTACCCTCTCTTCATCAGTAAGCATAGTATATAGCAGTTACTAACTTGCCTAACTAACTAATCCACAGTAGTTCCCAAGTTCCTTACAAGTGTAGACCTTGTGCTTTGCTTTCTGATGAAACTCATAATTCACTTGGGTACGGTAGTCCCTCCTGATGTGTGGTTTTGTTTTCTGTGATTTTAGTTGCCTGTGGTCAGCCTAGGTTTGAAAATATTAAATTCCCCCAACCACCGCATCATCATGGCTGGATGACCCAAGATCACCTGAAGCAGATGATCCTTCTTCTAATGTATTGTCAGAAGGTCAATCGTAGCCTAACACTGAGTCATGATGCCTACATCATTCATCACACTTTAATCTCTATACGGAGGCATTCCACCATTTCATATCATCACAAAAAGGGTTGTGATGTTACAAGATATTTTGAGAGAGAGAGAGACTACATTCACAAAACTTTTATTACAGTGTATTGTTATAATTGTTCTATTTTATTATTGTTGTTAATCTCTTACTGTGCCTACTTTATAAATTAAACTTTATCATGGGTATATATGTATAGGAAAAAGCATGGTATATAGTGGGTTTGGTATAATCCCCAGTTTCAGGCAACCACTGGGGCTCTTGGAATTTATCCCTCGGGGATAAGGGGGGATGACTCTGTTTTCTATCCCTCAGAGATTTAGAAGCTCTTAGTTTGAAACTATACAAATGTTGGAAAATCAAGACTGTCCATAAATCTATGCAAACTCCTGAGTTCATGTCCTTATGGTTCCTGGGTATTCTTCTCTCTCTCTTTTTAAAATCCTCACCAGAGGATAAATTTTATTGATTTGAGAGAGAGAGAGAGAGAGAGAAACATCAAACTATTGCCTCCCATACATATGCCCCAGGATCGAACCCAAAACCTTTTTGGTGCACGGGACAACAATGCTCTAATCAACTGAGCCACTGGGCCAGGCTTCCCTTGTATTCTTGAGGGTTGTTTAGGTCCTGTCAACTCCAGCCATCAGGCCCTTGCCAGCTTCCAGGAGAAATCACTGAAAGTACTTCCTTAATTTTGTAGCTATAAAGAAGATTTGCATGATAAAGGGACAAAGGAGAGTTACATTGTGATGCCCACCTTCCCCACAGCCTTCATTCTCTGGTCACCTCTGTTCCCTACACCTCCCACTCTCCACACCTCACCAGGGATCCCCTAGGAGATACTGTCCAGCATCTTTGACTGAACATCTTATGCTCTTAAAAATGCCAAGACCTGTACTCTCAAAAGGTAAAAACTGATAAACACTCCTGAATCAGGACCTCTTGAGCTCTCTAATTTCCACCAAGTAGAAACCTGATTTGGAAAATTTCTTAATGGTTGTGATTAGATTAGTTGCTGGGTGAGTTTGAATTCAAACTCCAGTCCTCTTGGCCTGTCTGCTTCTCTATTTGCTGCTTAGAGAAAGCGGTGAGATGCCCATAGCTCCTGGGCCAACCAAAGGTTAGTTTTCTCTTTTTCAGTGTTGAGGATAATTAGACACTCGGCGGGGTTAATTGCCATGTCCCACCTACCTTCCTCTGGTTCTATGCCCAAATGACTTTCCAGACTGCATTCTGTCATTTTCTCAGCCTTGGTCTTCCACATGTTTGTTCTTTCAATGAGGCAAGTGAATCTTCCAAGGAGAGAGGTTCCAAGACTTTCACCCTGAAGAATTAGACTCTTCTTTCTTAAAATTAACATATTCCTCCTAAACTGCAGTCACCCAAATTAAGCAAGTCACCATGGGTTCCCATCTCCTCCTGACTAATGCACTCCTCTTCTCCCTTTACCTTTTGATCCTAACTTATTCAAGCACATTCATCCCAATCTGCCAAAGAGAGACCCAGATGCCTTAGGTTCAAATCCTGGCTTGGTTGCCTATGTAACTTCAGGCTAGCCATCTTCCTCTCTCTCTCTGATGTGGTTTCCTCATTTGTTAAAGGATAAGAATAGCCCTGGTCAGTTTGGCTCAGCAGTTAGAGGGTTGGCCTGCGGACCAGAGAGTGCCAGGTTTGGTTCCTGCTAGGAGCATGTACCTCGGTTATGGTTCGTCCCCGGACTCTGTTGGGGTTGTGTGGGTGGCGACCACTCCATGTGTCTCTCTCACATCAATGTTTCTCTCTCTCTCCCTCCCGCTCTATCTGAAGATAAATGCAAAAATGTCCTCGGGTGAGGATAAAAAAAAAAAGTATAAGAATACATTTTGCTTATGTAAGGGTGGTCAGGTGGCTCTTTGTTCTAACCTATTGACCTCTTTCCTCTAGAGTAATTGAACTCCAGATTCTTGGTTAGACATGTGACCTCCTGGAATACAGACTCCCTTGCAGTATATGTGGCTATATAACTGAATTCTTTTTGTTGTTGTTAATTCTCACCCGAGGACATTTCTTCCATTGATTTCTAGAGAAAGTGAAAGGGAACGAGGGAGGGAAAGGGAGAGAGAGAGAGAGAGAGAGAGAGAGAGAGAGAGAGAGAGAGAGAGAAACATCGATGTGAGAGACAGGGCTGGGGATCACACCTGCAACCCATATACATGCCCTTTACCTAGAATGGAACCCTGGACACTTCAGTGTAAGGCCAACGCTCTATCCACTGAGCCACACTGGCCAGGGCTATAACTAAATTCTTGGCAGTAGAACATACGGAGAAATGGTATATACAACTTTGGGCATGTGTCTTCAAAGATAACGGTCATATGATTTTCCTGTCTCTGTTCTCTTCTCTGTTGACTAGAATGGGATTTATGGACTACACCATCCACAATGACCTCAATGAAAGGAGGTCTGGTAGATGGGCTGGTTCAGTGTTCCATGGTGTAAGGACCTGAGCTCTTTCTGTGTTGTTGCTTAGCCATGCGTAGCCATCACATTATCATATTTTGTTTTCTATATCATACTTAACAACTGCTGAAATTATCTTGTTTATTTTTTTCTGGAATTTTCCATTTAAAAATTTCAGATTGCTGTTGACCATGGGTAACTGAAACCTCAGAGAGTGGTTGAAGCACAGTATGTTCCAAACATTGGTTGAATGACTAGATGAGTGGACAGGCAGCAGCCAGCTTCAGGGAGTTGCCAGCCCAGTGGGTCAGTGGCAGTCAATGACAGGAAGACGCCAGGTCCTCCTTGGTGGCGTGGAAGAACACCCCTGGGCAGTGGTGAACAATGGAGTGGTAGCAGCCACCGGGAAGAACAGATGGGACAGGTAAGTAGCAGGTGAAATGATAGGGCCATAATTAAATGTGGTGAAGCAGTGGCTCATTAAATTTAGTGTCACATTTATTTGTGAACACATTTAAAACAGCCCTGAGGACACACAGACATGCCTGGGTGGACAGAGAGACAGAGCTTTGCAGAGAATGGACTTTCTGTGTTGGTGTATACAGTCAACAACCCAGTAAAGTTTGAGTTATTGTTGCTGTTCTGAGGTCATCTGTACCCTCAGGCTGGTGATAAGTGGGCATTTGAGTTAGAACCTTTATAATCTATGGCTTCAAAGATAAAGTCAGTTTTGCTTCCAGTTGTTTATACCTCAGTGAGAGCAGGATTCTCAAAACGTCTTCTTTTCCCTTACGTCTTGCTCCTGATTCCCTTGGCACCCTGCACGCGTCTTCCTCACACATGTTAGAGGTGGGTCTGGGGTTCATTACAACTGTCTTCCTCATTTGCCTGCAGTTCCTCCAATGCCTTTGTGCTATCTGGTTCCCACAGCTTACAGAGATAACTCACAGGTGATGTATGCTTTGTCTGACCTGGCATCAGGGGTCTGAAGTGACCCACCGGGCAGTGGTGTGCTTGCAATGTGTGCGGGAGGACAGCTGAGATAAATGCTCTGTGAGGAATTATAAAGTACAATAAATTATTTTGTGCTTCACCTGACTTCCTCTCCGTCCCAGGTCCAGTGTCATCACATGAAGAGTGGGGGAAGACGGGCAGGGAGGAAGCTGCAGGCATCTATGAATAACATTACTTAGTTCATGTCCAATGATGCACGGGAACTGCTGTCCAAGCTTGAAATGAGGGACAGAAACGCAAAAGGCAGAGTGGCCACAATGCATCGAGAATCTGAAAATTTGGAATAAGTTGCTGACAGAGGAGCCAGGGGAAGCATCTAACAGTGCATAGGAATGGCCATAGGAGATGGGTCGACTATAAAAGGGTGTAGAAAATCAGGGGGAAAAATATTGTTTGAGAGGGGATTTGCTTTATTGTTTAATACTATTACCGCACAGACTTTTATACATTTCTCTTACCTAAATATAGGAGAAAGAGATTGCGCCTTAAAACCCTTAGAAGTGCCTTGTATTGATTTTCTTGATGGTTTTGTGTGTTTTGGATTCTCCATCTTCAATAAATCTGTCTGGAAGCAGGCCACCACCCTCTTGGATTTTCTCTCCTAAACAGTGTGAAGGTACAGTGTTTTTGAAAGAGAAACAAGGCTAATATGACTCTTGAATCCAAATGGCCTCAGGCATTTGTAAAGCCTCGTGGATTTGTCTGCTGCTAGTAGGAGGTCAGAGATCCAAACAAACACTTGTTTTTTAGGTAGAAAATTCAGAGGTTAAGTGACAGCCCGTCATCGTGCGGCTGCCCTTCACCACCAAGGTCAGGGTGAGGCCTCTGACTTTTGTCCTCTGGTATGATGTTTCTTTAATGTCGAACGGAACCTCCTAACCAGCACTTCTACTGAAGCCTTGCCTAATATGTGTATATATTATATTTATATTTGTTTATACTTGAGGTGTGCAATTTGATTTTATATATGCATACATTGTGAAATAATCACTAAAATCAAGCTAATTAACATATCCATCACCTCACACAGTTGCCACATTTTTGTGTGTTGTCATAACACTTAAGATTTACACTCTTGGCAAGTTTCAAGTATGCAATATAGTATTGTTACCTATAAGTCACCATGTCATAGGGATTAGATCTCCAGAACTTACTTATTTTGCATCACTGAAAATTTGTACCCCTTTATCAACATCTCCTCATTTACCTTTCCTTGGCCTCTAGTAACCACCATTCTATTCTCTGCTCCCAAGAGTTTGACTATGTTAGATTCCATTTGTAAGAGATCACACAGTATTTGTTTTTCTGTGTCTGACATTTCACTTAGCATGATGTCCTCCAGGTCCACCCGTGTTGTTGCAAATGGCAGGATTTTCTTCTATTTTGTTTAAGGCTGAATAGTATTTCATTGTTTGTATAGTCCACATTTTTAAGTTAATTAATCTTTCAAAGGGCATTTATATTTTCCCCTTCTTTTGGCTAATGTGAATAATGCTGCAAGTGAACATGGTAGTAAAGGTAACTCTTTGAGATTTTGACTTCAATTTCTTTGGGCAAGTTTCCAGAAGTGGAAACATTGGATCATATAGTAGTTCTAATTTTAATTTGTTGAAGAACTTTACTACTACTTTTTATAATGAATACACCAGTTTACATTTCACAACAGGATATCAGAGATCCCTTTCTCCACATCTTTGCCAACATTTGTTACTTACTGTCTTTTTGATATAGCTGCTGTAACAGGTGTGAGGTGATACTTCCTTGTGGTTTTGATTTGAATTTCCCTGATAATTAGTGATGCTGAACACCTTTCCATGTGTCTGTTGGCCATCTGTATGTCTTCTTTGGAAAGATGTCTATTCAATTCCACTACCCATTTTTCAATCAGGTTTTTTCTTGTTATTGTTGTTGAGTTATATGAGTTGTTCACATATTTTGAATATTAACCCCTTATCAAAAATACCATTTGCTAATATCTTCTCCCATTAGGTTGGTTGCCTTTTCATTTTGTTGATTTCTTTTGCTGGGCAGAGCACTTTAGTTTGATGTAATCCAAATTGTTTACTTTTTGTTTTTTTCCCCCTTGCCTTTGGAGTCAGATCTAAAAAAACATTTGTATGATAGATGTTCAAGAGCTTACTGCCTGTTTTCCTTTGTTTTGCATGTTGTTGTCCAGTTTTCCCAACACCATTTGTGGAAGAGATTATTCTTTCCCTATTGCACATTCTTGGCAGTTTAGTCAAAAATTAATTGTCCATATATGTGAGGGTTTATTTCTGGGCTCTCTGTTCCATTCTATTGGTCAGTTTGTCTGTTTTTATTCCAAAACCATACTGCTTTGTGTCTGTAGCCTTGCAATAGTTTATTTTTATTTTTTATTAATTTATTTTTGTTACAGATGTTTCTCCTTTTTTCTCCATTGACACCCTCCTCCCCATCCCCCCACTCAGTCCCCAGCTTTGTTGTCCATGTCCATCAGTTATACATACATGGTTATAAGTTCTGTGGTTTATTTCTTCCCTCTCCCCCCACCCCCTCTTCTGAGGGTTGTCATTCTGTACCCTACTTCCACATCTCTGGGTCTACCCTGTTCCTCAGACTGTTCTGTTTATTATATTCCACAAATAAGTGAGATCATGTGATATTTGTCTTTCTCTGCTTGGCTTGTTTCGCTTAGCATAATACTCTCCAGGTTCCTCCATGTCATCTCAAAGGATAAGAGATCTTTCTTTCTTACAGCTGCATAGTACTCCATTGTGTATATGTACCACAGCTTTTTTTATCTGTTCGTCTACTGATGGACACTTGGGCTGTTTCCAGATCTTAGCTATTGTAAATAGTGCTGCTATGAACATGGGGGTACATGTATTTTTTCTGATTGGTGTTTCAGGTTTCTTAGGTTATATTCCTAGAAGTGGGATCACTGGGTCAAATGGCAATACAATTTTTAATTTTTTGAGGTAACACCATAGTGTTTTTCACAGTGGCTGCACCAGTCTGCATACCCACCAGCAGTGTACTAGAGTCCCTTTTCCTCCACACCCTCGCCAACACTTATTGTTTGATGATTTGTTGATGGCGGCCATTCTGACAGGTGTGAGGTGATACCTCATTCTTGTTTTAATTTGCATCTCTCTGATGATTAGTGATGTTGAGCATTTCTTCATATGTCTCTTAGCCACTTGTATGTTCTGTTTAGAGAGGTTTCTATTTAGCTCCTCTGCCCATTTTTAAATTGGGGTCTTTGTCTTCCTTTTGTTGAGTTCTATGAGCACTCTATATATTTTGGAGATTAACCCCTTATCTGATGTATCATTGGCAATTATGCTCTCCCATACAGTGGGTTCCCTTTCCGTTTTGATGGTTGTTTCTTTTGCTGTCCAGAAGCTTTTGAGTTTGATGTAGTCCCATGTGTTCATTTTTTCCTTTGTTTCTGTTGCCTTAGGTGATGTATCAGTGAAGATTCTGCTGCATATGATGTCTGAAATTTTGTTGCCTACATTTTCTTCTAGGATTTTTATGGATTCATGAGTCACATTTAAGTCTTTTATCCATTTTGAGTTTATTCTTGTGTATGGTGTAAGTTGATGGTCTAGTTTCATATTTTTGCATGTAGCTGTCCAATTTTCCCAACACCATTTATTAAAGAGGCTGTCTTTGCTCCATTGTATGCTCTTGCCACCTTTGTCAAATATTGATTGAGCATAATGTCTTGGGTCAATTTCCGGATTCTCTGTTCTGTTCCACTGGTCTATATGCCTGTTCTTGTGCCAGTACCAGGCTGTTTTGATTACAGTAGCTTTGTAGTATAACCTGATATCTGGTATTGTGATCCCACCTACTTTGTCCTTCTTTTTCAAGATTGCTGAGGCTATTTGGGGTCTTTTTTGGTTCCATATGAACTTTTGAAGTATTTGTTCTAGTTTTGTGAAATATGTTACTGGTATTTTGATGGGGATTGCATTGAATCTATAGATTGCTTTGGGTAATGTGGACATTTTAATGATGTTAATTCTTCCAATCCATGAACAAGGTATGTGTTTCCACTTTTTTATATCTTCCTCTATTTCTTTTTTCAATGTCCTGTAGTTTTCTGCAAAATAGGTCCTTTACTTCTTTGGTTAAGTTTATTCCTAGGTATCTTAATCTTTTTGCTGTGATGGTAAATGGGATTATTTTCTTAGTTTCTCTTTCTGCGAGTTCATCATTGGTGTTAATTTTGTATCCTGCTACTTTGCAAAATTCATTTATTAAGTCCAGTAGATTTCTGATGGAGTCTTTAGGGTGTTCTATGTATAATATCATGTCATCTGTGAATAATGACAGTTTCACTTCCTCCTTTCCAACTTGGACCCTTTTTATTTTTTCTTCACGTCTGATTGCTGTGGCTAAGACTTCCAGTACTATGTTAAATAAGAGTGGTGAAAGTGGGCATCCTTGTTGTATTCCTGTTCTTAAGGGAAATGCTTTTAATTTTTGTCCATTGAGTATGATGTTGGCTGTAGGTCTTTCATATATGGCCTTTATTATGTCGAGATATGATCCCTCTATTCCCAAATTGCTGAGTGTTTTTATCAGAAATGGGTGCTGGATTTTGTTGAATGCTTTTTCAGCGTCTATTGATATGATCATGTGGTTTTTATCTTTCATTTTGTTTATGTGGTGTATCACATTTATTGATTTGCGAATATTGAACCAGCCTTGTATCCCTGGGATGAATCCCATTTGTTTGTGGTGAATAATTTTTTTGATGTATTGCTGGATCCGATTTGCTAGTATTTTCTTCAGGATTTTGGCATTTATGTTCATCAGGGATATTGGCCTGTAGTTTTCTTTCTTTGTAGTGTCTTTTTCTGGTTTTGGAATTAGAATTATGCTGGCCTCATAAAACGAGTTTGGAAGTCTTCCTTCTTCTTGAATTTTTTGAAATAGTTTGAGGAGAATGGGTGTTAGTTCTTCTTTGAATGTTCGGTAAAACTCCCCCGTGAAGCCGTCCAGGCCTGGGCTTTTGTTTGCTGGGAGAGTCTTGATTACATCTTCAATTTCCTTAGTTGTTATTGGTCTGTTCAAGTTTTCTATCTCTTCCCGGTCCAGATTTGGGAGACTATGTGTTTCTAGAAATTTGTCCATTTCGCTTAGATTGTCGAATTTGTTGCCATATAAATGTTCATAGTATTTGTTAACGATCTTTTGTATTTCTTTGGAGTCAGTTGTTACTTCTCCTCTTTCATTTCTGATTTTGGGTATTTGGGTTTTCTCTCTTTGTTTCTTGTGAGTCTAGCTAAGGGTCCATCAATCTTGTTTATGTTTTGTTTGTTTATGTTTATGTTTGTTCTTGTTTTGTTTTCAAAAAACTAGCTCTTTGTTTCATTGATCCTTTGAATTGTTTTTCTGGTCTCTATGTCATTTATTTCTGCTCTGATCTTTACTATTTCCTTCCTTCTACTTGCTCTGGGGTTTTCTTTTCGTTTGCTCTCTAGTTCTTTAAGTTGTGAGGTTAGAGAGTCTATTAGGAATTTTTCTTGTTTCTTGAGGTAGGCCTGGAGTGCTATGAACTTCCCTCTCAGAACTGTTTTCGCTGCATCCCATAGATTTTGTGTTGCTGAGTGTTCATTTTCATTGGTTTCCAGGAAGTTTTTAATTTCTTCCTTGATCTCCTTGGTAACGCATTCATTGTTTAATAACATGCTATTTAGCCTCCATGTGTTCAAATGTCTTTGCATGTTCTTGTTGCAATTGATTTCTAGTTTCATGCCATTGTGATCTGAGAAGATGCTTGATATGATTTCAATCTTCTTGAAATTGTAGAGACTTAGTTTGTGTCCTAACATGTGGTCTATCTTTGAGAATGTCCCATGTGCGCTTGAGAAGAATGTGAATTCTGCAGTTTTGGGGTGTAATTCTCTGTAGATATCTATTAAATCCATTTGGTCTAGTGCTTCATTTAGAGTCTCTGTTTCCTTGTTAATTTTTTGTCTAGAGGATCTATCCAGTGATGTCAGCGGGGTGTTGAAGTCCCCTGCTATGATTGTATTGCTGTCGATTTCTCCTTTGAAGTCCTCCAGAAGATTTTTAATATATTTTGGTGCTCCTATATTGGGTGCATATATGTTTACCAAGGTTATATCTTCCTGTTGGATAGATCCTTTCAATATTATGTAGTGACCTTCTTTGTCTCTAGTTATGGCCTTCATTTTGAAATCTATTTGATCAGATATGAGTATTGCTACCTCAGCTTTTTTTCCCTTTCTGTTTGCTTGGAAGATTTTTTTCCATCCCTTCACTTTCAACCTATGTAAGTCTTTTGCTGTGAGGTGGGTCTCTTGTAAACAATATATATATGGGTCATGCTTTCTCATCGAATCCGCTGCTCTTTGTCTTTTTATCGGAGTATTCAAACCATTTACATTTAAGGTGATTATTGATATGTACTTACTTATTGCCATTTTTGTTTATTGTGGTTCTTTTTTCCTTCTTATTTCTTCTACTAATTACAGCAGTTCTTTTAACATTTCTTGCAGTGCTGGTTTGGTGCTAATGTATTCCCTTAGCCTTTTTTTTTTTTTTTTTTTTTTTTGTCTAGGAAGCTCTTTATTTGACCTTCTATTTTGAATGATAGCCTTGTTGGGTAGAGTAGTCTTGGATTCAGATCCTTGTTTCTCATAACCTTGATTACTTCATGTCATTCTTTTCTGGCCTGTAGTGTTTCTGTTGAGAAGTCAGATGATAGCCTTATGGGGGTTCCTTTGTAGGTAACCTGTTGCTTATCTCTTGCTGCCTTTAGGATTCTCTCTTTGTCTTTAAATTTTGGCATTTTAATTACTATGTGTCTCGGTGTGGGCCTGTTTGGGTTCTTCTTACTTGGGGCTCTCTTTGCTTCTTGAACTTGAATGCCTTCTTTCTTCACCAAATTAGGAAAATTTTCTGTCACTATTTCTTCAAATATATTCTCTAACCCTTGCTCATTTTCTTCTTCTTGCAGAACTCCTATGATGCAAATATTATTATGTTTCCAGTTGTCCCACAGTTCTCTTAAGCTGTCTTCCTGTTTTTTCATTTTTTTTCCTTTTGGTTTTCTGATTGGTTGATTTTTTCTACCTGGTCTTCTAATTCACTGATCTGGTCCTCAGCTTCCTCTACTCTACTGTTTAGTCCTTCCAATGTGTTCTTCATTTCTGCTATGTCATTCTTCATTTCTTCTTGGTGCTTCTTCATTTCCAATTGGTTGATTTTCAATGTTTCTATGTCTTTATTTATGGTGTTGATGTCCTTACTCATGCTGTTGAGCTTCCTCAAGATCATGACTCTGAATTCTAGCTCTGTTAACTTGCTTAACTCCATTTCATTTATCTCATCTTCAGTAGCGGTTTCTTGTTCTTTCATTTGGGATTTGTTTCTTTGTTTCACCATTTTGGCTATCTCAGTGGGTTTTGGAGCCTGCCAAATTTTCCCTGTGGATGTTGGTGTTCTGCTGTTTGTGGCTCCCTCTACTGGGTTTGGATGAGCATGGGAGGGCCCATGTTAAACACCACTATGGAGTCTTACTTTCCCGGGTAGATTTGCGAGCCCAGAAAAGGTTAAGTTATCCTCTAGCTTTTTGCCTAGAGGCTATTAGTCTTGGTTACTTGAAGAGCCTTGGGTTCTCAGTTGAATGAAAACCTCCCTCAGGTGTTCAGTGTGAGAGGATTTCAGGAGGGTGAGGCAGATGCTGATAGTTAATGAGCCTCAATTTGCATTTCAATAGCCCACCTGGGTGTGGCTGAATAGCCTCTCCCCAGAGCCCTGGGAAGGTGTAAGATGGCCACTGTCCTGTGTGGCTGCAACTCAGTGAAAGCTCTG
Source organism: Tadarida brasiliensis (assembly GCA_030848825.1). Lineage (NCBI taxonomy): Eukaryota > Metazoa > Chordata > Mammalia > Chiroptera > Molossidae > Tadarida > Tadarida brasiliensis. The sequence continues at coordinate 231,277,212 of CM061257.1, read as the reverse complement.
AGTGCCCTCCAAATCCCGAGTGTCCCCACACAGTTCCAGTCCAGTCCGCCCTCCCTCTGCTGGAGCCCAAGGTGAGTGGCTATGGCTATTTTAGCACTCTGTCCCGGCCCTCTGCGCTGTGGAGTGGGCTTGGGTTTTAACTCCGAGGGTGCTACTCACAGCTAAGACCACTGCTGTCTGTGGGTTCCCAGCCCCCCTCTCGAACCTCTGCAATCCTATCAGGATCAATTCAGTGTCCCTGGTTGTATGGTCCTCACAAGCTGCTTCTCTGTTGCTTTTTCCCAATGATTTGTCTTTATTTTAGTTGTAATTCCAGTTTGTTCCTGGGAGATGGTCTTTGTAGCTTCCATTCACTCTGCCGCCATTTTGGAATCCTGAAATACAGTTTAAAATTAAGGAGAGTGATACCTCCAGCTTTGTTCTTCTTTCTCAAGATTGTTTAGCTATTCAGGATCTTTAGTGGTTCATAAAAGTTTTATTTTATTGTATTTATTTTTTAAATATATGTTTTTATTGTTTCTTTAGAGAGAGAGGAAGGGAGAGAGAGATGGAAACATCGATATGAGAGAGAAACATCATTTCCTCCTGCACGCCCCCCACTGGGGATGAAGCCCACAACCTGGGCATGTACCCTGACTGGGAATTGAACCAGGACTTCTCAGTCCATGGGACAATGCTCAATCCACTGAGCCACACCAGCGGGCTGTGGTTCATAAAATTTTAGATGTGTCACTTAAGGCTGATGTTCCCTTATTGATTTTCTGTCTGGATAATTTATCCATCCATGTAAGTGGGTATTAAAATCCCCTACAGTTATTGCATTGCTCTCAATATCTCTTTAAGTCTGTTAATATTTGCTTTATATATTCAGGTGCTCCTATGTTAAGTGAATATATATTTACAAATAATATATCTTCCTGTCAGATGGGCCTTTTTATCATTATGTAATGTCCATCATTGTCTTTTATTACAGTTTTTGTGTTAAAGTCTATTTTGTCTGATATAAGCATAGCTACTCCAGCTTTATTTTGGTTTCTATCCCTTCACCTTCAGTCTGTGAGTGTATATCTGAAATGTGTCTCTTATAGGCAGTATATGGCTTTTACCCTTTTTTTTTATTACCATTTAGCCATTCTATGTCTTTCATATTCAAAATAATTATAGATAGGTATGTATTTAATAACATTTTGTTCATTGTTTTATGGTTGTTTTGTATTTCCCTCTGTTCTTTTCTTCTTCTTTGGAATATGAGAAACCTCATGTCTTCTTTAGTATATAATAGCCCAGGGAAATAGTCCAAGGAAACTTGATTGCAAAGCTCGAGGAACTTCACTTGGGGGTTATGAACACATTTATCTTGACATTTCAAGAATTTATGAAACTCCAGTTATTTTTTGAGGTCAAATACACAGCTTTTTATGACTTCCAGAGTATGAATACTTTAAAAAGAATTATTCTGTCTTCTGTAGACTCTAAAGTAAGTACATGAGCTTCATCAATGTAAAGCATTAAACTCCTTTTTGCCTTATATTTTTTCTAATTTGTTTCCTAAGAAATTATTGTGTATCAGTTGTTTCCTTGTGTCCTAATCAGCATGAAATCATCATGGTTATTTTCTTATTATATAAGGTATAAGAAGGAAAGTGAAAAGAAAAAATGATAAAGAACAAGCATTTGTTGAAAACCTTCTATGATGGACACTTTTATTTATTCACTGAACAAATGCTTCCCAGTCCTGTGTTAATAGTTGAGGATATACCATTGAACAGTTAGTTGTGGCTACTCCTTTACTGAGCTTACTATCTTGCTTATATGTCTGGCATTGAATGAGTAGAGTAAAACCACTGTGATAAAAAGGGGAAAGAGCTAGCACAAAAACAATATGATTTTTGTGTGTGTATTTTACAGACGAGGAAGCTAAGAACGTTGTTTAACCAGTAAGTGATAAAGACAGTTAAATCAAGCTCTGTCTCTTCTCACCCCAGCATTTCCATTTCCCTGTGTTTGAGGTACTGTCCTTGGTGCTGAACACTCAAAGTCTGAGGCTACAATCTACAGTCTTGGAGAAATGGAACATATACATCAGATAAAAATATCAATATAGATTAACATTCTGAGATAATAATTTATTAATTTCAAAGTGAATGAAACTATGGTTGGAAAAAATCTCTGTGAGTAAAAAATACAAATCTTAGATAAATAGATAGGATGGAAGATGGATGAGAAAGCACATTCTTCACAGAAGGCTTAAAATTAATTGTATGTGCTTAGTTAAATAAAAAATTGATTGAGCTGTTGGTTCTTTTGGTGGAGTGATGGGAGAGAAAACTGAAAAGGTCCTTGGGGTCCTTGAATAGTAAGATAAGAATTGGGATTTCATTCTGTAGCTCAATGATCAGAAGATTTCTTCAAGTATAGTAAATATTCTAGGGTTTGAGGACTATGCAAATTCTATTGTGATACTCAACTGTGATGTTGTAGTGTGAACACAGCTGTAGACAATAGGTAAATAAATAGGTGATACTATGTTCCAATGAAACTCCTCTGAAGCCTGCTATAGTTAATGGTGATGATTCAAAGCTTTGAAACAGTAAATTTACACACAGTTATTGAGGGAAGTGTGGTCTGTTAGTACTGTGTTATCATGGTTCCTGGCATTGAGCAGGACTCACTGTGTCCTGTGAACAGTGAGAGATAGGGCCATGGAGCCATGGAAGGGAGGGAATGTATGCCTAATTCCCTCACCATTCCATCCTTTTTTTCTTGCTGTAAGTGACTTCTCTCAGATCAAGTAGATCTGTGAGTATCTGCACTGTGTTGGGAGCAATGTCCTTTTAATATCATGCTGAAATGGTGGGGCTCTTTGAATTTTAGACTCATAGACTTTTTCAGAAAATAGGGATCTTAAAGGGCCTTTAGGACAGTAGATCAATGTGTGCATAATAAACCTGGAGGCCCAGATATATTGAAGTACTTGTTCGAAGTCATACAAATTCATTGTAGAATCGGTGTGCTTTTTTGCCCTTCGAAAATTGTATAATATATAATAAAAATCAATTAGAAATTAGCAGTCCTCTATAATTTGATGTCACTATACACCCTCCCCCCCATCGATTTCCCCTGTATAAATTATCTCCTCCTCCTCCTCTTTGGCTTCATAAAACACACTGATCTCATTCAGAGTACAGTAATCCACAACCCCATTATCCATAGGGGGTACATTCCCAGACCCCCACTGAATGTCTGAAACCACAGATATATACTATTTTTTCTATATGTACATATGCTTGATATTGGTTAATTTATAAATTAGATACAGTAAGAGATTAACAGCTATAATAACAAAATACAACAGTTATAACAATATACTGAAATAAAAATTATGTGAAAGTGGTCTCTCTTTGTTTCTCAGCAAACTAGCATGAATTCTTTTATCCTTCTTCTTGGATGGAAGCTTCATTCTTACCATAGATCTTAGCCACTTCAGCATACAATATTTTTTTCCTTATTACATTGAGAATTTTCATTTTTTTTCCCTTAAAGGAAGCATTTTACAGCTTCTCGTTGGCATATTCGAATTGCCAGCATCACTACTCTTGCACCTGGGGGCTGTTATCAAGTAAAATAAGGGTGACTTCAACAGAAGCACTGAGATTCCAGGACGCTCTTATAACAGAGACGGCCGCTACATGAGTAATGGGCAGGTAGCATATACAGCATGACTAGCCTGCACAAAGGGATGATTCATGTCCCAGGCAGAATGGACCAGGATGGCATGAGATTTCATCATACTACTCAGCACAGCACACAATTTAAAACGTACAAATTACTTCTTTCTGGAATTTTCCATTTAATATTTTTGGACCACAGTTAGCTGTGGGTAACTGAAACTGCAGAAAGCAAAACTGTGGATAAGGGGGGGGGGAGACTAATATGCAGGCTTTCCTCAGTTCTTTTCCCATCTGGGACATCCATTTAATTTTCTCCAAGAGTTTACCCATCTTTCCATTTCAGGCTCACAAAAATCACTTTTCTTACTAGGCTGTCACTGACAATTCTTCTTCACTTTTAATTCTCTCTTCACTGATGACACCCTTGCCTTTATCACACAGTTTGCATGTCCTTATTTATTTCACAAACGATATTTTATCTCCAGAGTATACGGACAAGGTACATAATTTGTTGTTTTCCCCTTTTGTAACCATGCTGGGCATATAATAGGAACTCAATCAATAAAGAATGTATGCATTAAAGTCTCAGTTTATAATGAATTCTTCAGGATGAAAGGTGTTTACATCTAAGGAGTTATTCATTGGAGGCTGGTGGGACACACCATTTGTTACCAGCCTATAAGTCATCTGACTGCATCTCATTAGTCTGCTAGTTGTTCACCACAATTTATGGTTGTTTGGTTTAAAAACAATTGAACTTTTTAGTGGGAGAATAACCTATCCCCAACCTCCTTAATAAAGGCTTAATAACCAATTCTTTCACTTCGTATATAAATAATCACACGGCATCTTTCAAGGAAGGAAAAAGAACTGTGTACTAATATAGGCCCCTGTGAATACCACAAACTCTTCATTGTTTTTCTTGATAGTCTACCCCTCAGCTCTAGAAATAATCTCACCAATTAGATAACCATTTAAAGCTTTTGAAAAGTAGCCAGTATTTGAAAAATAAAATATCACCCTTGCTCGCTGTTGTTCTCATTTTAAAGACATAGTAAGACGCTGATTAAGATATACATAACAGTAGACAGTTATATGAGGATAGAAACTTGGAAGCCTGTTTCCAGATTCAGTCTAAATAATAGATTTACATGGGAATTTCTGCCTCCCCCCTCACACCAGCACCATTTTGTCTAGGATTGATATTATGTAAGAGTCATCTCTTCTGTTGGTGAGACAAAACCCTAGGATTTTTTAACTTTCTTTTATGCTTTAATTTATTATCTTACTGTTGACAGTATTACAGATTTTAACACATGGCTAATTGTTAGACATGTGGTCTATAATGTCACCTACAGACTTAAAATACTTGCTGAAAATTTGAATGGCTTCACATCTATCTGAAACACTCTGCCAAGTCTCTTATTAGATAGCTGGAAGCAGATTCAAAGATTTTGGTCTGACCCTTCAGTCGATTGCATTGTAACCGAATCATTTAACCAGATTTTATAAAACTCCGGGCTACAGTGCAGTGAAATGTTAAGCACATTTTGCTCGTTAGAAACAAATGAAAAACTCATCAGCCTTGAGACTCAGCCATTTATATTAAATGTCTACATAAAATGCTACCAGAGACTTTGTGATATAGCCTATTTAAGAGATTTTAAGAATATGTAGTCTATTTCATACTACTACATTTTTCATGGCACAAACGAATAAAAAAACAATAAAAAGAAATTCAAAAAGCACATTTCACCTTATCAGCTATTTAAATGTCCCATTTTATTTTTTAATTTGCAATTTTGTTGGTGCCCTTCTCTAAAGAAACTCAAATGTGAATCAGAATAAAGAGTACCCCATAACCCTGTGATTGGCCAGTAAAAACGGAAATATTTGTGATTTAGCACACAATACCAGATGTTCATACTATACTACATATCTCCCACCACACAACTCATTACTGATAAATAGGCTCCAATTAGAAAAACTAAAAAACAAAAACAAAGAAAAACTGAGAATGTCAAATAAAAAAAATAAACCTTGAGTAATGGCATGTTTTTATTTATTTATTTATTTTTACCTCACTCTGGACTAGAATCTCAATGAGGCTGGGAGAGTGTATTCCCAGCACCCAGGATATAATGTATTCTGGACTCATAGTAGTTACTCACTAAAACTTTTAGGAATGATGACAGGGAAAGTAGTTACGCTGTGAGAATTTTGAAGCATTCTCCAGTGAGAGTAAAGTCTGGGGCAAATAAACATTTTCTTACAAGAACATTTTGATCAGACATCAGTACTCAGGCATATCAAATAGTCATTGCCTGACAGGGACTGTGTTTTATTAAAAGAATGTGGTCATTCCTATGTATACCCCTCACTCCCATCCTTAGCATAGCCCATGAGGTTTGGAAGGAAGATATTTCTAACTTCCAGATAAGGGACCTGAGACACATTCAGCTGGTTGTTTGGGTATCCGTTCATACGATCATGCATACAAGTCTGCTAGGAAATGACTTTTGTTCCTGCCACCCCCCCCCCCCCCCCCCGCCCTGGAGTCCTAGACCTCAGGGACAGATGGGCATTGACTGGATGTAATCCTATAAAAAAGATTGCTTGGAAGAAGAAGAAAGGATTAGTTTATTAGGCAGTGGGAGCGGTGATGCCCAGAAGCTTAACAGAGAAGGTCAGCTTGAGTGGGGGTTGGGAGATTCCATGGGCAGATGAAGAGTATAATGTTTCAGACAGAGAGAAACTTTGCCCCAAAACTCATAGTGGGAGAGAAGTGAGAGATGGAGCCATGGCTCACACTGGAGGACGTTGCTCCTTTGTCTTGTTGAGGAGGTTGCCCTTCACCGGTAGGGGATGCAAAGCTTGTGAAGACTTTCAAGGCAGGTTGACATTTAGAAAATGATTTTTTATTCCTTTATATTTTCCAGACTGTTTTTGATGCATTAAAACCTTTCAACCCTTGAATCTCTACCGTACCCATCATATTTCCCTCTATAATTTCAGATAACTTATGGTAAAGTAACTTTAAGTAAAAGTATTTATTTTGGCTCAATATGTTAATATTGTATGATGCAGTTCATTAAAAAAACACTTTACAATATATATAATTATGAAATTCTAGATTACTTTGTTAAAATAGTAATCATTAAATTATAAAAATGCGAACATATCTTGCCATGTAACAAACAATATATGCAGTTTATGTTAGTGGACATTATGTTGGTAAAAAATGATTTGTCAATGAGTTAAGTTTGAAATGACATTTGTTTTGTTTCATGTTGGAAAGTAGTGTTTGTTAAAGTGTTTGTTGAAATAGAGATGGATCAGCATAAAAAAATCCTTGAAATACTTTGACCAATGGATGTTTGAAATTACTAGATTTCATGCTAAGTAATTAAAATACTGTAGAGTTAACATTCATGTTTAATTTCCAAATAAAAATATGTGAGTGCTTTTTGCAAATATTCTTCTCTAATTAACACATTTGGAGTACAGATAATCTTTATTTCTAGTAAGTGAAAAGTCAAATAGGGTTTAATAATCATCACATCTATTGTCATTGTATTTTATAGCATGAGAGGCCTTATAAATATTTGATGTGAAATTGCAACTTATATAGTTGATGATGTTAATCTTGAGAAAAGTTTTATGTTTCTCTTAAATTTGCATTTGACCTTTTTCTTGTCCTTTTAACTAATGAGAGTGTACATTAAGGAATGTGGTATAAAAATGAAAATCCATTGCAAGCCATAGAGACCTGTTTTTCTCACCCACAGAGTTCCTGGCATATAGCAGATGCTCAAAAATATTTGTTAAAGGAATGATGGACTTAAACTGCAAAATGTTAACAATGAAATGTATTTCAAAGCATGTTGCAAAAATAAAGTCAGAAATGTAACGAGAACCAGGTCTGGCATGAAGGAGATTCTCAATAAATGTTTGCTCTTGGTGTGGGTTGAATTGTCTCCCCCACAGTTCACATGTGGAAGCCCTAACCCCAATACCTTAGAATGTAGTCTTACTTGGAAACAGTGTCTTTACCAAAGTAATCAAGTTAAAATGACTTCATCAGGTAGGCTCTAATCTGTGACTGGTGTCCTTATCAAGAGGAACATTTGGAGACAGACATTCACACAGGGACAATGCGATGTGAACATGAAGACAGATCGGGGTGATGTTTCTACATGTCAAGGAATGCCAAAGATTGCCAGGAACCACTAGAAGTTAAGGGAAGGGCATGGAGAAGATTCTTCCTCACAGCCTTGGAAGGAATCAACTCTGCAGAACCAACTTGGGACTTCCAACCTCCAGAACGATGAGACAATACATTTCTGTTGTTTAAGCTTCCCAGTGTGTGGTACTTTGTAACACAAAGTAGTCCTGGCAAACTAAGGAAGCAGCCCTGTATGTCCTTGGTCTCCTCCTAAACTTTATGACATTCACAAAGGGAGAACAAAAATTGGAGCCTAGAGACTTAAGGAAATCTAGAAAGAGTTACAATATGTGGTGATCACTCTAGAAGTACTTCATGATGTCTGAACTTGAGAAAAAGATCCCTTTGGATTATATGTATATAGAGTTTATGTTGTGTGTAGCTGTAGGTTACGATAACATTTCATTCTTTCAAAATGCCTCAATAGAAATTTCATTTGCTCAAATGAGATGTGATTTGCTATCAAATTAGATTTTCTCATTGAATTTTTGAACCACAAAAACCTTTCATAGACTCTAGAGAGTTTGGATCATAGAAGTGCAATTTCAAGATAAGTCAAAGGCCTTGACTCTGAGAAAGCACCGTTGTCTCTGTGGAGCAGACAAGGAAACTCAGGTGGACATTTTACATTGTATCCAAACCTACCTCCTTCTCTGCTCCTGAAAAGAATGTCCATGCCCCAAGGAGCTTTGGGGGGTGTTGAAAGTAGCAATTTTCAAACCCCCACCTCATTCTCTCCAAGTCTGGGTTCTTCATGGGTATACTAGTATACTGGTATCAGGTAATCTATGCATTTGGGAACAAGGTTGCCAGGTGTAAAGTGCTCAGCCAGTGTTTGGGGATCCAAATGTGCTACCAGCGAGATACTCAGCATCCTCTTCTTCTTGTAAGCCACTGGGAAGTCAAGCCTTCTGGATACCCCTTGATCGTTGCCCTTGCTCCCCTGTGTCACATTTATAATGATCTGTTGATGTGTCTCTTACCCAGACTGAATTTGGGTTCTTGGGAGCAGTGCCTGGATCTGATACTTTCATGTACCTGCAGCAGCATACACAATGCCTGGCCCAGAGAAGGTACGTGCCCCTCCTTAGCTTCGGGGCAGGGCACCACTCTGGAGCTTAGCCTTGCTGAGTGAAGCTGGGGGTCAGTAGAGAACGCACATCCTGGCTTCGTCCCACTGAGGGTCAGGGAGCTGGAGCACCTCCACACTAACTCCCACGAGCTACTGGTTGAAGGCTGGGAGTCAATTCTCACATTTCTGTCTTGTGTGTATACAAAGGCCAAGTGGGCTCTGGTGCCCAGAGAGACCTCTCAGGCAAAGCCAGGCAGGTGCTGGGGAAGGTGGAAGCTGGACAGTGTGCACTATAGTGACAAGGATGAGACTATGACCTCACCTACTGAATCTACTCGACCCCCACTGGTAAATTTCCATAAAATTTCAATTTTCAATTTTTTTTAACCTCTGTTGAATCCCTGGGCCCATCTATAGTTCTGTTTCCTATATGGCCTCACCTTTCACAGTTTTTCCTTTGCAGGGCTTTCATATGTAATACCTCATCTGGTTGGCAACACAGATGATGAGGGCTCCTCTCTAGCAGTAGGGATGGTATTTTCAAGGTCTGTATAACTTCCTAATTCCTGGTTAGCCAGGGGCAGCGTTGAGATGAGTGCAGTGATGCTCAGATTTTAATGTGCATTGGAATTGCCTGGGGATCTTGCAGATTATGATTTAGGGTTGATGGCACTGGTGGCGGCAGTGGTGATGGGATTCTTTATTTCCAACATCCCCCAGGTGATGTCACTGCTGTTGGTCCAGGATGCACTTTGAGTATCAAGGGAGTCGAGAACAGAATCCCTCTCTTCTTGTTTGGCATTTTGCTCATGAATCCACATTGAGTCTAGATCTAGAACTCAGAGTGGGCAAGACAAGGTGGAACATTGTTGCTACGACTTCAAGTGATAGACTGTTTCTCATCTTAGAAGTAGACCTTTGAGACCTTGGGGTCTCCCTGTCCCTCTTGAGGATGATAAAGCCATGGCCTTTTGAAGAAAAGGAGCTGACCCTCCCAAAGACAGTGCCCTCTGGGGTCAGAACAAGATAAGACCCCTGGTTTCCTGGCTCAGAATCCAGTGCTCACCACACCCCACATTGTCCCCTTTGCATATTTGGGGGTATAGGAAGTTCAACAGGATCCAACAGACTTGGGTGTATAAATGCCAAGTCACTTGGAATTCTTAATCCTGAAGTTTGTGCAGCCAAGTACAGTCTGGGAAAATGGCCCCTGGGGTTGAAGGGAAGGGAAAGTTTGCATCAGGTATAATTAATAAACTTGAATAGTAAAAGAACAGAGAGGAGAGACATCACTTTTTGTGTTAACCAACTAGATATTAGGTCAAGTTCCAGTCCCTGGCTCTGGCAGGAAGACTGGGGTCGCTGCTCAAGCCCGACTTTGTTATCATCCTGTGTCCCACTGCCTCTGAATTTCAGAGTCACACTCTTAAAAAAGTCCAGTTAGTCCAGCTGGGATGTGCTTTTTGTTGTCAGCCATGGTATCACTTTTCAGGCGATGATCTTTACTTTCAAATTTAAATCCAGTTTTCTTTCATTTAAATTTTGCTGAAATCAGCCATATTGCTGGGAGTGTAAAGGAAGGTAGGTAAACATTAATGATGTCAGTTCACAGCTGTTCTGAAGTTAAATAATTACTGCTCCCTCCCCTGGATGTCTGTTCAAAATGCCCACACTGTTTAATCAGAAGCACAGAGCACTTTCTTCATCATTGCTATTAGACTCAGGTTCAGGCTGAAGAACTTGCTTGTGGTAGGAGACATGGAAATAAGGCCGGGACTCCATACTTTGGGGGGGGTGGGTGTCCTGAAGCTGTATTGTTTTTGCAAATTTGTTACATTTTCTTAAAAGCATCTAAATTAATGCTACACTAATTACTGGTGGGTATGCACCCTGCAGAATATGTTGCTATTAATTGTATCCATTATCACAAAGTAAACATCGCTTTATGAAAACAAATGATGCCTCGTTTTAATACATGGCTTGGAACACCCTCCTCCGCAGCTGTTGTGACTTCTGTTTTGCTGCATTTCCTACAAGGAGCCACCTGTTACAATAGACATTTCATTTGTTTTTATTTGGAAAACAAGGAGTCTTAGAAAACAAAACGCCACCTCCCTAAAGTATAATAATCATAAAAAATGAAGCCCCAGAGGAAGTTTGCATTTTTTCCCATCAGAAGTTCTTACTAGGTGGGTGCCCCCTACACCTTCACTCTTCAAGCCCCGAGTACTCAATCCAGATTTGTTTGATTTTTAGATCGCTAGGGATCTCATTCTCATATTAGCTTCTTTGCATTGCAGATGGAGAAACTGAGAGCTGTTGGTGTGGACTCGAGCCAGAACCATGAGAGCTGTTGGTGTTGACTCGAGCCAGAACCAATGTCCCCCAACTCTTTAATGGGTTCTTTTTGTCCACTAGCATTTGGCTTTTTGGTGGCATCAGCATGTGGACTGTACTGACTAGCCATATGACCTTGGGCAAATGACTTAACCATTCTGACCCTCGGTTTCTTTCACTCCGTAAGGGAATGAATAACAAATTCATTAGGGTTGATGTGAAAAGGAGTTAATGTTATCGGGGAAGTTGGGGTAGCGCCTTCCCCACTCGGTGCTGGGGGCGGAGTCATTATGATATCTTGAGAGAAGGAATTTTCTGAGATTTGCATGGGAGGATGAACGATCTTTATTTGTGTGGAATTATATCCCTGGGGTTCCAAAGTCCCATTTCCCTTAATCCGGTCCTGGAAGAGGTGCAGCTGGGGATTCAGTAGAGCTAAAAGCAAAGCCAGTGTCCAGAGTTTCTGTTCCATGTTGCAACTGGGCCCATTTCAGCATCAGGCTTGTTACAGTCCATTAGTCCATTGTGTGTGTGGTCCACACGGCTGTGGCCCATGTGGGTGAATACAGGAGAGCAAGAGTGAGAGCCTCACACTCCAGGAGTCAACCAAAAGAAACCAAGAGCACTGGAGAGGGAGTTTCTTTGTTTAGAGGATTAAATATCCCAAATTTTGTGCCCTTGCAGTGGCCACACCCATTCTGGCCAATGGCCTGTTCCTAGCTGTAATAGACAGGCAAGTACCTTCCCACATCATCCCAACTTTACTGGGCATTCATCTATTGCCCCCTTGTCCAGCCCCTTCCCCCAGTGATCTTCAGGCATAGAATGGTGACTCTTTGGGAAGTGTAAAGCTTTAGCTTCCTGGTGAAGCTGCCCAAATGGCATGCCTATAGTATTTGGACTTTCCTTTGCTCCTTTCCTGTTATTCATAACTAGGTTAATTACAATGGTATCATTAATACATATATATAGCTCTGAATAGTGCCTGGGATTTGGTAAGTCCTTAAAGATTCTACTATTACATTAATTGCCATTGTCATTATTACTATTTTTACTATTAGTGCAAATAGTGAACATTCTATAGTCTGTTCCCAAGGCTTTAGATGGGATTTTAAATTAACTTGCCACCACTGCGATGGAGCATCCTTCAGACACCTCAGCGTGATGCCTTTATACACACTCCTCAATCTCTGGTTGTTATTTAGTGTTCATGAACAAACAATACAACCATAAATTAAAGTTAAATTGAATTGTAAAGGGTACCCTATGTAGTAGTGACTTTCTTACCATTGGACCCTTTTCCACCTCTTGAAATGAAGAAAAATTACCCTGTTATTTTTATTTTTAAATATGTTTTTTATTGATTTTTTAGAGAGAGATATAAACATCTATGTGAGAGAGAAACATCAATCGGCTGCCTCCTGCATGACCACTACTGGGGATCGAGCTCACGACCCCGGCATGTGCCCTGACCAGGAATCTAACCAGGACCTCTCAGTCCATGGGATGACACTCAATCCACTCAGCCACACCGGTTGGGCTACCCTCTTATTTTCAGACTGATCACAAATGATTAAGAACTTCTTTCTGGATCTTATTTAGCCATGTTTCCATCCTTCCAATCATTATCTGTCCATCCATCCATCCATCCATCCATCCATCCATCCATCCATCCATCCATCCATCCATCCATCGACTTTGGAACTCCTGTGTGTGAGGGAGCCCTCTGCATAGAGGTACAGATGGTAGTAGTTGTACAATAAATGTTAAATAATTTATTTTCTTCATGAACTATATGTGTGGGGAATAAAAGTAGATGGGGTTATGGCCCTAATTTTGGAAAAATTGGATTTGGCTGAAGGTCAAGTTATAGTACCTGATACAAACTCAGGTACCATGGGTTGGAGAATAAGAGAAGGAACATCTCCAGAGAAGCTTGTTTCACAGAGGCATTCTGGGGGCGGTGCCGCTTCTGCAAGCCTCCATGGTCCCTGGCAGAGAAGGCAGTGCCACTGGATCAGTGTTGCACATCTGTCTTTAACATCACACCATGCATGCTAAGATTCATCATTCTGCTAGCTCATCATTCCTCTGGTTTCATAGCTTTAGTGAAATGTTTATAGTCATTCACAAAAGTAAAATGTTTGGAAAATGCTGACCATGACATATACAGCCTCCTAGAGATATAAACTGTATTTTCCACATTAAAGGTTCAGAGAGTTATTTAATAAATACATCATTTTAATTTCTTAAAATTACTATTATTGGTATAGAGTTCTTTTTCAGTAAAACAGCTCTGAGTATCTCCCAGGACACTGTTGGTCTGCGCTGAGCTAACTTGAAGCTTGAGAATGACCATCTTCCCCCGGACTAATCAGGAAAAGTGGAAAGCGAATCTTTTCTTTCTCTTCACATCTCTGTGACCTGTCCACGGCCTCCTCCCTGCCCACTTCTTGCAACACTCCTAACTGATGAAATGGTAATAACCCACATTTTCATCAGACTTTGCCACTTTGCCACTTAAAAGGTATGTACCTTTGGGCAAGTTTTATTTTATTTTATTTTACTTTTTAACATTTTTGAGTTTGTTTCCTCCTTTGCAAAAAAAAAAAAAAAATAAGAATATCCATCTTCTAAATACTTTGTGAGTCTTAGAATCCAAATAAAATAATAAACATAACAGCATTTTGAGTGTGAAGCATGATGCAAATGGATGATTACCATTAGTTTGTACTTTATCTTAAACCACGAGCCTATTGGTATTCCTAGCCTATCCTGCCCCCTAGGCCTAATGATTCAAAAAATTCACATCCGCTGTGCAAAAGAGTACCTTCCTTTATTCAGTCTAAAATTCCACTTCTTTTTTTTTATTTTTATTTTTATTTTTTTACTTTATTGATTTTAGACAGAGAGGAAGTGAGAGGGAGAGATAGAAACATCGATGAGAGAGAACAGCGATTGGCCGCCTCCTGCATGCCCTGCACTGGGGATCAGACCCACAACCTGGGCATGTGTCCTGACCAGGAATCGAACTGGCGATCTCTTGGTGCATGGGTCGATGCTCAACCACTGAGCCACACCGGCCGGACTAAAATTCCACTTCTTACTCTGGTAGAACCAAGGATTGTTTAGGTGAACATTTTTCCTCTCTGTGATGTATGCTACCCTGGACACCCTGGTTTAGACTCTCTCCCTGACTCAGCATAGGGAGGCACCTGTCACTCCTCTACCTTATCTCTCTTCTCGACCTGAGAATATTGTCCTTTGGTCTCAGCCTCCATCTTCTCCTAGAATGTAGAGGCCTGAGGGATTTTAGTAGATTTATTGGCCACACATTGGTTAAAACCACCTCCTCCAGGAATTATTATTAATCACACATTTGGATAAAAACATCACCTCCACCCCTGTACTCATAAGGAAACAAGAAATTGACACAAACATTAAAGAAAAACGTAAACCTAGCAGATAATGCCTAAAAGCAGATGTAAACATTGGTGTGAATTGTAATGTTAGACATATTTCACTGAATTCAAATAACACACTATAAATGTACTAAGTGGTTACTCTGTTGACTCCTGGGCTAAGTGCTAGAGATAGAGAAATGAATTGGAAATAGATTCTTTCTCTTAAGGGACCTTTCCTCACAGCAGTTTAGAGGATTGTGGAAGAGACTGACCAGATTAAAAAAGACCAAAATAAGATGTTATCGGTCCTAAGGTATTTGCTGGATCTCTCTGCTTGCACGACTTCTCTTCGTTTTGCTATGTGACAGTCTGTCAAAAAGAACCCCCTTTCCTAGACGTGCTTAGGTAATAGCAACCTTAGAAGTACTGTCAGGGCATAGGTAGAGATAGATGAGGGATCTGGGGTAGGAGGGGAGATCTTAACCAATCAGGGAGCTGAAAGGAGGATTTCACTAGATGGTATCAGTGGTTCCTGACCGGTCTTCAAAGGCAGTGGATATTCCAAAATACTTTTTTAAAAATATTTTTTCTTTATTGATTTTAGAGAGAGAGGAAGGGAGAGAGAGAGAGAGATAGAAACATCGATGAGAGAGAGCATGGATTGGCCACCTTCTGCATGCCCCCCCCACTGGGGATCGGGCCCACAACCTGGGCATGTGCCCTGACCTACAATCGAACCGACGACCTCTTGCTGCATGGGTCGACACTCAACCATTAAGCCACACCTGCTGGGCAATATTCCAAAATTCTTATGCAAGCAATGTAACTGTCCATCGTTTGGACCTAAAATCAATATTTTTGGTCTACTTCAGAAATCTTTAAAAACATTAGACGCATGTAGGACACTTAAAAAAATTTTTTTTCTCTCTATTGATTTTTAGAGAGAGAGGAAGGAAGAGGGAGATGGAAACATCGAGAGAGAACATCGATTGGCCACCTCCTGCATGCCCCCCACTGGGGATCGGGCCCACAACCTGGGCATGTGCCCTGACTGGGAATCGAACTGGCGACCTCTCGGTGCATGGGTTGATGCTCAACCACTGAGCCACATGGGCCGGGCCCCTGTAGGACATTTTAATAATAAAAAGAGCTCCAGGTGGTTAAAAAGCCAGAAGCTACGGTTTCAAGGTTGTGAAAAATGCTAAGATTTTATGGATGTTTTTGGGGATGGAGAATATAAAACTTTTAAAACCATATCTAAACAGATTAGAATTTAATTCTGTGCTATAGTTTAGGTTAGAAAAATTTTAAATTTTGGAGGAATGTCTAAAAAGCACCTCACATTTATTAGTCAGTGTGATCTTCATGGACCAGCCTTGCCTCTCTCTAGCTAAAGCTTTCACCCACCCTAATACCACTTACCATTACCAAAACATTCCCAGCATTCACGCTCTATGCTTTCTGCCTGAAATAGTCTCTCGATCTCATTTGAACTCTTTATTTCTTCTTAGAATTCCAGCTCAGATATCACCTTTTCTACGAAGCCTTCTCTGCTCCTTGGGCAAATTAATCTCACTGAACCCAGATGCTGTGTTGAGGGGGCTGCTTACCACAGCAGGCGGTGAATTCCACAGGGCAGGATCTGTGGCCACTAGAGCACAGTCTGGCCCAGAGTAGGCTCCTCAAAGTGTTTATTAGATGAAATTGAAATGAATCACCCAGTGCCTTTGCAGAGATCTTACAAGAGAAGCAAAAGGAGCAAACATTGATTTTTTAGTCCCAGGAACAGTCACATCTCCAATGTCTGTTATTTCAATTATGTAAAGAGAATGTCAAAACAAAGAATAATGACATTGTGATGATTAAATGGTGGGGAAATCATACTGTACTTGGGATTTGAAGTTTAGGAACAAAATGGGTTGTGAATTGATAGGGAAATGATTGCTGTGTACTTCGCTTTTATGCCTCTTGAGGTAATGGTGAAAGACCCATCAGTAAGGCGTTTAAAATGTCGCAGAGTTGAGTGCTTCTCAAAATGTAATGGACATTTGAGTCACCTGGAGATCTTGTCAAAGTCCATTTGCTGGTAGGTCTGGGGTGGGGCCTGAGAATTTGCACTTCTAATAAGCTCCCAGGTGATATCTATACTGCTGGATGGAGGACCACTCTTACAATAACAAGAATCCTGCATGGATAAAAGGATGGGCTCCACTCTCAGTAGCAAAGTCACAATCATTTTAAACCCCAATAGACACTCATCTGTATATGTAATAAGCACCTACGTTCAGTCTTGGGCTTTTTGCCTTTCTTCCTTGTGATTCAGATATCACCGTTACTTTTTTTCTCTCTATAAGTCTGGTCTTGTACATGATTAAATATAAATTGGTTGCTAGGAGAAACAGTAAATGAGACTTCACAGTGGGAATAGGTAGAAAGCTTAGCTGTTAGGTAGTCAAGTGAGAAGAATAGAAAGTAAATTATTAGCTAGCTTTATTCCTAGTCATCATACAATGTTTAAGAATAACAGGATATCAATTAAGTGCTAGATATCATCTTCTTCCACATTAATTGTGTTAATTGACACTGCATTGCTTAATCAATCTTGTTATACACTAATTAAATAGCTGCAGATTTTTTTTTTCTTTTGAAGATGAAAGACTAATTGGTTACCAACTGATAGCCGTCAATGTGTGCTTTAAAATTTCCTCCTTTGGATGAGAAACCTCTGCTTCTTGTCCTGTCCTGTGAGACCAGGGAACTGTAAAATATGAAATTCCAGAGATAAGAGAATGTCACCTGCTTAATGACTAGATCCAGGATCAAAGTGGTGACTCTAAAGTAGATCTTGCTATCTTGAAAATAATAATAACGACAACAACAATAATAGTAAGAAATGTGACATTGGAAACATAAAGTGAGTCAAGCGTATGGATAGATGAGTGAGGAGACTCAAAGTCATGGATTTAATTGGGACCTTAACTCCAGAGGTGGCTCCTGAATGCCTGCTCATGTCGGAGAAATTGAGGAGAATAAATCTGGTTAGAAATGCAAGGTACTTATCTTCAAACCACACTAACATGACAAGGATATATTTTTAAAATAAAAGGTTATTTGGGAAGGCAGAGTAGGAGGCACTGATGGATCAGTTCACTGGGAGGCCAACATGTCTTGCTTCAACCCCAGTCTCCAAAGCCATCCCTTGGAAGTGTCATTAGCATGAAATGTACAAAGATGTCCCAAAATATTGAAAAAAATGTGCTATGGCCTATACACCACGACTCCAATTTTTTCTATTATAATTGAAAAAAAAAATCATAAATGAAAGTGAATATAGTCTGAATCTGTGTTGCACTCATTTTTAAAGAACTGCAAGTGAAGTTTTAAGCATCCATAGAATGTAATTATGTTTCCATTGCTTAAAGTATGGACTCAAATTTTCACTTAATTATTCTGCAACTAAATTTGTATGTCATTGATGTAGTAAATCTTGGCAATTGCTCTCACAACTATCATTGGAAATATAATGAACTTGGGTTAGATGCGTTTTTACAGTGAGTACTAAATGCAGTGTAATACCAAGGCATTATTTAAAAGGCAAAGGCTAAATGCATCTTCTTTCTAAACTTTGTTTGTAATTTCTTTTCCCAGAAGGCTAAATGCTGAGCTTGTTTTCTTTTTCCAGCTCCACGGTTTCATCTGCTCACTGGAAGCTTCCCTCTTTCTTTCTTTTTAAGGGTGATCATTTTACTCTGTGTATTACCTCTTTTACTAAGAATTCAGTTTATTTATTTATTATTTATTTATTTATTTTATCCTCACCCAAGGACATTTTTCCATTTTTTGTTCAGATAGAGTGGGAGGGAGAGAGAGGAAGAGAGAGAGAGAAACATCGACGTGAAAGGGACACATCGAGTGGCCGCCTCCCGCACGACCCAACCAGGGCCAGGGACAAACTGCAACCAAGGTACATGCCCCTAGCGGGAACCGAACCCAGGTCTCTCTGGACCGCAGGCCAATGCTCTAACCGCTGAGCCAAACTGGCCAGGGCAGAATTCAGTTTATTTTTGAAACAGGCTTCTTTATATGTGATAAAGCTATTTGATTATATTTTCAAAGCTAAGCTTGCTTTGTTTTACTGTAGTTGAATACTGAATTGCTTTTTCTTGTAATTTACAACTAAGTCTTCCCTAGGAGGGACATTTTACTGAACCTAGAAACTGTGTTTTATGATTTGTTAAGAAGTGACAATGTCCTGTATTACTTTTATTATAAAAGACACAAATGATAGTTAAAAAAAGAAGAGATAAAAGAAAAAGAAAGATTCTCAGACACTGTGTTTACTCTCTGTTGTAAGTTTATTGGTTGATATAAATTGATAGAGAATAATTGTCTTCTTGCAGTTTTGGTATTTGGTCAAATCAAAATATCACATTGAGATTATATAATGTTTTTTTTGTTGTTATAAGTTATGTTCCTGTTTCTTGTTCAGTTGGTGAGTGATATTTTTCCTGTTACAGATGAGAAAAACATAGATGCTTTTTTTTGAATGTTTGAAGTTTATTTTCATATTTGTTCCATCCACCCTTATAGACTTAGGGTTATACTAACTTAGAATTCTTATATTGATTTCACATTTAATTATTATTTATTGTCTTACCAGGCTTGCTGCAAGATGCTTTCATATAAATATACATGAAGATGAATAAAATGGAAATCATATACATAAAAACTATTCCAAGTAGATTATAGATCAAAATATGAAATGTAATGCAATAGAGCTTCCAGCAAATAACATAGGCAAATATATTTATGGTTTTGGGGTATATTGATATTTGTTAGTATACAAAGGATTTCAATAAGGCAATCAAAAAAGACAAATAACTTATAGAAAGAAATATCCCAATGGCTAATAAACATATAAAAATGTTTTCAACATGTATCATAGAGGAAATAAAAATCAAAACCATGGCCTGGGTGCTGTGCACTGAGAGGTCGCCAGTTCAATAACGGTTCAGGGTGAAAGTCCGGGTTCTGGGCTTGATCTCTGGTTGGGGGCGTGCAGGAGGCAGCTGATTGATGTTTTGCTCTCGCATTGATGTGTTTTCTCTCTCTCTCTCTCTCTCTCTCTCTCTCTCTCTCCAAAAATCCAATAAACAAATCTTTTTAAAAAATCAAAGCCATAATTAAATATCACTATACACCAAATAAAATAGCGAGATTAAAAAGTGATTGTACTAAATGCTGTCAAATATGTAGAGCACCTCACATTCTCATACATGGCTAATGTGAGTATAAATGAAGAGCAATCACTTTGGACAATTTTTTGTTAGTATGTACTGAGGCTGATCATATGTATACCCTATAACCCAAAATACCACATAATAAGAATATGACCACAGGAATGCAGACATATGCTCACAAAATATTAGGTCAAGATTACTCATAGTAAAACTCTTCACAATAGTTTAAAACTGGCACTAACTCAAATGTTTATCTACTGTAGAATGGACAAACAAATTGTGGCTTATCCAAGCTACGGAAGCCTAAACAACATTGACTGCAACACTGCTATAAATGACTGCTACAAACAACATAGACGATTTTCACAAACATAATGTTGATGGAAAGAAGCAATATACACATGTGGGTTTCATTCATATAATGTTCAAATAAGAAAGTCACATTATGGTGTTAAAGTCACATTATGGTGTTAAAATCAGAATAGTTGCTACCTTCAGGGTGGTGGGGGAGGACAGTGAGAGAGCATATGAAGAGAAGGGGCACTTGGAGTTCTGAGTTGTGTCGGTAATCTGTAAAAACTTTCCAGAGAAGACAGATGGATGGACAAAACAAACAAGCAAACAGAATGGTTAAACTGACATGGAACTTCCTGTTTACAAATTAATTCTATAACTATTAAGTGATTTAATCTACAGCAGAGTGTTTGATTTACCAAGCCAGGTGATATTTAAGATGAAAGGTACACACATTGAATCTCACTTTGAACTTTAAGTTTTCTCCCGACCACTCATTTATTCAGCAAACATTTCTGTAGTGGTTACGATGAGTCAGCATCTGTACTGGATCACAGTAATACAATGATGAGACAGATGAAGCTCCTGCCCTTACACAGCTGCTAGTCTAATAGAGGAGGAGGAAAAATTTTACTTACAGTACAATGGAATCAAGGCTATGCTATGAACTTCAGACCTCTCCCCTTATTAATTACCCATGTGACTTTTCATACATTGCTTAAAATCCCTGATCTTTAATCTCTCTTTAAAAAAAAAAAAAGAGAGAATTATGATGGTTAATTTTATGTGTCAACTTGGCTGGGCCGTGGAGTTCAGATATGTGACCAAACATTTTTCTGGATTATCTGTGAAGATTTTGGGGTAAGATTAACATTTAAACTAGTGGACTTTGAATAAAACAAATTGCCCTCTGTAATGTGGGTAGGACTCATCTAATCATTTGAAGGCCTGATTAGAACAAAAGACTACCACCCCTGAGCAAGAGGGAATTCTGGAGCAGATGACCTTTGAACTTCGGCTACAATATTGGCTCTTCCTGGGTCTCTAATCTGACTGCCTTTGGACTTGAACTGTGACTCTTTCCAGAATCACCAGCCTGCTGGCCTCTTCCATCAGATTTTGGACCCATCAAGCCTTATGGAGCTGACTCCATAAAAGAACTCTCTCTCTGAAATCTGTATCTATATTTAAAGGTCTCCATAGCTATTGGTTCTTTTTCCCTGGAGAACGCTGACTAATACAAAGACTTTAACATGACCTCACATAGATGTTACAGGCATTAAACAAGCACATGTGAAAAGCTCCATGACTCCTGTTTCCAGGTAAATTCTAAGGGAGTTCTATTTCCTTTTCCCTCAAGAACTTTCTTTCTATGTGTATTCTGTGGTGCATGCTAGTCTGAAAGATGCTTGTAGAACAAAGTTAAGTTCAACTTTTGCTGAATATTGATTACACACCTTCAGGAGTGAAACTTTCTTAGGTCAGATGATAACTTTTTATCAGAATGGAATTGTGATACGTTTCTTGGGAATCCAAGGTTGACAAGGGCCAACTTTTGCTACTTTTTTTTCCCAGGCTGATGGATAACCTTTTCCTTTTGTACTTGTATCTCCAAGAAAAATGACCTCTTATAAGTTTGTAGCAACTAAAATGTGGCAAAACCACTTGAGTTTACAAATACATTTCTGAAATAGATGATATAAAAAATGATCGTCTTAGATGTGAAGGTGATATTTCTGCACAGATTTAAAAGCACTCAAGAAACTAAAATGAAATAAATGAAATAAAGTTAACATTGATTTTTCCCCCCCACAAATGAGCCAAAAGCTATGACTTATCAATAGGATGCTTTTTTAAAAAATTTTGTATAGGCAAACCTTGGAAGTACTGTAGGTTTGGTTCCAGACCACAGACCACAGCAATGAAGCAAATAGCACAATAAAGCAAGTCAGACAAGTTTTTTGCTTTCTCAGTGCCTATAAAAGTTATGCTTACACTATACTCTATTAAGTGTGCAATAGCATTATGTCTAATTAAATAATGTACATACCTTTATTAAAAATATTTTATTGCTAAAACAATGCTAGCCATCATCTAGATCTTCAGGGACTCATCATCCTTTTGCTGAGGGAGGGTCTTGCCTTGAAATTGATGCCTGCTGACTGATCAGCTTGGTGGTTGCTGAAGGTTGGGGTGAAAATTGGTGTCAATTTCTTATCATAAGACAACGATACATTTTGCCTCATCGACTGATTCTTCCTTTCATGAATTATTTTTCCGTAGCATGCAGAGCAGTTTGGCAGCATTTTACCTGCATAGAACTTTCCAGATTCCAATCTTTCAATCTTCTCAAACCCTGTCACTGCTTTATCAACTAAGTTCATGTCATATTCTAAGTTCTTTGTTGTCACTTCAGCAGTCTTCACAGCATCTTCACCAGGAGTTGGTTTCATCTCACGAAACCGCTTTCTTTGCTCACCCATAAGAAACAACTCTTCACCTGTTAAAGTTTTATCATGAGATTACAGCAATTTAGTCCCATCTCCCGGCTCCATTTTTAATTTGCGATCTCTTGCTGTCTCCACCACATCTGTAGTTCCTTCCTCCACTGAAGTCTTAGACTCCCCAAAGCCATCATGAAAGGTGAAATCAACTTCTTCCACATTCCTGCTAATGTTGATGTTTTGACCTTTTCCAATGAATCTTGAATGTGGTAAATTGCATCGAGAATGGTGAATCCTCTCCAGAAGGTTTTCAATTTCTTTTGCCCACATCCATTAGACGGATCACTATCCATGGCAGCCATAGCCTTGCAAAGTGTATTTCCTTTTTTGGTTGTTAATCCACATCTGAGGATATTTTTTCCATTGAGTTTTAGAGAGAGAGAAAGAGAGAGAGAGAAATATCCACGTGAGAAAGACACATCGATTGGTTGCCTCCTGCACATGCTCCGACCAGAGCCAGGGATCGAACCTGCAACCCAAGTACATGCCCTTGACCAGGAATCAAACCCGAGACCCTTGGGTGCACGGGCCAATGCTTTAACCACTGAGCAACACCAGTCAGGGCCAAAATGTATTTCTTAAACAATAAGACTCAAAAGTTTAACTCACTTCTGCTCCACAGGCTGCAGAATGGGTGTTGTGTTAGCAGTTATGAAAACAGCATTAATTTCATCGTACATCTCCATCAGAGCTTTTGGGTGCCCAGGTGCATTGTCAACGAGCAATAACATTTTGTAAGGAATCTTTTGTCTGAGTAGCAGGTCTCAACAGTGGGTTTAAAATATTCAGTAAACCATGTTGCAAATAGATATGCTGTCATCCAGGTTTTGTTGTTCGATTTACAGAGCACAGACAGAATAGACTGAACATAATTCATAAGGGCCCTGGATTTTCAGGATAGTCCATGAGCACTGGCTTCAGATTAAAGTCACCAGCCGCATTAGCCCTAATAAGAGTCAGCCCGTCCTTTGAAACTTTCAAAGCAGACATTGACATCTCCTCTCTAGCTATGAAAGTACTAGATGGCACCTTCTTCCATGAGAAGGCTGTTTCATCTACATCGGAAGTCTGCTGTTTAGCATTATTTATCTTAGCTAGATCTTCCTCCAGATAACTTGCTGCAGCTTCTATTTCAGCATTTGCTGCTTCTCCTTGTGCTTTTAGGTTATGGAGATGCCTTCTTTCCTTAAAGCTCACGAACCAGCCTCTACTAGCTTCAGATTTACCTTCTGTAGCTCCCTCACCTCTCTCAGCCTTCACAGAATTGAGAAGAGTTAGGGCTTGTTCTGCACTAAGGTTTGGTTGGTTTGGTTGTATGTTGTGGTTGGTTTGATCTTGTAGCCAGACCACTAAAGCTTTCTCCATATCAGCAATAGGCTGTTTTGCTTTCTAATCACTAGTGTGTTCACTGGAATGGAACTTTTCATTTCCTTCAGGAATGCTTCCTTTGCGTTCACAACTTGGCTAGCTTCTTGGTGCAGGAGTTAGCTTTCGGTCTATCTCAGCTTTTGATATTCCTTCCTCACTAAGCTGAAATATTTTTAGCTTTTGGTTTATAGTGAGAGATGTGTGACTCTTTTTTTTTTTTTCCTCCTTGAACACAGAGAGACCATTGTAGGGTTAGTCACTGGCCTAACTTCAACATTATTGTGTCTCAGGGAATAGGAAGGCCCAAGGAGAGGAGAGAGGTGGGGGAAGAGACAGTCAGTGGAGCAGTCAGAACAGACACATTTATTGATTAAGTTGGCCATATGATATGGGTATGGTTTGTGGTGTCCCCAAACAATTACAACAGTAACATCAAAGATCACTGATCATAAATCATTATAACAAATAATAATAACAACAAATTTGAATTATTATGAGAAGAACCAAAATGTGATACAGAGACACGAAATGGCAAATGCTGTTGGAAAATGGCTCTGATAGGTTACTAGACGCAGGGGTGCAGAAACTTTCAATTTGTAAAAAATGCAGTATCTGCAAGTGCACTAGAGTGAAGAACAATAAAATGAGGTATGTCTGCATTGTATTCCTGTTTCACAGCTGTGTTAGCTCTCCATTAACATCACCGCGAACAGCTTTGAAAGTGGCCAAATGAAGTGTAGCTCTCTAAGTGATCCCCTTTATTAGTGACTTTATATTTTGCCTGGAAACAAAATTGCATTCCTGGTTGACTATTTGAAATGAAATTTAAAAGAGAAAATATACCCCACCAGCATTCCTAAAATGCTAGTTTTATGAAGTCTTTATATGTTTTCCCTCTTATTTTCAGAGAACTGGCTGTGGAAAATATAAAGACTCTCCCAGTCAGTGTGGCTCAGTGGACTGAGCATCGTCCCATGGGCTGAGAGGCCCCGGTTCAATTCCTGGTCAAGGCACATGCCCAGGTTGTGGGCTTGATCCCCAATAGGGGGGGTGCAGGAGGCAGCTGATCGATGTTTCTATCTCTCTCTTCCTTCATCTCTAAAGAATCAATAAAAACATATTAAAAATATTAAGGCTGATTTGCCAGATTTGTGAAATTGAAAGAAAAAAAGTGGATACAAATACAAGTTTTCTTCTGAGTGCGACCTTCCTAATGGTCCCTTTGGGGTGTGTGAACAGTGAAGATGTGAAAACAAAGTCATCTGTCCAAACCTAGAGTCTTTAAAGCAGGTGTTTGTGGAGGAGGAGACTCAGAGCACTTGGGTGTTCAGAAATGTATTTTGCCTTTACTCTTTATTGTGGCTTGAATAGGTTTAACATTCTAAATTAATTTCCTCTAGAAACTTAAAGGCAGCGTCTGTTCTTCTGCTGGTGAGAAAACAGATGTTAATCTACCCCTTCCTCATATAGATAGATGTCCTCTCGTAACTTTGGAGTATTTTAAGGATATTTTCTTCTATGGTGTTCTATAAGCTTGTCAATGTTCTATAATGTTTGGGTTGGTTTTATTTATTCCACTCAGCCTCTGTGGGCCCTTTGAACATGTAGACCTGTCTCTTCAGCTCTGGAAAATAGTCTGCTATTATTTCTTTGATTATTTATCTCTCCTTCATTTCTTCCATTCTCTATTCTTGACATTTATTGACTGGACATCTTTCATATCCCTTGCTTTTTGTCATGCTATCCTTCTCTTTATCCCCTTTCTTCATGCTCTGATATTTTTCTACCCTATCTAGTTTTAACAATAAGATCTTTATCTCTGTTTGGTCCATTTTTATACCAATGTATTTCATGATGTAGTATCTTTTCAAATCTTTCTGGGGATATGAACAGAAAATATCCAACCCCCCCTTTTTTTTTTATTGAGGCAAGTCATTCAGTTTGTTCATTTTTGAAACAATTTTTTCCTTTCTACTTATAATGATGCTGTTTAAAAATTTAAAAATATCTGGTGATATTTGGTTATCTGTTCATAATTATGAATGGGGAATTGTGTTGATTTCATAGAGAAGGCTTATCTATTCTTTTAAAAAAATTTTTTTCTTTATTGATTTTAGAGAATAGAGGAAGGGAGAGGGAGAGAGAGATAGAAACATTGATGAGAGAGAACATCGGATGGCTGCCTCTTGCATGCCCCACACTGGAGATTTGGCCCACAACCTGGGCGTGTGCCCTGACCAGGAATTGAACTGGTGACCTCTTAGTGCATGGGTCGACGCTCAACCATTGAGCCACACCGGCCGGGCAAGGCTTATCTTTTCTACATGAGACTATACTTTAGGTTGCTTAAGTGGAGACTATGAAGGCAGTCTGTCCCTTGAATAAAAAACAAGGACGGACCCTAGGAACCCCATTTAATAACCTTAGACTTTCTAGATAAATTGCTCATTTGAAAAAAATATATCTGAAAATTTGTTTTTCTTGGGGTGGTATTTTCAGCCATGGCAATGTAAAGAGTTCAGTGAATCTTCTCCACACACACAAAAATAAGTATAAAATTGGACAAAATTGTGAAAAGTAACCATTGCAGTGCTTTGGGAATCAATTTAGGCAAACAACAAATTTGGAAGTATTTATTCATACAAAGCTGTTAGAATTTAGAGTAAGAAGTGTGGGAGTCTACAGCCTTGTTGCATAAAGTACCTCTGATTTCTCTCCTTCACAGTTCAGTTTGCAAAGTCGTTTTATCAGGGTGGGGTGGGCTATAAAAACAAAAAGTTTTGTTGCCATTGGGGCTGTATTTTATTTAAAGCAGGGAATGAAAACCCATGCTCACTGTCATTATTGGAAAAAATAGCAAATGTATCAGAAAACAGAAAACACACAAGTCTGTTAACCTGAGGTTGCAGACTTTCTTAGGCATCTGGACTAACCACAAATTTATTAGCGACTGGGGAGCTGAAAGAGCCACAGGAGGACTAGACAAGCTCCCCACACAGCCCTGGCTGATGGAAAATTTCCATGCACGAGCAGTGGAGGCCTGAATATGTATATTACCTGGGTTCTAGACCTATTGTAAAACCACTCCAATAATGTGATATTGGAGAATGCGGAGACACATAGATCAGTGAAACACGAGGGCCAGAGACAGACCCACGTGTAGATCATCAATTGATTTTTAACAAAGGTGCAAAAAAATTTCAATGGAGAAAATAATTTTTTTTCAGCATATGGTACTGCAACAATTGGCTATCTATATGAAAAACATGAAATTCTGTCGGTAAGTCACACGCTATTTAAAACGAACTCAAATGCAATAAAAATTTAAATATAAGAGCTACAACTATAAAAATGTCTAGAATAAAACATTGGATAAACTATTTCTGACCTTGACCTAGGCAAAAATTATTTGATAGAACACCCATAAAATAGAACTTGGTCAATTTAAATTCACCAAGATTAAAACCTTTCCTCTAAAACAAAACAAAACAACAACAACAAAGCTAAGAAAATGAAAAACAAGACACAGATCTAGAGAAAATGTCTGAACATTGTATATCTGAAAAACAATTTACACTTGGAATATATAAAGAACTTGTATTCCCCAATAGGAAGAGAAACAGCCAATTAAAAAGTGGGTGAAATATTAGAATAGATACTTCATCAAAGATGATATAAAGACATAAAAATGATTGATACACACATAAAAATGTGCAAAACCATTAGACACTGGAGAAATAACAATTAAAAATAGTATGTCATTCACCCACATACCCCCTAAAATGGGTATGGCGATGTCTTTCAAAAGACTAAAACTTGATAAACTTTTGCTGAGTATTTGGAATAATTGGAACCCTCATACATTGCTGCTGGGAAAATAAAATGATACAACCACTTTCGATAACAGTTTGTCAGTTTCTTAAAAAGATAAACACGCACAGTTGACCCTTGAACAAGGTGGGTGTTAGGGGTGTCGATGGCTGGCACAACCAAAAATCTGCATGTGACTTAAACTGGCCTTCCACGTACATGACTTCCCAGCTGCAGGTAGGAAATACAGTTTACCGCAAAACTCAACAATTTCACTCCTAGGAATTTGCCCAGAAAACATAAAAACATATTTCCTCACAAAGGCTGACATGTAAATATCCCTAGCATTATTATTCATAATAGTTTTAAACTAGAAACAATCTAAATGCCCATCAATGGATAAATAAAATGTGGTGTATTTGTACAATGAAATGCTATTATTCAATAAAAAGAAATTAACTATCAATATATGCTACAGAATGAATATGAATTTCAAAAATGTTATGCTAAATGAAATAAGCAGACATGAAAGATCATATATTGAATGATTTAATTTATATGAAACAGCTAGAAAATTAATCTGTAGAGACAGTAAACACATCAGTGAATTCCTGGAGGTGGAGGAGGGAGTGAGGATTGACTGGACAGGCGCGAGGAAATTTGGGAGGGTTATGAAAATATTTTAAAATTAGATTTTGTGGAAGGCTGTGAAATTCTATGAATTTATTAAAAATCACCCTGGCAGGGTGGCTCAGTTGTTTGGAACATCGTCCCATACACCGAAAGGATATGGGTTCAATTGCTGGTCAAGGTACATACTTGGGTTGAGGGTTCAATCCCTGGTCCGGATGTATATGGGAGGTGACTGATTGATCTCTCTCTCTCTCCCCCTCCTCTCTATCTAAAAATCAATAAAAAACATATCCTTGGGTGAGGATTAAAAAAAATTAGAGCACTACTTATATTGGGTGAAATTTATGGTATGTAACATATTTCTTAATAAAGTTATTATAAAAAGAAGAAAATTCTTTTCCTGCTCCGACCTAAAACAGAAGTTATATTATCACCATTTTGTGTGCGTTGAGAACATTTAAGATATACTCTCTAAGCAACTTTCAAGTATATGGTGCAGTATTGTTATCTGTAATCACGATACTGTGCATTACATTACCAGAATTTAGTCACTTCTAACTGAAAATTGGTACTTTCTTACCAACACCTCCCACTCCCCAAACCCTGGTAACCACGATTCCACTCCATGTGTCCATGAATTTGGCTTTTTCTTGGACATTCTTATCACTGCTATATTCTTAAATGCAGCAGTTTCAGATTTAATTATATAATTCTTTATTC
Organism: Tadarida brasiliensis; assembly: GCA_030848825.1. Lineage (NCBI taxonomy): Eukaryota > Metazoa > Chordata > Mammalia > Chiroptera > Molossidae > Tadarida > Tadarida brasiliensis. Next base: position 231,247,934 of record CM061257.1, on the reverse strand, counting down.
ACAGAATATTAGCTCTTCCAAAATTATATTTTCTCAGTAATGCAGATTGTGCCGCCACTAAATCCTATACTATAGAAATTCTATAATTGTATTCTGTAACTAGATGGTGATTATCAGTGGTAGGTTATTCATCATTTATCTATATTCACATGTTAAAGAATAGAAATGTCAGTTCCTCCTAACAAAAGACTCATTTTGATTTTTAGACAAGAATATTTCTCTTCCCAAGATCCCTTTGATTAATTAATTTCTTACACCCACTCCCTATAGGTTGCTGACCATGTTTCTTTCACATAAATAAACTATGTGTTAAGTCCTGTTCACTATAAGAGATAAAATTGATTACTTTATTATTACCCTGCTTTACTAGTTTAAATGATTTTAGCCTAGTGGATTGCTATCTTATTAATTATGAATTAATTTAAGTTGTGGAGGTGGAAAGTATTAGAAGTTTTCTTTGGTTAATTGTATTTAGGATGAATTGCTTTTATAATGCTTGATGTGAGCTCATGACGCAGCCTTTCGTTTTTGGAGACCAGGTCCTGACTTAGATGAGAGCCATAAATAATTTGAATCACATCTTGTTTTAGGTGCAACTCCACATGTCCTGATACTAACTCAACCAGTCGACTAAGGGGGCAACTGGCCTCATCACAGAGAAAAAGCATGAGGGAGTTTCATGAGACCCACCTTTGGGAGAGTGTCCTGCATGAAGACCTGAATTCTGCCTTCATTTCTGAGCACATGCACTGAGCTAACCGGTGCATTCCTGACTTACACAAATGATAGGAGCACCGTCCTTCAGCAAGTTTAAGTGGAGGAGTTGCTCAAGGACGGGCACACACTAAGAGAGAAGGCTGCTCTTTCCCCTTTAATTATGGTAGAAGAGGGGAGTTTTAATTACTGTAATTAATGCCTTGAGTTTCATTGAAATTCCTTTGCTCTCTGTACAGCCATGATAACATCACAGCCCCTGTGTAAATTAGTTCCAGGAGCAATGGGGGATATGGGCTTTATTCACATGAAATAGCCTTTGATTTCTTCTCATGTAATAGCTGCTTAGCATGGCTACCGCCTTGGCTTTTCCAGATGCTTGGAACTAATTTCTCATTCTTATGATCAGAGTGATGTTTTATTTAAATGAAACTTCTGCTGAAGAATTCTTTTTGTTTTGGGGTAGGGTAAAGAGAAAAAAATATGGGAAGGGTGCATAAAATTATTTGCACTCATTGTTTGTGTGTGTGTGAACTTTGAGATTCCTCACTTAGGGGATGGTCTTAGATTGGTTCTTTTTAAAAAAAATTTTTTTTCTTTATTGATTTTAGAGAGAGAGAGGAAGGGAGAGGTAGAGAGAGATAGAAACATTGATGAGAGAGAACATGGATTGGCCACCTCCTGCATGCCTCCCCACTGGGGATTTGGCCTACAACCTGGGCATGTGTCCTGACTGGGAATCAAACCGGTGACCTCTTGGTGCATGGGTCAACGCTCAACCACTGAGCCGCACTGGCTGGGCTTAGATTGGTTCTTGAATCAGAAACAGACAATAGAATAACAGATGAAATTTGGGGGGGAAAAGTCTGTAGTATAGATAGTAATATGACATCAATGATAATTTACTAAACTTGAAAATTATATTCCAGTTATGTAAGATATTAACATTTGAGGAATCTTGGTGAAGAATGTAAAAAGATTCTTTGTACAATTTGTGCAACATTTTTGTTAGTCTGAAAAAATTTTGAAATGAGTGATTTTTTACAAAGTCTTCTCACTAGAGAGATCTGAATTCATGCAACTGGAAGATGAGGGTCTTAAAGCTAAATCTAAGCCTAGGAAAACTGGGTGACAATGCAAAAAAAAAGAAAGAGTACATTTTGGGGGAAACAGGAAGTTTGTTTGAAGCGACAACTTTTGAAGGTGACACTGACCTTGAGAAAGGCCTTGAAAAATATCATAGAAATTGCCAAAGTCATGACTGTGGTCACATTTCATATGCCATCACATGAGAGAGATGTTAGAGTTTCCCCTGTGTAGACTTAATGGTTTAATTAAGGCTATTGTATAAAAGACAAGTTTGGAGTTATTATGTAAAAGACATTTCTGACCATTAGACTTCTTAAGAAATGAAGTGGAGTACCTGGTAGCACAGTTTTATTGTCATTATTAGAAAGTTAAACCAGACTTTGTGTTTGATACTGCAGAAGGAGATTCCAAATTGGGTAGGAAACAAGTAAAAACAAACTCTAAATTATTTTCTATGATTTTTTTGGATAAATGTCTGGAATTGATGCTGCCAACTGTACACTTGACTGTATTAACACTACACCTAACACTAATATTTGTGTGTGCATGTGTTTTTCCCTCTCGGGTTCAGTGTGTTTAAAATATTTGCCCCAAGATGATGATTTATATGGACTGTATATGTTGATAATATTAGATGCTTCACAGTACCTATTAAATGTGATTTATTTGTCTGTAGATCGGTAGCCCAAGACTGTTCCAAATATATCTACAGGGTGCAGGTTTGAAATTAATGTGCTAGAATACTTTAATGTAGTGAGCATGCTGGCTGGGTTTGCTGATGTTTGGTACAGCCAAAGGCTCTTACATTGATGAATGGTTGTTTCTTTCTTGATCAATGCATGAATCATCTCTCCTAGGTCAACAAAGAGAGAAAACAGTGGGTGGGCCTGCCCACTGCTGGATTATGTTCAAAGCCTGGAGAGAACTTTGCATTTGTAGGGCAGATATAAGAAAGCATGTTTATTTAAATTCCTGGCACATTACTCTTTTTCAAGTTCTGTTGCCCATCTGGATGATAAAGGACCAGTATTTTTTCTTTACTCATTGAAATGGCCTAGATGAGATCATGGTAGACCATCCCTAGACTTAACTTTGGGTTCGTTGCAAAGAATAACAACTGATTTATAAATGAAACATATAAACATGTTTTAAATATTAGTTCAAAATAAACTTTTGAAAATATCTTCATTTAGTTGTAGATTGCCATTTTTCCTTAGGAAATAAAATAGTATCCAAGAACATAAAGCAACATGACAATTGGTCAGATTTGTTTCCATCTCTAGTTGAAGAGAATCTTATACTCATTGTCAGAGGCACAAATACTTCTCTATCAGCCCCTACAGTTGGACCATGAAAAGACAGCCTAAGAGAATGAATTGCCGTAACAGAACTGGGGTTGTAGATAACAGTGCTAAGATAGTGTTATGAGTATCTAAATCCAGTAAAAAAAAAGGGGGGGGGGCATTCTACAGGGATAAATCTTTACTGAATTAAATTCAGCAAACCATAGACAATAGAATGGATAAAGAACCCTATCCATGGAGACAACAGACTGTTCTTGAAAACAAACAAACAACAACAAATGGGCTTTGGAATCAGGCAGACATGTAGAATTTAAGATTCTTTTACTTAATGATTTTGAAATCTTGGAAAAATGAGTTATTTTTCCTGAGTTGTAATTTTTTATTTGTAAAGTATATAAATACTCTCTTTTTCAAATGGCTGTTCTGAGAATTAGAGAAGCTAACCTTGAGTACTTAGCATAAAGTAGTGGCACAAAATAGACACCTTAACATTTTTACTAAACATTTAATTGTGTAATTATTTGTTTTTTTTCTGTTAGACAATAGTCTCAAGACAATAGTCTCAAGACAATAACTACATCTATACCTATTGTTCTTGGTACTCTAAGAATCTAGTGCTCTGCCTTGGACTACGTAACTGATCACGAAGTATTTGTGGACTTAAATATTACAATAATTTTCATTTCTAGTCTCCTGGGAGCTTAACTGAAGTGTGGGATTAGTCAGTGGTGAGAATGTCATTGAGGAAGGCAATGGGGAAGCCAAGCACGATCCCGCAATGTCCTAGATTTGGCTATTTGACTCTTTCCATCTTTTAATTCAAAGAATCTCTTCTTCTAAGAAGGGAAGAAGTATTTCCTGGGAAATGCAAATGTCATCTTCCTCTTAGAACTGGAAAAATACAACCTCTTCTGCATTTACAGTAAAATCTGGAGCCTTTGCTGGAGGAGGAAGCTGGGCCAGTAGTCAGAAGGCATCAGAAAGGATAAAGCAATGCAGACGAGAAAAGTCTCATCATTCTGGTTTCTTTCCTAAGTAGAGTAATATCAATTGCCTTGAAGACACTTTGAAGAGGATGGTAGAATCAAGCCCTTCTAGATCTATCTTCCTTTAACATCAGATGAAGACAGTTGTTTCTGTCACAATTGAAACTGTTCTTATTCCTTCAAGGTATGGATATTGCCTTCATCTTTCACATTAATTAGAGAAGAGATGACAGTAACTTTCCCAGGTGACTTGTGGTCCCTTCCTAGAAGTGTTTCCAACTTTCCACAAATAACAATCTGTATGTTCTGCAAACAAATGAATCACTAGGGCTTTCAGAATGTCTTTATGCAGACCAATAAGTTCAGAAAGTGGCTCATTATTTCTGCCATTAAGCCTCTATAAATTATTCTGAAGAGGACTTTTAATTGTTAAATATTTTTATTAAACTTAATTTTTTTCTTTCCTCTTATTTTTCCTCATCCCCCTCACCCCCTTCACAATCCATTTGAGGTCTCTGAATCACTTCTGATCTTTTATTTTTTTGTGTTATAAAAAGATTCACTTTTTTTTTTTTACTTCACATTTATAGAAATGAATGATCAGTGCCCCAAATCCTTCTCTAAGTGCTCCCCGAAAGTAGCTGACTGCTCTTTAATGTTAATGGCCATACAAAATGTGTGGACATACCAGAGCAGTTAAAAGAAATGTTTCTCCAACCACAGTTGGCAGTTCACTTCTAATATGGAATACAGTAAAATCTTGCCATTGGTGAACATTTCAGAAATGGAGAACAGGCAAATATTGTCTGGTGTTAACTCTATAGGTCTGTAGAGACTTAATTATCAGTGTAGCTACTTGGAAAATCACACCTTATATAAAATGCTAATGAAACTAAATAGTGAATGTGGCAGTGGCAGAATTCACTGAGGCCTTATTGTACATCAGAAACTATGAACTTTGAAGTCAGAACAATCTAGCTTAAATTCCTGGCTGTATGACATCTGGGAACCTCAGTGTTCTCTTCTAGAAACTAGGAATATTTATACATATCTCAAGCAGTAGGTTCAATGACCACATTGAGAGAAGACATATAAACACATCTAGTGCCATGCATATTTCCCTTCCTTCTCACCAGATATAACTTGAGAAGCAAGGTCTGTCTTCGAGAAGTATCTCTACCATGGGTTGGTTATCTGTACAAATTCAGGGAAATTACTTACCATTTGAGTTCCTTTGTTTTCTTTTTTTTGTGGAGCTAGGCACTCAGGTGCAGAGAGTTGAGCTAATCCTCCTTCTCAGTTCATTGGACACTATTGTCATTGGTCCAAGCAAGGTTCCTCTAATTGTGTTCATTCATTTCATTTTTATCCTTATTACTCAATCCCATTACTCTCACTTTCCATAGGTTACCCTCTTAAAGTGTTTGATGTATATTCTTTTATTGTAAAACATGTATCATTTCTTTGTTTGCACATAGTTCTAGCTTACATAATTATATTGTAAAATAGGTGTCATTTTAAAAAATCTTTTTGACTTAACATTATGTTTTAAAAGTTCTTTTTCGTGTATATAGAAGTTTACATGTTATTCCATTGTTTGTCTCTACTTCATTTTGCTTTTTCATTCCACAGTTATAGACATCTGGATTGCCTCTAATTCTCCCATTGGACTGGCAGAAATTAGAAAACTATATATTTCCAAGTGATAGGGATATAGAACCCTCAGGCATTAGTGGTAGGAAGGTAAATGGCTATGTCCACTCTTGAGAATAGTGTGTGTGTGCACACACATAAATAGATATATGTGCATATACACACATACATCAACAGAAGGATATAGATGCAGAGTATAGGAGGTATAGAAATATACACATATGAATGAATACACATATTCTATGAACTTGCACATGTTTTGCTGAAGTCTAAGCAATGTAATTTTATAGTATTCCAGCCTTGTTGTACAGAAAGGTAGATTAGGAGGAGACATGAACAAATGTCTAATGTAGACCCTAGTCTGGTAATATGTATTATGAAAGACCTAGGCCCTTCTGTGTTCCTTCTCATGACATTAAGCCAGGATTTTCTAATTCTTCTGGGCCATGGACCCATTTGGCAACCTTGGAAAACCTATGGAACCCTTCTCTGCATATCATTTTTACATGCATAAAATTAAATATATGTGATTACAAAGGAAACCAATCATATTAGAAATAAGTTATAAAATAGTAAAATTTATTATAATTATCAATATGTTTTTGTTGATGCACTAAATATCAAAATTTAGCACCATGTCTAAGAAATAATTGCTATAATTTTGAAGGAATGATGAGTATAATGGCTATTTCAGGATATCTGCAACTGTAATATGATAAGAAAATATCTGCCATTAAACTGGTGACAAAGTCACAGGTACTGCTGATACTCTTGTGGTTTTCTATATTCATCATGAAGGAAAGGATCTGAATTCTAGGCTAGGAACTCTTGGTTTAAGGGAAGAAAATTACAAATCTTGGTAATAACTGGCCACTCTTGACAACATCCATTTGCTGACAGATACTGGGTATGTGCTTGGATTGGGAATGCTTATGCAAAGGGGCTTTGCAAGTTTGGAGGTGGAGAACCACAATGTCAAGGGTAACTGGCCACCAAGATCTGTTTCATCAATGCACCAACTCAACAGAATCTTTCTTCTGCTCTGCTGTTACTCTGTGGAATCTGGTGGTTGTCAATCATTGAGATGATGGTATAGACAATGATCATCTCTCTGGAGTGCAGGAGGAGGTTGAACATTTGGTGTAGAGGCAAAGCAGAACTGAACACTATTCACACTCTCCTCCTTCTGCTCCTTCTGTCCACCCTTGGCTCCAGATCACAACACAGACCCTCTGCTTGTCTTTCCTAGACATCCTCTGGCTCATAACAGCTTTCAGTTTCCCCAAGAGTTTCTGGCAGTTTTGTTGTTGTTGCTGTTCAATCTTAAGATCCATGCTTCCCTCTTGTTTTAGTAGTTTCTCCAGGCTAAATTTGAGGGCAAGCAACCAACAGTTGTTGCTAGTTAGTCTTCTTGACAGGAACATATTAGTTTCACTCTCTGAAAAGTAGCAATTTAATGCCATCTTTATAGGATTGTCTTGAGAATGAAATGAAGCAATGCAATGTACTTAGCACAGCTACTGGTCCCTAGTAGGTACACATCCTAAGTGCCATGCATTTTTATAGCATGTAACATAACGATGGGGGCCTGATATGTGTCAATGTCCATCAATGGGAGAGAGGAACATGGCAGGAGTCCTTCCCTCTAAAACGGTGGCCCTAAACCTCGGCCACCTATTAGAAGCACCAAGGAGCTTATAAAAGCCCATGTGTTCAGGCTACACCCTTGTCTAGTTACACTGGACTCTCTGAGGGAGGAACCAGAGCATTTGCATTTTTTAAAGTTTCTCAAATGATTCCAATGTGCAGTCAAGATTAAGAACCTCTGAATTAGGTCTCTGACTTGGAAATGTCCCCTTTCTTTCATACCCCAGTAACTCTGGATGGTCATTGAGAAGAATGAAATTTCTAAGTGGTATATTCAGTTTCTAAATAAAGTCACCAAACTTAATGTTTTATGTACACCCACTCACACATATACATATTGTGCTGTGATAAACCAAATATTTTAATAGCTCAGGGGTGGGGTGGATTTGAGGTGGAAAAGGAGAAAATCTGATGATTCTGGACTACAAATAAACTTTTCAGTGGTTAAAGGACATATTCCCTGTGAGTGTTAAATTCCTAAAATTAGTGAACCTAGCCCTTTGGAAAAGGATTTTCTTACTTGAATTTAATAGCAAGGATATAGTAATATTCCCCGAGGTGATTACATCATTCATTATTATAAAGTTTGTCTCTGTAGTCTTGGGTCTGCAGGGGATATGACCTGGTGAAACTTACGGTCTATGTTATATGACTCATCAGTAGTTCTTCTGGCTCTATATAATTTGAAAGAAGCCAGATTTGGAAAATCTTATCTAGAGTTATTATAAACTCTAGTGTTTTAAAGTTGCCTGCCAATTCAGAGTTATATCTGTGTGTTCTTTCCGTGGAGTGAGGCATGGGAGGGAAGAGAACGGCTTGGCACAGGGGCCCTTCTTCGGGAACAGAGTGAGCACAGATGGCCTTGACAGTTGGGGGTGAGGAATTGCAAGCTATGGAATAGATTGCAGCTGAAGACAGATTATGAACTTGACTTAGAAAATGCTGTCTGAGTGAGAGTTAATGGAAGTTTATATAGCTACACTGATTGAAAAAAAAAAAAAAAAGACAAAGACAGAAACACACAAAACTTTACATGCAGCATCTCAAGGCAACATTCTGAGTGTCTTAAAACTGCCACAGACAATCTAATCGAGAAGTGGGATTCTACACTTAGTAGTGATTCTTATGTTTTCTTTCCATTTTCACCATGCCTCGAGATGGCTACTCTCTGTAAAACCTAACCAGCAGCTAAGAGCAGAGAATAAGAAACCTCTATGCCCTTGTATATTTAATTCACCAACACTAGAATGTTGAAAAGAATGCAGAAGGATAGAAATGGTTCTTATGGCTGCCCCAAAGAAAAATTCTGATGAAAGTTAAACATATCTGCAATACCATTCTCTTTAAGCACATCAATATTAAAACCACAGTAACCCATCTGCCCATGTCTCAGAGTCAGTGTTCAGTTTGGAATAGACCCTTTTTTTCTCCCTCATCCCCAATCAAATTTATCTTTCCTTGTCCTGTTCTTCCTGATTCTAGTCTCCTAAGTGACAGTTAATTTGACAAATGACTCCTTAGTAATAGATTGAGTGTTAACGCATTCATTAAAAAGTAATAACAAGCATTTATTGAATGCTTTCTATATGTCAGGAAATGTATTAAAAGTGTTCACATATATTATCTCCAACCAAGTTAACATTTTCATTTTGAAAGGTGTCTAATGATTTAACCCAAGCAAATGGCCAAAATGGCAAGACTTTGGACTCCTCGCAGCAGGGAGATGAGCATTTATTGGCCAGAAAACATGATAGAACTTCTCAAATCACATCTGGGGACTTATCATATATTTTATCCTTAGCAAGATATTTATTAGAAAACACATCAAATATGAGCCAGAAGCCCTATATTAGAGATGGTATCTTTTACAGACTTTAATCTTTAGCCATCACTTAAATTCTCTGGTCTTTAGTTTCTTCCTCAATAAAAACAGTATAATTGGTAAGATCTTTGTGAATGGTGGTGGAGATTAGACCTCACTAAATATTTGCAATTTGAAAAGATCCTTATATATCTTAGTTATGCTAGTGTTTGTTACTAATGAGGTTCCTGTCAGTTTTCAGAATCAGAATCCCCAAGGCCAGTTTTGGGATTTCCACGGATATCTTTTTCAGTATAATAATTTGGAAGTCTATTCTTAATTTTTTTTTATCCTCACCAGAGGATATTTTTAAAAAATTAATTTTAGAGAGAGGGAGAGAGAGAGAGAGAGAGAGAGAGAGAGAGAGAGAGAGAGAGAAACATTGATGTGAGAGAAACACCAATCAGTTGCCTCCCGTACATGCCCCAACTAGGGATAAACCTGCAATCTAGGTTATGTGCCCTGACTGGGAATGGAATTCACAATCTTCTGTTGCATGGACAATACTCCAACCAACTGAGCCACCCGGCCAGGGCTAATAAGAAGCCATTAATCCATCAAGAAATTCATTCTAATTTAAGACTGTCATATAAATATATTTGTCATGCTTATTGTGGATTATAGTTCAGTTGATGAATGGATACTAACACCTTGAGGGAGTATTTTTAGTGAAGTGCTATAATATTTGTGAACTACATTAATTTCTTGCTCAGTATGTGTGTGTTTCTAGACTGGTGGGTTTCTGATAAGTCTTAGTATAAACTAGATATATTAGCTTAATAATTTCTATTTAAGCTTAAAACTGTATCAGCCAGTAGCTATTAGATTACAAATTTGGTAGTATTACCTATGCACTTTTAAAAGATCTGGAAAAAATTGTTCATATTTTTTATATGCCAGAACACATATTTATTTTCTTTTGGCAAAAAGTAAAAAGCAATAGTTTGAGAAATTTGATTCATTTGGGAAATGAATAAAAATGAAGTAAGGATTTTTCCTCGTCCATTTCAGGACGTTTGGTTCATCTGGTTTGGAAATTGTGCTCATTAATTTGAAAGGTTCATGTTAAAGGAAATAAATTATGCTTGGATTTTTTATGGCCACATATGTAGTAAGAGAAGTATTTGATATTTCCCACTAATTTGTTAGTAATGAGAGTATTTTGAGTTGTCATGGGAAATAGTGACAGTCAAGTCTGCTGGTCACTGCATGAGTGTCAAGCTTGAAGTAGTTCACAATTTCAGTATTAGATCATGCTATATTCCTTTTTATGGTGTCACATTTTGTGAAGCTGTTTTTTTTTTTTTAATTGCAGTGATAAAAAATGCAAAAAATTAATGTGGGGCAGGAAATGAGGGTAACGGTGTCTGATTAACATACTATTGGTGTCTGAGTAACATACTATTACTCAAGGAGCAAACTGAAATACCAGTACCAACCAGTTTCTTACACTTAGCGGAAATGATTTCTGGAAGGATTTATGCACATACAGTAAATTAAATATACAAGGGCATAGAGGTTTCTTATTCTCTGCGATGGGAATATATTTCTGTGTCTGAGGCATTTGCTATAAAGAGCAGTCCAGAGTAGAGTATCATGGGAGACCGAATTGTATAGTCAAGGTGAGTGAATATTGTCATGGACCACAGGCAGAAGAAAGTAGGGAGGATCTGAAAGAATACAAATAACACAGAAATCACCCTTTGAAGATTTTACAGTTTTGCCTCAGGCCCTGGAGTTACTTGATGCTCTGATTGTTATTTAAAATCTGAATTCTGCCTAGCTGGTGTGGCTCACTGGTTGAGCATGACGCGAGCATCAAAATGTTGCCGTTTGATTCCTTGTCAGGGCACATGCCCAGGTTGTGGGCCGGATCCCCAGTGGGGGCATGCAGGAAGTACCAATCGATGTTCTCTCTCATCAATGTTTCTATCTCTCTCTCCCTCTCCCTTCCTCTCTCTCTAAAATCAATAAAGAAAAAATATTTTTAAAAAATCTGAATTTCTAGTTTTATAAGAATGGGAACCTTAAAATATATACTTACTTTCATTTGCAATGACTTCTGTGGGCAGGTAGGGCAAATGAGAGTTTTCTCACATGTAAGTTTTGAGGGTCACTCACTATTAATACTATGTAAAAATTTAATACTTTCTGTTACTGTTCAAAAAAATCTGTTGCCCATATGTCATTTTAAAAAAATGAATTGTGAAATTCTGATCAAGAAAGAGAAGGGAAGAGAAAGAGGTAGTTGTTGCATGCTCAGAAAAGTGATTTGAGTGGTAAATGTGACGTTTGACTATTTTTGCATGTTTGCAGTTGATTCTTTTTGAATAACCCAAAGAAGGCTGATGAGTACCTGTATTTAGATGTTATAGCCAATCAACAATGGGCTTATTGTTGTTAAGAAAAATTGTCTAAAACTTGGAAACACACAAAGATGATTCCATGTCCTTACAATATTATATTGAGATGTTGTTTACAAGGTTTATTTAATTATCTAGTATAATGCAAATTTGTTTGACTTTGATATTTACTATTTGGTTTGAGTCCAGACACTAAGAAGTTACATGTTAACTTAAGGATGTCTTCCAATACAAGAGTTGATTTCAAGGGTTACACTTTTATTGTTGTGTAGGGCATTAATCAGTTTTATATCTATCATCAAATTAATTTCAGTATTTCTTTGACTGACTCACTATATACATCACCATTCCCCAGATGCTGTGAACTACCTTTATCATCTTCCTGCTTCTCTCTTTCATTAATGAGCTGAATAAAACATTAGACACATGGTTATTCTATGTTTGCATGAGAGTTGTTTTTATCTTATTGAAAATTATACGGGGATGCTATTTGGATGGATTATCTTTGCAACATTCTCTGATCCACCTCTTTAAATCAATCAGATCTCACACTATTAACTGTTTAGAATTCCAGACGGGCTTAAAATGTAATTTGAACAAGGAAGAACTACTCATTAGAAAACGGCCTATGCCATTTAACTATTCATATGTGTTGGCCATATGTTTTCTGGCCAGAAACAATGCCTTTTAACTGAAAGACATGTTGTATCCCAGAGCAGACATCACATTATCTTGGCAACAAACTCAAGCATATCTGGGAGATAGACATGGTAGGGTATGAAACTAATAATTGCTGAGGGCCTAAAACATGCTAAGCAGTTGTTATTCATGCTCAAATTTAGTTTTTAAAATAGCCCTATAGGGTAAAATTATTGTCCTTGCTGCATAGATGAGAGAATAAAATGCAAAGAGTAAATTTATTAGGCCAAACTACATTACATAGGTAAGAACCAGGCTTGTCTAACTCCAATGTAATGTTCCTTCTCCTGTTGTGGAACTATACCTGAAATTACTTCCATAACATTGGCTAGAAATTATGAGCTCAATAAGAATACTCAATAATTCGGTTGCAGTTTGTCCCCGGCCCTGGTTGGTCGTGCGGGTGGCAGCCACTCGATGTGTCACTTTCACGTCGATGTTTCTCTCTCTCTCTCTTCCTCTCTCTCCCTCCCACTCTATCTGAACAAAAAATGAAAAAATGTCCTCGGGTGAGGATAAAAAAAAAAAAAAGAAAAGAAAAAAAGAATGCTCAATAATTAACCAAAATCATCACTGTTTTTCCTTAGATAGTTGTCAAAAATTGTGGTCAAGTATTTATAATGACATTCTTAGTACTGTGCTACTGATAACTCAGTTTATAATACATAGAGCTAGAATACAGGGACAAATAAAGTGTATAAAGGAAAATCTTCATAGAATTATTTAATATAAGAGCTTCTTTTATATTATTATTATTTTTTTATTTTATAGCAGATTTCAGCTGTCTAATACCAAATACCCACTTCCAGGCTTCTAATTTGGAGAACTCCTTATGATGCTTATTTTGAGTGGTGTTAATGCTGTGTCCCACTATGGAATTTGAAGAGGATAGATCACCTCTCTTCCTGCCTCAGTGTACCCATGGGTGGGCACTTGTTGATTTGGGCTAAATCAATAAGTCACTCCTCTCTGAGATTCTGAAACTTCAGTGGGTGATGTAATTATATGGGGGCACTAAGAGGTCAGTCCATTTCAGGGGCTAAGGAAGCACATGAACTGAACTAATTTTTGCAAAATTATGTTTTTGCTGTGGTTCTTATGTGGCTAATCCTTTGGAATTCCCTCAATGTGGCTGAGACAACTAATAGTCCTATGGTATCCACTTTCCTCTTATTCGTTTTGGTAACGTTTAAGCTGGGCACATGAATAACAATTATATACTCAAATTTCCATCCTTCCTTGTAGCCAAGTATGTCCAAGTGACTAAGTTTCCAACAATGGGATGTGAGCAGAAATGATGGGTTCCACCACTAGGTCATTTCCTTGCCTTGACTCTCTTTTTCCCCCTCCAATTCTGCAGGTTTAAATGGGGCCATTATAGCAATAAAGTTCTGACCTTGCAAAATAAGACAACCCCTTAAGGGATGGCAGAGCAACAGAATGAAAGAAACCTGGACCCATGATTGATTGGCTTTGTGGAAAAGGCTGACTCACCTCTATGGAATAGCCTGATTCATGTAAGAATGAAATAAAATCCAACAAGAATAATCTACTATATTTGGGCATCTATTTATTATAGCAGCGGAGTCTCAAGTCTACCTACCTAATTTACTTAGATCCTTCTCATTATTTTTTATGCCTGACCCTTCAGACTCCATCACTTCTTCATACTCCTGAGATCTCTCAAATGAAGTTTCCTTTGACTGAGTGACTCAAATTTGGTTTCTGTTTTGTGGCACTGAGAACTCTGACTGATATACTTTCCACTGTAACATGACTTTGAGTACTTTTAGTTTGTTTTGGAGCCCCTGAAGCAATAATCATGGTGCTTTGCTGATTATTTTCAGTATAGCATTACTAAACTTAGACTAACATTTCTCTTAATAGACCTGCATTTACTAAATACATGTTTAATCAACATGTGGACAGCTGCTATCATTATGCTTTATGACTCTTAAGAAAATTGTTTAAAAGATGGCACAAAGCACCAAGGGTACCCTGAATTGAACTGCTGGGAGAGATTAGGTGAAAAATATGCTGAGTCCATCAGCTTCTCAGGGACCAGTGCCAAGACTCTAGTCTCCACTGCCTAGCACTGTGCCTGACACATAGGTGATGTCTAAGGAATGTTCATTCAATTATTTATTGAATCTGTCATTGCATTATCAGCAACAGGAGGACATGTCCCACTGAGTTCCTAATTAGGCAGTTTCCTAGAAATCAATTTAAACATACACATTTAAATGTAGAAAAGGACATAAAAGCAGAACACAATGCTATTCTCTCTGTGCCTATATATTTCATATTTCTATAGCAAAGGAATATTTTAAGCTCCTTCACAGACATTGCTCACCCTTCTCTAGATTAGTCTCTGCCCTAAGAGACTGACCATATGGACAATATTAATAGGGACCCTGAGTGCTCAGCTTCCTATTGAATTTCCATTTCAGAGGATAGCCTTTAGGGAGAGAGTAAGGGGGAGAGTGAGGTTAGGGCATTGAACTGGGTCATCCTTTGACTGAAGGACTGCTCCTCTTAAGGATTTTAATTCTTCATAATCATCTTTCCATCAAGGGCTGAATAACTGGCCCTTAACTCAGCTCTTAAGACCTAGAAGTGATAACACCCTCAGATATTATTAGATCAGATACTATTAAAAAATAAGCATTTTGTAAGCAAACCTTCCTTGAGTTATCCTAAATTTTGTGTATGTTGTTTTCTGTTGGATCCCTGGTTGATACTCTTGTTATTCAGAATTTGGAATTAAAGTATTATATTAGCTAGCATGCAAACTATCCAAAAGACCCATTATATAGTGGCTTAAAATATATTGGAATTTATTTCTCCTTCATATTGCAATCAGAGGAAATTGAACAGTGCAGGACTGGTAAGCAGCTCTGCCCTCCCTAACACATGTCTTCCACTGTGTGGATGGAACAAGTTAGCTGCCTGATCTCCCCATCTCCAGGCCAGCAGTAGTGAGGACAGACATGGGAGCTCACACCATATCCTCTTAAGAGCAAAACCACGTGGAACACATCTCTTTCACTCCCACTGCATGGCTGCAGTTAAGGATAGAAAGCCTGAGAAATTCAGTCTTTCTTTGAGTGTAATGGACCCTGCTGGCATTCTATTACTATTGAAGCAGGGGCAAATTATTATTGGGAGCTAACTAATTAAGGCCAGAGGCTCATTTTAGTTCAAGAGGAGCAAGAGAGACACTGACTATACCTGAGGGATACAGGATTGAATAAGATGCTTCTTCCTTTCAATGAATTGATGGCCTAGTTAGAGAGACAGGTCCTAAGACAGAAAATTTCAACACAATAAATGGAACAAGAGAAAGGTCTGGTGCAGGTGTTACAGGAGAATGGGGGAGGAGCAGTTAGTCCAGGTTATATAGTTCCATAACAGCATAAAAAAGGAAGTAGTTGAGCTACTTGTGATCATGATGATAAAATGTTGCCCTGTCACCAAGTTAGTCACGTGTAAGTTGCCTGTTCTTATATGAAGAGGAGTCCATGACCATCCCAAGGTCTTCTAAGATCCTGTTCGCTGGTGAAAACTGGTCTAAGTGGATCCTTCTACATGTTGTTACCATAGCTTTGTTATACAGGGCAAGGAACACTGAGTCACTTCATCCTGAGCTTTGCTGAGTCATGCTCTACATTACAAGGGCCTGGGACACCATACATTCAATTTCCCAAGCTCCTTTGCCACATGGCTTCAGAATAGGATCTGCTCGTGGGGACTCTGCACCGGAGGTAGCATGGAAGACCAGGAGAGAAGCTGTGTCTGCAGCTGCAGTGATAGTGACAGCAGCTATGGAGAGGGTGACAGCACCATGCTCTGATTATACAGCCTCCTTGTATTCTCTCAGGTGGCTTGTATCCTCCCATGGAAAACGCCTCAGGGGACATTGATCCTGGGTTCTCAGGGGTGTGTTTTCCTGTTTTGCTCTTCCAGCCAATAACTGTATTTAATCCACTCTGTTCGAAATACTTGCAGTGATTTCTGTTTTTCTGTTTGGATCCTGACAAATGCAAACAAGGTATGGGTAGGTGCTCCTTATTGAAACAAAGGCAAACAAAAAAGAATAGGAAACAATTACTATAAAACAATGTTTCTCAGTGGCCCAAGATAAAGTTGGTGACCTGAGCTTTGGGCATGACAGGAAGCCTATATTTTAGAGGTGGCTGCCACTCCTTAGTGGTTTATAGTCCCTGGAAGAGACCCATGTAGTTAAACATACATGTCTGCAGATCTACACTGGGCAGGAAGTGATAATTTTGTCAGGGTAACTGCTGGCCTACATACCGCTCATATATCATAAAGAGTCCCAGGAATGGATTTCCCTGACTGGCCATCGGATTGCTTACTGTGGAAACAAGGGAGGAGGTTGAGTGGTGTTCTGTGTGCCTAGGACTCTATGGTGGCTTATGTCTCTTAGGAGACATAAGCCACCATAGTGATTTTAGATTGGGTTTGCTCAAATTTGGTCCCTCTTGCCTCCACCCCCATAATAGAATTCTGTTGAAGGCATACTCATCTATTGATTATTCTCTCCTGCCCCAACACAATGTTTACGATGTCATGGGTATATTTATCAAACTTAAAGCATTATCTAGGTTTCCCTTGGGGGGAAAATGAACCGGTTTGAAGCAGGTGATAGAAGTACAAAGTCAGCTGAAGAAAAAATATATACAAAAGATACAAGAGATGTGGAATATGACCATTTAATGTCTGACACTAAAAGCTGAGGTAATTGAGTGCGATTGATCACAAAATAATAGAGTTTATCAGTCTAAGAATGAAGGAGGGAAGGGCCAGGACTGAAAGGATTAAATAACCATGAAAAGCATAGTCAGACCAACACAAGGGGTCAGCAAATGAGTTCTGATGGACTCAGAAATGAGGGCTAACAGGAGTTCAGCTTCTTTGAAGACTTCTGGAAGGTATATTAATTCAAAACCAAGATGAAAGGGAAAGCCATAATCCCAATGTGTAGGGAAAATAATAAAATATCAATATATGTGTGCCAGGGAAATGTAAGAGTCTGAAAATGGACAAGCCATCAGATACATTGGAGAAAATTACAAGGGAACAAATAGCACATAAGGAGTAGGTAAGAAACAAGGGGTCTATGTTTGAGAATTTTGTAAAGAAAAGCAAAAAAAAAAAAAAAAAGTGTGGCATATGGGAGGCAAGATGTGTAAAAATGTGTAGTTTCTTTTCTTTCTCACAGTATTATTCTGCAAGCCACAGTGAGCAAGGAGGGGTCTGGCATTCTTAATAGGGGCATTGCACTGACTTAGTTCATGTATAATAGTGACCATATAATTTATTGCCCGAACAAGAACACTGTTGAAGTTAAAAGAGAATGCTATAAATAGTTATACTGAATAATAGGCATTAACAGAAATGGTCACATTCAACTAGGACCTCCAATCATCCCACTTATGGGGAGAAATATATATCAGAATGGTTGCTGTGAGGATGGTAAATATGGAACACTAACAAGACCACAGACGTGTGGGTCAAAACAAGTACACAAACAACAAATAAACAAAACAAACAAACAGCAGATCTGTTCTATTCCTCTCTTCTCTTCTAACACAGTGAATGCAAATGGCATCAAGCCAAAAAGCTCAGACTTCCCAGAATGGTGGGAAGGGGATGACAACTCCCTTTATATGCCACAACAACTAATTGGACCAAGTACTATCAGTGGCCCATCAAGTTGTCATGGTGACAGGAAAGGCTAAGTCTAGGTATGAACAGCTAATGTTTCAAAGAATGAGTAAGGTAGGAGGCTAAAGGAAAGTGAGAACAAATTAGCAGTAAGACAACTTGTACCATGCCTCTTGGTACTCATAATGGACCCAAAGGTGTCTCAGGTGTTAGGGTAGGCCAAATCTAGCGGGACAGAGTCCCTCCTCCTCATGTGACCTTGGTTGGTGGGTTTATATTTACTTGGGGAGGTGGGATGTGCAGCTGTGGAGAAAGAAACACAAACACCTGTAGGGACCAGGCAGGTAACAAAAATAAGTAAAACTGGGCTGTTCTAAGTAATCAGTAATGCTGGGGAGTGGGGCAAATTTGAGGATGCATTTCAGTCTAAAGTTAGTCAACCTAAAGCAAAGCAAAACAAAATAGAACTGTTCTAGTCCAATAAATATCTTCTAAAAGTCCCTGAACTCCTTTTCTGCAACCCTTAGTCTTAAGTTCTCATGAGTAGTCCTCTCTTGTCAAAGTTAGAGGATGCTCGTCACTTCCTGACTCCAAGCAAGAGGAGGGTCAACTGAGTCTGAGTTGGAGAAGACCAGGGTTGCACTCGTACGCGTTCAGACACTGTCTAAAACCCCTACAGCTTCAGGTGTCCTTGATGTGGTGGCAGAGGAAGACTCATGGAGCTGAAGGAGACCGATGCCTCTTATTGGAGTTTTGATTCATGAGAATGATCCCGAAATTCATTTATTTGGAAAATATTTGATGAGAGTTTACTATGTAGGGGACAATGAGCTGTTAGTACAAATGTGAGCCAGCTGGATGATGACCCTCAGCTCATAGGTCTGGTCACCTGGCCGAGAAGGTGGATATTTAACAAGTGATTATTCAGTCATACTCTAATCTAGGTGCTCTGAAAGGACTTTGCAGATGAAATTAAATTACTAGTTGCTAATTGGCTGACCTTACAATAGGGTGATTATCCTGGGTTGTCTCCATGTAATCAGAGAGAAGGCAGAAGAATCTAAGGCAGAAGAATCTAAGGCAGAGGAGGTGGGCAGAGGAAAGATAAAGCAAAAGAGGACACAATCAGACAGATTCTACTTCGTTGTTTTAAGTCATGAAATTAGAGAAGGTCCTCTGTTTTGTAGAGGCATTCACTAATTCAGTTTTTAAATGTTTTTATTGATTTTCTTTAGTGAGAGAGGAAGGGAGATAGAGATAGAAATATTGCTGTGGGATAGGAACATCAACGTGAGAGAGGAACATCCATCTGCTGCCTCCTGCATGCCCCCTACTGGGGATTGAGCCCTCAACCTGGCTTTTAGTAGATAAAAATGTCTATTTTTTTAGTTTGTTGTGAGGACTGGAAGATTAGCTAACTAGCTGCCTAGCCACGAAACCAACTAGTCAGAAATGTGACTATTATTATTATACCATAGTGCTGAATTACAATATTCCTTTGGTTCAGACTCTACATATATCCCTTGTTTGTGCCTAAAATGTGAAAGATCTAGGAAGGAAGTATATTCTGGAATCTTTTTAAAAAAATGTTCTTATTGATTTTTTACAGAGAGAGGAAGGGAGAGTTAGAAACAAAGATGAGAGAAACAATGATGGGCTGCCTTCTGCATGGCCCCTACTGGGGATTGAGCCCGAAACCTGGGCATGTGCCCTGACCAGGAATCGAACCAGAACCTCTCAGTTCATGGGATGATGCTCTATCCACTGAGCTACACTGGCCAGACACTAATTCATTTCTGATGTGACTAGCCATTATTCTAAAGATTGAGAAGCTAAATTATCACGATTTTTCTTTCTCAAAAAATTTAGTGAAGTACTAGAAACATTTTGCTTTGCTAGATAATTCTAGTCTGCAATACAGATATGAATGAAGATGATATTGAAGCCCATTTGCAAAATAATTTTTCTTGTAATAGTTTTCATTAACTTGTTGATTTTTTACATTCATGCCCTCACATTTCTTGTCTTTGGCCAAGTCCATAATTAAAACAAAGAGGATGACATTGAATACAAATAATATAACATTTCACAAGGGTTGGAGCTACATTTATTGTCTCTTGCCTGGCTGGTTCCAGTCACAGGAAGGGGACATGGAAAGTTTGGAGGAAGACCATCTGAAGCACAGGGACCCCTGAGATATGGGACCTGGGGCACAGGCTTTGCTTGCTTGACTGGGAAGTATTAACGATGGACGCTTTAATGAGTGAAAACCACTTAAAATAACATTGTTATTTAATATTAAATTGTAAAACAATGTTAACCAAGTAATTCATTCATTTAATACATATGAGTGATATTATGTGCTCGGTGTGTTCCTAGGAATTTTTTGGAAGGAATTAATATAAGCTGACTCCCTGGCACCTTGATTCAATGCATGTAATGGTTATGGCTGGAAGAACACGGTAGCCACTGTGAGATGTATGAAATACTGAAGTAGTGAGAGGTGCAGTAACGAGGAGCTAGGTCCATGTTGAATCACAATCTAGCTGACTTCGGATAAATGACTCAACCTTTCTGATTCTCAGTCTTCTCATCTATAAAATGGGCATGATACTAATCTTGCAAGATTTTATGAGAATGATCAATCTTGAACACCAAGTGAGCTTGTCATAATTGGCTGACATGGAGCAAATGCTCAAAAATGCTGCCACAGCTAATATCCCAAATCCTAAATCCTTCCTCATCCACAATTCCAAAGGCCACCGATTTTAGCAAAATGATTTATCTTTTTCTAAACTAATTTGTTGGCAAAAGTGACAAAAAATGATGTGGAGCTACTTATGGACCATAGTTGACCTACTTAGTGTGACTGTTGGTGCATAAACATACAGAAAGAGTAATATGTTGAACTGTGGGGTTTTGACCAGGTCCGTGTTGCACGGGTTATGTCAAATACTGCATAGGCAACACCTAGTTGTGGCTGTTGTTTGTAAATTCCAAACAGACAAAAATCTAAAACATAACTGTCCCCAAAGGTTTTGAAAAGGGACTGGGATCGAACTCTTCACCACTCTGTACCAAGGCTATTGTCTGTCTTTTCTATCACTTAGTATAGAATGCTTCAACTAAAATATGTATGTTCTTGGCTGAAGGTATAACTTCTTATAAACAGATGGTAAAATTTGCCAATGCAATGGAGAGCAATTCTCTCTCCAGAAGTGTATTTCTTGAGTAAAAGCTTGTTTTGCATAGATTTCATTTGCAATTTTGCGTGCTATGGTTGCCGAGTAAACATTAAAAAATAACTTGCTAAGATAATTCTTAGCAAGTTATCGTCTGATCATGTTTTGTTTACTGTGACACGTAGCTCATGTTCCAAAGTGTCTGGTGAGATACACAACAATTTCCTCTGCCATCAGTACACTAACACCAGCAGAAACATAGTAGAAAGTAGTGCTGGGCCAGACAAGAAAGATATGAAGAAAAAAATTTCAAAGATGAATGTTCCTGAAATTCACATTTAGGCTGAAATAAGAGAAGTATATGATTGCTTCATTTTTGCAGTTTCAGGACCTCTCTGTTCTGCCTTGGAGAGAAAAAATACACACACTTGGTCATGTCAGCCTACTTCATTCTGCTACTTTATTGTTCTAGAAATGGCTACAACTACCATGAGTTATAGCCAAGGATCTTAAATAGAGAAAGAATATGAACCAGAGTCCCAATTTCTTCTTTTTTTATATCTATTCCTTACAGATCGTTATTCAGTGATAGAAGCAATGACTGAATAAATGGAGAAATGCTCCTTGGTTCAATAAATCTATTGAGGTCTACCATGCTGTTCAACATATCATTTTAACCAGAATTTCAGGGGATGTATAGGCTGCTGAAAGACTCTAGTGTCCTCTCTGTCACCATAGCCATTGTCTGGTGAGAAAAGTCAGCACTTGATGAGGGGCACAACATAGGTTCGGGACCACAGAGATGGGCTCTCATATACAAAGGTGGGCAATGTAGGTCATTACAGAAGCCAAGCAGAATTAGACAATGATGACCAAAGAAAGGAAGTTCATTGGGAGAGCTCAATATGATGTCTGGACTATAAGGAAGCCTAGTACAGAAAGTTGTACAAAAATATGAAATGCATTATAGTACATTATATTAGATATATTTTCATATTTATTGCTCTCAATTGTATTACTTCATTCAAAAATTATTACCAGACACTTGGCCAAATGATAAAGCATTATAGAAAGATTCTCTGCATTTGTAGAGTTAGAATTGGTTCAGAAAGAATAACAATTTTAGGAATTTAACTTACATCCCCCCTGAGAAACTATATATAAGTGAATTTAGGTACTTGTCTAACACCTGCAAAGAGTATTTATTTGTTCTTAGATAGCCTGCTTTATTCTAATTGTATTCCATGTTGAATTTCTTAAACAGATGTGTGAAGCTCATACATTAATTGCAAGAGACATCCACTTAATTAAACTTCTTGCAAGCTGAGAGTCAAATCAAATTTTATCCAAATGTAAGTGATAGAAATGGAATTTCTCCTGAATCTTTTCCCTGAATTCAAATATGTTTTAGCAATGTTGCAAAAGGAAACGGGAGGAGAGCAATGTTCCCTGAGAACAACTTTAGGGGAAACTGTAAGGCAATTCAGGAAGTAAAGTTGCACTGAAGGACCGTTCTAATTTATTTTCTTGAAAATGTAGCTATAAAAATATTGTCCTTTGGAAGTTGAAGTCTCATCTCACCATGCATAGAGTCATATTATCTGTCCCGGGAAGAGCATTTGCTTGAATATATAACTGGCATTAGTTTAAATGTTTGTCTTTGATCTAGCAATGTGGAGTGAGTCAATAGTTTCACAGAAAGGTTAAGTATTGAAAACATTTAAGTTCCATTTCCGATTCTTAGTGACTCTAACGATGAGGTTAGTTTCATACACCTCAGAAAGATGACTTCAATATACAAAGAGTAATATAAAAACCAATTCCTAGTGGTGCCTAAGAGCATTTGCCCACACATTCAAAACTTCTGTAATTGTCCAAAGAGGTGATCGGATCTCCCAATCAGAGATCTGCAAACTCCCCAAAGTCTATTAAGATAGATTTAAGACAGCAGTGGGAAGAGTGGCGGGTTGGAGGGATGGTGTCATTATGAACTCTTTTCTTTCCATTAGGCTATGGAGTCTTTTAAAACATTTTTTATTTTTGTTTTCTGCTTTTGTCCACATTATAAAAACTGAGTTTGATATTATTGATTGGCTAATAGACAAATACTGTTTCCACCATTTTTAAATAAAATCTTTAAAATCTTGAGCTTTGTATATAGTAAAAGATGAAAACTGAGGAACTATTGTTCTAATATAAAACATCATATCTTAGGCTCTGTAGCTCACCTACATCTCTTACCACTATTCCTTAGGCAATCCACCTTTATCCTAGCATTTCTGCTTCTTTGTTCCCCCCAAAATCACTTGATTTCTCTTCTTTCTTGGCCAGTAAGGTTGTAAGGGATTCCACCCAGTTGAAAGAGCCCATGGCATGTCTTAGCAGTTCATGAAGCCAGATTGGTTTCTCCATTAGGAAACAGATGGCATACTCAAGGGGTAACTAAAAAACTTGAATGAAGACTTTTGCAAAGCTAGGGTAGCGTTAAGGGAACCATGTAGGGATTGTAAAGTATCCAGATACCAGCCTATGCCTGGAAGGGCAAGAAGAAGCAGTCTTGATAACCCAATTGGAACTGCAACGTTTGGGATGGGCCACCCAAGAGAAGACCTTAAAGGGACATAATGCAGCCACTGCCAGGCCAGGGACAGCAGAGGAGACTGGGAATGGCTATCCTGCCCTGCCTTGCTGCCTGCATCTCATCTCCTGCTGACACCTCCCCCTGGCTGAACCCAACTGGAGGCAAGTGCAGGGCTGCCCTGGTGATGCAGCTTGTAGGGCTCAGCTCCAGGAGCACAGAGTGGGTCCCTGAAGTGTAGAGCTGGTGGGCCAAATGAAAAATGAAGAACACCATTCTCAGCCTTAGCATGGCTCAGTGGGAAAGAAACCTCAGTGCATAGATGGTGCTGTTGAACAAATGTACATCCGAGTCTAGGTTTTAGTGGTATGACTCTGAGCAAGTTACTTCATGGCTCCCAACATCCTTTTTACTTATATGTGAAATGGGCTTTGTATGGTTGTGGCTATGAAATGAGATAGGTCCATATAAATGTTAATAGCAATAGCTGAATTTAACCAAGCCTAAGATGTACTGTACAGGATCTAATAGTATCCCCCAAAAGTTCATGCCTAGAATGTTTGTGTCCCCAAGATTTATGTTGAAATCCTCAGCACCAAAGGTGATGATATTAGTAGGTGGGACTTTTGGGAGGTGATTAGGTCATGAGAATGGAGCCATGGTAGAATTAGTGCTCTTATGAGAGATCCTACCGAGCTGCCTATCCCCTTCCATCCTGTGAGGATACAGTGAGGAGTCTGAAACCTGGAACGGGCCCCTGCCTGACCTGCTTGCATCTTGATCTTGGACTTTCAGCCTCCAGAAATTTGAGAAGTAAGTTTCTGATGTTTTTAACATTTTATACCCAGTCTGTGGTATTCTGTTATACCAACCAAAACGAAGTCAGACCTTACTGGGAAATACAGTCTTTTCAGATATAATTCATTCAGTTAAGATGAGAGCATAATGGATTAATGTGGACCCTAAATCCCATGACCAGTGTCATTCTAAGCATGCCATGAGAAGACACAGTGGGAGACAGGGAGAAATCCACATGCAGATAGAGGTAGAGAATTTTTTTTCAGTAGATACAGTGATTTATCTTAGAGTTGTTAGTGTCTTAAATTCAATGTTATTGTATTAGTTTTTTCATTCTAGCTCAAATAATTCAGATATATTTGGTTATGTTCCTTTTTAATTTTTGTGTAGTAAAATACTTATAAAATGTATCATCTTAATCATTTTTAAGTATACAGTTCAGTGGTATTTAATACATTCATAATGTTGTGCAACCATCACCATCTGTCTCCACAACTCTTTTCATCTCTTTAGACTGAAACTCTATCCCTATGAAATAATACCTCCCCATTCCACCCCGCTCCCAGCCCCTGGTAGCCACAGTTCTACTTTCTGTCTCCATCACTTGAACTACTCTAAGTATTTCAGATAAGTTGGATCATACAGTGTTTGTCTTTTTGTCACTGGTTTAATTTTTCTTTAAAAATTCACTTTTACAGGAAGAATTTTAAAAAGTAACATTTTAAAAGTTCAAGAATCAAACTTTTCCCCATTGAGTAGTCATGTGAAAGTTTTCTTTAAAAAATGGTATTGTTTGAGCAATAGTTTTAAAGGCCAAGATTATACCTGATGCAACAGAGGCCAAGAATGTCCTTGGGATAATTATTTTCCAACACTGTCATTTCAGTAAGAAAAATACCAGATTCTGAATAATATTTTCTCACTGCACCCAAGTCCATTAAATTGTAATGTCTCTTTTTAGTGAAGCTCAACAGTTTCATTTGCAAATTCAGTGACAGCATCTTCCCTTTTGTATTTTCCCTTCTGTATATAAAGAGATAGTTGTGAAGAAGTTCCCATTAGGTAAGTGAAATGGAGATACACATATTATTCTAGTTTATCACTTTAAATGATTGTGTTTATATTTTCTGCATTTCAAACTCGTAAGTTAGTCTCATCACATTGAGTAGGCAATATAAATTGTTTATGACATCGTAAATGGACGAGCATACAGTTAAGAAAACATGTTTTAATAATTCTTAAAAGTTACCTCATTAAATGCAAACTCTTTTCCTTTTCACACAGTGTAAAATGATAGAATTTTAAAGCTAGAGGGAAGCTTAGATCATCAAGTTCATGTTGTAGTTTAGTGCCTAAATTATCTTGATTCTCAAGCTGTTTATCTTCATGTTTGGCATTTTGTGAATTCTGTAAGGAAGCATTACTCCTGTCTATGTTACTTACCTTCATCCTCATACTGAATGGTATCCCCATCAGTGATCTCTGAGTCAGCAATCTCAGTCCACGGGTCAGTAAGATGATAGCATGAGTGAAATGGGCCAGGTGATGTCTGAGGAACACTGACGAGTGTTTGCCTTTCTAAAAGGAGTGGTAGCCAGACTTCAGTACCAGGTGACGGGGAAGTACTAAATACTCCAGACTGCTTAATGATTTTTTTCTAGAGAAATCAGAATTCCAGGTTTTTAATGTGAACTCCCTCAATTGAAATTGGCAATTAATTAAATATGTTTGAAAACTTTATGTAGGACAAACAAAGCTGGTCTTCAGGCCACCAGCTTTTAATTTCTGCTTTTGGTACTTATACCCTGAAATGCAAAGTTTCTCTTGAAGTAATCTGAAAGCATATAATGAGAAATCTAAGAGAGGGTGTGTGTCCTATAGAAGTCATTACCATTGGAGAAGGATTAATTCTAAAAAACATAATTAATACTAATGAAAATTTGGAAAGTCCTGAATTACAGCTGCCTAGATATTCCATATCATATCACTGCCACTCACTGTTTGAGTTCAAACAGAATGAGGCTTTAATATTGATGGATTGAGAAATCACAGATTATTTTAATGTCATTTTTTATAAACATAATATTGTGTGATGTTAAGGATTATTATTATGTAGGTGAGCAGAAGAACCATCCTACTAGTTCCTAGTTCAATGAATGACACCATCATTCCATAAGCCTACAAATCAGATGCCTAGCTATATTCTGAACACCTTCCTCTCCTGAACCACCCATTGGCAATCCAGAAAAACTTTGAAGCACCAGATTTCTCCCCCTATTACAAGTGAGTGTTCAATAAATGTTTGCTTTAATTATTATTGTTGTTGTTATTTTTTTCATGGACATTACATTAGTTCAAGTTATCATCATTACTTGCCTGAACTCTTTCAATAACTTCCTAAAATTTTTTCTATATGAAATTTGCACCCTGCAACTCAATTTTTTTTTTCAGTATAGCTAAATGGCTTCATTAAAATGCAAATTTTATTATGTTGCCATCCCTTTTAAAACACCTGCCTGGTGTGGGGCTATAATATCTCCAATTGTATACCATACTTCTGTACCCAGGACACACTGACTTGCTCTAAATTTCATGATTGTGCCTTCCCCTGTCTACCTTCAGGGACTTTATATGTGTTGGTCTCTTTGATTGCTATGCTCATGTCTTATCTCTATTCCTCTTATTAACTCCTATTTATTCTTCTTACCCATTTCCCTTGGAAACTCTCCTGAGAGATCTTGTACCCTCATTTAGCACCATTTACTCTCCTTTTGAAACACTGACCATGATTATAATTTTACATGTATTTCTCTGAATCTTTGGCTAACATCTCTCCCTTCTAGATTCTAAGGTCCATGAGGAAGGAGGCTATTTACATTCAATATATATCCATGAATTAATAAATAATGCTACTTGAAAACACCAGATTCAGTAGCAATAAAAAAGGTATTATGGGGTCATATAATCACAGAAATGATTCAAAAGAGCACGTCCTCTTCCATTTGAAGGTTTACAAGTTGTTAATCTCTGCACCTTGCAGGTACTGTTGCAATGTGTCCAGGTAGGCTTCTATGGAGTTAACAGAATTGCATATTTAGGGTCTCCAGGAGAAATGGTGCTTAACTGTGAAATATCCATAGGTGGGACTAACAGTTTCTATAGTGTCTGTGAATTGATTCCCTGTGATCCTGGCAAGAGAGTAGACTAGCATTATTCCATTCAAAAAAAGAGTGAATTGTGACTTATGTATCCCTAGGCAAATGAATGCATTATTCATATGTTCACAAGCTCATGTTAAGCAAAGAAAACCTAATGAAGATTTATATTAGGATCTACTCCTTGACTTTAAAATTTATTATTCCTTGGACTTATCATGCAAGGGAAGTGGTGGAAACTCCATCCTCTGAGCTATTAAGACTCCATGAATAAGATTAGATGCACTCAAGAGACCCAACTTTCATGGATTAGGTGGTGTGTCGGTCATGGATATGATGATATGATTGGTCATCTATCTCCTCAATTTTTGCAAGAGAGCATAAGAAGAAAATGTGTCCAGTGAAAGGCTTTAATCATTATTGAATATTCTTGTTCAGTAAAGAGCTGTATGATATGGAAGGGGATTAGCATCCTATGTTAACCCTGGTCTTTTCTATGAACTGACTTGAAACCTCTGACTCCCTCGAGCATATGTCTCCTCCATAAACTCATAAACCCAATATGCATTCTTCTGCTGAGGTGGTTGGCCATGTGGTCTCATGAGCTCTCATCCAGTGCTGTAATCTTCTCTTAGTCATTCTGTATCCTTAGCAAATAACAGAGTACCTGTCATGAGGATGGCATTGCCAACAGTGGCAAGAATGAATGAATGGATTGATGACTGAATGAATGATGTTACTCAGCTTTATTCCTGGGAATTATATTGAACAACTATCAACTTTGAAAAAATCTCAATTAGCTCAATGAAAAAAAAAGAAAGAAAAAAGACAAATTGCAAACTAAAATAAAATAAAATTTGTAATGTACAGCTTAGGTCCATTTCAAAGGATGGCTGCTAAGAGCTAAGTCTTCGTCTTCCCTTATAACTCTCCTCCCTCCCTCTTTCTCTCCCTTTTCTTTTCTTTCTTTCACTAATCAATTTCATATAATCACTCTCTCAGTTGAACTGAAGATCAAGTTAAGTTACAAAAAAATCCAGTTATAGTTTTTGTTGAAATTTTATTGAATCCACAGATTAAAGCAGGAGAAATGGATATGTTTATAGCATGAAGTCTTCTG
The DNA here is from genome assembly GCA_030848825.1 of Tadarida brasiliensis. Taxonomy (NCBI): domain Eukaryota; kingdom Metazoa; phylum Chordata; class Mammalia; order Chiroptera; family Molossidae; genus Tadarida; species Tadarida brasiliensis. Next base: position 231,219,094 of record CM061257.1, on the reverse strand, counting down.
GTCAAGTTTTTTTATATCCTCTATTAAGTTTTATATTTTTCTTTATGTAGGTCCTGTATACTTCCTGTTGGGATTTGCAGTTATTGTTTTGATTTGCGATTGTAATAATTTTACCTATTATAATTTGAACTGATTTTGATTGGAATATAACAATACTATTGATTATTATACAAAAAATAAGAGAAAAGAATCTTAATTTTTAACGCTACAAGACATTCTTTTTAGTTTCTTTTTTGCACCTTTTTTCCTGATCCTGATTTTCTATTGTATCTGTTTTTCTTTCTCTTTCATGCTCTCTCAAGAGAAGTTTCTAATCTTGCTGAATTAAAGGTGAATTTCAGTGCACTTTATGACATCAAAACTTTATTCTGATTGATAAAATCCAGCTGGCTTTCTGCATTCTGCTTTTTTAAAACCTCTGGCAGAGGTTGTATTACTAAGTATTGCCACGTATGTTTTCCAATTTGGAAATTAGTGGAAAAGAGATAACTTTTAACTGTCTTGGAACTGGGCAGCTTAACAGTTAAACCTAGTACTCTGAGGCTGGCATACAGAAAATCTGTTTTTGGTTTGTTGTTGAAAGTCTAGCCATCTAGTCTCTGAGCCAGCATAAACCTCTCATCTGAAAGTTTCCTTTCAACTTCAGTAGTGTATCAAGACAGGGCTCTCCAGAGATGGACCACAAATAGAAATTTAGGGCATCTGAGACATTTGTTTGAATATTTTAAATAATATATTGCATCAGTTACCTAAGACAGCAGCATAATTTGTACTTTCTGAACATGATAATGATACATTCACTTTTTTGGTAAAATAATTGTTTTAAGAGTATTTCCTTAATATAACATTTAAAGTTATAACATTTGAAATGTTATAACTTAAGTATAACTTAAGTATTTCCTTAATATAACATTTAAAGTTATAACATTTGAAATGTGTATTCTTAATAATAAATAACATAATTAATAACTTGCCTGGTCGGTGTGGCTCAGTGGATTGAGCATCATCCCATGGACTGAGAGGTCCCAGTTTGATTCTGTCAGGGCACATGCCTGAGTTGCAGGCTTGATCCCCAGTAGGGGGCACGCATGAGGCAGCTGATCGATGTTTCTCTCTCACATCGATGTTTCTCTTTAAAAAAGAAAATCAATAAAAAATAATTAAAATGTTAACATTGAATAGTGCCATGAGCCAATGACATAGGCATTATTTTCTGCATTCTGCAGATGACAAAAGTAAGACTCAGTGAGGATATCAAGTTTATCCAAAGTCACCTATTGAAAAGCAAGACTGAGATCTTTCTAACTTTAAAGGCCATATTTACATCAGTGCCTCTTCTGAACCAGTTTAGAGATGATATTGTCATTTCACATTTGAACTTTGAAAAATTATCTTTATTACCAGATAGTGGATGAGATAACATAGACATTTCAGTGATTTTAAAACGATCTTAAAGTCAGTTTTAAGTGACACCTAAAAGTTTTCTGATGTGTGAAACCTCTTCAGTACCTACTTTTTAAAACAAGTGTCTTTGATATCATGAGAACACGTGTCTGGTAAACACCTACACCTTTGCTGTGAAAAGTCCTGGCTCAGGAGCTGACAGCTGGATGTAGTCCCACTGAGCTACAAAGGTGGCTGCACCCCTGCAGTGTCCAGAGCACAGCCCACCTGTCATGTCTGAACAGGAAGCGGTCCTGATTTATTTTCTTTGGGACTATACTGTTTGAAGGACTTTTCTTGTCAAGGTCAGTTAAAGAAGAAAAAACTTTCTTGCCACAATTTCTTTTCAGCTGCACAGTTTGTCTTTTTCACTTGGTAGCTCCTTGTGTGTTAACTGCTCCCCTTTTCATCCGATCTAACTGACTGCAGGATGGAAATTTGTAACTTCAGTTATCAGTTATCCTCAGAGGAAATCACTCCTCCCTAGAACCTGTCTCTAGGTTCACCTGCTTGGTAATATCCAGGGGTCTTCATCAGGCAACTAAGGCTTTTTCTTCACAACTGGCAATACATTAGAATGAAAATACCTATGAGAGAGGGAAGATACTGACGTGTATGTATGTAAGGAGTACATGGCTCATAGCAAATCCCTGGAGCGAGTTTTGGCTGGGGTTTAGGAAGGAGATGACCAGTGGATGTTTTGGGGCATCAGTGTTGTGCTGCCATCCACACTGTGGGGAGGCATGCTGGGGAAGAGACTGGGTGCAATCACTCCATTACTCAGCGCACATGTGGCCAAATGAAACAAGACTCTCTTCCTCCAACGTGCTTTTTTCTCCCTGCCTCTCTGCCCTTTGCTTATGCCTTCCCCTCACTTCCAGTTGAATTTTTATTCATCCTTCAAATCCATGTCCTTTCTCAAAACTTTCCCCCTGCCAAACTCTCCTTGAAAATCCACTTAATTTGTTTTTATACTTCTTACAATACTTATCATTTTAAATATTTTTATTTGCAATGCAATCATCTTATTTTCCCTTGTTAGATTGTCAAGCCCTTGAAAGAAAAATTTTCACTTATTTATTTATTTATTTTTGAAATCTGACTTAAAATTTAGTTTAGCATACTTCATTCAACAGATTCTCAAATGTTACTGAATATAATTAGATCTTCATGTTAAAACAAATGTATTAACTTTTCTGGATACACTGAGGACAATAAAAAAAGTATTTCATCTTTATTATGGTTGAATCATACATTGATAGTTGAATGGTTTTGAATCCTGGTTCGATGATATATCAATAAATGATACCTAAGTAATCTGAAGAGATTTAATTAAAGATACAATGAGAATGTAGACATTTTATATCCAACAAATAACATATCCCTCTTTAATTTTAGGGGAAATATTAGCAAAAGAAAGCCTCATGTATTTCTTGTGATAGTTCCAAATCTGCACCTTAAATTTCACTTGGAATCAGTTGAAATTTTCAACATTATGTTTGTAATCCATTCAACAAACACCCAATTAATGAAACACTAAGTGTCTTCACAGAGAGCTCTGGACTTTTGTAAAGGTTACATCCCGGTCCCTTTGAGTAATTTGTCAATTTTCATAATTTACTACAAAACTGCATGATAATATATCTCAATGCTGTTAGCTAATTTACCAAGAAGAATGGATATAACACAATAATGCTGAGTGTGGCCACTACTTAGCTGTCTATGGTCATTCATTGGCTAAGTGAACCTCTCACACTATCTTGTGTATACCATCAAAATAGCACATTATTATGAGCCCTAGTCTTTGGAGGTAATTCATAGATGATTAAAACAGCAAACTTTAAATTCATGGGTACCAAAGGTTTACCATTTTAGCCTATTCTGTGTACAGGGTATTGTGAAATGGGACCATAGGTCATAGAAAGATAAGTAAAATAAAAACTTTCTCCTGAACAGTAAGAGCAAAAGTTAAAATATAATATGAACAAAGTGTTCTAAGGAAAGATAGTTGACTCCATACGGCAATGTAGTGGATGGCTTCATGGAAAAGAAAGAATTTGTGTGGGGTCGTCAAGATTGGGCAGAGTATAAAAATGTGGGCTAAGAATTATCTAATATGGAAGGAACAGCTGAGAAGGAAAATCAAGTTTGGGTGCTTTTCAAACTCTTCTAGCAAGTTTTTATCTAAGAATCCTCTCATTCTAAGTCAATTTATGTTGTGACTCTTACCTCTTCTGAATCTACAATATCTCCGGAAACCCTCTTGTAACCTATCCCACCATTCTTTTACCATGTTTCTGTGAATGATGACCTGTTAACTAATGTGTGACTGCAGATAAACAGCCTGTTGGCTTAAGAATTCTATGAACTAACTTATAAAGAGGCAGCTCCAACCTTCAGACATCCTGGCTCCAGGAAATTAGCTAACCTTCAACCAGTTACCTGAACAGACTGTGTTGGCTTTCACATAATCCCCCACCCCCTCAATGGAGAACTTTCAACCCCCTCGTTGAGATTCCTTCATTCTGTTTTTTTCTTTTCTTTTTTCCTCCTCCATCCTTACAAAAACGCTTGCCTGTGTCCAGTTGTTAAGATGGTCTTTGGGACATGAGTCCACCATCTTCTCAAGCTGCCGGCTCTTGAATAAACCCACTTTCCTTCTACCAGGCCCTGTCTCTTCATTACTGGCTTTCAAGCAGCTGACTGCTGAACTTGGGTTAGGTATCACACTCATAATTTATTTGAACTCCTGGTTTAAACAATGTAGCCATGAGGAAAAGTCTTCTCAATACATTTCACCGCAAATGCATATTTGTGTTAGAAGATTGATGTCATTTTACTCTGAGACTCCCCTTGTCTTTCCTTAATGTTTTTACAATTAGTACACTAAATAACTGTAATGTATTACGTCTTCGTATGTATCAATGGTTAACCTCAAATCATGGTTATTTAGTTTGAAAGAAGATTTAGTTTGAAAGAAGATTTTCAGTATGTTAACATCAATAATAATATATTTAAATGATAACTTACATTATTTTAAAAACCACTATATTAAAAAGATATATATATATATAAATATAAATTTGATGAGTTTGAGAATGATTATACACCAGTGAAACCATCACCACCATCCAAGCTATAAATATATCCATCACCTCCAAAGTTTCCTCCTCCTCTCTTTATTATTATGATTATAGTTATTATTTTGTGTAAGAACAGTTAACATAAAATCTATTCTTTTAGCAAAATTTAAGTATGCAATACATTATTGTTAGCTGTAATTGACATTATTTTTATTACAGGTTTATATTGAATTATTTTGCTTTATTTCTTTTCAGCTTTAAGAGGATACATTTCACAAAGTCTTAAATTATATGTATGTGGACAGTTTTACATTTTAATTAGCAAAAAATTAGAAGTTTTAACTGAACTCAAAATTATTCTATTTTTATTATTCATTTTTATATAATCTATAAGAAGAGTAATAAAGAACAAGCATAAACTTTATTAAAACATCAATACAATATTATTAAAAGAGAAAAAGAGTATTGACCTCTGTTAGGTCACTTTGTAGTTTTGTAAAATTAAAAATATAATTTTAATATGATATCATAATACCATATTCATTTAAAAATGAAGTTTCAATACTGATTTTAGTGGCTAAAGTGTTTCTCAGCTGTCTCCCCATTTTGGTTTTGGATAATACAGAGAGCACAGTTTACTTAAAGGAACCTTAGGAAGAAGAGAGAGTTTAAAAGAGTGAGAACCATTTCCACATACGACGGGGTCCTGGCCTCAAACCCTGCACCAGCCAAGCTGCACCCACTCCTATGCAGGTCACCTTCAGTTTACTTTCTCAAGTACACTTGGGCATTTCTGCATTTGCATGTTCTAAGGGTTGACACAATGAGAAAATGTTGAAGACTCCAAGGTAATGATTTCCTCCATAGAACAACAAAGACAAGGTGGTAAATTCAGATTGTAATAGGAAGGAGTTCATTCCTTCTACCTGTGTTAATTTTTCATTGATTGGTAATGGTTAGGACAGTGGCAGCTCTTCACTGTAACTCTTACACTCTGCCTGCTTCCAGATTGTTCTTAGCCCTGGATGGAGGCATGTGTATCATGTCAGTAAGAATCCAGAAGGCTCTGAAGTGTGACCCGCCTCTGGATAAGTGTGGCTCACTCCTTTCTCATGGAGCTAAGATCAGCATGGCATCAATCTGTGCTCAGCACCTTAGTCTATTTGTAGAGTCATGGTTATTTGTGGCTAGTCTATTTAAGTTGACACACAAAACATTTTCTCTTTAAGTTCTGGTCCTGTAACTAAAAAGCAAAATTCAGCTAGATTTTAAGAAATTAATTTACTTTCTCTTAATTACTATTGCTAAAATATTCTAATTTACTTTCTATTGTGTAGTGTCAGTTAATATTTGGGAAGTAAAAATTTTACATATTTAATATTATATATTTGAAACATTTTACTTTTAAATAAGGAAAATGTTTTATGGACCTACAAAATTATGCAACATTATCTTAAGTAGGTCCTATTTTGTTAAAAACGGTGTAGTGACTAATGTGCCACTATTTAAATCTAAGAGAAACTTTCAGTGAATGCTAGTAAAAATTGGTTTTGCCTAAATGCTTTCTGGTTTATTTACAACAGAAGTAAAATCTTACATAGAAACTGTATTGACATTTCAAAATGTATTCACCCATGTTATTTACACTTTTTGCTTTACTGAGTTTTATTAAAACTAATCTTTTGATCAGCATCTTAAAGTTATTGGGCTGAAAAATATGTAACCTTTATGTTCCATAATTAGCTGTTACAGGATTTTGATGCTCAGTGGAGCAGAGTGTACCTGTGGAAAAGGGATTTATGGAAGTTTAATGAATGATTTATAACTGTATTTCCTATTGAAAAAAACAAAGTTTTGCAGCCCCCAAGCTTGAGAACACCATCTTTTTCTCCTAACTAAGGTATAATGATATTTATAAAGATATAGAAAAATCATAATGAAAATATTGGGGGGTTTTGAAACATTTTCCATCTATGAATTTTGAAGACATTTACAAGCATGTTATAATTTCAGTGAATTTTGCACGTGTTTTATTTCCAATCAGACCAAGTTATAATATCTAAAGAAGTCAGAATTAAGTGGCTTGTTTTTGAATTAATAGAGGGGAAAATGAAATGAATAATATGAAAAACAAAAAATAATTAAAAATATTTATAGTTTGTCTTTGAATTCACTCTGATTTTATCAGGAAAACAAAATAGTTACTATAGTAATGTGATCAGGTGTGCCAAGAGTGAACTTCACAGACTATCATGTCAGCAAATATACAAATATACTTTATTATCTATGTAGCTAGTAGGGTTACCAGATTTAGGAGAAATTATATCTATATCATCTATATCTATATCTATATCTATATCTATATCTATATCTATATCTAATCTCTATATCTCTATCTATATCTATCTATATCTATATCTATCTATATAATACACAGTTAAATGTAGGTTTCAGAAAAATAACAATTTTTTTTAGTTCTATATGATGGTTAACTTATGGGTCAACTTGATTGGACTACTGGATAATCAGGTACCAGATAAAACACAGTTTCTGAGGGTATCTGTCAAGGTGTTTCTGGAAGAGATTAGCGTTTGAATGGGTAAACAGAGTAAAGTGGGTTGTTTTCCCAGTGTGGGTTGGCATCATCCAATCTGTTGAGGGTCTGAATAGAACAAAAAGTTAGAGAAAGTTAGAATTCTCTCTCTCTCTCTCTCTCTCTCTCTCTCTCTCTCTCTCTCTCACTCTCTCAATGAGCTGGGACATGGATCGTCTCTTGCAGTGCTGCTCCTTGTTCTCAGGTCTTCAGACCTGGACTGTAATCTATACCATCAGTTCTCTGGTCCTCAGGCCTTCAAACCATACCACTTACTTTCCTGGGTCTCTAGCTTTTATGTGGTAGATGGTAGGACTTCTCAGTCTCTACAATAATATAAGCCAATACTTTAACATAAATCTCTTTATATATATTATATTATATACCTTATAATCACTTTATATATTTTCATCTATAATAAACTCTACAATAATCTCTAATATACATTGTACATCTCCCATATTGCACGTAATATACTTATGCTAAAAATTATTTGTTTACCTAAAATTCTTATTTAGCTATGATTCTTATACTTACTCGCACAATCTTAGGAACAAATGTTTAATGTATCTCAATATTATTGGTCCTCACTGTTCTTCAAGAAGATTTTTAGGAGACACAGAATGAGGAGAAAAATGTATAGGATGGGCAGCGTTCAAGAAACAAATTAAGAATCCCCATGAGAACACCCCCCTGGGTCTCAGAGAATCTCTCCTCATTCCATGTCCACTTCAGAGCAAAAGTCTTGATCACTCCATGCAGAAGCTAGAAATACTTCTCCCACATTTAAAGACCTTATCAGAGATGATAGAAAGTGTCACAAAACAAAAAATCTTGCTTCTCAGGTGTCTTCTCTGTCTCTGTGTGGTGAAATATTCAGAGAACTAACTGCAATTCTGTCATTAAATTACCATAAAATTCATTCTAACATTGACAATGACTGAGTTAACCAGGAAAATTTTGTTCACGTAGCAATACCCATTTCCAATCATAAGACGAAAAACCAAATCTTTGACAGATGTTAGGAAAAGTTACATTATTTGAACTTAATTGATTTTGTCCTAATTTTAGTCTCCAGCTGCTGGTTATAGAATCTTTACAAGATTTAGGCACCTCAGCTCATTATAGGGCTGTACACCCACTATTTCTCCATGTATAATAAATGTTGCATTAATCAGAGGAACAAAAGAGAGAAAGTGGATGTCAGTTCTGGGAAGGAGCGAGGTAGTACAGGTCACTGTTAAATTTAACAACTTAATTTCTTGGTGACTATTTTTAAAGCACTTTCTTAACTCTATCCACTCTTTAAATTTTAACACACAGCTATTCTAACTCTCACACTTTTTTTTTCTCTACAAAGTGTGTTTTTCCCCTCACCTTTATCTGTGTGATGTTTATATTTAGCGAGTTATATTAATGAGTAGATCAGGGTTCTGCTGACAATAGTTTCCAGTCTGGCATTTTATTCTGTTATAAAAGCAATAAAAGGAGAAAAATACTTCAATGCTGTTTTGTTTTTCTATGCCTGTGAAATATATCTTTCTGTTATTAATTCAATTCTTTTTCTAGCATTCTGAGAACTCTCCATATCAATCATCTTGGTCATAGGAATCCCTTGGGCCCTATAGGACTTACATAGTTTTTTGAATATGTGTTGGGTAATCACCATAAACCAACTGTAAATAAATCTAAACCTGATGATATTTGTCATTGTTATTTCCTATATTGAAAACAAAGCTCTTTGTTATTAGTAAAGATCAATATGTATAATAATTTAAACTGTCAAAATTTTTATTCCTATACTTTTGATCATGGAACTATTTGTTCAAATGAAATATTGCGACGGAACCTACACGGTTAATGCTTACAGAAATGAAACTGCTCTGATGAAAGTGTCTTTCACTCCTTTACTCCCTTTGTGAGATTTCCAGAAAGGTTTTGGAATCCTCTGAAATTCCCCAAACCACAGTTTGAAGTGTAGTGCCCACTACAAATATTTTAGGAAATGAGAATGTTGATGAAGCCAAAATTACGGAAACAAACACGAGGAATGGAAGTCTGTTCATACACTTGCTGTTTTCTAAATCATCTCTCCTAGTTCACATTCAAACTGACATTTGACTTCTACAGACCAAGTGCAATATTGCTCTCTTCCTCAGTTCACTTACACACACCTCCCTTAAAGTAGTTACATAATGTCATTACCACTGTTTGCATGTCTGTCTCCCAGTAGATTGTGTGCTATGGGATGTGCATTCTGGGTTGCCATCTGGTCTCAAATGCCCTTAACATGTCTTCAGGTGCTGGTTGGCATAGGTGGTCCCAAAACAATTGAGGGAGACACCCAGCATTTCCAGTGGCTAAGGCTCTGCCTTCTCTTGAGATGGAGGACCACTGGCTTACAGATTCTGCCCATGTGCCAGGCTCCTCCAACTGGAACTGCACGTTGAATGTCAGAGGCGAGAACCTGGCGACAGCCCAGTCTTTAGCTTTAACCGATGTTTCAGCCAAATAGAAAATTAAAACATTTTTTTTTAAAGATGAAGTTATGAATTGCTCCATAAACTACTTTATGTTCCTTTTTGTTGAAGTTTCTCATTTTCCTTTGCTGGTGTTTCCCCCTCTCCTCCAAAACTATACTAGCAATTTTTTAAAAAAACTAATTATCTCCGTGAGTCATTCAAACCAAAGTCTAGACACATTCTCTACAACTTCTTCAGTAGGCATTGCAACTTTTTCAATTATATTTTTAATAGTGGAGACTATGAGTTTGATTAAATCTTGTATTTGCTCATGAATTTAGGACTATAGATCTTTTTTTATTTAAAATTATCTGATTGAACTTCTTGATAACTCAGGATTTTCTTGATTAGCAGTCGCCACTTATGAGTTCATTCTATTGACATCTTCTTCATCCACTTAACTCCCATGCAAACTTCAAACCTAGACAATTTCCCTGGCCTGCACTCCATCTCACAAAGTTGATCTGATCTGATCCCCCTTCCATGTCCTCCCACAGCATCCTTACTAAAGGGTGCTTACCTTACTAAACTATAAGCGCTTGGAAGTCAGAGCAAGCCTTACTTGATATTTTATCCTCATTACTTAGCACTGGGATTGGCACATGGCAGGTAAATATTTAAAAAATAATAATATGTATGAAGAAGCATCAATTCCATGTATATAATATATGAGCCACTCAAGATCCAAAGGTAAGGATTGATCTCTGCCACATATTACAAAAAAAAATCTAAATAAATAATTATAACTTAATATAATATTTAATACATAAACCAAGTGTGATAGATTCACAGGGTGAGAGAAAGGGTACAGTATTTAGTTCTGTCTGATGGTATGAGGAAAGACCACAAAGACAGGAGTGTTGAGCAAAAACCTCCTGGAAGGTGAGTGTGTTCAGGGTGCAAGGGTTCAGGGCACATTCTGGGCATTTTGGACAATATCGAATTTCAGCAAATCTAAGACACCTTCTATTTTAGGCTCTACACAATTAAAAATAAAACGTGATTTTAACCCAGTCAGGGTACATATAAGAATCAACAAATGAATACATAAATAAGTGGAAAAACAAATCTTTCTCTCCTTCTCTCTCTCTCTCTTAAAAAAATAATCAATAACCCAGCTGGTATGGCTCAGTGGTTGAGCATCAACCCATGCACCAAGAGGTTGCTGGTTCGATTCCCGGTCAGGGCACATGCCCAGGTTGTGGGCCCAATCCCCAGTGGGGGGCATGCAGGAGGTGGCCAATCCATGTTCTCTCTCATTGATGTTTCTATCTCTCTCTCTCTCTTCCTCTCCCTTTCTCTCTACCTAAAATAAAAAATAAAATAAAAAATCAAGAAATAAAAAATTCTTAAAGTATTTCTTTCCTTTTAAAAATGTGCATTATGAAATAATCTGCACATATTGGTTGTTTTTGTAATTGTCATTTTAACAGATTTTAAATTGTATAATTAATTAGCTAATTTAGATTTATAACTTAGAGTTGAAATCACTTGTAAATTTTGGCTCACTGATGGAGGATCCAAGAATAATAAAATGTCATTTTAATGACCAATTCATCAGTTATTTATCAAATACTTGTGAATTATTTTATTTATACTGAGACATTTTTCTTATTTTGAGACACATTTATTGTAATTAAGATGTGTTTTTTAATATTTATCAAATATTTATCAATTATTTGATCAATTCAGAGACTTTTTTATACTTTTAGACACATTTATTCCTGTGATTGTTTATAGTGTCAGAGGAAAAGACTTTATATTGGCATTATTGGCCAAGGCATGAGCCACTATCTACAACAGATGTAGAAATCCCGGAGCCACAATCGACTAACAAGTAGACATTTCCAGATTCCTAGGAATTGGTTGACAGTCTTAAATCCCACAAAAGGTTCAGAGATTTCAGAGAGAATAAAAAGTATTAGGATACATATTTCCTTTGGAGAAAGCAGTGCTTTGAGTCTCCTGAAGTTGGGGTACACAAAGGAATGATGCCTGACTTGCACCAGCAACATCAAGATTGCAAGACATGTGGGCTGGTAAGAGCCTTGTTGGACAAGTGAGAAAGAGCTGTGACTGCATTGGGACTGGCCAGCTCTGCCGAAGTGCTCAGGCTTCTGTGGGCACTTGCTTGAATTTCCCTTGAGTGCATATGTAGGCATGGCTTTGCTAGGTCAATGTTGGGTAAGAGTATATTTAACATGATGCAAAAGTACCCATTGGTTTTCCAAAGTAGGTGTATCATGTTGCATTCCCACCAGCAATGCAAGTTTCTGCCGCATCTCACCTCCCCAAGCTCTTGGTTTTGTTGTTCTTATTGTTGTAATATTCACTATTATTGTATGTTAGCCCATCTAGTCAGTAGTGGTATCTCATTTTATTTTTAATTTGTGATTTTAATTTGAATTTCCCAGACGACTATTGCTACTGAGTATAGTTTCATATTTTTGTGTCTGTGTTTAGTTTTGCTTCGCCATTAGTAGCTCACTTTTATATATTGACTCTGCACCTTGCCACCTTGCTAAATGGACTTTTTGTTGAAGTATATTTTTTTTTACTATTTGAGATTTTATATATTTTTGATCATTGTTATTTACACATAGAGACAGTTGTCATCTGTCTTCATTTCCATCTTCTTCATTTTCCATCTGTATGACTTTTAATTCCTCCCCCTCCCCCTTAATTCACTGGTTAAGACATGTGGTTGAGTGTTAAAAGAAGTTCTGAGAGTGAGCATTCTTGCCTATTTCCAATCTGGAGCAAAACATTCTGTCTTTATTTGTTAAACATTATGGTATCTGAGTTTTTCACAGACATCTTTTATCGGGTTAAGAAGTTTTCCTCCTATTTCAATTTTAATGATATTTTATCATGAATAAATATTGAATGTTGTCAATTTGTTTTGGGTATCGATTAAGATCAGTAGTTTTTATTTTTAGTCTGTTGGTATGGTGAACTATATTGACTGATTTTCAAATGTTGAACAAATATTCTACTCTGGGGATAAAGTCCACTTGGTTTGGGTGTATAATTCCTTTTACATATTGCTGAGTTAAATTTGTTAGTCTTTTGCTAAGAATTTATCTGTTTATGTTTATGAAGCATATGGTTCTTAGTTTTCTTACAATGTCTTTATTTTGGTTTTATATCAGGGTAATTCTGGCTTCATGAAATGAGTTGGACAGTATTGTTATCTTCAATTTTTTGGGAAGGTTTGTGCAAAATTGGTATTATGTCTTCTTTACATGCTAAGGATCATTTTATTTATTTATTTATTTATTTATTTATTTATTTATTTATTTATTTATTTATTTATTTATTTTTATCCTCACCAGAGGACATTTTTGCATTTATCTTCAGACAGAGCAGGAGGGAGAGAAGGGGGAAGAGAGAGAGAGAAACATTGATGTGAGAGAGACACATCGACTGGTTGCCACCTGCACGACCCCAACTGGGGCAGGGACAAACTGCAACCGAGGTACATGCCCTTTGTGGGAACCGAACCCAGGACTCTGGTCCACAGGCCCACGCTCTAACCGCTGAGCCAAACCGGCCAGGGCTAGGATCATTTTAATTCACCAACAAAGATCATTGGAGTTGGAATTTTCTTTCTCAGTTTTTAACTATGAATTTAATTTATTTAATAGACAAAGAGTATTCTACTTATTTATTTTCTTGTGTGAGTATTGGAAGTTTTTGTCTTATAAGGAATTTATTCATTTCATCAGTGCTTCCAAATTTATTGGCATAAAATTGAGGATAATCTTCTCTTATTATCCTTTTAACGTATGTAGAATCTGTATTAATGTTCTCTCTTTCACTTCTGATATTGGTCATTTGTATTATATGTTTCTGTTTTCCTAAATCAGTATATTCAAAGAGCCAGCTTTTGTTTTTATTTATTTGCCTCTATTGATTTTCAGTTTTATTATTTTACTATGTTTATTCTTTTCTTTTTTTTTTGATATTTTATGGTTTTTTTTGTTGTTCTTATTCTGATTTTCTAAGATGGAAGATTAGTTCATTGATTTGAGGTTTTTTTAAATCTCTAATATAAATTATAAATGTTTAATGTTACATATTTTCCTCTAAATACTTTTTTAGCAGCATCTCACAAAGGTTGATGTGGTATGTTTCATTTCCATTCCATTCAAAATTATTTATACTTACTGGGTGTTGAAGTCATGAATATGGACCGTAGTTGGCATTGATCCTGGAGACTCCAAGCATCTTCATGACACTTTTGGTTTGAGTGGAGATGTGTGACTCAAGTGAAAATGTAAGTTCTGCTCCAGGACTGGCTCACAGCAAGGTAATCAGATAGTAGGGATTATTCTGGTGAATATTGGGAGTAAAGGGAACATTTGCAAAAGACTTGAGGAGGGTCCAGAAGCAACATGTAGTTTTGACTGAGATGAGAGTTGACATAAAGAAGAGTGGCCAGAAATGTGGACAGAGCACTAAATATGGAACTTGCATCATGAAGCTCTTATGTGCTGACTTGATTCTGCAGGCAATGGAGTCATCGAGGATTTCTTTAAAAGGACTTCTTCATATTTGTAGACCTGGAAAGTCACTCTGACAATGTTATAAGAGATGGGTCATTAGAGCCAGGTCTGGGGACAGAGAAAGAGTTAGATTATACAAATATAGGTAAAAAATAAGGGTAACCTTAAGGAAGGGGCATCAGCAAAAGATAAGAGATTTGGGTATATGAAGAAAATAGAGACAATAATATTTGGTGACTTATTAAACATATTGGAGGGACAGAATGAGAGATGATTCCTAGGTGTCTGGCTTGGGCAGCTAGGTAAACAGTCGTGCCATTAACTAAAAACCAAAGTACACAGAGGAGAAAGCCTGGCAGGAAATAAAGGAGTTCAGGTTTGGACATGTTGAGTTGGGGATGGCAAAAGATATTTCAGTGATATCATGGACTAGGGGACAGTTAAGGTCCCATCTGAACTTTTCCTGGATGCCCACTTTGTTTTTGTTTAACAGGAATTGAATACAATGGGCCTCTTCCAGGACCTTCCAGAGTGCCAGCTTCCCTTCTGCCTCAGGGCCTTTGCACCTGAGTTTCCCTTTACCTAGAACACTTTTATCCCAACATTTTTTTTCCTACCTCCTTATCAATAGTCAGAACCTTAGGATCTTCTGTGAGCTACTAGATTCTAACCTGGGTCAGCTCTCCTTGCCATATGCCCTCACTTTTCACAAAAGCTATGCAATAATTAATTGTGAAATTTTTCTTTAAATGTCTGATTTTTTCCTACTTGACTATAGGTCAAAGCGAATAGGGGATTTTTATGATCTTTGTTCAATTTTGGATTTCCAGCATCTGGAAGAGTGCCTGCAACATAAAAGCATTCAATAAATGTAACTGAGCTTAGACATTTTATTCATTAATAAATGTATGTGCTGTTTACTATGTGCCAAGCATTGTTTTAAGCACTTTATAAATATTAACTCATTTAATTATTGAGTGGGGGATACAGTAAAAAAAGGATAGATGGAAAAATTACAGACCACAGCCAAGAATGTCTTTGTGAGGGTGCTGCTCAGAAGGGTGAGGAAAATGGGACTTTAGAGAGAATGTAGCTAAGTGGAGGGTGATACCTCAGAACCCGAATGCTGGGGATCAAATGCCACCTCTGCCCCTTAATAACTGTGTGATTTGGGCAATCATTTAATCTTTCCAATCACTTAACCATATCTTTTCTTTATCTATATTACATCTATATAATATTATCTAAATACTGTTAGATAACAATAGTATTTGCTTCATGGATTGTTACAGACATTCAGTAATTGAATGCATGTAGAATATTAAGAACAATGTCTGCCATGGACTATACCTTCTAAGACTTGCTATTGTATTTCTTTCACATATTCGATCACTTCCCTTTCCACTCCACCTCTCACCCCCACACTTTCCTTCTTTCCCACATCCATTGATTTTCAGCCATTGGAAACTGCTTACACATTAATTTTACCTCTGAGCATTTTCCTAGTCACATGTCTCATTTATCTCCCAGTGACCTGAGTGGGCTTCAAACTTCTAGGTTTACATTAGTCCATTTAATGCTATTCTAATTGAATTTATACTGCTACTGTTTATAAGCAGAATGTACTTCAGCTGGTATTTGGACACAGCTACAGGCTACCCCAATAAAAATTATGTGACCCTTCAATTAAGTATATCTATTTTTTAATATCTGAGCAATGAAGAGCAGATAGAGCAAGTCTCCTCAAATGCGCACCAGAGAAATGCCACCATCTCTGTGGCCTCTTTTATAGGGTGAAATCTGCCATTTATTTTGGTTCATATTATTGCTGCATCATTCTATGGAAGCCCGGAAAAGTGGTTTTACAAAGAAAATTAATTCACTGTTTAAATCATTTGCAATCGAACTTCAAGAAAATACAGATGACAATATAACTCTTTTGGGTAGAGAGGTCTTTATAAAGTTTGAGAAAAGACAAAAATTTGGGTGGATAAAATCGATACGTTTGGCAAAATAAGAATTCAAAATATATTAAAATAAAAACAAAAATAGAACAAATTATTTTTTACTTATATGTCAAAAATTCTAAATATAAGAGGGGCTCATTAAAATCAAGGAAAAGATCAATAACATAATAACTATATATATACACATATATGTATATATAGGCAATTACACAAATAAGAAGTCAAATGACCAATAAAGTCAAACACATTCCACTGCCAAGTCAAGTAAAATAAGAATGACCTCTTTTTTATATTAGATTATAAATATTAAAAATAATGATTTTTAGATGCATCTCGAATGCTCATAAATAAGAAACTGTTAGATACATTATGTACATCTATGTGATAAAATATCATATAAAATATTAAAATACTATGTAATGTTAAAAATCATTAGAAGAATGAAGTAAGTCTATAACCTAACATAGAAAGGATAGGCAACACATATTATTCAGTGAGAATAAGTCCAGAATAGGAGGTAACATTCTTCTCTTTGTTAAAAGGAAAACGCCTATGCGCATATAGACATATATAATAGTACATATGTACATGTGTATGTATATATACATATACATATTCATGTTTGTATATATAAATATATGCATGCATTTACATGGAAAATTACAGGATAAATGGGTGGAAGACTTATTAAATTCATATTTTCTTTTAGGTCAAGCTAAAGTGCATTGACATGGAAATATTTTGAAGAAATTTTTTTAATGTAGATAAATGAGCCTTCTCCCATGTTCTTGCTTTGCTCTGCAAATTTGGTGTGGGGTATTTGGCAATACGTCTCTAAAGCCTTAAAATGCACTTATTCTTTTAATTAACGAAACATCTTCTGGATACTTATTTTGAGAAAATACCAGCAAAAATATCTATAAGAAGGCTTAGTTTAATATTTCTTATGGTAGTGGAAATCTGGAGGTAGTCAAAATGTCTAATTCTAGAGTATTACTTAAATATTTAATAAATCATATAAAATACTATGTAGTCAGTAAAAATCACATTTTCAAAGTCTTATATTCTGGGTCATTCTTCAAAATATTAATGTTTACAAAGCAGATATAAATCCAGAACACACTATGAATTCACTGTGTTAAAAATATTTTTAACCAAAAATATTAGAGGTATGCATATAAAATGCTCTGGTGATTATCTCTGGGTAACTATATTATAAATAGTTTTTAGTTTTCTGTGTGTTTTTCAGATACTCCAAATATGCTCTAAACAAATGTTGTATTTTATCATTAAAATAATTATATTTTATTATACAACAAAATTGTTAATTGTGGAAATATTTAAAAATACAGATAATCAGACATAACTACATGAAATAATTTTGCATATGTTCTTATAGTTTTATTACTATATATTTTATAGGGACAAAATTATGCTGTATATACAGTTTTATAGATGGCATTTTTATACTAATCAACTCTCATATATTCATATCAATACATATTCATTTATAACAATATATAATAAAATTTTGTTTCATTATGTAGATTACCTTAGTTTACTTGTAACCATGATATGATGGTCACTTCAGTTGTTTACAAGCATTTATTATTGGAATAATACTACAGAGATATCTGTAGCTAAATCCATCGACAAATCGTTAAATTATTTCCCAAAGAGAAAATGATCAAGGAGTTCATATTTTAAAAATTGTGTGCAATGTTAAGGCTTTTTATTGATATTGGCAGATTGAACCAGAAAGTTTAAAACAATTTACACATACATGTATAGTTTTGCTCTTTACCAAATAGGTTTTACATTTATAATCAAGCAAAAGTTGCTCTTTCATTTTAAATATAAGCGTATAAATAGAAACCGAACTCGTGTTGTTTGATAATGAAAATTCTTTGAAGATTTGGAGCTTACTGAAAACCTTTACTCTATCACAAACAGTGGCATAAATACATGAACAATCAGTAGACCTACAGAATGATCAAAGTCATAAAATTGTCCACAAAGCTTCTACTAAATGAAATAGAGAAGCTTTGTACATTGCATACATAAATACAATTTCGTGGAAATTCTACAGTATTTAAAAAGTGCTCTGCATCCTGTTCCCATTTGTTTTCAACAAATGTCAAGAAATATTTCCCCTAATCATTAGCTAAACCTTAACGTCAGAGATGATAAAAACATTTTAGTTGTTGGTTATCTATTTTAATAAACATGCTTGGGTTTATACTTCCAATCACAGACTCTGTCAAATGGTGGCTGGCTAAAGTCCATGCAAAACTTATATCCACATACTTCAGGACAATTAATTAGGGGGCTTTGCCATATAAGAAGTTAACAAAAACTTAAATTTTTCTATGTAACCGATTTTGGCATGTCTTAATTTTTTCCATCCATTAAGATCACATTAACATTCCACTTATTACTGCCAAATTCTTGAATTTTCATTGTATGTTTTTAATGTTTATTAAATTTTAAATTAAAATTTGTTCACAACTTCCACCAAACAGGAATTTCTAGGAAAAAAACCAGCTTTGCTGGGTTTGGTTGCAGTAACAATTTCTCGTTCTTCGTGTTTTACCACAATGAAGTTTTAATTCTTACAAGAAAGTTGGATGGCTGCGGTTAGACACCACTCTACTCCACCCATTCTCTTCATTCTGAAACCTGAGCCAAAGAAGCGATCTATCTGGGGCATGACATTCTCCTGGCAGAGGGATAAGAGGGCTCATACACACCCACATGATTTTAATGGGTTTTCCTTCAATGCTACAGACAGCTGCTATCTCAGGCTTTCAGGAAAGTAAAATGATAAATGATGTCTGGTGGTAATGGAAGAAGTCTTGAGAGGAAGCTTTGGTGAGGGCCCAAGTCAAGGCAGGACCAGGTGGTGGGGAAAATGTAGAAGGAGATTCGATGACATTTCAGAAGTCGAATTAATGGCACATGGTCTTTAGGTGATATCCTCTAGTCTAGTGGCTTTAAAAACCCATTTAATACAGTTGATGCCTTTTACTTTATCAGCCCTGATTTTGTGGTCAAGGATCAGATGGCTAAAATCTGAACTAAGGTACTGGATATGCATTTTACAATTGTTACATCCAAAACAGAGTCCTTAATTCCTTGCTCCAGCCTCTAACCTAGTTAGTCCTCTGTTTGTATTTCTTTTATCAGTAGAACGACAATACCTTCTCACCCAGGTGCTCAAGGCAAGAACTCAAAAGTCCTTCCTTCCTTCCTTCCTTCCTTCCTTCCTTCCTTCCTTCCTTCCTTCCTTCCTTCCTTCCTTCCTTCCTTCCCTCCTTCCTTCCTTCCTTCCCTCCTTCCTCCCTCCCTCCCTCCCTCCCTCCTTTCTTCCTTCCTTCCTTCCTTCCTTCCTTCCTTCCTTCCTTCCTTCCTTCCTTCCTTCCTTCCTTCCTTCCTTCCTTCCTTCCTTCCTTCCTCCCTCTCTCCCTTCCTCTCTCCCTTCCTTCCTTCCTTCCTTCCTTCCTTCCTTCCTTCCTTCCTTCCTTCCTTCCTTCCTTCCTTCCTCTTACTCTCATTATAAGCCATTATCCAATTCTGACTGTTTATGCTTCAAAATATATGTTATATCTTTCCAGTCCTCTCTGGCTTCACTACCGCCACTCTAGTTCAAGCCAGTTTGGAAAAAGTGGCAATAATATAATAAGTCCTCCATACACAATTCCTGAATAAATGAATGTTACTGTATTTGAACTTGTCCCTTCCTCCTTTATCTTCTGTGATCCATTCTCCACAATTCTGAAAAGACAGATTAGATCAAGTTACTCCTCTGCTAAAAATACTTAACAGCTTCCTATTTAGCTCTGGGAAAATAATTTTCTCATTGCTCTGAATGTTTTACTTCTAATCACCTCTCCATTCTCATATTATCTCATGCCTTTTTCCTCTTCTGCTTTTTGCTTTTCAAATACACAGATTTCTTTCCCTCAAACTTGACAAGCTCTTCCTGCTTCAAGGGTTTTGGGCTTTCAGCTTCTGTGCTTGGAATATGTTTTTGTTGTTGTTGTTGGTTTGTTTTTTATGGATTTTTGAATAATTGACTCATTCTTATTTTTGAATTCATAATTCAAATGTCCTTTTTGCATTTTAAAATTAAGAAATCTTTTATGACTTTTGAAAGATCAATTCCGTAGAGTGGTGTAGACATGGGCCCGATTTTGGTAGGTTAAGAAATGACTGGGATATCATGAGGCTGTGCAAGAGAGCTTAGGAGTACTATTTACAGAAGATTGATGGAGAAACAAGAGATAAATGGTCAGGTGACAGTGCTCTTTCAGTGGGGATAATTGATAGAACATTATATGTTTTTTCAAACCATAAGCTTATGCCTCTGAAGAAGTTGCTTCTAAACCAAAACTAAGTACAGTGGTCTTGCTATATCATTTTCTTCAGTGATTCATAGACCTTTAGAACTGGATTTAAAAAATGTATTATGTAAATTATATCAACACAACCTCTGTAGGACAACTTTGATGAAACAAATTAAGTCTCTATTGATATGTAAAAAGATCAGCGCAAGAATTCTTCCTGTACACTAAAAGCTACAATAGAAAAGAAAGACAACAATAATCCTGGGATTAAAAACAACCAACTTGAGTGAAATCATGTGGTTCTTAGTTTTTTCTGACTTACTTATTTTACTTAGCATAATAGTCTCAAGGTCCATCCATGTTGTTGCAAATGCCAGTATTTTATCCTTTCTTATGACTGAGTAGTATTCCATAGAATACACGTACCACATCTTCCTTATACAGTTCTCTAATGAAGGACACTTTGGTCGTCTCCATATCTTGGCTACCATGAATAATGCTGCAATGAGCACAGGGGTACATGTATCTTTGCAAATAAATGCTTTTGAATTTTCTAGGTAGATGCCCAGAAGAGTGATTCCTGGGTCATATGGTAAATCTATTCCTAATATTTTGAGAAACTGCCATACTGTTTTTCATAGTGGTTGTACCAGTCTACATTCCCACCAGCAGTGAATTAGGGTTCCTTTTTTTTCCACAACTTCTCCAACACTTGTTATTACCTGTCTTGATAATGGCTATTCTAACAGACATGAGGCAGTATCTCATTGTAGTTTTGGTTTGCATTTCCCTAATAGCTAGTGAAGTTGAGCATCATTTCATGTATCTGTTGGCCATTAGTATGTATATTTGGAAGAAGTATCTGTTCAGGTCCTCTGCCTATTTTTTAGTTGGACAGTTTGTTTGCTTGGTGTTGAGTTGTATGAATTCTTTATATATTTTGGACAACCCCTTGTTGGAGCTCATATGTGGTCTATAACACAAACTCATAGACACAGACAACAGTATAGTGATTACCAGGGGGAAAAGGATCGGGGGTGGTAAAGGGTAAAGGAGGCCAAATATATGGTGATGGAAGATGATCTGACTTTGGGTGGTGGACACACAATGCAACATACAGATCATGTATCCTAGAAATATACACTTGCAACCTATATGATCTTATTAACCAATGTCACCCCAATAAATTTAATAAAAAATAAAATTAAAATAACGTTAAAAAACAAAACAACAACCAACTTGATTTAAACTCTTATCAAAGTGGTATTTAAAGTATTTATGAAGCTCTTATGATGTTATTTCCAACCGAGCATTTTCTTTTGAGGCTAAGCTCCACACTATTTTTCTCCATTTTTAAAACAGGCAACTGATGATCAGACTCCAGTGGTCCTTCAAAACTGTCAAGGAGGCAAACAAGATTAAAGCAAAAGCATGCAAATTTACTGATGTGCATTTGCAAGAACTAAATGGGTGCCATCTGTGCGAAGAGTTCATTTGCTGCCTAATTAATTCTCCCATGTTCTCTGGTACACCAACGCAAAGCTCATAGATACGATAGGAAAAGAGAGCAGATGGTGCCTTTCAGTTACCTATTGACTACTGTGATCTTCTTGCTAATTAATCTAAATAAAGCACCCATTATTTAATCTTAAACAAAATTCCAACTGAATAAGGTTTTGCAGTGTCATTAAGAAAATGTTTTCCTTTGTTTGCATTTGCATAAATCATCCTGGTGTTTACTTTGAGTTTAATGACTCAAAGAAGTTGAAGAAATGTCCATATCAGCCAGAAGTCTTTCTTCTTCAAATTCACCATAAGGTAAGTGGCAACTGAACTTTTAAGATCAGAACTCTAATCCAGTGACAACTGTCATAGATTAAGTCTGAAATTTTAAAATTAACACAGGGTATCAAAAATACAACAAAACACATACTCTTCATTAGAAACCCAAGCAATATTTTGTCAGTTAAATCTAAGATCCTGTACCCAGAGGCTAGGTATTTGAGGTGTCAACTTCTAATTTGCTTTAATAATATTAACAAATGTTAGCTTTTCCCTTCAAAGTTATTGAATCTATGGGTTTCTTTTTTTTTTTTTTCTCCCACCTGAGGATATTTTTTCTATTTATCATTAGATAGAGTGGGAGGGAGAGAAAGAGAGAGAGAGAGACAGAGAGAAACATTGATGTGATAGAGCCACATCAACTGGTTACCTCCCACATGACCCAACCATGGCTGGGGATGAACCACAACCGAGGTACAGATACAGGCCCTTGACTAGAATCAAACCTGTAACTCATTGGTCCATGGGCTGAAACTCTAATGGCTGAGCCAAACCAGCCAGGGCAAATCTATAGGTTTTTAAAAATATCCCTAATTGATTTTACCTTTACATTTCAAAAATTTTCTTTCTGTGTTGCTTCGATAACACTGTCAAGCCTGTCTTTTTGTTTCCTACCATCCTTGTATTTAGGCATTTGGAAATTACAGCCTCCGGATTTGAGAAGAGGCACTTCCACTAGAAAATAATTTTACAGTATTTTAAATTATTTATTAAGGACGATATATCCAATAAAGTATGCTTAAGAACCACATGAGGTAGTTTCATTTCATATAGTTGGAAAAATAATTACAAATGATGAATGTTACAGAAAACAAACTCAATTTAACCCCATATAGGTATGATTTTTTTTTTTTTTTTTTTTTTTACTTGAATGCAGTCATTACCTTAATGGGAGGGTGCTTCTATCTTAAAAGGTATAAAAGCTTCTTAACAGTAAATAATTTGGGTTTCTTCCAGCAGTGTAAGATGGTTTTACATTCTCTGGCCCCAAATCTTCTTCAGTATGTCAGGCAAGTTAAATATCTATTTAGAGTAACTATTTTTCCCTTGGGAAGTAGAGTTTCTTGCTGAAGAGTTAGTTCCTTAGAAGTTCCATTTTTCTTTATAGTTCAATTACAGCACTTAGGCTGTATTGTCCTTTAGGTTCTGTAATGTGACTAAATAACTCTTTCACAAGTCTGAGAGGTTGGTTCCGGAAGTCAGAGACCCTATCCAGTTCATCATTTTATCCCCAGCATCTAGAGATGTGCTTGGCACAATGTCTGATATCAGTGTATGTTGTCCAAATGAATGAATGATTATTTGTTCATTTCTTAGGTCAAAATGTTTTACTCCTTTTGTTTCTCTCTGATTTGTTCTCAGAGGTGTAATAATCCTCAAGAGGGCTCTTAAGAAAGTGTCTGAGCATGCCTGCTTCTCCCTTAGGACAGCACGGGGCTGTTGCGAGGAAGCATATATTAACTTCCTCCATCATAAGCCATTTTGACCTTGGCCTGGGATTGTCATCTCCCTTACTGCCACCTGTATCCTAGCTTGAACAAATGTCAAGCCCCGTATTGCCTCCAACCTAAAATAGTTTCTTCTTCTTTCTGGTCACAAATTAATACATATCTGAGATCTAGATCTTGTTCTTATTGGATTCTCTATGTACTCCCTTTTCATACCCCAGTGTTGGAAAGAACAAAGTATCAGAGAAATATTGTACCTACACTGTATCTGCTGCCTAGTTTAATTGTTCTCCCAAATTTACCTGCAATACCCCTAATAAATAATATTCCAGGCTCTGCTTAAACCTACTCTTTAGGAGCTACTTTGCCACCTTCAGAAGTTCATTCCAGTGGAGTTCAGCACTTAATGGCATTCTCCTAATACTGAGCCAAAGTATATTGCATTCTATTTTGTCTGTGAACTATTCTCACATAGTTCACACTATAGATCTAAAGATAGGCTACTCACGTGAGTCGGAGTTTCTGATAACTTAATTATCTGGCATCTAGCATATCCCAGGAGAGGGAAATAGCGTGTTTTCAAAGTGTTTCTTCACTAAGAGGGAAAATGAGACACATTTAATAGGCAACAAGAATTGGTAGGAGAGAAAATCCTGAAAAACTTAATCTTCAGTTACAGAAATACTATGAATAGGATATATAAATATATGTGCACTTTTAATTTCCCTGTAGCAAACAAACTTGCAATGCAAACATTACACAAACAAAAATTGGTAATTTTTGCCAAGGTCACAGTTATAGGTGGTACAGCTGGAGTTCAAACCCAGCAGCCTGATTGTGGAGTAACAGCTTACAAGTACAATTTTATGGTAGAATCACGTGTTGGCAAGGGAATCAGGTCCATCCCCTTGAGATATATGTGTGTGTGTGGTGTTTTTTTTTTTTTTTAACTTTCTATTCCTTTTACTATAACATTCAATACAGGTACAGTAAAAGTAAGAGAATATAGATAATTGAAAGGTGGTAGGCAAGGGAAGGTAAATATTACAATATTTTTGTGCATTTGTTTGAGATTATTCTGAACGACTATTTCAAGGCTATTGGTTGCTTCTTATTTGAGGAAGCACAGGATGCCACAGAGCCACAGCTCAGAGATGTGTATACGCA
This sequence comes from Tadarida brasiliensis, assembly GCA_030848825.1. Classification (NCBI taxonomy): domain Eukaryota; kingdom Metazoa; phylum Chordata; class Mammalia; order Chiroptera; family Molossidae; genus Tadarida; species Tadarida brasiliensis. The sequence continues at coordinate 231,194,175 of CM061257.1, read as the reverse complement.
GGCCACAGCACGTGAAGGCAGGGGCCCTTTCCACCACTTGCCAAGCGCTCAGTGACTGGCCCTGCATTGTGTAGTGGACCTGCCCACTACAGCTTCAGACTAAGTGCTTTCTGGCTGAGCTTTAAAAGGCTTTTGGGAGTGGGTCATCAAAGAACCCAGACTGATTGTCGAAAATCAAGGGTCAAAGGAATCTAGTATTGAATGGTTTATTTTCTGCTAATTCTGGAAAATGTTCTTCTTTTCTTTTTAGTAACTGATCCTATGAGAAACAGTTTTTCACCTTAAAAATAACTAAGCACTCCAATTAAATGGAAGAAAAAAATATTCCCAATTAAGAACAAACCTGCTCAGTGTCTGGCAGGTAGAGAGGGCTCTACAAATATTACTTTTATTAAGTTGAAAAGGAGAAAGGTCTCAAATCTGTCCTGAGATTACAGTTCCAAAATAATGGGTTTTTATTCTTCCAGATTTCCTGCTTCCCCAACTGTAAAACAGTATCAATCAGGATAAACAGGTGATTTACTAACATACTTTGGAGGAAAAACTTACAATAAAGTATAAATAATTTAGTTAAAAAAATATTAAAATCTGAAAACACATGCACCTCAGAATTGAGCAAATAGAGGAAGTCATCTCTGAGCATTTAATTAAATTCCCCAAACTTTGGTGAAGGCTTCATGGTTGGACCAGTGAAGAATGAAACGATAAATAAATCATGATCCAGGCCTTTAATATTATAAATCCCTGAGTAATTGAAAATGCATCCATGCAATTATGGTGACTATTTCACCTGCTTCTTAAAAAAATCAACTTGTAAAGAAAGTAAGAATTTGTGTCCATCCGAAGCCCAAATGAAATGACAGATCTATGGTTTCAGTTGCGAAGGAGGTACAAAGGGACAGATAAACACACTGTTATTCCAAAATTGTAAAATCCGTCTCCCATTTAGGTACACAGCCTATTAAACTTTTCGATGATTAAGCCAAGAAAGAATTAGAAACAGCAGTTTTCTTTTGTTCCTGTAGCAAATCCCTAATAACATTTTTATAGCCTGTCTGAAACAATGGCTTAAATCCTAGTTTATCTCAATGTTTTAGTTTCCCTGTCTGTCCGTTTATACACTGTAGTAAATATCCATCTTCATCACTGTTGAAAATAAACTGCTTGTATCCCTGCATTATTCTTCATAAGAAATTCTAGATATTGCTACAAATAAAAGGAAAAAAAGAGGAGTTGAGTATGATAATGGTGCGTTAGATATTGTACAATGTAGATCTAAACCATTAACAAGCAAATGGAATATAAACAAATCAATAACAGAACCTATAAAAGCATAAAAAGCAGGACATTAGCGTTTAAAGAATGTTCTTGTCATTGTATTACTGGAATCTACTATGAATATGCACCCTAGGGAGTAGTCAATTTACTTTTATTGCTGTTGTTACGGGTTGCCTACTCTGGGTAAAGTATTCAGAGGAGGCAAAAGGAGGGAGCCTTTGGAGCCAAGACTCCAAAGTCATTTGGGGAGGGTTATTAGAAGAGGAGTTGCAAAAGTCACAGTGGTGGCTATGCCTGGTGCCCACATCCCAGGAAAGCCCAGGAGAGAGCCAGGAATTTTTTACTATCTACACATAAAATTTTCATTCATCTGAAGAATTCTAAACATTTTTCAAGGATTTATTCTCTACATCTCAGCCCTCGATAGAAGTAGACTCTGTGGTTAAACAATATTAATACAGTAAGACCACACTAAGTTGAGTTTTTGAGATGACTTATCTGATTAGATAGTATAACAAACAAAGAAGAAAATAGTCTAGAGTTCTTATTCTTATAGCCTATTAATGGCTTCCTTCATCTTTGACCTTTTTTTTCTTCTTTTGTCTTTTGTCTTTTATGAGTATTCAGCTGGTTGGAAGTTTTAGTAAGAAAACCCCTATGTCACCCTGCTGGTGTGGCTCAGTGGTTGAGCATTGACCCATGCATCAAGAGGTCGCTGGTTAGATTCCCAGTCAAGGCACATGCCCAGGTTGTGGGCCAAATCCCCAGTGGGGGACATGCAGGAGGTGGCCAATCAATATTCTCTCTCATCAATGTTTCTATCTCTCTCTCCCTCACCCTTCCTCTCTCTCTAAAATCAATAAAGAAAAAAAATTAAAAACAAAAAAGAAAAAGAAAACCCATATGTCACTTTTTAAGTATTCTGAGTTCCTGGTAGTCCTGTTGAGGTTATGGTGATTTTCATTAAGCTTTAACAAAGGGTTTATGACAACAGAAGTCATGCTGGATTACATTCATACTCTTCCCTCTCTATTTCATTGTGGCAATGTTATCTGCCTTTGATACAGGTATATTAGCAGCTTGGTCTGCCAAACAGAATATCACAGGGTGTCCCACATCCAGGTTCCATCAGGATAGTCTGATGAGACAGCCCTTCCTGTTTTGTAGGTGGCCCCCTTCTCATTGTGTCCTCACATGGCCTATTGTCTCTGTATTCACAGAGATAGCTCTGGTATCTCTTTGTCTTCTTATAAAGACACCAGTCCTATAAAATTAGGACCCAACCCTTAGGGCCTCAATTAGCCTTAATTACTTCTATAAAGGCCCTTTCTCCAAAGAGAGTCACCCAGGGGGGTTAGGGCTTCAATGTAAATTTTGAGGAGACACAATTCAGTCCATAACTCAGGGTCTATCACTTCAGCCACTTCTGTGAAACACTTTTTCTTAAACTTGGTTCTGAGGATTGAGGACATTTGTATCAACACCTTTTAAATGTTTTACCAGGAAATTCTTGGCCAGGAAGGTGAGGCTGTATAATGACAATTAACTCCATTGTTTTAGGAAATTCCTGTGCACTAAATTATCTGGGTAAAGAGTTTGCTCACCTGATCAAAGAGCTCCTTTATCAGATAACAGTTTGCCAATCACTAATTATTCAAAAACTTCACCTGGAACGTCTACCAATTTCCAACTATTAAGTCATGAATTTTGCACAATCCTAACCAGATTTTTTTCTTTGGGATACCTACCTGAACCCCTTTAACTCAAACAAAAACATTATGGATATCCTTTTCTAAATCCCCCCTGTGTGTTTCTGTAGAAACTGTCAAGGTTGTGTTCTCTCTTGCTCTTATGAGTTTAAAAATTCACTTTTCTTGATTCACAGGTGTCTTAATTCTGTTGAGCTGCTATAACAAAATACCACACACTGGGTACAGACTGTTACAAACAACAGACATTTATTTCTCACAGTTCTGGAGGCTGAAGTCCAAGATCAAGGTGCCAGTATAAGTGGGTAAGGGCCCTGTCCCAGGTTACACACTTACTGTTGTATATTCATGTGATAAAAGAGGTTCAGGTGCTCTCTGGGGTCATTTTTATAAGGGCACTAATCCCATGCATGAGGGCTCCACCTGAATGACCTAAACAACTCCAAAAGTCCTCACCTTCTTATAGCTTCACTGTGGGCATTATTATTCCAACATGTGGATCTTGGGAGGACACCAACTTTCAGACCATAGCTACACCTTTCCTTGTTGGTGTTTGTGGGGAGTTGATAGTCAACATTTTATAGTGGCTACAGAGACACCAGAAAAACATGTTTCCAATGTGGTGGAATCTTTTACATGCCACATAGGTAAAATCATTCCTCCTGTCTGTACTAACACTTCTGAATGAGTAGAGATAAGTACAGAGAAAAGCAGTCTCACATGCTCAGTCTTTTTACCCTCAGTCGGTCATATAAGAATGAGCGTTGGACATGGAACACTTCTTTACTAAGAGCTAAGAGCCTACATAGCCTGAGCTAGGCTATTACCTTGCATGGGAATATCACTCAAGATATTCAGAATAACCCATTTTAGGAGCAATGAGTCTTCCTTTGGTCTTAAACATGTAAGTCAGTGGCTCTCAGGCACGCCTCCAGTTTTCAGTATTTTAATCTCTGAGAGGGAGGAGTTGAGTCCTTCTTCTGTGGCACAAGATGGGTGTGAACAGTCTGATTGCCCTTTGTCTGCTGCCAGGTGGACCTGGTAGCCCTGAGGCACCATTGTAGAGTACTGAAGCTGATGATACTCTGTTTCTTCTCTATGTAAGTAATGTCTTGTTGCATCTAGTGCTTTGAGAGTGTTGTGCTTTCTTGGCAACTCCATTGGCAAGATGCAATGGAGTCCTTCCTGGGAATTGCTAACCAGTACACAGTGCTCTGCTCCACAGTAAGCCTATGGAAATGGAAAGTGAAACTTTGAAAGTGGTTTGTTAGATGTGGGAGAGGTGCCACTAGACTTTCATCCCCAATTCCTTCACCTTCACCTGCATATTGTGACAATGAGAGAAACAGCTGACCCAGTTCCATTAGCCATCATCTCTCATTCATAAAATCACAACAGAAATAATCCGATTGCTTTATTTTGAGTTGATGTCAATCACCTATGACTAGAGTTGCAGGGTCATATAGCATACAGTCCTGGAATACAGCCCAGTGGATTGAGGTGGTTTCCAGAAAATAGTGACTCCTTAGCAATTGGAGATCCCCCACAACTGATGTTTACTACTGGCCTAATAAAGTCAGACTTAAAGAATGGCCAGCCAAGCACATACACTCAGTATACTTTGTAAAGTCACCACAAAGCTTCTCATTGAATGAAACTCAACTTATCCATGTCTATTATTATTGGTTAGCAAACTGTGTATTGAGGTACCCTGGGGCGCTAGTGAACTCATAGGAATGGTGCTGGGATAGTGTAAATATTTGAGGGAAATAGTAGTACTTATCCTTTGTCAGGCAATGTATCAGATACTACCTCAAGGTAGATTACAGTTTCAACATTAGCTGCACTCCTCTCATTTCAATGACATATCTTTGAGAAGTTACGTTCTTGATGGATGCTGTGATTAAAAAGCTGGTACTGGGTGAAAATTAATGTGTAGCAAGAAGTTAGGGTGGTTGATCCACTCTGATTCCAAGGTGGGAAATTTGCACAGTGACCACTTGGTACACACATTTTATTAGAATTAGTCATTGCAATTAGTGACTGTGGATAAATATAAAATAGTGCTTTTTTTTCCCTTTCAGTTTTTACTATTATTTTATCAAACATCTTATAAGCTGTTAGGATATACATACTCATTAGGTTGTTTGTACCTAACTACTTAATGAGTAGAATTATTAGGTGTTCCTTTAGGTCATGAAATATATTCTGGGACAGAAAGAAAAGTACCATATCATAAGAAAATTTGGGAGCCTTTGTCCTACAGTCTCCCTTTATTCCATTTTCTTAAGTCAGAAGTATTATATTTCAGTAGTTTAATTTTAGAGTTCAACTAATCCCCTGAGGTTCAACCACAATAGATACAAATACAATATTTCTGGGATGAAACTCAGGAATCGGCATTTTAACAAACAAGTGGTTCTAATGCCAATGGCCCATGTACCACACTCTGAGATGAAAATTTCTGCATATTGATCTTTTCAGAGCTTTAAAAGTGTTTAGCAGTAGCTTTGTACTTTTAGATACACCTTCTCCAGCTTCCTCACCTTGCTAGGTGGGAGCACAGAACTTTGTTGACTCCTACATGCTGCATGGAAAATCCCTATGGTGTCATGCCTTGAAGCTACAGGAGAGAAAAACCACTTTTATCATTTCTATTCCCCAAGGTATAAACCCAGCACCCTGGTATAGACCCGTCTGAGACAGTGTGAGCAGCTGATTGCTCTGTGGTTGTCACTGTTTGCTCAGTGTATTAGTTACCCCCTGTAACACACGCCATGGTCTTCCTTTTCATTTACCTTGAGGTAAAAGGCATGACTAAATTGGGAAGAGCGCAGAGTGATGAGAGGAGCCTGTTGATGGAGCTGAGTGTTCCAGAGCTGCTGAGTCTGCGGCACGGGATTCTGTAGAGCTGCCTATTTTTATTTGACAGCCTTCTGGCTGTTTGGCACAATATTTGTCTTGCAAGATTGCTCCTGTTTATGTCAAAACAAATAAACAACAAGGAAGAATCCAGTACCAAAGAAAATGACAGGAACAGATCCAGCTCAGATTTCTGATTACATTTCTGGAGGCAGTCTTTGGAAGCTTCCAGAAATAGGTGGTATTTATGCAGGGGTGTGTGACCTCCTCCTTTTGCTTCTGCTTTTGTTTTTATTATTGTTGACAGTATTACAGATGCTCCCCATGTTCCCCTTTTTAGACCCCCTCCACCCAATCCCTGCCCCACCCCAGGCCTTCCCCATGCTATTGCCTGTGTCCATGAGTTATGCATATATGCATATATGTTCTTTGGTTAATCTCTTCCTGTCCCCTCCACCCCTATCCCCATTGAGATCTGTTATTCTGGTCCAGTGCCTCTGGACACATTCATGCCTCTGGACATATTTTGTTCGTCAGTTTATTTTGTTCATTATATTCCACATATAAGTGAGATCGTGTGGTATTTGTCTTTCTCTGACTGGCTTATTTCGCTCAGCATAATAATCTCGTTCTGCTCTTTGCAGCTTTTGCTCATTCTCCAGTTGCAACCATGTTTACTGTTTATTATTTTTTCTCTGCAAAACAAGTAGCTGATAATTATATAGTCCTATGATTCAATCATTTACTCACTCTCATATTATTCTGAGTGCCCTCTATGTGCTAGACACCGTGTTCATTGCTGAGAAACAATAGTGAAAAAAAATAGACAAAACTTTTGCCCAACATGGAGTTAGTTGGACATATACTATGTACCAGGCCCTCTGTCTAGTGTTTAAAAATGTATTTTCTCATATAAAGTTCTCGACAGTCTAAAACGTAGGATCTAGTATTACCTCTATTTTCCACTTGAGGAAGCTGAGGCTTAGCATGAGTGTATGATTTGACTAAGAGGAGAGCTAGATTGGTATCAAGCTCATTGAATTCTGTAGAACAAACTAGTAACAAGTGTATTCTAAAGAATAATTATTAACAAAAATTAAATTACAACATTTTTTCTAAGTTGTTTATTCTTTAACAGATGAAAAATCCTAAGCCAAAGAAATGGCTTTGATGTGTTTAGTTTTAGACCCCAACATCCTGAAAGAATAGATTTTGGGCAGAATATGATGGAGAGCTATGAATGAGAAATGCATACCTTAAGCCTCTGAAAGAAAATACATAGCACATTGCTTACTTGTTTTTCAATCCTACAAAGCTCTCAAAAGAGGTATCACCCTTAAAACATGCCTAGCCCCACCCTTCCTGTGGGATTGGTGTGATGACCAGTTATGAGTCCTGTTTCTGCCATCCTCCAGTGACGGATACCTGGAGGGGGCAATGGGTTTGATTGGGGTTAAAATTGTGTTGCAAACAGTATCAAGTAAACATCTTAGAGGAATATCTCAATGAGAGATAAACATGTGTGAGTTTTCTGGAAACAAGTGGCAAATAAAGCCCTGGGGTGAACTTGGCACTGTGCTGAGTAAAGGAAAACAGACATCAGAAAGTCAGGGGATATTTTTATATCTACTCTACTTCACTTTGTGATCGGTTGTCCAATGTTTAAGACATTCTCTTAAAATGCTTTTAAATTATGCAGTACTATACACATGTTAATTGTTTTTATTTTCTTTATTGATTTTAGAGAGAGAAGAAGGGAGAGGGAGAGAGAGATAGAAACATCAATGAGAGAGAACATTGATTGGCCACCTGCTGCATGCTCCCCACTGGGGGTTTGGGCATGTGCCTGACCGGGAATCGAACCAGTGACCTCCTGGTGCATGGGTCGACGCTCAACTACTGAGCCATACTGGCTGGGTGTTAATTGTTATCTTTAATGATAAATGACAAAAAGACATTTTGGCATTACATGATTGCAAGGGAGTTTAATGAAGGGACTTAGGGAACATCCAGCAGGCGACGTAGGGGAGGCTTTTCCCTTCGGCTCTACCTGCCTTTGCTTCCAGCTGGAGAAAGTTCTCTGCTTTTTTTTTTTCTTTTTTCTTTTTTTTTTATCCTCATCGGAGGACATTTCTCCATTTTTTGTTCAGATAGAGTGGGAGGGAGAGAGAGAGAGAAACATCGACGTGAAAGGGACACATCGAGTGGCTGCCTCCTGCACGACCAACCAGGGCCGGGGGCAAATTACAACTGAGGTACGTGCCCTTAGCAGGAACCAAACCCGGGTCTCTGTGGACCACAGGCTGATGCTCTAATCGCTGAGCCAAATCGGTCAGGGCAAGTTCTCTGCTTTTAAGGGCTCCAAGATGAGCAGATTGAGTCATCCGACAATCCAGAATGATTTTCCTATTTTAAAATTTATAATCTTAATCACATCCGCAAAACTCCTTTTGTCATGTAATATATTCACAGGTTCCAGGGATTGGATTATGGACATACTGAGAGCCATTATTCTTCCTGCTTCAGATTTCATTCAGAGTGAAAAGTTTATTGAAAGCTCTTAACCGGGCAGGGGCAGTGATATAATCTCATCTGTGTTTTAAATTTATGTAAAAGATGATTCTTTCTTTATTGTGAATTAAATGAAACTTGACAAATGCCTGTGTTTAGGCCACTGCCTTCTATGCTATGACTCTGGGAGTGAGGATTCAGCAAAAAAAAAAAAAAAGTCCATAATATTGATGGGGGTGGGGAGGGAGAGGTACCACACTATCTTTCTGACCCTTGTGGATACTCCCCTGACCTGGGAGGTGATGGAACTGGTCGTGATACTGTTATAATAACCTGGTTATTATTTAACAGGAAAGGGGTAAAAGGGAGGCTAGATAATATAGGCATGCCATTTATGCAGCTTTGCCAGGAAGCTGCCATTTAATATTCTCCAGATTTGTTCCCCATAGATAGATGGGGGAAGGGACTAGACAAAAGCAGTTTAGATACATGCACAGTAAGGTCTGGGTGACATGGGATCATACCTGTCAGTGATACCTGGGAACAGGTAATTGGCAAAAACAGGTGTGGCCACTTGCAAGGGCACAAAATCTGAGATATTTAAACTCCTGAACAAAGGGAGTTCCCTCTCTTGGCCCTCTTGCTCTCCTGGGACTCCTGTTGCTGGGGGAGCTCTCCCCTGCATTTGCCCATGTGGCCTGAGGCCATGTGGGACCCACACAATGGACTAATGGACAATGACTAGCCTGATGCTACATCAGACCCAGTTCCACCATGGAATGGAAACTCTGGACACTGGCCCTGATTCTAGCTCTACTAAACCCACAGCTGCATATTTTCCAGGACTTGTTTAAGGGAACTGAGACTTTGCAACCCAAGGGATATAACTCTACACTAATAAAAAATCACTCATTTTCCTGTGAGAGTCTTAGAACATTCCCTTTCTCAAGATATTGCAAGAACTCCACTCCCACCAGTGACAGAAAAATCACACCCACTCGTTTCTCTGGAAACAGTCAGACATCATGAAGTGAGCTGGTCTAGAGAAGGGCTAATAAGGTAGATAGTGAACGGTGAAGAATTCACCTCACCTGTGTCCCACTGCTATCCACTGGTGATCTCCTGGTACCACTTAAAAGAATTTTGAAAATATGTACCTCCTTGCATATATGTAAACTGGCCTTGTCACATTTTTTGACAGAGACCTTAACCATGACAGAAATTGGAGGACCTGTGGGAGGAGCTCTTATACCCTAAGTGAGTTGCAAATAATCTACAAAAAGACTCTGTGGTTCCAACACAGCTGGATGGTTATAACAGCCCCTCCTCTTAACTTCCTCCTTCCTCTGAAAAAGAAGGTTCTTCTTGGTCTCAGGGACTGGCACCTGGCTCACCATGGCTATGCATATAGGACTGAAATCCTTTCTTTTTACTGAATAAATCCTTTTTTTGCTGACAGAATACCTCATTGACTTTTTGCTTATAGTCTACAGTTTTTTCATTTTTAGTTTAAATATTAAGGAAAAATATGACTTCTGTCATATGATAAGTATTAATATCTTTAAATAAAATTGCTATATTAATTCTTAAAATATATCCAATGGAACCTAACCATAATTGCTATGAACCCATAGTGATCTATTTAAAAATAGATGAACAAGCTCTATTTTAACATTTAATTTTGTATCTTAACTATTTCTCTTTTAGTCATATTTCCACGACTATCCCTGTTAGAATTTTATCCTAAATGTATTTTTATGCTTAAAAGTTTACTTAAACCATTAAATGTGTATGACTAACATTTTATAAGGTAATTCCTTTGACCATAGATTTTAAATGTTAGGTAAAAATTATTCTGAATCATCACAATTATTATTAATAAACATTTGCTCCAAATACCATAACATAATAAATGTTATAGATAAGTTCTATACATTAAATAGTAAAAAAAAAAACAAAAAAAACCCCAACCCTACAGCTCTTAGTAAATGTAAATTTAAAATAATTTATTTTCTGTATTCGTTGTTGCATAGGTTTGGCTACTAAAATGACATAGGATTCCACATCATTTTGAAAAATCTATTGTATATTTTTATAGAAAAAATTATTAATAAGTAGATGGAAGAGAAAGGTAATGTCTATCAAATCTTTGAACATCTACCATGTAATCAGTGCAAAGCCACACAGTTCTCTCTACTGAATAACTTCATTTCTAGTGATTTACCAGCTAATGACTCAATTAAGTTCCCTGTTATTAAAAACAAAACATTGGAATCTGTTTGATTTCTAAAAAAATTTGTTACTTTATATCAAAAGGCTTACCTAAAATTTATCAAGTGACTATTGATTCTATCTGACAGATTTTCACCTACAGCACCTTTTTTAACCTAACTTAATGAATTGGGGAAAATGGGAATTTTATTATTCATATTTTTACATCATTGCTAACACATTTTTTTCAATTTGATAAAATACTTTTATGTTGTCGGTGCTTTTGTGGAGGACACAGAGATCCAGAATGTTTTTAAGGGAGGCCTTGCTGCCGGCACTGGGCAGTGTGGTCAGCACCACTTCCCACACGGCCAGCTCCTTCATTGTGTATCTCAGCTGCAAAGAGACACCTGCTGGACAGCAGGTGCCTCTCGGGACAGACCACATCTGGTGACTGAGCCAGGCCAGGGTGTTAGGGCTCCGCCATTTTGGCTGATGCCAACAACTTTGATGGGCACTTCTTGCCCCAGGACTCCCCACTTGGGCTGGCCCGGGCAAAGTGGGGCCTGCATCACATTTCACTTCTTCCTCACACAATCCTGTTTCCACAGCTTCTCACCCACAGGCACTGATTAGGAGTAAAGCGTCCTGGACTTCATCTACTTCTGGAAAATCCCACCTGTGGCCAAGGTAAATACAATTTTATCAAAACCTTGGGCTTCAAATTTAGCATTTTCTATGTATTGAAAATGCCTACCTTTTACCCAAATGGTTAGCCAAGTCAAATTTTAAAAAAATCTCTTTCTGTTCAAGAACGTCTTCCTTCATTTAATATTTCAAGTAAGCACATTAAAATGTTTGTTGAGAAGCATTACTTTTTTAAAGTACAGAAATAAATTACAAAATTAATCATAAAATGGAGTGTTAAAATAATGAAGACAAGATGCTGAAAATATAAAATTTATGTGTCCGTTTGTAAGTTATAACATAACATGAACTAGTAGGCTATTCATCATTAGTTAAATGATAATAATGTAATAAAATATGTAAGTAAAAGAGATTATTTAGGAAGTGATAAGTAGAAAAAAGTATATTTTTGATTACTCTACATGTTCATGTACTAAACTCTTATGTTTAGCTTCTGGAAATGATTAAATATAAACTAAGTATAAAAATAAGAATAAATGTATCTTTAGAACATATGATCACTACTTCTCTGTTATAAATTTAATGAAAGCTATTTGATGCTAAAAATTAATTTATCTGAAAGAATGCATATAAATTAACTTTTGTTTATAGGAGGTAAATATATATTAAACATTTCATAAGATATAACAGAATAAAGTTTGACTGTATTTGGAATAAATATTTTATGATACAAGTTGATAAAACAGCTTTTATCTATTTTACTAATGCCTAGCATTTATGAAAAACATAATGTTAATGCCTTGTCCTTTGATTTTGTATAGAATATTTTTAAAAATTTTGCCATCTTTGAATGTATTCTGGTTATATTTAGAGATTATGCATTTATTCCATTGCTATGGTTGTTTAAAGGAACTTTTTTGGGTAGCTAATCACAAGTACTAACCACGAGGACTGTCCTCAATAGTTGAAGAGATTTGTATGTATTTTTGGTAGGTCCAAGTTTTATGGATTGTAAAGTTTATACAGACTTTGGTAGGTAGTTTTTGAAAGACACGTGATACAACAAATGTAACCATAATTGAAAAATTTTCATAAAGAAAGGAATCATAACAAATTATAAATTTAAAAAATCCTGACAAATAACATAAAAGTAATGAAATCCAGATATGTGGCATGATATTTTTCTTAATTAACTAAGTGCCCATCTTCTCTCCATAATTATTTTTTTTCTAATTTGTTGTTTGTAAAGTCTTTAATAGTTTCTTCATATAAGAAAAATTTTGTAATATTTTCTCTGTAGACAAAATGCATAGATAATTAAATCTTTACTGTGGTAGATAAAAATTTATTTATTTTTCTGTCTGAATAGTTGGGATGTGTAAGACATATGCATTCACTCACAGGTACAGCTGGTCATTGTAGATCAGAGTTGGGCTTAATAAATACAGGCTTTCTGATAAATTCTATTCCCTCTCCCTTCCTTTTCCTTCCACTCCTCCTTCTCCTTCTTCTTCTCCTCTTCCTGCTCTCTCTCTCTCTCTCTCTCTCTCTCTCTCTCTCTCTCCCTCTCTGTCTCTCCAAGAGCTATTGTAAACTCTAAAGCTGTCTCGTGATGGACTTTAGAAAAGTCCATAGAATTTGGAAATCGATTTTCTGGAAAACCTTCAGAATATTTGTACACTTTGAAGAGTTGTTGCCGTCTCCATTTCCAAGCATTTTGCTCTGGACCAGGGTCACACAGTAAATATTTTAGGCTGTATGGGCCACAGTCTCTGTTGTAACTATTCAACTCAGCCATTGTAATGGGCACGCAGCCACAGACAACATGTCGATGAATAGGCATGGCTGTGTTTCATAGACTTTCTTTACCAAAGAAAGCGATAGGCTGGATTGGGACCATGAGCCCTAGTTTACTGACTGACCAAAGCCATAGACTGTGACTAGGTCTGATAACAAGTGCAATCACAGTCCAACATTTCCCGAGAAAACTAGCACACACTTTTGTTATTTGGGCAGCCTTCTGCCTAGTAGTCAGTGATTCCCAAAGTAAACATCCTTCGTAAATAAGTCTGCAACATCCTCTGGAAGATAAGAAAAGTATACGATATTAGATAGAAAACATTATGTTCTGAGTCTTTTCAAAAGACAATGTGCCAGAATCTACATGTAGTAGGATTCAATGAGAAGAAATACATTTCACTAGAACTTGGCAAAGTTTGTAAATGTTGCATAAAGTTCCAGTTCAGATGAAAAGAACTACAAGTCAGTGGTGCTCACCCAACACCTTTTGTTGAAGTCAGACTTGGGCAGTATCAACATCTCTGTCAGCTTGCACACGGTTTCATTCCTGCCATGCAGGACCCTTACAAATATCAAGTGACAGGCAAGGGTCATTTATAAGGAAGCCCTGGAGAATTACCCACCCACCAACTGGAGCTATTTTTATTGTAATAAAAATGCATCAACTAGGAAAGGAGCACAGGTCCATAAAAAGCCTGCTGTCTAGTAGAAGCTGAAGTGGGTGGTTGCAGGCACAAAAGAGGAGATTTTGGTAAAAACAACTATCAGATCTATGATGAAGATGACTGTGCCCCGAGAGGATCTGTCAGCACAGATAGAAATTGTGCCCAGTATGCAAGCATGGTGTGCAGGGATCAGGGCGGCAGGCCCCTCAGACCAGGGCTTTGATCCACGTAGCCTCAGCACTCGCCGTGAAGGCTACAGATGTTCTGTGTGCTTGGCCTGGGAAGGAATTCCAATGTCCTCTTGGCCTTTTTCATAGCCACACGTCTGAACAGGCAAATCATAACCTATTGTTAATTTTTTTTCTCATCATGTTTTGGAGTTTCTAATGCTCCAAAGAAGCTATTTATTCTCTCTGAAATAACTGTCAGCACATGGATTTCTGATACTATTTCATGACCCAAAAACCAGATTTCCACTGGAAAGGGTTTGTAAGAAAGAGAAGAAAAGAAGAGGCGACATACTGTGCATCCTTTTCTGGCATGCAAGTTTTATTTGTACAAATATAATTATTTTAAAAAACCCTAAGGGTTAATAAATCCTACTAATCACATTAAAGAGTACACCCAGTTACGCCTGGTTTGTAAAATATAAACCTCCTGGTTCAGTTGGGAGCTTTGTTCTCCAAATCTAAACTGTTTTTTGTTTTTTTTGTTTTTTTTGTTTTTGTTTTTGTTTTTGTTCAGACAGAGTGGGAAGGAGAGAGAGGAAGAGAGAGAGAGAGAGAAACATCGACGTGAAAGGGACACATCGAGTGGCTGCCACCCACAAGACCAACCAGGGCCGGGGACAAACTGCAACCGAGGTACATGCCCTTAGCGGGAACCGAACCCGGGTCTCTCTGTACCGCAGGCCGACGCTTTAACCGCTGAGCCAAACCGGCCAGGGCCAAATCTACTCTAACCGCTGAGCCAAACCGGCCAGGGCCAAATCTAAACTGTTAATGATCGCTGCTGAAGCAAATCCTGAGGCTCTAGATCCTACACATAGCTAACATTTACTGAGCACTCACCATGTACCTGGCACCATTCTAAACACGTTACTGGTAGTAACTGATTTAGTGCTCACATCAGCTTTATAGGTGACGATCATTATTATGCTCAGATCACAGAGGTTCAGAGAATTATCTGAGTTGCCAAAGTCACAGGGCCCAACACTGCAGAGTCACAGTGCAAATCCAGGCTAAGTTAGCTGCAGAAGCCGCTGTCTGAGCCAGCATTTCCCTAATCACTTCGAATACTTTATTTTAGAATCGATACCTGACCTTCCAGACTCAGAATCTCTGGCCAACATTCTGCTAAAACCCTTGCCTGGACCACACACCCTGCTGTTCGTTCAGAAATTAGTCAGAGGCAATGCTATTTATTCCTTTGTGTCATCAGCAGAAATACAACTTCCTACATCTTTCTATAAAGAAGTAGCCAAAAAAAACAACAACCCTGAAAAACAGAGAGAGGGAGAAATAGTGGATTAGAGAGAGAGAGAGAGAAGAAAGAGAGAGAAAGAAGGAAAGGGAGAGAAGGAGAGAGAGAGAAGGAGAGGGAGAGAGAAGGAGAGAGCTCTCAAAACAAATTGGTGTATGTCCAGTAGGAAATCTTCCAGTGGTTGTCTTTTTCCAGTTAAAAGAGGCTTTCACAGCTTTGGCACCCCTTCTGTTAACCCCAGTTTATTGCCCTTTGACACCCTGTCTTTTGTTATCCTTACTCTCCATCAAATAGTTCATCAGCTCCCATAACACATACAAGATCAAATTCAGGGCTGCTTCCTGATACAGCTGATGTCTGTTACAAGGCTGGGAGTTACATAAGGCAAGTTTACTTGATCATAATAAGTTTTACAAATACATTGAAACTTAACAAGGTTCTAAAACAGTCATAAAGTTCTTCACAAAGGTTATGGAGAAAGAGCATCTCCGGGAACAAAGAAAAGCTGGTCGTCCTCCCACACTCCCGCACAGCCCGAGGTCGATGGATGCATGCTGTCCCCAGCTGCCTGCCCTCCCAAGATTTTTACAAGGGAAGGTTTGGGGATTTTTTCCACCTTTATCCACACACAATTAGCTGGAGAAAGTCCACAAAAGCTTTTGTAACTTGCAAGCCTTTTCTTTCTCCTTTACTGGACCATGGGCTGACGTGTGGAATTTGGCATCAACAAATTCACATTGCAACAACGGTTCTCAACACGAGACGACATCGACCGCTGTGGCAGAACTAGAGGAAAGAAGACACTAGTGTGGTGTGTGGGTGTTTCTCTGTGTGTTTTTACAGTTAAATATTTTATTAGTTTCCTAGAGCTACCCCAACAAATTGCCAAGGATATGGTGGCTTCAAACCGCAGAAATTTGCCCAGGCCTGTTTGCTCAGTGGGTTAGGGTGTGATTCCATTAGGCCAAGGTTGCAGGTTTGATCTCCGGTCAGGGCACACACAAGAATCAACCAATGAATGTATAAATAATTGGAACAACAAATCGATGCTTCTCTCTCTCTCTCCCTCTAAAATCAATATATACAAATTAAAAAAATAACACAGCAGAACTTTATTCTCGTGCCAGAAGTCTGAAATCAACGTGAGGGCAGGGCCCTGCTCCCTCCAAAGGCTTCAAGGACAGAATTCTCCCTGCCTCTTTCTAGCTTCTGGTGGTCGCCTGCGACCCTTGGCATTCCTGGCTCCTGGCTTCACCACTCTGGTCTCCCACAGCTGTCTTCCCTGTGGTTTCTCCTTTTCTGTCTCTTCTAAGGACCCTGTCATTGGATGCAGGGCCCACCCTAATCCAGGGCAATCTCATCTCAAGATCTTTACCTTAATGACATTTGAAAAGACCCTGATTCCAAATAAGGTCATATTCTGAGGTTCTGGGGGTTAGGACTCGAACATATCTTTTTGAGACAGAATTCAATCCATTACAAATGTATTCTTGTTTCTTGGTTACATTTTCTCTAGAATGTTACCATCCTTAATAGTTTTGGAGTGAAAAGGCCTTTTCTTTAGTGCAATGACGGTAAGTGGCTATCTTTGTAGGTGTATGTATGAGTGCATGTGTATCATATATACCTTTTTAGTAAAATTAAAAGTTGGCAATTCACCCTGGCTAGTGTGGCTCATTTGGTTGGAGCATCTTCCTGTGCACTGAAGGGTCGTGAGTTCGATTCCCAGTCAGGGCACATACCCAGGTTGTGGGTTTGATCTCTGGTAGGGACACATGTGGGAGACAACCTATTGATGTTTCTCACTTCTGTTTCTCTCTCCCTCTCCCTTTCTCTCTCTAAAATCACTAAATATATATATATATATATATATATATATATATATATATATATATATATATATAAAGAAAAAGTTGGTAATTCAATTCAGTTCCACATTTTCTTAAAAATGGTCAAGGAAATCCCGATCTGGAAACCACCTGCTTAGAAAACTGACCCTGACTTTCTGAAACGATTTCCTTGTGAGAAAATGATGTGATCTCTAATTTTTACGTATTTGAATTTCAAATAATTTTCATCTTTAGACATAATACACCTGTACCTCCAAACTCCTTTTCTAAAACCCAAATCAGACTTTCCTACACCAATCAACATTTCAAGCTCTTTCATAGGGACACTGCTTGCTATCCAAATGCTTAATTGGGGCATTTTACCACCTTTTCATACAGTAGGGTTTGTGAAACTTTATGAACATTTTATTGCATTTTGTATTTTACACATTTTTTCTGAAATAAGAAAGTGTGAGACACAGGCACAAATATTAGACAGGTTGAAATGGTGACTCTTTAACCTCAATGGCTCATATACCAGATTAAGATGTATGGATGTGAGTTCAGTTTGAAGGGAAAGGACAATTAAAGACAAATGTAGAAATGATGTATTAATAACATCAATAATTATATC
Source organism: Tadarida brasiliensis (assembly GCA_030848825.1). Classification (NCBI taxonomy): domain Eukaryota; kingdom Metazoa; phylum Chordata; class Mammalia; order Chiroptera; family Molossidae; genus Tadarida; species Tadarida brasiliensis. The sequence continues at coordinate 231,176,546 of CM061257.1, read as the reverse complement.
TATAGTATAAGTCATGATTGCAGATTCATGATGCATTTTGAGTAAATGTATTTTCTTCCTGTAACTTCCACCTTGATTATCTGACATGGACTACATTATAATATGAAAATGGGGAATTTTATGTAGTTGCAGTCATAATTGTAGCAATAGGATTAGTAGTAGCCCAGTAGCAGCAGCAGTTCTAGTATTAGTAGGAGTTGAAAAGCAATATAATAAACAGTAAAATAACCTTATTGTATTATATTAAATATGATGATGCATAAGTTGTTCTATAACCTATTAAGCTCTAGCAAATGTTAATTATTTTTTGTATTGTGATAGTCTTCATTTTGTAATAACTGCTTAATCATGCATTGGTTAAATGGGATTATCTTATTGACCCTCTTGGTAACTTTGTTCTAATCTGTAATTTTCCTTTACTAAGCAGGAAATTTAGCTCTTCGGTCTAAGGTCAGGCCCCATGAAGAGGTGGATGAGATGGAAATATAGCGCACAGACAGTTCATGATTGTTCTGTGTTTGAATTTAAAACTTTCAGGACTAACATGCAATCGCCTTCCTCATCATTCTTCCTGACCTTGAATCTGGGTGCTTCCTGTGTTTGTAATGTGGCCCCTGAGGTCATTTGTGCTTGAAGCTCTGGAGCAATGGTGAGGAAATGGTAACCACTGCAGGAAAGAAAAAGCTTTACTTTTTTATTATTAAAAGGAGTTCAGGGTTGTCCAGTGATCTACTCCAGCCTCTCCTTGCTCAGGACTCTGACTCAATGAAGTAGATCATTGATAACTCAAGGAGGCCATTTGCTAAATCAATAGTGACTGGACCTAGCTGCAGAAGAGTCCCTCACCCACCATCACATTTACTTGTTTGTCCCTGGAGCCCTGCTTCATCTACTGTTTCTTTGGTTCTCTTCAACTGTGTAATTAAGGGAATTGATAATAGATGTATTTGAAACCAGAAACAAAAAGGTAAATATATAAAAATTATAAATCCATCACCGAGCCCACATCTAGTGTAACATCTGGTTCTAAGTAAAGATTTAATTTGAATAATGTTTATATATGAATACTTTAAAAAACCACTATTAAGCCGAATGTAGGCTAGCCAAGTGTGTCCACTGTATTTATACCTTCTGTTGAAGGACGTTGTCCCTTGCTAGTGGAAGAGAATGGATTTCCTCTTTGTTCTGTCTTTGCTTGTTGTTAAAATACGCTTTATTTCAAATCTGAACTAAATCAACATAATGCTAACATACATCAACTGGGGTGCTTTTCAAATAAATGTGTGGGATGGACAGGTAGGGAAGGGAACTATGAGTCAGGAAAGTCATAGAAATGTAACCTAAGTCATGGATTTGTCTCATTTTGGCCATTTAAATGATCATTGCTCTTTTTGGGGGGTGATGGGGACTTGACATTATATCTTTGCAAGAGTATTGGGCTGAATAATACATTTTATTGAGTTAATTCCAAAAGTCACTAATAATTCTATAATAATTATATTGATGTAACATCTAAGACTGTGAATTGCCCTCTCATTTCTTTATCATTGTCCCTACTTAATTTGTACGCAGAATAAACAAATGTGCATATATTTTAGTGAATTAAAAGACATAATCAGGACATTGGAGATAAATTACGCTTTAAAGTCATCTTACAGGAGTTGTTTGTAAGAATGCCAAATACTTTTTAGCTAAACTACAACCAAGAGCCCCATGGATGTCTCCAGGAAGTGAGAAGTTCAAATAAATTGTGCTGAGAAATGATGCTTACCTCAGCGTGTTCAATTAGTTTACTCATTTAACAGAGATTGGCTTATGTCAAAGTATAATTTTTGAAAAGTCAAAAAGCATAGCCCATGATCATATAATGATTCATATAGACTGAGTCTTAAGAAATTTCATATGAAACGAGCATATGTCAAAAATTCAGCTCATTAATGAGAGAACTAGAAGAATGGCCAATCTGGATAGTATTTGAAGATCAGAGGTTGGTATAGTCAGTCAGAAAAGGCATGCGGAAATAGTTGGCCAATTTGGGGACAAACCGAGTTAGAGTAAGTCTTGGAGAGCATGCTGTGTAGATCTACCTTTTCTACAGGACTGACATTGCTTGCACCCCTGCAAGATGAAAACTGCAAGTTAACATGTAACTTCATGGACTCCAGTCCCTAATAAATAGTAAACTGCAAATTAAATAAAGGTGAAATCCCCTGGAGAATTAAATATTCCTTGGAAGTGCCTACTAAACAGTGATGCAGTATGACATTAAAAGAACATGTACTTATTCCTTTTGCCTATTTTCATATTTGGGATCATTTTTAAATGGTTCTTATGGTGATCATATATAATTTTGAAAGATTATTTTTTATTACAAAACATGTTGATCTCATTCTGATCTTGATAGACTGATTTATAGAAGAGCAGCAAGAGGTGGTAATTAACCATATAAGCCTTCTTGCCAATCAACAAATCCAGAGACTCCCAGGGTAAAACATGCACTAAAGCCAGAGAATTAATTTCTGACTGAAAAATTCATAGCAATCCCAGATTGCATTTTAGTAACATCTATTATTCTTGAGGGTTTTTCTTTTCCTTCTTTTCTTTTTCTTTAATTGCTCCTGCTGGCTCTCCTATGTGACATCTAGGAGAGCAAATCCAAACCTGAAACATCCGTATCCACAGGTTGTACCTGCAGTTGCTATAAATTGTCAAATTGGATTAAGTTCTGCCTTTATGAGACCCTGTGAGACACAGGGCAGGTATTGTTCCAGATTCCTGGGAGGACTTTGTGGGCATCGGTTCTTTCTATGCTGCATAATTCCTATGCCTTAATGATGGGTATGTCATATCTAATTACAAGATTAGTGCTCAATTAAGTGTAGCCTTGATTATAGAATCAGTCTGTCCAATTATATCCTGGTAAAAGGTCAAATTCTGGCAAATAACTGCATTTCCAAGAAAAATAATGACACTCAGAATAGTTTCTCTATGTATGTGTATTTGTTTATAAATTTAAGGATCAGGGAGAACAAGATGCCATTTATAGGTTAAGGACTAGAGATATTCAAAGGAAGAGAAAGAGCTTCCTCTTCCACTCATAGGAAAATTGATTGAAAAACTAAAACCAGAATGTTCCCAAACAAATGACAACAATTACACTTCCCTTCCCAGTCATTCTATATCATGTGAGCTCAGTTTCACCCATTCGTTGGATTTGGGGTCAGCAGTTGCCCACGAAGCTGTCTGCTTCTGAATGAAAAGGGTGCCTGGAAATCCTGACCGAAGTCAGAGTTCACTTAGACAATCTCAGAGTTTTCTAAGTGATGCCAGTTCAAGCTTCAAAGCCTGTTCTCATAAGTTTATTTCTTGAAATATCAATAGTTAATAGAACCTGATAGAATCCATTTTACTGAGACACCGAGGCTATCCTTCTCTGTTAAAAACCCAATTTCCAGCCCATAGCTTATAACAAAACTATCAAGCATCTGTTAATGAAAGGCCCAAATGGCCATGGTTAATTTATTACAGTAATCAATATGAGAACAAAGGAGAGTGAATTTCTCCATTGGGTTATAAGAATCTGATCAGTGTTTCCTCTGAAGCTAAACTTGCCAAGAATGGCAAGGGGATTAACAAATCTATGAAATTTATAATCTCTAAATATTTGTAGTTATTGCATTTTTCCTACATCAAATGAATCTGACACAGGCCAAGCTTCTCCTTTGGTTTGGGAAACTCTTCCCATGTAGCTCTTCCGATAACTGTTGGAGTAATAAAGAAATATGGATACATCAACCAAACCAAGTTACGTTAGCATCTTCCCTTATATAGAGTGAAGGAAGAAATCTGTGTGTGTACTTACTGAAATCTGGTTTTACGTGTGAAAGATATTTAATATACACAGTTAATAAAATAGAATTTGATCTTGACAAGCAAAATCAACAGATTTATCAAAAAAATTTGGTTTCTGCCCTGGCCAGTGTGGCTCAGTTGGTTAGAGCATCTTATGCACTGAAGGGTCATGAGTTTGATTCCCAGTCAGTGCACATACCAAGGTTTTGGATTCGATCTCCAGTCGGGGTGTGTGCAGGAGGCAACCAATGGATGTTTCTCTCTCTTATCAATGTTTCTCTCTGTCCTTTCCTCTCTCTAAAAATCAATAATAATAAAAAAATTCTTAAAGAAATATATTTGTTTTCATTACTAAGATAGAATTATGGGTCCCGAGAATATTAGCTTGATTACCAGCTCATCAAAGTGACAGTACAACATTTTAAATAAACATAGAGTATGAAACAATTAGATAGAAACTTAGCTCTTCAGGAGTGAAGAACTTTTTTAAAGATTATAAATGTACAAGTTTGCTCATAGCACAGAATGGGATCTAGAGAGCTAGAAAATCTGCTATTTATGTAGATTACAGACAAAGTGAAGACTAATATTTACTATTCTTAGAGATTACCAAATACTGTAAGATCATTTGTCATTTTAACATAGAGAAAATAATTCTAGTTTGCATTAATATTCTTTTTGGCAGTAAAGGTTTAATAAGCTATAAATAAATCCATCAAAATGAGTCAACTTGGCAAAATTTTGACTTATTTCATTCCATTTTTCATAATCATTTGCAAATATTAGAAACCAAGACAGATAAGATTCACTGCAATAAAACTTTCTATAACTTGCTATAAATACTTGTTTTGGCCTTTATGATAATTTTATATTGATATAATATGAATCTGATATTTAAGACAAAAGTACTCACTTTAACCTTTCAAAAACAACAACAACAAAAATGCCCTACAAATTGTATGCACAGTTGTAATAGTGAGAATGTTTCACTTTTTTTTATCTTACTTACATGTTATCTGGGTATCCAAAGTTTATCCATTAAGTAACTTGATAATTTGAGTTAACTAAGGATCCTGGGAATGATATTTAATCAGATATGCTTTAGAACGTAAGTATTGTTAGTGTAAAAATGTTTATCAAGACTATAATTTAATTACAACCATTATTTTATATTTTCTTAATTTTAGATATTTAATATAAATACTACTAACTTATCTGAGCACTAAATAAATATGAGAACTTCGAGACATTCATATTTATAGTCTTTTCTTGGGAAAATAAACCCAATTTTTAAAAGTCTTATAAAAATTTCATAAAACGTAAAACATATGCTTGTATTATATACCATGCTCATAAGGGTTAACATATATACTTGTTTTTGAACCAATATTACAAACCAATCCAAAAATTCATCTTGATTAGGTGAACTTAAATTTTTATGAAAAATGCTGTGAACTTTTATTTTCTATATGAAGACATTTTTTTTTTTCCTTATTGTCTGGCACATTTGAAGTACTGTAACTTCAGTTTCCTTATTTTCTTAGGATTCTGGGAGGATTAGGTTTATGCAAGCACTTAATCAGACAGACCTCCTTGATTCTGAGACAACTCATTATTTAATTCATTAATGCTCTTCAGAGGTTAGGGAACATTTCACATTTACACGAGACGAGCTTCAGAATTTTCCCTGTTGCAGACAGGCAGGCACAGGGGGGGCATGGGGTTTCGCTGGCGCGTGGGCAGAGGGGCAGAGACAGCATGGCCGCCAAACCCAGCAGTCCACGTCTCAAAGGGCAGCTCTGCTTTCCTGTGGGTAGGAGATACTTAAAAAAAATTTTTTTTTCTTTATTGATTTTAGAGAGAGAGGAAGGGAGAGGGAGAGAGAGATAGAAACATTGATGAGAAAGAACATCTATTGGCCGCCTCCTGCATGCCCCCCACTGGGGATCGGGCCCACAATCTGGGCATGTGTCCTGACCGGAAATTGAACCAGCAACCTCCTGGTGCATGGGTCCATGCTCAACCACTGAGCCACACCGGCCGGGCATGAGATACTTTTAAATGTGTTTCTTTCCAGTTCACAGACAAATAGATAAACTAATGAAAATGACTAACAGACTCATTAACTATGGACAGACCAATGAACCTGACCATGATCCAGAAGAAACAAACCAACACAAAATTCAAAGGTGGAGGAGGGAAGCATGAACACGAAAAGCAGAGAGTCAGCAGAATGAGAGCTCTAGTGCCACTTGGGATTCACTCCTGCGACCAAGAAAATATGTCCCTCGGTTTAGGCAGCCCACCAGGACCACTTCTCAGAAACATACTTTATTGGCCCTGGCCTGTGAGTCTGCTTGGGCACGTTAGTTGGACACCCGCCAAAAGTGTCAATGCATAATTTTCAAAAAATTAAAAACATGAGTCTCGTATAAATACTAAATAAATAGATGCCAGACTGTATTTAAATTTATTAATGAGGGAACAAGCAGAATAAAAAATTTGATTCAAAACATCTTTGAGAATCAGTGTGTATATAAGCCTATTGGAAAAATCACACCGAAAGTGTTTGCTACGTTAAGGGCAAAACTGGTTAATATCCTACAGGGCAATAAAATTACAGCCAGTCCTTGACTCACGATGGGTACACTTAGGATTGTTTGACTTTACAATGGTGCAAACGTGATTCGCATTCAGTAAAAACTGTACTTTGAATTTTGAGTTTTGATCTTTCCCTGGGCTAACGATATGCAGTAGTAGACTCTTGCGATGCTGGGCAACCACAGTGAGTTGACTTTGCCCAGCTGTAGGCTGATGTAAGTGTGCTGAGCACGTTTAAGGTAGGCTAGGCTGAACTCTGAGGTTCGGTAGATTGGGTGTTTTAAATGTATTTAAAAAAAAATTTTTTTAATTAATTTATTTTTGTTACAAATGTTTCTCCTTTTGCCCCATTGACCCCCTCTTCCCCATCCCGCACCCGTACCTGTCCCCAGCATTGCTGTCTATGACCATGGTTATGCATACATGCATATAAGTTCTGTGGTTTATCTCTTCCCTCCCCTCTCCCCCGACCCTCCTTCTGAGGTTTGTCAGTCTGTACCCTACTACTATGTCTCTGAGTCTATTTTGTTCATCAGTTTGTTTTGTTCATTATATTCCACAAATAAGTGAGATCATGTGATATTTGTCTTTCTCTGCTTGGCTTATTTCACTTAGGATAATACTTTCCAGGTCCTTCCATGTCGTCTCAAAGGAAAAGAGATCTTTCTTTCTTACAGCTGCTTAGTATTCCATTGTGTATATGTACCACAGCTTTTTTACCCGCTCATCTATTGATGGACACTTGGGCTGTTTCCAGATCTTAGCAATTGTAAATAGTGCTGCTATGAACATAGGGGTACATCTATTCTTTCTGATTGGTGTTTCAGGCTTTTTAGGATATATTCCTAGAAGTGGGATCACTGGGTCAAATGGCAGTTCAATTTTTAACTTTTTGAGGTAACACCATATTGTCTTCCATAGTGGCTGCACCAGTCTGCATTTCCACCAGCAGTGTACTAGAGTCCCCTTTTCTCCACACCCTTGCCAGCACTTGTTTGATGATTTGTTGATGGCAGCCATTCTGACAGGTGTGAGGTGATACCTCATCATTGTTTTAATTTGCATCTCTCTGATGATTAGTGATGTTGAGCATTTCTTTATATGTCTCTTGGCCATTTGTATGTCCTGTTTTGAGGTGTCTCTTTAGGTCCTCTGCCCATTTTTTAAATTGGGTTCTTTGTCTTCCTTTTATTGAGTTGTATGAGTACATATTTTGGAAATTAACCCCTTATCTGATGTATCGTTGCAATACTCATATCTGATAAGATAGACTTCAAAGCCTATGGGCCATAATAAGGGACAAAGAAAGTTACACATAATATTAAAAGGATCAATCCAACAAGAGCATATAACCCTGATAAACATATATGCACCAAATACGGGAGCACCAAAATATATTAAAAGACTTTTGGAGGACTTCAAGGGAGAGATCAATAGCAATTAAATGCATTTTTGACTTATAATATTTTCAATTTCCAATGTTTTCTGGGGGTACATAACACCATCATAAGTCAAGGAGCATTTGTATAACATTTGGGATTATCTTCTTACCCAACCAAATTTTTGCATCTCTACAGACAAAAATCTATGTTAGCATGGACTTTCACAGAGTCTAGACCTTAATCAATAGTAAATAACAAATCAAACAAGCAAATCCCCTAGAGACCTAAATAATCCTTGGGTGTGATATTGTTTATTTCAGTACGGTGTTAAGAGGCATGTAGCCATTCTTTTGCCTATTTCCTGGGTTGCGGTACTTTTTCTTAATGCTGAATAACCAGCAGGAAATCAGTTGCAGCCACATTTTTCTGGGGAAGGCTAATATATTTTGGGTGTTGAGGATAGGAATTTGAGATTGCCACAGGTTTAATGCTTTGTTTGTTCTCGGTAGTTCATATCATCAAGAAAGTGGACATTTTTGTTGTAGACCATATAAAATTGAATAAAGACCCGAGAGTGGGAATAATTTCATCTTCAATAATATCTTATCTTTTTATAGCAAGAACTCCATCGAGTGATTGGAAGGTGTCCAGGGCAAATAACGGCTTCAGTCTTCCTTTTGCCATTGTAGCTGTTTCTAATTAAGCCCTTCTGGAAATTTTGTGCCAACTTAAATTCCATGCTAAAATGCTCATTACTTCTATGTAATAAAACTGGCCCAAGTGAATTTAGTTGCAGAAAATAAAGCTACTGCCATAAACACAGATACTTTTAATACAGTTGATAATGGAATGATATTCTCTTCAAAAACAACGCTCATGGTCTTGTTAGAAACCTTGTTAACCCTCACGCTCACTCATCCATCCACTCACGCAGCAGCACACACATCTGCCCACACAAACTCAGAATTCTTTCAGAGTTACCATGGCTATTTTTATTTTTTCTTATTTGTGGATAGTCCCTCACTCTCAGAGTTTGTGGTAAACATCTGTCCTTTGTTTAATGGGAGGCAATATTAATCAACTGCTAGGAGTTTTTTCTGTTTCATTTTATGTATTTATTTATTTATTATATTTTTAATCTTCACCTAAGAATTTTTTTCTATTTATCTTCAGACAGAGTGGGAGGGAGGGAGAGAGAGAGAAACATCGATGTCAGCGAGACATATCGACTGGTTGCCTCCCGCATGACCCCAACCAGGGCCAGGAACCGAACCGTAACTGAGGTACGTGCCCTTGACTGGAATTGAACCCCTGACTCTTTGGTCGATGGGCTGATACTCCAACTACTGAGCCAAACTGGCCAGGGCTCTCTGTTTCATTTTGATCTTATTCAGCTTCTGACCTGATTTGACATGTTAGACAGAAATGTCAAAAATGCCCCAGTAAAGTCCCTAAAACACCTGCACACTGCCTGAGCTTGCTTGTATGGCAGCTGATATTGATTACGATGGAAGTACTGGTGTTTCTTCCTCAGACTTTCTAACTAACTCTTAGAAATGAGAGTTGAGGAAGCCAGTTGGGGCTCTCTTCAGTCGTCTCATACTATTCCCAAGAATACATTTTCCAGGCTACACAGTTCAAAAGATAGAACAGCAATATTTGTGGCAGGGGTTGCACATCTGATACAAAAGATTTCCAAACAAAGGAAATTCTATTTAACAATACTGTCTCTCATCTTAAACATGTATTCCAGTCTCAGGAATGGTTTTTTGACCCACTCAAAGTTTAAGTCTGACTAAGAAAAATTGAAATGATTCTGAAGTTTCTTAAAAACTACAGAGGACTTCTGGGTGAAGAATTTCATGCTCAAATGACTTTAGTTTTTCATGTTCCTTCCTACGAGGGACCTTACTCCTATGGCTAATAGAGGATTGCATGATTCTTTTTATTTTTATTGATTGATTGATTGATTGATTGTCCTCACCCGAGGACACTTTTTGCATTCATCTTCAGATAGAGCGAGAGGGAGAGAGGGAGGAAGAGAGAGAGAGAAACATCGATGTGAGAGAGACACATCAACTGGCTGCCACCCACACCACCCCAACCGGGGCTAGGGACAAACTGCAACAGAGGTAGGTGCCCTTAGCGGGAACCGAACCCGGATCTCTCTGGACCGTAGGCCGATACTCTAACTGCTGAGCCAGACTGGCCAGGGCACATGATTCTTTTACAAAGTCATGACATCATCATTTTTCTGTTTGACTTCCCATTGATTTTACACTGATGCTTTTCTGATTAATGAGACCCTTGTTATGAATTATGAAGCATTTTGAAGATGACTTCAAGTGTTTGTGACTTATGTCTGTGGCTTAACTTTTGTCTTGTCTGGAGCGATCGGGGACTTTTTGGCTTCTCAACAGACCCAGCATGGAAGCCTTCCTGAAATCTCTGTGTGGAGGTGTTAAGCTGCCCTGAAACAGATGTAGAGGAAGAAACCAGAACAGAATGTTCAGATAAAAGTGCTAGGTTGGCAAATCATCATATTTAGTACTTATATAGCCATTTTCATTTCCCAAACACTTTACAAACAGCAACTAAATAAACCTTTCAACATCCCCATTAAATAGATAAATAAGTATTATTATCTTAGCATTCTCTTTGGTAGAGAAAAAAAAACACACACAACTTTGCTGGTTTATAACTGCCGGAGGAGATTATTGCAGAAAAATGATTCCAGCTCCAGCGTCTGTAAGTCAGTCTCCAGCTCTCCCCGTTCCAATTTTCTTTTCAAGAGAACTGATTAATCGGTGCTACTGTTAGCCATTGCAAAAGTTCAGTCAGCACCATTCTGCTCAGTGTTGTGAGTTCAAAGAGTTACTGAGTGGAGTGTCCGGGAAGGTTTCATTATAGTCCCAACTTGATAAAGAAAAAGAAAAAAAGAACAAAACAGAACAACAACCACATCTGAAATCTGTGGGGGAAGTGAACTGCCCAGGCCTCTCTCAGTGAGTGAGAACCCGTGGTCAGCGTGAATGATGTTTCATAGGCACATAATTAAACCCTCACTAAGGCTTGGTGGAAGAAGGCATACTGCTTGTATTTGGCAAACTTCCGAGTTTGCAACTCTTTCAACAGCTAGGGGCACATTTATTTCCCTTCTTACTATTTTCTCAGAGGCAGAGAGAGTCAGTGTCTACCTGTTCTAGCCTCGGGGAAGATATTCAACATACGTTTTCTGTTTGTTCCGCTTTCTGCTGTACATGTTTATTTTTCTGAGGAAAATAAAAAACTGTAATAGCCTCTTCCTATTCAAAGAAGACATGTGGATATACTTTTCTGCAACTGAAATGCTATTGGCTTCCCAGTGTTGGCATGGCACAAATAAGGCATTATATGCCATCTTTTATTATTTGATGGCTTGGTCCTTTAAAACTTCAAAGCACAAATCAATTCTCATTTATGTTCTTCTATTTTATCTGAAAGCCTTCTTAAGATGTACAGAGCAGTGGTTGAGAGCCCAGATTCTGGTGTCAGACCATTTTACCAAGTTGTTTCATCTCACCAAGTATCCGTTTCTCAACAGTGAAATGGGACCATTGATGGTATCTGCACAAGTAACTTGTTCTGGTTAATGATACGGTGTTTTTAAAGTAGAAGCTCAGGGATGGGGCTGTGGTAGGCTCAGTAGGTATTAGAAACTATGGTTACCATCATCATCATCATCATCTGACAATGTTACAAACCATTTAAGAAGGGAAAATAATGCTAAAAGAGACAATAATCATATAAACCTGAGGTTAATTAAAATCTATAAAATTCATCTTGGTTTTGCTTGATCCCTCAAGTATTGGGTCAGCCACAGTCACAGCACTATCATGGATTTCTGGAGTTTGGATGGACCTCGAAGATAGGATGCCAAGTTGAGTAAGCCTTTAGTTGGAAAACTCAGAGGAAGCTCATGCCTATTTTATATAAAGAGTTCAGTAGAAGAAGGAAATCGATTTCCCGAGTGTCTGGAAAGTTCTATGATCCACAAGTAGGTAGAGAACAACTTCATGCAGTGGCAGCTGAGGAAACAGATGCCTCCCACCTTCATGAACTTCAGAAGATCAGGGTAAATCTCCATCAGTAGATACTGGTAATCCAGAGGAAGGTGGCAAAGCGTAGGACATGCATATCCTGTGAACAAGGCAGAGGGTTGTCAGCCTGTATCTAAATGGCAGTTTAGGAGTGGTCCTGACACTGTGAGGAACTGCCAGGCTGTGAGTGCTCAGTAGAACCAGGACAGGCATAACCAGTCACGGAGAATTAACCAGGCGATGTTCCTCTGCTCCCTTGTGGTCTACGAGAGAGCCACAAAGAGGGGAACTGGGACAAACTCAATAAGACCCAATGAGAGTTTATCAAAGATATACAAAGCAAAGGAGCCTGGGGCTATTCAGGTTGTCAAAACATCCTATCTCTTACTGGCTCTAAGAAGCTTTGCAATTTGAGATTGTGGATAAAGTTTGCAAAGCTGTGGACTTACCAAGCTGGTAGACACTTAGAGTTACTGATATTTGTGTTTCATGTACTCATGCCTTCATTTTTTCGGACGTTTCACTTGAAAAATATTTATTCAAACAAATATGACCATCATGCCTGAGTCATTTGCAATATGATTCTACATACAACCAGATTTATGCATTTTGTACTGCATATTCAGAAACTAAAATAAACAAAAATGCATATAAAATGAGATGGGGGATTGAAAATATTGTTAGTATTTATTTTTCTTTCCTAGTTGTATTTGAGAATGGTAAAACATTTATTTTTTAAATATTAGTGTTTTAGTACATAAGTAATATAGGCATATTCTCTTACTGTACATGATTGAAAATATAGAGAAGTGATTAAAACAAAACATCAAAATATCACTTTATCTGTTCCCATTAATCCCACCCCTATCACTGTCAATGGCTTGATGTACTTTTGATTTTACAGTGTGTGTATGTGCACACAGATATAAGCAGCTTAAATAGACCATATTATACATACTATTAAAGGACTTGCTTTGATAACTTAATGATGTATCTTGGAGATCTTTTCAAGTCAGTATATTTAGGTCTCTGGGATATGCCATTAAATGTTTGGGCTATCACTTATTTAGTATTGATCATGTATTCCCTCCTCCCACCTTTTGCTACTTCAATAAATAACACAAAGAACATTTTTATATACACATCTTTGGGCACCTATAAATTACAATTGCTATGTGGTGAGCTAAATATAGTTGTAATTTTGATATATATGGCCAAGTAGCTTCTAAAAGGTTTCACCAATCTATTGATTCCACTAGTAATATTTGAGACCAGGGAGGGGGTGAATATTATTGGTTTCTGTGAAAATGTCTGTGTACTTGTTACAAAAAATATTGTAATAGGAATGCCAATTTTTTTAAACTAAACAAATATTGTAAAGACTTAATAATGACTTTTTCTCAAAGTATTTACAAGGTTGATTTAGGATCTGCATTGCTATTGATCAAAGTGTTCTTTGTGGAATCAATGGTCTATAGGCACCTGTAATATTTTCTTCTCTTTTAGAAATAAGCTTTATTATTTCATCGACATAACTCTAATATATTTTCTCCACCCCCCTTTTTTAAAAGAGAAAACTGAGAGGGAGTAGTTGAAATCACCCAAGTCCCTATGGAAGCCAGAAGTGATCCCACAAATCCATCACGTGTCTGACAACTTTCAAGCCACGTTAGTGAATGAGTGAGCATGTCTTTCCTCTTGTATCTTGAGAGTTCTATGTAAAATGTCCCATTGAGATGACAACTGAAGCAAAGAGTGGAATGGATACTGAAATATGAACAGGTGAATGAAATGTAGCAAATAAAAAAAAAAAACGGGAAATAGCGTAACAGTTGAATAAGAAACTTTAAGATGTTTGGCACAAACTTAAGAAAAACAAAGTTAAATAGGAGTCCTTCATTAATTTTAATGCAATCTATAGGTATGCATGATGGAATTCACCTGGGTAGCTTTACATCAGTGATGGGTAGAAGGAACAACAATGGAACCAGGGCAGATTCATCAAGATTCCCAATGCACCAGGAACAATTTTCTTGCTGTTTTCAAAAAACTGAGAGAATGAATAAAACCTGATAAAAAGGATCACATGTAAAATCCATAATAAATATAGTAATAAGGGATTAACTTTCCTTATATTAATTTAAGATCCATTTCTTACACTTTGTCTTATTTAGTATCATAGGAACTCCACAATGTGAGTAGGGGGTAGTAGTGATGTATTCCATTGACAGTTGAGACAGAGAAGAGGTAACTGATATAATGACCAATTCAGGAGAAGACCGCCATATGAACCCTCCCGCCTTGATATATCTTCTTAGCCTTTTGTTGTTCCCTCACACACTGAGTACATAGGGCTGACCTGTGTAACTCACCGGATATTGCAAAATGATGGTGTATGAATTCTGAGATGGGGTCACAAAAGACATTGTGACTTTTATAGTATTGTCTCATGAATCACTTGCTCTGGGAAAGCCAGCTGCCATGTCATAAGAACGGTCAAACAGCCTTCTATCCACTTGAGGAAGAACTGAGGTCTTGGAAGACAACAAATACTCACTAGATCAGATGTGAGCTAGTCACCTTGGAAACACAGCTCCAGTCCCAGTCAAGTTTTTGGATGATGGTAGCCTTGGCTCATATTTGACTGTAACCTCAGGAGAGTCCCTGAGCCAGAACTACACAGCTAATCTGTTCCCAGATTCAGAACCCATATATACTAGGTGAGATAATAAATGCTTATTGTTTAAGAGGCTAAAAATAAAATCAGCAGAAGACATGGCCACCTAAATTTAGGGTTTCTGATTCCATAGCCTATGTTCTTTCTAACATTAATACCTTACCTATGAGACCAAAGCAAGGTTTTTGAGTCTGTCAATCATTTTAAATAATCCATAACCTCACTGCATGATCCTATTATTTCCTATAGAATTGAGTTTAATATAATGTGGTTCATCTTTGCACTTCATCCAAAGGGTCTAACTATTGAAGATCAAGCAGTACCTTGTTGGAAGTAGTGTGCTTGGAAGATACCTAACAGCATACGTCATGGAAGAGTTCTACTTATAGGGAAAGGATTCTAGGAGAGAGAAAATGCTCCAAACTAGAGGAAAGTAGAGGGTATGTTGGTTTATACCTCAGTGGGTGTGCTGCCAGATTTGCTAAATTGTTTAATTGTGCATTTTACCCTTGAGACTTGCTTGAATATTTTCTTTATAAAAGCAATAATCTATGTGCTTCCCTTCTGACAGAATTGGGTGCTTTATGGATTTAATTTTGTTTTTCCTGAGATTTTAAGGATATTTTTTTAGCAGGTTTTTGGAAATTCATAGTGTGTAACCTCTGGCTACTTATGTTGTGCCTTTTGATATGAATGACTTCATATAGTCCTAATGAAAAGGGAAAGTGGACGTCTGCCTTCCTAATGATTTATTTGGAAATTCTGAAGAGTCAAGGCCCTGAGCTTACTATCCATCTTTACATACTTTAATTCCACTATGTTTGTTGAAAATATTAAAATGACCCTAACAAAATCACTAGGTTTCCTCTGCTATAAAACTGAGATTTCACTGGATGCTGTCTATGGTTCTTTTGGATTCTTGTTTCATGTCTTCTTTATAATCATAGACCAAGTATGTGTAGAGCAAAGAGAAGAATTCAATAACTCTTGATGGATGATTCTTTGCTCAAATAAAATATCTAAAATGTTTAAAAATATTGTTCCTCCCTTCTTTCCTCTTTCTCTCCCTCCCTCCCTTCCTCTTTGTCCCACATATTCAATCATTCATTCAGTAAATATTTATTGAACACTGACACTGCACCATTATCTCTTCATTTGCTGGAATTCCGGGAGCTGGTGAAATATTCCAGTAGATAGCCATAATAACCACAACTAACATTTTATAGCTTACAAAATCCCTTTAATCAGTCTTTTACTTAATTCCCATAAAACCTTTACATGGACTTTATTAATTTCACCTGGAAATTTTTTAAAACTGTGAAAATTAAGTCCAGGGCCACTGGATAGTTCGTAGTAAAGCCATGGGTTGAATGCAGGGAATCTGACTCCATAGCCAGGGCTCTGTTCTCTATTCCACATTGTCTCTCCAAAGATGGAGCATGAGTCATAATCAAAGCAATGTGGCCAACAGTTTTCTAGAGAAGGTCACATAGACTGTAGCTTATCAAGAAATGCACATAGTGTCTTCTCCATTAGACTTTTGTTGAAAGCAGGACTGGCTATTGTTCCGATGTGTAGAGCAGTGCAGTCATTTCAGGAGGAAGGCTTTGGTTTCCACCACCCTTGTCTGTAGATACTCGTTTTCCTTTCCTTCCTTGAACCCTACGTACCTGATGACATTGTTTTCCATCCTACAACAGGCCTAGATTGTCACCATTTGCTTAGATTTCCCTCATCAGTTTCATTTTTGAATAACATCATGACTCACCATGCTACAGTGGTTAGTGTAAATCAGTTATTATTGAATTTTCCTTTCTAGACATGCTATTACTCTAAAACAACTAATCCTGGGAAAGGACAGTAGAGTGGTCCTGGCTTTCTATTGTCCCCACTAGTCAGCACGATTGACAATGCTGTGCAGAGGTTGGGACAGTCTACACCATCTTCTTTTGTAAGAAGAGGTATTGTTGGTACTAGTTAGTTCTGTAATAGCAGGATTGGAAAATTAATATCTTATAATTCTTTCCCCCTTTCTTTCTTCATTATTCTAATGACAGCTATGTTAAAAATCTTCCTTGGATTTCCTTTAAAAATCAAAAAGGACATTCATTGAGAAAAGTGAGCCATAGTTGTTGAGACCGTATGTATAAACTGGTGTAACTCTATGAATTCTCATTAAAATTCAAGATCAGCTCTTTCATCATTTGAGTATATATAACTTAGTCTTGTGTTTTAACGATATTTTAGCCAGCTCTCAACCCCAACCACACATAAGAATCACTCAAGTACATTTAAAAAAAAAATACCAATGCCCAGTTGGTCTTCCTGGAGACTCAGATGTTACTGGTCTGGAGAGGGCTTAGTCATTAATGTGTTTTGAAATCCCTGCAGGTAGCTCTGCAGGGAGCCAACCTGGGAGACTGCTGTGGATGCAGAGCGCAGGGGACAGCCGGACTTCTGCTGTTGATGGCCTATTCTCTGCTATGAGCACCAGTATCCCACCAAGCCCCTTCATGGACCTGGAAATTTCTGTTAAATTTAAATATATCTCCAGTGTTTCTCAAAGTAGAGATCAGAGGCACACTCTTTCAGCATCAACTCCATTGTTACTGAACGAGAATATCTGATATTAGAGTCTGAAACTTAAATAAATCTCCTCAGTGATTCTAATATACAGTAAAATATGAGAACCACTAATCTATACCGTATCCCTACAGGCAGAGGGACCCTTTGTATTTATTTATTTTTTTTATCCTCACCCAAAGACATTTTTCCATTTTTTGTTCAGATAGAGTGGGAGGGAGAGAGAGGAAGAGAGAGAGGGAGAGAAACATCGATGTGAAAGGGACACATTGAGTGGCTGCCTCCCACATGACCCAACCAGGGCCGGGGACAAACTGCAACTGAGGTAGGTGCCCTT
Organism: Tadarida brasiliensis; assembly: GCA_030848825.1. Taxonomy (NCBI): domain Eukaryota; kingdom Metazoa; phylum Chordata; class Mammalia; order Chiroptera; family Molossidae; genus Tadarida; species Tadarida brasiliensis. The sequence goes on along the minus strand of CM061257.1, from coordinate 231,159,035 downwards.
AGCGGGAACCGAACCCAGGTCTCTCTGGACCACAGGCCGACACTCTAACCGCTGAGCCAAACCAGCCAGGGCACCCTTTGTATTTTTAATGTCTCATTTCCTTTATAATCGAATGCTGCCCCTATTCTTTTTATAAATGCCATTGAGCTATGGAAGTGATCAGACTAGTTGTCTTATAAAATCTTCCATCTTTTGAATCTAATTGTTTTTTGAGTGTGTGATGTCATTTACATTGCTTCCCTGAATGTCCTATACACTAGGAGTTAGGACTCTGGGCTTACTTGGTTTCAGGCTAAACACTTTGGGCAAGAACATCTCAGAGGTAGTGTTTATGCATCGTATTTCATTTTATCAGTAGGCACATCACATCTGGCTTTCCCACTCTTAGCTGTGCTGCTTGTGACCCTGGGTTAAGGTGGTGGCAGCCAGATTCATGCATTTCAAAACTGAGTTTGCTCCTTTATGATCAGGAAGTAGTGATGACACTTTACCACAGCACATATGCCCAGCTCCCCATCAGCCTCCACCTCGGGGGTTTGCATCCGTAGATCAGTTATTTCACTAAGGGTTATATAATGGTGAACTTTTATTATTTCTCCCAAAATAGTTCCTATTTCACTTTTCTCTCTCTCATCACTGATTGACATGTAATATATTTTACTTGTTTGTTTCCTTCTTTGCAACTTCAAAGAGAAGTAGGATTTTTTTCAGTAAATATTTGGTGAATAAATGATTGAGGTAAGTAGTAATGTCCAAAGGGCTGAATAACATGACCAATATCACTCAGCAAGTTAGTAATGAGAAAGAAAAACACAGTCTTGACCGCTGTCAGTTGGAAACCTGCCTACACCAACATTCTCTGGTGGAATATTTAAAAATTTCTCAGAATACAACATCAGACAAGGTCACTCTGAGACCATGATGGTGTGGGACAAAAATGAGGACCCACCATAATCTCATCTAAATACAAACAAAACATGAACACGATGCAAAGTACAGAAATATCCAAACATTTCCTTCCCCAGCTAATAGTTGTAGCTGCTACTTCTTACACTGGAAGCTTTAGTTATGCTCTCTTCCTCCTGCTTCCTAGATACAAGTGATCAAGGCACCTGTATGCACTTCCTATCGCCATGGGAACCAATCCCCACTAACTGGGTAGTTTAAAACAGTAGAAATGTATTCTTTCACAGTTCTCAAGGCCAGTGTCTGAAATCAAGGTGTTGGCAGGCCATATTCTTTCTGAAGGCATCCTTTCTTGCCTCTTCCAGATTCTGGTGGTTGCTGGCATTCCTTGTCTTAGGGGAGCAACACTCCAATCTCTACCTCTATATTCACTTTGCCTTCCCCTCTTAGGTATTAGTCTAATCTCCCTCTGCCTCATTCTTGCATGGTTGCATGAAGGCCCCACATGGATAATTCAGGATAATCTCATATTAAAACCCTTAACTTGATGACACCTGCAAAGATCCTTTTATTAATATCAGGTAACGTTCACAGATTCCCGGGATTAGTGCCTAGGGCAAAGCACTTCTTCTTTGAACCTCCTCACTCCCACTCCTAATTGCCTTCCCCAAGCCAAAATTCTACTATTTTTGTGGTTGTTGTTAATCCTCACCCAAGGATATTTTCCCATTGATTTTCAGAGAGAGTGGAAGGGATGGGGGTGGGGGTGGGGGGGACACAGAGAGAAATGTTGATGTGATTGGTTGCCTCCTGCACAACCCCAGTTGAACCTGCAACCCAGGTGTATGCCCTTGACTGGAATCAAACCTGCAACCCTTTGGTCAGAAGGTCAATGCTCTAACTGCTGCACCAAACCAGCCAGGGTACAAAATTCTATTTTTAATGATATACCACCATAGTTTCCTTGGTGATATGGTCTTCTTTGTTACAACAAGCAGTAAAGCCTGCTGTGTGGCACAGGTGGGCTCCTGGTGGGCTCTGGGTAATGGGTCTAGCTCTCATCTGATACTAGACCTAAAGGTTTCAATTGCTTCAGATTTTCTTTTTCCTTAAAGCATCTTATGATCAGTAAGGGATCTAAGTCAGTGGTTTCTAAGGGGCATGGGGAGTTATTATATTAAAAAAAAATCTTTGCAATTTATGTGTAATTATAATACATTTGAGGGCATTTTATTCTTTTAAAGAATTACAAGGAATTGTCCTGGTTTTCTGTTATTAGATATGATTTAAGTGTCTCTACACCCTTGGATCAGAAGTATAAAATATTAAACTATTTTAAAAACTGATTCTGGAAGTTAAAACATCTTTTTAAATGCATTGCCTTGGATAAGGGGCAGAGGTCATCATTCTAAATGACATTTTGTTTGAAATTATACATTATTTCTGGTACCTGTATTTTTTTTCTTAAAACTTTTATCACCTGAAGTGACCTCTCAGTAAAGGCTTTTGCAAACTGGAAATCTCTGATGTGTATTCGAAATTCAATTATAGAAATATATTTTAGGCAAAGACACTGGTACAGGTGTTTAAAACACTTCACTGGTATCAAAGTGATGATAAAGACATTTGAAAGAACAGTTTTGACAAAAATGATGTTCAATCAACTATGCAGTATGTAGTATATGGAAGTTATAGAAGCAATAGATTTTGTCAGGGACTAGACAGAAAAGTACCCTTTTCTTAGTATTTACATATGAAGGATAAACAACCATAGAAGTATCATATCTACCCTTTTTGTTTGTCTTCAAGAACGAGGTGGTGGTTGTGGTGTTTCTTCTCTTCTTACCCTTGTCATATTATTTGTATAGTTATTTACTTTAAAAATAATTGAGGATAAATAACATTATGAATATATATGTGTATACACCTTAATCTATGCCTTAATGTCATTTGTGTTTGGAGAGCCCTAAACAAAACTCCACGCTATAAAGGTTGATTCAACTTTGAAACTATTGTTATCAAAATCTACACTAGCGGGTTTATATATCAGCATGGGATTTCTGAGAAATAATAAATGTGCATTTGTGGTTGGCTAGAAATATTGCTGGGCTCATTGCAGAGGTATGGGGTCGATGCAAAACCTGCCATCCCCTGAGCTCTGCAGTCGTCAGAGGCTTCCATTCAGACATCCCGTTAGAACTACCTGTGGAACTTTTAAAGCACAGTAATGGCTTGACTAAATCTGAGTCCTTGGGGAGGAGGACTGGGTACTGAGGTCAGAACACTGTGGGCTTGTCACCACATCTCTGCCTAAATCTGTGTGTTGTGTAAAGGCAAATCCTGGGTCATTTAAAACCAGAATCATTATACGTCATCATAGACAAGTTAACAGAATTGTGAGAAGCTATCAGCTGGTCTGACATTTAGGGGGTACTGACCGCCTTGACTGTTGAAGGTATGTCTTTGTTTAAATTGTGGGGCAAAAAGGATAGAAAAAGAGTACTACCGCAGTTTAAAATGTAGAAAGGGGAAAGAGATAAGATGAGAGTGTAGGTTCTTTCAAAAACTAGGTAATGAACAGCTGGAAGAACGATATTCTTTTAATCCCCAGCCAGTGAATCTGCTGCCCAGGAGTTTTAGCAAAGTCAACCATCCAAGAAAATGCTGCTATATAGAATACAGAAATTAGTCAGGAGCTTCCCCATGACACAAGGAAGTGAACCTACAAAGTGAGAAAGAAAACTCTTGCAAGTAGACTGGAGTTACAAACTATAGGGAAAAAATACACTCTGCTTTCCTCAAACTGATCTGTAAATCAATCAGAATCCCAGCAGACTATTCTTTTAGTAGAAATGAACAAACTGCTTCTCAATTTTATATGGAAATGCAAAGAACTTACATTAGCAAAATGAATTTCTTAAAAGGCCTACAAAAATGGAAGGGCTTATTCTACCTGATTTCAAAATGTATCTTAAGGTAACAATTTTAAAAACGTGGAAAATATTTGAGTAACACTTTATAAAAAGAGATCTAAGAATTCCTAACCAAGAAAGAAAAAGATATTTGACTTTGTTAATCATCAAGGATACATAAATTAAATACAAATAAGTATGGCCAAAATTAAAAAGACTAATAATAGGAAGTGCTGGCAGAGATGTGGAGCAATTGGAACATCACTGTTGGTGGGAATATAAAATAATACAGCCTCTTTGGAAAACAGTTTGAAGGTTCCTTAGAAGGTTAAATATACACCTAGCACATAACTCAACAATTCCATTCCTAAGTATTTACATAAGAGAAATGAAAACTTATATTTACACAAGTACATGAACGTGAATTTTCTAGTATATAAACTCCCCAACATATAGAAATCAGCTACGTGTCCAACAACACATGACAAGATACACAAATTGGCTATATCCATACAATGGAATGTTGACTGTCAATAAAGTGAAAAATGTACTACTGATACAAGGAACAGCATGGATGCATGTGAGAAACATTATGTCGAGCAAAATTATACAGAGATAAAATAGATTAGACTGCTTGCTGCCATTTGTATGAAATCCTAGATTAGACAAAACTCATCTCTATTGACAGCAATCAGAGTGATAATGTATGAGTTCACTACAAAAAGGGAAACAAGGTGACTTGGCAGTTGATGAAAATATTCTGTTTTGATTGTGGTAGTGCTTAATTGTCACACTTCACCAAACTGTGTACCCTGAGATGGGTGCATTTTACTCAGTGTAAATCATACCCAAATAAATTTGACTGGAAGAAGAGGATGAGGACAATCTCTCTGTATAATATGAAAAGATCTTCAGAATATAATAAAAAAAAAAATCCAAGTTGCCAAACAGCATGGAGGAATATGTGGATTTTGCATAGGTGTGTTTATGTACTTATTTACGAGTGTGTGTGTGTATGAATGTGTGTGAATATATTTACAAAGGTAACACAAAAACTCTGGTTTACAGAAGGTAGTGACAACCAGGAAGGAGGTTAAAGTGGGAGCATCATACTTTTTAATGAGTGAAAAGCCCTAAGTAAGAAGATGACTAGGCTGACGGTACAATGTGTTTCATATAACTGCAAAATGAGTAAAACTCAAATTGAAGAAAACATCTTCTACTAAATATTGAATGCAAAGTAAAAAAGCAATCTAATTGTGAATAGAATATCAAAAATTGGTATTAAGTGTCTTCTAGCATCTTGCTGTTTTAGCAGCTGGAGTTTGTTTTTAATTCTCATGTCTGTTAAATCAAAGAAGGTAAATTCGATACATATTTATTGTAGCGTCCTTCAACAATTAACTGATTTTCTGGGATTGAGATACTGAAAAAGCAACACCTAGCTTTATCTGAACTCTGTATATACATTTCCATGAAGGTTACTTTGGCTTTTAAAGTGTTTATTTCTCTCCAAAATAATGACATTAATGGGAAACTGGTCACACAACTATCTCATCTCAAAAAAAAACCTGGTATAAGATCCTTGATTATGTTTTGTACATGATAACAGATCATGAAAAATGTAGACAGTTCTTTTCATTTCCCTCAACATTTATCAACCCAGAGCTTCATCTTTTTATTTCCAAAGAAGCATAGTTTTCCACTGAGTGATAGAATTCTCTGTGCAGGTTTTCTAGGGACTTTCACAGTAACTGTATGTCCCATTAGAATATGTTCATTTAGATATTTTTAAAGAATTGTCTTTGTTCTAACAGTAGATATGACAGAGAGAGAATTTTGTAAATAACTTCATAGAAAGATCATATACACCTAGTGAGATCTATTGTAAGGAAAAGAAAGCTGAAAAGAAACCTTAAAATATTTTTGGTAATCTAAATGTTATAATAATGATTGTATTGTTACTTTGGAAATATTTACATATCATGATGCAAATGAAGAACTTAAATATTCGTTATAAAAAGAAATAGATGTGCATTTAAAGTTCGTAATTGAAGGATCCTTATCTTGTTCAGCTGTGCTTCTATTTATATTTTCTGTTGTTTCCTTTGGTTTTTGGTTACATTGATCTTCTTGTATGTATAGCTATTTTTGATTGACTGCAAGACATTTTATATAAAAATTGTAGATGTAGTTTGAAGTTTGATATATATGTATATGTGTATACTTATATATACACACATATTTACATTTTACAAGATTTATTCTTCATTTTCAGGTTTTATTTATTTTTATTGTTGAAAGTATTACAGATACTCTCTTTTTTTCCCCATTGACCCCCTCCTCCCAGCATCCACCCCCCTCCTGCTTTCCCCAACCTAATGCCTGTGTGTACTGGTTGTGCATATATGCATATAAGCATATAAGTTCTTTGGTTTATCTCTCCCCCCTCACCCCATCCCTCTGAGCTTTGTCAATCTGTTCCCTACTTCCATGACTCTGGATCTCTTTTGGTTGACATCTTATTTTGTTCATTATGTTCCATAAATAAGTGAGATCATGTGGTACTTGTCTTTCTCTGACTGGCTTATTTTGCTTAGCATAATATTCTCCAGGTCCTTCCAGTCATCTCAAAGGGTAAGAGATGTTTCTTTCTTACAGCTGCATAGTGTTCCACTGTGTAAATGTACCACAGCTTTTTATCCACTTATCCACTGATGGGCACTTGGGCTGCTTCCAGACCTTAGCAATTGTAAATAGTGCTGCTATGAACATAGGGGTGCATGTATTCTTTCTGATTGGTGTCTCAGGCTTCTTAGGATATTTTCCAAGAAGTGGGATCACTGGGTCAAATGGCAGTTCAATTTTTAATTTTTTGAGGAAACGTCATACTGTTTTCCATAGTAGCTGCACCAGTCTGCATTTCCACCATCAGTGTGCTAGAGTCCCCTTTTCTCCACATCCTTGCCAACACTTGTTGTTTGAGTATTTGTTGATGGTCACCATTCTGGCAGGTGTGAAGTGATATCTCATAGTTGTTTTAATTTGCATCTCACTGATAATTAGAGATGCTGAACATTGTTTCATATGTCTCCTGGCCATTTTTATGTCCTGTTTGGAGAAGTGTCTATTCAGATCCTCTGCCCATTTTTTAATTGGATTGTTTGTTTTCCTTTTGTTGAGTTTTGAGTACTCTATATATTTTGGATATTAACCCCTTATCCAATGTATCATTGACAAATATGTTCTCCCATACAGTGGGTTTCCTTTTCATTTTGATGCTGGTTTCTTTTGTCGTGCAGAAGCTTTTTAGTTTGATGTAGTCCCATTTATTAATTTTTTCCTTTGTCTCTCTTGCCCTAGGTGATGTATCAGTGAAAATTCCACTTTGTATAATGTCTGATATTTTTCTGCCTACATTTTCTTCTAGGATTTTTATGGTTTCACAGGTTACATTTGAGTCTTTTACCCATTTTGAGTTTCTTCTTGTGTATGGTGTAAGTTGCTGGTCTACTTTCATTTTTTTGCATGTACCTGTCCATTTTTCCCAGCACCATTTATTGAAGAGACTGTCTTTTCTCCATTGTATTCTCTTGCCTCCTTTGTCGAATATTAATTGCACATACTGTCTTGGGTTGATATCTGGGTTTTTTGTTCTGTTCCATTGATTTATATAACCTGTTCTTGTGCTAGTACCTGGCTGTTTTTGAATACTATGACTTTGTAGTATAACTTGATATCTGGTATTGTGATCCCTCCCACTTTGTTCTGTTTTTCAAGATAGCTGTGGTTATTTGGGGTCTTTTATGGTTCCATATAAACTTTTGGAGCATTTGTTCTAGATCTGTCAAATATGTTGTTGATATTTTAATAGGATTGCATTGAATTTGTAGATTGCTTTGGGTTGTATGGACATTTTAATGATGTTGATTTTTCCAATCCAAGAACATATTATATGTTTTCACGTTTTTATATCTTCCTCTATTTTTTTTTAATTGTCCTGTAATTTTCTGAGAACACGTCTTTTATCTCCTTGGTTAAGTTTATTCCTAAGTATTTTATTTTATTTTGTTGTTGTTGTTGCAATGGTAAATGGAATTGATTTTTAGTTTCCCTTTCTGAGTGTTCATTATTGGTGTATAAGAATGACATCAATTTCTGGATGTTAATTTTGTAACTTGCTACTTTGCCAAATTCATTTATTAAATCTAGTAGATTTTTGATGGAGTCTTTAGGGTTTTCTATGTACAATATTATGTCATCTTCAAATAATGACAGTTTCACTTCCTCCATTCCAATTTAGATTCCATTATTTCCAGGTTTTCTAATTGTTCTCAGTGGATGAGTTGGTCAAATTTACATAATCTCCTATACCCAGAAGAAGAGTTCCAATTTGTTATGTTTTCACCCAGACACGGAAAAAGAATTTAAGAGCAGCCCTGGCCGGTTTGGCTCAGCAGTTAGAGCGTCGGCCTGCGGTCCAGAGAGACCCGGGTTCGGTTCCTGCTAAGGGCGCGTACCTTGGTTGCAGTTTGTCCCCGGCCCCTGGTTGAGTCGTGCGGGAGGCAGCCACTCGATGTGTCCCTTTCACATCGATGTTTCTCTCTCTCTCTCTCTTCCTCTCTCTCCCTCCCACTCTATCTGAACAGAAATGGAAAAATGTCCTCGGGTGAGGATAAAAAAAAAAAAAAGAATTTAAGAGCATTCTCTTCTACTTGGCAAAAAATGCAATATAGTTTTGACTGGATGCTCTGAGTTACATCAACAGTCCAATTGTGTTAATAAGATGTAAGGCTCATAGTACTCTTTCAGGACATTTATGTAGCCCTTTATATTGATGTCATTCTGTTTACAATGAAAAGAAATAAAAAGATGTGGTTGCCAGCCTCTAAAATGGTCCACGATGCTCTCCCTATATCCAGCCTCTTGTCTGGTCCCTTTCATATTGAATCAGTTCTCACTCATGTGACCAATGCAACACACAATAAGAGAAAAGTTGCATGACTTCCAAGCATAGGTCATAAAGACATTACAAGTTCTTCCTGATCTTTGGAATTGCCTACCCTGAAGGAAGCCAGCTGCCTTGTGATGAGCACACTCGAGGAGCTCTAAGGAGAGGCACAAATGATGTAGAACTGACTTGCCAACATCAAGGTTTCAATCATGTAAGTGAGCACATTGGAAGTGAATCCTCCAGGCCTAGTCAATTATTCAAAGGAGTGCAGACAACAAATGACTGCATCCTTTGGGCAACAGCAAGTCAGAACGGCCCAATTAAGCCATTCCTAAAGTCCTGATGCAAAGAGATGGTGAGAGACAATATATGAATATTGTTCTTTTTAGACAGTAAGTTTTGATGTGAGAAGTTGGAGGAGGGGGAGCAGAGAAGGAAGAGGAGAAGAAGGAGGAGAAAAAAATGAGTATAGTGGTTTGCAAGATTATTTAGCTATGGGGAAGAAACACATTCCCCCTTTAAAGACATCACTTGCACCAATTTACAAGGTAAATCACCTCTCCAAATAAAGTAAATATTTTATTTAGGGAATGGAATTAGTTCAACTGAAGAAGAGTAACAATACAATAGACTGTTCTTTGGGTACCAATTTCAGCCGAACTTGAATTCAGTTTAGAAGTATTAGTCATTAGGCACTTTGCATTTAGGTGCATAGGTGGTCTCTACATGATCAAGTATGACAGCCAATGGCACCCACTGAAATTTGGATAAACAAAATTCCAGGTAAAACAAGCCATTTAAATACTGCTACCCAAATAACTGTTTCCAAAATAATTGGACTTCACTGAAACCAAGATCTTATAGAACATGTACATATGGCTACATGAACAGGGTTCATGTAATACGTGATTTTTCAAACTCTGAACTAAGAAGTGGTTCAAAGTTTTCTCTGATCAACTGAAATAGACTTGTAACTTCAACAGGAAGCCATACTGGCCAATTTTTGATATTATATGAAGGGACAGCCAATAAAATGCTGAGCCAGATGCTATTTAAGCAGTATATTTTACACCAGAAAATGAACGCTTTAAATGAAAGCTTGTTGTTAATTCAACCATCCCTGAGATAATTTATAAGACAATACAAAATCTCTGGCTCCCAGGAGCCAGTGTTCTCACAACAGTAAGGAAGTTAATTAGAAGGTCTCTGGCTTTACCCTAATACAGGAAAGTCTCAAGTAAGGAAAAAACTAGGCCAATCAGTATGATATCCTGAATTCTAGGCACTCAAAATCTCAGTATCAAGCAGAGATAGTAAATTTCACAGAAGTTCATTGTTTTCCAGATTTTAGATGATACCTAATGGTCTATATGGTCAAGTAATTGGAAAAAGTTCCTAAGTAATAGAAAAGCAGTTTGGAAAAAGGAACTAAAGAAGGCACCCAGTAATTTGTCTATACCAATTTGAGCATGTGATCTATCAAAAAATAGAAAGAAGGACTTTCAAAACAGGGTACACTTTATGAGGCATAAAACAATAGCGTGGGATAATTAGGGATAATGTCATCATCAGACCCATTCAGACATGTGAGGATAAGTATATATTTGTTTTTTCAGGCATTGTTCTTTCAAGTGAGTGGAGGTCAGGAAAGGGAATCCCACTTGTGTACTTGAAATTCTTCAAATGCAGTAGTGATGAGTCCAGTGTGATAATTGAGTCAGATTTTTGGATGAATCTGAAAGCCAGGTTCCCCTAGGCCTGATTCCTGGGAAGCAGTAGTGGGTAGATTTCACAGGATATTTGTTAAAAGCAACAAAATCTGTGTTTTCTCACTGTCCCTGGCTCCTAATAAAGGAGGGGAGCTGCATTTGTATCTTAGCTGTGATCAAAATACAACCAAAAGACTTGGGAAAACAGTGTGAAGATATAATCCTCTGACATGGGAACTCATTGCAGGAAAAACTATGCTGGAATAGGAAAGTGACAGGAGTAGTCAATGGGTTTTTTACATCCCACATGACATAGCCCTGATGTTGGAAAGGTAAAATGGCCTATTAAAAGAGAGTTAAGAAAACATCTGGGTCCTGAAATTAGGAGGAAACAGGCAATATGCTTTAATTCTATATTAGGCATTTAAATGAGAGACCATCAAGGACGTACTATATGTTGCCACAAATAATTATGCCCATAGCAGTTGTCCAAAGAACACTAACCAGATATCTATTGAATAAAAAAATTCACTAATGGACAAAAGATCTATGAAGTTTCCAAGAAAAATGATTTTTGTCTCTAGCCAAAATATATCCCAATGGAAATTTTCCCAGCCAAAGATTAGGTATTTTAAAGGATTAGTCCTCTAACAATAAAATGAACTGGCTCAGGAAAGCATGAGGATTATTTAAGGCAAATTAAATGCTGTCCATTGAACAAGACAACCATGGACTCTAACTGCTCGAATGCTCTGTGCAAACTCACACACACAAAAAGTTTAGCCAAGGAAATGGAAGCAATTATGGAGGCAGAAGCAGGAATAATATAGTGAAGATTAACAAGACAAGGATAAATGTATGTTAAGACAGAATGAATGAGATGGACAAAATGGAAATGGTCTTTCCAGAATAATTTAGATGCTGACTTTGATAATGGTTGTGATATAAATTGCACTTACTGACAAACTTTGTGCCCATTGGGAAATTTTCCTTCATTTTTGTTGAATGAGTCTAAGCAACAACAACAACAAAGAAGTTACTATTTTGGCTCTATTTCTGTGTGTGTGGGTACTCAGGCTGGGTACTTGCTTTTACTGTGGCATATATATATATATATATATATATATATATATATACACACACACACATACACACACATACACACACACACACCAAGGCACCAAGGATATTTTTCCATTTATCACAAGATAGAGTAGGAGGGAGAGAGAGAGAAACATCGACATGAGAGAGACACATCAACTGGTTGCCTCCCACACAACTCCCACATGACTCCGACCAGGGCTGGGGACGAACTGCAACTGAGCTCCAGAATCGAACCTGAGACTCATTGGTCCATGGGCCATCGCTCCAACTGCTGAGGCAAACTGGCCAGGGCTTACTGTGGCTTTTAAAGTTGCATTTATAAACATCTTCCATGTGCTGTAGTGACTCAGATCCACCTGAGTGACATCAGTGTCCTAATTCCTTTTATCTTCACCACAAACACACAGCATATGTTTGTATAGCAAAACAACAACTAGTTTTATTGTAAGTTCACTGTTGACAAAATCCTATATGTTAGAGTAAGGACAAAGACCATGTGTTATGAAGAGTTGTCAAAAACACCCCACAATTAGTTCCTTACAAAAAACAGTTCTCATCCCACGAACCAATGTAATCATTTGTGGTTTTTCAGTCAGGGAACAAAATATTATTTGCCTCTGATATTGACTTGGGAGCCAAATTTCATATATTTTGGAATCGAAAGGTGTATTCTATTTGGAATGCTAGCCCTGCTTCAAGTCATCAAACAAACAAGAGATAGCTTTTGTATTAGAAATGGAATAACGAAGATTATTAACCAATCAAAAGTATAAATGAACCATGGTTTAAGAGAAATGCTAAAGAAGATTCAGCAACTCTGAGTACAGTTTTAGAAACTGCCTTTATTTTGTAAATGGATCACCAAATGGAAACCACCCTGTTGGCAGCAAGTGAATGCAGAACCAGCTATGTTAAATTCCATCCTAGTTTGATAGAAACATTGAAATAGATACTCGTGTGATGTATTCAATCATTTTTATTCATCTAACAAATATTACTGCATGCTGAAATGTGTACCAGATGATTTTCCAGGCACTGGGGAAAAGCAGGGAGTAGAAGACATGGGGTTATACTCTGGTAATAGGAGACAATGCACATAGATATTGTCCCATGACATACATGGTGCTTACATGTGAACTGTTAGAAAGTGACAGGTTAGGTTAGGGATATACATTTGAGATAAAGTGGTCCAAATATCCTCCTTGAGGAAACAATGGAACAAGGATATGAAAAAGGCAAAGTGTTTTTTTTTTTTTTTTTAATATCAGAATTAGATGGAGAAATGCTTCTTTTAAATACATCCAATTGGTAAATGGATCATAGGAATTTGATATGAACATATATAATGGGAATAAATGGAAAACTGCTCTAGGGATTGTGTTGAAGATGATGCCTGTGATAGCAGTCTGGCTAACTGGCAATTGGCAGTCTAGGATCACTGCAAGGTCATTGTCCCCCACTCCCTACTTTGATAATGCCACTGGCAGTGAGAAAAAATTAAGACAAGCGCAAAACACTACCATTTTGTGTCACTCAACATAGATATGAAAGTCATTCTGAAATGCAGAAGGAAGTATGCCATAGGCATAGCCACTTATTTACCAGACAAAAATTTTATGGGGCAATTTCAAGTATATACAACCTTCAGGACTGACCAAATATAAGGGCCACATTCTGCGTTAAAACACCTATGTGGACAGGACTGCTATAGCTCAGATTCACAGAGTTATAGCATTTTAATGCAGGACTGAGGTATTGAGTCTTTCATTTTATTTACAGGTCTCTGAGTCTCCTAACAATCAAAGACTTAGTCAGATATCTAACCCACATTTTCTAGGTGTTGTTTAATGGCACCGTGGCAGGGGCACAGTACAGTGGGCCTGTGATGGGCTTGGGACTCCCTGGAAATTCCAGTCCTCTCTGAAGCTCCCTCCTTCTTATCCACAGCACCAGTAATAGAGATTCACTAACTTCTAGAGTGTCTGTACTAATTTTCTTACACATGAATCCTGCCTGTTGTACCACAGTCTATTTTAAGCGTTGTATTGTTTTAGAGAAAGTACACAATATTATTCAGGTTTTCAATACAACACCAAGAAAAAGGCTAAAAGCTCATAGTAACAAACAGAGTAATTGTCAATTTTAGGGCAATTTTATAAGAGACCATCTTGAGGTTTTATGGGAATGAGTTCTTGGCAGGTATGCTATATCTGTGGTGTTCATTCTTTAATGAATATTGGTTGTCTAAATGATTTTTGAGGCCATAGAGAAGACCATGAGTTGGCCAGTCCAGATGTACAGGGATGGTACTAAGGGTGATCGGGCTAGTTGGAACTAAATATGAAAATTAAAATGTTATAAACTTGTGGGAGTCAAGCCAGTATCCAATAAATGATATAATTAAAATGTTTAAGACATGGCTTGGGAATACCATGGCAGAAACATAGCATTAGATGAGCTGAATACGTTCTTACAATGTGCAGCGTGGGATTTTGCAAGAAAAGTGACTGGGGAGTACAGATATTAAGAGGAATTTCAATAACAACATTAAACATATAAATGATAAAACATAATTATTTTTCCCAGAGACTTATCACAAAACCTACCCAGTACATATTTTAAAGAAGACACAGTTGATTGGAGATGTGTTTGACTTCAGCAAACTCTGAGTACTGAAAACTAAGTTTAGAGGTAATACAAGGAAATAAACATTTTTCCTACCCTTCTGATATGTTTCACGATAACTGAATAGCTGTATGTCAAGAGGGAAAGCTCTACTTTATAGCAGTCCAGATAGAAATATAGGATGGACAATAGAATTAGAATTCAAAAATGTACTTTGCAATCACTGACGTATAATGCTAAAATCATTGGCAAATGGACAATTATGTGATACCAAAATAAAATCCACCAATCACACTCTAGATCAGCAGTTCTCATCCTGTGGGTAGCGACCCCTTTGGGGGTCGAACGACCCTTTCACAGAGGTCGCCTAAGACATAACAGTAGCAAAATTACAGTTATGAAGTAGCAATGAAAATAATTTTATGGTTGGGGGTCACCACACCATGAGGAACTGTATTAAAGGGTCGCGGCATTAGGAAGGTTGAGAATCACTGCTCTAGATGAAGGGGAGAAGCATAATCTTAACTTGGAGGACTCCAGCTGCCATTACCTTTGCCCAGTGATCAACTGTACCTTTGGTAATAGGGGGATGATTATATATTTATTCTTAGTGTCATACAACATAAAGTACAAAATATCACCTCACGTGTTTCTAGTAAAGATATTCATCATTCTTCTAAGCAAAGTTCTATATTTAACTTTCGTTTTTCAGGAATGACTGAGGACACAGAAACAAGCTCCTAATAGCCCCACCCCCTGGTGTTCATATCTTGTTTCATCACTTCCCTTGGCACATGAGCTGGACTTAGTGATTCACTTTTAATGACTAGAATTCAACAAAGGTGATGGGCTCTCACCTTGCTTGCCCTCTCACTCTCTTACTCTGATGGAAGCGACTGCCATGTGGTAAGTTGCCCTGCAAAGATGCCTACACAAAAAAGAACAGCCACCTAGCCGCCTAGGACCTGAGACATCTCTGCCCAACCACCCAAGAGGAAAGGCTTCCTGCCCACAATCGTGTGAGTGAACTTGGAGGAGGATCCTCCCCCAGTCAAACCTTGAGCTGACTGCAGCCCCAGCTGATACCTCGTTTGGATTCTGGAGTGAAACTGAGTCCAACGCTCCCAGCTAAGCTGTGCCCAGATTCCCATTACAAAGAAACTGTTTGTAATAAATGTTTGTTGTTTTAAGATGCTAAGTTTGGGGATAATTTGTTACACAGCAATAGTTAACCATCACATACGCCAAATAACACCATGGGGAAGCATTTAGGTAAATTTGGAAGGTGAGAGGGACATTCTATAAAATAAATACCATGCATTCTTCACTAAGACAGGGTATCATCACTCATGGCAATAGGGGACATTGGAAGAAATCTGAGATGCACCATAGAGTTTTGATTTGTCTCTGGATTCACACAGAACAGAGATAAAAGACGTTTTTGGGACAGTTAGAAAAATTTGAATATGGATTGGGTGTTGAAATATATTGAGGAATTTTGACGTTAGTTAGGATCCTGTTACTTTGCTTCCATAAAAAGATATTTTCTTATCTGAAGTATGTATAAATATTTAAAGATAGAATGCTGTGTTTTCTGTATAGTACTTTGTACTTCAATATAAGGAGTGGAATATATGTGGATGTGTTTCAGTTAACTTCATCTCCTCCTTGGAGATAGTAGCATTTTAAGTACCCTTATCACGAATCTTCATGTGTGTGGAGCCACACATATTGTATCAACTGAAGAGGCTTATATTTAGCTAAGGGATTCTTTAAAATAATTTTATTCATGAAGTATAAGTGATGTAAAAACATGGCTTTGGCCCTCGCCCGTTTGGCTCAGCAGTAGAGCGTTAGCCCGTGGACGGATGAGACCCGGGTTTGATTCCAGCCAAGGGCACATACCTCGGTTGCGGTTTGTCCCCGGCCCTGGTCAGGGTCGTGTAGGAGGCAACCAGTCATAGTGTCCCTCTCATGTTGATGTTTCTCTCTCTCTCCCTCTCTCTCTACCTGAAGATAAATAGAAAAATATCCTTGGGTGAGGATAAAAAAACAAAAACAAAAAACAAAACATGGCTTTGACTGGGACATTACAGGTCGCTCACTGTCCTTGCCTGAAAATAACGTGTACGCATGTATTCAGGCAGCCCAGCTGCTGCACACCTTTGAGCAGTACCTGTGGTCCAATGGCCTTCTGGGTAGCCTGATCCAGCAATAAAGTGACTGTTTCTCTAGCGGAAACATCAGAACATCTGTCTTGGAGTGAAATTTTCATTCCAGGTGTTTCCTTGTCAGATGTTTGAAGACAGAGATGAGAATTTCCTAAGCTGATAAGAAAACATCTCTTTACAGTTTGGCAGCTTGTTTGCTAATAAATGTTCTTTGGCAGAATTTGGTTGAAAAGTTGCCTATATTGAAGTAAAGCACAGAAGCTTTCAGCCAGTGCATGATTCATGTGACATGTTTTTTCCCCTCCTCTTCAATCATGGAAGCATGTGACAAAGGGGTGTCTCTGTCTTTTTGGGTGGCTCACTGAGCACAAGGAGCAGAGATCCCTTGCAACGTACAATGGACCTGTGACATGAACGAGAGATAAACTGTTGCTTTAGTCCACTGAGATTTTGATTTCATCGCATAGACTAATTTTCCTGGCTGATTTCACACATTTTAATAAAGAGACCTGATGGCTGGACAGTGGCCGAGGTCACCTTGCAAAACCAGCTACAGTGAATAGATAGACGATGAAACTCGGAAATGCATAAACTAAGAACGCACGAGCCAACTGGAAGCATAGAAGACAGAAGGAGTTACCAATAACAACTGCTGTCAGAGAAATCATCTCATTCCAATGTTTAAGACACCGGCTTTCTCTGCAGTTGAGTTGCTTCCACTTAAGAAAATTTGGAGAAATAAAAGCAATGAACACAAACTTCCATCACCATCTCCATCCGCCTCCAGTGTCTGGGCACACACCCTGCGTCCCTTTTGCCGTTAGACTTAACTGGCAGTGAACTTACCTAAGACAAGCCTATATTCGTGCATTACATCCCATCCCTTCCAGCTCCCTCAAGAACACGTCCCCTGCCTTGGTCCTGTCATCAGTTTCTCCCTTTCTACCACTTTATTTTCATCAGCATTTAACATGGTTCTCACATGCTTCCTGATGCTGCTGTTAACAGCCAGCTCCATGGGTGTGCTTCCTGCCACCTAAATGTGCAAGGTGTTGCCTTGCTGCCATGAGTCACATGTCAGCCTTCTCTATGACATGTTGACTAATACTCCTAACCCCGAGAACACAAGTATGCTTTGTCTCACAAACCACTCATCCATGACGAACATGTCCCAGGGTCACGACTATGAAGCTTTCTCTGATTCCCCGCAAGTAGCGTGAATAACTTTCTCTTTTGTTTTCCTCACAGTCTCCTCTTTTTTATTCACTCATTCACCATAAAGTACCTACTATGTGTCAATTATTGAGCAAGATGTTAACGACATGGGGACCTTTTTGGGGAGCTAGACATGTGCACTAACAACATAAAACAATTTTCCTAACTATGGTTGGATCCAATTCTAAATGTAATCTTTTTTGGGGTAAATATGAGGAGTAATATTTGAGCACTTTTAATATGTATGTTAATTATCTACTTATTTATCCACCTTTCCTTCTAGGCGGTAAGCTAGTGTTGTACAAACGCCACACAGCACCTTGAGCTTTCTTTTGTCACTGGGGACTTACTGAATGCTGGTTAAGACGATGTTGGTCAGAGTCAAGCAGATGTGACTTCAAGTCCTGCTCTTCTGCTCATTATCTCTCTTTCAACCTCATTACGACTTGGCTTTCTTAGTTATGCAAGGGCTTTATAACAGTTATAAGGGTCACATCTGCATTGCGTATAAAATGTTTAACAAAGTGCCAAGCACACAGTAGGTCCCCCATAAACATTAGACACTGATCTTAGTATTGCTTTGTTGTTATTAGCATCTTTATTTTGCCAACATTAATGCAGTAACTGGCATGTAGCAAATTCTCAGTAAATGTGTGTGAATGAATAGATAGATTCATACATGCTTGGAATTACCTACCTCCCATATTTTCCCACCAGCAGGTTGTTTTAGGTTGCCCTATGAGACAAAATAATTAACAATTGAAAACATGACAAAATCATGTGTGTCATCTAGGACAGGAAGCAAAGCTTAGTTCTAACATTTTTCTTGAAAGAACAGCTAAGGGGCAATTTTTAGCAGTCCCACATGATTGTGTGTTGGCCATAAGAGAAATGAAATGTCGTTACTTTGTCCTATACAGCCTGGAAAACACTTTCTGGAAGTAATCGTTTTAGTTTGCAGCCATCCTGGAGTTTCTGTGCATGGCCTATTCATTGCTCTGTAAACTTCTGGTAAGAGAACTTGTTCCAGCCTTTGGACCTGGGCCCGTATTGTGAGTTTTATGAAGCCTACTAGATACTCTGGAATAAACCCAGTAGTTAACTGGCCTGTGATGCAGTGCCCCCTCGCTGTCTGTTGGAGGACAGCAGATCCCACCAATCCTTAGAAGACATGGAAACTCTTAAGCCCTGCCTAGCTGTCTTTTGTGAGCCCACACAGGAGATTCTGGCCATCTTCTACTTCTCTCTTCAGCTGGCCATAGAATGAGAGTGGGCCAATTCCACGATAACTTGAAACATTTTTTTTTCTTTACATTCCAAATGTATTACTAGCCTGCGGTAGAAAAAGATAGTTATCCATTAAAAATGCGTGCTCCCTTATGCAGGGTAGAGTTGTTGCCAGACAGACACTACATTTTCTAGCTTTCCGTTCAATCACGGTGGGGCCATATGATTGTTTCATGGCAGTGAAATGGAAGAGGCAGAGATGTGTGCCACTGCTGGGCTGAGAAGAGTAGGAAAGGGTCAGTTGATGAGTTGTAGACACAAGGATAATTTGAGAAGTTGTGTGTTTACAATGACAGTCTTCTTCAGCCTGCATCCCTGAACAAATCCACAACCACATGGAGAAAATACATCCCTTGTGTTGGTCTACTTAAAAACGTATGCTTTATGCTAAAGAAATAATAAATTGTTCTTAAACAATAGATTTTTTTATGAATGTCTAACTTTAAATATTTTTAAAAGACTATCTTGATAAACATAATGATCTAGTTTAAGAAAGTGAACAAAACCTCCTTTCATGAGTTGATAACACTTGAGAACTTGTGACATTTTAAATCAGGAACATAGGAAGTTTTTCAAAAAACTAAATGGAAATGGGTAGTGATATTTTTAGTCTATAAAAACTTTAATTTGTTCCTTAAGTTTATCCAATATATGGAGAATCTTATTTTAGAGTTTTTTGAGAACATTGAAAATTCTTGAGAAATAATATAAAGTTAAAAAAAGAAATGAGGCAAACAGAGAAAGTACCCTAGACAAAGCACATTGTTACTATTGCTCTTGAAGGGAAATGTGAAGGATTAAAATGAGAGCTGACTTACTGGGTCTCACCTCTGAAGTGCCCAACTCTAGGATAATAAGACATGGACTGGAACTACTTTAACTAGACTGTCTTTCTATATGCAAAGTCTCCATCATAAGCCAAATTTCTTCCTGGATTGCAGCTCATGAAGACACCCCTTTTCAGTGTAAGATTTTAAATACATCACAGATCCAAGTGACCCTCCAACTAGGCCTCTCTTAGCCTGTTATCACATATTAATAGTAGTTTAGAGATATGATTCATTACTTCCATTCTGAAATATCCACTGACATAAATTGCTCACCATTAGGTTACCAGAAAAACTGGTGAGGAACGAGTATGGACTGATAGTGACAAAGATCTAAGGTAGCCTAGATAAAGCCAAACCATGGATTTATGATTTCAAGTACCCAGAAGTTCAAGGTAAAAAGATAACAATGGGCCTACAGGTTTGCTCAAGGCAGTCTCCTTTGTCCTCATTGTTCTGGTAGGTGGGCTGGAAGGCCACCCTGAACAAAGCAGTCCCCAGAATCCTCAGGCTTAATGGTGTTTGACACCAGGACCCCAAATGAGAACCTCTTTATTGACTGTTCCAACAATAGCTTTAGGCATTAGCAGATTGGCTAGACTTGGTTCAAACATCCATCCATGGAGCCCCAAATCTCAGTGGGGGTCATAATCTAGGAGGTGATGTCATCCCTAGCTGACCTTCATGATTATTGATGAGGCAAGGTGACCCCAGAGGAATAGAAGTTGTGTTACCAGAACAGGGAATGGAAATAAATCAACTAAGATCTCCTAAGTGCTTACCGGAGTCAGGATCTGTGATAGACACTTTATGTGTATTATTCCACATGGTCCCCAACATCGCATGCATGACAGATATGACTGCTATTGTTATCCTTGTTTTCCAGTCTGGGAATCTGAAGCTAAGTGGGGTTAAGAAACTTGCCTGAGTTACTCACAAGTAGCATAATTGGAATTTTGACTTTATGTCTGCTTTGTTCTTGAGCCCAGACTTCAAAACACTGTTCTATAAAAAATAACTTAATCTTTTAGGTTCAAAAGTGTACCTGGAATTTCATTTTATTTCACTTTTTTTCTGTATGAAAAGTACTTAGAAGGACCTTTCATCTCTTTCCTGTTATTTGTTCCTTTCTACCCTTCCAAAATAGTTTTCAAAGAGAACTAGAGACCAAAAGTATAATTTACATTTAATTACCATGAAGTCTTTATTTCCATTTGCTCAGTTTGATTTCTGAGGTCTTGCGATATTAAAATCATATTTGATTGACTTCCAGGCAAGGAAAACCAAGTTTACAACTCCTAGTTTCCTTGCCTGGAAAAGGGCTTCCCCACCCAGACTGTTGGTTAGTGTCCTCCACCAAGATTTTCCTCACTTAGCTGAGAAGAGTCCGTGTAAAATCGAAACCTACACATTCCCATCTCCCTCAAGTCCATGGATCTCTGCAAACCAGAGGTGGTCCTAACACCTGCCCATCACTGCATAGCCTGTAACAGAAAACTAGTTATATAGAATATGGACAAAATATTAGAAGTCCATTGAACATACTTCCTTAGGACATAAAATTATCCTTATAAATAAATGGAATTAAAACACTAAAATGTATTTCCCCTGAGAAAGAAGACCTGCTCAACGAGAGTTTCACATATCAGTGGGTTTTGTTAGAAAATTTGAATTGCTAGGATGACATTCTGCTTCCCCCTTCCCGCAAATAAGAAATGAAAATTGATATATTGAATTTTCTCTGTTACTCCAGCCATTGACCTGTTAAAAATACTATAAGATGGTTTACCTCAGAAACTGGCATTAATAGGAAAATGACAAGAAACTGGCTGCCCAAATGCTACTATTTCCAGAATTGTAGAAACTGCATAGGGGTTCATTTCAATTTCTCATTTGGAGTGGCAGGGAAGAGTGCGTTGAAATCAAACGCATCCTCTGATTCTTAAATGGAAATGCATTCATGCTGGTGGGCTGTGGGAGAGACGTGTGAACACGAGAGTGCCCATACTGAGCCTAACATGTTTCTCTCTCTTAGTTCTCAGTGGTGCTTCAGGTTGGATATGAGATATACTCTTAATAAGGCAATACGAGGGTGGTCTTCCATCTTCCTTAAATCACCGTCACTATAAAGCTCACGATCGCACACTTATTGCATCTTCTAATTTCCTATCCTTTTAGCAGCCACTTAATTAATAAGTGCCAGTGGATTTCTCAGGAGAAACAACATTTCTCCCAATTTAGAAAAAGAAAGGAAAAAAGGGGGAAAAGGAAAGAAGAAAATAAAATCAGTTTCCAGTTTACCAAAAAAAAAAAAAGAGAGCATTTTCCAATTTATGAAGAATTTTGTGTTTTTCTATCTGATTTCTCACATTAACCTTCCCAATATTTTCACAAAGTTGATAATAACATTAATATCTATTATATAGAGAGAATTTTAGTCCAAATAAAATGGGAATTTAAAAAAAATTTTAATGAGTTTATGTTAATAGTAGTAATATGCCAATTTTGCAGGAGAGGAAACAGATCTTCAGAAAAAGTGACTTAAACATGGTTCCACTTTCCACGTTTTCAGTTTCACAGTTGATGTCAGTCTGAAAGGTTCAATGGAAAATTCCAGAAATAAACAATTCATAAGTTTTAAACTGCATGCTATTCTTAGTAACATGATGAGCTCTCATGCCATCCCACTTGGTCCTGCCTGGGCCGTGAATCACCCCTTGTCCCGTGTTTGCACTCTGTGTGTGGTACCTGCTCACGTTAGTCATTTAATAGCTGTCTTGGTTATCAGATTAGCTGTCAGGGTATAATAGTACTTGTGTTCCAGTCATGTTTATTTTACTTAATGATGTCCCCAAACAGCAAGAATAGCAATGCTGGCAATTTGGATATGTCAAAGAGAAGCTATAAAGTGCCTCTTGTAATTGAAAAGGGGAGTAAAATACACCAAAGTGTTGAGAGAGAGAGAGAGAGAGAGAGAGGCCACACTTACATAACTCTTATTACATTATATTGTTATAATTGTTCTATTTTATTACTTATTGTTGCTCATTTCTAACTGTGTCTAATTTATAAATTAACTTTGTCATAGGCATGTTTGTAGAGGAAAAATTTAGTATATGTATGGTTCGGTACTATCTGCAATTTCAGGCATCCACGGGGAGTGTTGGACCATATCCCCTGTGGATAAGGGGGACCACAGTATAAGGATGTGCTGCGGGAAAGAAGCAAAGTTGGGACTTGAATGAAGGTCTTCTGATTCCTCATGTCCTAGGGCATGCGAGGCTGGTTCTGTTACATGTGAATCATGCCTCCTGTGAATGAAGTGGTCTTGTGGGCATTGTCGTATTTGGGCCTAACACCAGCTTGGTGATGTTCATAGGTTAAGCCGTTCCCAAAATGTCGCACTTCAGTCTTCAATTCTAAACATCCATGGAACTTTCGGTCTACACCACACACCCTACACCACATTATCCTAAATTTTTATTAGAATTCATCATCTCAACATAGTTCCTCTGGCTTTGACTTTGTTGCATCCTTTCTATTAGACTTGCATGCTCGTTGATATCCATAATTCTATCTTACTACTTCTGTATTCTCCCAGCCCTGAGAAAGAAACAAGAAACATGTAACAGGTACAGTAGTTCCCTTTATCTGCAGGGGATATGTCCCAAGACCCCCCAGTGGGTGTCTGAAATCACAGATGGTACTAAACCCTATATATACTATGATTTTTCCTATACATATACACCTTTTCACTTAAAGGAGGCACTTATGGCTTCTCTTTGGCATATCTGCATTGTCAACATCACTACTCTTGCACTTCAGGGCTATTATTAAGTAAAATAAGGGTGACTCGAGCATAAGCACTGAGCTACCCCAATAGTCAAGCTGATAAAGACAGCTACTAAGTGACTAACAGGCAGGGAGCATACACGGCGTGGATACGCTGGACGAAGGGGCGATTCCAGGAGTGGGATGGTGTAAGATTTGATCATGCTACTCAGAATGGGGTGCAATTTAAAACTGATCAATTGTTTGTTTCTGGAATTTTCCATTTAATTTTTTCAGACCTCAGCTGATGGCTCATGACTGAAACCATGGGAAGCAAAACCATGGGTAAAGTGGACTACTGTACAACAATATATGTCCGCACTGAACAATACAAGCTATTTTATTGAAATCCAGCCACTACAGTCCCAGAACATAAGCTTTTACCAACTTTCAAAGAACAAAATAGGTAAAGGTTGACCCTTTCTTATTTCAAAGGTGTTAGTGGTGTTCATAGCAGCAAACCCTAGTGAATTTAAATGCAACAACTGAAAAGACCTACTCAGGGGGGTCCAGGCTAATAAAATGCAACAGAAATGTCTCCCAGAAATAAAGATTGTTCTAAAATACAAACAATGTATTTCAAGCATGATTTAATCAGAATATAAATTATATTAGTATTTGCAGTGAAAAACTTGATTTTATTGTCTCTTTGAATGGCACAGCTCAAACTCTAGTTAAATGGAGTTTAACTAGATGTTGAAATATATGTCAAACGCATATATATTTAAACATATCTTTAACAACATATGTTAACGTTTAACATGTTTAAATAGCATCTTATATAGATTTCCTTAATCTACTCTGTTCAACTTCCAGAACACTGGCCACCAATGACACTTATTGCAGACTCTGTCCATTTATCAGACAGGCTTGCCCGAGCAGGTACGGTTCTGAAGGCTTCTTTTTCATGTCTCTGTTTCTCTTGAATTTGGGATTCTTCATCATCACATTAAAGGTAAGGTCTTAGAGGGCTATACTCCCTCATTTCTCACGTTCTCTGTGTTGCCTCTTCCTCTGGAGACACTACCTCCAGTCATGCCTTTACCAATAGCAACCAGACAATATTCTTTAAGGTGCTGCCCAGCCCACAGCTATTTCATGGATACCAAAAGAAGTGTTTATATACCTTTCTGACCTTTCTGAGCAATGCAAATTAAACTTGGAAGATAATCTGCTTGAGAAACCCTCAGATCCACCTCTGAGCTACTGAGCAATAATAAAGTCTCTCCAAGTTAAAGCACACCGAGCTACGTGTGTGTGTTTACATTTGAAGGATCAGATATCAAATATTAATAAAAGAGTAATATCCTGACCTTCCATGATGCAACAAAACTGGTATTAGATGGATCAATGTTAATGAAAAAAATGAAAGCACTCGGCAACACCTTGATGGACACACAGACAAACACCTTATTGAATTAAGAATCAGAAGAATCCTAAAAAGCAATGGATAAAATCACACATGGTCCATTTATTGATATAATTTTTCAGCACATAAAATATATTATAAAAAATATTAATTGCCAAACTTGGACAATTATTTGGGCTAAAAAACGATTTCTTAAATGAATAAATGGACATATTTGTACGAGCAGGGTTATTCTAGTACAAACTGGAAAGGGATAGAAGGAAGGTGACCACCAAGGAATAAAGAATCTGAAAGACCATGGTCATCCCAGTAAGAAGGTGGTGGATGACATTGCTGAAATAAAATAGGGAAGGGCGCATACTAACCCCTATCTGTTTTTTTAAAGACAGGTTGCAATCTTCTGGCAGGTATTATTTTCATTTTGCAAATGAGGAAAACTAAGGCGCAGAGATGCCAGCCAGTTTTCCCGATTAGCAGACGCCAAAGCTGTCATTCTCTCCACTACATAATGTTGCCTTGCCATCCGTCACTGCCACAGTTGTACCAGTGGCAATCTTATTTGTAATAAATCTAACCTTGCTCAAGCACACATTTTATTGCTTTTAGAAAGTTTTGTCTCAAAGAACACTTTGAGTTATTTTTGTACACAGCAGTACGGGCAGTATGGAATGCGATTGATATTTTCTGTCAACCCTTGGGTTCCCTTGGTGAACAAATCAGTTAAACGAGCTGGCTGACAAAGCGAAGACTCCGCTAGGCTTATTCCTGTCTGTGAGTATGAGTGGCACGGATGCATAAATAACTTTATTTTTAAAAGTTTAGATCTGGGAGCAGTTGAGGGAGTCAAAACCATCTCCCCCGTATGTCTTGTCCCCGCACTATCCTGTCTCATTCCTCAGAATCCACATTCTGGGAAAAACTCAGTTTTTCTGCTCCTAGAAAATATGTGAGCAAGGTTAAAAAAGCCCCTTGACCTGGAGATGAGAAACCTGAGGTTCTGTACGACTGGAAGACCCCCCTTCTACAGACAGGAACTGAAACCATGACTGGTGAGAACACTGGGAACTAGTCACTTGAAGGTAGGAACAAGCTATTCAGCAATCTCGTTGGGAGCCCAACTTCAGTGGTTGCGCAACATTCCTCTGGCTGCCTCAGAATCTCCTGGGGAGCTTGGAGAAATGCAGATTTTTTGGAATTACCTCCGGAGAGTTCAACTCAGTGGGTCTGTGGCCGTGTCTTAAAACGGTTTTAAAAAATAAACTAACAAGACCAGAACGACTCTCCAGGTGATTCTGATTGTCCCCAGGTAGGAAACCACTTCCCCAAAGCACATAGCTAATTGCTTTAAAAATCAGAACTAGAATCAACCTTGGAGTCCTTCAGCACAAAAGGGTGCGCTGGACTCTGTTCCATGAGAGGCCTCTCAAGGGGCCAGAGACAGCGCAGCATCCTGAGTACAAGCCTAAAAGCAGAGCAAGGCGCCACCTACTGGCTGCGTGACTTTGTGTGCGTAAATACTTTGTGCCTCCGTTTCCTCACTTGTATGTAATACAGGGCTGGTAACTATGTACCTAGACCCAGTTCTTATGAGGGTTTAACATGTTAATTTTTATAAAGTAAACACGATTCCGCACACTGTAAGCACTACAGGAGCATTTGTTACATGAAATGACTCCAGATCTCTTAAGCCTCATCTGTTCTGATACAAGTTTCCTTTCTATCCATCTTACTCTTTAAAACACTTCTCTGTATCTGACACCAAGAACATACGTAGCTAAGGGTTTTAGTTCTTCTCTAAAGAAGTAGAAATGTTCCTCCTACTTCTCTGTATAGCTCTTGGTACAGACAGGTTTGTGACTTGGTTTTTCTCATCTCTTAAATAGGGGACAGAGGTACATCAAATATTCACTCATCCTGCTGGGTTGCAGGTTGCACCAATCAAGCCTGGGGCCACACTAGCACCCGATGTCCCCACTCACCAGCCTGAGCCTTTCTGCTGTCTTATTAATGCCAGCTTGAGATACTCTGGGAGGCTGAATCTACCAAATGTAACCACATAAGGAGTTTTATTGGGGCCTTAGGTTTTGAACACAGGAGGTTCTTAATACCCTTCTTCCAATTTAATAAGACACTAATGCTCAGAGAAGAATTTGGCTGCCATTTTTAAGAACCCCGAATGGTTTATCATTGATTCTCCATCAGCAACACACACACAGACACACACACACACACACACACACACACACAGAAAGCCTCCAAAATGGGAGTTGGTAGGCTGAACCCACCCTGTGGGGAAAAGGCTGTGTGTATCTCATTGTACTCCATTGCTCCGCAAGGGTCGTTAGAATGCAATCTGCTCATTCAGATTCAATGAGAAAAAATTAAAACTCAAAAGTAAAATCAATACTTACCTCTTTGTGCCTACTCAGTGACGGCAGACGCTGGCTTTCACGGGTAAGAGATTCAAACACCACTGCTACTGAATGCTGAAATTTATGGACTTCTCCATAGTCATTAATTAGCAGTGTGTGCACACAGAGAAATAACCAGGTGGAACACTTCGAGATGAAATTATTGCCAAAGCACTGACTACATCGTTTTTAAGGGGTCAGTCAGATGAATAAAATGAATAATTGAATATGCTTTCCAAGCAGGGAGTAGGAACAAGCAACCCAACAGGTTTTTAATTCTCTCTGAAGAGCACACATTGCATATAGGGATATGTGTTGACTTTATTCTTACCTACCTGCCAGGGTCTTTCTGTCATTGCATTTTCTCTGTGAGGGTTCAGAAGAGCCTCTGCATCATCATGAACAATCTTATAAAGAATGCCTTGGGGAGTCCTTGGCAGTGAGTAGCTGAGGATCTAATTTCAATCTGGGAATATGCATAGAAGAACAAAAGAAAATGAGTGTACGATGGAAATTATACTATGTCTTAGCCCTCCTTCTATGTGTTACAAAATAATTTCCATGGGGAACTTTTCTTCAAAAATACACGTCTTGTCAGTAATATCCATCCTCAGTTGGACCCTTTCTGACTTCTGAGTATAGACCTTGAGAGTCTTTTGCCCCATGTCTGCCTGAAAGTAGGGGAAAAAATTGATTCTGACCAGAGGAATGGAAGCTGAAATTATGTTACATTTTAAAGCAGGTTTATCTTTGGTTTCCTTTAGTTCTTTTCCTTTCCTCTATCAGCAAACTTTTACTGTAAAGATCCAGATTGTTAATAATCTAAGCTTTGCAGACTATGCAATCTCTGTTGCAACTACTCAACTCTGCCACTGCTAGTTTGAAAGCAGCCACGGACAACACATAAGCAAATGGGTGTGGCTGTGTTCCAATAAAACTTTATTTAAAAGGCAGGAAGTAGATTTGATTTGGCCCCTGGGTTGTAGTTTGCTGACCCCTGATCTACATGTCCCCCATTCTCATCAGCAAAGGTTTGAAATAATTGACATCCCCAGGTAGAGCAGAAGTGAAGGCCTGATGAAGATGAAGGGTAAAAAGCCTTCTCCAGCTCTTTCTTTTCTTTCCTTGGGAGAGTTGCTTTCCTCCAGCTGTGGGGAGTTCAGCTTCAGCAATGCATGTAGTTCTAGTACTCCTGGGGGAAGGCACTGGGGAGTTATTTTACAAGGCTTGCTATTTGAATTGGGAAGAGTTTTCTCTACTCAAGGTCTATAGAGAAACTAACTCCCAGTAAGAAAATGGAAGCCAGAGCTCATATATCCCCAATATTTTGATGCTGTGGTTTCTATTTTACTTCCCTTAAAGGTAAAAATTATTAGCCTCAAAGACCACCACTTGGAGCAAAAAGGACTTAGTTTGCTAACTGATTCTTATCATAACTCAAAGGAGAGACAGTGAGAAGGGGGAGAAGAGCTAATATTCCCCAGGCAGAACCTGATAGAAGGAAATGTATTTTTCAAATGATGATCCAAGGATGAGGTGAGTCCCGACTTCAGGGTAGTTGAGAAGGCATGCCAGCAGCCTCTGCTGAATGTATTTGGATTGCACAGATTTGCTAGATTTCAAAGCTCATTAGGACCAGACAGAAGGGAGCCCAGCATTCCACAGACTGCTAGTCCCCTTCAGGTAAGGAAGGAAGGGAAGAAGAAAGAAAAGAAAGGAGGAAAGAAAAAGAGAAAAAAGAAAACAGAAAAAAGGACTCAAACACAATTTCTTGTTCCTATGTTAAACAATATTGTGGTCAGGCATATTTTGTGGATCTTAATATGAACTAGTACTGAGAACAAGCAATAAAAATTTATTACTGGAAAATACTTGCTTTTGGAAGATAATACTACCAACCAACTACAAGGGCTTGCTTATCAAGACTAATACCTTGCCCTGGCCAGTTTGGCTCAGCGGTTAAAGCGTCGGCCCACGTACTAGAGAGTCCCGGTTTGGTTCCCGCTAAGAGCATGTACCTTGGTTGCGGTTTGTCCCTGACCGCAACGTGTGGGTGGCAACCACTCTATGTGTCTCTCTCACATTGATGTTTTTCTCTCTCTTTTCCCCCCTCTCTCCCTCTTGCTCTATCTGAAGATAAATGCAAAAGTGTCCTCGGGTGAGGATAAAAAATAAATAAATAAATAAATAAATAAATAAATAAATAAATAAATAAATAAAAGACTAATGCCTTGCTATTCAAAGCTTTTGTTTGATCTTCATATTCCTGCTCCCACCAATCAAAATCTATTATGTCATTAATTCTGCTTTTTTTAAAAGTCATTCAGTCTAGTCCTTTTTATAAACATCTCTTATTCCTCCCTCCCCCCTGATCCTATCAAGGTAGTGTTTCCTTATTGCAACAATTCTGTAAACTTAGCTTTGAGTGATCAACAGATTTGAGGTCTTTAGGAAAGTCATTACTCAACAGAAAAAATCTACTGATTTGAAGTTGGTCAAATTCAACCAATTTGAAGTAGGTTAAATACGTGAGTCATCACTGAATTTGATAGGAAAAGAAAGACATATATACACTTCTGGTCAGGATGGTGGTATAGGTAAATGCAGTACTCACATCTAAAAATACCCAATCAGAACAGCATAAAGAAAAAAGAATCCCCCCGCCCTGGCCGGTTTGGCTCAGAGGTTGGAGCGTCGGCCTGCGGACCAGAGAGTCCCAGGTTCAGTTCCCGCTGGGGGCACGTACAAAAAAGAAAAAAGAATCCCCCTTAAAAATGGGGATAGTGTAAGGAGCCCCCAGGACAACTTCAAGCATACCAACATTCACATCATGGGGGTGCCAAAAGGAGAAGAGAGAGAGAACAAGAAATTGAAAACCCATTTGAAAAAATAATGACAGAAAACTTCCTTCACCTGGTGAAGGAAATACACATACAAATCCAGGAAGTGCAGAGAGTTTCAAATAAGATGAACCCAAAGAGGCCCACACCAAGATACATCATAATGAAAATATGAAAAGTTAAAGACAAAGAGAGAATCTTAAAAACAGCAAGAGAAAAGCAGTTAGTTACCTACAAAGGAGATCCCATAAGACTGTGAGCTGATTTTTCAACTTGTACTTTGCAGGCCAGAAGGGATTGGCAAAGAAATATTGAAAGTGATGAAAGGCAAGGACCAAGAACCAAGATGACCCAAGATGACTCTACTCAACAAAGCTGTCATTCAGAATCAATGGACATATAAAAATCTTCCCAGACAAGAAAAATATAAAGGAGTTCATCACCAACAAACCAGTACTATATGAAATATTAAAGGGTCTTCTTGAAGAAGAAGAAGAAGAAGAAAAAAAAGGTAAAAATATGAACAATAAAATGGCAGTACATATCTATCAACAACTGAATCTAAAAAGCAAAATAAATGAACAACAGACTCAGATACAGAGAACATTTTGATGGTTGCCAGGTGGGAGAGGGGTTGGGGGAATGGCTGAAAAAGGTGAAAGGATTAAGAAGTACACATTGGTTGTTACAGAATGGTCATGGGATGTAATGTACAGCATAGGGAATATAGTCAATAACATTCTAATAACTATGCATGGTGTCAGAGGGATATGAGATGTATCGGGATGATCACTTAGTAAGTTATATAATGTCTGATCACTGGGATATACACCTGAAACTAATATAATAATGTATGTCAACCGTAATTTAAAAATTAAAAATGATTTAAATTAAAAAAGGGAAAAAAGAAAGACAAATATTACTGTTAAAATGAATCAAAATGTATGATTATTATTAAGAAATTTTCTTAAGTTATATTTGTATAACTAGTTACTTAGTTTAAAAAGTTTGACTTCAACAGGAAGATTGAAAAATCTTAAGCAAGGTAACCAGCTGTATATGTGATTTATTATTTCTTTCCCTCCAAGGAAACCAGGCTCTTGTTTAATTCTTGTTTGCACCCCTCTGCCTCCGTGCATTAAATTCAGCAGTACAGCCTGTGACAGGTTCTATGATTAATTACATAAACCGCTGACCCTGTTTGGGCTGGAAAGATTACCGGTGTGTTGACATCTACACACCCATCACTGTGTTTGGGCAGATGGTGGCTTTAAGTAAGACTACAGTCAGGTGATCCGGTAGCAGGTAACCAGAATATCCAAAGCCCCTCACCTTCTATTTCAACTTTACTTTTCAGAGGTATGGCATGGTTGATTCTATCCCTGATTTCAGTTAAAAAAAAATGGCCCTACACTGCTATTTCCTAAATTAATATTTCACATTTATCATTTTAACATGAGGTGCTATGAGAGGCTCCTTCCTGCATAAGCTCTTTATTAATGATGGCTTTTGTGTCACAGCTCCCACCTCCCTATCCATCTAATGTCTAGCTGTCACGGGTCTATCCAGGCCTCCAAATGTTTAACATATTGTGGCTGTTAGCACCGACTGATTTGGAGACATTGTCCCTAAAGAAAATTAAGGTGCTTCAGTTTTTAAATGCTGAAAGAAGTAAAGTGACCAAAAGATATAATAATGTTTGCCATTAAAGTGTAAAAAAAAAAGAAAAAAGGAGCAAGCCATGTATACTGCAGATAATGTTTGAACACTGACAGTGCCTTTTAAAAAGTTGTTAATAAGCAGTGTGGTGAGCAGAAGCTTCCTGCTTGGTTTTTGGAGAAAATCAACACAGACTCCTCTTATGTAATGAAGATGAATTAATAAGCAAACATTTATGATGATGTTTATGTGCCTAGCACTGAGATAGTTATCATAATATTTCATTCCCTTCAAGTACCTACCATTTTTCTAATTAAAAAAAAAAAAAAGGAAGTAACCTGAAAGAGAATTTGGGTTGAATGGTTTTATATTTAAGACATGAGTTCCTCATCTACCCTCGAACTTAATGTAAGGAGAGAAGATTAACCTAATTTGTCCTATGTTTTTTCCCGATGATCCATTTTAATGAACATTTACTGAATAGTGACTGTAGAGCAGGACATCTGATATACTCTGGTATGAGTGGGTAAAGTTATACAAATATGGACAGTATTTAGTCCTTGCCTTTAAAATGCGTACAAGTTAATAGAGGGGAATAAACATTGATAGGCAAAATACTGAGTATTCAGCTTTGGAGAATTTGACTAGTTTTTAACATCATAGCAATGGCCCAAGAGTTGTCATCCAAATGGAATAAGGAAACTGAGAAGTTGGGGGACTAATTAAGGAGTAGGGCAATTTATGGATCAGTCAAGAAATATTTGTTCATGAGTGATTCATTGTTTTATTTTGTGTGGTGTCAATCGCAGAACATCCAGATATTTTATCAGTGGTTATATTTGTGTGTATTGGTTACCAGTATCTTCACTTTCTTCTACAAGTATCTTATATCTATTGATGACTGGTGCACAGAACATCCTGCCCTCTGTACATGGTGCCCTTTTTCTCAGCAACGGTATTCACAACAAGGAGGCTCAGATGTTCTATGACAGAAAAGAGGGGCGAGCTTGGCTACCGGAGACGGCAATTGCTCAAGCCAAGGGAGTGGAGGTGTCATCAAAGGAGTGATATTAGGCCCTCCTACTCATGCTTTTTCCTCCATGTCTTCATGAGCCTAATCCTCAGCACAGTTCCATATCAAAGCCTGCACAAACACAGCTTTAAATGTGCAGTAACATGATTTCTATTTTCATAGCATGCTCTGTGATGTGTGTGTGTGTGTGTGTGTGTGTGTGTGTGTGTGTGTGTGTGTGTGTGTGTGATTTTTCTGGATAAATTTCAGTTGAAGCTTTTGTTAGCTATTTTATAGGAATCCTTCATGGACATTATGGCTGCTGTTTGGGGGCAAAAAAACAAACAGACCAACACGTAGATGAGAACAAAGCCCCCCAAAAGTCATTTTAAGTGGAGGGGAATAGAGCAGGAGGCTGGTTTCTTCTGTTACCCACTATTTAACTCATTTGTATTAAATAAGAGAGGTCCGTGTGTGTGTAACATGCACACACTTGACCATAACTAGCAGGGTTTGTTAATGTAGAGTGCAGCTGTTATCATGAATCAGAGCTATAAGAAAACTGGGGAATACTTGCTATATTAGTTTGCCCAGGCTGCCTCAATGAAGTACTACAAAATGGGTGGCTTAAAACAACAGACATTGGTTCTCCCACGGTTCTCAAGGCTAGACCTCTGAAACCAAGGTGCTAGCAGACCCACCCACTCACTGACAGCTTTGGGGGATGCTCTACCTTACCTCTTCTGGCTCCAGGTGTTTGCCACCATCCCTCAGCATTCCTCAGCTTGTATGTGCATCACCACGGTGACATGGCCATCTGCTTGTGTGTCTTCACATCATCTTCCCCCTGCGGGTGACTGTCTCTCTGTCCAAACTCCTCCCTTTGTAATGACACCAGTCATATTAGATTAGAGTCCACACTAATGGCCTTATTTTCACTCCATTACTTCTCTAATGACCATTTTCCTAAATAAGTTCACATTCTGGTATAATGGTGACTGAGGGCTTCAGCATGTCTTTTCTGGGGAGACACAAGTTAACACTTGCATATTGCCCCTTTAAAAAGAAGTCTAGTCTAGAGATTAACTCCCAATTTTACTGGTTTCATTGCTCACTGTCATTTATTTTTTAGAAACAACTATTCTTTATTCTCAAATTCCTTCTGTCTGTTTTATTTTTCAGATGGCTGGGCAGCAAGCAATATTTTGGGAAGGGTAATGTGCGGGTGGGATTATAGCCAACTTCTTTTCTTGTTTGAATTTTATAATTTTTCCACAATAAAGACAGACTATTTTGAGGAATAAATTAGTGTGTCAGCATGATCTTTGCCAAAATCATAGCAGCAGAACTCTTTTGTTCAGAATAGAAAAAGGGCCTTAAGAAAAGTGGTGGCAGGTTTGGTTTTATATGATAAAAGGACTAATGCCCCTTAAGGTTAAGTGAATAGACCAAGGTCATACATGAGAGTCAGAAAGAAAATCCAAATGATCAACATAGATGAACCAAATGCTACTTCTTACAGCCATTGTAGTCAATTCAATGCCAGGATTCACACTCATTTTTAGAATTCCATTTGAACTAGACTCTCAAAAGTACTGACTTTAGAAGTCAAGCCCTTCTCCATCCCCACTACTTCATTGATCAAAGACTCTTCTCTTTCATTGTCCTTTGCAAATACCACACATTTCCCACAGAAAAAAGAAAAAAACCAGTGGCCTTACCAGGATCAAGAAATGGGAATATCAAAACTTAGTTTGAGAATATTGCTGCTTGAATATAAAGAATATTTCTTGGTGGATTTTTGGCTTGTGCTTCCACTAAACTGGGAGCATTGAGTGAATTCATTTCAATCAAATTATGTTTAAGATGAAACATGTAAATGTATTAGAACCAGAGTGGAAACCCCTGCATTTAAATTTTGGGTTGGTCTCATGCTACTTGTGTGATTTTATAATGTCTCTGAGGGTCAATGTCCTCATAGGTAAAATTGGGGAGAAAATCATCATCTTAAACTCATAGTTTTGGTGTTCTGACTATAACTTGGCATCCAGAAGGCATTCCATAAATGTTTATGTGTTCATTTATGTTTCTGAAATACTCCAAGAAATAATTATTTCAATCTCAATGCTTCTCCATGTTGATGGTATTCAGACAGACTCTTACTGTTCTTGGCAATGTCACCTTGGGCATATTTTCCTAAACTTTTAGTGCCTTCCTGCCTGAAAAAATGAAAAGATTATTTCTGCCTTGCAGAGATATTGTGAGGGTTACGTGCAATAATCCATGTAAAGTACTTGGTGTGGAATCCTAACATTTAGCAAGTGTTTCGTTTGTGATAGCTCCTAAATGTCATTGTTATCTTATCTACTAACAATATTATATTTAGAGCTTGTCTACTTTTTAAATTTTTATTTTATTTAAGGTATTACTTCTCAAAGCTGTAGATGATTCCATTCACTTTCTCTTATATTCCATTACCAAAAGACTAAAAGTGATTTTGTAAGAAGTTTTATGATTAAAAACCCATGTGACTCCTGGTTGGTTTGAGAAAATCTTAATATATGGTTAAAATTTATTTTGCCTCAATCTTCCACTCTATGTAACTGATGATATCAGGTTTTAAATAGAAATTGACTAGAGAATGGATTGCCCAAATATTACACAAAGAAGTAGATTCTGTGCCCTATATATTATTATTATTATTATCCTAAGGTATACTTTATTTTGAATTTCTATGCTCAGGATCCTCAGGGCCTCCATATTTTCATCTTTATAATAATAATAAAGTGACAATTATTATTATCTTGCAGGATAATTAAGTAATGATATTCATGATAATAAAAATGCATACAATACTATAAAAATGATAACACCTATTTGTCTATAAAACTGCCAAAGAGATACTTTCTTGAGTAGAAGTATATCACAACTAGGACAAAGGGATGCAGTAAAAGGAAGAAGAGAAGAAACATATATTTATGCAGGACATTTATGTTTTAGACACAGTGTTTATTTGGTGTTCTCAAATATATGCTTATTTAGTCTTCATAACAAATGTTGGGTGTTATGATTGCTAATATCTAGCACCTGGAAAAAGTGAAGAACAGAGTGGGAAAAATCACTGAAGATTAAGTGCTGGTCAATAGAGACTTGAGTTCTGTCCATCTTTTTCAAGATGACGACCAAGCACAAATGTGCTTACTTTTTCATTTCTCAACATCGAAAATTCAAATTAAAGGTAAAATAAAATACTTATTTTTTTTTCCAAATGTTGTTTGGCAAAATAAAAGCATTCCCATAGATTGTAGATAAATATATATGTTTGGATGAGCAATTTGGTAGTTTCTATTAGAATTAAAATATATAAACTATTTGACCCAACAATCTTACCTTTAAGAATATCTATTTTAAAAATACTTCTGAGCATGTGTTAATTTAATTATTTTATCATAACAAATTTAAGTTTTTCTGATTCAGTTATCTCTATTCTTCCTTCTAAACCATGCTATCTCATTATCCTTTTGATTATGATCTCCTCTATGTTCCTCTATAATTCCTACAAATAAATCAATTAAGCTGAATAGTAAACCAATTATTGTATAATTCTCTATATTTTAATCAAAGAAGTGAAACCTTCCTGATTATCCAAGGATTTTGCAAATATAATTATCCCTTTAGGTCTTTTTGCCTACTTGAGGCAATAATGTAGTTTTCTCCTAACCTAATCACACTTGTTTAGAACTCTCAAAACCATGAACTCTCAAATTAGGGTTGTTAGAGTTCGAAAATAAAAATAAGTGATGCCCAGTTAAAATTGAATTTCAGATTAACAATGAATACTTTTTTAGTATAAGTATATTTCTTTTGTTGTTTGGAATATACACTTAGAAAACTTTTTATCTGAAATTCAAATTTAACGAGGTATCCTGTATTTAATCTGGAAACTCTCTCAAATACATAGCAGAGTTGACAGCCTTTATGGTAACGATTGCTTCATCCAAAAATATCAGGGAAAAGCAAACTTGGGTATGTCACTCTTTGAAAATCCCAAACTTTTACTCCACTTAAAGGTTATACTGATTTCTAGTTCTCTAAAGAGTTCACGAACTAGCCCGGCCAGTGTTGCTTAGTGTATTGAGCATTGTCCCATGCACCAAGAGGTTGCTGGTTTGAATCCTGGTCAGGGCACATGCCTGGGTTTTGGACTCGATTCCAGTGTGGGGCATGCAGGAGGCAGCCAGTTGATGTTTCTTTCTCATCGATGTTTCTATCTGTTTCTCCCTCTCCCTTCTCTCTCTAAAAAATCAATAAAAACATACTTTAAAAAAAGAGTTGACAAACTATAGAATACATCTCAAGTCTCATTACATCCTATCACTGAAGCCACCATGGAGTGGTTTGGAAGAAGTTATCTATTCTACCTATCTATGTCTGAATGGAACGAGCAGTATTTTTCTTGGGCGTTTCACTCTTTGTTGTGCATTTAATAGGCTGAAAATCTGAGTCTTACTTTGGTCTTCTGCATTTTATACCCAAACTCAACTTTCCTAAAATCCTTGTGACTCAGTGGTTGAATGTTAACCCATGCACCACGAGGTGGACTGTTTGATTCCTGGTCAGGGCGCATGCCCAGATTGTGGGCCAAATCCCCAGTGGGGGGCATGAAGGAGGTGGCCAATTGATGTTCTCTCTCATTGATGTTTCTTTCTCTCTCTCCCTCTCTCTCTAAAATCAATAAAGAAAAAAATTTTTTTTAAAGAAAACCCTTGTGGAATAAGCACCCTCAAATTTCAGAAATAAAGGGGGATTAGTTAGAATTTTTGGTTGCAAGTGAGAACCAACTCTACCTTAGAAAAGATGATTTACTGAAAGGTTACTGGGAGTTCATGGGATTGACAGACTAGACTGGGGAATGGAAAGCACCCAGTGACTCTCCAAAAGGTAAAGAATTGGGAATTTGGAAACAGTGCAACGTCTTGCAGCTGAGTGTCCTGGTCAGATGCCATTGCCACTCTTACCTCTGCCTGCACTGCCTCCACTGTGCCTTGCTTCAGAGACTCGGGATTCAGATGCTCCTGTATTGGGAAGGGGAGTGGAAGGTTCTGAAAAAGTCAGCTTCTGAAATGGCATTGCCATTTTCCAAGGTTGTTGTATGATAGAAAAGAGGGCATTGGAAGTAGAAATTTGGGGAGGAAAATGGATGCTTGGTGGGAGTCAGAAATATCCTGGTAACTTATTGCAATTTTTGAATAAGACTTTATGTGCATATTCCTATAGAAAGGATTCACAGTTCTAAAAATGTATATGCTCAAAGGCATCTGTTGAGGAAAACAAAGTTCAATGACATAAATGAAACCAGAAATATTAAATACCTTTGCCAGATTTGAATAACTTAGTAGCAGAATCAAGACATCTAGTTTTCAATATAGTTCAAAAAATTTCTTGAGTTTTGTGCCAATTATACATGCATTTTTAGACACAGAAAACAAGCCATATCTTCTTCCTAATTTTTCCTTCATTCTGGCCAGTCCCACAGCGGTACTTTTAGGTTGATCTTATTCTCCATGTTCTGGTGATTCTGGCCAAGAACCAATTGGCTGCCTGGCTGGTGTGGCTCAGTGGTTTGAGCATTGTCCCTTGTACTGAGAGGTCCTGGTTTGATTCCTGGTCAGGCTACATGCCCGGGTTGCAGGCTTTATCCCCAGTAGGGGGCAGGCAGAAGGCAACTGATCAATGTTTCTCTCTTATCTATGCTTCTATCTCTGTTTCCCTTTCCCTTCCTCTCTATCTAAAAATCAATAAAAACATTTTTAAAAAATAGAACCAATTGGCCAAGCAGATAACAGGGACCAACTCTTCCCCCAAATAATTGTATTCTGTGTGGATAGAGTCTTATAGATGTCTTCTCTAGCAGGTTCTTAGCAGATTGCCTGAAATGATTTAAGCATTTAGGGTTTAAAGACTTTTAGTTTTGAAAAAAAACTTCTAGATTTAAAACATTACTCAAAATATATTTTGAAGCATAATTAGTAGCAGCTTTAACATGATTTTCTAGAAAAACAGAAACTGAGGCAAGGACTAAAGGGGTAATGTTTTATTAGGGAAATATAAACCCAGGACAGTGAGGTTCAAGAGCGAGGGAAGTGAGCAAAGAAAGATGTCAAGTAATGCAAAATGATTGTTCTCCAGCTGGCTGCTGCTTCATAACAAGCCATAAAAAGGTGTAGCAGGCTCTCCAGGGTATGTACGTGCTGAGGAGATGGACTTCTCAAACCAGACATGCACAAACCATGGCACAGACTACTGGTGGGAAGAAGGGAGGGAGTGCATTTGCCTAGATCTTTTCCATCCCCTATTTCTCACAGATTAAAGCATGCCCCACAGGTAGGTAGTACCCCACACTGGCTTCCTCAGCAGTCGTTCTCCAGATACCAAACCCAAGTTCTGTAATGTAGCTTTCATATAGATCGGGAGGTGAGAGAGGGGACCAAACGT
Organism: Tadarida brasiliensis; assembly: GCA_030848825.1. Lineage (NCBI taxonomy): Eukaryota > Metazoa > Chordata > Mammalia > Chiroptera > Molossidae > Tadarida > Tadarida brasiliensis. The sequence goes on along the minus strand of CM061257.1, from coordinate 231,119,708 downwards.
GGGGTGTCGGCTGAACCCTGGCCATGCTGCAAAGGCCAGCAGGAGAACATAGCACTCTCAGGGCAAGGCAGGAAGACTCATTCGGGCAGGGAAGTGGCTGAGTAAGCCCAGGAGGCGGCCAGGGCTCAGGGAATCTGAGGAAGTGCACATGGGTTATGCTTGATACAAGCCAACTTTGAAGGCTTATTTCTGCCCTGAGCTGTCTGTGGAATGTTGGGAAACTTATTTATTCTCTCTGAGTCTTAGAATCATCTATAAAATGGGGGCATGAATGAAATTTTTAAGGTCTAACATTGTACGATTGTATACATCAACATGGAAACACTTTGAATTTGGAGTTCACTCCCCACGAAACACAAGTTCCCAGGATGGATCTGGGGGCAATAACCATTCAGATCTCTGCAGATTTAGACATTTATCTTTAATGTAACCTTGAATATCTGCATGCTGATTATTCATGGGACCTTTCATACCTTCAATATGTAGAAGGCAGAAAAATGCACTAGAACATTTTCAGCAGTTGAAAAGAGTATGGATATAGCTGTTTCTTTTGCTCTGGAAAAATGTGTAATAAAATATTTAGTTTATCAGAATATTCTGATTTAGTTAATTGGTTTGATGTGTTAATAGTTACAGAAAGTACATTGCAATTATGCATTGTTGGATGGTTTTTGATGTGTACATGGGAACTGAGTCACCTGTGACTTGACATGATATATCCATACCAAAGTTATGGTCCAGGCATGGAATGGCTAATATTTACAAAGGGAATTATCCTGACCTTGTGGTATATATCTATTTCCTGAAAGTGGAAACTAGAGAATTAACTTACAAAGGAGGTCGTCTATGTTAAGTGATCTATACCCCACATTATGGAGGGAGCAGAGGAGTTTGAGGGACATACATGCTCAGCCTGCTCAACTGTGTTACTTTCATGTTTTACTTTCCCATTGTGAGCCCCTTTTTCAGAGGCCTGTTTCCCTTCTATTTGGGCTTCATTTGTTGCTATATTCCTGTCAGGTCTCAAATGTTGTCTCATAATTCTTGGACAACGAGTAAATGGCAACCAATTCATCATTATCTCACAGGCAATTTAAAGCCTTACAAGTTGGATTTTTGTTCACATACATGTGGGAGAAGAAGGTGGTCTATGATGAAAGGTGTATGTCTTCCTCAGACAAACAGAATAATGCTATGTTAAAGGGCATAGGCTCTGAAGTCAGAAGGATTCCATTCATTCATTCAACAAATATTTATGGAGTAGCTATATGTTCTAGGCACTGTTCTAGGTGTTAGGACGCAACAGAAAAACAACAAAATATCTGCACTCGTGTGTCTGACATTTCATTGGAGGAGTTAGCAAAAACAAGATATATTAAGAAATAAATTATATAATATAGTTGATTGTGTTAAGTGCTTAGGACAAAAAAATAAAAAAGTAAGGTATAGCATAGTTGAAATTTTAGAGTAGCTTGGGGACGTCTCACTGAGAAGGTATTTAGTTAGGAGAAGACATATGTTTTGCTTTGCCTAAAGTTTATATAATATTTTTGCAAATTTTACAATGACACATCTCCATCGGAATGCTTTCCTGGGCCTTAACCAACTTTTGGAGGGGCCATGTGAAAGTGGGGATCTTAAGAATCATTCTCTTCATGCACCTGATGCTTATCTGGATGTCTGGGCTAAGGAAGTGAACATCGCTAATAAGTCTTCCCAACTGTGAAATGGTGATAGTAAAACTATTGATCTATTCTATTGGTGTGTTATAAGGCTCGGAAAAGACAATGCACAGGAAGCATTTATCACCACAGTAAACCCATAATCAATATCAAATTCTTCAAAACCTAAACATATTATGTGTCCTGTTGGTTTTGCTTGCTTATTTATTTATTTATTTATTTGCTGACGTTATTTGTGTTCACCATATTTTTTTTAAACAACATGCTAGTTAAATTAAAATGTCCTCATGTAGCTGAGCTTTGTATTACACTCAAATCTGGGAAAGAGGAAAGAAATGATATGCACCAAACACCCCCTTTCATAAACATTTACATGTGTGTATGAATTTAAATTCTTACTGAGCTACGAGCATGTGAGATATAGACATTATTAAACTCATCCTTTAGATGGAGACATAGAAGCTCAGGAAGATTAACTAAGTGGCCCAAAGTAACTCAGCTCACAGCAGTGGCAAAACTGGGATGTGGCCCCAGGTATGTGTATCTAAAAGTTTAAGCTATTTTCACAAAGTCTGAATGAATAAAGATGTTCTGCAGGAATGAATTATTCATAAAGTGAAGGTGGCATTCTTATCACTCAGTCTTGACCTTAAGGAAATTAATTACCAACACAAGGCATGATATTTACATATTTGTACCTAGCCCATTAAGGACTCAGGAGAAGAGGAAATTGGCAAAGATAAGAAGGGACCTGAATTTGATTTTCAGTCTCAATTATTGTTAGTAAGTTTAATAAAGGACAAATAGGCTAAGAGCACTTGCTGAAGAACGCTGGGAAAGAAAGCCACATAATACCACCCAGGGCTCTTCACTAAATCACTATTCTCTCAGGAGTCTACACCAGTCTGGCAGGCTCCCCCAAGGGCTGGCTGGCCACAAGACAACCCACAGGATCAGCCTGCCCATTGCAAAAAGACTGTTCCTCCTCCAGCAACTGGTCCAATTCTCCTGGTTCCCACTGGGGATCCATCTGTTTTCTAATCTCTGGTGCCAGCCTTGTTCTGTGGGAGCCATGGGAGCTGGCAATGACCTTGTTGAATATACCTGGCCCTGCTCTTACTAATGTGGTGATTAGGCACATCCTGCAAGGTTGCTCTTCTGAGTTGAGCTATGGAACTAAGTACAAAACAAGCATATGTGACAAGGCCACTATGACCACACACTTGCCCAGCCAAGATGTCAGCTTATTTCACTTGAATCAGGGCCAAAGAGTAAGTGAGAATAATGGCTGACTTTTTCAGAGGCATGAGGTGGAGGCTAGGAATGACTAACACTAAGATTTTCTTGTTTTAAACAAAGTCACATTCAAGAAGCTTATAAAAAATGTTAGTTTTAAATTTTTTTTGTTAAATTACAGATGTCCCTCCTTTTCCCCCCATTTGACACCCTCCTCCCTGCTCCTGCCACCCACCCCCACCCTCCTTCACTGTATTCTTGTCTGTAGTTTTTTTTTTTTTATCCAACTCTTTCCATAATTTACTATTATGGCTTCTATTACTCAAACTCTCAAACCTAACTTCAAAACTGATATAAATGAATGAAAACAAATTCAATGGTGTGGAAAATAATTATTGGAAAAACTATGAACTCTGTCAACAAATATCTATGTTGTTTGGTAGATGGAAAAAGTCATTTATAAATTTATTTAAATAAAGGAATAAATTGGAATCATTAGTATACCGCCAACAGGAAGAAGTGAAAATTGTGATTTCCCTACTCCAAAGAGGGAATCCAGAGAAATATATAAGGAAGCTAAAAATTTGTAAAGTAGATCTACATATTTCAATATCATCAAGGTTTATCATCATATTAAACACAGAACAAAAAATTTATGTTACTAACACTCATTCTAAGTCATTAGTAAAAGCTTTGCATATAGGTTTATGGAGATGAGAAAATATGTTATATTTTAAAAACATTCCCATAAAATAACAGAAAACACCACTGCCTCTTTAGCAAGCAAGCTGTGGCAACCTGAAGAAACCATCCCCGTCCCTGCTCCCCCAGCCAGTCTGGACGGACTAGTAAGGAGGAGCATGGATTGCGGAGTCAGCATGGCGGGGCTTGAATCCTGGCTCATATAGCAATGGAATATTGAGCATTGGTCGACATGATTAGTATTGTTATTATTACTTTTGAGAGGGACTTATGCATTTATATAGATAGGAATTGTCCATTTATAAAGGTGGAAGCTAGAGGAGTTTATGTAGCAAGTGGGATTGTCATGCGAAGGAAAATAAGGGCAAATCATGTGTGCTTTAGTTTTATCAAATATAAATAGGAGCAAAAGTGTTCCCTTACAACAGTATGCTGTAATGAGCAGATAGGTGTGTTTTAATGTACAATGAAAGCATGACCTGTCAATTCCTTTCTTCTCCCCATTTCCTTGATCGCTCTGGCTACTGAGATTATTTAGTCCAAATCCTGATTCATAGGCAGATGATGGCAGTGCCCTCTGCCTTTCAATCTAGTGCTCACGCCCTGGCATACCTTGACTTGATGGTTTCAAAATTCTGCCAGACAGCTTTTTTGGTTGTCATCTTTTGGAGGGAAGGGGGAAAGGGTTTGTTTATTTTCATGCAATATGCCACCACCTACGTTATTCCAAAACTACCAGCTAATCAATTCTGGATCCTACTCTTTTGCCCTGATAGGTCTTCTGGGTAAATACCTATGTATCTGTCCGTAATGCTAAGAACATTACGGACAGATACATAGGTATTTGCGTAGGGGAATATTGACTGGACCACCTGCCATTTCAGGAGAAACTGACCTGGCAGAGGAGTGTGGTGGCTGAGAGGTTGGGATACTGGCCAGTTAACTAAAATTTAATTCAGAAAATGATCAGTTTATAAAGTGACCAATTAACCAAATTAGGCATCTTCTCCAAATGTTTGCCATCACTGGGGTTTTGCTGCTGCCAAGACTGTTGACTTTTGTTCGCCCATTGTTTTACTTGGGAGTGGATGGGCTATCTCTGAAAGGTTATTTATTCTCTTGCAGATGTACACCCTGCCGGAAAGCTGTGTCTGCATTATCTCTAACCACAGACTTCTTTTGTTTGTGAGTTTTTGGCAAATTAATCATATGTTGACTTAATATTTGCCAAATTGTCTTTCAGTAAATTAGGTTTCAATGAACTGATGAAGGTCCAAGAGTTTGAATTTGACATTGACTTCTGGTTTTCTACATTCACCACTTACCAGCTGGGCAACCTTGGCAAGTGAACCTTTCTGACCTTCAATTATAGCATCCATAAACTAGGGATAATGAAAGTATCATTAGATAACCCATGCAGTGGACTGAACACAGTGAAATACACAGTAAGGGCTCCAAACACTTTAAATAGTATTTTCCAAGTTTCAGACTACCATGACCTGCTCTTTGCTCCTATTATTGGTAACAGAGGAAGGCAGATGGGTTGACTTCCATTTTTTGTGCCTACTATGTGTCAGACACTGTGTCAAGAGTTATAAATGTTACTTCACTTGATTTTTATATAAGTTGTTAATGTGATACACCAAAACAAAAACAAAAAAAAAGGAAACATTTAGTCTGAGAAGTCTACAAAATTGTTCAAGCTTTTACAGATCATTCATGGAGTAGCTAATATTGGAACCCATGCCTGTCTAATTCTAAAACTCGATCAGTGTGCCATGTTCTGACAACTACATCAGCTCTTATATGTTTGTTTGCTTTTAGTCAATAAACCTGCCCCTTACCTCCTATCAGTTATATTTGATTTTTAAAACACTGATACTCATTAACCACATCGTGAGTTTTTTAACCACATGGTTTCTTAAATCAAGATGATTTTAATAAGTGATGTGAACATTTACTGGCCTTACTACTTCCTTTTTTATCATTTTTAAAATTTGACATCAACATAATAATACTTTAGGGTCAAGGTAATTGATGTTTTGGAAGAAGTATCATTCATAGATTAGTATGTATATGTTGAAAGAAAGATGAATGGGTAGGGGGCACATTATTATAATAAAAAGAAGTAGAAAGAAGATAATGGGGATATCATCTGGTATTGTAGACTGCAGTCAATGATAGCTCATAGGCCCTTTCACATACATTTATCTAATTAAATCCTTTGAGAATAAAGGGGAGAAATTATTAGCTTCATTTTACAGATGAGAAAACTACATCTAGGAGAGTTTAAGTGATTTAACCAAGGTCATATATTTATTTAATATATAGTAGAGCTGAGAACAGAGCTGAGGTCTTCCCAAGACAATTTTGTAGCACTGGAAATAAATGAGATTAAGGGCTAAGGACAAAGATTCCTATTGTAGCAGAGGCTTCTAGGTGTTGCCCAATATAAATTCTCCTCTTCTTTCTTAGAGATAGAACTTCTGTTGCCAAAGCACATGACCTTTTAGAATAGTGAGAATATCTCCAGCCTCCCCTCAACTGTGGTCAATTAGCTTCTGAGAGACTTTCTTAGGAAGTAGCTGAGATGTATCCCTTGTTCCTTTTCTTCCTGTATTCTTCCATCATTCTTCCTGAAATAGGAATATGATGATGGTAGTTCAATCTTGGGCCATGCCCATGGAAACCACACATTTAGGGTGGTTGAGAAGAAAGACAGAAAACATCCTGAGTCCCAGACCACTGGGAAGACACACCAGACCCAGACTGCCCACTTCTGAACATGTCTGTGGGGAAAAAAAATAAACTTATCTCGTTTATGCTGCTTTTCAAATTAGATCTCTACTGTAATCAAATCCCATCCTAGGTAATCCAGCACCTATTACAGGTTTTTTTCTCCAAGGGGACAAAATATGAATCTGAAGACCAGAGAGGCTGACCAGCTGGAATCCAGACCTGAGGGCCAATTTGACTTCCTTTGGCAAAGAAGCACCTTCAGACAGTTGACCAGATTCAGGAGGGGCCTGAAGGCTGTCAAAACAGTGCCTGAGTGAAGAGGCTATGGTCAAATCAGGTGAGAATGGGCAGGCTTGTCACATTGAGGAGACAGACATTGACAAAGATCCATCCATACTTACTGCAGGGTCCTTTCTACACAGGGATTTGTGGTTCTACCATGTTGAGAAAGATAAGATTGGGGAAACATGTTCCTTGTTAGGTTCTCTTTCTTTCTTCTCCTAAAAGCTTGATTTCATTGAAAGACAAATTTTATATCAGGCACACTTGACTGCAGGCACTAGCTTGTTTCCACGGTGTCTTCAAAACAACTTTCTAAACTGACTTAGTCACAGAATGTATCTTTTCTATCAGGAAATGTCACCTGTCACTTACTTATGCCAGGCACACAGACACACAGGAAGTATGCATTTTTTTGCACTTCATAATGTGTGAAACCATATCATACACAGCATCTCACTCAATTATTACACATCTTTAGTTTAGTGTGTTTTTTTCCCACTTTATACACTTTAAATTTTACAATACTTTCATTTTTTAAAAATGTGTGAAGGCAATTCCCATATACTCCACACTCAGTTTCCCCTATTATTGTGATATTAAAGGAGAATAGTGCTTGTCATAGTTAATAAACTGCTGTTGAATATTATTAACTCAAGTCCATATTTTTTTCAAATTTGCCTAGCTTTTACTTATTGTCCTTTTTCTGTTCTAGGATCCTACCCAGGATACCACATATGTTTAGCCACCAAGTCTCTTTATGTTCCTCTTGTTCATGAACATTTCTTGTTCTTGATGTCCTGAAAGGTTTATGGGGTAGTAGTCAGGTGTTTTATAGGATGTCCCTCAATTGGGATTTGTCTGATATTTTTTCATGATTAGACGGGGATTATGGGTTTTGAGGAGGAACACCAGAGAGATCAGATGCCATTTCCATCACATTATATCAAGGGAACACACTGTTATCAATATGTATCACTGATGATGTTACCTTGATCACCTTGCTTGAGATAGCCTTTGTCAGAATTCTCTACTGTGGAATTACTCAGACATTATTTTTTTAATCATTAGTTTAATACATTTCAAAAACAAACTAAGGTACTCATATAAATATAGGCAATATGATAGGACAAAAATGGGCAAGTCAGGTATGTGGAATGAAAAAATGTAGACAAAGAAACAAAGGCAAAGTAAGTAAGCAGAAATGCCCACTGGAACATTCTGTACCACTATTAGAAATACTTTGCAGATCAGCTCTAACCAAAGCTCATAAAGGGAAATATGATGTGTTAGAAGACCCATAGTTGTCTACAAATTTTTGCCTATAACGTTGTCCTAATTTCTTATATCAGACCCTTCAGAAGTATAGTGTGATGTAGTAGTCAACATTTTAACACATTCTTATCTATCTATCTATCTATCTATCTATCTATCTATCTATCTATCTATCAATTATCTATCTATCAATTATCTATCTATCAATTATCTATCTATTATCTATCATATATATATTATATGTATATATATCCTTCCATGTGAGCTAAAGGCTTGATAACTAAGCAGAGTTCAATCTACAACATTGGGTTCATTTATGTAATTTCTTAAATCTGGCTGATCCAAGGTTAAAACTTATCATGTTTTTTTTTGGTAATGAACAGACTGCTTATGTTTCAGGCAATGCACATCAACACCATGCCTTATAATGAGATTTTTTGATAACTGAGTATTCAGAAGTTGAGGTTATATTTCCTAGCAAAAACAAAACAAAACAAAAACAAAAACAGAAAACAAAACCAAAAACCTATAGTGAAGATATTTCTGTGGCACCATGACATTCTCAAAAGGAAAGCAGAACTTGAACTGTCTTTTGAAAAAACAGCAAACCTAGCTAGAGCACATGACCATGGGAGAATTTTACAGAGGGAATCCTATCTTAGAAGGGTGTATTGATGCACCCTGTGTTTGGTAGTCAATAAGAGTCAAGATTAGGTCTCAAAAGTAGATGGTCTCCAGAATTATCCTTGGGAGATATTGTATACCAGACCAGACCAGTAGGTATAATATTATTTCAGTGGTGAATATCTCAGCCAAAGCAGCTACATATCCTCATTTTTATATGATTTCAAAAGGTAGCGTGGCCTCAGAGCCTACACTTTGAGTCAGTCAAATATAGGTTTGAATCTGTGACCACTGTTCACCCTTCTCTTCACAGTAACTAGGATAGTGGTTGACACATAATATACACAGTAAATTTGTGTTTTATCATTTTTATTATTATGATGTATACTGCAGGTGCTCTAACAAGTGTTGCTTGACTATATCAATAGGTGAGTAATGAATGAGTGAATGGATGAAATCAGACTAACATTTTCCATCTCTGTGCTATTCTGCCAAGCGAGGATAATAATACATAATCGTCCATTTGTGGAGAAGACGATATGAAATCTGACATGTGAAAGCACTTGGTACCTTATTTGACATGTAGTAAAGCTTATAAGGACAAAAGCAAAGTCACTAGTTCACATAAGGTCCGTGTATTGAGACAGTATATATCTTTACCTTTCGAACGTAATACATCAGACTTTTAACTATATCTCTGAAAGGGGCAGAAAAGGAAACTATACGTGGCATTCCAATTTCAGAAATCTTAAAACGTGACAAAAACACCCATATTGGTTATACACAAGCAAGTATGACATTTTTATTTATAATGTATTAAGCTGAAATGTTAAGACTAGTATTAGCTTAGATGCTACAGAGCAATTTTCTCAGGGACAATTATTCTTGAACAGACATGAGGTTTAAGCTCTGAAGTGAAGACTTAATTTCTGCTCTCTTGAGGAGTAGCAGCAACCCCAAGACTTAGACCAGTTATCAACCCATCCCTGGTTACAGCATCAGACACAAGAGGCACAGACGTGAAGAGCCCGGGAAGCTTCTTATGGCAATCACTCCCAAGGGTATACATGTACAACATGGTCTATTTGTACTAAGCATATGCAAAAGTCTGTGCCAAATCTTCAGTTTGCTTAATGATGGAATAAAGACCACTTAAATTAATGGATATTTGAAATCCATCCTTCCAATACAATTATTGGAGCAAGAGATGTTAATGATTCACATTAGTTCACTTCACACCTCCCAACAGGCTGCCCCTTTGACTCCTGAATGCAACTATCTGCTTTGTTTCTAGTGAACTTAATTCATCAGGTGGGTCTATTCCCCAGCTCTTAGCACCTCATATATAACACTTCAATTAAACTGAAAAGAGTAATTACTTAAAGTGACAAACAGAAGAATGCTAATTAGCTAAAAAGTTCACTTCAGGGCACTGAAACTAGAGTGGTGCAGAGAAAGAGGTCGTGATTTAATGTATCTGCTTGACTTGCTTTTGTAAAACACTGTTCTTCATTATAATAATGCCAAAAGAGCAAAAGTGTGTTGCATTAACAAAGAATTAATGACTCTTGGTTACTGAGGAGATCTGATTTCTGTGTTTTTATTCGCAAAGTGTGTAAGATTCATGACAGAGAATAAAGTTAATGATCTCAGATTTTACTCTTGTTATAAATATTTCAAGTATACCTTAATGTTACTAATGTTCTGGCTTAAAAATCAAGCCTGCTATATTCTTTAAAATTCCCTAAAATCAAGCTGATTAAAACTCAATTATATAAATATTTAGATAATTTTCAATAAGGTTATACATTTGATATGAATGGATAACCTTATGAATAAAGTTGCTATAAACAACTGTGTACAAGTTTTTATTTGGACAAAATTTTTCTGCTCCTTTGAGTAAATACTAAGGAATGCAATTGCTGGCTGATTTGATAAGAGTGTGTTTAGTTTTGTAAAGAAACGCCAAACTGACTCCAAAAAGGCTATAACATTTTGCACTTCCACTAGCAATGAATGACTTGCTTCCCACCCCTGTCAGCATTTGGTGTTGTCTGCTTACTGGATTTTGGCCATTCTAATTTGTGTGTAGTGGTATATCCTTGTTTTAACTTGCATTTCCCTGATGGTACATGATGTGACATATTTTAATATTCTTATTTCTCATCTGTATATCTTCTTTGGTGGTGTGTCTGTTAAGGTCTTTGGCCTACTGTTTTTAATTTTTTTTTCTTTATTGATTTTAGAGAGAGAGGAGGGAAGAGGGAGAGAGAGATAGAAACTTCAATGAGAGAGAATATCAAGTGGCTGACCCCTGCATGCCCCTCACTGAGGATTTGGCCCACAACCTGGGTATGTGCCCTGACCAGGAATCGAACCACCAACCGCTTGGTGCATGGATCGATGCTCAATCACTGAGCCACAACGGCCAGGGTCTTTGGCCTATTTTTTTAATTGCGTTGTTTGCTTTCTTATTCTTGAGTTGTAAGAGTTCTTTTATATTTTGGATAGCAGTTCTTTATCAGATGTGTCTTTTGTAAATATTTTCTCCCACTCTATGACCTATCTTCTCAATCTCTTGACATTATCTTTCACAGAACAGAAATTTTTAATTATAATAAAGTCCAATTTAAAAATGATTTCTTCCATAGATTGTGCCTTTACTGTTGTATCTAAAAGTATCATCACTATATGCAAGGTCTTCTAGGTTTTCTCCTAGAAAACCTAGATATTTTCTTCTAGAAATTTTATCTTCTAGAAATTTTACAGTTTTGCATTTTATGTTTTGACCTGTGGTTCACTTTGATTTACATTTTGTGAAGGGTGTAAAGTCTGTGTCTGTTTTTTTTTTTGTTGTTGTTGTTGTTTGTTTTGTTTTTAATGTGGATTTTCAGGACCACTTGTGGAAAACACTATCACTGTTGTATTGCTTTTGGTTCTTTGTCAAAGATCAACTGACTATATCTATGTGGGTCTATTTTTGGGCTCTCTATTTTGTTCCATTGATCTATTTGTCTGTTTCTGTTTTTTGTTTTTGCCAATATTACACTGTCTTGATTACTGTAGCTTTATGTAAGTCATGGACTTGAGTAGTGTCAATTCTCCAACTTTGTTCTTCAATACTATTGGTTAATCTGAGTCTTTTGCCTTTCTATCTAAACTGTAGAATTAGTTTATATATATCTACTCAGTAACTTTGTGCAATTTTGATTGATATTACATTGGATCTATAGATCAAGTTGGGAAGGACTGACATCTTGACAATATTGAATCTTCCTAGCTGTGAACACGGATAGCTCTCCATTTATTTAATTCTTCTTTAATATCATTCATTAGATATTTGCAAATTTCCTCATATAGATGTTGTATATACTTTGTTAGATTTCTATCTAAGGATTTTTCCTTTGGTGCTAATGTGAATGGTATTGAGTTTTTGTTTTTATCCTCACCCGAGAATATGTTTTTTTGTTGATGAGAGAGAGAGAGATCCATGTGAGAGAAACATTGATTGGTTCCCTGCCATACACACCCTGACTGGGGATCAAAGCTGAAACTTAGGTATGTGCCCTGACCTGGAATTAAACCCACAAACTTTTGGTGTATGGGACAATGCTCCAACCAACTTAGACACCCAGCCAGGGTGGTATTGAGTTTTTAATTTCAAATTCTACCTTTTCATTGCTTATAGATAAGAAAGTGAGTGACGTTTTTTATATTAACCTAGCATCCTGCAACTTTGTTACAATTGGTTATTAATTCTAGAAGTTTTACAGATTTTCTACACGTGTCATGCCATCTGTGAACAAAGACAATTTTATTTCTTCCCTCCTAATATGAATATCTGTTATTTCCTCTTATGTCTTACTGCATTTTCTGGAACTTCCAATATAATGTTGAAAAATAATGGTGAGAGGAGATATCCTTTCCTAGTACCTGATCTTGGCAGGAACGCTTTGATTATCTCTTCAGTTACTCACAACTTGATCACTCCACAATGGTTTGTAATCATAATCGTGGCTGTACTGTTTCATTAAAACCACACAGACAAAGTCAACTAATGACCCTCCAAATGACAAATTCTATGGATAATTTTTTGTTTTTATCTTATATGATTTTTCTAGATCTCGAAACTCTCTCTCTTTTGGTTTCCATAATGGTATTCTTCTCTAGTTCACTTCCTCCTCTCTCTCCTTCTTCCTGGTTTTCTTCTGGTGACGGCCTCCTTCTGCCACACTTTAAATGGCATTCAAGGTTTTATTTTGGGTTTTCTTCTCTCTAGACCTTACCTTACATCTCTGGGTATTCTTGTCCTTCCCTTTAATTTTACAACAATTTATGCCTCAATGAAGAACAAGCTGTAGCTAAGGCCAAGATCCTGCCTGAGTTTCAGACTTTTATTTATCGTTGTCTTCTACGCACCATCCTTTCTCTGTGGCCATTTAAGAAGTTTCTAAGCACAGCTTCCTCTCCCCATACTGATTTTTCTTAAATCTTTTTGTATTGCTAACAGCTTGGTCTCTGATGTATTTTTTTTTTCCAGACAAATGTAGGTGATAATCTTTTTCTGATCAAGAGTAATAAAAATGGACAAAAGCAATGATTCTAATCTCCTTACATTTGAATAAAAGAATACAAAATAATTCTTCACCAAAAATTGTCACTGCTTGGATCAGAGACAGATACTGACATTCCAGGGGCTCAGCCAACTCTAGGGGTCTGACAAATAATCTTTTTTTTCCGGTGGTGCTGCCAGAATGCTCTTTCACACTGGAGAGAGCTTACCTTGAAGTAGGAATCAGAAATTATGACCCTGCTGATCAAATAGCATGACTAGAGTTCCCTGCCCTAACGATTCTAAAAGAAAAAATATTGACCAGCTTATTTTTATAGTTTTTGTGGAATTCAGAGCTCTTACTCAAAATGATGACTGCCCAATCAGATAGGAGTTAGGCTGGATGTGTTGCGACTGATTCTCTAGGTGCTAGTGAATGAAAGAAGTCTGTTAAGTCAGATAAAGAATCGGCTACAGGTTGCCTTAGGAAGTGCAAAAAAGCCTGGGATTTATTACTGGAAATGAGAAAAGTGAGAAAGGCTTGGAATACACACAAGAGGCAAGCATGTTAATCGATCATGACCCAATTTTCTGGGGTTATTCGGCTATGGAGGTGTGTTGGAACTAGATTGCATGTTAGTCAGGGCAGAGTTAGTTGAAAGGAACAATCCATTCAGGCTTTTTATCTTTCCAGTTGACAGTTCCTCATAACAAGGGGCTTACCACAAGTCAAATAACTAGGTATTCACAAATAGGAGAAAAGATGGTGTGTGTGTGTGTGTGTGTGTGTGTGTGTGAGTGTGTGTATTGAGATCACCCTCTTGTACTGTCACCACAGTTCTTAAAAATCAACACAAATAAATCTAACTTGGTGTCTTCCATCCCAATTCTGTTCTTCCAAATCGATTTCCTTCCTGTGGAAATCCACCTCTGTATCATGACCAGGTCTTCAAGCTGGAAGCCTAGGAGGCAAACTCAACATCCTTCTTTCCTTCATCTCCACATGCTGAGTCTACGTTCTACATATCTATTGAATGCATGCTCTTTTTTACACCCTCACTTCCTGAGTTATGGTTCTCATCATAGCTCTGAAGTGAAATTTCTTCCTCCAGATCTCCCCTTCCAAGCAGTCCTCTGAGAGCCATCAGAGTAATGCCTTAAATATTTAAATGCTATTATGGAGTTTTCACTTCAGTTAAAAGAAGATATTCACTGCTAAAAAGCACAACAAGACAAACAATAAAACACTGGGCTAGATGAATTTAAGCATTTCTTTTAGCTCCTCCATTTTATAGACCTCCAGTTTGGCTTTCATATTAGATACAAGGGACATGACATCATAGCATATAATGTAATAGTTGGCTCTCTAGTGACAAACGTGTCTGTATGGTCACACCTGTTCCCTTTTCCTCTTTGGGTTTTCATGCTTATCCAGAAAATTTGTGACCTGAGATTAGAATTTAATACTGCCATCATCAAAACATCAAGTAAAAATCCCTAATTCTTAATATGTGCTGGACCCTTTAGGGAATACATGTATCTATCTAAAATGGTCCTGTTTTGCTTTGGCCAGTTTTGCTCAGTGGTTAGAGCGCCGGCCTGCGGACCAGAGTCCTGGGTTCGGTTCCCGCCAAGGGCACGTACCTCGGTTGCAGTTTGTCCCCACCCCGGTTGGGGTGGTGTGGGGTGGCAACCAGTCGCTGTGTCTCTCTCACATCGATGTTTCCCTCTTTCTCTCTTCCTCCCTCTCTCCCTCCCGCTCTGTCTGAAGATAAATGCAAAACTGTCCTCGGGAGAGGATGAAAAATAAATAAATAAAATAAAATGGTCATGTTTTGAGGGAGCTGTATTCTCAGATGCTTTGAGTCATCCTCATCCTTTACTGGTAATAATAACACTATTTTTGTGATATTTCAAGAAGGTATCATAGAGCCATGCATCAGCAGTGGCTTTCTTGTTCTTAGAATATATCTTAATGCATTCCTCCTACAGGAGTGGGAGGCCTTGGCGTGCTGATTATATAACAGGGGATTATGCAAGTGTTCATTGTTAAATGGACTATTTTTAAACTCAAGGCAAATACTTTTAATCTCTTGGTCAGTATCTAAGCATCTATGAATATATAAATATTATACTTAATGCCTCACATTTAGCATATATTATCTAAAATTTTACAATTAATAAATATTATACTTAGATTTTTAGAGGTAATATCTTGTTCTAGATCTCTAAATACGTTTTGTGTGAAGAGAGTACATACCTTGAAGCCTAGGATTCTACAGACCAATAAAGCTGAGAAAGTATAAATTGCAATAGATGATAATTATTTCTGTTAAGAGTCACAGAGCACACACACGGACACATTCGAGAATGTCATTAAATCTTGCTTGTTTTTAATTTACTTCTCTGTAAATAAAAGAGTAAAACTGATCTTATTGATTGAATCATTCATTCATTACTTGTTTCATCATTTCATCATTGATTCAACAAGGGATAATATTAATAATGACATTTACATATATATGTAAATTTACATCTGCATATACATGTAAATGTGAGACACAGAGAGAGAATTATCTTTTGGGAGAAACTTTGCATCTTTCAAGTATATGATTTCATTTGCTATGAATGAAACAATTCTGTTAGTGAGCATCTTCTGGAAGATAAATCATTCAGAATGGTAGCATTTTTGCTTTTACTAGAAAGGCCATTTTGATGAAATTTGTATAGGCCAGCTGATAGCATGGTAGATATTATGTCTATAATTTATTTTAAAACACTTTAGTATGAAGCGTGTGATAAAACGTCTGTGTTGGTGTCAATTTGCATCCTAGGATCGGTCAGTTGTCCTTATCTGGCATTCACACCCCAGCAAAGTCTCTCTCTCATTAATCAAAACAACCATACTCAGAAGCAGCCACTCTCAAGGAGATACTTGGAATTCCTTTACCTCAGTTCAACCCCTTTAAAAATCAGCACAATGAGTGTTACAAAGGTGCAACATAACCGAAATTAGTGCTATTAAAAATATGTGGATTGACAATAATATCTTAGAGAAACTCCCCGTCTTTTCATGAATGAGGAGGTGGGGGCTGCAGGGTATAGAATCTAGCACACCTTTTATCCTTTGTCCTTGAAAATGGTCCCTTGGCCTTGACCCCTGAATGAGTCTGTGTCCTGCCACAAGTTTGGAGAGGTCTTGGTTGCCTGAGAGTATATTAGCTTATTCTTGCATTTGACTTAGTTGACTCTCATGCAAAGTATTTTGGAATCTGTAAAGAGAACAGAAAACTGGGACTTGACTGAGCTGACAAAACAGATTATATGACTACTTATTCATGCCTGCTAAAATATGTCTAGATGTTTTTCAGACTATGGTCTGAGATTTTCCTTCATTGAAACCTGGTGATAGGTCACGTGGAGGAGTAGCTAACCTGTAATTACTGGCATCTACTAAGATACAGCAAACAGAACCCAATAGGAGGGTGTGATCAAATTGATTTAAACTAGTGACATTCTTTTAACAACAACATACTTGGCCCAATTAGAATTTATTAAATACATAATTTATTTAATTGAGTAATAGTTCAAACTAAATTTAAATCAGTTGTATACACCGAGATCTTAGTAACTGAAATACAGTGGTCTCAGTTCGTTATTTTTTTGGTATGATCAGGTGGAAATCACACTTTGGTGGACGTTTGTCAAGTTAGGTCTTAAAAGAAATCATGTGACATAGTGAAGAAAAAGAAAATTGTGTTTTGAGTCTCTTATACAAGTTCTATCTCTGAAAAGGTGGGTGATAATGAGAATGTCATTGACTCTTGCTTGCTTTTAATTTACTTCTGTAAATAAAAGAGTAAAACTAGTCTTATTGATTGAATCATTCATTCATTTCATCATTGATTCAATAAAGGATAATATTAATCATGACAAGCATTTACTATTCACCAGGTATTTGTTTTAAACACATATTTTTAAAACATAAATTTAATCATTAAAACAAACTTGTGAATTAGATACTGAGGCACAAAGATAGTAAGTAGATTTCCCAAGGATTGTGAACTGACCTAAACCAGTTTGGATGTACACAGCTCTTAGGTTCTTCTTTGTAAATAGCAGTAGTGTAACAGTGTATAATAAAAACCAGTTGTTATGGGCTGAGTTGTGTCTCCCTGAATTTGTATGTCAAAATCCCAACCCCTAGTACCTAATAATATGACTTTGCATTTTGAGATGGGGACTTTAAGGAGATAATTTAGTTAAAATGAAGTCATGAAGGTGGGGCCTAATCCAATTTGATTGGTGTCCTTATAAGAAGAGAAAACGTGGACAGAGACACGCACAGGAGGAAGAGGATGTGAGAACACAGTAGAACATGGCCATCTACTAGCCAAGGAGAGGGGCCTCAGAAGAAACCAACTCTGCAAACACCTTGATCTTGTACTTCTAGACTCCAGAATTGTCATAATACAAATGTCTGTTGTTTAAGCCACCTATCCTGTGATACATTGTTGTGCCAGCTCCAGAAAACTAACGCACAAGTCTTACATCAAATTTTTGTACAGTATAGGTCACATATTAACTCCACATTTACTCACATGCACTAAAAAAATATTTCATATATGATCTGTTCTGTTGGCTCACGGATATCCCAATTCTCTTTCCTTTTACATATTCCAACTATTACTTTGCAGGAAAAGTTTCTTAGAGCAAATGCCAAAACGTCACAGGAAGAATTCTGTCACACATACAGCCCCAAACTCCAGAGTTTATGGCTGGACACCAGATGGTTGAGGAATTTAGGGTAATGTATCATTCCTAAGTGTGTAGATTGCCTGGATTTTTATATCCTGATCATCAAGAGAGGGGAGTATTTTTAAAGTATTTTAGACAATCCAACTATTCTGAATGCATTTAACTCCACCAAAAAGAAACCATTTCTAATATTTATTATGCTGATTAACATATCATGTTTAATAATTTTTTTTAAATCCATATATTTGCATGTAGTATAGTAGTTAGCAAAACATCACCTGTTATTAACAGATGGGGATACTCGCAATGTTTGTAGTAACCACCAGGAAAATGTATCTTTTCTTAAAGAAAGCTAGTTGACTTCTAGACTGTGTGTTCCTGATAATGTGTCAGCTGGCCATTTCTCAAATGCACTTATTTGAATAGCACCTGAGCATTGGTTTAATTAACTTGAGTATCAAACGCACATGCTATCCCACTGGATAGACTGAGGTCTGTCATTTAAAGCAAATTAAGTCATTTGAAGTAAATGTCAAGTGTCATGGGCCCAACTTTTCCTACCTAGCATGAAGCAGAGCTGGGATCTGAACTCAGGAAGTCAAGTCCGAGAGGCCATGCCCAAACCACTGGCACATTAAGCACTTACTCTGAGTGATAATTCACAACAGAGCAAAACACTAACATTATTTAATTTATACCTGGAGGCTCAGGGAGGATTTTTTCCTGAGTAGATAGGACTACTGAAAATGAAGAGGCAAGGTCATCTTGCGTGTAACTAGTGTAGACCACAGGATCCCTGCTCAGAAAAGGGCCTCATGTTTGAGGTTAAATCCTCTGTGGTCACCATCTTGAAGCCCTTAATAATGTTATATTTGAAACTGTGTTTCATAAGTGAAATCTGATGGGACTACAGAGTATTTCAGGGGGTTTGAAGCCTCTGCTCAGGTGCAGTCCTGCTTCCTGCCTCCTCCTCTCCTCTCCAGCATTGATTCTCAGCTGACCCCACCTCTGCTCCCACCCAATGGGCACAGGTGCCAGGAAGGGTCAGGATTGGGTGTGTGCTGCAGTGCTGAATTGTGGAACTGGGACACCTGTAAGACTCTGCAGTAGCTCTGAGAGCGACCTCACACCTGAGGAATGAATGCATCATGAAATAGATCTACCCCTGCAGATCTATTAGCAAATAAAAAACACCTTGAGTGGTGGAGAAAGAAGCCACAGGAGAAAGGAAATTTTATGTGTGTGTGTGTATGTGTTTTGATCAAAGGTGCAAAACATTTTCATTTCCGTTTTGCACTGGGTCCTGAAAATTATGTAGCCAGTCCTGTGAAAAGGAATAACATCAGGTCTTGTGAAAGCAAGGTCGATATTCTTTCCAATATCCCGTGCTGTAACATTGCCCAGCAGAGAGAAATACAGTTACAGTGTGTATTCATCGCATAGTGTCCCACTTGGAACAGGGAAAAAGTAAGGTGGGAGCAGTGCAGGCTGCAAGGTTAATGTCGAAACAGATCAATCCAGGCAGGAGACTGGAGGTTACAGGGCAAGAGTGCTAACAGAATTAGTGTACTCTGAAAGGTTTTAAATGTGATGGAAACATCAACTGTTATGAAAGTAAGGCCAGAATAAGATTCTGTTAGAATTTAACTAAAATTAAACTGGGAAAGAAAGAGGACCAGGTTTTTACAGCCATTTTGTTCATTAATTTAATGTGCCATTATGGGAAAATCTATGATACGAGATTATAAAGACTCAGGTGAGTCTGATTTGTACTTTGTGGGATCCAATAACAGCAGAGCAAGACTAGAATTAAGATACTTTCTGAATCTGTAGGAACAGGTCTATGCTGTGAATAACAAAAGTTAATGGTGGGCAGCGGGTCCAATCACTCAACAAACACTAATTAGTTCACGCCAACACTTTAACCCATGGCACAGCCCCAAGGGCAAAAGACACACTTGTTGCTTTGTGACTTTGAATGGAAGGCAGTCTTAGAAATAAAACATTGAAGCGTTGTGATGGAGGCATAGAGCTGACTGGAGAAATAAAGGAGGAAATAGCTAACGCTGCTTGGGGGAGGACGGGTTGGCAGGTTAAGGAGTAACCAGGGCTTCAAGCAGCCAGGAGCTGCAGGTGACTAGAGGGGAGCAGTGAGCACAGGATGGAGAACAGGTGAAGGCTTTGCAAGGGCTGTTTGGTGCCCAGTGATTAGTTCCGAAATGAAGGCACATTATTTACCCTCGGTTGATGGAACTTTCATCCTCTCCTTACCTCAGTTCTAAGCTAAGCAGATGGATGAGGCAGTGGGGAATCTTCAGATGTGTTTTAAGAAAGGAAGTGATGAGATTAGAATTGTCACTGGGAGGACTTGAAGTGTTAGAAGCCTCAAGAGAGGGAACCCAGAGGGGATATAGCAAGAGTCAGCACAGTGGGTGATGTGTCTAACATCTACAGTGGCTGTCTGCTCAGAGAAGGACTTCATGTAAGAGATATTTCATCAACGATGACAACTTTACTCCTCAATGTAATATTAGTGTCCACTGCACCAATAACAATTTAATTCTATAATTATATACACCGTGTCCTTTCCTCAATGATTTTCAACATTGTTCCATTCCATTCTTACAAACCCTTGAAATAACTGGTAGATAAGATATAAGATAGCTATTATAATGGCCAATGAATCCAGGGTCACGGGTCTGAGGTTACACAGTGTGCTGTGAGTCAGAACCCTAGACATCTTGATTGTCACGAGGCTTTGCAACTCACATTTGCATATTAATGATCTGTGCCCTGGGTATTATTCCACATTCTGTGTACTCTGTGTCTCTCTTCAAATTCTCAACAGGCACATGTGTGAGGAAGTCTTTGGCAATCCCAGCTTCTAGTTTCAATAGTCAAAGTTCAGAGATATGAAGATGCATTCAAAGGGCCATAAACTGGAAACCTAACCAAGACCAGATTTTATTTTTTTTTAATTAAGTTTAAGTTTTTCTTTAAGTGAAACTTTTTTAAAAATATGCTTTTATTGATTATAGAGAAAGAGGTAGAGAGAGGGAGAGACAGAAACATCGATGAGAGAGAAGCATTGACCGGCTGCCTCCCACATGCCTCCCACCAGAGATTGAGCCTGCAACCCGGGCATGTGCCCTGACCAACTGGGAATTCAATCGATGACCTCTCAGGTGCATGGGATGATGCTCAACCAACTAAACCACACCAGCCAGGCCCAAGATCAGATTTAAAAAAAATTTTTTTTCTTTATTGATTTTAGAGAGAGAGGAAATGAGAGGGAGAGAGAGATAGAAACATCGATGAGAGAGAACATCGATTGGCCGCCTGGTGCATGCCCCCCACTGGGGATCGGGCCCATAACCTGGGCATGTGACCTGACTGGGAATTGAACCAGCGACCTCCTGGTGCATGGGTCAATGCTCAACCACTGAGCCACACCCAAGATCAGAATTTAATCAAGGTTTGAATTTGTTCTAATTGTACCTGTTGTAAGTTCTCCAATTGGTAAAAACTTTGTTTTATTTTCCTTTTGGCTGAATGGACAGTTTCTCAGGGTCCAATTTCAACTCAATCTGTATTTTACACACTCCTATATGTATGAACTCAGAAACAGCACAAGTCTGCAAAGGGAAAAATCACATTGCCCACAGTAGTTCTGTTTGTGAGCAAACCATGGCTTTGTGGAAAGAGAACTGAGATTAAACTACAAATACTTGTTCAGAGTCCAAAATGTCTTCCAAACAATATTAGCTCAAATGCATTTGGACAAATGAGACATTCTCTATTCTTCCTTCCTTAAGGAAGTTCATTTCTTTATGTAGTTATCATCAGGTGATGGACAGAGTTACGACGCCCCTCACTCAACCAGTTGTTGGTGTGTGTATCAGTGCACCTGTTACTTAAGAAATCCCTGTGACACCAAACTGTTCAGCAAAGCGGACATCGTCAGACAGACGGAGAGCCTGTAGAATCCTCTCGCTGAATTATGCAACATTTTCTGGTTTATGGTCATTAAAGGCAGTGATAAAGCAGCTGTCACTGAATCGGATGCTGTCAAAAATCTGTGCAAAGAATAGGGATGATTACAGATGTGCCAATTGCCCATTATAGTGAGCTTTGTGCTGGTATTTCTCTCACAAGTCCTTCTTTTGATAAGATTATAGTTTACCTTACTCTAAGCAGCATCTTGATGTCAAAGGTCTAAAACTAGACAAATGTGCAATACATACCTATGCATTCTATTTTGTTCTTTTTTTTTTCCCCCCACCTATGGGGTTTCACATAAAAAAAAGGGCTTGGGAAAAAAAATGCTGCAATCACAGGGTTAATTTTTCCGTTAAAAAATGGAATTGAGCTGCTTCTTGTAAATGATTCTGTTCCATTTCTATTTACTCTATTTAACAAACTTAACTGGTTTAAACTGGTTCATGTGAAGTAGGGGAAAAAATTGAAATAAAACGGACTATTGAAAAGATACACATTTTTTTCTATTTCAATAATGACACCAGCCTGGGATTTCAAAGATTTTTTGTGTTGTCTGATGTATGAGTATTGGGAGAGGGATGCAGATATTAAGACACTGAGAGACACATTGCCCAGCTGTGAGGTGTGAGGCAAGCCTGACTCTGTGGGGACACTATGGGGACAGGACAGTGTGCTCAATAAATAACAACTAAGGGCAACAATCACAGAACACACATTTGAACATCCCTGAGGTAAGAACCACACACAAAGGTAAATATTTATTTATTGATGAAAAAAAAAATCAAATCCAAAGAACAAGTTTTAGCACCATAGAAAACTGAAAACTGAGGACGGAGTATTATAGCCTCACAAAGCAGTCATGACTCTAGGAGATGCCAACGAATGGATTTGACCGACGTTTTGTTTGAGTTAACGGAAGCTTTATGTTTGTTTTTTAAAGTATTAATGAAATACATTGTATCATGAGATAATGAAAAAATATCTCTAGAAAGAAATGTGGTCCAAATGATAGGAACACTCTTTCCTTTTAGAGCATATAGCAACATGAAAGATTTCCATTGTCAATAGGCTCTAACTTCAGATTCATGCTTCAGACTCCCGGCAATTGAAAAGTAAATTTTATCAAGTAATTTAATAGGCAATACTTTTTTTTTTTATTTAAATCACTGAACCCTAGAGACATTTTAAAAGGAACCATTGCTGGAAAATTCATTAGCACTTTAAAGGAAAGAACTGTGTGCAGTTTTGTGACAGGTATTTAGTGCCTGTTTATGAGTGAGACCATCCCATTTCTCAAACGGCTTAGTCTAAGCATATAATGGAGAGAGGAAGACGCATTCAATGTCCACCTATTTCTAGCAGAGCATCTATATAGAATATTTTAATTCTTTCAACATTTTTGCATGTTTGTTTTCTAGAGAGTACATCATGTCTTATGGGATTATGTACCTCTTTTGATTAGCATGCACCTGGTACAGGTACCCAATACATATTTATATTCAGACTTGTTGAAGGATATGAGTAAAGGAAAGGGGACGTTCCTAGCGGAACCATAGTAAGTGCAAATGCAGGCCGGTGACCCACCTCCCGAGCATCATGGAACACATAGGAAGGAAAGATGGAGCTGCAGAAGAAAGGCATTTCCTTCAAAGTCAGTATGTCCCAGCAAGGGACTTGTGTCCTGGTGGTCATTGCAAATGCTGTTTCACAGTCCGTTTTCTGCAGTTCAGGAATACAGTGACATTAAACACGTGCCAGGTATGTTTAGAGGTAAAACCTGATCTGATTCCTCTAAGTTACTTTAGATTTTTAAATTTATTCCATCTCATATGAATATTTTTAAGGTTTTCAGTAAAAATGTTAATACGTACCAGTCCCCAGATGGGGTTATTATTGAAATACACTGTATATATGTACTTACTGCATTTCTAAAAGACGACAGATTTGAATTTCTGAACCCATCTTAACCCAAGGGTTTCAGATAAGGGATTAAGGACATTTGGAAACTCACAAAGGGACCAAGACGTTGTGCAGACTTGCAGAGTTGGTTCAATGACTTGCTCAGGACAAGCACCTCTTCAGTTGTAAACCTGAGGCTTGAATCCAAGTCTTTCTGACTTTAACCTTGTGATTCTTCCCTCTCTTCAAAGAATGGTAGTAGCAAAAGAGAAGAAGTCAACAAATCTATGGTTATATGTTTAACATTTGTTAGGCGTTGCTCTAAGTAAATGTATTAATTTAATCCTTTACATAATCTTATAATGTAGGTACTATTTTTATTCTAATTTTACAGCTGAACAACAGCCCAGGGAAATTAAGCAGCTGGCCATAACCACTCTGAAGATAAGAATATGTCTAGAGAACTGAGTATAAGACAAGGGAATGTGAATCTCCTTAAAACAGAAAACAAAAAGCACAAAAATGAGGAGACAGAGAAGAAAACATGTGAAGACAACAAGGAGGAGAAATGGGAGGCAATTCTTGTTTAAATACAAAGCTGGTAAGAGCTCAACTGAATCCCTTAAAAAGAAAGGCTTAGTGGTTAAAGCCTAGTGAAAGCTGTCTGGATTAGATACATATAACTTGGAAAAGCTTAAAGTTATCTGTTTTGCATAATTGGTTTATCCTTTATCAAAAGTGTGAATTATTCTCATTTCTTTATTTTTCAAAACCTCTGAAATATTATTCTGAAAGTACCTTGGTGAACCATAAAAACACTATATAGATAGAGATAAGTGAAGTGAGGTATTTATGAAAATGTCTTAGTCTAGAGTCCCCAGAAAACAGAACCTGAAGCATTGCTATGTTCCACTGCTTGACAAGAGAAGGTAACCTCAGGGAGCAGGGGTGAAGGACAGGGCAGTGAGAGAAAGACAATTAGAGAATCAGGCTGATTGCTGGATCTTGAGGACTGTCAGCTAAAATGCCACCTGTTCTCAGTTTGGTGGAGTGGGTGGGGGAAGAACTCATCTTCTGGTCCCATCTCCCCTGGTCAGCATTCATTACACTTGGCATCAAGTTCCTCTAGGTTGAGCTTGTGCAGGTGCACAGAGTCTTGCTTGTTGACGGCCACCCCTTGGCATCAACAGGGAAAAGAGGACGAGGTTATACAGCCTGAGCGAAAAGTCAGGTGGGGTCAGGTGGTACTTCCGTGACATTGGTTGGAGCTCATGCAGAGTAGAACACCCAAAAGAACAACAGACGGACAAGAAAGACTAGACCTGACATGGTTGGCACATAAGAAGAGCCCGACACATGGTCCAATGGGGTTACCGTTACATTTTATTTTATTTATTTTTATTAATTTTTTTTTTTCAGAGAGGAAGGGAGAGATAGAAACATCTGTGTGAGAGAGAAACATCAACTGGGGATCGAGCCCACACCCCGGACCAGGAATCTCTCAGTCTATGGGATGATGCTCAATCCACTGAGCCACACTGGCCGAGATACCGTTACATTTTAAATGGTGCTTTTCAGACTATGACCTGCAGAATCACACAGTGCAAAATGTTAGTTCCCCTGCCATTGCAGTTGGGGAGATACTTTGAGACAGTAAAATCATTACCAGTTCTCTTTCAAATAAGTAGCTTCTTATTCTATATGACTGTTAACTTTATGTAAAATTATTTTTTCTCCTGAGGTAACATGAACTAATAAAGCTATTTCATAAATTCTACAAGTAAAATAAATATTTTCAAAACTGGGTTCTCATTGGTTAATCTATTTTATTCTTTCTATTGTTTCTTTTCTTATAACTTGTCCATTTCCTCATAATTTATGAAATAACTATAATAAAAAGTGAAAATATGTTTTGAAAGAATAAAACACATGCACGGCTACTAATTTGGACATTTGGTTTTATTGCTCTGCCAGCCGGAGGACATCTTCCAATAGAGATTATTTCTCCAAGGTTTTAATTTTTTTATGATGATTTGATTATTTGTCAGCCCTCCAAAGACATTGAAATAGAAGAATAAGGGTCATTTGAGTGTTTGGAATAAAATATTTAAAATATACTTTCTTTTTCTTCCAACAGAAATTAAGAGATGTTATGAGCCCTAGGGTCACATGTTGACCATGTTGGGAAGCCTACATGGGCTCACATTGCTCTGCTTCCTCCAGCAGTCCTAGTAAACAGAGCCGATGCATCTAGGTGAAATGGACAGCAGCTCATGTGGGAAATGGGATTTCTCTTGCAAAGGCTCAAATAATGTGCTTGCCCCTGGAAAGAAGCAATTAGATTGAATGTTGTCAGGGTGGGGAGGCCAGGAACTGTGCTGTGACCTAACAGATGTCTTCAGCGTGTGCTGAAAATGGTGCTAGAAAATCCCTCGCTGTGAGGTCTTTTTCTTAACTATGGACTATGTGATATACAGACCAGCACTCTGGGGGCAGGCGTCGGGAGAAAGTGTGATTTAGGACATGGTGGTCAATGCCTGGGCTTTGGTGTCAGGCTGAGCTGGGTTTGAATTACAACTTGTCCTACTTAGTAGCTCTTTATCTTGGACAGGCTCCTTAATTCTCATGAACCTCTATTATGGAATCATTATTTTTATCATGTATCTACCTTGTAGAGTTTCAGAGAGAATGAATGTGGTAACACATTCGAAGTTCATGGTCCTCAACAAATGGTTGTTAGCACAGAGTTGCTGTTAATTCCACATTTATTTATTTACTTAGTTTGAAAGCAAACCCCACAACTCATGTCTTTAGCAATTTTGAAGCTGAGGATTCCATTCCCTCCTTTTTACAAAAAATAAGGAGAAAATCATTACTGCTAAACAGGCAATGATCAGTTTCACAACCTAGCAGATGCTTTTCAGTTTACCATTCCGACGTGAACTGAGTATATATAACATGGTGAAAGAGTAAGTAAAATGATTTATTTCCTATTTGGACAACGATGCTCCACGTCCCAGCTCCAACTCTCCTGAAAAAATACGTTCAAATATATTCCGAAGAGCCCAGAGTTTACAGAACATATATGCAAAGTTAAGAAATCCATAACTCTCCAAAGCAAATCTCTGTTCCACCACCTGCTATCAATATTTTTCTTCTTCCTCAGTGAACCTCAAACTGTACTCTGGACGAGAGTTCTATAAAAATGTCAAATTATTATTTTGCAACAGAGCCTTCCCCTCTTCCTTCGTCCCCCTCAAGCACATTCTGAATACCACCCCATGGAGTCCCACTGCACCTGCATGAAATTTGAACTTTTTACCTCAGCCAAAGTGGTCCATTTTGTCAACCTCTAGTTTCAGTGGAAGATCTGATACGTAGGAGGTGTTCAGTAAGTATCTGGTGTCTATCAGGCTTTCTCTTGTTCATATCTCCCTTGCTGTACACACCAGTCATATCGAATTCCTTTCTGGCATTGAACTTCCAAAGCGTGCTCATGAGCCCAGGCCATTAGCAGGAGATGTGAACGGTGCCTCCTCTCCTCTCCGCTCCCCGTCCCTCCTCTGTGCCCCTCAGGACTCAGTTTAGACATTCTTTCAAGCGTTCCTTGATTCCTGGTCTAGATGCGGTGTCCCTTCTATAGATTCTGTATAGAATCCCCCATTCCCACTCCTGCATTTTATATCAATCACTGGTTCATTCTCTGACTTTCTGCCAGGCAACAAGATCCTTGCACAAAAATATATTAACTAAGTATTTATTTTTTTGTATTTTGATGCTCTGACATCTGGGCCTTGGGGACACTGGAAGGACTGCCCCTCCCAGGGTTAGTCAATTCCTAGAGATAGTAAAAACTCCACTGTGAGCATGCCTCTTTATATGAAAACCCACCAGCCCAGACACCTCTTCTATCAGGCTCTCACGCTCAGGACCACTCTTCTCCTGTCCGCATCACCCCAGAGCCAGGTACTAGACAACTAGGTTCTACCCTATGCCCCAGAAGCCACTGAAATATTCACACTAACCAAGTTTAAACTGACTTTTCCTGACTCACCCCTTCCTTCCCACTAATCTGCAATAAAGGCCCATGTTTCCTTCCCACTCTCCACCTGCTGGCTGACCCAGTGCTTCCTCGTGTGGCCCTGCATGACATACACAGTATGCCTCCTGCTCTTGGCAATCTGTGACTGTGACGGACTATCTTTTCAATGACAGTCATCTCCTGATCTGTTGGCCTCGCCATGCCTATCTGATAATTTAACTTACATTTTAAAGCAATAGAGACCAAACCACTTTTGTTCACATCAAATTTCCAGTCCCTACTATTGTACCTGGAATATAATAATGATAGACAGACAGACAGATAGATAGATAGATAGATAGATAGATAGATAGATAGATAGATAGATAGATAGATGTAGATATATGTCATGAAATGTGAATGTTGATGCTTACTTGGTTCTACATTTGTTATTGAAATCTACTTCCTTCTGCTTCATTTCTATTAACTATTAAAGAATAGTGCAGCCCGGCCTTTATGGCTCAGTGGTTGAGCGTCCACCCATGCACCAAGAAGTCACCAGTTCAATTCCTGGTCAGGGCACATGCCCAGGTTGTGGGCCTGGTCCCCAGTGGGGGGCATGCAGGAGGCAGCCAATTGATGTTCTCTCTCATCGATGTTTCTAGCTCTCTCTCCCTTTCCCTTTCTCTCTCTCTAAAATCAATAAAGAAAAAAATTTAATACAAAAAAAATTTTTTAAAAAAGAATGGTGCACCCTGGACAGTTTTGCTCAGCCGTTAGAGCATCAGCCCACAGACCAGAGAGTCCTGGGTTTGGTTCTCGCTAAGGGCATGTTCCTCAGTTGCAGTTTGTCCCCAGCCTCAGTTGGGGTCGTGTGGGTGGCAGCCACTCGATGTACCTCTCTCACATCGATGTTTCTTTCTCTCTCTCTCCCTCCCTCTCTCCCTCCCACTCTATCTGAAGATAAGTGCAAAAAAAATGTCCTCGGTTAAGGATAAAAAAAAAAAAAAAAAAAGAATATCGCATAGGAGATCTTGTTTGGGGAAAAAATTAAGTTTTGCATTTTCTTCTAAATTGTGGACATTCAGTATTGTAGTTTGCTTGCAATAAAATGTGTTCCCTCGTTGAAACTTTTCCCCTAGTTTAAAACTTATATTTTTACTTCTTAGTTTAATTGCTCTTAAGAGCTTCCTCTTTTGACAAAACATTTGGCTGTGACTAGAATGTAGTTCCTGCTGACACATCTTTTGAAATACTGTTCATTGTGATTGTACCTAAATATAATTAAAAATAACTTCAACTGTCTTGAGATCTGACAAAGTTCTGGGTGATTTTTATGTAAAAATATTTTAGGAGACGAAAAGAAGCAAGGAAGGTCTATTTTGGACTTTCGGGTTGGCAGTGCTCACGTCTCTGCTGGTCACACCTGCCATATGTTGGCTCCTTTCTTCCTCCAACTGTTTTCCTTCCTAAGAGTGACTTCGAGGCAGGAGACAGCCCTTCCACGTCTGGGTCCCAGAGGTGCTTGTGCTTGCATATCAAGTAGTTGGCTTTGTCCTGAAGCATCTCAATGCTGTGATTTGGCCTCAGTGTGTTTTCTTGAGGTAGTTGAAATATTCATCATTCAAGCCACTTTTCCAGGTGCCAAAAAGCAAGTCTCTTTGTTCTTGAGAAAGGTTAACATGAGTGAAAAGAAAATTTTCTGTTGCTTTGGAAAGCAAAATGAAACTCTTAAAACGATAGTGTAGGCAAAATGCAAACTCCCCAGCACGTACCCGATAAAATGAACTCTACTTCTATGAGGCCAGACGCAAATCGGAAGTCAGTGCTGCAAAAGGCAGCAAGAAATAAAGATAAGGGAGTCATTTTGATGTTATTTTTTTCTCTTTCTTTTTTTTTTTTTTGAGCCCAAACATTGACAATGACCTAATTCTTCCCAAAGCTAAAAATTGAAGCTTTAGTTAACAGACTAAGATTTTTTTCTGGTTTCTTCAGAATAATTTTCCTAATTTTCACAATCTTTTGTTTTTTCTTTGGACTCTTTCTGCTTGATACTTACCACTAAATATAAAACAATACCCCTAAAATTTTAGCTAACTTAATGAAAGATGAAATTTTAGGGGCCCAAAGAAGTAATAAAAATGTAAGTTGTGATTTTCACTGATATTATTGAAATTATGAATGAGACTAATGTGAATAAGAGCCATTAGACCAATTGGGGGTTTTGAGTCTTTCTAGCGAAGGGTTCTATTGGGGGTGTTGTATTTAATGTGATCCTTTTTGGGCCTCTAGGTAATATACATCTGTCGCCTCAGGTCACTGTATGTAACAGAACATGGCAGGGTCAATTAATTTAGAATTTAACAAAATGCCTTTGGAAGTCAGCCCAAGAGTGTTATGTTATAGCATCTAAACAGTTCACCATCTGAAAAGAAAGTAAGAAAACTAGACAAGAAAAGAAATTCAAAGTGAAAGAAAGGTATAGTGAAGGACCAGAATGCCCTGAATAGTGAACTTTCAGTGTGGGAATTAATAACGTGATTCTACCCTTAATCATGAGCCAATGTCAAGTTATTTAGGGCAATTGGTTTATTTCTTTCTCTGTTGATGACAGTGGGAAGGATGGAGAATTAAATCCACAAGATCAAATGCAAACTATACATCAGAAATTTAAAAACAACTGAATTTAAAAAACATGTCCTTAAAAATGAACTCTGCACACAGGCTTGTTCATCTGGACTGTCCTCCTCCTCCTGGCATCCTACATCCTCTTCAGTGAGACTCACCTTGTCTGGACTTTGGCCTGATGGCTAAAACGTACTTCTTAAATTCTACCCTATGACAGAGATTGCTAAATGCTAATAATATCTATTTTTTCCTCTTTTGCTTATTTATTTATTTTTTATTTTTATCTTTGTAGGTAATCTCAGTTTTCTTTGAAGAGACAGTGAGCTCACTACAATACATTTCCCGGACCCTGTTAAAATAGTTTTGGGCATGTGACTAAATCCTGGTCAATACGATCTAAGCAGAAGCCTCTTGGTCCTTCTTGGAAGACCAACAACACACCTGAGAAGGGTACTGTTTTGTATTCCTCACCTTCCTTTTTCATGCTATCTGGATGGTAGATAGAATGGCTGGAGTCTCTGCAGCCATTATGGACTATGAGGTTATGTGGAAACCATGTGCAGTAGTAGAAAACTGTAAGAAGACTAGGCTGTTGAAGTACATGTGGACCCACCACCAAAACATCCCTGAACTGTTGCTGGCAGAATGCTTTTACATAAGAGAAAAAAAATGTCTTACCTGTTTAAGGCATTCTATTCAAGTCCTTTGAATCCCACATTTCTGTCTTTGTGACTCTCTGGAGTAGCCACAGCGGCCATGGTTTCTTCTAAAATTCATAGTCCCTGACATTAGAAAGATGTGGGATCAGATTCTCACTAATCATGTCAGTTGAGAATATTTGCTCAACCTCAGGGTCTATTCCCTCACCTACATGTACCTAACAACGAGAAATAGCGGGAAGAAGCATGGAAAGCACTTAGAATAACACTTAGCATGTAATAAGTGCTCAATAAATTATTAACTTTTTGAGAGTTTTAGCACTTTCAATGTCAGATTACATAGAGGACCTTGAGTATCAGCCAGAAGCGTTTTACTAAATCCCTCAGGGACTTGCCCTAGACCTCCCCTCTGAAGTTATACAAATGGCCACATGAGTACTAGTAATAATGCCAATAGCGAAAATAATCATACTGTAATGAAGCCCGCTAGTGTAGTGATTCAGTTACGATCTTTCATGAAATGATGATTCATTGCTATAAAAAGTGTTAAGAAAGAGAGCAAATAAAAGATGTGAACATTTTCATACAAACAAACCTTTTGAAATGCTAGAGAAATGGAACTTTAAGTTAGAACTTAAGGATCATCAGTATTTTTCCATTTTGTTTCCTTTCCATATGTTTTTAGATTGATTTATATAATGTTGAAGGAGAAATAGTTTTGAAAAATTTAAGACACGATATCACATGATCTCACTTATTTGTGAAATATAATGAACAAAATAGATCCAGAGACATGGAAGTAGGGAACAGACTGAGAAACCTCAGAGGGAAGGGGGGTGGGGTAGGGAGATAAACCAAAGAACTTATATGCATATATGCACAACCAACGGACACAGACAACAGTGCAGTGAAGGCTGGTGGGGAGAGAGCAGCGGGGCAGAGGGAGTCAATGGGGGAATAAAGGAGGGACATCTGTAATACTTTCAACAATAAAGATAAATTTTTTTCAAAAGGCAGCAAATAGAATAGATCAATAGGCTTAGAGAGATAGAGGATGATTAAAAGGGCAGAAAATGCAGTTGAAATGATATAAACCTCAATTATTGAGGGAAAATGAGAACATTTGACTTAATAAAAACACAACGTATCCTGGCGGGGTAGCTCAGTTTGTTGGAGCATCGTCCCAATATTCCAAGGTTTCGGGTTTGATCCCCAGTCAGGGCACATACA
The DNA here is from genome assembly GCA_030848825.1 of Tadarida brasiliensis. NCBI lineage: Eukaryota > Metazoa > Chordata > Mammalia > Chiroptera > Molossidae > Tadarida > Tadarida brasiliensis. The sequence goes on along the minus strand of CM061257.1, from coordinate 231,087,425 downwards.
AGAATCAACCAATTAATTTATGGATAAGTGGAACAAGAAATCAATATTTCTCTCTTCTCTCTCTCTCCCTCTCTCTGAAAATCAATAAATAAAATGAAAAATAGAACAATGCAATATACAGGTGATGGATCATAGAATTAAACACTTGAAACCTATATAATCTTATTAACCAATGTCACCCCAACAAATTTAATTAAAAAAATAATAAAATAAAATAAAACGAAATTAGAGGAAGGGGCTCAATTGTACTACCCCTGCCTCTAGCGGATATAGCAAACATCTGGACTCTGTCAAAAAGGATAAATAAATCCAATGTATACAGGTGGTCGAAGATGGCTTTAAAGTTGAGTAGTCCAAAGTAAAGACGCAGAAAGAACTGCTAAAAACCTCTTTTTAAATTATATCCAAAGAGAAACTTTCAGAAGAGGAAGGCCTCTCTGTGCGAAACTGCCAGGGATTTTGGATTCCCACGCAGGACAGCAGTCTGGCAGGACAGCTTTTGCAGGAAGTTGCTGGTGGTGCCTGGAGAACAGGATCTCAGTTCCCACCTCTGGATGGTGAGGATCTGAGAGTTGCTGGAGCGGGAGATGCGGCCTCGGCTCCAGCAAACATTCTAGCTCATCTCACACTGGCAACATTTGCAGCGAAAATACTGTTAAAGGTCTTGGCCGAGCTTGAAAAGCAAATAGAGACTGAATAAAAACAATGACAGAGGAGTCTGCATAGGATAGTGGCTCTTCGGGAGTTTGCCTAGTCCTCCAGACAGATTACTCCCTTGACCTTCCTAATCAACAGTAATGAACAAAGGGAAAGAGAAAAAAAGGCATGTAGTAAATTTTTCTAATGGTTATGATGGTATTATTTTTTAAAAATTATTATGAAAATCTTTATACCTACAAAATAGTAGAGAGTACAATGAGTCTCCAAAGATCTATTTCCTAGTATCAAAAACCATTCCTATTTTGTCATCCTTGTCAATAGTAGTTGGTCCATATGGTGAAGAGAAAAAGAATATAATTTCGACGGGAGGTAATTTATAATCAGTTACGTGCTCCAAATTCTCTCCACTGCACAGTAAGTTCTATATGAGAAAGAAATCTCTCTGTCTTCACACCCATACCCCTAAAGGTGGGCACAGTGCCTGGCACATAGGGACCAAAAACATTTTGAATACAAGAAGCATCTGTTGAGTGAGTGAACACTTGGAACATCATCTACCTGCTGTATCTGGATATGTCCTTGTCTGTGTGTTGCTTTTGTTGTCAAGCACACGTCCCTGAACCATGGAGATGGCTCATCCGCATCTTATTCTACAGCAGGTTTTGTATATTCTTGGAGCTGGTGGGTTAGGTCGAAGAGATCTATTTACCTGTGTTTCTCTCTGAGAGACATTGGTCCTTTCCCTTTAATCCTAATACTGGTCAGCTACCTCCCTTTAAATTTTACTGAGCAGAGTTGGTTCAAGAATCATGTTGCCCCCCTGACTGGTGTGGCTCAGTTGGTTGGAGCATCACCCTGCACATGGAAAGGTTGTGGGTTTGATTCCTGGTTAGGGCACGTACTTGGATTTCGGGTTCAGTCCCTGGTTGGGGCGTGTATGAGAGGCAACCGATTGATGTTTCTCACATTAAGCTCTCTCTCTCTTAAAAAAAAAGAAAGAAACAAAAAACAAACAAAAAAAGAGTCATATTCTCCTTCTCTACAACTGTGACATCAGTGTTGAGATCATTGTAAGACACCAGCCTTACATAATCTTTTTTTTTTACAGTGTTTCATATGCAAACCCAAGTTTTCACATGCTTTACAATGCCATTTATTTGAAAAGGTAATAGAATTTCAAATGCTTAGATAATTTTAACATTTTAGCAATTTGCAAAAATGGTGGCAAGGAGGTATGACTTTGTATAGAAATAAAAATTGCAGGCATTAGAAATCATTATGAAACTGCCAGATTATCTTTTACTAAAAATATTAAGTCTGTCCAATGCATCATCTCAAAGGATTTTCTTCCTTGTAAAGATATCATTCATTTCAAAAACAGGTCATGGAGACCTTATAATATGCCAGGCATTTTGGTAGAAGCCAGAATACAAATATAAATGAGTCAATCCCTGCCCTCACATAGCTTTTATTCTAGCAAGGGAAATACCCTTGAAAGGATATGTTCAATACAGTGGAGCAAACTTTTGTGGCATCAATTTGGACTGGGTGTGTTGGGAATACAGAAGTAGAAAAATAAATCAAACTGGCAGAAGATGGAAGAAGGTCCTGGAGGACAGCAGTTATCCAGATGACGAATGGGGTGGGCTGGGAATTAGGCAAAGGGAAAACATGAGCAAGACCCAGAGGAATGAAACAGCATGGTGAGTGGGAAAACAGCAAGTGTGTGGTCTGGCTGGAGTGGGTAGATCAAAGAATGGAGGGCTATGAGAAAAGACTAAAGAGAAATGTGGAAGGCAGTTTATCACAGACAACCTTGCATTTGAGGATAAGAAGTATAGACATGATCTTGCAAGACGTGGCTGACATTTTATTACTGTAGAGAACTGTACAGGGTAAATCTAGAAAGGTAGGCAAAGACCATATCATGGGCAATTATTTTTTATGTCAAAAATCTTGAAGGTTTAAAGTGAACAAACGTGATAAGTTTTGCTTTTTAGACAGATGACTCTGACCACATTGTAGAGGATAGACTGGAGGAAAAGATTAGAAGCAGGAATACTAATTAGAAGACTATTTTAAAAGTTCATGTAAATTATAATTTGATTAGATCTAAATAATTACCATATGGTAGAGATTTTTAAAATTTAACATTACTTGTTATATTAAAGTGTTTGTTCTGTTTAATTTTTACTGGGGAGGTTTAAATAATTCACATTATTTTGTCCTCTGCCAATAAAATAGGTAATTATTTCCTATGTCTCTGTTCCAGTATGTCTCATCCCGTGACCCTTCCAAAAAATTCTGCAATAAAATACTTGTTTTCCAATAAATAAATTTCAGATTATAAAGTTCATGTGCATTTGGAGGATATTTTTGGATAGAACATTATTTATAGTGGCACAGTTTATATTGATTATTTTAAACCATATTTCCAATCTGTGCTTTCTCTTAGTATATTTTGGAATACAACCAGTTTCCTGGTGCTCTCGAGTTTGCAATGCAATCTATTACTCAAATTTAAACCTCCTCTCTGTCTCTCTCCAGCATTCTCTCTTTATTTTTATTTTTTTCAACTAAGAACACTTCAGGTAGTGTCAAAAATGAAAAACCCCTTTTGGTATAAATCAACAAAACGTATATCAAATTTTAAATTATTAAATTGATTTTTGTTTCTATAAATTCTGACATTTGGAAACAGATACAAGCAAAACAAAAGGGTTCATAATTTGAGTTTTGTCCTTCAGATAATTACTTCAATCTCTCATACTATACTAGACAAAATCAAACTTTTCTGAAATAGCATTGTTTTCAAGCAATACCTTTCCTTTCAGTATTTGGGGATTTTGTGCCCTCAATGGAGAGATGAACTCAGTATCTATTTCAAACACTTGCAAATTATGTATATACAACACCATGCCTGTCAGTCAACAAGACTTGGACAACAATGTCATTTCTTAAGAAAAAAAAAATTGTCCTGTGTCTTTCTTTGCATTTTCTGGAAAGATCTTTTGTGATTTATATTAAGGCAGAAAAAAAGAATGGTTTCTGAAAATAGCCTACTGACCTACTTTGAGAAAAGGTATCTAAAAATCTGACAACATTTTTTTTCCCCAATTTTTATTAATTTATTTTTGTTACAGATGTTTTTCCTTTCTCCCCTCTAGACATCCTCCTCTCCATCCTGCCCCCCCCCCCCAAGCATTGTTGTCTATGTCCATTGGTTATGCATACATGCATATAAGTTCTTTGGTTCACCTCATCCATACCTCCCACCCCCCTACTCTGAGGTTTGTCAGTCTGAACCATACTCCTTTCTATGTCTCTGGGTCTATTTCGTTCATCAGCCCACCTTGTTCATTATATTCCACAAATAAGTGAGATCATGTGGTATTTGTCTTTCTCTGATTGGCTTATTTCTCTTTGCATAATACTCTCGAGATCCCTCCATGTCATCTCAAAGGATAAGAGATCTTTCTTTCTTACAGCTGCATAGTATTCCATTGTGTATATGGACCACAGCTTTTTTATCCATTCATCTATTGATGGACACTTGAGCTGTTTCCAGATCTTAGCTATTGTAAATAGTGCTGCTATGAACATAGGGGTACACTTATTCTTTCTGATTGGTGTTTCAGGCTTCTTAGGATATATTCCAAAAGTGGGATCATTGGGTCAAATGGCAATTCCATTTTTAATTTTTTGAAGAAACACCATACTGTTTTCCATAGTGGCTGCACCAGTCTGCATTCCTACCAGCAGTGTACTAGAGTCCCCTTTTCTCCACACCCTCGCCAGCACTTGTTGTTTGATGATTTGTTGATGATTTATCAGCCAGATTATGTTCACATTGAAACCATGGATCTCTTGTAAACAACCTGAATAACTTATGAATAGATACTCCCAAGATTTTCCAAGGCAGAATCATTTCAATTATAAGTAGAATAAAATGTATAAAACTTCAGTATTTGAAAGTTGGCCTTCATTTTTAACACTGTTGTAATAGCCAAAATTGTTTTTACTATAAGGTGCAACCATTATTGTTTATGGCTTAGAGAAATGGCCGAACTCTACCAAAACATGCACATTTTTATTATGGTGTAGAAACCAAGAGCCAATCATGCAATGTGAATGGAAATCTAGCATTCTAGAGAACCAGCTCAACAAGTGTGTATATAAGTAGACAAAAATGAATTCTGTTTATATTTTTTCCTTGTTCATAATGGGAATTCCTTATGTCCAAAGGAGTTGCTTAGAAACTTCCCAAGGGAAACTTGCATTAAGTCACAAGTAAATTTCTATGATTTTTAATTCATCGTGTCTGCTTTGTTCAGCCTGTGTATCTGACCAACAAGGCATGATCATGAGAATGACACCTTATTTCACTCAGGATCCCCATTCCATACATAGAATAGATGCCGGGCCATGGCTACTTCCACAGATCCCTACAGCTCTGTTTTACTTTTTGGGAAACGCATGCCAAGTCATAGATCATGAATGTTATCAAATGAATATATACATGAATGGATGGGCATTTGCTATATTTACAAATTCAAAAACCATTATCTGAACATTTTTCTCAACCATAGTATGTATTAAAATTAAAATAGTTATTTATGAACTATGGGAGTTCTAGAACATTTCTGACAGTCACCCTTGTTCCTCCACCTCTACCACCCCCACGGCAGCATTGGCTAACTCCTCCCAGTGCTGTGTTTACGCAGGAGGCAGAGAGAAGGAAGAGCGTGGTAGGGTAGTGAGGAAGAAGGATGTGAGACTTATTATTAGCAACTGGTTACTGATCTTAGTAAGAGCACTAAATCACACAATTAGTGAATAATCTACCTCTAATTTAACTATCTTGCTTTTTAAGAATGGAGAGAATGGATATTGCATTCTTCCAGAGATGTGGGGGGAGGGGAAATGTTGGGATATGATTATGAAACAGAAGTCGTAAATCTATCTTTGAGACACGGGAACTCAGAGTTTTTTCAAGAAAGGCCCAAACATCATGTGCCGTCAATAAACTGCTCCCACCCACCATCATGGGGACATAACATGAGAATCTACTTAACTAAGACTTTCTTTCAATCCATCCATAATTTGAAGAGCTTATATGTCACTAGGCACTGTATACAGTGAATAAACACCTCGACAAGGTACTGTTACAGCCTTTAAGAAAAAGAAAGGACTAATAACCACAGTAAAATTAACAGAAACACCATATAAAGTGCAAAGTATGCCTTGGCCAGTTCGACTCAGTGGTTAGAGCCTTGGCCTTCGGACCTAACGTTGTGTGTTCGATTCCCAGTCAAAGGCACATAACTGGGTTGTAGGTTCGATCCCCAGCCCTGGTTGGGGTTATGTGGAAGGCAACCAATTGATGTGTCTCTCTCACATCGATCTCTCTCTCTCTCTCTCCCTTAAAATCTATCTAAAAAAAAAAAAATTAATGAATAAATATCCTTGGGTAAGGGTTAACAACAACAAAAAAACCCCAAAACAAACGAAGTGCAAACACAGTATTCACAGTATGTAAATCTCTTCATTTAGGTTTAGAAGGATGAGTAGGATTTGGTGGGAGAGAGGGTATGATGAAGAACCTCTTAGGAAAAGCTATCAATAGCTTTTGCAGAAGTAGAGGATGGGATGGCATTGAGATTTGGGGAACAGTGACAGCTGATCACCTGAAGCAGTACCTTTGTGCACAAAGTGGGCCTCAAAACCAGTGCAACAGATTTCCAAAAGTACACTTATTTTGAAAAAATTACCTTAGAAATGTTCTTTGTTTCTGTCTCTAATATATATATGGCTAGCTATCTGACTTTAGTAATATTTAAAGTCTGGTGATAGAAAAGAGTTTAAGAAAGAAATAAAGTATAAAGGCATCAGCCCTTGAGGTATTCCCGGGGCAAATATTTATAATTTTGTCACTTACAAGTGCAGAGTCACTCACACCTGAGTTCTGCACCCAGGGTTCATTTCCAGCCACAGATGCCAAAGCTCAAGAGAAAGTTGGGTGAAAATAAAAGCCTCTATGATGTGCATGAGTTCTTGTGAGAGCCACGAGGTAAAACCAACAGAAAAGAATCTAAAATTCTAATCCCACGATGTGGAAGGCATGCGTACTTGGGCTCTATTCTAAGAAGCATCCCATGAGAGCACCTTGGGTGAAATCATATCTCATGAAATAATCACCAGACACAAAAACTCCTGCAGATTAGTTTAGCAAGATTGTTACAATAGATGAAGTTACTCACTTTGTCAAACTGGAAGCAAATTATTAATGAGGCATTTTATGTATATACTTTAAAACTTCCCATTTTACCATTAACAATCAAAAGAAAATTGATTTGCAGGCGTTCTACTATAGGCTCATTAAGAAGAATTTCACGTATTCTAGAAAGAATGTTAATGCCTCTTAATTTATTCCACCAAAGCAATGCCAGGTTATAAGTTCCAGAGCAATGTGATTATATAGTCCTAATGAACAAAAGGGTCATTTCAGGCAGGTTAAGCTTTGCAAGGGTGCTCTCTGGCAGACCTGTTGGCACACTAAAATGGAAACTTGACGATCCACAGAGTAGTGGCTGAGTTGCTCCTTCAGTAAATCAGAGAAATATGCTCTCTGGCTGAAACATCAAGAGTGAAACCTTTACCTGGAATGAAATTCTTCTCATGAAATTCCAACTTGTCGGTAACTGTGACTGTGTCAGGACTGGGAGAGGAAAAAAGCTCTCTCTGTGGTCAAATGATCCAGGGGAAAATTTCAGCTCCTCCCAAGTAAGACATTGATCAGAGAGACAGGTTGCTCCTCACTGCTGCCTGTGCTTCTTTGTTTCCCATCTTTTTTGGTTGGGAATTAAAAAAATATTCAGGACCTTCAATGTAATGACTTGACATTAAGTATACAAATCTCTCTGTGTGCATGTTTGTGTGTGTTGGTTTATAATATTAAAAACCATCACAAAAGTCAGTCTATTGTGGGTTTTCCTTTGGATTCATCTGGTCATTTTCCAATGGAGATAAATAGAGCTACACTAATTCAGCCTCTGGCTTTACTTTGTGTTTAAAGTGTCACTTCGTGAGCTTTCTGTCCGGAATCACTTATTCTCCGTGGGCCCTGATGATGATTACAGCTCTATGAGCATCCTCATATGCTACTGCTGGGTGTGAGGGTTAATTTATATGTCAGCGTGGCTGGACCACAGTACTTAGACATTTGGTCACAGTGTAGATGTCACTGTGAAGATTTTTTTTTTAGATGAGGTTAGTGTTTAAATAAATAGACTTTGAGTAAAGCAGATTATTCTCCATAATATAGGTAGACTTTATTCAATCAATTGAAGGCCTTAAGAAAGAGATTGTCTTTCCCTGAGGAAGAGGGAATTCTGTCTGCAGCCTGCCTTTGGACTTGAGCTGCCGTGACACCTCTTCCTGGCTCTCCAGCCTGGTGGTCCGCCTTGAGCCAATTTCTTAAAATCTCTCTCTCTCTCTCTCTCTCTCTCTCTCTCTCTCTCTCTCTCTCTCTCTCTCTCCACACACACATTCTATTGGTTCTGTAGCTCTGAAGAACATTGATTAATACGTTGGGGGAGTATAGACATTAATGTGTATGTGTGTGTGTGTGTGTGTGCGCGCGCGCGTGCATGCACCTGCATGCCTGAGGTTCTGAGGTTTTTCTTCTTGTCTCTAGATAGTCTTGGTGCAGCAATTTTCAGACTACAGTAGTCCCACCTTATCTGTAGTTTTGCTCACCACAGTTTCAGTTACCATCCGTCAAATGTGGTCTGAAAATATTAAATAAAAAATTCCAGAAATAAACACTTTATAAGTTTTAAATTGTGTGCCATTCTGAGTAGTATGATGAGATCTCACACTGTCTCACACAGGTATGCCCCGTGAATCCTCCCTTTGTTCAGTGTATCCACACTGTTTACCACGCTTGCACAATCATCACTGAGTAGCCATCTCGGTTATCAGATTGTAATTGTTTCACAATGCTTGCGTTCAAATCTCTCTTATTTTATTTAATAACGTCCCCAAGGCACAAGAGTAGTGGTGCTGGCAATTCTAAGATGACAAAGAGAAGCCATAGTACTTCTTCAACTGAAAGTGGTAAAGTCCTTGACTTAAAACAAAAAACAAAAACCCACAATTGTATGCTGAGTTTGCTAAGATCTAAGGAGGGAACAAATCATTTATCCCTGAAATTGTGAAGAAGGAAAAAGAAACGTGTGCTAGTTTTACTGCTGCACTTCAAATTGCAAAAGTTACAGCCACAGTGCGTGATAAGTGCGTAGTGAGAGTGGAAAAGGCTTTAAATGTGTGGGTGGAAGACAAGGACAAAAATCATGTTCCCTTTGATGCCGACGTGTTGCACCAAAAAAAAATTGAGCGTATGTGAAGACTTCAGCAAGGTTACCCCTGAAAACAAGTGACACCAAGCCATGTACTGAAAGTAAGGGTTGGTTACACAAATTCAAGAATAGGTTTGACTGAATAATATAAAGATTGCCGAAGAAGCTGTGTCTGTGGATGAAGAAGCCGCTGCCACATTTCCAGCAGAGTTGAATACGTTGATCAGAGTTTGGTACTCTCCACGGTTTCAGGGTTTCAGGCATCCACTGGGGGGTCTTGGAATGTAACCTCTACAAATAAAGGGAGACTACTGTATGGTGAGCATCCCAACCACATGGAAGAAGGATAAGAAGTGATTTTCTTGGCTGCACAACCAAAGAGTCTACTGAAGGTTGAGTGGTTCTCAACCTTCCTAATGCTGCGACCCTTTAATACAGTTCCTCATGTTGTGGTGACCCTCAACCATAAAATTATTTTCATTGCTACTTCATAACTGTAATTTTGCTACTGTTATGTCTCAGGCAACCCCTGTGAAAGGGTCTTTCGACCCCCAAAGGGGTCGCAACCCACAGGTTGAGAACCGCTGGTCTACTCCAATAGGTCTGAGATGGAGCCTCGAGAATCCTGCCTTTTCTACCAAACACCCTCTGTTGTTTCAAGGTGCTTTATGGGTGTGTCACTTTTCAAGACAGGTGCTATAGTCTGAATGTTCACGTTCCCAACCCCCCCCCTAAAATCCATATGTTGAAATCTAATTCCCAAGGAGATATACTAGGAGATAGTGCCTTCGGGAGGTAATTTGGTCATGAGGGTGAAAACTTCTCTCAGGAATGAGATCAGTGTTTTATAAAAGAGGCCCCACCAAGACCCCTCACTCCTTCCACCACATGAGATTCCAGAAGAGAGCCTTCAACAAAACCCAAGCATTTTGGCACATTGATCTTGGACTTCAGCCTCCAGGACTGTAAGAAAGAAATGGCTGTTGTTTGTAAGGAATCTAGTCTGCGGTATTGTGTTACAGTGCGCAAATGGACCAACACAACAGGGTATGAGATTATACATTATCAGAACAAAGCTTTGGACCAATAAAATTTCCTTGAAGTTTGAGGGTAGTGATGGGGGGATGGCACGAATCCCTTTTCTCTTTTAGATTCTTATTCATACCTTCAGGGAAAGAAAAATTACTTGAGGATAACATACATAAGATTCTGAACTCCTTGACACTTGCAGAAACAAGTTGAAAATCATTTAATTTGCACAAATTGTTTATATCATCCAAGATAATCTCTTCCATGATTTTGTAATTCTTTCTAAGTCATCCATGACAGTTGACCACACAGATTCAACCCAAGCACCCTTCATAGGGAGATCCTGAGCACACCATAGCAGTATGTTCATACTATGTATTTCTTCTGGAATCATTCACTCAGTCACCCGCCAAATATCTATCAGGCATGGACTATATCTCTGGCTCTGGGAAGACATGAGAACATAAAAATAAAACAGTTCTCATTCTTATGGGGTTCATCACCAACATAAGATATAAAGCACTTTACACAAACAGATATAAGTCACAATAGAATTTTATAATCAAAGCTTTCAATGTACTGATTCTTTTAAGTGGTGAACCTATTTAATTAAGTAGTAAAATGTCTACTAGCATGGATTTGTAGATAAGGCAGACAGACTTGGATGACTAAATGAGACCTCAGATGAATGACTTGCTTCTCTATACTAGAAAATGAGGATAATCACAGTCTCTACCTCACAGGGAGGGGATGATTAGGAAGGCAATGCTTTCAGAACACTTATACAATGTCTGAAACATATTGAGCCCTTCATAAATAACAATTAAAAACTTCATGAGCAAATTGTAACTTTCAAGTGTTATGAGAAGGAAGGCAATGAACATTTACTGGGAGTTTACTGCATTTCATGCATCGCGTGAAAGACATTTTGTGTTCATAATACAATTGAAATAGAGGTACAATGTACACTGGCCTCTAAAGACTTTAGAAATAATCAGACTTTTTTCTAGATTGAGAGGGGAGTACAATTCCTTAGGCTTCCTAACAGATTTTCATAAACATACTGAAATCCATCCAAGGGTTTTTAACCTACCACAATTATTTTATCATACAGAATAAAATGGTAATGCCCTTAAGTCCACTTTTACAACATTGATTTCCTACATGTCAGTGCAGCAATGAACTAGGAACTGTCCCTGAGCTGTGGTGGAGCATTTTGAGTTGTTTTTCTAGACACAGGGTGATTTTGCCCTAAACCACCTGCCCCTCCGTGTACTACTCATAGCCAAAATATCACAGTTTTGTGTGCACAGTGCAAGTGGAGTACAGAGCTGTGGAACTGACTGATGCGAACTGGGCTAAAAAATTTCAACCTACGCTGTGAGCATTAGAGAACCCATCTGCTTGTTAATTTATATTCCCAGTCAGAAACTCTATATCCTACCTAATAAATATTAATTAGAACCTACCAGATTCAAAGCAAGAATCATCTTTCTGTTTGCATTTTGGTTATTCGATTCATAGCCTGAGAAAATCCCTGATCCTAAGTACTATTATAACGCTCTTAATTATACATTCATTCATGTAATCATCAAATCATTCATCTATGCAATGAATAATACAGATCAGTGATAATATCAAAACCGTGTGCTATGTAGTATTAAAAAATGAGAGACTCGTCTGGCTGGTGTGGCTCAGTGGTTGAGCATTGACCCCATGCACCAAAAGGTCACCGGTTCGATTCCTAGTCAGGGCACATGCCCAGGTTGTGGGCCCGATCCCCAGTGTGGGGGCATGCAGGAGGTGGCCAGTTGATGTTCTCTCTCATCGATGTTTCTATCTCTCTCTCCCTCTCCCTTCCTCTCTCTGTAAAATCAACAAAGAAAAAATAAATTCAAAAAAACGGGAGACCCTCTTCAGGTAGCAGATAACTCATTATGTTACATAAACAGCCAAACTATTCTGATATTCATTTGTATGTGTAATGAGATCCTATTTTCTCAAAAAGCAGAAAGAAACCAGATTAGGTAGCTCAATGTCAGAGCTCTGAGGTCCTTTGAATCTCCCTTTCCTTCCATGCATGAGATCTACCACCGGCTGTTTGACAGCTAAAGGGAGTCAGAAGAAAAAGTCAGGACATGTTTCAACTCCTCTCTCGTGTGTTCATTCAACAAATAATCATTGAGTGTTTTCTATAGTCAGGCACTCTTCTAAGCCCTGAATATGCAGCAGTAAATAAAGGTAACATGGTTGCTTGATTTTTAAAGTGAAGAGCCTAGAAGGACAAGTAGAAGTAAGTAAGGGGACAAGCAAGTAAACATTAAGTACTTGATAAGTATTCTGGGGAAAATAAGATGCTGTGACAAAGAAGAGCTAACCTACATTAGCTAGACAGGTCAGAGGTGACATTTAAAAGAATTCAAAATAGAAAGAAGCAGGCATTGTGATGGGAACTGAGAGAGCCGTACAAGGGGCTGGAGGAAGGGTTCCTGTATGTAGGGGCGTGCACAGAAGGGGCAGGAAGTGGATACACGATACCATCAAAATGAAGAGCATGTGTGAAGTTTGGGAAATGAATGATCTCTGAAGTGTATTGCTATTTATCATTCTTTCAACATGCTCACATTTGTTTGTAATTGTGTAACGTACCAACAAAGACTTCCAATAAGTAAGAATATTTGTGTTCACGATAAAAAAACAAAACAATGCAAGCTTTTTGTATGGATGCTATCCGAGCTTTAAGACTCCTGTCAGGGTCATCGGCCACCTAGGGATTTCCTTTCCTAGGTGACCCCTGATGCAAGTAGACCTGAATGATACAGCTCTAGGGTGCATGTTGGCTTGGAGTCTGCTCTACAATTCTTTATTGAGGCATTATTCTTGGCTTCACTTCAGAAGGAAACATTACTATTTTTGCTCCAAGGCCACTGACAATGTTCTCACAAGGTCAAAGCCAGTGTAAATGGAACTCTATCCTGAAGTAACAAAACGCAGAGTTTAAATTTGTTTGGATTTTAGACCTCCCACCACCGACTTTCACCCGAAGCCATCCATGCTCTTCCTTGGCCAGCAACCACCTCCCTGATCGATCCCCTCCTTGAGAGAACCTCTTAGCTGGAGGCACCCATCTCTCTTCCCATTTGTTCAATGCCTGTTTGCTAATCACTGCAGTTTGGTATTCGGTCCTTGCCTTTTCCTCTAAAAAAAATGGATTCCTTCAAACTGAAAGATCTGACTCCCCACCATCCTGTCCATTCATCTGATGACTGCCTTTTGGCTTATAGCAGCAGTCCAGTGGCTACAATAATCAGTTCTTTTGTTTCCTTAATGAAATCATGAACCTAATCCAGAAAGTTATGCATTACAGTCTGATGGATTTGTGCCTACATATATTGTTGTATAAGTAAAGTCTCCCTTGCCTGAAATATCCCTTACATATCTAAATCCCAGACACTCTTCCCGTAAAGATTTCTGGAACATCTAAGCTATCAGTGCTTTCTCCCAACCTTGAATATTCATAGTTCTTTTTAGCACTAACACTCCATTGGTTGTGAGTTGACATTATATTAACATGACCTCTAAATGAACCATAAAATCTAAGAATAGAAGAATATATCCCCCACTCTGTCCTGCCTTGCATCCTTTTGTACAGAGTTGGTGCTCAATTCACAAAAAGGATGTTAAAAATAAGCAATTTCTATCACTAAACTTTTCTGTAGAATGTGTGGCCACTGAATCAGTATCATGAAGAGTAAAGATGATTTTGATTTTGATTCAGACAGACCTGCACTGAAAAATAACAGCTCTTCTCATTAGCTAGGTCATCTTGAGAATGACAATGCTTTGCGTGCTCATGGGCATCTGAAATCATTTCTAACTTGGGGAGAATAGGCAATTCTGAGAGTTTATGTGGGAGGCATGAAACTTCTTTCTGTTGGAAAACGGGAGAAGAGCAAAAGCTTTCTCCCCTCTCACTCCTGTCCCGCAGCTAGGGATGGATTGGCGGGCACTCTCACCTACAGCTCTGAATCTCAGTGATGTTCAACAAGATGAAGGAATTCAGAGTGTCCAGTGGCAGCTGAGATTATTGTCCAGGGTTAACATACATGTGTTGAGCAGAGTGTTCAACAGAGAGGCACTCCTGACCCTATGGGGTAGGTAACCTTCGCTCTAAATCCTCCATCTATGCTCCCTTGATTTCCATCCATTTCCTAGTATAATTTCTCCAGGTTTCTTGGCAATTCCTTTGCTGGTTAAGTTAACCAGAGTTGATTTCCTGGGTTGGCAATAGACAATCCTGATTGGTTTATCCATTTATAAAAGGAGATGATAATACTGACCTCCTTTGTATATAAATAAAATATTATCTATAAAGTATCTAACAGGCATCTGTAACATAGCAACACATCAATAGTTAATAGATATTTAAAAATTTTTTTAGTTTTGTTATTTTTTGCTAGTTTCTATGTCTTCACTCAAAATAACTATTCTCTAAGCATCATGCTGCTATTTTCGGAGTTTGCAGATAACTTGTTTCCTTTTAAAATTTTGTATTGTTTAATCATTTCCTTAAAAGGCTTCATTCAGCCCTGCTCACATTTGGCCAGAGCCAGCTTGTTTTATGGGAGTTGCTTGGCGGCACTTGCTGCTGTCCCATCTCCACACGCCTCCCCGAGCCAGAGGGGCCAGGGGGCTTCACCCCTACCATGTGGTGTCTTTCGGTTCCTTTCTGCCCACTCCCAGTGTAGACAGCTCTATAAAATCTGGGCATCCCATTTTAAAAAGCACTGGTGTGGCCCTGGCTGATTTGGCTCAGTGGTTAGAGCATCGGCTTGTGGACCAGTGTCATGGGTTTGATTTCTAGTTAAGGGCACATACCTTAGTTGTAGGTTCAATCCCCAGCCCTGGTTGGAGTTGTACAGGAGACAACCAATTGATGTATCTCTAACACATGGGTGTTTCTCTGTCTCTCTTTTTCTCTCCCTTTCTCTTTCTCCCTCCCACTCTAGCTAAAAAAAAAAAAGAAAAGAAAAAAGAAAAAGAAAACATGGAAAAATATCCTTGGGTGAGGATTTTTAAAAAGCACTGGTGTGATGATAGCTCTCACATGATTTAAATTGGTAACTTGGAAAGTCTACATAATAATGCAATTCTATGCTTCCTGTGTTCCCTATCACTGGGGAGAGTGCAAACATCTTCGAGACTGCACGAGTGAGAAACATGAATACTATTCATGACTCTTGCCCCTCTCCCTCCCCACATCACCTCTAGTAAATCACCACCTCCTCTCATTTAGGGCTACTCAATATCTGTTGAACCTGTCCATTTTTCTCCATCCTGATACCACTCTAGACAAGATAACCAACATATTTAGTCCCCTGAATTATTGTAACATAAATGCTCTTCATTATCTTCTGGCCCCTAAATACTTTCTTCAAGCAGGTGTCATTTTTCTAAAATACAAATCTAACTGTGTTGCTCTCTTACTGAGAAGGTTCCCCGTTGATCTAATAATAAAGTACAATTTCCTCAAATCATACCATATACCCCTGCTCATTTTCCTGATCTTGTGAATCCTTAGGTCTCACCTGTCAATATTAATGTTTTATCACTGTCCAGATATTATACATTTCTGACTATCCCCATGTGTTTTTGTTGGCCAAACTTGCACTTTCTAGAATGCATTTTTATGGATTCCTGGCCAGCTGCTCCCTGCTCCTAGAAAAATACAACTTGTGTTCATCACACATCTCTCCTGCATGATGCCATGCAACTGATTCTTATCACATACTTATTCCTGAATTTGGATCTTAGAGGCTCCAGGCATGAAAAAGTGTACATTTGTACTCTAACTATCATGTGTAATTCAAAAAGTGAAAATGAGGCTGAATCATGAAGTGAGTATGTGGAAATCTAGCAGAGTGCTGACCTTTCCCAGTGTGACGAGGTGTTGCTTATGTTGAAACATCAATGACACAATTAAAAAAAAAAAAAAAAGTGTCTCTCTAGAACTGTGATTTCAATGAAAACTGGCCTTTTTATTGAGTAATTCACTACTGCATGTATTTATTGTGATGTTCCAAAATTGCCTGTCACCCTCTCTCTCTCTACCTTGAGGGTGTGGATTACGCCTTGCTAACTACTAGACTTTCCGTGTCTGCCCCAGAATAGCTGTGCCACACACACTTTTTAATGGAAGGAAGGACTAAATGAACGAATAAATGGCCACAGACTGTCATTCTTCTTGCCTTACTGCTAATTACAAAAGGAGGCCTCTCACATTTGTCAATTCAGCCTTACCCTTTTTAGCTATCAACTTTTTTCATCAGAACTGAGCCACCAAACCCAATGAATAGACAACTATTCTGTGACTTCTTTTTAAATAGTCTTGAGATAGACATCTTCTGAATGGTATTTACTTTAGCTGTTAATTCAAAAGTGACTTGTAGTTCTCTGAAATTAACAAAGATCCATCAGAGTTTGAAAACATCAGATGACACAGTTACCTTTTCATTTTACTTTCCTGATGGATAATCTAAAGGCACTGTTTTTCACTTTACTATAGAAATTATTAATCTACGGATGCATAACAAATTGCTCCAAATAGAGCACCTTAAACAACTTAAAACAACAAACTTTAATTTTTTTTAATTTCACATTTTCTCTGAGTCAGGAATCAGGGTGTTTAGAGGTGGTTCTGATGGGCCAACAATCAAGGTACCCAAGATAGAAGTCATAATTTTTTATAAGCTTATTTTGGAAATGATATACCATCAGCCATATTCTGTTAGTCACACTGACCAGATCCTGATGTAACATGGGAAGAAACCATATAAGAGTGTGAAGACCAGGGTGTAAGGTTACTGGGGACCATTGTGGAAACTGTGCAGGGAGAATTTTGAGCACTGTGTAGCATGATGACCTAGGACTGAAAGGATCATTCTTAGAAACATGTAGATCAGGTGTCAGGCTATTGAAATAATTGATGAAATAGATAATAAATTATTATTCAAACAAGGATTATGAAAGTGATGGTATTGATAACTGGTCAAGCTCTACGTATATTTTAAAGGTGTAACCTGGAAGATCCGATGGATTGATTGTGAAGTGTGAGAGAAATAGAGGAATTAAAGACAATGCCAGCCTGGCTGGTGTGGCTCAATGGTTGAGCATCAACCCATGCACCAAGAGGTCACCAGTTCGATTCCTGATCAGGGCACATGCCCAGGTTGTGGGTCCAATCCCCAGTGGAGGGCATGCAGGAGGCGGCCAGTCAATGTTCTCTCTCATTGATATTTCCATATCTCTCTCCCTCTCTCTCTAAAAGCAAGTAAGAAAAAAAAAATAAAGACAATGCCAGAATTTGGCTTTAGAAACAGAACGGATGTTGGTAACATTTATTAAGAAGGGAAAAATTAGTAGAAGCACCAATGTGGAGCAGGAGGAGGAATCAAGAGTTCTGGTTAAAATACATTAAGTTTGAGATATATATAGTAGACATCCAAATAAAGAGGTCAGATAGACTGTTGAATGAATGAGTTTGGTTTTCAGGGGAGAGGTTAGGGCTGTAGATATGGAAGTGGGAGTCATAAGATTACACACAGACATTATAGTAAAAATGGTATTTAGAAACATGAGGTAGATGAAATAATCTAGAATGTGAGTGTAGGGAGAGAAAAGACAAAGGTAAAAAAACTGAACTCTTGGAGATAAGGAAGAAAAGAAGGATGTGACGATGTGGACGGCTACAGGGGATAGTGATGTCCTGAAAACACAATGATCAGGTAAGTCATTGCAGCTGATGGATCATGTCAGATGAGAATGAGAATTGACCATGGGATCTGGCAACACGGATCTTGCTGAACTTGTAGAGAGCAAAATCCTAACTGGTATGAATTTCAGAGAGATTAGTAAAAACGAAAGAGGAAAAAGTGAGTGTAGAATCTCCATTGAAAGGTTGTGAAAATAATGAGGAAACATGTTTTGGGCAGTAGCTGAAGAAGGATTTGTAGGCAAGGAAGAATATTTAAATGGTGGAGACTATTATAGCATATATGAATCCCAATCATAACAAACCAGTTAAGATGGAAATAGATGATAACATAGAAAAGTGCACCAGCAGGAGAAAACTCCAGCCATAAATGTAAAATGAGAGTAGTTAGAAAGTTATCTGTTTTTCTTATTTTTTTTCTTTATTGATTTTTATTTTTTTATTTTTATTTTTTCATGATTCTAGTAGCTTTATTTACTTTTTTTAATTATTGTTACAGATGTTTCCCCTTTTTCCCCCATTGACACCCTCCCCCCTCCCTCCCCGCCCCATGCCTAGCTTTGTTGTCCATGTCCATTGGTTATGCATACATGCATATAAGTTCTGTGGTTTATCTCTCCTCCCCCATCTCCTCTTCTGGGGATTGTCAGTCTGTACCCTACTTCCACGTCTCTGGAACTACCCTGTTCCTCAGACTGTTATGTTCATTATATTCCACAAAAAAGTGAGATCATATGAAATTTGTCTTTCTCTGCTTGGCTTATTTCACTTAGGATAATACTTTCCAGGTCCTTCCATGTCGTCTCAAAGGAAAAGAGATCTTTCTTTCTTACAGCTGCATAGTACTCCATTGTGTATATGTACCTCAGCTTTTTTATTCATTTGTCTGCTGATGGACACTTGGGCTGTTTCCAGATCTTAGTTATTGTAAATAGTGCTGCTATGAACATGGGAGTACATATATTCTTTCTGATTGGTATTTCAGGCTTCTTAGGGTATATTCCTAGAAGTGGGATCACTGGGTCAAATGGTAATTCAATTTTTAATTTTTTGAGGTAACATCATAGTGTTTTCCATAGTGGTTGCACCAGTCTTCATTCCCACCAGCAGTGTACTAGAGTCCCCTTTTCTCCACATCCTACCAATACTTGTTGTTTGATGCTTTGTTGATGGCAGCCATTCTGACAGGTGTGAGGTGATACCTCATTGTTGTTTTAATTTGCATCTCTGATGATTAGTGAAAATTCTGCTGCATATGATGTCCGACATTTTGTTGCCTACATTTTCTTCTAGGATTTTTATAGATTCACAAGTCACATTTAAGTCTTTTATCCATTTTGAGTTTATTCTTGTGTATGGTGTAAGTTGATGGTCTAGTTTCATTTTTTTGCATGTAGCTGTCCAATTTTCACAACACCATTTATTAAAGAGGGTGTCTTTACTCCATTGTATGCTCTTGCCACCTTTGTCGAATATTAATTGAACATAATGTTTTGGGTCAATTTCTGGGTTCTCTGTTCTATTCCATTGATCTATGTGCCTGTTCTTGTGCCAGTACCAGGCTGTTTTGATTACAGTAGCTTTGTAGTATAACCTGATATCCGGTATTGTGATCCCACCTACTTTGTCCTTCTTTTTCAAGATTGCTGAGGTTATTCGGTGTCTTTTTTGGTTCCATATGAACTTTTGAAGTATTTGTTCTAGTTCTGTGAAATATGTCGTTGATATTTTGATGGGGATTGCATTGAATCTATAGATTGCTTTGGGTAGTATAGACATTTTAATGATGTTAATTCTTCCAATCCATAAACAAGGTATGTGCTTCCACTTTTTTATATCTTCCTCTATTTCTTTTTTCAATGTCCTGTAGTTTTCTGCAAATAGGTCCTTTACTTGTTTGGTTAAGTTTATTCCTAGGTATCTTAATTTTTTTTGCCGCAATGGTAAATGGAATTTTTTTTAGTTTCTTTTTCTGTGAGTTCATCATTGGTGTACAAGAAATCTGTCAATTTCTTGATGTTAATTTTGTATCCTGCTACTTTGCAAAATTCATTTATTAAGTCTGGTAGATTTTTGATGGAGTCTTTAGGGTTTTCTGTGTATAATATCATGTCATCTGCATATAATGACAGTTTCACTTCCTCCTTTCCAATTTGGATCCCTTTTATTTTTTCTTCATGTCTGATGGCTATGGCTAAGACTTCCAGGACTATGTTAAATAAGAGTGGCGAAAGTGGGCATCCTTGTCGTATTCCTGTTCTTAAGGGAAATGCTTTTAGTTTTTGTCCACTGAGTATGATGTTGGCTATAGGTCTTTCATATATGGCCTTTATTATGTCTATTCCCACATTGCTGAGCGTTTTTATCGGAAATGGGTGCTGGATTTTGTTGAATGCTTTTTCAGTGTCTATTGATATGATCACATCGTTTTTATCTTTCATTGTGTTTATGTGATGTATCACATTTATTGATTTGCGAATATTGTACCAGCCTTGCATCCCTGGGACGAATCCCACTTGCTCATGGTGAATAATTTTTTTGAGGTATTGCTGGATCCGATTTGCTGGTATTTGGTTCAGGATTTTGGCATCTATGTTCATCAGGGATATTGGCCTGTAGTTTTCTTTCTTTGTAGTGTCTTTTTCTGGGTTTGGAATTAGAATTATGCTGACCTCATAAAACGAGTTTGGAAGTCTTCCTTCTTCTTGAATTTTTTGAATAGTTTGAGGAGAATGGGTGTTAGTTCTTTGAATGTTCAGTAAAACTCCCCCGTGAAGCCATCCGGGCCTGGGCTTTCGTTTGCTGGGAGAGTCTTGATTACATCTTCAATTTCCTTAGCTGTTATTGGTCTGTTCAAGTTTTCTATCTCTTCCCTGTTCAGTTTTGGGAGACTAAGTGTTTCTAGAAATTTGTCCATTTCGCTGAGATTGTCCAATTTGTTGCCAAATAATTGTTCATAGTATTTGTTAACGATCCTTTGTATATCTGTGGTGTCAGTTATTACTTCTCCTCTTTCATTTATGATTTTGTGTATTTGGGTTCTCTCTCTTTGTTTCTTGGTGAGTCTAGCTAAGAGTCCATCAATCTTGTTTATCTTTTCGAAAAACCAGCTCTTTGTTTCATTGATCCTTTGAATTGTTCTTTGGTCTCCATGTCGTTTATTTCTGCTCTGATCTTTACTATTTCCTTCCTTCTACTTGCTCTGGGATTTTCTTTTTGTTTGCTTTCTAGTTCTTTAAGTTGTGAGGTTAGGTAGTCAATTAGAAATTTTCTTGTTTCTTGAGGTAGGCCTGTAGTGCTATGAACTTCCCACTCAGAACTGCTTTCGCTGCATTCCATAGATTTGTGTTGTTGTGTGTTCATTTTCATTGGTTTCCAGGAAGTTTTTAATTTCTTTCTTGATCTCCATGGTAACCCGTCATTGTTCAATAACATGCTATTTAGCCTCCGTGTTTTCAAATGTATTTGCATGTTCTTGTTGCAACTAATTTCTAGTTTCATGCCATTGTGATCTGAGAAGATGCTTGATATGATTTCAGTCTTCTTGAACTTGTAGAGACTTAGTTTGTGCCCTAACATGTGGTCTATCTTTGAGAATGTCCCATGTGCACTTGAGAAGAATGTGAATTCTGCAGTTTTGGAATGTAATCCTCTGTTGATATCAATTAAATCCATTTGATCTAGTGCTTCATTTAGAGTCTCTGTTTCCTTGTTAGTTTTTTGTCTAGAGGATCTATCCAGTGATGTCAGTGGGGTGTTGAAGTCCCCTGCTATGATTGTATTGCTGTCGATTTCTCCTTTGAAGTCCTCCAGAAGATTTTTAATGTATTTTGGTGCTCCTATATTGGGTGCACATATGTTTACCAAGGTTATATCTTCCTGTTGGATAGATCTTTTCAATATTATGTAGTGGCCTTCTTTGTCTCTAGTTATGGCCTTCATTTTGAAATCCAATTTATCAGCTATGAGTATTGCTACCCCAGCCTTTTTTTCCTTTCCGTTTTCTTGGAAGATTTTTTTCCATCCCTTCACTTTCAACCTATGCGAGTCTTTTGTTGTGAGGTGGGTCTCTTGTAAACAACATATGTGTGAGTCATGCTTTCTTATCCAGTCAGCTACTCTGTGTCCTTTTTATTGGAGCATTCAAACCATTTACATTTAAGGTGATTATTGATATGTACTTATTTATTGCCATTTTTTTTTAGTGTGGTTATATTTTTCTTCCTATTTCTTCTACTTATTACAGCAGTTCTTTTAACATTTCTTGCAGTGCTGGTTTGGTGCTAATATATTCCCTTAGCCTTTTTTTGTCTGGGAAGCTCTTTATTTGACCTTCTATTTTGATTGATAGCCTTGCTGGATAGAGTAGTCTTGGATTTAGATCCTTGTTTTTCATGACCTTGATTACTGCATGCCATTCCCTTCTGGCCTGTAGTGTTTCTGTTGAGATGTCAGCTGATAGCCTTATGGGGGTTCCTTTGTTGGTAACTTGTTGCTTATCTCTTGCTGCCTTTAGGATTCTCTCTTTATCTTTAATTTTTAGCATTTTAATTATTATGTGTCTTGATGTGGGCCTGTTTGAGTTCTTCTTACTTGGGGCTCTCTGTGCTCCTTGAACTTGACTGCCTTCTTCCTTCACCAAGTTAGGAAAGTTTTCTGTCACTATTTCTTCACATATTTTCTCTAACCCTTGCTCATTTTCTTCTTCTTCGGGGACTCCTATGATGCGAATGTTATTACATTTCCAGTTGTCCCACATTCTCTTAAGCTGTCTTCCTATTTTTTAATTGTTTTTTCCTTTTGGTTTTCTGATTGATTGATTTTTTCTACCCTGTCTTCTAATTCACTAATCTGGTCCTCAGCTTCCTCTATTCTGCTGGTTAGTCCTTCCAATGTGTTCTTTATTTCTGCTATGTCATTCTTCATTTCCACTTGGTTGGTATTCAATGTTTTGATATCTTTACTGATGGTGTTGATGTCCTTACTCATGCTGTTGAGCTTCCTCAAGATCATGGCTCTGAACTCTACCTCTGATAACTTGCTTAACTCCATTTCATTTATCTCATCTTTGGTAGAGTTCTCTTGTTCTTTCATTTGGGATTTGTTTCTTTGTTTCACCATTTTGGCTATCTCAGAGGGTTCTGGAGCCTGCCAAATTTTCCCTGTGGGTGTTGGTGTTCTGCTGTTTGTGCCTCCCTCTACTGGTTTTGTATGAGTGTGGGAGGCCCTGTGTTAAACACCACTGTCAAGTCTTACTTTCCTGGGTAGATTTGCAAGCTCAGGAAAGTTTCAGTTATCTCTAGCTTTTTGCCTGGAGGCTATTAGTCTCAATTACTCAGGGCCTTGGGATGTAGCCCTCAGGTGTTCTGTGTAAGAGGATTTCCTGAGGGTGGGGCAGATGCTGGTTGTTAATGAGCCTCAATTGCATTTCTTTGGCTCACCTGGGTGGGGTTGAATCTCCAAGGGAGGGGCTGCTGTTTCTCCCCACAGCTCTGGGAAGGAGCAAGCTGGCCACCATCCTTTGTGGCTGTGACTCAGCAAAAACTCTGAGTGCCCTCCATATCCTGGGTATTCCCACAGAGTTCCAGTCCAGTCTGCCCTCCCTCTGCTGGAGCCCAAGGTGAGTGGCTGTAGCCAGTCTAGTGCTCTGCCCTCTGCACTGTGGAGCTGGCTTGGGATTTTAACTCCGAGGGTGCTGCTCAGAGCTAAGACTGCTGCTGTCCGTGGGCTCATATCCCGCCACCCTCTTGAGCCTCTGCAGATCCTACCAGTGTCCCTGGTTATATGGTCATCTCCCGCTGCTTTTCTGTTGCTTTTTTCCAACAATTTGTCTTTATTTTAGTTGTAATTCCCATTTGGTCCTGGGAGATTGTCTGTGTAGCTTCCATTCACTCTGCTGTCATTTTTTCCCCCTTTATTGATTTTTAGAGTGAGAGAAAGGGAGAGGGAGAGGGAGAGAGAGACAGAAAAATCAATTGGCCACCTCCTGCATGCCCCCCACTGGGGATCGGGCCCACAACCTGGCCATGTGTCCTGACAGCGAATTGAACTGGTGACCTCTTGGTGCATGGGTCAATGCTCAACCACTGATCCACACGAGCCAGACTTATCTGTTTTTCTACAAGTAAATCCAACTGTTGTCTGACTCCACAGACTATGTGCAGGTTTCTCTCTCTCTTCTTTTCTTGACATTTCTTCTTTTTGAAATGAATTTTCTTACTTTTTTTTTTTTTAACTGAAAGCATTCATTCTTTAAGATCCAATTGATCTCTTCTGAAAAATGGGCCTTATGTTAGGCTGAATAACAACTCCTCAAATACGTTTACATGTTAACCTCCAGAACCTGGAAATATTATCTTATTCGGCAAATGAGATTTTGCAGATAATTGAGGATCCTAACTCTATCCTTAAGTTAAAGATGTTGAGATGGGGAGATTATCCATGTGTGTTTGATGCAATCAAAATGGTTTTGATATGAGTGGTGCAAGAGGAATCATAGTTAGAGAAGAAGAAGAAGGAGAAGGAGAAGGAGGAGAAGGAGAAGGAGAAGAGAAGAAGAAGACATAATGTTGAAGAGAAGGGGATCACGCAATTTGAAGAAGGAAGAAGGGGTCACACAACCAAAGACTATAGGCAGAGAAAGGATAGGAAATGGATTTCCCTTCAGAGCTTCGAGAAAGAATTAGCCCTGCCAATATATTGACTTTAGGCCACTGAAACTGATTTTAGACTTGTGAGCACCAAAACAATAAAAGAATACATTCCTGCTGTTTGAAGACACCAACTTTGTGGTAATTTCTCACAGCAGCAATTGGAAAATAATGAAATCCTCCCCTCAAAGGTCATATTTCATCTGTTTCCTTCATCTCTCTCTCACCTCATGTGGACTTTATTTTACAATAGCTCTACTGATATGCAACTTATAGACTCTAAAATTGAGTATTTAAGTGTACAGTTTAATGAATTAGTAGATCAATCACTGTAAACCAGTTTTAGATCATTCCTTTCCAGCAATCCAATATGATCCTTCATGGTTGTTTATAATCCCTATTCCCAACCTCAGCCCCAGACAACCACTAACTCCTTTCTATTCCTTTGGATTTGCCTTTTCTGGACATTTCACATATATGGGATCATATCATATGCAGTCTTTTATGTCTGGTTTCTTTCCCTTACCACATGTTTTTAAGATTCATTCAGGTTCATCTTAGTATTTTGCTCCTTTTTATAACTGAATATTATCCCATTAGGTGGATAGTCCATGTTTTGTTTGTTTACTTTAAGGTGGATGGACATTTTGGTTTCTCACATAATACTTTAATATTCATGTCTTCTTATAGTTTTTTATACCTACTTCTTTATAGCATGTGCCATATTATAATTGTGAACAGGGAAAGATCTGATGCACTTTTCTAGGCCCGTAGCCCATCCCGGTATCCGGCAGATAGGAGTTCAATGAGCATCAAGTGTAATTGTGCATTGTTTCCATTACCCAACCTGCCAGTTCTGCTAGAGCATCCGTGATCATGGCCCATCCAGCCTCTGAACAGGCAGCATTTCCACTGTCAGCTCTGCCTCTTTCTAGCCACTTGCCATGTTTCGATGCTGAGCTTATTACTGGCAGGTTGTTGAAGAGCCAGTTTGCTAAAAACCTCCTTTTACTTTTCCTTGGGGCAAAGGGCACAGTGCTTCACAGAGTTAAAGTCTTGATATGGGCGTTGGAGCTAGAGTAGTTATTTGAATAAAAAATGTTGTGTATCTTTGTCATATCCCTTTACCAGACCACACTATAGACCTATGTAAAGACTAATAAGTTAAAATACAAAAATTAACAGAAACTCTTTAGTCTCAAGAGCTCTAAGCATGTAAGGAAATAAAAATTAAAGATATCTTGGTGAGGTAAAGTTGAATCCTTTTGGTTGTTTCCAATGTTCAGCTTTGAATCCCAATAATCAGTGAAGAATATTGGCGTATGACTCCTAGGAGGCTTCAATGAATACCACTTTTGAAAGATGTAGTTTCTCTTTCACAGCATTTTAGAAATCACTCATGCTGCTATGAAAATCGGATAATGGCCCACAATACACCCTGAAATGAAAAAGAATGCGAAGGGAAATAAAGCAAGAAAACCCACAACACGCGGGCATTATCAATTCAGGCTCAAACAGGCTTCGCAGGTGGAATCAGTCTTAATTCAAAGGGCCCTCTCCTCAGAGATTGACGCAAGTGATACTCTTCTTTGTGGCCTTTCAGAGCCTTTCATTGCACACAATCAGAGCATACAGCAAGTTTGAAAGCTGAGCTTTTGGAAATATGTAACAGGACATTGAAATGAGAAAAGGGAAAGAGGCAGAAAGAAATTTTATTGAAAAGCATATTTTAGAGCTTAGCTTAAAATTGGACACTTGCCTTTGATGGGTCTGCTTTTAAAATAGGAAATTGATTTTCAGTTAACCAACTGAGAGGAAAATGCACAGCTCCATTCTCGCCCCTAATTCTTCAGGCAGTTCTTCCTTCCTAAATGACTTGCCTTGTAAAGGCATTTGGATACTTTGCAAACAGTAAATGCATAGGGTTGAGGCATGCTGTGTTCTGAGCAGCTCAGTCTGAATGTATGCTGTTGTATCTTCTGTTTGCCCCAAGACTGGATAAAGAACACTTCCATAAAGGCAGGATGCAGGTCAGGGGAAGCGGGGTGTGCAGGCCAGGCAGCGCTCTGAAATGTGACAACGTGTAATAAGTGAATTACATTCTAGTATATAAAATGTGATGTGTGTGAATTAATTGCTGATACTAACTTGATTTACATGAAATTGCTAGTGATTTGTCATTTTAAATTACCTAGGAAAAAAATTATTTTGGTTTATGATCCATTTCAAATGAAGAACTTTAAGTAGGCAAGATAGTGTTGTGGAATGGAAATACCAAGGGATGTTGGGCTGTTCTCCTCATTCTGCTGTGATCAGCTACGATCACAGGGACAGGATCTTTCTTTGCAATTTCCTCAGTGCCGAGCATAGTACCTAACACATATTGGCCCTCAAAAATATGCTTGTTGAGTGAGTGATTGAATAAATAGCACATGTTAGCTGATATTTGATTTCACAGGCTTTTGTTGCTGAATCTGTAAAAACAAAATAAAATAGAACAATGTTGGTTCAAGGTACTTGGAAGTGCCATCTTCAGTCAGCTTCTAATGACATTCAAGTAAATGGTCATCTTGTCTCTGCTTAAACATCACAAGTTATAGGAGACTCAGTGGTCTAGGTTGTCTGGAAGATGCCAAAGCAATGAAGTTTACCTACCTGGAAGCTGAGTGGGGAAACATGGTTGGTAATTTATAGAGTGTATTCTTGTGATCTCCCCAAATGGGGTACTCAAGAGCAGATACACTGAGAAAAACGGTATATCCAGGGGATGGAGAGTATTAGAAGTACAAGGTAAGGTAGCACAGAGTAAGATTTTATGGGATTCTAGTAAAATCTGTGAGGGAGAACCCGTTAGTGGCTGGTGTTTATGTTCTTAGCATGGTAGGAGACTCAGGAACTCTGACTATATTAAAGGGCAAGGGATTGGACAGACAGGCATGATTGAAAGCTTGTGCATGATAGAGAGTATGTTTTATTCATCTTGGTAACATTGATTTTTATCTTTCAGTCTTTTACATGTGAAAAACACTTGATATGTGTATTCTGGATTGTTCCCCACACACCTTCTCTTGGGGGAGGGGGAGGATTGGAATATCTATTCTTCCATGCAACAGTTCCCATGTGATGAGCTAAACCACAACAGCAACCAACACACAGTAGTAAAGTTCAATTTCCTTATCTCTTTCCTTAGAACTGCAAGTTCCTCAAACATTTGCTTCCCAAGTCATTGCCGGCAACACTTAGATGGTGTTTTGTCATTGTATTTCATGGATCACCATTCTTCCAGAATAGTTGTTTCTCAGTTTCATCTCTGTTCACTATGCCAGTGCTATGCATTTTAGTATTTGTCATGGTAGCATGCATTTATCCTGATGCTGACTTCTGTATTCATCAGGAGAGACTAGGTCATGCTGTAATAAGAGACAATTCCAAAATCTCAGTGGCTTAATGTAAAAACTGTTTATATTTTATTTACATCAATTTCATTATAGAGCCCAAATGACTCTCTGAAGCAACTGACTTCTATGAAGGGAATCATCAGCTTGTGCTCCTTCAAACTTATGTCTCTACCATCTCAACATGAAGCTTTCTCAAAAATTACTACGGCAAGGAATGAAAAGACTGGGTAATTCTGCCCTGGCAATTAAATGCTATGTCTCAAGAATGATTTAGGTAACTTCTTTAACAGCCCATTTTCTCAAGTAGGCACACGCTTCACTCAAATAGAGGTCACCAAGACCTATGTGTTCAGACTAGAATTTCTTGGAATAGTGCTCAGAACTCTAGGCAAGGTGTGCTGCTTACCTGTAGATGGCATTTCAGGAGCTCAAGAAAGGGTCCCACACAGCATGTGATCAGGTTTTGAGAAAGGAACACTAGCTGGCTTTACCTGGTATGACTGGAAGGCACAACGAAGCTGGTTATGGCAGCACCCAAGAAAGCTGGTGGTGGAGCCAATAGCCATTGAAGAAGCATCACTGACAGAAACGGTAAACAAACAAGCAAACAAACAAGTAAAGTCCCTGTTTTTCTCCCTTCTTTTACCTTCCATTTTCCCTCTAATGATTTCTACGGCAGAACCTAAGAGTAAGCCAGTTACGAGGGTCTCTGGTATACATAGTTTACATAATTCTAATCGTAGTCTTACAAAGGAGAGTCAAGAAAAGTGAATTTGATCATGAAAGAAGGGTGTAGGTAACTAAACCAGCAGTCTACCCTTCCGGCTGCTCTGCGAACTTACACATTTGACTTTTCATGCAACAAAGTTCAAATTACTTCCTCTGCCTAATAAGATGCAGCTATCTTTGACCAATGGAGTTGCTCTCACTTTCTCTTTAAATGGAGTGAGAACAAAATCACAAAGTGAGGTCAATTTCTCTTTTAGTTCAGTCACAAAATTATTTGAATATTCTTTAACCTAAACATTAAATTATGAAGATAACTACCACTGAGCAGTTATTCTTATATGAGATAAGCAAAAAAGGGGGAAATTTGTATATTATATATGTTAATAAATATGATGAAATCTCCATTTCTGTGACATTACAGTGAGTATATGTGTGTAGTTGCTGTAATCTTCATATTTGTATTATTTCTGTGACTAAGCATGAGGCTATAGTTTCTTTTTTTAACCGTCTATTCCATATTGCCTTTGTCTTTAGCCTCCACTTGGTTTTTACCTGGTAGAGTGGCCAAACCACCAGAGTGTCTATATCTTCTACAGATTTGTTTTCATTGGGTTGCTATGGTTTTCTACTAATTTTTACTATTGAGACATGGGAATACTAAGAGGCACCTAGAAAATCACTTGGGTTCTAGACATAGATTCTCCAGACCACACAGTTTAGTATCAAGCCAATGTCCCATTGATAAACAGGGTCACGTTCCCAGCCAATGCAATAATCCTGTTGGTGCAGTGGCATGAGAAACCCAAAATTATAAGGGGGCAATCTCATCTTTCAACTCAAAAGAACTGTTGTATCACCTGCTGGCAGCATTTTACCTTTAAGAACAAAGGGAGTCTAAACTTTGCAGAAAAGAAAATAGAAATTTTCAAGGGAATTATTTTTGTGTGTTTTTTTCCACATAAACAAGCAACCCTTCAATTCTCATTGGACACTGACCAGGAGTCTACAATTTAACTCAATTCCTACACTATCTACCTGGAAATAGTATCAGATGCCACAAGTTAAGGGAATCAGACCTGCAAGACTGCCCCCACCCCCACTTCCCTCTTGACTTCAGATGCCAGTTGAAAGCCTAGATTGTTATTCTGTGCTTCTGATAGACTAGCTATAGATGAGAGGTTCCCATGATCCCTCAGTGGATTTGACTAATTTGATAGAGTGGTTCACAGAACAGAGAAATACTTTATTTTCTAGATTACTAATATAAAATAATATCATTCAGGACAAGCCAGATGGAAGAGACACACAGGTCTCTGAGTTAGGCATTCTCACTGCATCTCCAAGTATTCACCCACCCAGGAGCTATCCAAATCCCACCCTTTTGGCTTTTATGGAGACTTTATTACATAGGTATGACTAATTAAATCACCAGCCACTGGCAATGAATTCAACCTCTAGCTCCTCTCCCATCCATGGAAGTCAAAGGGTTGGAACTAAATGCTTCAACCCTCTCATCATGTGGTTGATTATCATAGCAACCTACCTCCATCTTTAGGTGAGATCCCAAAGTCACCTCATTTACATAATCTCAGGTGTGGTTGAAAGGGGTTTGTAATGAATATCAAGATATCTTTATCTTATCACTTAGGAAATTCCAAGGACCTTAGGAGCTCTGTGACAAGAACATGGACAAAGATCAAATATACATTTTTTATTATAAATCACAATATCACAATTACTAAGTAGAAGACTGAAAAAAGCCACTTCTTCCACCAATTAGTTCTTCTACTTATATATTTTGGCTCTGAGAAAAATAGCAGCATTACTTTGATAGCTTGTTCAAAACAGGTAACCCATGCCCTAAAATGTAGTGCTCACATTTCAGTGTCTTTTATACCCATTAGCATTGTACCTGAGTCTCTACTAGGCCATTTTATCACTGTCTCTGGGTGATGCTTCTGGGTGATGAGATTCATGGTAATACCAGTAAACTCTCTCATCATGAGCCCCTTGTCATTCTTCTTTGTTGACTTGAGTCCTTTTGTCAAAAGCAATGTGGTGGGGAATATCTTGATGTGATTAAAAAGTTCTATTTTATTGGCTGGCAGAAGAATTTGGGGCAAGGAAGCCAAATGCATAGCCAGAATACATACCTATTCAAGTAAAGAAGAGAAGTGGTTGCCATTTCCGTGGTGAAAGATTCCAGCAACTCATTAGCCATCAGGGAGCCGACTTCTCCCACCTGGGAATGGTACCATCAGGGAGGCCTCAGGGTTGGTCTCTGCTGTGGTTGGGATAGACAGTCATTACAGCCAATAGCAAAATTAGCCTTGAGGAAAAGTCAAGGTTTCTGACCCAATTGTATCCTTATTATTCACCTACTAGTATTTGATATACATATTTTCTGTCTTGATTCTATAAAAACAAATGAATTGAAAATGTTATTTTTAATGGACATTAAGTGTGTTTTCTATAGCATGTTTCCTTTGTGAGTAAGAAGGGACATCAGTTTGAGTATGCTATAAGCTTCTATCCTGATTAAATCAGTTTTATCTTGAAATTAAATATCAAACAATTACTCTCTTTTACAGCCTGGGCTTCTAGAGAAACAATAGTCCTGGTAGTCTTAATTATTGGCTGCTGTGTGCCTTTACCTCTTACAATTTTATTCACTTACATTGTATTGTATTTGCAATTTTTATTCTGTTTTGCCCCTTTCATTAGAAACACCATGACTGAGGTTTAACTAAAGCAGCTTCAGGCTGTACTAGGCAAAGTTGAATTGACTTGGCACAGCTGGCTTCTTCAAGTCTTTGGATAATTAGCTATGAACAGCTAGTTCCTGGGGCGTGTGGTCCGTCGGGCTATTTTTGAAGGTACTCATGTATCAAAGGAAAACACCATGGGGCATAGCCCGAGCTTTGCCTTCCACCATTTTGAGTTTCCCCGGGCTTTTAAAATAAACTCCAAATCCATCTTCTATAGAAATACTTCCTAAAGCAACTTGTACTACCTATGGCATTTTGTGTTTCTTACATGTAACTAATTCAGGATCTTTGTGTAGATTTACTGAATATTTTTCTTGTTCATTGCCATTGTTGTTCTGTTTATTCTGCTTCTCCACCACTCTTAATTCTGGATTCTTTATATATCCATTTAGTTCTTTACTATCATGCGAGCTCTCAAGTGCAGAATTTTGGCTACATAAAGGGGGTACTGCAGCAAAGACCATCAGTTTCAAAATCAATTATATTTGCAATGTTGATCTTCATCTACATTATATCAAATGACTAAATATTTGTCAAAAGAAATAAACCCTTCATTATGCACTATCATATATCAGCATTTTGCATGTGGGAGAATTTAATTTTTGAAGAGTATCCCCTTGAAACTCATCACAGCGGACTGATAGCTATCTATTCCCATAATTGATAGGCTTCCGTGTTGTCGATTATGTTTAAACTGTGTATTTCTCTTCTGATTCATTCTCCTGCTCCTCAATGCTTGGCACAGGCCTTTTTGTTTCCTAGGAGGCACTCATCCAACATTTGTCAAATATAGAGTGACACACATTTTACTAAACTTCCACTTAATTAAAAAAATTACATTGATAGGCTTCAAATTCTTCTCAACTGATTTCCCAACCTCTGAAAGCAGGCAAGCTAACTCACAAAACCTGCTTTGAGTGCATTACTTCCCACGCAAGAATTCGGGGAACAAACAACACATCTCAGGACGATTCCAAGAAAACGTTGTATCTGGAAATGAAGACTGCTTTCTCCCTAATGCCGATTTGATAACACAAAAGAAAATGCAAGTGGGAGACAAGTGTCTCCTCAGATTTTGAATATTGTATCTTTGGGGTATTTGCCAACAAAATACTGGTATGCTTTTGATGAGATTGATTTCACCTAGGCAGTCCTTGCCTTTCTTAACACTTTATGAAATATAAATACCTGGCCGAGGTAGTCTAGTAAAGGTATCAAGGAGAGGCTTAGAAGAAGACCAGCTGTCCGAGTTTCCATCTCACAACACATGACCTATGCTTGCTAACTTATCCCTCTGCCAATGTCAGAAATTATTTCAGGTGGACCCAGAAATTAGATAAAAGGTTTTCTGATAACAGAGACTATAAGTCTAGATCATGTATTTCCACACTGATTTTATTTAATTGAACATTTTATCATACCCTGCTGTATTTTCTTTTGCTGTCTTACTTTATCAATAAAACTGAAAGCTAATCGAATACACCAAACTGGGTTTATATGCCTTTTAATTTCTTCTTCTCTCTCCAACTCTATTTCTGAGTTATTATGAGTGGTTTGAATTGTTAATAATTTTTTAAAATGGCATTTCAGTTCATTTTCTTTAGTCCAAGAGTCCCTTAAGGGGAGATGTTATGTTTTATTCATCTTTGAATCTCCAGAGCTTATCATGGGCCTATAGTGCAAATTAGGTTCTTAACACACCCTCTTTGAATAAAAGAGAATATAATCAAGTGGATGTGTAGATGTACATATGGATAAACAGATATGTCTAAGATTAGTACTATTGTGGATTATCAAAGACAGTCATGACAATAAATATATGGTGGTGGCAATTACAGAGGACCTAGCCTTCCAGGGCTCTGCAATGACAATGGATGATGGGCTGTGTTTCTGTAAATATGTACTTATAATCTTGGCTTTGGCTTCTTGGAATTAGAGAAGAGTAGAAAGGCCTCAGTTTGTCCTAAATAAAATAAAGGTAGACTAGATATCAGATGAAAAAAGAAAGGCATGTCTGTGCATAAATTGAAATTGTGGGACAAGCAAGGAATTGTCTCTTCTATGCATGAACACATGAACTCGGGCAGCTCAGGGTAAATTGCAGGGAGTATGGAGGGTTTTATAATCACTATTGGCTACCATAACATTGAGCTTGTGGCTTTGCTGCTATCATTTGGATTTTTTGTTCTAAATCACAGAGATTCCTTCAGCACATGAGAGTGCCTGTGTTACAGGGGAATGAATGCCACTAAATGTCCTTGTCATGCTGATGATACAGACAGAGTTCACTGATTCTTTATGCCATATTTTGAGACAATATGCTCATCTTTTCAAATGCCTAAAAAATTGTGATATATTATTACTCCTGGCCAGGTGGCCAAGATAATGATGTCAAAATATTAACAGTGGTTTTAGCTGCTTATTCATACTAGGTGGCATGCTCAGAGTCACCGTAGAATTTGAAAAATCTACAACTTCTGTTTTGCTTTTCCATTTTGCCTACATGTAATATTCAATGGATGCCTATAGAAAAATTGGTCAGTGGGCAATACTATAAAATGCCTATGACAATGATTTTAGTACGTGCCACCTATTTTAAGCTTTTCCTCATTTGTTTTCCTTCTATTTACATAGCTGTAATCTACAGCAAGCAGCACTGGCCTCTCACATTATTTATTGTTTCAATATAGGGGACAATTACGTATAATTAGCTGGGTGACACCACTCGGTTGCTGGTGGAATTTGCTATGAATGCATTTGCTTCTTCTGGGAGTTGCTTTTTATTTCCTGCACCACCGCTCTGATGCTGTTTAGAGAGACCTATCTTTATTTTTCCCTCCTTATTTATTGCTTCATTGGTCTGAGGCAGGAAGAAAGCATATGAAAATGAGTATGCAACAGCCTTTGAATAACTATCAGAGGAGGCAGACAAAAAGTTGCATACCAATTAGAAAGCAAACACCCCAATGGGCACAAGGTAAGTGTCCAACAACATATGTATTTGTGGGTGAAGAAATCCAGGTGAATTTGTCGGTTCCTTGAGATATTTTTTGGGAACCATCATTTGATGCCTTGGAAGATGCAATGCATGTATTATCTTGTTTCTCCACCATGATGTGTTCCACATAATTTGATTTTCCAGATGGCTGAAGGTCACTGCCTTGTTAGGAAACCTTAAAATAATTAGCATTTTCCAAAAAGATAATTTTCTCAATTATATTGGTCTTTACACTGCCTTCTTAAATAGAGTTTACAGAACATAATTGAACCCATCATGACATTCTCAAAAACATGACCTTAAGCCACGTTATGCCCATAGGATAGACTCTGCTCTATTGGAGCTTGAAGAATTGGAATAAATGATCTAGTATTTCTGGAGTCTTGTCCATGTGGCAGGATCTGTGTATAAGAAAAGCTCTTTAAAAAGCTGGATAGAGCATGCCTTAGAGATCTGCTGTTTAAGCCAGTAGTCTGCTTTAGGCCACAGCTATCCATCTTGCCATTCTACCTGTGCAGGTGTGCAACCAAAATTATGTTAATCTCTCCCAAGTGCTTATTTTGGTTCCCTCCCTGATTTTCTTCTGTCCCAGATTACCACTTCCTTGGCTTCCTTTATTCATAGCTTCTTTAGCTTGTGGTATTTATTCATGACCTCCTGGACTGACTTCCTGAATTAGGCATGGTAATCTCCCCTTGTCCTCTCTGTGGGTCGGGTCTCTAGTATACTTTAGATGAGATTACCCCAATTACTTATAATTAGGATGTGATGGTTTGCCATCCATTCCATTTTAATGTTGGCAACCTGGTAATTTTTTAAAAAATCACAAATGCATTTTTTCTAATTCAATTGAATGTGCTACACTCTCTTCTTCTTTAGGGCTTTGAATGCAATTGACCTCTCCCATTCTTAAAATTATAAAATATCATATATGGAAGAGTTGGAAGAAGTCAGAGAAATTACATAACCTAACACTTCTATTTTACTCATAGAAAATGGAGCCCAGGGAACCAAAGTGGTTAGTCCAGATATATAACTAGAAATTATAATTATCTCTCGTAGTTCCTAATTCACATAAATATTGTTTCCACATTCTGCCATTTTTAGAAATGTTGTCCCCTAACTTCTGTATCCCTGGTTCCTACTTCGGTACCTCTCCTCTGATTCCTTTGTGACTTGTCTTCTGAGGTCTCCCCTTTTAGCCATGGACGCTCTCTAATGATCTAAATAGCTAGCATCATATACTCAGTATCTGAGAACCATTCACAAGCAGAGAATCTATTACACAGACTTTGGTGTTAACAAATCCCAAATCTAATTTTCTATGTTTACCCAATTTGTTGGTCTCCTTTTCTATATTAACCACTAGGTCTTCTGTACTAAAATGTCCTCGTGATTTCAGCACAAACTGTTCATAGGATAACTCGTTTTTCCATATATATTGTTTTTTCCAGTGGTTGTCCAGTATCTATATTCTCAAAGTTCTTACATATAGTACATATTTAACAAATATCTAATGGCAATAATGGAAATGTTGTTTTTATCAGAACTTTTTTATTATAGCTGTAAGTGATTCTATAGGAAATAAAAACAATAAAGTTGATTAGCTGTGTGTGACTCTTCTACTGCTTAGATCTATTCCTATTGTGGCAGATTAATCCTTCCCTGGTGAATTATTTTTTTCTACAGTGTAGAAAAAGGTAGATTAAATTTCATCTAGCATTTTCCTGGCATTAAATTCTATAAATATAATGTCAGTTGGCTAGACATATGTTCTAAAGGTATCAATAAACATCTTTTGCTAAGGAAGTTCCCCATTATTTTCCATCATGGACAAGAAATTCCAAACTGTTCAACATGTATCTACCTGATGTCCCTCTCAGACTGCAGGTAAAGAGAGCTGGTTCAACCCCAACTTTGTCCTTCTCTTGTGGAATCTCAGAGACTTCCTTAATGTCTCTGTGACTTCCTGATCTTATTTATAAAATGTGGACAATACTAGTTGCTAATTTACTGTGGGAATTAATTGAGGGGAAGCATATCAAGTCCTTAGCACAGTCCATCTTTTCAGAATGAGAAATGGCAGCTTTTATTTCCTTTAATAATATCTTTTTCTAAGAAATATATAGCAGATAGCAACAAATAAAAAGGTATTGGTTGAATTTGATGTCATAAAATATGATAAAATGTGCAAAGCACTATGGGAAGGAAAAGAAAACACACACAAAAGGATAACTTGGGTGTTATCTTCAAGGAACCCAAATGCAAAATAATTTCAATATTTCCCTAATGTTTTTCTTTTTGTGATGGACCCCAGAAACATTTGTGCTTATTATTTTGGTTTCAACTTCTCACTAGGACAACGTTATTTTTCATCATTAATTTATCGCCTTTTCCTTCCCGTTTCTCTTCCAATTCCTGGCCACTTATCACCATCACAAAATTGCTTCTCACAGACACTGTTTAATTTTATTTCATTTTATGACCACAGACTGTACACCTTTCCCTTAGCCAGAAGGCTTACCTTCATGTCTATCACTGGAAAGTTGGAAGGGAATGTGGATGGCAGATGACATATCTTCACTTCTAATGATAAAACAACTTAAATGTCTTGTACTGTTAATGGCAAACCCAGTCTCTTAGTACTAGTTATTAAGGACAACCCTTTTTCTGAAGCTAGGGCGGCAAAATATTGAGTAGTGCATTTCTTGTGCCTCTGAATATCAGTCTGAAAACAGAAAAAAGTTAAACATATTTTTCAGTCATTAAAATGAAAGTAGCATCCTGGGGTTCCGGAAACATGGGGAGCCATTGCCATGTTCTATTTATTTTTAGCTGTTGTCAATTGTACATGAAAAAGGCCCCAGTGTGCAGTTCCGTCCTGCTGACATTTCCACTAGGTAATTTACCTTTTACTCCACACTTTCTGGAAAACCCTCCAGTTACTTTGTGAGATAAACAATAGGAGCCTTTGCTTCAGTGAACTTTTGCTTGAGCTTAATGACCTGCTCTGACCAGGTGCAGTCTCCTCATTCCTGTAAAAAATGCAATGTTGTTGCTAATATCCCTTTGCTTAGCAATTGCTCATCAATGCTCAGTTTACTCTAGCTTTGGGGTAATTCTGTGAATTAGCTTCTCTGGTCTTTTTTCTCTTTCAGGGGATGACAGACACCCACATCTGGAAGGTTTTAGTTGAAGTCAGTGTAGCATTATGGATGTGCTCAAGGGGTACAGAGCAGGACAGTCTCCATGCCAATCATAGTTCCACCATCTGCGAGATTGATGATTGTGAACTTACCCTAAGTCACACTTTCTCTACCTGAAAATGAGAAAAATAATTGTAGTACTCACATTATCTGACTTGGAATGGGGGGATTAAATGAGATAATCTAGAAAGAGTTGGCATAGTACTAATGCCTAGTAAATACTAAGTATTTGTTATTTTCAAGGTGATGAATAATAAAATAGCAATTTTAATCCTTACTATGAATGGTATTATACTCTGACTTGGGGATTCTGCCCACAATAAGGCTAGCTACCTCAGTCATTTTCATCTAAAATTGAAGGGAAAAAAGCTAGAATTTTGGCTGGTGTGCATGTTTGCATATTTAATTTTTTCACTTAAGTATAACATCTATCAGGTCAAACAAGTCATGAGTGAAAAACTCAATGGATTGTCAAAAAGGAAACGACTCTGTATAACTCACGCACAGCAAGGACTAGAACATTATCGGTGCCTAAGAGGACCTTTTTGTCCCCACCTAACCATTGGTCCCCCCATCCTCCCTAAAGGTCATCACTATCCTAACTTCTAGCACCCTATATTATAGTTGCCTGCTTTTGAACTGTCCATAACCTGGAATCATATATAGTTCACATTATATTGTTTCTCTTTGTTTTTCCTCACATTATAAATGAGATTCATCTATGTTATTGTGTGAGGCAGTAGCTTAATTTCATTGCTTTGTAGTGTAGTATTCCTTTGTGTCGTTTATTCAAATAATGCTCATGGACATTTGAACTCTTTGCAGGTTCTAGCTATTTCACATAATGTCCTTTGAATGTTTTTGTTAACATGTGCTCATATTTCAGTTTAGTACATGACGATGAATGAAAGAGGGTAGTGTATGTTCCACCTCAGTGGATACTGCCAAACTTTTCCAAAGTGGTAGTACTAGTTTAATCTTCCATTAGCAATGCATAACAATTCCTTTGGTTGACATGGTTGTCCACCCTGAATGTTATTAACCATTCAATGGATTATTCCATTATAGTTTGCTTTTCATTTATCTCATAACTAAATAAGTTAAAATTTTTTTGACATGTTTATGGACCATTTGGGACATCCTGTTTTTTTGTTTTGTTGTTGTTGTTGTTTTTTTGAACTGCACATTTGAGTTTCTTGCTCATTTTAAAAATTACATTGTCAGTTTTTTCTTTTGTATCTGTAAGAATTTCTTACATATTTTTCACAGAAGCCCTATTTTGATTTATTATTGCATACCACTCTGAGGCTT
This sequence comes from Tadarida brasiliensis, assembly GCA_030848825.1. Taxonomy (NCBI): domain Eukaryota; kingdom Metazoa; phylum Chordata; class Mammalia; order Chiroptera; family Molossidae; genus Tadarida; species Tadarida brasiliensis. Next base: position 231,048,545 of record CM061257.1, on the reverse strand, counting down.
GCCTTTTTAACCATTTTAACGGTAACTTTTGAGAGATGGAAGTACTTCATTTAAACCTAAATCAATTTATTCATCTATTCATTTATGTCAATATTTTTGTGACATATTTAACAAATATTTCCCACCTCACACCTATGAAGATATTCTGTTATCTTTTAGAGTTTTATTTTTCACATTTAGATACATAATTCATTGGAATTGATTTTTGTGTGTGTGCCTATTGAGAAGGAGGAATAAAATGTAATTTTATCCTATGTGGATATCAAATTAACCAACACTATACATCATTTATTGCAAAATAGTCCTTTCCCCACACCACTAAAGTGCTTTTTAAAAAACACATATCAATTGCTTATATATGGAGGGAATATTTCTTGATACATGTCTATCCTTACCACAATACCACACTGTTTTAATTAGTAATCTTTATAAAGATTGTCTGGGCTCTCTTTGCCCCTTTGCATTTCCATATAAAGATATTTAAGTTTATGTATTATGAAACTTTCAAGCATATGCAAAATTTTAAAATAGTATAATGAACTCCCATATAACTATTACTTTGCTTTAGCAATTAAGAACTTACGGTCATTCTTGATGGTTTAGTTATACTCTATTTGTTCTCCAACACCACCAAGTTATTTAGAAATGATTTCCATCTGTAAATATTTCCACATGTATCTCCAAGATAAAATGAAACTTTTTTTTACTTATACCTACAAGAGTATATTATACCTAATCATTTATTAAATATCATCAAATATTTAGTCAATGTTCAAATTTACCTGATTTTATCACATTTGAAAAAATTTAGTATGTTTGAGTTTATTCTTGTGTGTGGTGTAAGAAGGTGGTCTAGTTACAATTTTTTGCATGTATCTGTCCAATTTTCCAACACTGTTTATTGAGTAGGCTATCTTTAGTCCACTGTATGTTTTTGCCTCCTTTGTCTAATATTCAATGACTATAAAGAGGTGGATTTATTTCTGGGCTCTATGTTCTGTTCCATTGATTTTTATGTCTGTTTTTTATGCCAGTATCATGCTGTTTTGATTACTATGGCCTTGCAGTATAGTTTGATATAAGGTAGTGTGATTCCTCCAACTTTTTTCTTTTATCTCAAGATGGCTGTTACTATTTGGGGTCTTAAGATCTAATAATTTTAATCTATTGCAATTGGGTGATATATCTTTAAGTTACTTTTATTTTATTTATTTATTTATTAATTTTTTTTTTAACTTTTTTTTTTGTATGTGCCCCTAGCGGGAACTGAACCTGGGACTCTCTGGTCTGCAGGCCAATGCTCCCACTGCTGAACCAAACTGGCCAGGGCTTTAAGTTACTTTTAAATAACAGGTCCTCTACATCAACTTTTTCTTTGCAATTTATTTACTGAAGAAATCAGCCCAGCTGATATGGCTCAGTGGACTGAGCATCATCCCATGGACTGAGAGGTCCCAGTTTGGTTCCCAGTCAGGGCATATGCCTGGGTTGTGGGCCTGACCAGTGGGCGCATGCAGGAGGTGGCCAATCGATGTTCTCTCTCATCGATGTTTCTCTCTCTCTCTCTCTCTCTCCCTTCCTCTCTCTCTAAAAGCAATAAAGAAAAAATTTTTTAAAAAATATTATGTGTATATATATATATGTATATATATATATATATATATATATATATATATATATATATATATATAAATCATGTTATTGTCTACTTTGAAGTTTCCACTGCCTATTTTAAAATTTTTATTTAAAAATAATTTTAGACTTACAAAAAGTCACAAAACTAATGTAAGAAATTCCTCTATACCCTTCACCTAGATTTTACAAATATAAACATTTATCACACTGGTTCTATTATTTTTTCATTCTTTCTTGGTTTCTCTCTCTCTTCTTTATACATGTTTCTCAAACTTCTAAGAATAAATTACAGATATGATTCCTTTTACCTCAAAATATGTCTGTGTGTATTTCCATGCAACACAGAACAATGATCACATTCTGGAAATTACCATTGGTACAATGCTATTATCTAATGGGTGTACCTTGTTCTAGTTTCACGAAGTGCCTCACTAATACTTCATCTGTACTAAAATCCAGTCCAGGAGGATACACTGAATTTATTGTCATGTCTCTTTTAAAAAAAAATTTTTTTTCTTTATTGATTTTTAGAGAGAGAAGAAGAGAGAGATAGAAACATCGATGAGAAAGAACATAGATTGGCTGCCTCCTGCACACCCCCCACTGGGGATTTGGCCCACAACCTGGGCATGTGCCCTGATTGGGAATCAAATCAGCGACCTCTTATCGCATGGGTCGACGCTCAACCACTGAGCCACACGGGCTGGGCTGTCATATTTCTTTTAATCTGAAACAAATCCTCAGATTTTCTTTGTCTTTCATGCTCTTTTTCTTAAATTAATTACTTTTTGTTACAGATGTTTATCCTTTTACCTCCATTGACACTCTCCTTCCATTCCTTCCCCCAACCCCGGCATTGTTGTCTATGTCCATTGGTTATGCTTATATGCATAAATTCTTTGGTTTATCTCCCACCCCCCACCTCGAAGTTTGTCAATCTGAACCTTACTTCTATGTCTCTGGGTCTATTTTGTTCAACACTTTATTTTGTTCATTATATTCCACAAATAAGTGAGATCATGTGATACTTGTCTTTCTCTGACTGGCTTATTTCGCTTAGCATAATACTCTGCAGGTCCCTCCATGTCATCTCAAAGAATGAGAGATCTTTCTTTCTTACAGCTGCATAGTATTCCATTGTGTATATATACCACAGCTTTTTTTATCCACTCATCTATTGATGGACACTTGGGCTGTTTCCAGATCTTAGCAATTGTAAATAGTGCTGCTATGAACACAGGAGTACATATATTCTTTCTGATTGTTGTTTCAGGCTTCTTAGGATATATTCTTAGAAGAGGGATCACTGGGTCAATTTTTAATTTTTTGAGGAAACACCATATTGTTTTCCACAGTGGCTGCACCAGTCTGCATTCCCACCAGCAGTGTACTACAGTCCCCTTTTCTCCACACCCTCACCAGCACTTGTGGTGTGATGATTTGTTGATGGCAGTCATTCTGGCAGCTGTGAGGTGATACCTCATAGTCGTTTTAATTTGCATCTCTCTGATGATTAGTGACGTTGAGCATTTTTTCATATGTCTCTTGGCCATTTGTATGGAGAGGTGTCTATTTAGGTCCTCTGCCCATTTTTAATTGGATTCTTTGTCTTCCTTTTGTTGAGTTGTATGAGTACTCTATATATTTTGGAAATTAACCCCTTATTTGATATATCGTTGGCAATTATGCTCTCCCATATAGTGGGTTCCCTTTCCATTTTGATACTTGTTTCTTTTGCTGTGCAGAAACTTTTTAGTTTGATGTAGTACTTTTTTTTTTTTTTAAAGAGAACTGGTCAGTATCAAGAACTATGAAATGTCTGAGGTTTTATACCATACTTGTAAGCTAATAAGCTAACTTGCCACAGTTTTATGGATGAGGACAGAAGACACAAAATTGCTGGGTCAGAGACAAAAGACTTGATTACAGCACAGGAGGCAGTGCCAGCTTCATGTTTGTGTTAGTTTCTCATGTCCCCATCTCATGGGGCAATACAGAGGAACTCTGGTGAGTGTGATAAATGGAGGGCTGTGTAACAGCTGAGAAAACTGGAAAATAGGGAACCAAAATCTTTTTAAATGGACTACAAACAGATCTACCCTTTGTACCAGAGGAAGACAATATTTACTGTATTGGACAGTAATAAATATTTCCCCTTCATCTTGAGTGAGACATTATCTGTATCTTCCAACACTTTTTCTATACAAGCATCCTTAAAAGGATAGTCTAAAAAATAGACAGAACTGCAAGAGTCACATGGAAATTTGTCTTCCAAAAATATTCATTTCTCTTTTTTTGACTGTGTTTGTTTCTAGCAAACCTACTCATGAGTACACTACTCTGTCAACCACTGTAATTCTGACATGGCTAACAGAGATTGGAAAAATCCATTCAATTTGTCCATATAGTGTTTAATTAAGGTTACTATTAACTGGGTTCCAAGCAGCAGGATGAGGTCAATCTGCAAAGTTGGCCTCAACCACCCACCTTGGGTCAGCAACTGATCCAGACGGCTTAACAAATCCCCCAAACCACCAGTCTACTTTATAAAGTCAGGTGGCATTTTTATTAATTTTTTGTATTGACTTTTCCACTTGGTCCAAGGCATGAATCACGGTACAATAGGATGTATTAGCGATCACACAGACTAGACCTTAACCTGCAAAGAGGAAGTCTAGCTCCAGTCTGTCATCCATAACAACCCTGGCCAGTGAGTTTAAGCTGACCTGAATGCCTTTCAGGGCTGAGGTGGTTTCACAGATGTCTTCTTATAAATTCAGGAACAGATTTTGTGTCATTTTTTCTAATTGGATGACTCACATTGTGCGAAAAATTGACCAAACAGTGATCATAAATACAAATTATATTTAAACTTAGATATATAATGGGTTTTGAAAATGAATTTTTGACAGTTCTTCCACCAGTCTTTATACATGAACATGATTTTGCTTCTATGCACCATGAAAAGTCGACATTTGCATAAATGCATTCATATTGATATCATTTTACTTGTATATAATTAACCTGGAAAAATTGAGTGTCTCTTTTGGTTTTACTAGCTCTTCTCACACTGTGAGTTTGATAAGTTGGACAGCTCTCACAATAATATTGAGCACATTGAAAACATGAAGGATGCCAAAAATACCTACTGATTTCTAGCTTTCTCATTTTGTAAGGTGAGCACGCTTATTGTTGGCATTGCCCAGAGAGAGCTTGGTAAACTCCAAAGACAGACTGAGTGCAAAAGGTATTTTATTACTGTGATTTGGGGGTCTGAATTAAAAAAGAAATATCAAAAGTAATTGTCAAAGCAAAAAAGACATGAGCATTAAGTTATGTAGATGTCTAAAGACAAAGCTTAAGGTAGTATATACAATAAACACACCTTATTTAACATAAACATTGGTTACTTTGTAACCAAATAAAAAAGAACTTTAAGATTTCTAGCTTTTTCAAATATTACTTGTTAAAAGATTATTCATAGAAAAAAGTCACAAAAATTCAGCAGGCTCTTATAGTATAAAAAATGTCTGTTATCTAGGCAAAATATACAGAAGTGGCAGATTTAAAAAACACTATTTTAACAGAATATAAACTGAATTCTAGTTTTCACCAGTTTACACAACTAATATAACATTCTCTTCTGTTTTAGCAAGCCAGTTCTTTGTCTTATGAATAAAGCCATAAACACTGAACCAACTTTTTAAAAACTTGTATGCATTTTACTGCTTCTTTCAAACTCATTATTTGCAAGTATTTTAAATCAAGGTGAACAAGCATTACAACCCTTTAAATCTTCTAACTTAAAAATGCTGTTGATTGTCTTTTTTATACCTACTGCCACAAAGAAACAATTTTACTTTGACACAATTATACCCTTTTTCTCAATAACATATCTATTGTATTTTCATTCATAAAGCTACAACTTTTGATCAAAGTAATGAACTTCTGTTTCTCCACAGCACAGAAAGAGCTGGAGGCAAGTAAATGACCACTCTCAGATGTACCAAGCACTGATCAGAGCAACAGAGACCCAGGGGGTACGCTTTATGACTCAGGAGCATGTGCTATATATTTCCATTCAGTTACACACATTTGTTTTACCTTTTTAAAGTAGTAAATATGAATATGTATCCCAATATGACCCCATGTTGTCTGTCCATCCTTTACAACTTGACCAATAGCCACTTTATTATGTATAAAAATAGGAGGTTATGCTAGCAGCCTAGTGTTTCTGTCAGCGCTACCCCCGACGTTTTTCCTGAGATACTGCATGGGGACCAAGTAAATCATTATTGTGTTGATAACATTGTAAGAATTAATGTACTTTTATAAGCTATAGCTTATAATTTAAATAATTTGAAAATGTAATTGTTCCATTTATAATTTTTAACCATGTACTGGAGACAATGCAAGGTAATTTGGACAGAAAAATAACTTACAGTGTATTTAGTGCAAATTAAATTTCAATTAGAAAATAAACACAGATCTTGAAAAACATATTTTTCATGTTTTAAACTAAGACATACATGTTTTAAAAGCAATATTTGTTTAAACATTTACCTCAACCAGAAATATTACATAAAAATTTCCCCTGATTTTATATTCCAATTAAAAAGCCATTTTTTTTTTTCCTTAAAATATTGAAGTGTTTCTCATTCCCACCCTTGTTCTGCTAATCTGATATATCAACTGTATTCCATTGTTTCTTAACATGGATAAAATTATCAATAATGTGATTGCAGAAAAATGATAGAACCAACAAATAAATTTAATCGTTAGTTCTTAAGACTAATTGAAACAAATGCACTAATATATTAGCTACTTACTAATTCACTCAAGAAATTTTACTTCCATAAGAAACACACACACACACACACACACACACACACACACACACACACACAGGTGAACTCTACCAAACTAAGGAAGAGAACTTCAATGCCCTTTGCCCTTTTTTTTTTATCCTCACCCGAGGACATTTTTTCATTTTTTGTTCAGATAGAGTGGGAGGGAGAGAGAGAGAGAGAAACATCGATGTGAAAGGGACACATTGAGTGGCTGCCACCCACATGACCCAACCAGGGCTGGGGACAAACTGCAACCGAGGTACACGCACTTAGCGGGAACTGAACCTGGGTCTCTCTGGACCGCAGGCCAACGCTTTAACCACTGAGCCAAACCGGCCAGGGCCCTTTACCCTTTTTAACAAAACAATTTATTGAAGTAAAATGGACATAGAATAAACTACACATATTTTAAGTCTGCAAGACAGTCTAGCCTATTTGGGATCGACAAGAGTCCAAGATGATGCTATAAGTAACTACCAGCCAATGGGGCATGTCTACTGACTGATTAGAAAGGGTAACAGCACTAGAACAGGGTCTTCAACTCCCCTGCTCCCCAGAGATTGCTATCTTAGTTCCTGAATATAGACAGGTGGGGTATCCCTGGTGGATCTAGGGGAGAGTAAGGGGTCATTTTATCATTGGTCCTAACACTCAGAGCAGGGGGTCAGGACAGCTGTTATTTACTAATTATTATTGATGTATTTTACTATTTTCTTAACTGGTCTGACCAGCTTTGTTCTTTCTTGAATATTGTCAGTTTAGGGGTTGGACCATTTCAAAAAGAAACAAAGTATTGATTCTCAAATTTTTGGTACATTGGGTTGACCTAAGTAGCTTGTGTATTTTTTTGTTGTTGTTTATTGATTTTAGATAGAGAAGAAGGGAGAGGGAGAGAGAGATAGAGACATCAATGAGAGAGAACATCGATTGGCCACCTCCTGCATGCTCCCCACTGGGGATTTGGTCCACGACCTGGGCATGTGCCCTGACCCGGAATTGAACCTGCAACCTCTTGGTGCATGGGTCAATGCTCAACCACTGAGCCACATCAGCCAGGCCTGAGTACCTTGTTTAAAAAGAAGATATTCATAGCCCAACACTTAAGCTTTCACTTTAGCTGTTGTAGGGGGTAGGGCCCAGGGATCTGCATTTTGAACAAATCCCTTAGATTATTTCAATGCAACTTGTCCCTGACTTGAACCTGAGGATCCCAAGCATGAACAATGAAGCCCTTCCTTTGGTAAAACTATATTGTAGTGAAGTATATCATGTTTTTATTCAATTTAGTTTAGTAGTTGGTAAATGTAAAATAATTGAAGTCTGTTGAAAAATAATTTTCTGCACCTTCCTTGTAAAATTCCTTGGCAGTATCAATCATTTCGTATTGTAACAGACTATTTCTCATTATATATAACCCAAGGAAATGGCCCATTTCTTATTTTTGCCTCTCAACTTCTGCTTTAACATGTAATGGTCTACTTGCTACTTTTACATTAGAGAACAAGAAAGGCTGCTGACTAGCCTAATGCTTGAAATGGGCCATAGACAAAAACTTTAATTTCCAGAGATGCCTTTCTAAAAATGTGAGTCTAACAGTGTCTTGAGACTTTCAGTAAACGAATGCTCTTTCTGAGTCGTTCCCCACCCACCCTCTTTAACATTCCGGGATCCTGTTACAACCCAGCAGGTTGCATTTAGGAATGCTTTCTTATTTCCAAATAATTTTTTGTGCACATTCTTTCTAGTGCTTCATCCCCTCATTTACTTTGTCAAGAATTATACAAAATTCTGCTGGGAAAACAACCACATCAACATCAAAGTGGATACTTGGAAGAAAAGAGCAGGTACAAGCCAGTCTCATCCCTCCCACTTGAACCAGAATCTCAGGAGCTGGGGCCTGTGGATGTGCACTGGAGCAGACATTGTGGGCAGATCTGAAGTTCAGGGATGTCTGAGGACCTTGACTTAGCCTGGGGCAGCATTGCTTCCATCCCTCCCACCCTACAGACTCTCCCTCGAAACCCCCATGGCCAGGTCTTGTCAAATCCTGTTATCACTCTCTCTCTTCCACCGGCCTACTCACAAACACTCTTTTCTGACCACTGTGAATTGAATGGCTTTGCTTTTCAAATGTGTATACTACAAAATGGAAATGAAAGAGGATGCTTGGAAAAATAAGAACTCGCTCTACCTCCCGCCCCCAACGAATTCTTTATGAAGTGAGTATAACATATGTGGTAGGTCTTGATGATTGCTGAAGAGGGGTCATTTATTCTTTTTAAATTTAATGAAACACTCGTATCTTTAGCACCGAAGCAGTTCTCTGGCGTGAGCCTCATTTGCTGGGTCTTCTCTATCTAATCACAGGCATTCTTTATGATTCTGCCCCACCTTGGGAGCTCAGGACATGGCAGAGAAATTATTCTTTTCCCAGAAGTTTTCTCCCAAGGTCTTCCTCTTATCATCCTTTCATTCCTCCCTCCAGGTTCTGAACTCAAGTTTGACACTCAGGATAAAATCTCATTTCCTCCAAGGAAAATGGCCCCAGCTCTTTCTTCCCCGTCACCTGGGCTGCCTTACCTGGACTTGACCTTGAAGTGTTGGCTCAGTGAGCCATTTATCACCCGTCTGCAGCCTTTTATTTTTCTCACTAGTTATCTAATTCCTGCAGAAGGTAACTTATATTTGATGAAATCCACATCCCTATAAATCTTTATCATTTTAAGCTTTTTAAATATGAAATTCTCTGAAATGTTATTTTGAAATTCTATTTGAGCCACATACCAGTCTTGTGTTTTCCAGCTTTGCTTTTGTTCCCTTGCCTCGCTTTCTAATTCTTCTGGCTTTCTGGTATCTCGCTTGCCCTGAGCACATTCTACAAAGGAATCAATGCCTCTATGATTAAAGTCAAATGGTTTCAGATCTCCCCAGAAATATTCTAAACACACACGTTTCATCTCACTGCAAGATCTGGTATTTTCTCAAATGCTCAGCCCTGTATTTCAAGGTCTCTGTGATTTCTTGATGTATGCTCATGTTATTTTCCCTCCCTGCCTATGTTTCCCATTTACATTGCCTGAAAGCCAGATGCATATCCCAGAACAAAGAAACACACTCCCAACCTGAGAGAGGGGCAGCTTCCGTCAGGCTGAGAACCGATCGCTCCTGAGGAGGACCTGCACCACTTCGCAATAGAGTCAGAAGAAAACAACCATCGGAAATAGTTACAATTAAATAAAATATCCACAAGATGTTCTAAGAACTGTGATGATAACTCAATACTAAGTCTTTTAAAAGTCTACATAGGTATGTTATCGCAGTTCTGACTTGAGTCAGAGACGTCTGCCTGCAGGTCTGCAGATAAACTTAACTTCCCAGAAAACCATTCCTAAGCACCTCTTTGACATGCAGTATTTTTTTCTTAAATTTACTGTATTCTAGTACGTGAAAAGCAAGAAAAGTCTGAAAACTAATACTTCAAAGCTGCCACTAACTTCAAGACAATAACACTTTGGTCTGATCAGTGAACAAAATGATCTGATATAGTTTTCCTGCCCCTCTAACTAGCAAAATCTAAACATTTTCCAGGTAAACCGACAAGTTCTGAAATGGATTTTCCCATTGGTGAGCAGGAGTTGGATACAGGATACAGAGCCAAGAACAGTCCCTTGCTAGCTTTCCTATTTATGTTAAAGATATTTCTAATCGTGTGGTGTAGGGTTTACCATAGTATCTTTTCTCTTTTTTCTTATCTAAAACTTTAACTCTACTCTTAAAGGGCAGCATAAGAAATCTTTGAAACATTTTAATTCCCGGACTGCATTGCCTTTTCCCTTTATTTTGAAGGATGAAGAGATCTCAGCTAGGAAGTGTCTAGAGACTTTGGGAAGTTCCCTCAAGCAGAACAGTGTTTAATATATGATTCCTTTTACACACTAGGTATGCTTTAGTCGCTTAAGAAAATATTACCTTTGAGAGATCACCTGAGCTGACTGCTCACCCACAGAACTTTTCGACTGGGCAGCAGCATTTCAGGATGTCTGGAACTTATAACCTGCGTCCGCACTGTAAAGGGCAGGTTTTGAATATTTAGTGCCAAACCCAGAGAATGGAGCATAGAAGAAACTATGTAAGGAAAGACTAGCAGACAAAGAGACAATCGTCCTCTTCAGAGCTGAGTCACCCTGTCCCTCATCAGCCCCTACGTCCTGTGGACTCTGCCTCCACATCGTTTACCTGTCTCCTCTTCTTTGTTTGCACAGCCATCAACTTTGTTAAATTATGTCCATATATTTCACTTACACCGCTTCCCAATTCTTCATAACATAGCCCGGCTCTGATCCTGGCCCTCCTGCCTCCAATAGGTTCCATTGGCTTCCAATCTGAATCTAAACCGCAATCGATTCTCCCTGCCTTGTTCTTTACTTTTCATCTTTCAGTGACGCTAAATGACTCCACGTGACTGGTAGACCCATGATGTAGGCTGCCTTTGGGCTTGACCAATTCTGCAATGGTTAATAGTAACACTTTAACCCTAAAGTGACCTGATTTGGACAATAAATTATGGGGTTGCTGTATGTATTCTCTACATGTAATACTGCATTCTCTAGAAATAGTCTTTTCCTCATCTAAACATGTACATATATTTGTTTATACGTTTTCTCATGAAGTTGTTTATTCTTTTAGTTTTCTTTTTTATTTTCATCTTTCTTTCCAATTATTATATTATAGGGAGACATAAGAGTACTGAACACAAGCATTCAGTCTTTAGAGACTGAATGCTTGTGTTCCCCCCTAAAATTCATATGTTGAAATTCTAACCCTCAATGTGACTATTTTGACAGATAGAGCCTTTATGGAAGTATTTAAGGTTTGATTAGGTCATGAGAATAGGGCCCTGATCCTGATCTTATAAGATTATTGTCGTTATGAGAAGAGACACTAGAGAGCTCTCTCTCTCTCTTACCTCTCTCTCTTCTCTCTCTCTCTCTCTCTCTTTCTCTCTCTCTTACCTCTCTCTCTCCCTCCCTCCCTCCCATGTGAGGACACAGCACGAAGGAGGCTCTCTGTAAGCAGGAAGAAGACACCAGAACCTGACTATGCTGCCACCCTGATCTTGGACTTTCAGCCTTCAGAACTGTGAGAAAATAAAAATGCTGTTTAAGCCACACAATCTATAGTCTTTTGTTATGGCAGCCTGAGTTGACAGTAGTCTAGACTAATTCTTTGGGGGTAAGAATTTGTGTTTTATAAATATGTTTGCATACTTAAAATAGCAAGGGCAACAGCTTGCACATGGTAAGTTCATTGCACACACACACATGCACGTGTACAACACTTAGGTTGATCAAATTACAAAATATTTAGTTAGTTTTGGTAAAACTGTTATATTTTAATAATCTAACTGGATCAATTGGATTTGACCACTTTTTCTGCTGTCCTGATAAAGAGACGTCCTCTTTTTGTGGTAGTAATAGGCAAAATTTATATCCTTATGTAGAGGTGTGACCTAAGAGACTGAATGGATTAGTTTCTTAAGATATAAATGTTAATAATATGTATTTGTGAAAGTCAATTACATGCATAAAAGAGAAACATTTATTTTTTCCCAATAATTACCATTTTAAAAATTTTAAAGTTGTGAGCCTCCAAGGAACCACGCCATTAAAAGACCAGTTCTGCCCCATCTCTTCATTAAATCCCTAATAACTTTCCAAGGCAACTTCACCTGTCAAGTTCAAGTTGGACTTACAGATTCACTGTCCCTAAATAGCTTGCTGCTGAAGTGTTATGGACATTCCATCAAGAGCTTACTGCACCAGTGACCACCAGAGAAGAAAAAGCTGCCTTAGACATCACTGAACGCTTTGGGCACATGTGGAGATGTTAATACCTCTTTGAAAATACATAAAGACACTCTGATGTCCCAACAACCAAATGTTTAATTTCCTGGATTCCACATCAGATTCGGTCCTCAGAGTGGCCTCTTCAATTCACGGTTTCTGTTTCCGCAATAGGAGGGTCCAGAATATCAAATACTGGCTTTGTGTTTGTTTACGTTTTTACTCCAATTTTTGAAGTTGTAGTACAATATAATGACTCACTTGTTCATAGACAATAAAAGATACAATTCCAATAATATTTTAAGGTAGACTATCCATGAATTACTAACAATAGATTAATGAAACATGAACTTACTGCTAAACTACAGATTGCAATCGTTAAACATTCTTTGATGATTAGGGAGTCACTTGGGTGGCAACATACAGTGTCTCCAGGTCATTGTTTTGAGCATATTTCTTTCTGTGCAATAGACATGCAGCTATATTTTCCCATTAATATGGAATTTTTCTTAATTCAGTCTATAACACTTGATAGACATTAATCAGGATTATGCTAAAATGGCAGTACTTTCAAATGTCTTTCTCTCACTAATGCCTAATATGTTATCTAATTGATGAGGAGAAGAAAGCTAGTTTCAGTAGAATAAGGACATTTTCCCCAAGTAATTCTATCTAAATTTGGCATAATATGAACTATATATCCTTAGGATTACTGCAAAAGACTATAAGTAACCTTTTCTTTAAAATGTTCTTGCATTTTCATGTGGTTTCACACTGCCGGGTCCTTTGGACCTGATTCAAAATGTCAAAACTCTTCTTGTGTTTCTGTCATGGACTTAAGATAAATTGTTTCTTAGAGAAACTCTTCTTACAGATTTTAATATTTTTTGTCTAACTTTCTGAAAACAAAACTGATTTTAAGTGAAATTTCAAGACCTTAAGTTTATTGACACAAATTCTCTTTTCTTAATGAGTCAGAATGTCAAAGCTGTGGTTAAGATGAGGTTACATGAAATTGTTTAAATTGTAATATATTGTGTTTATCCCAGAAAAAAATATTGTGATTATGAAAATTGTATTATTACATTAGCAAACGCTTTAGGAGGTTTTGACATATACTGTTACTTGGGATCAAATGTTACAATTCCCCCAAGAACTCTTCAAATACTTATATAATATGAACAAAGGAAAGGCTAGTGATATTTTAAGTTATGTTGCCCAGGGAAACAGATGAACCTCTCTATAAGAATGGATTAGCCATTCGTGAGTGGACAGCCTGGATGTGATCACTCTAGCCATTAGAATCAGAAAAGCAAATTTCTTGGATTTAAGAGTGTTATCACAGAACCTCTGAATTGACAAGACCAGACATTTATAAGGTTGCTAGAAGCATCATTTCCCTACATATAAGGACTAGAACACTCATGCTATCAGGTTTCAAAAACTCCCCCCATTCTATTTTTTAAGGTAAAAATCCATTTACTGCATCCACATTTAAAAAAATAATAATGCTAGAGTTTTCTTGGATCAATGATAGTATGGTATCCCAATAGATTATTTTTTAATGCCTTAAAGGCAATATGAAAAACATTGATTATATTTTCAATTTATGACAAGTAATTTGTCTCCACAATAAAAATTACATTTGGTAAATATTTCATCAAGCTATTTAGACCAATTTATTTCTCAGCATCTGTAACAAGAGAAAAGCTATTCTAATGTGAACAATCTAATTTAATCTGTTTTAGCAAACCATGCTTAACATTGAAATAATAGCCCCTGAGATTCTTTTCTCTTACTTCTATAGAGAGGGCTTTATTTTGCTGGGCAGTGGTGAGTCTGAAACAATATTCTCCAGGCTGTCTTTTATTTGTCTTTTATAAAAGTCTGTTCTCATAAGCTAATTAAGGAAATGCACTTGCAGTAAAACAAGCACCATGGATTACAAATTAATTGCTGAGAAACTTCCATAAAAAAAAAAAAAAATGATGGAGTGAGTTAAAGTGCCACAGACACTCTTCAAACTTTCCTATTGACATGTCCATGAAATCATGTGAAAAAGAAAAAAGCCTCAGCATCCACAATTAATGAAAATAATTTAGTGTATTCAGGGAACTGTTAGAATTTACTGCAAGTCTCCAGAATTAAGAGACAAGACATAAGAAATGTGACTACTCCCTGAAAGAACAACATTTGACCAGAACTCCTTTAAGAACAAAAAACAAACCAAAAAAAAAACAAAAACCCAAGAATACTCCAAATGACATGTCTTGAACTTGACATTGGGCAGACTCCACAGTCAGCTCTCAAGTCCAACTTCAAATGCACTTTCAACATCTCTCCTTTTTAGGAGACAAACATGTATGTTCAAGAGTTGAAGTGACGTATTCTGAACATTCTGTTCTTGACGTTGTTACTAACCCAGAGCTTTTTCCACGATCCAGCATATCTTTCTCTTTTCATCAGGAATGAATAAAACATACTTTTCTATGTTCTGTATGTCTAGTTCTCAGTGAGGAGCTAAAAGTTATTGACGCCAAAATTGTGCCAGTTTCAACGCTGTTGAAGAGGGTAGGAGACGCCTCTGCAGAAGCCAAGGACTTTTGTTTCTTGAAATATATGAACGAAAGATAGTGAAAAGATCCCTAGAAACTTCAGCCAGTCTATCCAAGGTTAAGTTGAGCAGTGATTGATAACAAATTATGTTTAACTGGGAGAGACTGTACTCTGATATCCCAAAGAGTTTCTACTTCGAAGTAAATGGCTCTCATTCAAACCCAACCCTTGCCCCTTACAAGCTGTACGAGAATTGGATGAATTATTCAATCTCGTTGAGATCAGGTTTAATACCGGTGACGTAAACCTCTTAACATTATGGCCAAGAGCAGAGTAAATACATTTATACAGGTGTTCATTTAAATCCCCTAAAAAATTTGTTATGCACATATTCAATATTAGCAGTATTTAGACTGGTTTTATAATGACTGGAGGCAGATAGAAATCTTCAAACCTCACACACCATGTGCGCTTTGGAGGAGGGATAAGAGCGATAACTTTCTTTGTAATAGATATATTTCCTCTCCGTTTTACTTCATTCAGGATGAAAACAGCCACTCCAGGGTTTTCAGTTTATTCAGAAAGAAAGTGCAAACAATGTAGGCTACTTCTCCTCTGTGTTTCCTCATTAGAGAAGCACTTCATTGGAGGTTGGGAGGGATACATAGCATCTTGTCCTCAGGGGTTGCATGTGATCAAGGCCTTGAACTACTTTATGACCACATCTGCAGAAATATTTACTTTGTCATTTGGTCTCTGGTTATTTGACCTTTACTTTACCCACTAGGATAGAGGACTTGGACTCTGTAGGCTCTTAGTGTCCTGTCTGCAACACTCTGACTATGTGAGACAATATGGGTGAAAATATATGTATGATAACTTGACTTGGGCTATCCTAAGCCACCTCCTTGAGATCTCCGTGCTGCTATCTCTATTCCACACATCAAAGCCATGGTTAGCTAGAGAACTCTGGGAAGCTTGCCAATACCCAGAGCAGTCAGACAGGAAGAAGGCATAGCTTCATCCATTCTTTATTTTTAATATGTTTCATTGATTTTTTTTTGAGAGAGAGAGAGAGGAAGGGAGAGAGAGATAGAAACATCAATGTGAGAGAGAAACATCAATCAGCTGCCTCCTGTGCACCCTCTACTGGGGAATGAGCTTGCAGCCCTGGCATGTGCCCTGATCAGGAATCAAACCAGGACCTCTCAGTCCATGGATGATGTTCAATCCACTGAGTCACACCAGCTAGGAGCTTCTGCCATTCTTAATACACAAATCTCTCTGGGGTTGTATTCCTCCTCCTAGGAAAAGAGATTGGCTGCAACTTCACCAACATCTAATACCCTGGACCCTTCTCTAAGTCTTTTTCTTTCTTTAGCTTAAAGGATATTATTCTAGCTTGGGTGAAGGTAATATAATTGGATCATGCATTCTTTAAATTGTACTTACACTTTATTGTGGCCCAAATGAACACAAGAATTTGATGCTGATAACTATTCTGTTTAGATAATATTTCCTTGAGCAAACCAAGGTCTCATGTCTCTTGAACCAAAATAGGGCAGGGATTCTGATAGGGTAAAAAGGAATTGGACCAACAAGTGTGATATGCATAGATTAATATGTCAACATATTAACTTTTCCATTTCTCTCATTAGAAAATAAATGAAATAGATAGAAGTGGCAAGAGCATACAATGGCATAAAGAGAGCCTCTTTAATAAATGGTGTTGGGAAAATTGGACAGCTACAAGCAAAAAAATGAAGCTAGACCACCAACTTACACCATACATAAGAATAAACTCAAAATGGATAAAATATTTAAATGTGACTTGTGAATCCATAAAAATTCTAGAAGAAAATGTAGGCAACACAATTTCAGACATCACACACAACAGAATTTTCACTGATACAACTCCTAAGCCAAGAGAAACAAAGGAAAAAAGTAATACCTGGGACTACATCAAACTAAAAAGCTTCTGCACAGCAAAAGAAACAAGGATCAAAGTGGAAAGGGAACCCACTATATGGGAGAGCATAATTTCCAATGATACATCAGATAAAGGGTTAATCTTCAAAAAATATAGAGTACTCATGCAACTCAACAAAAGGAAGACAAAGAATCCAATTAAAAAATGGGCAGAGGACCTAAATAGACACCTCTCCAAACAGGACATTCAAATGGTCAAGAGATATATGAAAAAAATGCTCAACGTCACTAACCATCAGAGAGATGCAAATTAAAACGACTATGAGCCCTGGCCGGTTTGGCTCAGCAGTAGAGCATCGGCCTGCGGACCAATGAGTCACAGGTTCGATTCTGGCCAAGGGCACATACCTCAGTTGCAGTTTGTCCCCAGCCCTGGTTGGGGTCGTGTGGGAGGCAATCTGTCGATGTGTCACTCTCACGTCGATGTTTCTCTCTCTCTCTCCCTCCCACTCTATCTGAAGATAAATAGAATAATATCCTCGGGTGAGGAATAAAAAAAACACAAACAACAACAACAACAAAAATGACTATGAAATATCACCTCACATCTGCCAGAATGGCTGCCATCAACAAATCATCAAACAACAACTGCTGGTGAGGGTGTAGAGAAAAAGGGACTCTAGTACACTGCTGGTGGGAATGCAGACTGGTGCAGCCACTATGGAAAACACTATGGTGTTTCCTCAAAAATTAAAAATGGAACTGCCATTTGACCCAGTGATCCCACTTCTAGGAATATATCCTAAGAAGCCTGAAACAACGATCAGAAAGAATATATGTACCCCTGTGTTCATAGCAGCACTATTTACAATTGCTAAGATCTGGAAACAGCCCAGTGTCCATCAATGGATAAGTGGATAAAAAAGCTGTGGTACATATACACAATGGAATACTATGCAAGCTGTAAGAAAGAAAGATCTCGTATCCTTTGAGATGACATGGAGGGAACTGGAGAGTATTATGCTAAGTGAAATAAGCCAATCAGAGAAAGACAAATATCAGATGATCTCATTTATTTGTGGAATATAATGAACAAAATAAGCTGATGAACAAAATAGACCCAGACATAGAAGTAGGGATCAGACTGACTAACCTCAGAAGAGGGGGGCGGGGGAGAGGGAAGAGATAAACCAAAGAACTTATATGCATATATGTGTAACCAATGGACATAGACAACAATGCTGGGAGGTGGGGCGGCATCAGGAGGAGGATGTCGATGGGAAAAAGGGAGCAATATCTGTAACAAAAATAAATTAATAAAACAAAAAGTAAAAATAAATGAATGAAATATATCTTGAACTAGGACAGTTTTATTTCATTCATCAGCACCTTTCAAAAGACCAGCCAGTTAACACATTTCATACAAAACCAGATATCTTTCTTCTATTTTCCTCTAATGTACAAATAACCAAATTGGGAAATAGATATCCTAATTAGCAACAATCAATTCCTAAAGGATTAATTTGGCAAACCAAAAGCTATAAGCAACAATAAACATCATATTGCCATCCATTCAAGAATGTATGACCCAAATAGCATAAATTCAGATTAAAAAATTACTTGCATGGCCCTGGCCAGTTTGGCTCAGTGGTTAGAGCGTCAGACTGCGGTCCAGAGAGACCCGGGTTCGGTTCCCGCTAAGGGCATGTACCTCGGCTGCAGTTTGTCCCCGGCCCTGGTTGGTTGTGCGGGTGGCAGCCACTCGATGTGTCCCTTTCACGTCGATGTTTCTCTATCTCTCTCTCTCTTCTCCTCTCTCCCTCCCACTCTATCTGAACAAAAAATGAAAAAATGTCCTTGGGTGAGGATTAAAAAAAAAAAAAAATTACTTGCATGAAATGATTATGATTTTTGGCTGTGTGAATAGCCAAATATTTGAACATGGGAGATGATAGTAGATCTCAAATCATAAGAAAAAGTCTTTTGTATTCATATGAGTGTGGTAATATTAGTCATTTTACTAAAAGCTAACATTAATTAAGCACTTTCTTTGTATTGGACACAGTTTTAAGTGCTTAATAGAAATTAATTCTCCTAATCTTTACAACTTATTATTATCCCCGTTTTGGTTGCCTGATTTAACAAATAAAAATCAAAGATGCTCAGTTAAATTTGAATTTCAGATAAGCAATGAATACATTTCATTATAAGTATTTTCCAAGCACCAAATGGGACATTTGAATACAAATTATTAATTGTTTATCCAAAATTCAAATGTAATTGACATCCCCAATTTAATTTTGCTTCCCATCCTCATTTCACAGGTGGAGAAACAGGCACCAGTGAAATATATACACCACTCTACACATGTCTGAAAACTGGATTATTCCAGCCCAGCCTGTGTGGCTCAGTGGTTGAGCATTGACCCATGCACCAAGAGGTCACCGGTTCGATTCCCAGTCAGGGCATGTGCCCAGGTTGTGGGCCAAATCCCCAATGGGGGGCATGCAGGAGGCAGCCAATCGATGTCCTCTCTCATCAATGTTTCTATCTCTCCCTCTCCCTTTCTCTCTCTAAAATCAATAAAGAACAAAATTTTTTTAACTGGATTATTCCAGGTGTACTCAACAAATAAAAGCCCTGCTCAGTTCCTACTAAACTTTATGATCCTTCTATTGTCTTTAAGAAAAGTGATTAACTCAACTCACATTTCCTGGGAATCTCTTCATGCCAATCGATCAGCCTGAAGCACAGTGAGGATCACATTTTAAAGAACTCCTCCCCACTCTAGGTTGGTCTCCTGTATGAGTTATAATTGGTCAACATGCTGCCTTCAAGAGTCTTGCTCGCTTCATAATTAGTTCATTCATATGCCCCTTTATTTGGGGCCCTTCTCTCAAACCTTTACCAAAACCTTTCCGTAAAGAACAGCTGGAATCCAGCCTACTCACAGAAATGTTGATTATCACTCAACCTATTTCTTAATGTGGGAGGATACTGCTCTGATGATAAATTCAACACTGGGAAGATACCTTAAAATCCACTCTGTCTATCACCCACAAAAGTCTTCAGCTCTTCTCATTTGAGCCACGCAGTTTCCTAGTTTCCCTTGTCACTTCAGGAACTTCTTTGAAGCAGGATTGTGACTGTGTTTTCTATGACACCCCACCTGCAATAAATCATGACAAAGTTTACATTTTATATAGAGTACTATTTGGGTTAACATTTCTGGTTCTATCTAAATATCACTTTTTGTACATGGTTCAGGGATGTCTACTTCAAAAGCTTTGTAACTGTCATACTTTCTATAAAAATTTGTGAGTACTTATGGGTTATAACCAGAAACTTTCTAGAATCAGACACATCTACAACGGACAAATAATTGGCCTCCCTCTGCAAATATTTTACCATAGTTTTATGGTATATTTTAGGTGGGGCTATTTCCTGCACATATATTATTAACAATCCTGGTGCATGTAATAATCTTTACCAATAATAATTTATTCTTATTATTAATATACAGTGGGTATTTGTAATGTGCCTGTCGCTGCACTAAGTAATTTGCATATGTAATGTTATTGGAAGCTCACAATAATCCTCTTGGAGTGATTGTAGTTATTCAATTTTATAAGGAAACTGAGTCTCAGCCAAAATCATATACTTAATAAGTGAGGGAGCAGGAATTTTGAGCCAAGGATCTTAGCCATGATGAATACTGTGTTCTTTTTCCATACAAAAGACTCCTATCATTTGTGGATGACATTTATGTCAACATATGATATCTCCTCACAAATCTGTCTCCAGAAGAGAAAGAAGGTGAGTGCAGGTCACTGTCCACCACACTCTTCTCTGGGCTCGGGGCTGCTTCATGCAGCACAACTGGCTGTGAGGGCCCGTTTCCCAAGGTTAGTCCTTTGACAGTGGTGTTCTATGCTGATAGAATCCACGTGCAAACTCATCAGATACAGCAGATCACCTGAAGATTGTATCTTGAATGGAGGGGAAGAAGTCAGTTACTCCCAACACTGTTTTCAATCTTCTTTAATTTTACACTCATCTCTCCTGGAAACAAACAAACAAACATCTAGCTTCCTATTGGACCTTTAAGGCCAGGAAGTTAACATTCACTATAAATTGTCCCAACTAATTCAGTCTTCTACTACATAACACCGATCAAATTTTCTTTCTCACATTGATATTTCTCTCTCTCACTTTCCCCCTTCCTCTCTCTCTAAAATCAATAAAAACGTAACACATATTAAAAGTGTGTTATGACCACTCTTATTTAATAGTTTTTTTAATTAGCCTTTTTTTCTTAGAAAGAGCTGTATATATTGAGCATCATTTTGTTTAGCACCCTGAAATGTGAGTAATAACATTATCATTTTACAGATTGGAAAACTATAATACAGGTTATAGCAGCCTGCCCAAGGCTGCACATGAGGTAAGGGCAAAATCCAGGGCTTCAAGTGTTGCAGTGCTATGCTATGATTCTAACTTGATGTCTATAAACGCTTATTCTCATATCACAATCTTCTTATTCCTTTTAATATACCAGTTCTTAAAACACTGTATATCATACACATCCTTCTCTAGCAAGCATAGAATTCAGCTTACTTTTGATACTATGAAACCTTGATAAGTGGATTCCTTTCTAAAGTGTCCAGAAAGACTTTGTTATTAAACACTTGAGGCTCTAAAATTTTATTTTTTGTGTGAAAAGTTTATGAACAGCAAAAAAAGTATCATATTGAAATAGCAGAATATTTAATGAACTTTCAGTAGATGGTAATCCTTCAATATTTACAATGGCCAGAGGGTTCTTAAAGGTATCTTAAGAGTCTACATGCCATTTGAATCCAGAATCCTATTAATTGCTGTTTCTTTGAAGTTCCCTTAAAGGAAAGTTTTATTTATTATGTTAATATTATAGAAAGTTTCTTTCTATAGCTGTTGCTAGGGTGTCAAAAAGTACTTTATGAACCTTGATGAGTGCGTTTTAACATTAGCTATTTTCCTAAAAGCTTTTCATCCACTTCAGACATGTGTTTATATGATAAGCAATTAAGTGCTTTATTTGTAAATAAAGAGCTCTTTTGAAAGCCTGATGGAAAACACATTTAAATTAACAAAATCTTCACTTTCTCCTTCATTTTCATTAAAAATCTGCTTAAATAATGAGTATTGTGTTCAGTGTACATCATTTTTGAAGAACAGCCAATGGAAATTAGCATTTTAAATTCAGTGAATGGGGACAGATAACAGACAGAACTGTGCCTGGTGGTTTTGGCTTTATTTAGTGACATTCCAATTATTTAGATAACATGAATAAAATAGACAGTTTGTATTTAAGAATTTATTTGAGTTTAAACCCCTGACAATGTAGTTGTGCATGATTTCTCCCGAGTTATAAAGAAAGAGAATATCTATCTGTGGTTTATGATAGTTGCATCTGGAAGGGCGTTAAAAACACTTGTAATTTAAATAAAATCAATTTAAAAAGCTGTCAAAAATATGTTTGAGTTCATCTCATGAAAATCATCTAAAGTCATGCTCAGTGACTCTCTCTTTCCCAGTGTAAATAGATTCATTATTTAAACAATTTAAATTATGTCATGTACAATAGCTATCAGTCCAATCAATGTGGATATAATATTCCAAATCCAAACCCCCAAGCCACTGACACTAGAGTTCTTTTTGAAAGAGGACCAGACCTAGGAGATTGCAATTAGTCCTATATATAAGAAGTAATCTTCCCAGTGTTGTAGTTGTGCATGCATTGCCCACCTTACCCAACAATGGGCAGGATCCCTGCATACTCATTATTTGAAGATCAATAAATAAGATAAAATGATTTAATAATGGACTATTATCCCTGAGTAAAACATGTAGAAGTGTGGAAATGACAGAGTAAAATCCTCCAAAAATGTACTCCACTATAAAAACAGTGAGAATACTGGCTGGCACAATTGTCCAAATCAACTTTTTCAGAACTTTGGAAATTGACCAAGGAGCATTTATACAAGAAAAATGGATGGATCTCAATAAGAACAGGGAGTTTGGAATATAAAATGGTGCAACTGCTTTCAAAAGTACTTTGGCAATTCCTCACAAAGTTATAGAGAGAGTTACCATAGACCCACACTCCACTACCAAGTGCATACCCACAGAGTAGATGTCCACACAAGCACTTGTATGTAGAAGTTCATAGTGTCATTGCTCATAAGAGCTGAAATGTGGAAACGACCAAAATGCCCATCGATTAATGAATGGACAAACAAAGCAATATAGTCATGCAATGAAATATTATTCAGACATAAAAGTAAATGAAGAACTGATATATGATACAACAGGGGTGAATTTCAAAAACATGTGTTAAATGAGCTAGGCCAGACACAAGACTATATGCTGTGTGATTCCATTTATGATTCTGGATATCCTGAAATGTCCAGAAAAGGCAATTTAATAGAACCAGAATGTATATTAGTGTTTGCCAGAGGCTGGTTGGAGGTGGGGGAAGGGGCACTGAAAGTAACTGCTAAGGGGTATGGAGCTTCTTTTTGGGTTGATGAAAATATTCTGGAACTAGATAGTGGAGATAGTTATGCAATTGTGAATATACTAAACCACTGATAAACCACACAAAAAATCAAGGTACTCCATGTATTCAATAAGAAAATGTGTTATGCTCTGGCTGGGTGGCTCAGTTGGTTAGATTGTCATCCCATATACCACAAGGTTGCAGGTTCGATTCCTAGGCAGGGCACATACCTTGGTTTCAGGTTGGATCCCCAGTTGGGGCATGTATAGGAAGCAATCGATTGATGTTTCTCTCTCACATTGATGTTTCTCCCTCTTCCCTTCCTCTCTCTAAAAAATCAATAAAAACATATCCTTAGGTGAGGATTTTTTAAAAATTTGTTATGACCACTCTTATTTAATGATTTTTTAAAAATCAGCAGCAAGACTGATTGATTCATTAAAATAATACTTTTCTAATAAAATTGTGGCATAGCATAGTCCTGAAAATATATGCTTTCACTTACATGCAGAACTAAGAACAAAATGAACAAACAAAATAGAAACAGAGTCATAGATACAGAGAACAGACTGACAGCTGTCAGAGGGGAGGGGGTTAGAGGGGTGGGTGAAAAAGATGAAGGGATTAAGTAGTACAAACTTGTAGTTACAGAATAGTCACAGAGATATAGATTACAGCATAGGGAATATACTCAATAATATCATGATAACTGTTTAGGGGGCCAGGTGGGTACTTGAATCATTGGGGGGACCACTATGTAAAGTACATGATTTTCTAATCACTTTGTTGTACATCTGAAACTAATACAGAATACTATTGAATGTAAACTCTAATTAAAGAATAAATAAATAATTTTAAAAATGGTTGAGAAGTAATGTCTTGCCATATAAATATGTAACTTTGTCACATTCTCTATCTAGGCTTCAAGTTCCAGGATGCATGCCAGGATTGGCATCCATTCTTAAAAAAGAACCTTGTATAAGCATTTGCAACCATTAATAGAACTAATCATAAACAATTTACAAGCTCAAATACATGTCTATGTTTATGTAGCTCAGGCTAGAAAGAAACAATGTCTGGGACCACCACCACCTGTTCACTGTAGATGAAAAGGTAAAGGTTTAAGAAGCTACATAAATGGAAAACAACATTAAAATTGGTATCACCAACTGGGTGAAAAGAAAGCAAATTTATTCTGGGTTTGAATGTTTTCAAAATATTTTAGTTTGTTAGCTTCTCTATCTGGGAAATTTGGAAAAGGAATTGACTTGTTCTTCCCCTTGAAATAACTACAGCAAAATGCAACATCATAAACCATAATTTATGACCTGCCTTTGGAGAAAGCATATAAAACATTCTTTCAGATTATTTTCCTTGAGTGGATGGCTTTACCTCTCTTTACCCCATCCGTCAGCCCTTACTTACTATCTTTCTCCTTCTAGACTGTTTTGGACTGGAGCCCAGTCTGTTGATGTGGACATTATGTTTTTGGCCTACTCAATATTCCTCTCCATTTCTTTTGGAAATAGCTCCCTGATATTCCTTTGGGAAATGGAGTCTCTCCCAGTGCATGTACTCTTCAAAACATTGCCATTCAGGGAATCTTAACCTCCCATTACATAGAGTGGAGGAGTGAATGAAACCCAGCCATCAAATTCTCTAGGAATCACCAATCTATGTCTCAAAGGCACAGGGGTTGACAAATGATTCTCATTCACTCTTTCTGCAGGTCCCCAAAGGGACTGGTTGCCCATTTATTCCTATTGCACAGGTTCTGAGAATAAGCTCCCGTTTGGATGAAGTTCCAGTTCTTTTGCATATCCTTTGATTCTTTGTGCATCTTCTTAACCTATCAACAAATTTCTTCTTTGGGCTGAATTTACCCATATTGTACTTCTGTTGCTTGAATCATATTATTCCCCTTCATTTTAGAATTTTAAACATGGCTTTCACTATCCAGGTTTATGTATCAACACAGTGAGAGATTGAGAAATTATTCTAATATCAAGGAAGTAAATCTGCAATTGATATTGCTATTTCAGAATTGCCTTCTATTGTTATGTGCCTCCTCAGTGCATACAGTTACAAGAGAGGCCACAAGAGAAACCAGGCATTCTTTTACATTTCTTTATTCCTTGTGACATGTTTCATCGTTTAATTGGTTTGGAAAATAAAAACCAATTACCTAGTAGACTAGAGGGGTATGTAAATATATATATAGATATATATATATATATACACACACACACACACACACACACACACACATATATACAGGTGTGTGTGTGTGTGTGTGTATGTGTGTGTCTGCATATTCATTTCTTCAATGGCATTATAAGTTTAATAACTAATTCAGAAAATATGTTTTCTGTAATTGATTTATTTATTCAAAAACCCATGAACGAATTTTGTGTAGAATCACCTTGTGATTTCATTCCTACAATTCTGAGTAATTTTCAGGAAAGTCTTAACAATCTGATTTACCTGTCAAACTATATCAGTCTTATTTTTTTTGGTTCAAAATGTTCATTATTCAATGCAAAGTTTTGAGATTGTTGCAAATGGCACTTTAAAAGAAGGATTTCCTACCTAATTATGGAAAAACCTAGATGATATATTCTATTTTATTTTGAATAATTAAAAATTTGCCATTAAAATGGTTTTCAGTGAAAGACATTGACACAGTGTAAACATTAAAATAAAGACAAAGTACAATGAGGAAATGAATAAGGTGGTGGAGAGATGACTACTCCAACCTAGGCAAGATGTTTATTGCACAGTGGCACAGAATTAAATTATGGCAACTAAGTAAAAATCGAAATATGGTGTATAACTTAATTTATGTTACCTTAAATAAGGGAGAATAAGCTCAACATGAAAGCAGAATTTCTCCTTGCCTGTGAATTCTTTAAAAATTTTGTCCTATTAATTCTATGTAAGAGTCAATGGGTCACATAACTAATGGACAATATCTTCAGTCTTTCTATCGAGAGACTTTCAGGTGCAAATGGCAAAAGAAACTAATGAACAAAAAAACAGAATTCACTGCCTCCCCCAATTGCAAGGCAGAAGGCAGACTGGCTTGACTCAGGGCCTTACCTTGGTAAGCAAGATGCATTTCTTGATTCTTTTTCTTCTGTGTTGTTTTCATTTTCTTGTAGTCACAGGATTCTTCTAGGAGTTCTCAGGTTGAAGTCCAGGAGCAGAGTCTTTCCAGCCAAAATCTCCATTAATTTCATTAAGCCTGATTAGGTGCCGATATCTCCACCAGCCACTGTATCCAGGAACATGAGATCTCAATACTCTAAGAATGGGGTTGGGTCCATTGAAGGAATATGGGTGACACTGAAGAAGAGCCTCCCAGTGAAAGCTTGGGAAATGAGGATGAAGCTAACCCATTACTGTGTATCTTCCTCTTTAAATGTTTAGAACATTTTCTATACTCATATATTTTTTATGTTGTTATATGTATATAGATCTAGAAATACATATGCATATGGGTCTATCTGTATTCACTTTTGTTGTTGTTTTTGCGATGACAATGATGTTGAATTTCAAATCTAGAGAAAGTTGGCACTGCATAGATAATGCACATATGTGAAGTCAGAGGGATGGGGAGGGTGCCTGGTGAGGGCCAGGGCCACAGTTCTTTGAGGATTTGCACCGTCTCTGGGGAGAGTTTTGGATTTCTGCTGGCCTCGGTATATTCTGGCCGTTGAGAAACTGGTGATGTCCCAGCTGAAATGTGGGTGTTACTTGCATTCTTGGCCATTGCTAAGATCAGTGATGGCATGAGACACTGGACTTTGTAAACTGGGAAAACATTTTTTAAACAAGTGAAAGCATTTTGAAAAAATAAGTACATGTATCATATGTCTTTCTCTTCAGTTGGTACTTGAAGTCATGAAAGAATTAAATCTGCATAAAACATAATAAGAAATTATAGAACACTTCCACTAGTACTTGAATCTGATGTTGCCATATCTGTATTATAAAAGTGGGTTTAATCAAATAGAATCTTGGTCAAGTATAATTACTTATTGAAGTAATACAAGATCATTATTGAAAGCTGTTTTTTTCAATAAGATGCAGGCATGCTAGAAGTTCTGACCTCAATATATATGTAAATGTGCAAGTTAAATTCTTAAATGTAATCATCAGGATCTGACAAAATTCAGGACTATTTTCAAAAGAATGTGACTACATTGAACAAAATGGTGTTTTATATCTTTACAACATGTAAGATGATTTATTTTTAATATCTTCATATTTTTTACCAAAAGTTTCCTTAGACCTATTTCTGTTAAAAGATGTTTTCTTTTATTCTTTTAAAATCAATATATGATTTGAAATATTAAGCTATTGATACTTTCACATTAAGTCATGAGCTCTCAGAAAGCAGGCTCCACACTGTACCTTAACCAGTGTCTTGAACATCACAGTAGTGGACCAAATGACTGAGCTGAGCAGATATAAAAGTGAGCGTTCAGTTAGTCATCACTTACTGGTGTTTCATACTTAGTAACTGAATCACCCCATTTCTTATGTATTTTTGGTAACTGGCACTTCTTAAATGTCCATAAAAACATCAATAAATGATTTGCAATGCCGTTTTACTTTATCAGACAAATCAAGGTCTGACCAAAAAAAAAAAAAAAAAACCCTCTCTTAATAGATGTTTATTGAATGAATTCACCTCAAAGCCACCTTGAGTCTGGAAGAAGCATTGGTTTGTCAAATTACTGGATACAAACAAATTAAGCATAAAATAGAGATAAAATATTTAGTAACTTATCTTTGGTCAAAGTTCATGAAATGCCAAACCAAACACAAGCCAAGTCACCTTGCAAGGACATAAGTTGGAGGACTGAATGGACCTGAATTATAATTTGATTTAATTTTTTGTGATCCTTCTTCACTAAAATGTAAGAGATCCATTAGTTTTAGAATCCAGTACAAATAAGCTCTATTATAAGAAAACTTTTTCTCCTATATAAAACCCCAAGCCACTCTGGCTGGTTTGGCTCAGTGGTTAGAGCATCGGCCTGCGGTCCAGAGAGACCCGGGTTCGGTTCCCGCTAAGGGCATGTACCTCGGTTGCAGTTTGTCCCCGGCCCTGGTTGGTCGTGCGGGTGGCAGCCACTCGATGTGTCCCTTTCACATCGATGTTTCTCTCTCTCTCTCTCTCTCTTCCTCTCTCTCCCTCCCACTCTATCTGAACAAAAAAAAAAAAAAAATGAAAAAATGTCCTCAGTTGAGGATAAAAAAAAAAACAAAAAAAAAAACCCAAGCCTATCAACCCAATTATTGAATGCTTTACACTTACATACTGAAGTTTCTTTTACAAAACTGAGCTTACATTATATTGGAAAGATTTTCATTTAACAAAAATGAATTTAGGTCTCAGTTCTTCGAAATTTCATTTTGGTTAAAAGTAAGTTTTATCCAGACTAGTGTCATTAAAAGCATTACGAGAGCTTTTAAAAATATATAGATTCCACGATCTTTTCCTTGGAGATCCTTCTCTAGTAGATCTGGTGGGCCCTGGGGGTTTCTCAGAATGACCCAGATTGAGGACTACTGATGTGGGTTCAGTTGTGAACCAAAAGCTTTGCCCAACCAAGTTTGGAGTCAAAGACTGGATTTTTACCTGGATTAGCTGCAGACTGACTGTCTTTATTTTCTTTTGGAAAAAACTTAGCGTCTGACCTGTTTTTTGTTTAAATTGTGTTATCGTTAGCTCTCTAATCAGGTAAAGGTTCATGTTTCTTCATCTCAATCTCTGATAATGTGTTTTATAACAATACATAACTGTTGAGCCTGCGCCTTCGTAAAGTCCCCCTACTTAATGGACCCAGGAAATTCAGAGTGTATTACTGGAAAACAGATAAACTTCATTTAGAATTATGTATTACAATGTTCATTTCAGAGCAAAATAAAGCTTACGTGTTATTTATTTCTGCACAAACGACAAGTTTAACTTTTCTATACTGAAATGCATAAATCATTACCAACCTGGGAACTGGATCATTGTTAAGATATCATAGATGATCCAAATAATCTTGTTTTAAATGCCAAACACCATTATAAGCAGATGTACTGGAGATATTTTCTAGAGTTTGGCTCATTTGTACAATGGCAAAGG
Source organism: Tadarida brasiliensis (assembly GCA_030848825.1). Lineage (NCBI taxonomy): Eukaryota > Metazoa > Chordata > Mammalia > Chiroptera > Molossidae > Tadarida > Tadarida brasiliensis. Next base: position 231,019,046 of record CM061257.1, on the reverse strand, counting down.
CGATGTCCCTTGACGATCACTGGAATCCAATTTCATTTCAGTGCATTTCCATTCAACCACATCAAACTCTCAACCCTGAAAAAAAGTACCTAACAATTATTCAAGTTAGGGTGCCAGTGCTGAGAGCATTGATAGATACGGGCCAAAACGCTATTCTCTATTTTTTATATTAATGTCAACTTGTGATTAAAATAAAAGAATTATTCTTAGATGCCTACTACATCAAGTTCTTTATCACTAATTCGCCCCAAGCATCAGTAGATAACTTGGTAGCTTTATGACCTTATTTTTCACATGCAAACCCTAAATCTCAGATTTACTTGGAGAAAAAAAAAATTCAGCTCTGAATTCAGATGAGTTATTTCAAGCATTGACGGTGGAAAAAGGCAGAGTTAATCAAATCCCAGGCTCATGTTTTCACATGAAATAAGACAACATTTTGGTAAGATCATTGTAAAGGCCTTCAGTTCTAGAGATTTTTCATCCCATGGTTTTTCAGATTGATAGAAGATTTGCAACAGAAATACAAGGGCAAAAGTAAGTTTACAGTTGTGAGTACGTGAAACACAGTTTGTTCTTATATTCTGATTTATTAATCATTGTATTATTTTCCATATGAACAACTGTAAACCTACTTTTGCCCTACTCTGCATTTAAGTGAAAATGATGCTATAATTCGGTTAATAAAATATAGATTGCTGTTTCATCCTTGGCATTATGACTTTTCTCATCTTACTTTTCTTTGTTTTATGGCATTCTCTCCTTTTATTTTTTTTTCTTTGATTTTATTCAGATATTTTTCCTTCTGCAAAGAAATATGACCTACTCATAATGTTTGTAGTCAGTTATAACTATCTATCCATCTCAAGCACATGTTGCTGATACTACTTAAAATTTCCCATATGCATTTTATTATTTGAATATTTCAAACAATAATAAAATTTTAGCAGAAATAAATAAATGAAACCGTTTCATTTTACATTCATTTGTACAAAGCATTTCACAGTGTAGGGACTCAAGATCATTTATCAATACCAGCATAAAATAGACTTCTTCATGAACCTTATTACTTCCCTTCCACTTTAGCTCACTTTTAAATTTCTTTTCCCACAGTTGATATAATCTTAAGATTATAGAGGCAAAGCAGCTACCATATTCTAAATTATTTCTGGTAAAGGGCCATGCATTTAAGAAGCATTAATGCAAGCCTATTTTTATTGTTTAAAATGATTTATTATGTAACATTTACTACAAATAATGCATTTACCTTAACATGTAGTTTATGAAGCACATAATGAAATTAATTTGTTCAACTTCACAAGAAGAATGCTATCAAGCCTGGCCGGTGTCGCTCAGTGGACTGAGCATTGTCCCATGGACTGAGAGGTCCCAGTTCAATTTCCAGTGGGGTATATGCTTGGGTTATGGGCTCCATCCCCAGTAGGGGGCGTGCAGGAGACAGCTGATTGATGTTTCTCTCTCACATAGATGTTTCTATTTCTCTCTCCCTTCCTCTCTCTCTAAAAATCAATAAAAACATATATTTTTTAAAAAGGATGTTATCAATAACACTGAAACTCTGTGCTCTCACTGTTTATCTCCTTTCCTTTTTCTCAGAAGTAACTACTATTCTACTTTACAAAATATAAGGTTTTTAATAAGTGAATGAGGGGAATTTAAATGATGACAAGTAAAAATCAAGTTTTTAGAAGAAATGGAGGCAACATACAGGCTTTAATAAGAAATTTAATTTCAAAGAATCATCACTCATCTTATAAATGCCTACAACTAAGGAAGGGTTCTCTTCATTTTCCAGAAGTGGGTTGAATGTGAGTTTGTACCATATAGTTCTGCCCAACACTATTGTCATATAATTTAACAAAAAAGACACCAAAATGAAATAATGGTGTTTCTGTTTTAACTGAGTCTTTAAATGATGGATATTATGTTTAGGGAAGTTTCAGAAATAAAATTGCATAACATGGTTCAAATGAATCACTTTTTGGGTTACTCTCTCATGTTAATATTCTCTTTCTTTCGTTCTCATGTCTCTTTTTGCATTTTTATTAAGAATTTAAATTTTATTCTCAGAAGAGATTAGGCTTAGACGTCACGAGGAACTTCCTGGGAACTAACCCGGATCACATACAACAGGGTATTAGGAAAAAAAAAAAAAAAAAAAAAAAGGCTTTCAATCTATCTAAAATGGAGCCATAGTATTTTAAATGATATACTAACTCAGATCAGCTAACTAACTCACCGAAGAGCTAAATATCTTAAGTTTTTATTCCAGTGGTAATATATGTAACCTAGACTCCCAGAATCTTTGAAATGAAGCAAAAATTGTGTCTCTTCCAAATGATAATATATCTTAACCATTGGCTTCTCTTTTCATCCTTTAATCCTTGAAATATGAGTATAGTCCTCCAGAAGGAGAATGTCCATGAATATACACACTACAAGTGATACCAGAATACTGATTTGTTGTCTTCATTTATTATACACACAGCCCCGTTTGGAGCAACCTATTCTGCGAACAGGGCAATCCTTTTTGTGCAATTTCCTGTTCAGTGAGAATGGGTCATTCTAAGTTTGGAAGAAGCTAGTTGGTGTTTTTCCATTCATCTCGGGGTGGCAGCTATTCAAACTTGGAAGTGGATTTTACCTCATAAAGCTTTAGACCACTGGGTCCATCTACGTGATCCAATAATGTGGTGGGTTTCACATTGCGCTTCTTATTTTTGGTCTTATAAAAATGTCTCTGGCTGATAGCAAGCTGCCAAAGCTGTGACCGAATGGTACTGTTCTGGAATTCTGCTCAGAGGTGTCAGCCAACATAAAATGGCACACTTACCAACTCTTTGAGCCAAGCACTGAAATCATATTTTAGGTCTTAAAGTGACTGCCATTTTGTTATTAGATTCCATAAAAATAGTCTTTTCCTTATTCAGATAGAACCAATAAACTTTAGAAACAAGTTGGAAATTACTTCTCGTTTTCCCATATAATCACTATTACAATGCAGATAATACTGGGTGAAAGCCATGAAACCAGTTCTAAAATGTGGTATTCTTTTTTTCATTCTGTGTTTCAGTCATGTATCCATCTTCTCAGTATCTTAGACAGATGAAAAGGAACCTCAGTAAAGGCTCCTGCATCTCCCACGTTATCTAAATGCCGAGCAGCTGTCCAGATGCTGAAACAGTGGAGCTGCAGCTGATGGCATGAACATGGTGGACAAGCTCTTCAGTAACATGATTTCAATTGTCAACACAGCCAGAAACCAGCAAGAAAGCAGCACACTTGCAGAGAGGAATTGTCTGGCAGCTGGCAGGAGGGTGTCCATTCTGACAGGTGTAATCAGGATTGCCAATGTTCCATAAAGAATAAAGAGTTGCGCCGGATTTAAGTGAGAAAAGGAAATCAACAATTTTCATTTAGAAGAGACTTTGGAGGAACACTTGGTTGGCACTATTGACGTTTTAGACTAGATGGTTAACTGTTGGAGTCTCTCCCACACATTTAGGGTGTCAGCAGCATCCCTGGTCTCTACCCACTAGATGTCAGCAGCACCCCCTATCAAATGTGAAAACCAAAAAAGACTGGACTTCACCAAGAGGTGTGCACTGGAAATTGGCTCCACTCAAGAAGCACCATTCTAGAAGGAAGGATATTGTTTGTTTTAATTGCCATATTTTCTGCTTTAAGGTTATGACCCACAAGTTTTAACAGATCAAACAAGCAGAAGTTAAAAGATCATCAACACCAATTCAACAAAAAGAGCAATCCATTTGGATGTTCCTCTTCCAGCATTCTTAATGTTTCAAGATGTCATAATACAATGCATGGATATGCAACAAAGTCATGCAATGTGCATGGAAACCCATCTTAGATTTACTCACAAATAGTTGGGTAAAAGGGTAAGTATCTTTAGGATCTATCATCACTCAGAGAGCAATACTCCCTTAAGTTATAGGAGTGGCATTTTCTCATTAGTTATGAGAAACCATTAACCACCCAAAGTCAGTCTTTTTTTAAAAACATAACCATTCATCATTTGAAATTATTAGCTTCCTTATAAAATTGTTAAGAATGAAAAATCATTTTTCCAAAAATCATTAGTTACAGGGCATTGCATTATAAAAACATGGGTCTCTTACTCTATCCTGTTCTGCATAAAAACGTGTCAGATATGCAAGATCATTTATGTTGATAAATAACATTTTAACTAGGCCTATTGTCTCATGGTCAGGCAGATATTAACTTCTCCATTTCAGCAGGGATTTTTATGGCGAAGCTATTTTTTAAACACGAAACATCCTGAAATGAAAGAGAACAAACTTCACTTTTCATCCAGCTGAAAACAAAATTTTGCAAAGCAGTTTTGTTCTGTGTTATCTGTGGCTCAGAGACTAACTGGAGGCAGCTGCTCCCTCTGTTTACCAGTATTTCCTCACTGCCTGTGCTCTATTCACTAAAGATTTGGCTGCCTTCCCTCCTTCCCTGCTTTTTTTTTTTTTTTTTAGCTTCAAAGAAGTATCACAGCCACTAAGAGAGAACGTCGAGAGCATTGCCTGATGATTTTCACCCCAGATACCTTGTTATGACAGGTAAATGCCACGCCTATTGCTGGCCTCTGAAACGAGCTATAAAGTCTCTTTCCCTTCCCCTTTTCTCCAAATTCCCAAGATTTTACAATGATTTGAACTAAATGTTGAAAAGTTGGATTACATATTACATTCTTTTTTTTTTTTATGGTCCCTGGATATAGGAAAGAACAGTTTGTTAATTTTTAGATGCTGATCACTAGGGTCATGGGTACCTTTGTTGCAATCTACAGTAGGATGTGCGAGCTTCAGGTGGGCAAAATCCCTTGGTCTTTCCATCTTTGGGGACGTGCGTATCCAGGGGAAGACCAGAGTAGAAGGCCCAGTGGCAGGGGGACCCAAGCCTGGGGCTCTGACTACCTGGTCCCATGTGGAGCTGAGAAAGGGAATGGGGAAGAGGAGATGTGTTTTAAAGATATTGCTCTGGTAAAATTGATAGAACTTGGTAGTTATTTTGGAACAGAAGATCATGGAAAAGACAATGAGTCAAGAGTAACAACGTTTTCAAGCTTTTGAAATGCAGGAAGTATGTTACCTAAAAATAAAAACAAAGAGAAGGCAGATGCAAGGAGAAAACATGTGTTTGCTTTAGGAAGCTTAGGAATGAGGTATGAGTGAGGAATGAACCTTAAGAATGAAATCTAAGTGGTAATACCTGCTGGAATTGATACATTTGGGAAAGAGATGAGAACTTAAATGTACAATTTAGTGTTGACAGAATAATTTTCTTAATTGCCTTCCTTTGTGAATAAAATTCTAATTTGTTCTGATTCTACTAGTTCTTTATTTCTTTTTATGACTACTTTAAATAGAGAAATTACCAGTCATCAATTACTTGGCAACAGAGGTAGATATTACAAAGGAATGCACCATAAGTGCATCAATATTTATAAATGGTTGAATTCTCCCTTTTAGTTAGTCGTTTTCCAACTGGTGAGTTTGGGCCCTAGAATTCTCTAAATGTAAACAATGAGAACTTGCTTATGAAGGTAAGCAATAATATTTTTTTGTAAGATTATGAACTCACAGACTTTACAGATAAGATTATTTGATGTATTTCAATCCAGTGCAATTACCTGACCGGATATTCACATTATCCCATATGGAGCTAGTGGAAATTTTTCTCAGTTGGTTCCTGAGTCATTTGCCATGACCCCTAGACTTTAATAGCTACCTTGCTATCAGAACAGTTTGCCTCTTTCTATCTCAGACCAGGATTTAGGTGTTTCTCCAAGGAGCCTTGGATAATTTTAATGAGATATACTCATTAAATGTTATAATATGGATAAAAAAGAGTTCATTGCTGCTGAGCTACCGATTGCTATTATTCCCATTTTGGTGAACAGTTTTACAAAGTGCATATTTTTAAAAGGGAACATTTACACAGTAATAATTTCATGCAAATATTTCCAATTCCATATGGTTTTTACTTAACCTCATCAGTCTTTCCATATGTTCTCTCTCTCACGCCAAAAATCAGTCATCAAAGGCACTAATATCATTATTCATTTACTTCGTCCCCCAATAACATGTCACGGGACCAGAATGACACTATGAGCTGTACCGTCAACACACTGTAGATGATCATTAAAAAGACTGTGAGGTTTTTTATTGTTGTTGTTTATCTCCTTTGTTTGGTTCTGCACTTCTTTTTTTCTTTGTGCATATGCCATTATGATGTTGAATCAAAGTATTGGGTTTAAAGTGATTTAGAATAGTTCCATTTGGTGTGGTTACGACAAATACCTTTATATATAGGGAAGTTCTTTCATCTCATTTGTCTCCCAATTTTTATTTATAATTTATTGTTTGTTGTTAACTTATTAATCTATTTTTATAAATATAAAATATTTGCACAGTTCTAATGTCAAGTTTACAAAAGGTATATATGCAGGCAAGCCTAGCATTTTTGTTGTTGTTGTTAATCCTCACCCAAGGATATTTTTCCATTGATTTTTTTGTTGTTGTTTTTTATTTAATTTTTTAAATTAATTAATTTATTTTTGTTACAGATGTTTCTCCTTTTCCCCCTATTGACACTCTCCTCTCTGCTCCCTCCCCCTCCCATTCACAGTATTGTTGTCTGTGTCCATTGGTTAAGCATATTTACAGAGAGTGGAAGGAAGGGAGGGAGAGAGAAAAATATTGATTTTGAGAGAGACACATTGATTGGTTGCCTCCCACAGGACCCAGACCAGAGCAGGGGATTGAACCTGCAACCCAGGTACGTGTCCTTGACAAAATCGAACCCATGACCCTTTGGTCCAAGGGTGGATGCTCTAACCACTGAGCAAAACCAGCTGGAGCTAGAAAAGCCTAGCTTTTATTCCTGTCTCCTTCAAACTCCAACCTCACCAGTTGGTGGCCACTTAAACTTTGTTTGGTTATTCATCTTTTTAAACATGAATAAGTATGTATATTTTCTATATATTCTAAATTCCTTTATAGATAAGATAAATGGTAGCTTATTATATATATATTCCTTTTTTATTTTGCTTTCCCCCCCTTATTAGTATATCCTAATATCCTGGTGATCACTTCATAGCATTAAAAAGAATCATTCCTCTTTTTTTTCACAGCAGTATAGTGTTCCATTATGTAAATGTATCAGTTTATTCAACTAGTCTTTTAATGGTAGAAATCTAGGTTGTTTCTATTATATTTCAGTTATAAAGATATCTCAGTGAATTCCTTGTTTATATGTATTTTCATATTTCACCAGTGTGTCTTTGTAATATATTCCCAGAAGAAGAAATGCTAGGTCAAAGGGTAATTGTCTACATTTTTGCTAGATGAGGTTGTACCATTTTGCATTCCCAGTGGCAATACGTAAGAGGATACACCACACTGCCTCATCAAAAGAGTATTCTGTAAACTTTTTGAATTTTTGCCAATCAGAAAGATGAGTAATGATATCTCAGTAGAGTTTTAATGTACATGTCTCTTATTTTGAGTGAAGTTGAGGATCTTTTCCTATGTTTACAAACTACACCCCTACCATGGACCGTGTGTTCCTATCTCTAGCCCAGTTGCAGGGCCATAACAAGGTATCATGGACTGGGTGGCTTAAACTTCATTTTTCCACAGTTATGGAGGGAAAAAGTCTAAGATCAAGATTCTGGCAGGGTTGATTCCTGGAGAGGACTCTCTTCCTGGCTTGCAGACAGCCACCTTCTCACTACGGCCTCACATCACCGTTTCCTTTGAGAAAGAGAGAGTATGTGTGTGTTCTGGTATTACTTCTTTTTCTTTAAGGACACACCAGTCCTATCAGACTAGGGTCCCACTCTTATGACCTCATTTAACCATAATCACCTCCTTAAAGGCCCTATCAGCACATATAGTTGCATTGTGGGTTGGGGCTCCAACATATGAATTACAGACAAAATTCAGTCTATAATACCATCTGTTATCAGTCTGTCTACCAAACTAAACTATCCATCCATCTATCTAGTTATTTATTTATGTTTATTGTGTTGGTTACTTTTTTTTTGGTACGTGCCCCTAGCGGGCACCGAAGCCAGGACTCTCTGGTCCGCAGGCCGACACTCCAACGCTGAGCCCAACCGGCCAAGGCAACGGTTGGTTACTTCGATAAAACAACTTAATTAATTATTTTTTCTCCCTCCTAACTTTGCCTTCTGGTACAATACGACTTATATCTTGATTACTTTGAATCCCCAGAGTCTGGCATATAATAAATAGGTGCTCCAAAAATATTTGCTGAATAATGTTTCAAACACTGATTTTGGACATGTGATTGTATCAATGTGACATGTATTTTTCTGTTCTTTCCCTGAAGACTTAGATAGAGAAGGATTCCTTTCCTTCACATGGTGAAGATTTCTTCGCTATGGTATCCATAGATACCACAGAATATTTTATGACAAAAATCAGGCAATGCAGACATAAAAATTTAAAAAAAAGACTTTTTAAGTAAAAAGCAATATTAAGTCTTTACATAAATATTTTAAGAGTGTTTGAATATATGATGAGTTTCAGTAACAATTCCCTGTCGGTTAACTTGGACGTTTAAATACTTCTTTGGTAAATTCTTTAACTCTATTACCATATTATAGTTTATAAAATAATCAGTTTTATTGCTTTCATCATGTTATTTATATTTTGATAGAAAAATATAGAGACAACTGGAATGTGTATATTTATGGGCAATTGCAATTTCCTTAAATTTATTTATAAATTCCTTAAATTTATTGAGCTGTTTACCTGCACTTTCACAGCTGACTTCGGGTATGAACAATACACACAGTGGATGTATTTTGTGCTCGGACTCACTAAGATGCTGCCTGGTTCATCAGAAGCTAGAAGGGCAGTGATAACCCATTGAACACAACACTGCCGTTTGCACCTCCAACATTTGCGACACCTGGCCTACAACCAGAAGGACATCCAGTTGGACTTCTGCCAATAGGACCATCTGTGACAGGAAATAATGAGGTCAGAGTGAGAGGAGATTCCTGGGACAGCTTTAATCTCTCCACTAGTAGGAGCATAACTCAAATTATTTCATGTTTTCTATGGTGTAAAGTGCATGGTGGCTATGTGTTCTAGGTTCTAGATTCATTTGTGAAATGTTATATATGCAAGACTATTGTCCTGGGAGCAGGTGGCTCTGATGTCATTTAATGTTCTCTGAGCCCTTCAACAGAGCTTATTATAAAAAAAGCAAATGTTGATGAATTGACATCTTCTTACCTCTGATACTCAGCACACAACTGATGTACCTGCCTTGTTCTTCCCTCAGAGGGTGGCCCTATTGAAATAAAATAACACGGGATTTGAAAACAAACACTTCTGGGTTCATATACCAGATTTTCTATTACCAGCTACATGTCCTTGGGAAATCTACTTAATCTTTATTGAAGTAAAAAGAATACATACACTTGTTTTCAATAATATTTAATCAATTAAATTAAATTACATATTTTAAGAGCACAGCAATAATGTTACATTTATGTCTCTTTTATTCATTACATTTTATCTATTTAGAGTATTTTGTTTTCTAACACAAGATAGGTTAATATTTTAATGCAACTATTTTTCTCATATATCTTTTCAGGGCTTTGCAATTCTATAAATGTATTAGCATGACACCATAGCTATTGCCTAGCATCGCTCATTAAATATCTTCCTTGAGTTTTCTCTGGGTGGACTTCATGTCTTTCTTATCTCTTTCTTTATTTCCACACGCCCAGCAATCCTGAGAACCCGGCCAGTGTTAACTAATTAAATGTAATTGCAGAATAGACGCAAGTTTCTGTCATTTACTGGCTATGTGAACTTGAACTTAACTTGTTTTACATCTTTATTAGCCGTGTTGTTATAATCCTTAGCTTGACTTCCATTGTTAATGGCCTGGCTTTTCACAACAATCTTTTCTGTTGTTTGGCCAGACTCCAGTCAGCCTGTGTTGAAGCCCAGTGTTTCCGTGATTCTGGCTAATACACCAACGCATCCACGCACTCCACTGCCCCAGAAGGTGATTAGGCATCGCAGAGCCTCTTCCTGTTCAACACCTGTCCCCACATTGATTCTGTTTCTGCTTGGCTTCTGACACTTGGCCTAACCTTTTGGATTTGGCAATTGTAACTAGTTTTTCCGTTTCTGACTCTCAGCTTTGCCTTAAAGGTTCTGGCTTGAATATGACCTAGAAATTTAACTTGTTCCTGGATATGTGATCTAGGCAATTTAAGTAGGAGGTTTAATCCTGGTTCTACCACATATTTGCTGCATGAACTTCACTAAATGACCTTAACGCTGTAAGCCATATGTGATGTTTAATTTCATGTGTCTACTTGGCCAAGCCATGGTACCCAGATAGCTGATCAAATGCTATTCTAGATGTTTCTGGGAAAGTATTTTTTAGATGATGTTAACATTTAAATCAGTAGAATTTAAGTAAAACATAATGTGAGTGGGCCTCACCCAATCAGTTGAAGGCTTTAAGAGAAAAGACCTTAACCCCAAAGAGGGAATTCTGCCAATAGACTGCCTTCCAACTCAAACTGCAACTCTTCCCTGTGTCTTCAGCCTGCCAGCCTACCCTGCAAATTCTGGGTTTGCCAGCCTCCAAAACCACATGAGCCAATTTCTTAAAATAAATCTCTCATATATCTGTATCTATATCTATATCTATATCTATATCTATATCTATATCTATATCTATATCTATATCTATATCTACATCTATATATCTATCTATATATGATGAGGCAAAAGTAGGTTTACAGTTGTTTGTATGGTAAATAATACAATAGTTAATAAATACTCATAACTCATACAAGAATAAACTCTGTGATTCATATACTCGCAGCTGTAAACCTACTTTTGCTCCACCCTGTATACCCTGTTGGTTCTGTTTCTCTAAAGAATCCTAAGACACCACAGCTTTTTCTTCTTTGTGAAAATGGGAATAGCTGAGCCAATTCGTAGGTTTATGATGACAATTAAGGAGCTTGGTATAGTGCTTGACATCTAAGTACCTAATAAATACCAAACTATTCTCCTAATTATTACTTATCTCTTCCTTTCATAACTCAATGCCTTTGCTTGTGCTTCTCCCTCTGGTGGCCGTTCTCAGCCACTTTACCTGGGAAACTCCTCCAGGACCCTCCTGACAACCACTGCTGTGAAGCCTAAGCAGGTGTCACTCAGGCAAAGTCTTCTGTGACACACATTATCGCTTACCCAACTACAACTTATCTGTTTAAATACAGCCTTCGAGAAGAGGCTGCCAATGTCTCCAACCCTTCAAGGTCAGAGACGTTCATCTTTCTATATCTAGCACCAGGCTCAAATCCAGGCTATGTTTGCTTCTCAATAAATATTCCCTGAATAAATATTAGGAGAAGTTGTATATATTTCTTGTATTAGGGCTGGAGGCTTTTGTCAAATCTATGCTTCTATGTGTGAGAAATGCAGATTTATTGACTCATGAAACATTTATCAAGTGTCAGTTGTGGGCAAGGGTGGGATCACTGTATCTGCTCCGGTTTTCGGGAGGCAAATGGTTTATGGGTGGAAATGGGACGTATGCACAGATAAGTGAGGATGAGAGTCAAATTTCCATTTAGGAGGTGTGAGAAAATGACCACAGTATCTGAAGGGGAAAGTTATTTTTTCTGCCTGGATAAATCAAAGATAACCTTTCATGGGAAATAACAAGTAAGTTGAGCCTTGAAGAAAAGGTGAGACGTGGAGGAGACAGTCATGCCAGGGAGAGGAGCAGAAGTCAAAGTGCTCAGATATATTTGAAGAACAATAAGCAGTATGTACTGGGATGGCAGATGGGGGCAGCAGGAGATAATGAATGAAAAAGTGGGGACCACTTTATTAAGAGGAGGGCATACTAGAACCATGGCCTAGGGAGTTGGAGCTTCATTCAGTGGACGATGAAATCTCGCTACAGGTGATTTCTCTGATTTTCTCATTGTATGAAGTGTTTAAGTAAATACTGAATGCTCGCATTTTTTTTCTTTATTGATGTTAGAGAGAGAGGAAGGGAGAGGGAGAGAGATAGAAACATCGATGAGAGAGAACATCGATTGGCCGCCTCCTGCATGCCCCCCACTGGGGATTGGGCCCACAACCTGGGCATGTGCCCTGACCAGGAATCAAACCAGCGACCTCTTGGTGCTTTTTAAACAGGAACTTTGTTGCATTGGAAGATGAGAGTAAAGGAGCTGTGAATTGGGTGACAGTGAGTGGTTGGGTTACAAAGAAGAGTGCAAAGTGGAGAGCTATTTTGTCATGCTGTGAACCAGATGCAAAAGAAGCAAGAAAAGCAGATTTTGTCCAATGCTCTCCAAATAGTCTTTTTGACCTCACAAATAATATTTCACACAGAACACCTACTATAGGTCAGGCATTGTTCTCAGTGCTTTATAGAGGTCAGCTCATGTATTCCTTAGAATTAAGTATGTCATTGTCCCTTGTTCTATAGATGAAGAAACTGAGACAACAGAGAAGTCAAGCAGCTGGCCCAAGGTCACACCGCAGGAGATGCATCCAGCTGCTCCACGATGCTGATGTGGCACTCTGCCGCCTAAGATGATCCGTAGTGGACAGAGAAGCAATGGCTCTTTAAATACTGCTGCTTTAAAATAAGAAATGGACTGAAACCTGCATCATTTTCCCCTTTTTTTCTCTTTCCTTTTTTTTTTTTTTTATATTTCTTGGTTGAAAACAACTTTTTCCCTCACTTCCTCTAAATAGCACACTTCAGAAGCATCTTGGAAGCCGTAGAGACAAGTTAAACTCCGTATGAGCAATTGTTCCACCAAGGGAAAAGTGCCTGCCTGCAATTCTTTACAATCCTCCGGCCAGCCATCCTGAACAGGTAAATGACTCCACAGTGCAAGGAGCCGAATTCCCTCTTCCGTGCGGCCCGCGTTCCGGGATACACAAGATAATTCAATATGTCTTACGAGGTTATTACAAAAGAAACCTGCTGTTGCCTAGCTCATTATATGGCAGCTGACACCGGATTTTAAACACAATGAAACAAAATAATGTATACCTTTATTTTTAGTGACAAGAAAACCTTTTCTTGCTTTGTTCTTTGATATTAGTGTGTAGCCATGTCTACTGCAGCTCCTTGCCTGACTCTGAGACCGTACCTGCTTATGGATGTTCGTTGGGGACCCAAAGAAAATCCAGAGCTGACTTTGAAAAACTGAAAAGAAGGAAGAGGTAGTTGCGCAACAAAAGCAGTGTTTATTTTTGTTTTCTTAAGGAAATCATGTCTTCTCTGAGTGTTATTTTTTTTAATTTTTTTTTTCTTTATTGATTTTTAGAGAGAGAGGAAGGGAGAGGGAGAAAGAGATAGAAACATCGATGAGAGAGAACATCAATTGGCCGCCTCCTGCATGCCCCCCACTGGGGATTTGGCCCACAACCTGGGCATGTGACCTGACCGGGAATTGAACCTGCGATCTCTTGGTGCATGGGTCCGGTCGATGCTCAACCACTGACCCACACCGGCCGGGCAACTGAATGTTTTGTTTTTGGTAGTTCTTACTGATGATGATGCATCTTAGTTCATGAGGAAAGCGCACTGTAAGCAGAGGTTTATAATGATGTTATTCTGCAACTGCCACTTTTTTTTTATTTATTCATTATTTATTTCTTTGGGGGCTGATAACTGCCATTTGCTGCACTATCCTGGGATAGTGGGAATTATGGGATATACACTCATTAATGAGATGGTTCCTGCCTTGAAGGACTGGAAACTACCTCTAGGAAAAAGTCATATACATGTTCTTTTGCACAAAGAAAGTCTGATGGTGTCTCAGAAGAAAAATAACAAGCTTTTGGGAGGCCTTGCAGTTGGGAGTCAAGTAAGGGGAGATTTTCTATGCTTCCAGGTGAGCTAAATAGTCAAGGATGTATCCCTCCATTGGAAGGTCTTAGAGCACTTGATGCTATGCAATCCACATTCAGAAAGACTTCATTCCTCATCACCTCTTTCAACTGTGTCTTTGTCCCTGGCTCCCATTCTAACACAGACCAACAAGTTGTGACAAGTGCATTCTGCTGAATTGGACGAGGCTTGAATCAGATGCAAATTTCTTAATGCTTCCTTTCCACTTACTTACACTCGCCATTTACATGCAAATGTCAGCCATCTCCCTGGTGTCAGAGTAACACGTGGTCCCTCCAACTTTGCCCTAGCCTGTCTGTAGATAATGGAAGCTGTGTGTTTGAAATCTAGATCCATCCTTAGCTGTTTGTCCACTCAGTAAGTCCAACACCAAATGTCTTGGATCATAATTCTTCAGGAAATAGCTCTCCATAAAAATGTATATCAGAGCCCGGGTGATAACGTAATCATAAACCATGGGTGTTAGTCGAAGTGCTTAAAGGTAAATTTCCTGGCTCTGTTCCCACATCCATGAAAGACGATCATTTTTCAAAATCTCCGGGTTAGCAATCTGATGCCTTTGGCAGACATGGGCCCTGAGGGATTACTAACAGGCTTGTTTAGCACGTACAAAACCCAATCAGGACCTTTCGCTAATATATGCATCTGCATTGATTTTTCTGTTGTGTGTTTTTTTTTTTTCCTTAAATGCTTATTCCTGATGAAATCTGTCCTGTCTGCTCAAAGTATAGCAGCTGAGCTCTGCATTCTTCAGAGCAGCCCAGAGTGAAGTAAACGCTTGTCTAATATTGTATGGCTCAGCGCCTCCGTGTCATATCTATTCGTGCCATAAAAGCAGTGATAAACATGATATATTTTTATGACTCTGAATACTCTATGTGTCAATAAAATATTTTTTAAACTGGATGAAGGCTGCCATGAACCCGCCTCCCTCCTGCAGCACAGGGTCTCAGTGTCCCAGGTCTGATTCAGCGTGGATGGCAGAATCATCAATCGTCTGTGATGAAATTAGGTGCCTCGTGCTGGTGGCATATGCAATGTGTTAGTCCTAATGGTCTAAGAGTTTTTTTTCCCTGATACACATTGAGAAACGCTTCCCTTGCTTCTCGTTGGGGAAATGGATCACAGCTATAATCGACCAGATGAGCTAAATGACCTTTCCTGATTTGAAATGCCCTGGGATTTGACAAGAGGGAAAGATCCATAGACGCAAGAGAAATTGCAGTGTAAACTTTTCAAAGGCACTTTAAAATGGGCTACTTTGAAAATATAATTTAAATGTGGAGGAAGCCCTCTCCAGGATACTCATATTGACCGAAGACATGATGCTTCTCAAACTCCGGAGACCTGGCCCTGTTCATTCTGCAGCAAACATCAAATGCAAGATGCTAACGATAGGACTATTTATATCTACACTGGACTTGATATTGGCTAATGCATGGTATGTTCAGTTCTGGCAATGCTATTGAGAAGAATGAGTTCTTTCTTATTCCATTTTATAGTACACAGAGCTTAAGAAACTGCACATAGTAAATACTTACCCTGGGGCTTAGAGCCTGCTAAGATGACCCGAATGGATCTTTTGTTACCCGGCATCATCTTCTCAGTATTTCAGTAGAAGTAATGAGCCATTCTATGATGAAAGTATTTTGGATGTAGGACAGTGAATAAGAAACCAAACTTTAAATGGTCCTCTAATCAGATACCATCACGTCTTTTTTTCAGGAATAAAGGCCAACAGCTAATATCCAGTCATAATTTTGAAACACCTGACGAGCAGGACATTTGCATCTCTAAACTTGCAAGTTTTCAAAATAGGCGGAATAAGAACACTTTCTCTGCATTGACTATAAAACATGTAGGTAGTATTATGTTTACCTTAATCAACTCCCTGTATCTGGGTTTTGTTTGTTGGGGATTTGATTTTGTTTAACTTTGCTATGGTTAGAGATAGGTACGTGAATGCAAAATAAACAGATATTCATTTACTATTCATTATCACTGGTATACAGTCCTAGGTCCTGGCTGCAGCACTTTCCATCTGTTAACAGCTTAGCCCCCAAACCACTTCCTAAATTGATTTGCTTCCCAGTAGTGTTAAAGGGAAACCTCCAGTTCCCTGGGAGAGCGCTCATTAGCCCTGGGCTCCACAAGGCAAATTTCCCCAGAATTGCTGGTATTTACATACTGATTTGACATGCATTAGAATTTTAAGGGTGGGCACTCTAAAATATTAGCCCACTGAGCAGACAATGACTGGAATCAAATACATAAAGTTAACATTGCTCTCTCATTCAATTACATAGCATTTTGGTTAAAAGTTAAGCTGACACAAATCTGCCAATCCCCATTTTTGTTTCTGATAGCCAATTGTCAAGTACATTGCAAGTGAGCATTGGCATATGACAAACTGATAAGAAATCAATGTAAATGAGGCCTTTACGGAGGTCCAGATTGCACACTGTGATGAGAACAAATGAAATTTTGGTAAGCAATGAAATCAGGGCAGGTTTTCGGATCTGGCTCTCTCTGCTTCCGTTTAGATGACATGCTGCTCTCATTCTGTGTGATAATACCCTTTCGGAAAGTAAGGCAGCTGAGCAATAACAGCATCCGTTGTCCAAGTGTGCCTGATCTCCATTGTGATGTTTAATGTTGCTTACAGATGTACTGTAAAGCATATTTAATTTACTTCTCCATTGATGGCACATTTTAAGTATAGAGGAATCAGATGACTTGATGCATCTTCTGACAAAATGTGTCAGACCAGCAATAAAATCGTGGCTTATGAGTTGTGGAATTTAGGTCTTTTTAAATCGTCGTCACTGATCTTTCATAGTGGCTGGAGTTTTGACACATCTCACCTGAGTGACTACGTCAGGAATGTTCAAAATGTCTTCAGAATAACACAGGCACCATTAAAGTAAAGACCTTTTTAGGGCATAGCATATTCTGGAAAGTCCCTGATACCACTGTAATAACCTGGTTATTAATTAATAACAGGAAAGGAGCAAAGGGAAGGCTAGATAATATAAGTATTCCACTTATACAGCTTTGCCAAGAAGCTACAGTTTAATACTCTCCAGGTCTGTTCCTCTGCAGATTGATGGGGAAAGGAACTGGATAATGGACACATGCCCATTAAGGTCTGAGTGACGTGGGAAGGTGCGTGCCTGTCAATCACACATGAAAACAAATCATTGGCCAGAATAGGTGTGGACACTGCAAGTGCAGGTGGATTTGATATTTAAACTCCCGAACAAAGGAGTTCTGCTCTCTTGGCTCTCTTGCTGCTCACACCTGACTCCTGGCTTGTGGGCTCTCATGATCTGCAGTCACCTACGTGGCCCACAGCCATGTGGACCCCACACAATGGACTGTGACTAGCCTGATGCTGTGCTGGACTCAACTCCACCATGGAACAGAAACTCTGGACACTGGCTCTGCTTCTAGCTCTGCTGAATCCCCAGCTGTGCCTCTTCCAGGACTGGTTTAAGGGAAACAGGACTTCAGAAACCAAGGAATATAACTCCATGAAAATAAAGCTTTTTACCACATCTCACCCTTCCATGGAGGCCTCCAGAAATGCTCATTGCAGTTGCACCCCAAGAACCCCACTCCCACCAGCAGCAGAGAAGGGCAACCCATGCAATTCTCCGATAACATAACTACAGGCTTGATCACATCATTTGATTTCCCCGAGACTATTTCCTCAGACAACTCATGTGAAACTTTTAGCACAGTATTTGACACATATTAAGAATGTTGGTATATAGTAAGCATTCGAGAGATGATAGTGATTACTCTTAATTATTCCAAAATGGAATACTGGCAAATCATGGACCTTTTTGTCAGAGATCAGGACTCAGTACAAGCTCTGAAATTACTCTTTGTGACATTAGAACAGTCATGTAGGTTTCCAGGTGTATTTTCATTTAAAAATCAAGGATAACAGAATTATCTAAGAGCCCTATTGAAGAATGAGTATAAGTGTAGTACGGATCACATCTTAAAAATTCAATAAAAATGGAAGTTATAGTATTTATTATGTAACATGCATACTTATAAATATGTGATTTGTAACCGTAGTATGAACAAACATGTTATATGGATCATATATGCTATAATATGTAAGTTAAATACATGTGTCAAAAATATTATGTTATTTATTATTGTTATTACTATTGTTAATAATAGTTCTGAATGGACACATTTAACCATGTATTTTTGCCAGCAAAGTATTTCCACTTATTTTAAACAACAGAGCAATTAGCAAAGTGTGTATAGTAATACGTCTTTACCAAAAAAGGAGTAAAGAATAGAGATTTTAGAAGCCAGTGATTAATGAGCATAAACCTCTAATAGAACAAGAAAGAAAAGAAAAAGATGCCCTAAGGAGTTTAACTACCTCTGGGCTATTCTCCTTTAACTACATGCTATTCTCCACTTTATCTCCTTTGTGGATTGAAAAAAAAAATCTGAATGGTTCTCTATTTAGTGATTAACAAGGGAACAGAAACTTAACATTCCTCACCTCAACTAAGACGCACCTCCATGGAGGTGACAGGATACTGAGAAGGGACAAGACTATTAATTATTACACTTTGCCATCTATAGTTATTTATTCTTTTCAAAATTGACATTCATTTAGCGAGTAAGAGTCACGCCAGTCTAGTCATGCCTTCCATCCTATTGGTTTTTACTAACTGGTGATAATGACATTCTGATCTTTTAGTCAGAAACATTTTGTTTCCCAACATCTGTAATAGTTTTGCTGACTTTTAACTCTGTCAACAATAAACCATTTGGGATTAGGCATATTTCACAGCAAACACATTTTATCTGTGTTTTTTTTTTCCCTTCACTCCAATGCTTTAGAAATGATAACACTAGATAACACAATGTTGACCATTTCTTCTATGACAAAGACCTTATGGATTAGGTTTGTGGTAGATGAGGAAACTGAGGCCCAGAAAGATTAAGCAACATATTGAGAATTACTGAGCTGGTGAAGGTCGGAAGTTGGATTTGAACTCAGGTAATCTAAGCTGAAAGTTTAAGTTAATTATTTTTATGATGTATCGTGCTACCTTGCTCATCAATCCTGTATCCCCGAAACACAGAGAAAAGGTCAAGGAGATTGCACAGAAATATAGAGCAATTGCTTGAAAGTGCTGAGATTTTAATTCAAGGAGACTTGATCTTTACTTGAAGGATCCTTGATTTGGGGATGAAGACATATTAGTGAGAGATGTGACTTGACATAATTCCATCTTTCTGCTAGCTATGTAAGTACAAACTTCAGCGATTTCTCACCACCGATACTCCTTGCCTTGCAAACATATGGAATCGGCAATTAGCACTTTACAGTCCTGATGTTTCTCTTTCGCTGTCATCTGAGCTTTTTCTCGACTTGGTACTGTAAAAACCTGCCCAGCCTGGAACACACTTTGAGAGATGGAGCACAGCACTTGGGGAAACAGCTGACGAGGCGATCAAATCTGGTGTGTGTGTGTTTCAGCCCGTCTCCAGCCTGTTGCAGTGACCTCCCTGGTCTACAAGTTTAAGTTTGTTTGCATAACTTGGCAAAGCCTCCTGGCCACCACAACGGGCCATATTTTCTTTACAAGGAGAATTTGAAGGCTGCATGGATAATTCAGGTACTGGTAGTAAAAAATTTGGCTTGGCCCAAAGAGAGATCTGACCATTGTCCTCAGCTTCTAGGGGGTCATGTATGTCACACCTGATAGGAGTACATTTGTTGAAGGCGCAGGCTTACATGGGCTCTTAGGGTGGAGCTATCCCTACCTTATAGTCTTTGGGTGGGGATGACCACAACAGAAAGACAATCCTGTGATTTAGGTCACATGGAATCAGTTGACCTTGAGACTGAGTTCAACTATATAGGCATTTAATCAGTCAGTCATGCCTACATAATGAAGTCCCAGTGAAAATTCTGGATATTAAGGCCGGAATGAAATTCCCCGGCTGGCAATACTCTATGAGTATTTTCACACATCAGTGCTGGGAGGATAATGTGTCCTAACACTTGTGTTTGAAACCCTCCCTGCCCTACCCGCATTTTCCTTTGGCTGCTTTTAATCTATGTTTTTTTTTTTTTTCTTTTTCCTGTAATAAACCATAATAGCTTTTAGTTTGCTCTGTGAGTCCTTCCAATGAAGTACAGAAACTAAAGGTCATTTTGAAAACTCTCTGAACTTGGAAGTTGGTGTCTGAAGTGAGGATAGTCTTGGTGACTGTGACCTCACACTTTGCAGTTTAGCTAATTGTGGGTAGGTAGCCCCTTCACAGAAGAGAGGGAGAGATACCCGGCCAGTGTAGCTCAGTGGTTGAGCATTGACCCACGCACCAAGAGGTTGCCAGTTCGATTCCTGGTCAGGGCACATGCCCAGGGTTGGTAGCTCAATCACCTGTAGGGGGCGTGCAGGAGGCAGCTGATTGATGTTTCTCTCTCTCTCTCCCTCTCTATTCCTGTCTCTCTAAAAATCAATAAAAAACGTATTTCTAAAGCTTTGGCCAGTTTGGCTCAGCAGTTAGAGTGTCCACCTATGGACTGAAGGGTCTTGGGTTTGATTTTAAGTCAAGGGCATGTACCTAGGTGGCAGGTTCGATCCTCAGGGTCCTGGGGAGGCAGGCAACAAATCGATGTGTCTTTCTCACATGTATGTTTCTTTCTCTCTCCTTCCCTTCCTTCCACTCTCTAAAAATCAGTGGAAAACTATCCCCCGGTGAGGATTAACCAAAAAATAATAATAATAATAATAATAAGAGAGAGAGAGAGAGAAGGGGAGAGGGGGAGACACACACACACACACACACACACAGAGAGAGAGAGAGAGAGAGAGAGAGAGAGAGAGAGATCTGGCTGCAAAGTTTTTTCATTATGTCCAAGTCTTGGATCTTCTCCATACCGGTTATGTCACTGCAGACAACTTATTTCAGTTCCATGACTTTCTATCTAATAATATGGGAGCTGATACCACAGACCTGGCAGGATTACTGTGAGGCCAAAAAAGCCCATTTACAGGATGTCCCCCACGTTGCCTGACCCCTGATAAGTGCCACATAAACAGTGTCTTGTTCAAAGTTCAGGACAGGCTCTGAGAAGCCATCTGAGGGAAGCCTAAGAGAGCTGGGGCAGTGGAAGGATGTTTGAGTTGCAGGCAGTGAATAGTTAAAAATGAACGACTTCCCCCTTCATAGGTTGCCACGGAGAAAAACTCAGGAAGGCATGTGGAGGACTGGGGGAGACTGAGGGGCTGCTGATCTGAGCGACTTCACTGAGGACTCACGAGCTACTGAACAGAGGCAGCATTTATGTTTAATCACTTATTTCTTGCAAAGATATTTATTGAGAAATTTTGATGTGCCAAGCACTATTCTAAGAGCTAAAGAATTATCAGTTAACAGGCAAAATTCCTCTTCTCATGAACAAATAAGTAAAGAACATAAATGTCAGGTAATAATAATGGCTATGAAGAACCCCAAAGCAGATCAGGAGGGAGTGAGAGGGATGCCATGCTCTTTGATAATAAATGGTCAGGGAAGGCCTTTTGGAAAAGATGACATTTGATTAGAAACCTGAGCATAGTGAGGGGACAAGCTGTGTCAGTATCTGGGGAAGAGAGTAGGAGGCAGGGAGAAGTCTGAAGTGGGACATTCCTGGGTATATTGGAAGAACAGCAGGAGTCCAGCTGGGTATAGCATTTAATTTCACTAACATTCCCTAGTCAATTTATATATTTTATTTGAGTGTAATTCTATTTCAGTGTAATGTTTTTAAATTGCACAAAATATTTCTACAGACCTCTGAAGGCATGTATAATGAAGAAAATTAAAAGGACAATGTAGTGAAACTTCCCCAATGAGCTATTAAACAGCATTATAAAATGACAGTGAGTAGAATATATAGTGAGAATCCAAGAATCAACAGCCAGATTGGTGTAACAGCGGCAGCCTGGAAACATTCCCACTCCCTGAAATATATTCATTAACATCTAATATCATTATGGATCCATTGGAAATCATCAGTAAGGGGATAGATTATTCATTAAATTATATTGGGAAATTTTGCTAATTGGAAAAATAACCACAATCCATGCACCAAAGTATTATTTAGGTGAGTTATTTTAAATATAAAATTGCAATCCATAAAAATGAGAAGAAATCATGGGTTAGCACTTAGACTATCTTGGGATAAAAAACAGCTGCAATACCTTTAGCTAAAATATAAATTTAAAAAACACAAACACATTAAACTACAATAAGCCCTCTCCAAAATTAAATGTAATGAATGCTTTTTAATCACATAAGAAAAAAATAGTAAAAAAAAAAAAAAAAAAAGCTACACTGAGCATTTTTCTGATGTTTCAGCATATCCCTGCATTTTTTCATTTCATTTGTGTCCTAAGCATAAGTTTATTGATCGTATCTGAAATTTGCTTTTGTGCCTAATAATTAGAAGTTGTAGTCATCACGATTTTTAAATTTAACATGATGTGCACTTGTGTCTAAATACATTTTAAAATTATGCTTCCCTATACAAGAAACAGAATTTACGTAAACTTTAGAAAAGAATCGTATTGCTCAGACACCTGTACAAATTCTTTATGAACTGCACACCCTGTCCGTCATAGTATTTCCGGGGACCATACCGGAATCCCCATCTACGGAAGGAGACATTTGAGAACATTTGGATCCCACTTCGAAAGTAGGATGTTTTATTTTCCCCTCCATTTCACTCACAATCAGAAACATATGGAATGTTTTATTTGCAGGCTACAAAAACAAATCAAACAGGCTATCCTGTGTTGGAAAGAATTTATTCTTCCTGTGGCTCAGAAGTCTAGCTCTGTGTCTACACGTCCAATCCCATCACTTTCTCACCCCAGTCAGCAAGGTTAATGGCCGATTCCCTGCTCTCCGTTATTGCTTGCTCTCTGGGTGGTGTTATCAGGGCTGGCCTCATTTTCCCTCCTGATGCTCATTATTCTGTCCTCTTCTTCTGTTTCTTGGAAACGTGTTGCTTTACCTGATTATTGCCAGTTGCTCTTTCAGGATTACTGCGTGTGCAGTTGTTTTGCTGGATAAGGCCCTTATCTCTTCCCTTGAGTCCCTTGGTTCTCTACCCTGCAGTATTCCCTAGTCGTAGTCTAGGTTTTGATTATGGACCTAGAAGTAGGCAAATGAGGATGCATCCATTGCCAATCCCTAATTGTCTTACCTCCCTCACACACATTAAAGGAGGTGCTGAAAGCTTGTTAACTACATTGCTTCATTTAATATTAGTTCCGTCTTTCTCTATTGGAATGGCATTTCCCACTGTAGGGCACATGACTGAATGAAATGAAAAGACAGGGGCTGCTTTATAGGGTTAGACACAGAATTTGTTGTCTGAATTTCTGCTGGTGGATTGGAATTAATTACTGATTTTTGATATGTTTTACAGCTTGAAACGTCTTTTCTAGGTACATTTCTTAGCTATTCAACAATATTTGAATAAACTAAACATTGCTAATACATTGCCTTTTCTTCTTCTCCCTGGGACAACTTCTCTTTCGTCTTCCTTTCTATTTGAAAAATGTTAAAGAACTCCTATCAAAGGTCCTATAACGCCACTCTGTATCTTAAGGCTATTACAGTATCCCCAAAACATGTTCTTTGAAGGTAGAAAATGGTGATTGTGAACCACACAAAGGTGAATAAAGAAAGTATTTGTGAGATAAATGAATTACAGCACAAAAATGCCAGCAGTTTGAGTCAGGAACTGAATCTTGCTCCAGACATTGGCACATTGGATGTGTTGAACAAAAGCGTTCAGTGAAACAATACCTTCATGGTGGGAAAGGTATATAAATGACCTGATCCAAGCAAGAATCAATAGAAGTTTGTTTTTTAGATCACAGAAAGAAAACCCAACTACTTACAAAATATGAATAAGTAGAGTCATTCACATGTAGGCATGGATATGTAATTGGAATATACAGTAAGAATTAGGGAATATGGATGCTTACAGAAGGCTTTCTCTATGATACTAACATTTTATTGCTTTGGGGAACTTCCAGTTTTGTGGCTGAACCCACTTATGCAAGTATCAGAGGGGAGAAATAGTTGAAATAAAGCCCTTTGGAATCTATATTTAGCAACTAAATTGTCTTTCTCCTGTCAGATCCTTGCCTTATATGGTACTTATGGAGTATGCTGACTTCTTTTTCTTTTTTTTTTTCAGCACAAAATGTTTTAATTTTTTTGAACAAAATTTTCAAATGGCAAATGAACAGAAATTCAGAAGTTGCAAATTTGCAGCTGTAATCTGTGGGGAGAGAAAAACTGTACCCATCAACTCTGCAAAATATACCAGAATGTAGAAAAACCAATTGATTGGCAGCTGTGGATATTTACATCTCTCCTTAATTGCTTAAAATCAGCAAGTTGGGAGACTTCACTAGACTTGGCAGCAGTTCAAGTCAAGCGGTTCCTCTGTTGGTAGGAGACTGAGAAAGCTGAAATGTATATGATACCTAAAAAAAAAGAAAGAAGAAGAAGAAACAGAAACTCGGGGAACTAATTGGGAAGTTTCAACCTGAAGACCTGGAAGAAGTTCAGTGTCACAGCCTTAGGGGAACTAAAGGAGGAACAAGGTCAAAGAAGCTTAGAATATCATCATCAAATGCAGAGAAGTTAAATGTCATAGACTGATATAGGCTAATATATTTGAAAATAGCAGTTTTTAAAAAATTCAACATTTATATAATTGAGAATAGAGGTTTAATACAAGGAAAAGTATACTACCAGGAACTTACCCCAAACAGAATACACTTGATATAGTCGCTAAGTAGGTTGTGAATTTATCAACAAAATAGGCTACATTGGGATCATTAAATATTATGGGCCATCTTTCACTTCTTTACTCTCTGAGATGTCCAGTTACTTTAATTGTCTTATATAATATTACAGAAAAACTAAGAACAGAAACACATTATATAATGTAATTATGTGGCCAATTATGGGATTTCTGTGATTCTTTTCCTTGGTGTGCATATGGGGGGTATGTTTTATGTGATGTAAGGGAGAGATTTAGTTATGTATTCACTTGATAAACTTTGTGTAAATAATTACCTTGATGCTAAGGACACAAAGAAGAAAAAGACTCATCTTGAAACTCAGGGCTATGCATAATAATGTTAGCATAGTGTCTGTCAGGGTTCCGTAAAGAAACAGAAATTCCTCACGGCGTTACATTTCATCATTTCTAGAATGCACGTATTTCCACTTTTAACATCTCTTACATCACAACGTTTTTTACAACTGATAGTATATCATAGTTTAATCAGACGCTTACAAAATTCGGAGAAGTGAAGCCATGCAGAATTACTTCTCATTTTAAGATAATAGGAATTATTGGCAGTTGATTCTCCGCTGCCTGTAATGCTGAAGAGTTCGTCACTGGAAATCAAGGCAAACCTCATGTTTGCCAATTCCCACGTGTCTACCTATTGCTAGGGTGTGTGTGGGGGGCAGGGGGTGATGGTTTCTTCCTTTCCATCTTTAAAATTTCACAGGCTGCCTCTCTTTGGTAGAATTTGGCTACAGACTGATAGGATTTGGTGGCTTTTGGCCTCCATAACACAGGGAATAACTTAAAGGGCAGGGATGGTGCTGGGAATCAGTTGAGAGGATCTGGCACAGACGCGTACAATAATGAAGAAAGCACTTAAGCAAAGCAGAGGAATGGCATTTGGATTAGAAACTGCAATACACTGACGTTTGAAAATTTGCTAGTTTTTAAGTGAATTTCATATCTTACATACTCTAAAACAGGTATAATTAGCAACATTGTATTAATGCAGCATTTGAAGTTATGGAATGTTAATTTTCCAAGATTATATATATACCAAGTCAAGATTTGAATACAGGTTTTGAAAGATGAAAACCCATGATTTTCACAAGTGCCGCTATTATCAGAGAAATGCATTCTCTGGTGAGAATAGGGTTCTTGGGGTATCGCTGAAATAAGAATTTCTGGAGGCCCCATGAGAGGGGGGATGAGATGTGATAGAAAACTTTATTTGTGTGGAATTATACCCCTGGGTCCTATTTCCTTAAATGAGTCTTGGAAGAGGTGTAGCTGTGGATTTAGCAGAGCTAGAAGCAAAGCGACAGTGTCCATTCCATGGTGGAGCTGGACCCAATACCATAGTAGGCTAGTTACAGTCCATCAGTCCATCGTGTGGGGTCCACACGGCAAATACAGGAGTGTGCAAGCCCTGCAAGCCAGGAGCGCAGACCAAGAGGCAAGAGAGCAAGAGAGAGAACTCCTTTGGTTAGGGGTTTAAGTATCTTAAATCTTTCCTCACTTGCAGTGGCCATACCTACTCTGGCCAATGACCTGTTCCCAGGTGTGGCTGACAGGCAAGCACCTTCCCTATTTCACCCAGACTTTACTGAGCCTGTGTCTTTCTGGCCTTCTCTTTGCTCCTTTCCTGTTATTCATACCCAAGTTATTACAACGGCATCACCACATTGTGTGCTTTCCACTAGAAAGCCACTTGGAAGATTTATGATCACTATACAGAGTGACATCCATGACAGCAATGATTACGAAGGGAATTTATAGAATTACTTTCTTTTATTGCCTTAGAATTGGAAAGATTTCAATGATCACAAATTGTCTCTACATGTTTCTGAGGTCAGGTGTATGTTGCATAAATAAATCAGTTTTGCTTTATAGAAAACCCCCTTTTTAAAACAATTTATAGATTACTCTTCCTCCACTACTTTTTGGTAACATTTAAAGCCTGAGTTTAAAGTATCTTACTATTTTAATATTCTACATTCTTATATATTCTCAAATCAAGGTAGGCCTTTTATTATACTATAATTATAATTATAATGCCAGTACCACCCTTTTAATTATTATGTATTGCTTGATATCTATTATTCTGAATTCTTCTTATTAGTCTTGTTTCCCAAATTGATATGTATTTACATATTTTATTAGTTAGGTTAAGTTTAGAAAATTGTTAAATCCTAGCCCCCAAAAACACCATTGACATTTTTGCTCAGATTCCTTTAACTTCTCAATTAAATTACATTCTGAAAGGAAATCATTCCTTTAGGGGTTCTTCATATTTTCCTTGTTTATTCAGCTTTTTGTTATATTCCTTAGTAACACTTTGTACTTTTTCTTTTAATGGTTTTCTTTTTAAGTTTATTCCTAAGTATTTTGTAATATGGTTAGTATTGACAATGGGATTTGTGTTCCATTAAGCTTTCTTTTTTTTCTGTTGCTGGTACAAGAAAAATATTAATTAAAAATATTTATTGTTATATACTCAAATTTTAATAGTTCATTTTTCTAATTATATAATCTCCAATTAGTTTTGTCTTCTCTTTTTGAGTTTCATTACTACATTTCTTCCTTCTCTTTTCTATCTCATTTCCCTCCTCCTCTTCCCTCTCTCCTCTTTCCTGTCCCTGAGCCCATCTCACCATCTCCTCTCCCTCCTTCTCCTTCTCCTCCTCCAATGGCAGCTATGAGAGCTTCCAGAGCATTGAGAGGTAATAATGATAGATAGGGATAAATGTGTTAGAAGCCTTGCCTCTGATTCTATTGGTAATGGCTGAGCTCCATTCACTTGTCAATTATACCTCACTGTCTTCGATTCTATGCCTGGAATGTTTGCCCACAAATGCACACTTAGATTTTTCACCTCATTGTGGGTTCTCATTTAGAATTCACCGTCCCTTACACTGTAAATCCATGGAAGCCAAGGACTGTCTCAAGAATAGGGGCTGTTTGCCATGATTTTTTCTTATATGCATTTGTCCCTCAGTATCCAGGGGGATTTCCAGGACCCTGCCCACAGAATACCAAAATCTGAGGATGCTTAAGTCCCTTACATAAAATGGCATAGTATTTACATATAAGCTACTTTTACAAATTGGTTTCAGCAGGATCTGCCTACACATCACTTCATTTGTGTGGATTCAACATAGTGTTCAAAATTCAAATTTTGCTTTTTAGAGCTTTCTTGAATTTCCTCCCCAAATATTTGCAATCTGAGGTTGATTGAATTCATGGATGCAGAACTAGGGTATATGGGGGGGCTGACACCCTAGGTTGAATTTAGTAAATATCTATTGAATCAAAATTATTGAGTCATTGAGAATAGTGTTTGTCCATGGCTTGTCCTTTATCATACTAAAAAAATTCATTATATTCCCTTTTTACTGAAAGTCTACTCAGGCCTGGATTTTGAGTTTCGCTAAACATTTTAGGGTCTTTTGAAATGATAAAATTATTTTCTCTTTACTTTTAATCTAATGATGTCAGACCTATATTATTAGATTTTCTAATATTAAACAACCCTAGCATTTTTATAAAAAAAACAGTACTTGTTTGCAGTGTATTATTTTTAATATGCTGAATTTGATTTGTTAGTATTTATTTAGATTTCACATCTAAACTCAAAAGTGATAATTTTTTTTTTTGTAGCTTTATTTTTGTGACCTATTTGTTAGGCGTGGGTATCAGGCTTATGTAAGGTTTTAAAGCAGAAATTGGTATATTTTCCACATTATGTATTCTTAATGTATTGAGCTGTATAACCATATTTTGCCTACAGTGTATGTTTAACTGGTTTCAATACTCATCACTGGTTATTTTATACTAACACTAGCATAATGGCTGTTCTATTCATCTCATATTAAGGGAAAGTTAATAAAATCCAAACCTTGCTCTGCCCACTTGCCAAAATGCTACACAGAAGGTCTACTTTCTGCTCCTTCCATGTCTGAAATACCATTCTATCATTCACTGTCTTCCATCATTGAGGATGGAAAAGAACTTTGAAGCCAATTTATGATTTTACCTACATAGAATCAGCTCTTTCTGTCCAGATGTGCCTTAAATTGTTTTTTAATCTTTGACATTTATCTTTTGAAATTTTAGTTTTCCTGGTAAGTCAACAACTTCTGTTTTACCTCACAGAATTGTGCTTGTTGAATTGTTATTTTTTAGGTCAGTTACGTTGTTGTCAATTTTTTGTATTTTTTAAAAATTCTGCTATATTTCTATGGGAGTGCTGCTTGGCTGGGTTTCCTTAGGCTGCTCCCAGGAGCCCAGTGTTGTATAGGAGTGGGAACTGCAATCCGTCCTCTGGGCTTCCTGCAGCAGAGCTCATCCACACTGACGGTGGAAGAAATGTCAGTGTGTACGAGGCATGAAGCGTACCTATTCTACCTCGGGGAATTTCCATATTTCTTTCTCTAAGGTCTGCATCTTGAAAGGGATTTTAAAATAAATAGGTGTTATGATTTTTATTTAGAATTCTTTTTTACTCAGACTTCCTAGCATAAAAATGGATGAATAAGAAATGCTCAAACCCAGAAAAAACTGAGAATGAATATATGGAATTCTTTATTTAAACATCTTTTAGAGTACAGCTGTAGAAACCAAGAACTATACAAATTAGGTTTATGGAGTATGAAAGATTCATGAAAATATATCAATTGCTTTATGATAATTCAAATTTTTGCAAAAGAAAAGAAGAGAAGATTGAGACACACTTGTGGTTCTAAAATGCACAAAACAGCATCCAGAATCCCCCTATTATAAGGAAAACTTTACTATGTCTCTCCTCTTCTCAGAACCTCCACTGGCTTCCTGTTTTACTCAGAGCAAAAGCTAAGACTGTGTTATTACCTCCAGGGCATGGGTGACTCCCCCCGCCCCTTGCTTCTTTGAATCATCTCCTATTGATCTGTCCTTTGGTAGTCTGTAGTCTGCTTGGTCTTCACCAGCTCTCTTGTTCCACTGGCCTGCTTGTCTCACTCCTGACTCAGCACCATGGCACTTGTCCTTCTGTCTGCTTGGAATGTTCTCCCCACAAACACATGTACAGTGTGATTCCTCACCTGCTTCCAGGCCTTGCTTCCAAACCCACCCTCTCAGGAAGACCACCCTACCTACAATTTTAATCTCTCATTAACATTTGAGATCCTTATTCCCTAATTTACTTACTTTTCTTATCGCTATAAAAAATGCTTTGCATTTCACTGATGCATCTTGTTTTTCATTGATCTCTTTCATAACAATATAAGCTTCATTAGGGAAAACATTTGCAATATCCAGACTATATTGGGATTTCCTTCTGGAACTGCCATAGGGTGAAGAGCTCACAGTGTAGTTAGGGAGATGGGCAACCTTTGGAGTGGGTTCTCTTTTGTATCATTTTCTTGCTTTACAGAACCATAAAAATCATGCTGCTGTTGATATAGTTCTGATGCTTTAGGATAAGAAAGGCTATTATTCTCTAGCAGAGCTGTTCCTGGCCAGTGCTGTATTTACTTATTGATATTTATGTTTTATAGCAATACTTCAAGAGCAGACTTTCCAGCAGCATCCCTGACCAAGTCCATTCTGACTGACTGCTAAATATTTAGAAGGCCATCTCTGCTTAAAGATTAAGAAACACTTTCATTATTAGATTTTTTCAACAGAAATAACAGTTGTTGCAGGTCTGAAAAGTTTTAGCATCTTGCTTCTTTTTTTCACCATGAAGTAATTATTTTTCATCTTGATTTGTGATAAAGCAGTTTTTTAAAAAATATTTTTTTCTTTATTGATTTTAGGAAAAGAGGAAGGGAGAGGGAGAGGTAGAAACACTGATGAGAGAAAACATCGATTGGCCGCGTCCTGCATGCCCCCCACTGGGGATCCGACCAACAACCTGGGCATGGGCCTGACCGGGAATCCAACCGGCGACCTCTTGGTGCATGGGCCGACGCTCAACCACCCAGCCACACTGGCCGGGCATGATAAAGCAGTTTCGTAGAAATTCAACAATAATGTTTGAATAGAACACCCTGTGTGCTCTCATGAATTTCATTGGTCATTTTACATTTGTGCTTTTCCTGTGCCTGGAATGGTCTTCCCTGTATCTTGCATGGTGGAATTTTTCTCAACACTACTTCTAGGATCAAATATTACCTTTATTGAGGGACCATCCTTGTCCACATAATCGAAAGTAACTCAGCCCAACATTCTATGTCACTAGATTCTTTTTTTTTACTCCTTAGCATATATCATTTCTTGAAGTTATTCATTTCCATATTTATTTATGTATATACATAATTATCTGTCTTCTTCACTATAATATAAACTTTATGGTGTTAAGATCCTGTCTGTCCTTTTTAACACTGTATCCCAGCACATAAGATAGTGCCTGATACATATTAGACATTCAATAAAGATTTTGTTAAGCAGGTGAATTAATGCTGATCTTCCTAAGTGAGTTGATGGCTAGTTTCTCTACTTTTAGCACTCAATCATGGGGCAGGTGTTACAATAATGAAAAGAGAAAATAAGAGAACAGCACTTAGAGTACAAACTAAAATTAAAGGCCACCCAGTTGCTTTGTGTGTTACTTTATCATATGTGGAATCTGGAAGCTGCTCTTACCAGTTCTATTTTCATGTTGTCAACAAGCTGCTGTCACATTTATTGGAAGTGATGCATTTATGCACCAAGGCAAGAGAGTTACTTTTGATTTTTTTATCTTGTTAAGCACTCAAAAATACAATTCAAAAGATAAAATGTCTGAGGGAGGATAGGTGGGAGAATTATGTGATTCAAAACAGAATCTTATATAAGGATTAAATCTGGTCCTAACAAAAAGTGGTAGTTACATTTTAGAAAATTGAAATGATGATATTTGGCTGGGCTGTAGGTATACTCTCACTGACACTATGTGACTTGATTTGAATAGAAAAAGACATTTAACTAAATTCTTATTTACATTAGCACTAGTCCAACACGACCTACAAATTATATATTCAGAGGTATATTCTATATTCCTATGGCAAATATGGGCTCTGCATCATTCATTCACTCCATAAATATTTTTCAAGCATAAAATATATGCCAGGCATGGTGTTAGGTTCTGGGGATTCACTACTAACAGTAAACACTCTCTGTCCTCTGGTAGTCAACACCTACTATGTAAAAGTCAATGTGCCCAGCAGTGGGGACAAGGTAAAGAAAGATAAAGCATTATCAAGGGTTACTGAGCAAAATTAAGGTATCATAAACTATGTGACTAATCATGTAACTGGCACCCACTAGACATACAAGTAAAGTTTGTCAAAACTTGAATGTATGTGTGAAAGTGGGGTTTGTGTATGTGAACTGGGTTTTAGTATAGCCGGAGAGAACAAAGATATACAGACAACTAATTCAAAGACGTTCAGTGTCATCTATGCACCATTTATAAGTGCTGCAGGCTTTCAGAGGAAGAAGATGACTAAAGTCTTCTCTAATTGTAGAAACCTTATGTAATTTGAAATACACTTTGAGGGATTAATAAGAATTAAATGAAAAGAATAAAAGTGAAGGAAGCTATGTCATTATAGATTAGATGATTAAGATTTGTTGGGATCTGGGTTAACGAAACTTTAAGGTCCCTTGCAGTCTGGAAATTCATTGATTCTCTTTTGAGTCACAAAGATAAGGTATAGATTGATAAATGCAGAAAGGCCACTGATATTTTTCTAGGCATTGGTTCACAAAATGTGCAGCATCAACACCATCAGAATCTGTTAGATATGTGAATTCTCAGACCACACCCTAGCCCTACTAAATGAGAAACTCTGTGTCAGGCCTAGCAATCTACATTTTAACAGATCCTCCTGTTATTTCTGAGGTATGCTGGAGCTTGAGAACTGCTGTTCTAAGGCATGGATATGTAAATAATTTTGTCTAAAAAGAAGCAAAGTTAAAGGCCAACTACGATTGAGATTTGGGGTTGCTCATGAGTCATCTGCCATGTGAATCCCGCTGAGGTATCTTTGCAGGCTCTGTGGGAGGGGAACCCAAGGTGATCATGTCAATGCAATAGCTTACTGGCTCCTTCTTGATCTAGATATTTGGTCTCTACTTTTCCTCTGTGGTTATGCTGTTTCTTCCCTCTGGATACCCTTTCTCTCCGTCTCCATTTATAAAGCATATCTATTCTTTTAGGGCCTCTGTATGATTGAAAAGATTCCTTTATCTTAGAAATTTTTTCATACTAGTAACGTCTACATTACTTATTTGGCACTTCTTATTTCATTTATTGTTTAACCTTTTTTTTTACTAAAGAATGGTATACATATAAAAAAGTACCAATTTCTTACCTGTATATCTTGAGGGATATTTTTTCAAACTAAATAAACCTATGGAAGTAGCACCCACATGAAAAATATATATTTATTGCCCTGCCGGTGTGGCTCAGTGGTTGAGTGTCGACCCATGCACCAAGAGGTTGCTGGTTCGATTCCTGGTCAGGACACATGCCCAGTGGGGGGCATACAGGAGGCGGTCAATTGATGTTCTCTCTCATCGATGTTTATATATCTCTCTCCCTCTAAAAAGCAATAAAGAAATATATATATATATTTATTACCAGGACCCAGAAGACCTCTCATGATCTGTTCTAGTCACTATCTGCCAATGATCTTTATTTGTAACACCATATATTAGTTTTCAAAACTCTTATCTATAATTGTTTAATTTGTTTTCAATTCATCCAACCAAGTTATTTAGGTGTAGAGCCCTGTTTTATTGACCGTTTAATTGGATTGCTGCAGTA
Source organism: Tadarida brasiliensis (assembly GCA_030848825.1). NCBI lineage: Eukaryota > Metazoa > Chordata > Mammalia > Chiroptera > Molossidae > Tadarida > Tadarida brasiliensis. The sequence goes on along the minus strand of CM061257.1, from coordinate 230,985,384 downwards.
TCACTTTCAGTAGAAACAGCGAATTGTTGAAATATCATTCCTCATAACATATGGTGATGAGCAAACCTCTAAAAGAAGCCAAGCTCCTAGAGATTGCAAATTGGGAAAAACAAACAAACAAACAAACAAACAAACAAACAAAAACCATGCACAATCATATTATCTACTATCAATCAGAGTAGCAAAAGGCATACAAAGGAACTGTGCAAACCTGTCTTACCAACAAGGCTTCCAGGAATCTTTCTCTTCTCTTCCTCGCTCTTTGACACCTAACTTAACTATGCCTTTTCTTTAAACCAAAAGGCTTGAGATAAATAAATCCCTTATCTCAAAACACCACTTTCCTCTAGCATCACCTTCCTATCCTCTCAGCATCACCTCCTTGACAGGTCCTGTCCTCCTTCCTACTACATTTCACTAACCTTTTCTGGGATGAGGGAGTTTTTACTTCCTCACCTCTCTGGAGCAACGGCTTATCCTTTTCATGAATGAATACTTGACTTGTGCACTTATTTCTTCTTTAGTGTCCATTCATTAGACTCTAAAATACAAGCTTCAAGAGATCAGGTATCCCTGTTTTGTTTACCATTGTCCCTGTAACACCTAGAACAGGGTCTGACACATGCTCAACAAATGCCCATTTGAAATAAAAAATTGTAAGCATGGGTAATCAAGTTTAAAATCAATAAATATTTAAATTGGAAAATTAAAAAAATTTTTTAATTTAATTTAATTTTCCATCATCATTTATCCCCTCTATGTCCTCTTCTACCTCCATCCTTCCATCCCATCCCCCCATCATCACACTGTTATCCATGTTTATAGTTTCTTTCTATTTTTTTTCATTTTGCTCAATCCCCCCGCACCCCCCTGAACTGTCTGCCTGCTCTCTATCTATGAGTCTGTCTCTATTTTGCTTGGTAGTTCAGTTTGTTCATTAAATTCCACATACGAGTGAAATCATATGGTACTTGTCTTTCTCTGACTGGCTTATTTCACTTAGCATAATGTTCTCCAGGTCCACCCATGCTGTCCCAAAGGGTACATTTTTCTTCCTTTTTATGGCAGAGTAGTATTCCATTGTGTAAATGTACCACAGCTTTTTTTATCCACTCATCTACTGATGGACACTTGGGCTGCTTCCCAATCTTGGCTGCTGTAAATAACACTGCAATGAACACAATGAATTTGAAATATCATGGCTCTTCCAATGACTAATGTGTGACCAGTCAAGTCATTAACTTTCCTATGCCTCAGTTTCCTCCTTGGTAACATTGGGTCTGTGGAGGTTATCAAAGGTCTCTAACTCAAAGAAGAGGATAAAGGAACTGGGTGATGGTGGGGACTATGGGAAACAGGCTTTCAAGGCGCCACCTCCACTCAGTTGCCGTAGATTATTACAAAGGGAAAACAGGCATCTAAGACTGCTTCAGAATGTAGTATTTCTAGAAACACTGAAACTCTAGATTTTTCTTCAGTGAAACTCTCGTGAGATGTTCACAACAAATTCATTTAAGAAACTGAAAACACTGTTAGCTGAAAGTCACCCCCAATGTAGCTCTGTTTGTTCTTGGGCCAGGTAAGCACTAGCAATACTTTGATCCGCTGATCATTTTATCTTCTGTAACCAAAAATATATTTAAGGTACAATTCATCAGATTTCTCAAATATTGGAAACACTTACAAAGTGAATCTGTTTATATTTCTAAAAGAGTGGGAATAGCCATCTTTCTTTCTAAGCTGTCTTTCCTCACTGTGTGCATACTTCTGGATAATGGCATTTTGACTGATGTTTGGATAGCAAAGTAGTCACTACTCAAATTTCAAGGACCACTGCTTTCACAGAATTTCAAACTAAATAAAAAGGTCTTTACGAATATGTCCTCTTAGAATTAATATTTGCTATGTACTTACATTTAATTAGTAATCATTAAATCGATTGGAGAAGCTGACCGGTGAAAAATTGTAAGCAACTCAGATGTAAGGTAATATCAACAGGGGAATGATAGAACAAACTAACTTACTTGACAAAATACTAAAATTTTCTAAAGTGACAGTGAATCTCTTGCAAAAATGAGGTAGTAAAGCATAGCTAATATTACATAAAAAGAGGAAAATCCTAAGACATTTGGGAGATGAAGCTTATTTTTTAAGTTGCTGAATTAAAAATACTAGTGGAAAAAAATAGCAAAAGGTTAGAAATGGATGGTTTAGGGAATAAAGTTATAAATGACCTTTTTATCTTTATTTTTAAAGTTTCTGAATAGGGCTTTATCAATTAAAATGTTTATACATGTTAGTGTGTGTGTGTTTCATCCTCTACTAAATCTATTGCATAATATACAACACCTACTTATTAACGACACAAAATGAAAATTAGTCATAATATCAAACAGGGTTTTGTCCTTCTATGTTCATGGTCTTTATTCTGAGTCTGATGTTCTGTTTCACTCTGCCCATATGCATGCCTATGCATCCCTGAAAATTCAGATGAAAGAAGACTTAAAATGAGACCAGATGCTAATTTCCTTAGCATCTTCTCTTAGACAAATAACCAGATGCTTTCTCAGTGGGAGAAAATGAGCTGTCGTAGTTATCGAAAAGATGAGAAGAAACACCCAACAAAACACCTGCTGGAGCCTGTAAGGATTAAACCGTCTCTGGATGAAGCCCCCAGGACCGGATGGGACCCTCAGCCCTCAGCCTGGCTAGCTTAGGTCAGGGCATCTTTGCAGTGTGCATTTGACATGCCGAGAAGACAGAAGTTTAGAAAGAAATGTCAGGGTCTGTCCGGAGAATTCACTTGTTGGCACAGCTTTGTTGCAGTGTTCCAGGGCGAACAAGAGAAAACGATGTTGCTCAGACGTCCTATTTAGAGTTTAAAGCACATTAAAAAAATATTAAAATGTTGATCAGTTTTTTACACTCCCAGACTCATTCAAAAATGAAGAAAAGGGCATGTATTCCTGGAAGATTGTTTCTACTTTTAGATCATGAGTAAGATAGATTTGGGGATGGGAGAAGAAGTAGATTCATGGGTGTGTGTGTGTGTGTAAATGAATGAGAAAGAGAGCGAGAGAAATCAACAAATAAGAAATTGTTTGACATATTCTTTTTTTAAAAAAAGAAAGAAACTGCTTAACGATGTTCAGTGCTTAACTCATAGTAAAAATAGCTGAGATCTAATGACAAAATCAGCCCCCTACGGGAGGATCATTTGAGAGGACATCCTAGGCAGAGGGAATGCAGTACAGGGTCATAAAGCGGGAATGAGCTGGCAGTGATTAGCACCAAATAGACGGCTGTGAGAATCTGGAAAGTAAAGAGTGAGACCCGGCAGAGAAGATCCTGAAGAGGGAGACAGAAGGAAAATCACGCGGGGCCTTTCAATCCAGGTTGAAGAATATGTTCTTAAGTGCGTAGGAAGCCATTGAAAGTTTTTCCGTTGGGAAATTAGGGTGATCTAATTACCATTTTTTAAAGATCACTCTGGCTTATGATGACATACTTTTCAATATTTTCCATTTATAGTCTTGCCTTTGAACATCTAGGCTCTAGTCCAATCCAGCAGACACAAAATGGTGACATGATTAGGACAAGCCTCTCTTTATAGCACCCATTCTGGACCAATCTGTAGCTTTTATGTGCACATTATCATTGCCCCTGAGCCATAATGGGCCTGAAATTGGAAGCAGCATTCCACCTGAGTCATCATCCAAACCACTTTATGAAGCCATCACCTAGATAAGTCTCTAGACGCTCATTCAATTACTCATAAGGCCCAACGTTTCTCAGCTTACAAGAAATATCAAAATCACAGATACACGTGCTTCTATTAACGCCAGTTTGAGTAATTCTTTGTTTTTTTAAATAGTCACCGAGAATCCTTCCACACTTTAAACATAACAACTACAGCAACAATGCAAACAGTTTTGTAACTCAGGGAAGTTAGTTTTGTTTTGCTTTGTTTTTGTCTTTTTCACTAATTCTCTCCTAACCCTTCAGTGTCTTGGCAAAAGGCAAACATCAGTATTTTGCCAGACTCATGTTATTTCAAGTAGAGAAAGGAGGGCTGTGAAGGAAGAAATAAGTCTTGGGGGGAAACAGGAGATTTCTTTTAACTAAACCGCCATATTATTAAATTTCATTCAAGTATAAATGTTCTCAGCTCTCCTCCTCCCAAAGCCCATAGCTAGAGAATATCTTTCTCCTCAGTTTCCAGCCCTTTAAGGATAGTCTGATCTTTGCTAGTGAAGTTTCTGGACCTTTTCGATGGGGAAATAGAGAATGGGCAGATGAATGAGCAGAGTCCATAGAGGGGAAGTTGAAGGTTTAGCAAGGTACAGGTTAAGTTGGCCTAAGTGGGAGCCAGCTAGGAGAAGGGAGGGTAGTTGAAAGGTTTTTCAGCTGAGGTTGGAGGGAGCAAATTGGGGAACATGTGATGAGAAATGAGAGGGCTTGATGGAGTGTGGGAGTGAGGGAGTTGGGAAGGAGAGAAGAAGACTGAAGAGAAGTGTGCTGAAACGATGAATTTGATTAGAATGTTCTCTCTTCTCTTTCCTTTTTTCTTTCAGACACAGTTTTTATACAGATACTTGATGGCTTGGATCAGAAATTATGAAGGGTACAAATATAAGTCATATTGTTATTCATGTCGTAAGAAGAATGTGAAAAGAAATTTTAAAAATAGCGACATGGAAGAAAGCAGATTGAAAGAAGGGAGGAAAACAGTCACAAGCAGAGCTGAGGATTTTGTCTCTCATCAAACTCTTTTATTGTACAAACAGTGTTCTTTCTAAGACCTGGAAGAAGCTGTTCTCTTTCTCAGTGACAGTGAGGACAACACATAACAGCGTCCGTAGCATGGAAATTGAAGGGGTGCAGGGATCTGGACTCAATGCACCTGTTATTCCAGCTTCATCTTCCTTCCCCACCTTTCCCATTCTTCACATATCAGTGAGAGGCAATTATTCACTATTCCACAGCATACAAACCCTTCCTCACCTTCACGTTTTCTCAGCTAGGAATGCCCTTCTCTTCCTCATCCCATTCATTTATTAAACAGTGATCAACATTGTACATTCTGTGTGTTAATGGCTGAGAACAAATATTCAAACTTCCACTTCCCCAAAAGATACTTTTGAAAGTGTATGAAAATAATTTTAAGTAGAACAGAATATCTTAAGCAAGAATGCCCATCGACATTCAATTCTATGATTTTCTTAATCCTCGTATCTTCCTCTCGATTACATACAAAGTCACACGAGGCGCACACCTGTAAAACCCACATCTAATGCACACACACACAATTTCACATTTCCACCTTAAACTCACATATATACTAAGGGTAACAAATTTTTGTGTTTTAAATTATTATCTAGAGTCATAAAATAAAATCTTAGTCCTGTCTTGGCCAGTAAGCAGCTGCGTTCTCTGAAAATTCACAGTATTATAGGTCACCTCATTAATACAAATAAAGTAGCCATTTTTCAGTTTCAAAATGCTACTAAATTTATATATATATATTATATATATATGAATATATGTGGAAATTCTTACATATATTCTTATTTATTACATACCTTAAATAATAATAGAATTTAAAGATTGTGCCATATTTTTATAGTTACTATTAAAGAAAGGGAGACCGCTTTTGGAGTTGAATAACTGTAATTGCAAGCACCTGAAGGAGTTTTAAATGACTAAAATGCATTAACTAACTTTGTCTAACATGTAGGCAATGCATTAATATGGCTAATTAAATGCCCTATGAAGTAACTCCAGCCATGCAGTGGGTTGACTAAGAATGGAAGGTTGGTTACCAGGCTCAAAGTAATGCTCACTGAGTGATTGCCTTTTACTTTTCAGAGAAAGAAAATTCACTCACTTGACAAATCAAATTCTAAAATCATATCTTTGGTTTTCTATTTAAATGTTATTTAATTAAAACATCAGTTGGTTAAGCACTTCATTTTGTGAAGCAAAATTCTTGAGAAAGAGGAGCTTAATTACTTCCAAGTTACAATACTAAGCAATGATTTTCTTTTATAACCAAATAACCAAAAAGCCAAAGTCATTCAAAGAATAAGCACGAATAAAAAGTATTTTGGTTCGATTCCGGCCAAGGGCACGTACCTCGGTTGTGGTTAGTCCCAGACCCTGGTTGGGGTCCTGTGGGAGGCAACCAGTCGATGTGTCTCTCTCCCTCTCTCCCTCCCACTGTATCTGATGACAAATCGAAAAATATCCTCGGGTGAGGATTAAAAAAAATAAATAAATAAAAGTATTTTGAATTATAAAATAATTACAAAGAGTACAGGAAGCATTTTCTTAGTAGTATCATTGATCAATGTTAATATTTGCATTTTTGTCTTTAATAAAATGAAGACAAAGGGAAGAAAGGAACTCAACAGATAAGCATAATAAAAATAATGACCTGTTCACTTCCTTGGCTCTATTTCCCCAAGAATTCATGAATAATTCTAAAATCTGAATAGGAGAGAGCTATTAATAGGTGAGTCCAAAGTAATAACTAGAGGATCCAGATAAAGGTTATTTACATCAAGTGAACCAGATGAATTAGGAATTAGAAACAGTTCAGCTTGCAGGGCATACGGACTGGGCTCGATTGGACATTTCAAAATTAATTGGCTGGAAAAAATTCACAGTTTATAAATTAGTTACTTATTAAAAATAATGGAATAAGAGATAGTGATACATGACATTTTTATTTATAAAATATTGTGTCAGAAACAAGATTTGAAACTTTTTCCAAAATTTTAGAAACAGGTTTTTGGACCTTCACTATTATATTTTCAGTACAATTATATTGTACAATAAATGGGGTTATTGGGTTTTTTGATGTCTTGGTTTTGAAAACACAAAAATTGTACTAAATCTGTATAAATCATGAGTGGTCAATGGAAAAATAATTTCATGAGAAGGGATGGAAAAACAGAAAAATATATCACATCTCTCTAATAGAAGCAATTAGTTATATTTAGAACTCAGTAGTTTATGGCAATGATTATGACTTAGAACATCTAAAACAACTAATTTAAGGAAAATATAACAATAATGTAAAAGTGTAGGTTTTTAATGAGAAAGAATAAATCTCTATTTTAAGTATAGCCAAAAAGACTATTAAAATATACACTTTACCTATGGAAAGTGCCTGAGCAAGAATCTCCAACTGAAACCAGAGAGTGAGAGATTACACAACCAGTCTTTGAAAAAGTAGCCCTGCCCCTGTGGCTCAGCTGGTTGGGCATCTTCCTGTGCACTGGAAGGTTGCTGGTTTGACTCCAGGTCAGGGCACATGCCTGGGTTGCTGGCTCGATCCCCAGTAGGGGGCCTGCAGGAGACAGCCTATGGATGTTTCCCTCTCACATTAATGTTTCTCTCTCCCTCTCTCCTTTTCTCTCTCTCTAAAAAAAAAAATCAATAAAATAAGAGAAAAAGTATAAATTACAACTTGTAATGTGAAAATCTGGGATGCAGTGAAAAATAAAAACAGTAGAAGAAATTTTTCAAAACCACCTTCCTCCCAACATAATCCAAAAAAGAAACATTCCACCTTTAAGGGACCCCTCTTTCCACAGGTGCCCTTTATACCAGAAGGTCGCAGTCCCACCATCAGCATTTCCAGTGAGTGGCATTGTCACATGGCACTTGGTGGCTGATCTCCAGCGTAGACCAACTTCCGGCAGAGGCAGGTCAGCATTCAGCAATCAAAGCCTGGCTGCCTGCTGAAAACTACCCTGTGAAGTTACTCAAATCTGACAGTTATTCCCAAATATATCTATTCTCTTAAAATCAAGTTATTCACTATTGTCCTTTTTTTAGTTCCAGACTTCTCAATTCTGGGAATTTCAGGTGGCTAAAAGCTAGAGTAAGCCTCCTGAGAAGAGGTAGATACTTCATCTTTTACTGCGTTCTCTACCCTAAATACATTTTTTTACCCTCTTCCTCAAGCCTTCCCACAAAGGTCTGCTACAGCTATTTCAGATAGTACTGTTTTACATAAATTATGCTGCTTCACTTAAGATGTCATTCGCAGAAAGTATGCAGTTGCGAAGAGCAAACCATGGAATTCTTTTGTAGAAATAAAATCTATTGACATAAAAATGCAATTGATGCAAAAATATAAAATTAATGTAAACCTGTGAGATATAAAACAATACAAAATATGCCTATTTAACACAAGATTTCTAAGTGGATGTTACTTTACAAAATTAATGTTTTTATGAAAAATTTAATGTAAACTGCTCAATGTAAATTTGTATAAAAGTTTATATAAACTCCAGCTGTTTCTTTTTATTTATTATTTATTTTCTCTATTGATTTTAGAAAGAGAGGAAGGGAGAGGGAGAAAGAGATAGAAACATCCATGAGAGAGAACATCAATCAGCTGCCTCCTGCATACCCCCCACTGGGGATTTGGCCCACAACCTGGGCATGTGCCTTGACCAGAAATTGAACCTGTGACCTCTTGGTCAACGCTCAACCACTGAGCCACACCGGCTGGGCTCCAGCCATTTCTTATATGGAACATAAAAGTAAGTTATTTAGAGAGTATATGGTTAATATTTTCTGAAGTTAAGACTTTTCCAAGGTTTAAACAGACACTAAGACCTTCATTCATTTGCTTTTCTGAAATATGGATGTTTAAAATGTTTTCATAAAGCAATGCATACCTAGAGATCAAAATTAAATAGGAGGTTGAGAAATTGGTGGATGTATTGATTGTAGATAATCCATCTGATAAAAATTTATTTTCCAGCCATAATAATCTTTCCTTGCTTTTTGGGGGACTTGGGTGATGGGAACATCACATGTGACATTTGAGCTCTATCCTATTTATTTTGGCCAACGAGACACTTTGTTTAGAAGAAGCATTCTTTGTTGAAGTTGTTTAAGCATTCAAGCTGGGGTGTGACACATGCCACTTTGTTCTAGCCAGATTTGAGTGGCAAATGCTCAATGTGAAATTATTACTGGTATTGTCATTGCTCTGATTCATAACTAGCTTGTGTAATATTTCAATCACTATCCTACCTTTTAAATATTTCCCTCTATTGGTCCTGTCTCAAAAAAATTATTAATTACTCTTGTTTTTCCCCCCTCTGCATATGTTTGATAAAAGCCCATATCTTTTGCTCTAACTTCAAACTCCCAAAATTTCTGATGCTCCCTGAAGCCTATGAACAATTTCCATTTCCAGAAATAGCAAGACATCCTTCTGAGATGTTGTGAAAGCCGGTTTTAATATAGCATGTGTTTATTTAAACTCAGTGCCAATAGCTCCTTGGGGGTGGTTTTTGCTTATAGCCAAAGGTTGAATAGGCCACAGAGAATAATTGTAAGAGTGAAAGAGGTTGTTCTGTGACAAGTCTAAAGCCCTACAGGGAGTAAAGTGCTGGCAATTGTACCCTCCACCTTTCAGGAGTGAGAGTCTTGTCTTCATTTCTCATCATTGGGCCATTAAGCTTGTCACACTCTAATACATTGTTAAGGTTCCGTAGGAACCCAGATATGAATGCCCCATTTCTCCTTGCTAGAATGGAAGGAACAAGGTTATATCTCTCAACATGTGAGATGACAGACAACCTAGCCAGAGAAAGAGCCCAGTCCATGCACAAAGACCAGAGCGCGTTTATTTTTCTATTATTGTACCATGGACAAATAATTCTTTATTCATTTCTGAAGACAGGAAATATAGCCCCTCAAAATTGCACAAGGAAGTGAAACATGAATACACAATATAAATAACGTTTCTTGAATGCACATGACACAACTGCCTGAGAAACAATGAAGAAAAGGAATTTTACCTTTATTAGTCACCGAAGACTGAAATGAATTATGACCTAAAAATTAAAAGCTTGCTCCACAATTTGTCCTTGAAGTAAAGGAAAAAATATTTTTTTTATTTCTTCTTTTCTCTTTTATTTTCTATTTTAAAATATGCAGAATTGGTTATATGCTTTTATTTAAACAACTTTCAGAGCTGAATCCTCCCGACAGTCATCTTGGCAGAGCCACCTGCCTTCAGCGACAGTGAGTCTGCATCTTTCCATATCGACTGATTCGCCTGATCCCTCTGGTGTCCCCAGCAACAGGTGTCTCATTAGCACCTGAGCGATGCCAGCTTCTGAGGAAGGCTGTGAACTGATTAAACACATGCTCCATTTTTATCTCTTTATGAGTCATTACTTAAAGGTTTTCTCACCAGATTGCCACACTTAATTACGTGGAGCCATAATTAAATATGAGCATTCTTAGGCCTGCTTTTTAAATTTTAGTTTAAACTTCAGTGTCATGTTTTTGCTGTTGGCTAATTTAAAGCTATCTTTCAGTTAGCTGTAGGAGGTGCTTTGTTGCGGGGCACAGAGTGGGGCAGGTTGTTTTTTTTTCATACACCAGTTATTCTTTTTTAATCTGAAAAATAAATACCCCCACATTGCATTTAAAGATTAAGAGAGCATCACCAGAAATACGGGTCATTAAATTAGAGTGTATTAAGTTGTCTTTTATACGATGCAAGAAAGTTGTGTGTTGTTTGCTTTATAAATTGCCATTTAACTAGGAAACCTCAGGCAAAATCAGATGTCTGACTGAATTCTCCTTTTTCCTTGTGTTCTGAAAACATCTGTTAATTGGATGACAAAACCAAACAAACTTATTCATCTTATCAAGAAGATTATGAACAGCAAGATTTTCTCTCTCTCTTTTTTTTTTTTTTCTTGGATCTCCTCCAAACTGTCCTATCTGTATAACTCAGGACTGAGCTGCAGCCCTTTCCACATCTTTCATTAGTTAACCCATAGAGGGAACCCGAAGCTTGCTGTTATTGTCAGGTTTCTCTGTGGCCTCTCCAGGACAGTGCACAAGGTCATGGATCTTTTGATGTTCTCCAAATTCTTATGGGCGATTGCCATAAACAATTTTAATTTTGAGACCATGACCTTTAGACCATTATGATCTAAACCTCTTTTCTCCATGCAAGAACAATGAGAAAAAATAGCCACCCACTTCTCACTGAGTTCTAAAAATGAACATGCCAGATTGTGTATGCTACTCAAGTTATGTTAATTTCCTTACCACAGATTTAGTGCAATCACACAAGGGAAAGTTGAAAAAGGAGGGTATGGCTTTTCCTTTTGTATGTCCCATGAGAAGGCACTAAAATTTGAGGATACTTGGGAAGACCTTCTTGCCTCTAATTAGCATGCCCACCTCTCAAACACCTTGTTCTTCAAGAGTCACAGGCTGAAGCTTAATCCTCTTTGTGGGAAAACTCCTTGCTTTATTTCAGAAAGAGATTTCATTCTGGTTTCCTGTAGGGCCATCCAGTCTTGACACATGCCCTGGACACCAGCTATATGGAGTTAATGATTTTTCTGCCTTATGCTATAGGGACTATGGAGGTTAGGTGGGATGATGGTGGAGGACAGGCTGTGGTCCCATAAACAAAGATTCCAGTTGACTCTTTGGTGCAAGTTTTTATTTTCAGTCTCCCTACAAGTATGAACTGCAGCTTGGTTGGCTAGTTTACTAGTTGACCAACTATTACAACTTGGATGTCTTGTGTTGCACATGTAAAAGACAAAACACGCAAAACTAAGCCAACACAAAGTCTTTCAACCCTGACTGAATTCAGCAAAAAGGAAATATTGGATTGGCTTTCACTCATGAAAATCCAGGAGTAGCTCTTGCTTTAGCTGTGGCTTGATGGAAAGACTTAAGTAATATCAAGCCCCCTGTTCATATCACCAGGACCTACAGTCTCTCCCTCCATTTCTCAGTCCGTTTTGAATTGGTTCACTGCAGGCCATGTGAAATAAAAGTGGGAAGGAGATGTTAAAGAAAAATTGTACTAGACTATTTAAACAAGCAAGGTAGACTTTATTCAGGACCTTTGCAATAGAGGAGAACTATTGAACTCTAGTCCAGTAAAACAAAAGGTAGGAGGATTTTTAAGCACTGGAGTGAGCTGGAGGAAAGCCTGGAGGACACTAAGAGGGAGGTTTGACAATGGGGTTAGGCCATCTGTGCTTGCTAAGTGGCATTCATAAAGTTTAGGCCTCTACCCTCCAAAAGAGATTGGGCTCTTTCATTCTTGATGATTGAAATAATTACATTTCAAAGAGAGGTTTCTCAAATCCTTGAGAAAAACATGCCTGGGTTGTAAAACTGGCAGGAGATAGGCAAAATAATTACACCTTAAAGGAGCAAAGAAAGAATTTACAATAAAATTTTTCTAGAGTAAATGCTCTAAGAAAAGGGAGATCAAGCTGCCTAGAGCCAGGAAGAAATCTGGCTACAAGCTAATAAGGCTGAGAGGAACATCTTGGTCTGGGTGCATCCTCAAATGAGACTAGGAGGCTTGGAAAGAATATGCCGTGAAGCCATAAACAATCAATAGATAACCATTAATCACACCTTCTACCTTCTAAACTCAGTTTGAGGAAAAAATCATAGTTGTCCAAACAGCAAGACTTTGGCCATGTTCTTAGAAATAATGGCTTCCCATCAGTGTGTTGGGTGCCTTCAGTTCTTTTCTATTTCACTGTAGCTGGCAGCATCATACTTCATATTTTCTCTACATTTTCTCTGCAAGGCAGAGGTAAAGAAAACATTAAAAAACAGACCAAACTAAATCAAATTAATTTAGTTTAGGCAAGCTTAATGATTTTGGAAACAGTCTTCGGTCTTCTAACCCTAACCCTTATGCTTATGGCTGCTTTGCTGAGTACTCCTGACGCACAGACATCATTTTTTATTAAAATCATGTGGCTTCATTTATTTATTTATTTATTTTGGTGCAAACTTTGGACACAGAGATTTTTATAAAGACCTCCCAAATTGTAGCACTAAAATTGAACCTCCTAGGGCTTACTTCTCAGACAGTACATAGATCTACACCATTAAAGGACCTCTCCACCTAAAGTTATACCATTCCTGTTTTGGGAAAGCCATTTTTCTTCATAATGAGTCACTTTTCTCTTCTAAATTGGGTAGAAGTCTCACTTCTGACTGCAAAAAGGTGTTGCAAACTAATTCCTTAAAAGAGTAGCTGATGTGAAGAAACCTGATATTTAAACACAAAGGGTTGGCTGTCCTTCCAGCCAAGGAAGGGAGGAGAGACAATTTTTTAAAATTTCATTAAGGTTTCTCTAACAATGAGGATGATATAGAAATTAGTACTTCTATAAATTATCTTGCTGCATAACTTTTAATGTCTTCTCTCTCTTTTACCCAGGAAATTGGCTCTGGATTCAATTAAATTATTTTGATTTATATTTTCTCTCTAAAAGAAATGGGTGGGATAAGATGTGGTGGAGAGGAATTTATCCCAGCATTTAGAGAAATATGATTACACAGTTTATTTTGCATTTAAATAGGACCATTTCCTCCTGATAGATTAGCACTTTAGAGCCCCTTCTTCTGAATTTATTTTTTGTCATGTCAATTAAGTGCCTTGGCACCAGAACAAAGAGGGAGGTTAATCTGATGGAGCTCTAGCACTCGTTCTTCCTGCACACACTTGATTTCAGGCCTCAGAGAGAAGTGCAAGATGGAATTTGGGGGGGGGGGAAGTCTACTTAGGAAAAATAGAATGTGATAATAAGTAGGGATTCGTTAATGAAGGGAAATATCTGGGAAATAAAATCATATTACTAATAACAAATTGTTTTCAACACATTTTGGGAAAACGGTCAAGACAAGACTCAAAACTGGGGAAGTGATGAGAAAGATTGGCTGATACCCAAATAGCAGGTGGAAATAATAAATTAGAAAAAGTGGTTTTTGTATGTTAGAAAAAAATTATGACTTAGAGTAATATAGACTAGAACATGTCCTTCTGAGGTGTGTTTACAACTCATCAGCAACACTTGCATGTAATAATACAGCTCCCCTCTTCTCTGAACACGATTGGTACCCAATATGTGCTTGTGGAATACAGGATATATATATATTTTTTATTCACCTCTAATTTATAATTGTTGTTAATGGATTTTAATAATGCCAAACTCAACTTTTGAGGGTACCATTATTATGCTTTAATTTGTAGCAGAAATTACAGATTTTGGAGTCTCAGAAAATAGAAGAAATGTAATTTTTATAGCATGTAATTTCTTTAAAGAGCATTTATAATTTATGGTATCCTTGAGATAAATGCCTAGGATATCCAACTACCTCTTGTTGCCTGCAAATAACCCTCCTCTTACTGTCCACATCTGGGTCTTTTCAAGGAAATTCTGTGAAGAAACAGTATGGGGATTCAAAAATGATGGTTATGCATTAGAAATTTATGTAAAAAAAGACATTCTGAGAAATTCACATTCTAAACTCAAATATGAACAGCATGGAGACTTCAGAAACATTTCAGCATCTCTGAAGACAATTTGGCTCAAATAAATGCAGGGAGATGAGTGGGAGCCACTTTCTACTAATTTGGAAAGTTTTTTTCCTGATTCTCAGCACTTCTAGTTTAAATGTTTAATGTAAAATCTTTATTGTGCTTGCTTTGCAACAATATTTTTTCCAAAGATTATTCTATATTTTGTGAACCCTGTTGTATATACATTTCTACATGAAAAATTTCCCCAATGAGTATTTAATTGCCAATATTTTAGTTTAAAAGCTACTGGAAATAATATAACATCTATATTTTTCAAATGGTTAGTGGAGAGTGTCAAGTATAGTATAATGATATAGAATTTATAATTTCAACCAGTGAAAAATAGCACTATAACTTTCCCATCCTTGAAGAATTTTAAGAATGCGTTAAGCCCTGACTATGTGGGTATAATTCTACAAAGAATTTTCAACTGTTAACAATTTTTTTATTGGATACTACTAGAGGAAACAAAGATAATGCCAGGATACTTTTCCTCAATAGGATTACAATTTGGGATAGAGAGGATGTGTGGGGTTGTTTTTTCCCTCACCAAACAATTCTGCAACAGCAGCCGAGTGTCCTACAATTGAAGTCATTTCTGACACTCACTACCTGGAAAGAGTGGGATTCTCCAGGAGACTACCTACAAATTCAAATGCCAATCACAGTAATAAGTCCCCGGGTTACCCAGGACTTCTGTCTGACTTAGGTACAAGTTGGAAATTCCCATGACATCCTCCCCCTTGGATTTGATTATTTCCTAGAAAAGTTCTCATGACTCAGAAAAACACTTAACTTATGTTTATCAATTTATTAAAGTATGATCAAGGGTAAAGAAAAACTGTCAGAAGAAGAGATACATAGGGCAAGGCCTGGGAGGGTCCTGATGGCAGGACCTTCTGTTCCCTTAAAGTTGGGGAGAATCACCCTCCTGATACATGGATATGTTCACCAACCTGGAAGCCCCTTAAAATCCATTATACTGAAATTGTATGGAGGCATCCCATTGGCATAATCAATTATTAACTCCATTTCCAATCCTTCTTCCCTCTCTAGAGAATGAGGAAGGGGCAGGGCTGAAAATTTCAAGCTTCTAATATTGGCTTGGTCTTTTTTGGTGACTAACCCAGATCCAGGAGCCATCCAGGAACCCACTCATTAGAACAAAAGTCACTCCTATCACCCAAGAAATTCAAAGATATTTAGGCACCCTCCTGGGGTCAAAGACCAAATATGAGCGCAGGAGATGCTCCCACTGCTCTTATCACTTAGGAAGTCACAAGAGTTTTAGGAGCTCTTGTCAGGAACCAGGCTCAGAAACGATACATGAGAATGAAAGGTCCTATCACCCCTATTTACAGTGATTTCAGGGATCCTGGGCCAGGAACTGGGGACAGAGACAAGATGAGCAAACAAACAAACAAACAAGCACAATACAGGTTAATAACGAAGTAGCCGTTATTGAAGTCTTTCTTCTGCAGGTAATTATACATTCTGAAAGATATTAAAAAACATAACGAAAAATTTGAAGGCTTCAGAGAGCAGACAGATGAAGGAGAAAGACTAAAAGTAGAGGGAGGAGATAGCTCTGGTGAGTCTCATGTTTTTATGGTTTCTGTCCTGTGGGGCAGTTAAATTTCCCATAGAAAACCCATTATGTTTGGCCTTGAAAAGCTGAAGACGGAGTCCAGGACAACCGCAGCCACTGCCGAGCAAGGAGGGAAATGCCTGAGAGGAGGAAGCTGCAGTAGGGGAGGCCACCATCCTGAACCCAGAATACGTTCCATTGCAGATGCATTCCATTTATTATGTGAGCCTGAACTCTGGTGCCGAAAACAGTGGTTTTGCACTCAAGGAGAGCTTATAATAATAGTCGGTAATGTTTATTGACTACCTATAATATATCAGTAAAGTTAACGATAGATCAATAGAAATTTTCCATCTGATCAAAATAATAAAAACATAAAAAACAAAAAGAGAGGAACATTATAAAATGTAAGCTCTGTAATAGAGTGCTGTATGAACATAAACGTATATATAATTTAGTTTGCTGGAGTTTCAGTGAAGAGTGACATTTTAAAAGATTTTTCTTAGCTGATTTTTTTTTAGAGAGAGAGGAAGGGAGAGAGGGAGAAAGAGAAACATCCATGTAAGAGTGAAACACCCATCGGCTGCCTCCCACATGCACCCCACCAGGGATCGGGGATCGAGCCTGCAACCTGGGCATGTGCCCTGATCAGGAATCGGACTTGCAACCTTTTGACGCACAGGATGACGCCCGACCAACTGAGCCACACTGGTGTTTGGGCTGGACCTTGAAAGGAGAGTAAACATATACCAGCCAACACATTCCCAGAAAGTAGAAAGCAAAACAAGGACCAGAAGCATGGATGTGGAAAAATAAGTAGAACTCAAGGCTTGAATTCAAGATTAAGTTTAAGGATAGGAGGGAGGAAAGACATACTGTGTGTGTGACAAGGTATTAGAAGATGTGGGGGAAGAACAAACTTTCCTCTACCCTCAAGGTTCTTCTGGCTGGTCTAATAATCAGATAGACATGAGACAGATTAGCAAGAGAAAATAACCAAATTTAATTCATATATATGTATGGGAACCTAATACATATAAGAGTCAGCGACCCCGTATGCCCAAGAGGTTCAGAGATGGAAAGGGGGACTGAACCGGGTAACACATTTGAGCTAAGAATGACGTAATGCACCTGGCAGGGGGCTGCTTAAGAGGGGCATTGCAGGGTGATAAGAAGAGCAGATGTTGCCCTGGCTGGTTTGGCTCAGCGGTTAGAGTGTCGGCCTGTGGTCCAGAGAGACCCGGGTTTGGTTCCCGCTAAGGGCACGTACCTCGGTGGCAGTTCGTCCCCGGCCCTGGTTGGTCATGCGGGAGGCAGCCACTCGCTGTGTCCCTGTCACGTCGATGTTTCTCTCTCTCTTCCTCTCTCTCCCTCCCACTCTATCTGAACAAAAAATGAAAAAATGTCCTCGGGTGAGGATTAAAAAAAGAAGAGCAGATGTTTAGCAAATACAAGTTTTACTTGCCATGTAGATGGGTTAAAAATGTTATTGCTGATAATCACTTATTACAGGCAAGGCCCCTAATTCAAGTTGTCTAGGTAGTGAATGGGACGGGAAAAATTTCTCTTGAGCTTGTATACTATCGAGGCACATTTGGGGTGACTCATTCTGGACCCCACAAAGACAAAGGGAAGTGCTAACAGAACATGAGTCTCTGCAGGATGATACTCTTTTCTATGTGTCTTTCGTTAAACGTGCAATCACTGCTCACTAAATTATATCTCTCTCTCTTACCAACCACACCTAAATTGTTATGCCAAGTTTTGTTGATTTTTACCTCCTAAATATTTCTACATCTCATCTATCTTTTGTTGTTGATTTCTCGACTGCCACAACCCTAATCCAAACTACTTAACACCCCTCATGGGAGTGACTGCAACAATCTTCATGCACCCATTCTTGGTCTCCGTCTTCATGCAGGAGATGGAGTGGCTTATGAAATAGCATCTATGCCCATATCACTCTTCTGTTTCAAACTGTAGGAGCATTTGTCTTTACTTGTAGGGCATTGAAAAGTGTGGAAATAATGAACATGGCCATCAGTAGCGGAAAATAAAAATAAATACTGCTATATATTTTCACTATAGAGTCCTATGGAGCTGATGTCGCTGAAAAAACACCTACCTGCATCAATATGAAAAGATCATAAAAACAATAAATGGGAATAAAACCAAGTTGCTGAAGAATACATGCCATATGTATATACATGTGTGTGTGTATATATATATATATATATATATATATATATATATATATATAATTTGCAAGTATATTTATTCATGAAAAAGTTTCAAATCAAGGTAAGGAATATATATATATGTAATGTATATATATTTATGTATATATACATATATACACCATATATATGTATATATACATATATATGGTGTATATATGATTATGTATATATACATATATATGTATATATATTTATAGTTTGCAAGTATATTTATTCATGAAAAAGTTTCAAATCAAGGTAAGGAAGAATCAAAACTCATCATTTCCAGAAAGGTACTTTTATTGTCTTTAAAAGCTTTTGAATTTTTTAAAGAAAATAAAGTAAATGTGACAAAATGTTAACAGTCATTAAATATGAGCATTATATATATATAGATGTCATTGTTTTCTATTGTTGTTTGAACTATTTAACAATTAAAAATAAAACAAGAACTGTCAGACATAACTCTGAGATGTTATTTTCTTCTGTTGCTTCCACAAAATTTAATCAGTCCAATAATATCAAATGAGGAGGGAAGGAAAAGGGAATTCCTTTTGGGAATATAAAAATAGTACAAATATTTCTGTGGGAACTTTGTCAATATCATAAAACATACTCTTAAATATTTATAAGTATATATGCTTTTTTCAGTAGTTCTCAAAAGTTTTGGTCCTGGAACCACTTTATAATCTTAAAAAGTATTGAGTTCACCAAAACTCTTTTGTTGGTGTCTTCCTACATCTCATATACTGATATTTAACCCATCAGAAATTAAAACTGAGAAGTATTAAAAACAGAGGAGTACACAAGCACACATTCTATTAGTCATCAGAATAATGATGTCACCTTAAGTCCATAGCCTCTGGAAGACTCCACTGGACACTGCTAAGAGCACGGAAGTGAAAGACAAATGCTGCTCAGTGTGATTATGAAAACCTTTTACCTTGTGGACTCCCTGAAAAGATCTGTGTCCCTAGATGTCTGCAGACTCCATGTTGATATCCAGTGACCTTGAGAAAATCCGCCATTTGTGCATCATATTAAATGTACAGGGATATTACTAGAACATTCTTTACAGAAGGGGAAATTTGAAAAAAAATGACTAAAATATTCATCAATATGGGAATGGATCGATAGATGTTGGTATATTCCAAATTAGAATCCTATGCAGCACTTAAAATGTGCACATTATAGCTTAATGTATCAGTATGAAGAATTTAAGAGTTTCGAGAAGATCATATCAAAATGAAAAATGTAAATTTCAGAAGAGTATTACTTGGACTAAAGGTGTGTGTCCCTCCAAAATTTATATGTTGAAATCCTCACCCCCATTGTGATAGTATTAGGAGGTGGGGCCTTTGGGAGTCATGAGGTCATGAGGGTGAATGTAATTAGTGTCTTATGAAAAAGACTCCAGAGAGCTCTTTTGTCCCTTCTGTCTTGTCAAGACACAGCAAGAAGGTAACTATTTATAATCCAGAAAGTGGTCTCTCATCAGACATGGAATCTGCCAGCATTTGATCTTGGACTTCCCAGACTCCAGAGTGTGGGAAATAAATTTCTGTGTTTCATGAGTCACCCACTCTATGGTATTGTTACAGAAGTCCAATGGACTATGACAGACATCTACAATATGTTGCCTTTTATTTAAAATCAGACCACATAATCCTGTATATAGTGTGTATTTATGGAGATATCTATCTCTATCTTTATCTCTATCTCTATCTCTATCTCTATCTCTATCTCTATCTCTATCTCTATCTCATCTCTATCTCTATCTCTATCTCTATCTCTATCTCATCTCTATCTCTATCTCTGTCTATCTGTACCTATATCTATATCTATATCTATATATCTATATCTATATGTGTGTGTGTATGTGTGTATATATATATATATATATGTGTGTGTGTGTTTGGACGAAATCTTTGTGTATATATAAAACAGGACTGAAGGGGTCCATTTGCCTGCGTGCATCAGAGCTCAATAAGACACACAAGAACTTGCAGCCAAAAAGGTAAGGGTTTATTATTTGAAGAGATGGTGCCAGGCTTAGAGTCACAGTTGAGCTAATGGCTTCCAGGGGATGGATTATATGGGGGGGGGATCATTAATCATGGTGACTAAAGGAGTTAGGTTCTGGTCTCTACTGATTGGTTGGTGCTAGCGTAGGGAGTAATTGATTGTTGCATTTGGTCCAGATGTCAGCCATGGCTTCTTTCTGTCTGATTTTTCAAGGATTTGTTCTGTGGGATAGTTTTGCTTTCCTGGGTTCGAAGCTGAAACACAACTGAAGCCAAGATGTTATCTTTAGTTGGAATGAAAACTCTGTCTCTGTGGTCAATAGACCTGAGACCTTGTTCCTAAGACTGTTGGATGCTGACAAGAACCATATTGTTCTGAGGGCTTCATGATTAAGCAAGAGGGAGGGGGGTGAGTCAAGGTGTTGGGCAAGGCCAGTTTGAGTCGAAGGAAAGAACAAAAAGAAAAGGTCAGACTGAAGAAAATAAGGTTTCTGCATGGTTGCACAAGTGCACGCACACACACACACACACACACACACACGGAGGGATACATATCAAATTAGCTTTGTGTTTACCAGGTTGAGAGAGAACAAACAATTGTAGAAGACAAACTAAACAAAAGGTAATTTAAAGACATTATTTTTTCTTCAAAATTTGAAAAGAGAATAAAGAAAAACCTATGAATTTGCCAATAGGAGCTGTGTATTTATTACTGGTCAAAAGTTTAAGAAAACATCTTTATGATAAAGAATATTGTGGTGTCAGGTAAATACTTGCTTTATCTCTTTGTACTATCAGAACACAAATTTTCAGTACATACATTATTATAGTGAAAAATTAATCCAAAGTGTTTTCCAAAACTCATTTAAAATTTTAGTTCTGATGCAATAAATCTGTAACTCCTCATTTTTCTTAAAAAGAAAAATCCATAGGTGATTTGTGATGCTTTTAGTGGGGTTGAACACAACAGATCAAGTTTACCATGTTATGCTGTTGATATTAACAAAATTTATCTTAAAAGTAACCTTTTGTCTGTTTATCCAGTGAACTGCTAATCTGAGAAAAATCCGATTAGTTCCATCCACTGTGAGATTCAATTTTGGGGAGACAGCCATTGCTTCTGAGTAGGCAGAACTGCTTCTCTCTTTTTACACTTAACTTCTTTCAATCATTCTTTATAGGTTCGGGGGCAAACTTAATCATGTTAATGCAATCAATCTTAAAATTAATAGCAAGAGTGACCAGAGCCTCCACTGTAGAATAGGTCAGATCCCCTTATACAATATTCACTTCACTGTTCATCAGTGCCCCTCACCTGTCATATGTTTAGACAAAGATGGATGTTACTGAAACCATTACAATCCAGCAACAAAACATGCAGCTGAAGGAGGGACATACGCATGAATAGCATTAGCCTAAAATATGCATGATAAGAAAGGCAAAAATCAATCAGATATAAAAGACTTTCTAAACTTTTTTTTTCCCTCATGGAAAAAAACAAAAACAAACAAACAAACAAACAAACAAAAAACAATAGCCCAAATCTCAGTTCTACATGAAAACCAATCTTTCTATTTGTCAGGAACACGGAGAGGAGTTGTAAGCATTTTTCAGACATTCATTTTAGGAACTCAGTCCATCTTTGACAGACTAATTGCTTGTTCACTGAGGAGAAATCCAACAACAGATAATGATCCCCTCTAGTTAAACAATCCCTCTTCTGGTGATGTCATTTATGCTGGTGCTGAAAGTTGCTTCTGAAAAATGTTTTGCACTTAAAAGGCACTTTCTCTCTGATGGAAACATCGATTTGTCCCCCTAGTCCCCATTAAAAATAGTAAAATAAATACACAGTAAAAGACCTTTAAGGAGTGAGTGGTACAATTTTCCTATCTATGCAGCTAGTCAATTTCAGAACCTTGGTTGCTTTATTTATATTCTCTGCTTGAACTGTGCATCATTAGACATCAAGGTATGAGTGGCCTGCCACTGCAACCAGAGAGATGTTTTTCTCGGGTTGTTTGCATTCTGTGTTGGGATATTTGCTTTCAGAAAGATTATAAAACAAAAAACAAGTCAGCTTGCAGGACACAGTTAAGTAAGTAACCCATGTGGTTCCTGATATTTCCATGTGCTTAACGTAAAAAAAAAAAAAAAAAAAAAACTACCTTTCTCTTAGTATTAATATAACAGTGGTATAACTTCAGTAATGAATTGGAGTAAATATATGCTCTGCTTTGTGGTCAGATTTCATGTAGAATTTCATGAAATCACATTTTCAGAAAACTTCACATTGAAAACTTCTAGAAAGACAGCAACCAGGAAGACAAAGTGTCCAGAATCCGTGTGCCATTTGGATCTCTTGAAAGATCTTGGGGAAGTTATTGTCAGGGAAGAGAAGACTAAGAGTGGACAGGTTTGTTGGCGCCATACAGCTGAGACATGGTCATGTGCCTGAAGAGATGCCATCTGTGCTGTTTCAGAGAGCAGAGCTAGCACCAGTGGATGAATATGACAGAAAAGCAATTTTTACATCAATGTAGCAAAGAACTTCCTTTAGTTGAAAGATGGAATTGTTGATGAGGTTGTGAACTCACTGCTCCTCATTTTAGTTATGAAGCTAGAAAAAGATCTTTGAGATAAGATCTTTTCTAAGAAAAAGATCTTTCATGCGTTGGAATGTTGAACATTTTATTTACATCTATTTGAATTTTGACGACTGATTTTTCCTACCTGTGATAGAGGCCAAGTGAAGTAGTCTTTGATACAATCTTCATAACAGTTTCCTTAGAGAAGGGTTTAGTGTGACCTGAAGAGTAAAGACACATTTAGCCTTTCTCAGAGATCCAGTGGAAACACTGTCATCATGTTGATCAAAACTGAATTCTTAACCTAAATGCCATATAATGGCTATTACTGGATACCAAATGGTAGTTAGGGGTGATACTGAGTGACACCAATTTCAGGGTCTTGGCTGTTTCATATATATCCACAAAAGTAAACACAAACAGACAGACAAAAAGCAAGACAGAGATCCTAAAAGACACTGTGCAAAAATCAGTCCTTTAGTATAACCTAGATACTTGTTTTAGGAAGAAAATCCTCTCATTATATGGATAGGACTATAAATAGTATTAGACAAATTCACAGCCATAGTTTAATATTTTACCACCCTTCTCTTAGTAATTGATATAACAACTAGTAGACCAAAAGTAAAGTCATGGAAGATCTGACCAATGCTATCAACTACCTTGATCAAACTGCAAAAACACATTCTTTTCATGTGCATGTATAACATTCAAGACAGACCGCATAAGAGCCACTAATTGTCTTAATAAATAAAAATATTTATGCTTACATTAGAAAAAAAATGTTTCAAATCAATTGTCTATGTTTACATCTTATGAAACTGGGTATAAAAAAGAAATTTAAACCCAAAGTACATATCTAAAAGTAATTAATTAAAATAAGAGTAGAATTAAATAAAATAGAAAACATGAAAAGACAGACAAAATTAAGTAGGTCTTTGAAAAGAAGACATTGCTAAACCTGTAACAAGAGTTCTTAGGAAAATAAGAGACAAAAGCATATTCACCCATATCAGATATTTGAGACATGATGTCATTACAGATAATATAGATGCTAAGACTATAATAAAGAATGTTATGAACAAATTTATACCAATAAATTTGAAATCTTAGATGAGGTGAAAAAATTCCTTTAAAAGTCTCATTAAAGAAATTTTCAGGCAGAGATCGTTTCTACCTGTGAATTCTTATCAAGCATTTAAGAAAAAAACAATGTCAATCTCACACAAATTCTTTCAGAAAGTAGAGAAAGAAAACCTTCCCAATTTGTTTGATAAAACCATTATAACTCAGATGTCAAACCCTGACAAGGAAAAGAAAAAAGAAATTACAGACTACCACATCTTTGAACTGAGACCCAAGGCGTTCTTTAACAACATTAGCAAATTAAACTGAGCAATGTTCAAAAAGAATATACATAACCAAGTGATTTAATTCAAGGTTATAAGAAATATAAGGTTATTTTAACATTTGAAAAATATAAACTTACTTCACCATATAAATAGTATATAGGAGAAAAAAATCATATAATCTTAATTGATGCAGAAAGAGCATTTGACAAAATTTAATACCATTCATGAGTTTTAAAAGTAACCCAGCAAACAGAACAGAAGGGAACCTCTTCAATCTGACAAAGGTCATAATCAAAACTCAAATTTAACATTACACCTGAGGGTGAAATATTGAACATTTTCTTAGTGGAGATTGGGAGTAATGAATGGATGTCTGATCTTACCACATCTGTTTAACACTTAATTGAGATTCTAGCCAGTGCAATAATATGAGAGAAATAAGTAAAAGATATTGGAAAGGAAAAGGTAAAATTTATTACTTAGATTTTAATGGTGGTTTATACAGAAAATATTGAGAATGTATCAAATAACTGCTAGACCTCTTATGAGAATTTATCAAGGTCACAGTATACAAGATGTTTATACAAAAATTTATTTTTAATCTCTGTATAGTAGTAGCAAGGAGTTGGAAAACAAAAATTTTAAATCCACTTTCAGTCACATCAAAAAGCATCAAATCCTTGGGAATAAATCTAACAATATGTACAACCTCTAAAAAGAAATAAAGTAAAACGTTACTGAAGATAATGAGTGAAAGAGCAAACAAATGGAGACCTAAATAAAATGCATGAATTGGAAGATGTCCATTTTCAACAAAATTGATGTATATATTCATAAAAATCCAATCAAAACTCAGCAGTGTTTATTTCTTCACAGGCTTTAGAAAGCGAATTCTGAATTTTACATGGACATGCAAAGGTACTCGGATGGTCAAAGCAATTCTGAAAATAAAGGATAGAGTTGGTGGACACACACTTGATTTTGAAACTAATGATGAGGTTATTGTAATCAAGACAGTGTGATATTGGCATATGAATATACAAATCAGTAGGGCAGACTAGAGAATCTAGAAATACTCCTACTTATATTAGGTCAATTGATTTTTAATCAAGACTCCAAGTCAATTCAATGAGGAAAGGAAACCGCCCCCCCCCCCCCCCCCCCCCGCAAGACTGGATATCTGGAGAGGAGAATAGGGAGGCTGGGAAACTAAATATTCATGTGGGGGAAAATGATCTTTATCCCTGTCTCGCTTGATACACATGAGAATAATACAAACCAGATAATCGACTAACACATAACAGCTAGTACTATAAATTCCTAGAAGGAAACATAAAAGATTATCTTCATGAACATGAAGTTGGCAATAACTTCTTGAACAATACACACAAAACAAAGGACTAACAGTGAAAAGGAAAAAAAAAAAAAAGGCAAGTTGGACCTCATCTAAATTAAAAACTTCTGTTCATCAAGACAAGAGAGTCAATTACTTACCATAAGAAGATACTGGGAGAAGTATAGACTTTCTCAATAAATGTCTGACAAAGGACCTGAATACAGAATATATAAGCACTTCTACAGATTAATAATAAAAAAGACAGGCAATATAATAAGAATAGCAAAATATTTGAATGGACACTTCCAAAACAAAAAATATATAAGTGACCAATAAATACATGAAAAGATGTTCAAGATTTGAAAGTCATTAGACAATTATAAATTAAAACTACAATGAGATACTACTCTACTTAGCCACTTCTTTCACCTTTATTTTTTTAATATGTTTTACTGATTTTTTTTTTCTTTTTTTAGAGAGAGAGGAAAGGAGATAGAAACATCATCTATGTGAGAAACATCTATCCATCTATTGGCTGCCTCTTGCACGCCCCCTACTGGGGATGGAGCCCTCAACCCAGGCATATACCCTGACCCGGAATCCAGCTGGGACTTCTCAGTCCATGGGACTGATGCTCAGTCCGCTGAGCCACACTGGCTGGGCTTCTTTTGCTTTTAGAAAGGCTAACATTAAAAACAAGCAATGCTAAATGTTTGGAGAGAATGTGGAGCAACTGGAATTCTTAGAAATTGTTGGTAGAAAACCATGTTAGAAAACAGTTTGGAAATACACATTTCTCATATGATCCAGCGTTTTCAGTCCTAGATATTTACTCAAGAGAAATGAAAACATATGTCTGCACTTAGACTTGTACCCAGGTTTGACTGTGCCTCTATTCAAAATAGCACAAAACTGGAAACAATCTAATGCTGTTCAATGGGAGAAGGAGTACACAAATTGTTGTCCATTTACACAATGGAATTCTATTCAGCAGTAAAAATGTTTCTACATTCAATACATGTAAAAACATGAATGGAAGTCACAGACATTACATTGAGAGAAAGAAATCTGTACATGGATATAAAAGAGTACATACTGTGTGGTTACTTTTATATGTGCTCAGGAACCAGAAATAAGTCTATAGTGAGGGACACCAGAACCACAGTCGTTTAAGGAGTGGGCCGTAGATGACTGAAAGTGTCATGAAGAGTGTAATGAAAATATTTGATATCTTAATTAGGATGAGTGTATATATTTATTGAAAATCTTCAAATTGTATGCTTGAAATTAGTGCATTCCTACTGAATGTAAACAACTCCAATGATTTTGTTTTTGTTTTTATCTTTATTGTTGAATGTATTACCGATGTTCCTCATTTTTCCCTTAGTGACCCCCTCCTCCCCACTGCCGCCCCCCTCCTGCCTTTCCCCACACTGTTGTCTGTGTCCATTAGGTTATGCATATATACATATAAGTTCTTTGGTTTATCTCTTTCCACCTCCCACACCCCCTCCCATCTGGCAACCAACAAAATTTCTCTGTATCTATGAGAATACTTCGATTCTGCTTGTTCATTTTGTTTGTAGATTCAATTGTTGATAGATATGTATCCATTGCCATTTTGTTTGTTCATATTTTTTATCTTTTTCTTCAAGAAGACCCTTCAACATTTCATATAATAATGGTTTGTGGTGATGAACTCCTTTAGTTTTTTCTTGTCTGGGAAACTCTTTATATGGCCATCGATTTTAAATGACAGCTTTGCAGAATAGAGTAATCTTGGTTGTAGGTTCTTGCTTTTCATCACTCTGAAAATTTCTTGCCTGCAAAGTGTCTTTTGAGAAATCAGCTGACAGTCTTATGGGAACTCTCTTGTAGGTAACGAACTTCTTTTCTCTTGCTGCTTTTAAGATTCTCTCTTTGTCTTGAACCTTTTGCATTTTGATGATGATGTGTCTTGGTGTGGGCCTCTTGGGGTTCATCTTGTTTGGGACTCTCTGTGCTTCCTGGACTTGTATGTCTGTTTCCTTCACCAAGTTAGGGAAGTTTTCTGCCATTATTGTTTCAAATAGGTTTTCGATTTCTTGTTCTCTCTCTTCTCCTTCTGGCACCCCCAAGATGCGAATGTTGGCACGCTTGAAGTTGTCCCAGAGGCTCCTTATACTATCCTCATTTTTTGGGATTCTTTTTTTGCTGTTCTGATTGGGTGTTTTTTGCTTCCTTTTTCCAAATTGATGGTTTGCCTCTTGGCTTTACCTACTCTACTATTGAATCTGTGTAAATTATTCTTTATTTCAGTTAGTGCCTCCTTCATTTCTGACTGGTCCTTTTTTATGCTCTTGAGGCCCTCATTAAATTCACTGAGGTTCTCACTAGGTCCATTGAGCATCCTTATAAGCAGTGTTTTGAACTCAGCTTATCTCCAATTCGCTTAGTTCTTTTCCTGGAGTTTTGTTCTGTTCTTTCATTTGGGACCTATTTCTTTGTCTCCTCATTTTGGCTGCTTCCCTGTGTTTGTTTCTATGTATTACTTAATGAGAGGTATGGGGCTAGCTGAGAACAAATGCTGCTTGTTTGAAAGAATTTAGGAAAACCTGGAGCAGGATCCAAGACAGGCCAATCCTATGGTCAAGCAACTGGCAACAGCTTGGATGGGCTTGAAAGTTGGGTGGGGCGGGGCCTCAGGGAATCACCAGGGCGGGGAAAACAGTGTGAGCCAGGTTGCTGGAGTTCCAGATATGGTGGCATTTGCCGGCCCAGGGAAGGGCTCACCAAAGGAACAACGGCCTCTGATAGCACGTCTGTCCAGGAGAAAGCCGCCTCTCCAGCCCTCGCTCCAATGCCAAACAACTCAGTTCTCCCTCAGATGTCTTTGGTGCCTTTCAAGCTGCCTCCCCAACTCTGGAGCCTGGAGGGTGCGACTCCAAGTAAGTCCATATGCGGGCCCTTTAAGAGGAGCTGCCTGGGGTCTCCAGCCGCCTCAGCCTCCCTCAGCCTCAGTTCCTGCTGGTTTTTCCAGCCAGAAGTTATGGGGACTTCTCTTCCTGGCACTGGAACCCTGTGTTGGGCGCTTGGTGTGGGACGGGGACCCCTCAGTCCTCAGGGAGGACCTTCCCAGCCGAGGTATCCTTCTAATTTTTTTCCACCACACGTGGGTGTGGGACCAGCCGCTCTGCCTCCACCCCTCCTACCAGTCTCCATGTGGCTGCTGCTTTAATTTCGTAGTTGTGGGACTTCCACTCAGCTTGATTTCAGGCGGTTTTGAAAGTTTGTTCTGTAGTTTAGTTGTTACTTTGATGTGGTTGTGGGAGGTCGCGTTTACCTACCCGCCATCCTGACTGGAAGGACACCCCAATGTTAATGGTTAGGTAGATGTGAATGAAAGCTAGAGGAGGTGAAAGGTTATTTCAGTAGTCTAGGGCAAGAGATGAGGTTAGCTCAGACTAGGACATTAGGAATGGATCTGAGGTGCACTGAGGTCAGGAATGAAGTTTCAAGGTAAAACTGGCAGGGATTGTTCATGGATTTGGACAGAAGGAGTGAGCTATAAAGAGGGTTCAGTGATGCTTCTGTGATTTTGGTAAAGACAAGTAGGTGGACGGTATTACTTGTTCTAGACTGAAGGCTAGGAAAGGAACACTGTTAGAGAGTGGGTGTGCATGCTAAATCATGCAAGGTGTGCAGAGTTCTGTTTTGTCCATGTTCGTTTTGTAATACCTTTTGAATGTGCAAGCAGAGATGCCAGGCACGCACTTTCATATATCAATCTGGCCTTCATTGAAAAGATCAATGTAAACACCAGTGATGGGTATATTCATCTGGAGTCATTACATAGAGATTGTGTTTAAAGCCATGCACCTTTGAGATACAGAGGTATCAGTTATGTGTTGTGTAGTTTGCAGAGGTATACGTTTAATTTCCTCAGTACATCTATGTTGAAATTCTCTGAAAGCAGAGATAGTGTTTTTGTTCTTTTAAATCTTTACAGCGGAGTATCTTGCAAAGAAAAGGTATTCTGTAAAAGCTTATTCAATGTATTGACAAGTGAACAAATAAATGAAAACATAGGATATTTAGTCTTGAATTAGAAAAATAAGAGACATATCAAAAGCAAAATAATTAACTGGTACAGCGCCAAACAAAAAATTAATCTGAGTATGAAAAATATTTCCCAATATTTTATTGCAATATATGAAAGGTTATGGAAATTGTAATACATTATGGTTTGCGTTCGGGCTCTGTCATTTGAAAAGGGTGACTTTGGGCAAATTGCTTAATGACATAGTTTTCTCCTCTTTAAAATTAAGATAATAATCATATGCACATTGTGGGATAGTTGTGTAGATCAAAGGGAATGCAGAGCATAACGTGCTTTATAAGTGGTCATGAGAAATGTAAATGCTAGTCATTATTGATATATATTTTTGTTATTTATTATCACAATGGAATATTCAATGTCCCATTTCTACCAGACTTTATTTTCACAGTAATCTTGTGAAGTCATTAGCCTCAAACTGATTACCAGGCCGCCTTGAATTTTAATTTGTATTAGCAAATGGAAAAGTCCAGTAAGCATGCATTTCAAAGGGAAGAATTTAACATAACCTATGAGAGCCTATGTGGAGTTGTTTCTAGAAGCCGGTCCTCCTGTGAAACTCCACAAACCGTGTTATGCAGGAGATTGTCTACTTGTCAGACTGGCCTTGGATTGTACACTGAATGCCCCAAGCATTGCATTGCATTCTCCTTGCAGTGGATCATAAAGGAATTTTTTACCTGCCTTTGTT
This sequence comes from Tadarida brasiliensis, assembly GCA_030848825.1. Taxonomy (NCBI): domain Eukaryota; kingdom Metazoa; phylum Chordata; class Mammalia; order Chiroptera; family Molossidae; genus Tadarida; species Tadarida brasiliensis. The sequence goes on along the minus strand of CM061257.1, from coordinate 230,955,086 downwards.
CTTAGCTGAAGGTACAAAGGTAGCCTGTCAACACCCGTGACCTGTGTCTGCCAAGGTGGAAGACGAATGAAGCCGGAAAGCTGCCATGCCTGACTGCCTGGAGAGGCAGTCAGCAAGCAGGGTCTCAGCCAGAACTCGAGGCATGCATCCGTGATCCTTGTTGAGTCACTTCCCCCAGCCCAGGTGGTAGATGGCTCTGGGTTTGTACAGCTGGGTTAGATCACACAGGCATGGGACTACGACGGGATGGATCATGAAGACAGATGCCAAAGCAGCTGCTGCAACCTGGTGGGCCAGACCACATCCCACCACCATGGGACTCCATGAAACACAGTTAGTTAGGGGTGACAGTATCCCCTAGAACTTGTGCACCCTGTGTGCTTCCCAGAGATCTTTCAGCAACACACAGCTGGGCCAAGTAGAAATGCACTGGATTCGTGTTGGTAGACCTGAATTGGAACCCTTGCTCTCTGCTTTTTAAACTTCTGACCTTGTACAATGTTCTTTTCCTCCTTGTCCTGTTTAGTATCTTATTGTAAAATTGGAGAATGTTATTACTTATTTGTCAGATATAATTTGAAGATTATGTGAATCCAATTACAGAATGTGTAGCATGCAGCCTGGCACACATTAGGTATTCACCATCAGTTAATCCCACTCCGCTCACCCTCGCTGTGGTCTAAATCAAAGCTGCCCAATAGAAATACAATATAAATTATATTTACATGTAATTTAAAATGATCTCATATTTAAAAAGTAAAATGAAACAAAATTCGTTTCAATAATATATTTTATTTAATATAGCAAATCTATAATATTATTGTATCAATTATTAATATAAAATTATTAATAATTTTTTTCTATTTTTGTTTATATTTAAATTAAATTATATTAAAATTCATTTTTTCAGCCAAACGTGCCTCATTTTAAGAGCTAGCAGTCACATGTGGCTAGGGTATTGGTCAGTGAGGGCCTAGAGGAGTATTAGTTGTGAAGGACCAATGGACAGAAGCAGAGAGAATAAACTTAGATTGGCTGAGACTTACAGCCACTAAGATAAGAAAAATGAAATGGATTTATCAAAAATGGTGTTGAATTTGGTACCTGGAGAATAAAGTTGTCATTTTGTAGAAATAGGGAAGTAGGGAAGGATTTTGAGTGACAGATGGATTAGAGATTAAAAGTTCAATCGTATCCATGCTGAGCTGGAGATGCTATCAAGAGACCTCTGCAGAAATACCTAGAAAGTAGATGGTTATGTCCACAGGGAGCTCGGGCAAGAGGGAGTCTTTTCAGTAAAGGTGTGGATGTCAAGGACATGGATGAGTTCTCTAAGAGAGATGGTTTAGAGAGAGGAATACACAGTGGGAATTGAGGAACTCTGTTTTGCCAGTAACAGGAATAGAACTCAGTCCAAAAGAGACACGAGTAGACAGAAAAGTAGAAGAACCAAGCGGATGTAATGTCACATCACTGAGTTGGGTGACTGTCCGAGAGGCGGAGAAATGGTGGGTCATGGCTCCTGGAAGGAGAGCAGAAGGAGTGCAGTGAAGAACACCTCACAGCAGCTCCCACAGCAGCATTGCCTCCATCTGTCTCTGCTACTGCTGTCCTCCCTCCTCCCCCAGCATCATCTCAGCTATACTTCGGTCTGCTCCAGCTTCACACTCATCAAAAAAAAAAAAAAAAAGAACAGCCCTGTCACTTTCCCTTCTGCTTGTCTTGCACATAATTTTAATGACTTGGTTTCTTCATCTGACTTATTCATCCATTGCACTTATACTTATTCAGTCTCTGCTTCCTGGAGCTCAGCACTGGGGTACAGGAATAACCAAGATCCCTTCTTTTTCTCTAGGAGGCGGATGTGGCTTAAGCAACATTACCTGTCACTGCCAATTCCAAACCAGTGTATGTAAAAGGGACACACTTTACTTTTCTTATGACAAAAGGGGTTCATTTTCTATTTGGGAAGTTGCCTGGAAGAGTAGAAGTTACTCTTTTTTTCTCACATCACTGTGCCTGGTGATACACTCCAGCACTTGCCTGCTTACTGTCTATGCAAGTTAACTGATATTGACTCTTATACTTAGAAATGTTTCCTTCCAATGCAGTATTTTGCAATAAACATGTTTTAAGTTAAAAATGTAAATTGATTGTTAAGAATCAAGTACATAATAGTTTTAGCAATTTAAGAAGATGGCAAATATCATCATGTCTACAGTTTGAAAAGCCCTGAATTACAGAAAGATAAAAGAGTATGTATCATCTGTATCAATGAGGCTTCATGACATCGATTAAATTCTGGCAGCATCCGTGTCAGGAACTGTGAAGTGAGATGTTACCCTACTTGCAAATGAGTAAGTCAGCCTCCCACAGTCATAGTCGCGTGGAAGACAGTTCATTACTCACTCACAGCAGGAGACAGAGCATAGGTGTTTTTGCACCAGTTTCCCTAACCCCACTTCCCTTTGGGCGATGTGGAGAGGAACCAATGGCATCTGCAAATGTAGTGGGCTGCATTTCAAAAAAGAGCCTTATGCTTGGCACTTAATCTTTGGTAATGGGCAGCAGGCATTCTTGCCTATGTTCTCGAGTGACATGTCATCTGTATTTTGCTGGACTTAAGCATGCCCGCTCTTTGCATCAGAGGGAGATGCTGTATCTCTGTCCTCAGTAAACAGACGTTCATGAACAGATAGCCCAGAACAAAGGGCAGTGGGTGCCTTGCTTCACAAGACACAGAGAAATTTGGCAGCCCCACAGAGAAATGTCTCACAGCAATCTTAATATATGAGAAAAAAAATGTCATAAAAAGCCATTTTGATCAATGTGATATATGACATATTGCAAATTACTGACACATTCGTTTACAAGCTGAAAAACCATTCAGAAACTCTCTTTTAGGGGCAGGGACACATATTTATAGAAACTAGTCATTAATTAGACTGGACATGAGTCCTTTAATTAAAATGAGCATAACTTGAACAACCAGAGGTATACAAAGTTCATGCACTCAATGACCACCCACTAACTAAGGCAACTTATTCCCAATAAGACTTGCCTGTTTTCTAATATTTACTGGGGAAAAACATAATCATAAATCTGATGGGTTTCTTAGTAAACTACTACATATATGAAGATGGCATTCTAGGGTTCTACTTTATGATGTAATAACACCATGTGCTGGCAAAGGTGGGAGTTTTGCAAGTATGATAAAATCTTAACAATGTAAAGATGTCTCCAGCCAAGCACAGTCTAAAACGATCCTGCAAATCACCCTGATAGTTTTGTTTTGTTTTATTTTGTTTAAATACACGTTGCATGTGCCACATGTGTCTGGGAAGTTTGTTTCTTTTGATGAGTGACAACACTTCAGAACCTTTTGATTGATACATTTCATGATGTGAAATAGCTTTATTATAGGTTGAAATCCTGTTTCATCATACAAAATTTATTAGTGTACGTCTACGTTCTCAGGCAAAAATAGAACCTATCTTTGAAAACAGAAATCACTAGGTAGATAAAATACAGAGGGACTAATGTAGCAGAAATGCAATGAATACAGCACATTTTATGTGACTTTAATTTTCCCACGTTAAACAAAGTCTTTACAGGGTGGTTTTGGGGGAACACTGTCTATTAAAAACAAATATGAATGATCTATTTAACCAAGACTGGCTGGTTGTGAATGGATATGAGTTCTTTTTCAAGACAGTTGTTCTTTTTTTTTTTTTTGGTACGTGCCCCTAGCGGGAACCGAACCCGGGACTCTCTGGTCTGCAGGCTGGAGCTCCAACCGCTGAGCCAAACTGGCCAGGGCTCAAGACAGCTGTTTTCTGGTGGTACTTTAGAATGGACAATGCTTCAACATTAGCGAAATGGAATTATCTTCTAGTACGAGAGCATAGATCTGAGCACCTTTCAGTCAGAGATGATGCATTTTTAGAATTTAAATTGTATATATTTACATTAAAAAATGATTTTACCTCAGTTTTACATAAGTATTTTATTGCATTCATAACCACACATTCTGTTACGTTTTGATATAGTATTTTAAAAGTATTACTTTTTATTTCTCGGTTTCCCGTTTTTCTCTACTTCTCACCTAGTCACATTATTCTCCTATCATGTAACTATCCTGAATGTACTCTTGTATTTTCATTGGTCAGTCAGATAACACGAAGCATACTTATGAAGGGTCTTCTCATTATTTTATAAACACATCACAATACAACAAAATTTTAACACATATTGTTAGGCTGCTTCCCAATGAGGTGATATTCACATTTATTTCAGCAGTGAACTCAGTGACATTTTCTCTTTACTCCTATTAACTATAGGTTTTTTTTCTCTGTAAGGCTGAATATTATCATAAAGGCAAACAAATGCACAGAAAAGAACTTACCACTTCCAGCACTAAGAGAGGGTTTTCACCTTTTATGATTTTAGCCTGAACACCTGTAACTATGATGACAACAATCTACATATTAATTATAGCAAATAATACTAGGTTGAACCACATGAATTGCCTATATCTGATCATTTTTCACCTAAAGAATGGCCACTTCGTATGGTTCAACCTCACATTTCTAGGGTATTTTCTAAGGCTTACCTTAATAACACAGAATTTTAATAGTGATAATAACTAGATTCACTGGTAATGTGCTCTGAGCCAGACACACTGCTTAATGCATTTTCTCATGTGTTCTTTACAACAGTTCATTGACCCTATTCAAAGGGAGACCTAGTGTACTCACCGGCTTGATATCAGGTTCTGTTCACGCCCCAGGCATGGCATCCATTTCTCCTGATCGTAATTTCATTTTCAAGTTCTATCTTGTTCCAGTTATTTTTTTGTCACCCCTCTCCTTTCTTCTTCATCTAGTCACAGTATTCCCCTGCCATAGAAACTATCCCGCAGAAATGTTTTAGTCAAAAGAAGTGGTAGCCCACTTCTCCCACATAGCAGAATTTCAGAAGTCATGATATGATGATGACCCATGTGTACTTGGAGGAAAAAAGAGTTGAGCCACTGATAACACCAAACTTTGAGTTTGAAAACCATTGTCCAGGAAACTTACCTATTGTTGAAACTTCCATACAAACTAGGAAAAGGGTAAGTGAGCACCACTAGCTATTTTCTGTTGAGACTAAACTCAAAGGTAATGCATGATATCATCTAAACAACAACACATAATCAAGACAGATTTGAGGAATTCTTATTTAAACACAAATTAAGGAAAGAAAATAAATGTCAAACGAATGACATGTGAATAGTGAAACCTGTCATGGGTTAATAGAAATAACTGAAAAGCAGTGATAACATAATAATCAGGATGTCAATGGAGATAAATGCCATTTCTGCAGGTGAGAAGAAGCAAGATGACAGGTGGCAGATATCCAAGTGCCAAAATGCCATTTGGCAATGAGTTCTTTTTGATGTCTTTGCTGAGGATCAGGGTTAAATTCTGCTCAATGCATTTTATGAACTTTTAAAATAACCTGGGTTAATATGTGAGCATACTTTATCTTGTGTTCCAACTTTTTCTGGATATCATTTATTCTCAAGTGATTTGCACTTCCTAATTTACTAGAAAAATTGTGTAGTCTGTTTTTTATTTGTGTCTCACGATGAGAGGTGCATAGCAATGATTAAGAAATGTTGATGCTGTCCAGCCAGTGTGGCTCAGTGAATTGAGCATCCTCCCATGGACTGAGAGGTCCCGGTTCAATTCCTAGTCAGGGCACATGCCTGGGTTGCAAGCTTGATCTCTGGTAGGGGACGTGCAGAAGGCAGCCAATCGATGTTTCTCTCTCACATCGATGTTTCTATCTCTCTTTCTCCCTTCCTCCCTCTCTAAAAATCAATAAAAACATTTAAAAAAAAAGTTGATGATGTTAGGCATTAGCACAGTGGACCTTGGAGAAAAAAGGTATTATAGTGCAAAATGTGCATACTAACAGTCTGACTTTGCAGCTGAGAGCAGTATATAAAATTATTATTTAGACATTCAGTTTCTTGGTCCAGACTACCTGGGTTTATAACCCTTTCACTGGCCCTATCATATTGAGCAGTAACTCAACTTCACCGCATCTCATTTCTCTCATCTAGAAAAGAGAATTAATGATAATAACATCTATGGTGAGATTTAAAGGCGTCAATATTTATAAAAGTCATAGATAGAAGAATCTTCGGTATGCAGTAAACACTCCATAAATGTTAATTGTTATAACTATTTTTTGTGGTTATAATTATTTACATAGGAAATAGCAACTCACAATTTACCAACACACCCATATCACAAGCCTAGATAGAAATTAGAGTAGTGATAAAGAGAGCAGACCTTTCATCAGACAGACTTGAGCTCAAATTCTGACTTTTCCCCTTTTATTCAGAGTTCCAGCAGGGAAAAGATGATCCATACAGTCTAAGGATTGATGAGTGTTTAATAAAGAGACTTTTCAAAAGACTAGTCAGGCTTAGAGCAAGCCATGGACATCAAGTGAACTCCAGTGGGAACATTTCGGTCCCAGCTGAAGGGGAAAATGGGAGAAATGGTTACTGGAACCATAGATAGGTAGATAGATAGATAGATAGATAGATAGATAGATAGATAGATAGATAGATAGATAGATAGATGGATGGATATCTGAAAACATTTCTTGCAAAAGCACTGCCAGCTCTGTCTTAGGACCTCACTCTCCTCCCTACTCCAAAGTCTTGCTTCCCATCTCCTGTCATTGTCTCCCATGGAGAACCTAGCCATAAGCCAGAAGGCAAGGGGGCCCGTTGGTAAAGTCCGTATAGATCCTCTTTCCAGAGCAGAGAACAGAACAGAAAAAGATGGAGAACTGACCTACAAGGACAGTCTATTCAACACATCGTTTACCTCTCAGAACCTCACCTGCACTTACTCTCTGAGTTACATCAGCTGCCTCAACCTTGAAGTCCTGTCACTGAGGATGACCACATGCTAGTCTAGACTATTAGTCTAGTCCTCTAACATAGTCTTTGACCATTTTTAGAGATCCTTTAGCTTCATTACTGATTAGAATTAGAATCTTACTTTTTTCCCTCCCACTGATGGCTGTAGTAGATTTTAAACTTGATTCCAGTTCAGTGCCCCTCTTTAGACACATAAATGGGCCATGTGACTCTGCGCAGTTTCCCACTTTGCACAGGGTAGAGTGCCTCTTTCTTTGGCTCTGTGCTCAGCCATGTGACATCCTTTGATCAAAGGGATATTAGCCAATGGGATATATGCAGAGGCTTGAATGACTCTTGTGTAATTTGGCTTACCTGTTCTCCCTTGTGCCTCAGTCAGGAGTATGTATCTGGGCTAACCACCTGAAAGATGAGCAACATGTGGAATGGGGTTGAACTGACCATGTTATCTAGCCAGGATTAACCTTGCTCAGTCACCTGCCATCTGACCCCTTTATTTCAGTGCATCCAGCCCAAATCAGCAGAGCCGCCTAGGTGGCCACTCAGACGTGTGGACAATAAAGTCATATTGTTGTAGACGACAGGGATTTTGTGGTTCATTTTTATGCAGCGGTCGCTTGGTAATAGACACCTGACACTATGAACTATACAAAGCAGATGTTCATTTGTTTATGCAGTTCATCCTAAAACATGTTGAACTATAGTGTTCCCAAAACACTTGGCATTTTGTAAACCTTAAAGGAAAGAGTTCTTGTTATAGCTGATGGGGTTGCCTATAGGTTTCTTGAATATCTCTGGCCTAATTGAACACACTGAAATAATATATTATTTCACAGCGCACAGTTGTGACAGCCTTTGTCTTCTAGGGCACAGCCTATAGCTCAGAGATGAGAATAAAAGGACCCCTAATGTCATGAATCTGTATAAAAAGCCATCATATTTTTAGAAGCTACAGTACTTAACTGTTAGGTATATTTTGCATATTTTGGTGTTTGGAACAAATACACTGTTAATTATCAATTAATTGCCCACACATTGTTAATAATCATGTAGGGAGTTAAGTCTTAGGTATAAAATACAACCTGGAAAAATACAATTCTATTCAACTTGTAGGTACCAAAAAATAACAACAACAACAAAAAACTAAGGACTGCAGGGTGTTTCTGTAATTAAAGAATGTTTTCAATTAATGTTCTAAATAGACTTGCTTTGTTCAAGTGCCATTTTTGAAAGCTTGGTAAGATTACTCTTAAATATGGAATTTCAGTTTTATATAAAAACCTTACGTCATGTTTATTCCTGGCCTGTGAAAAAGAGAAGCAGCTCCTCTACTTTGCAGAAGAAGGCGAGGATAAAAGTTTTAAGGAAATAGAAACAAAGATTATCCTGTTATTTGGATGAATGGTCATTCTTTGCATTAGTGGCTAATTTCCTTCCTCATGGAAATGGCCATCCCCTTGTGAGACAGTTTAAGCAGAGGTATTTGCCAAGCCCAAAAGAAAGACTGACTTTTTTCTTTACAGTCTTTCAGGGTTTTGCCTTGAAAGCGTCTGATCCTCTGCTCACTCTAGGCCTTTGAAGTCGAGAACTCAGGGAGGTCTCAGTTCAGTGATGCTGTCTTCTGCCTTGTCCCACCCTTCCTTGCAGTCAAATGAAACCAAACCTGAAAGAAGACAATTCCTTTCTCCTCCCACAGGTGCACAGGTGTGATTACGGAATCAAACTTCTTACTGAAGGCAGGGGAAGTGACTCACAATCAGAGCCCGGGAATGACTGCTGCTGCTACGTCCTGTGGTCTCATGATCAAGGATGAAACGAAACAGTCACAATGAAAGCAGCTGCAAGCCCAGCCCCCTAGAGCTGGGGTGCTCCTCCAAAGCTCTGGCTACGAGAGTGTGGAGAGCAAGTTCTCTCCCAACATCCACCTGAGGGGCTCACCCTGCATTGGCTGGTGCTACTGGCCCCTTGGACAGGTGTCCTAACAAAAGAGGTCAGGTATTTCTGAGACAAGTTATTCTTCTCTCTAAAAATGTTATGTGCTGCAATTGACTTTTTATTTAGTTTCTGGAACCACATTTCCTGGGTTTGAATTCTGGCTTTGTTACAGCTGGACAGTCGTAGGGGAGTCATTCCACCTCTCTGTGCTTTAGCTTCCTCATCTGCTCAATGAGAACAGTAAAAGCACGGACCTCAAAGTGTCGTGAGGCTTAGAACTGTTAACGTGTTTAAAGCAACATATCAGTGTTACAGATATGGTAACTGTTATTGCAATTCATTTTGACAAATGATTTTATTGTTGCCCCATTTGTGCTCATTGGCTGACAATAAGTGAGAAAGTCATCATGGATTTTGGAATCTATTTCCTCATCTTGAAAGTGAGGTTGTGGTATCATATACAGCTTTGTCATTCTAAGATATACAAATATGCATATGGATGATTTTATGCTATAGTTAACAGTTCCAAAGTATCTGTATAATATTATAACATGCACAATCATCAATTTTATTAGTTATAATTAATAAAAGATATATCAAGTATTTTAGTCAGTCATATATATTTGTTGAGCACCTATTACATGTCAGACATTGTGCTAGATGCTGTGGATCGATCAATCAAAAAACAAGTAAGTTTTACTTGTGGCAAGTTGATTCTAGTATTTTTTTCCCTTGGTCTACAGCTGTCCAAACTACTTGATAGAATACTCAACAGGTAAATACGGCACTAGCAACCAGGATCCCAATTCCAGCAGTATGCTTAAGTTATTTGGGGGTAATTTAATATGTGGCTTAATGAAGTTTTATAGAAATTCCCAAATGCAAAACTTGGAGTCTTAGGTGTCCCATTAAATTGCTAAAAATTGTTGTGGGTTTTTTTCTTTTTTCTTTTTGGCTACAGTGGCCACCCCACCCCCGTAACTTTTAAACCAGAAGAGCCAAGTTTATGCTTGCCAAGAGCTCTTTAGAAATACTAAATCAAAAAGCAGAGAACTCCAGGTGCAAATATCCAAAATGCAAGCCAGTTTATAAAAAAAAAAAATCATGTTCCAACTTCAGGACATAGTTACTGTGATACAGAAAAAAATAATCTGTGGGCTTTTTTAAAGATAAATTTATAAACCTGCTTTGGAAATTGCTCATATTATTTCTAGGTATAAAATGGAGAAAAGGCATAAGCCAAATTTGGGTTTATTTTAATTCTTAACTAGCTGCTTTTAGGGTAAGGGGAGTGCGAGGAAGTTCCTCTTTAAAATTGAGTTTGGTACTCTGGTTTCTCTTCAGATCGTACAAATCTTTTGCCTTTTAAAATTGAGTTTGAATGATTACTGGTCTCTAAGAGGTATGTGGTTAAACCATATAGTACTGTTGATGTTTGATAGTTTTGGACTTCCCAAAAGAGCAATTTTATGTAGTTCAACCTAATATTATACGTTAATATTTTAAAAGGAAAGTTTGTTCAACTTCTATAGTCTTGGGTATGTTCTATATCTGTTCTGCTCAATATGCTAATCACTAGCCTGAAGTGAAATGTGGCCAGGGTAGGGGCAGGTAAATTTGTAATTCTATTTTATTTCAACAAATCAAAGTTTAAATAGTTCCACGAGACAGCAAAGTATGAAGATATAAATCAGAGAACTATCCACTATGGACTAGAAAGTTTAGTCAGAACAATGAATCGAGGTATCTATTTCTTACAATAACCATGTAAAAATTATTCCTATTTTACAGATGAGAAAACTGAGACAGAGAGGCTATTTATCTCTTGTTCTGGCTCGTCCATGTGTGGGGAGTGGTATAGAGATATTCGGCTTCAGGTCAGCAGTGGTCAAGCCAATGAAGGTAAAGCAAGGAACAATCAGGTGGCACGAGGGATATGTCTGGATCTGAACCTTTGATAAGTTAATGAAGTGGTAATTTCTGAAATGACTTTGAAGACATCACAGGCAGAATAATGACCCCCAGGTCCCCAAAAGTGTCTGTATTCTAGTGCCCAGAATCTGTGAATATGTTACCTTATTTATGGGGAAGGGACTCTGTAGAGGTGATTACATTGAGACGGGGAGATCATCCAGGTAGGCCCAAATAATCACAAGTCCTTATAAGTAGAAGAAGGAGGCAGAAGTGAGTTACCCAAAGAGACAAAAGCAAGAGAAAGACTCATTCTTATGTTGCAGGCTCTGAAAATGGGGCCACAAAGCAAGGATATGGGCAGCCTCTAGGAGCTAGAAAAGGCGGGCAATAGATCCGCTCCCAGAACCTCCAAGGTACATAGCCCTGCTCACACCTTGATGTTCTCTCAGTGAGATATTTCTGCCTTCTGACCTCCAGACCTATAAGTTAATACATCTGTGTTGTTTCAAGCCATTAAGTTTGGCATAATTTGTTACAACAGCCATAGGAAGCTAGCGCAGAAGGGAACTAGACTAGAAGTGGGAAAATGACTTATAGGTAGTTTTAATAAAAAGATAAGAGGTGCATGTGGTCTGAACTTAACAGTGGCAGTGGCAATGGAGAGAAAAGGATAGATATGAGATACAAGGAAATCTGAATCAATAGAAATGAAGTCAACAGCAGTGTTTAGACAAAGAGATGGACCCAAGTCCTTAAGTCTTTTAAAGAAACACTTTCTTAAAAATAATCTCTATATTGGTGACTTTATATGGCACAATATGTTGAGAGAGAAGCTGGAACTTAGATACTTGTCTGACATTGATTCAGAAAGGTCTTTAAAATCTTGGAGAGCCCATGCTTGGTCCATCTTACCCATTCTTGGCTTTATTCTGCATACCCCATATAAAGTAGCAGCTGCTGGCTGCATTGACATTGTTGTAGTATAAAAGTTATGGGGGATGTAATTTTTTACATTACTTAGCAACACATTTCTGTCCAGGTGTTTGAGAAACTCAGACCATAATTATTTCAAAGCAAGAGTAGGTGAGAAGTTCAGTCAAGGAAACCAGATTGCCTTTTGTCGAGTCTGTCAGGAGGGAGAGACTGGTGTGGTGGAAAGATCCCAAGCTTTGTAGAAAATGCTGAATTTGCATACTGATTCCACTGTGTAGTTGTTATGAGACATTGTGCAAGGAACTTTGAAGCTCCCTGAACCTCATTTTTGTCATTTGTCCAGATCAGGTAGAATTACATCCAGCTTGTAGGATTGTTGCATGGAATAAATGAGTTGATAAATGCAATGCGTTGGCCTGGAGTGGATGCTTAGTAAATGTTATATATACAAGAAGGATCTTAAAAAGGGTAGAAATTAAGTTACTGGTCAGATTTTTCAAGAGTATTTCTTTTCTATCATAAAAAAGGAAAATAGTTTTTATTGATCAAAATATATTTCAGACAGTACACTTACAATAAATAAAGCTTGTCATAAGATAGATGGGCATTTCCCAGCCTGTGTGGCTCAATGGATTGAGCATCGTCCCATGGACAGAGAGGTCCTGGTTCGATTCCTGGTCAGGGCACATGCCCGGGTTGTGGGCTCAATCCCCAGTAGGGGATGTGCAGGAGGCAGCCAACTGTTCTCTCTCACATCGATGTTTCTGTCTCTCTCTCTCCCTTCTTCTCTCTCTAAAAAAATCAATAAAAACACATTTTTAAAAAAGACAATCTCTTCTATTTAAAATAAAAATAAAAAAGGTAGATGGGCATGATATCTAGAACCTAGAAATAATAATCAAAGTTAGGTTAATATATAGATGACAAAAATGACTTTCATATCTAGCATTTCTTCTGTTTTCCCTGTAGGATAGTTATTTGATATTTCATAATTTACTGCCTTTTTATAAACTGATTAATTTATAGTGGAATATAGTGGAAATAATTGGAGAAGGGTGATTTTGGTACAGGATATAATGAAGGAAGGAAGGAAGGAGGAAAAGAAGGAAGGAAAGAAGAAAGGAAGGAAGGAAAAAAGGGAAGGAAGAAGAAAGAAAAGAAGGTTTTAAACAAGAGTAAAGAGGAGGGTGGGAGAAAGACAAGAGAAAAGAAAAAGAAGACAATGTAAGGAAGAGAAGTGAGAGAAGAGAAACAAAGAATTCTGGCAGAAAGTAATGGAAAAGTTTTTACAGGAAGAAACGTTATAGAAAACAGAGACAAGAAATTCATACTTATTTACGACACCTCTTTACCATGCTTGGAATGAAGTAACACATATAATATGCTAATTAATTCATCTGCTCATTTATTCATGGAATTAATATTTATTAAATGTTCACCTGATGCCAGGAATATAGAAGTGAATAAGATGGACTTAATTCTTATCATCATAGACTTTACAGCAAAGAGAATCATCAGAGACCAAAACCTAACTTACTTAATCTTCAGGACCACCTAATAATAAAGTTGGTATTACTATTATTAATTGTGTTTTTTTAAAATTTTTTTTTTTGCCTTTATTGATTTTAGAGAGAGAGGAAGGGAGAAGGAGAGAGAGATAGAAACATTGATGAGAGAGAACATCGATTGGCTGCCTCCTGCATGCCCCCCACTAGGGATTGGGTCCACAACCTGGGCATGTGCCCTGACCGGAAATCGAACCAGCGACCCTTGGTGCATGGGTCAACACTCATCTACTGAGCCACATCGACTGGGCTATTATTTGTTTTTTACAGATGTGGAAACGTGGTTGTGGTTAGCTAGCAGTAACAGACCAAGAACCCAACCCTGGTGTGTTTGACTTCAGGTTCACATTCTGTTTTCATGAGGCCATGTCGACTGGGAACAATAGAAACCAAGGAAATGTGTGTGTGTGTGTGTAAGAGCTTTTGAAAGTATATCCATTTTTAAAAAATAATGTGAAGAAGCCATTTAGTCATTTTAGATGATTCTTGCATTGTTAGCTGCCATTTCTACTTTTCTTAAGGAAAGATACATCACTAGGAGGTGAACTGGTTTGAAGGGCACTCAGTATGCATATGCTTAATTATATAATATATATAATTGTATTATATATAGTAGTTTGTAAAATGAAATGTTCTGCTCAAAGCCAAATATTGGTCCACCTTTCCACACTGGCTGTACTTACAGAATACTCAATTAATTACACACACATGCACGGTGCACACACTCTGTGTTAGTCACTGTGCTGGATGAAACTAACACAAAAATTAAAAGGCTAAGAACCTAACTTCTAGGACCTCCACAAAGGATGGCAGACAGGATGTAAAAAACATGATTACAGGCAAATGTGTAGTTAATTTTAGTACAATATGCTATCAAGGAATCATAAGGAATACAAGGAGATTAGTACCACAGATTTTTCTGCATTAAAGGAAGAACAACAGAGTAAGAAGAAAAAGCAAAGAAACGGCAGAATGCCCACTGTGTCTAGCAGTGAGCCTCACTGAGGGCAGACAGTGAGGGGATGTGGATCCTGGTTTTGAAGAACCTGGCACGCAGTGCTACGGAGTGTGGGTTTCCTTCTGCAATGCATGCATGAGAAACCCTAGGATGCTTTAAATGGTGAGATGGCATGAACAGTTCATATACTACTGATCGTTTCCACTTAAAATATAGTGTATTGAGAACATGTGCTTTTTAGTTTCTGAAATCACACTAAAATTATAATAAAAATATTCCTTTAAAAAAGTAATACACACATCAGGTCAAAGAGGGTAGGAGGGGAGCATCAGGAACAATATTTGGGGCACTGGAAAGCAGATGGGCCTGTCATTACTGACCCAGCAGAATGTACCTATCTGACTGTGTGCACATCGGTGGAAGATCCGCAGGTCCCACTGACTGTCAGTGACAGAGCCAAGAACTGGCTGATTTACATCACAACTCTTCCCACAACACTGGGATTGAGGAGAAAATTAGGACAAAAACAGGAGACTTGTTTGAAAGTCTGATCAAGAAGGCATAGTAACCTCATGCTCTTTCCCAAAGCTCCAAATTCAACCCCTCCCCCTTTCTTGCAGAAAGCAGGACTTTTATTCTTGGGAGAGAATAAAGTAGCTGGCCTGTGTACTAGGATGAACCAGATACAGTTTTGGGTAGGACACGATACTGTATAAAGGGGATTTAAGGGAAAAGTTTATACATACGCAATAACTTAAAGGCCCCCATATGAGGATTCTAGAATAGTCGGCAAGACTTATACCATCCAGTCAGGAAAACAGAATAGTTATTCTCTACATGGTCAGCCTAATAGAAAATCATAAGAGTCCCAATCAACACAAAACAAAACAACAAACAAACAAAAAGAGCCGGATAGTCCAACAGTCTCTTTACTCTGCAGCCAAGACAGAAACTGAAAAATGCCACCACGTGCTCAGAGCAACTCTCAAAGCCGAAAGGCAGACAAATGTCTCCAGACACTTTAAGAAAACTTGTGTGCAAAGAAGCCTAGTGGTCCTCAAATTCTGCTCTTTCCTTCTCCCATAGAAACAATTTAAATCCACAGATAATTTCCCTGGCAGCTAGGGGTAACCAAGTAGTAAGTGAAATGTACATTAAAGTGATGCATGTAGCATCTACCTCGCTCGTTTCAAAGGAACGTGTAGCTCTGGAATTTCTCTCACTTCCTTTTCTGCAAGCTGGAGCTCAGATTGCCCTGGTGCATATGAAGCAGCTTCAAGTGTGCAGACAAGGACAAGATCCAGGTGACAGCAGAGCAAAACAGTGGAAGGAACCAGGGTCACTGAGTGACTCCTTGGAACAAAGCTATGCCACCAACCCAGACTTCTCACTTTACTATTATTTATTTCTATTCCATGTTCTTTTAGCCACAGTATTTTAGGGTTTTTGTGTTTTAGCATCTGGTCCTTTACCTTAGTTACTACAGTCTCAAATATAAAAGAAAGACAATCAATCAAATTTAAAGAAAGCAAGCAAGTAAGAAATAGAGCCTGTGAAGATTGGTGGAAAATACAACAACTAAACCTCTCTTCTTCATCCACAGAGAGATAAGAAATAGCATTAAAGTGAGGAATATTCAGAGAACAGATATAAGCTATTAGAAATCAAATATATGAAAACTGAACTAATTAATTGAAAAGTTTTAAAAAATTGTACCCTTCCTCACCCACAAACATTGATAGAGTTGGAAAATAAAATTGAAGGAATCTCTTAGAAAGTATGACAAGCAGAGCTAATAATGAAAATAATTGAAGGAATGAAAAAAAGATGAGTTCAGAAAGTTCAATGTACAAATAACAGGAATTCTGAAAGAATAGAGAGGAAAAAAAAAAAGGAGAACAATTCATTAGAGAAATTATATCAAACCTGAAGCACAGGTGTTTTTAAATTTAAAGAGCCCAGTCAGTGTCCTGCAAATGTACCTATCAAGTCACATCATTTCAAAAATTCAGAAATTAAATGCTGCAAGCATTCCAATGAATTTTGCATAGCAACTTTGCAAGCTAGAAGACAATGAAGGGATATGTTCATAGCTGAGGGGAAAAATGATTTCCTATCTTGAATTCTATACCCAGCCAAACAAGCAATGCACTCAAAGGCCACAATTGAAACTCTTTATTATTTAATCTTTAACAATTAGCATCCATGTGACTTTTCTGAAGAAGCCACAGGAGGAATTTGTTCACAAAAAAAAATACAATAAATTAAGAAAGAGAAAGATATAAGGGAGGGCAAGTTAATGCAAGTGAGAGATGGATGTGAAGGGAACCTTAGAGAGGGTAGTATAAAAGGAGATCCCATGAGAACAGCTTTTTAACTAGTTCTGATGGGAGAAAGTCAGAAAACTCCAGGTCAATCTTCTTCCAGAAGATCTAGTAGAATCTTTGATGTGTTTGAGTGTATTGAGAGGAGCATCAGATGAAAAGGGGAGAGTTTAGCTGTAAGTCCACAGAAATCTAAGCATATTATAAAATAAAGCA
Source organism: Tadarida brasiliensis (assembly GCA_030848825.1). NCBI lineage: Eukaryota > Metazoa > Chordata > Mammalia > Chiroptera > Molossidae > Tadarida > Tadarida brasiliensis. Next base: position 230,938,295 of record CM061257.1, on the reverse strand, counting down.
TATTATAGCTCCAGGGATAACAAAAACACTCTGTAGGAAAGGAAAATAAGCTTATTAACCCCCTTGCTTCACTTTGAACACATATAATAATAATGCAAACAGTATTCAGCCAAGCAAGTTGTAGTGTCAGTTTGCTGAGAATCTGTTGACATGAGGATGTATGTGCAGTATGGGTGGAGAGGGCCAAGCTATGCAGGGACACTCTCTAAACTTCATGTTTCTTAGTGAAAAGCAATAGAAGATGACTAAAATTGAAAATCAAGAGGCACCTCCATAATCACATTATGAAAATATTTGGAGGTAAGCACCAAAGAATCAAAAAAGAATTGAAAGGGATTATTCTTAACAAGCAAGAAATGGATTAGAAGAGATGAGATGGAGAAACAACTGTTTTTGTTACTGTTGTTACCATTTGCTCATTTTTAAAAACAAAGCTTGTGTGGATATACAAGTTTAATACTTTAATATGAATTAAATGTACAAAAAAGTAAATTCTGGCAGAACTGTTGGTAGAGTAGATAGGAAGAGACAGACTCCTGAGAAGGAGACTGGACATTTAGACTTTGACTCAGTATAGGACACAAGGAGAGAGGAGGGTGTTTGATGTGCAGAAAGATGAAGGCATGACATTGCAAGACTTGTTTATCACAGAACTACATAAGAAATATCAAGTAAGGTTCAAATATGCAAAAATACATATTTTTTAAAAAGTTGAACACACAGGGAGTTGCTGGGACAACAAGAAACTATTTATAACTTGAAATGTTATGTCATTTCTTATTTCCAAGCATTTTAAAATAAGGATTCTCACTTAATTTTTATAGAAACCCTGTAAGTCTGGCAGGGCTAGAATGATTACACCAATTTTACGTCTGAGCAAACTGTGGGTGAGACAGCTGAAGTCATCGTTGAGTTAGGGAGCACAGAGCAGATCAGTAGTAGTACCTACACTCATCATTAAGGATTCTGTTTATAGCATACACATTAAATATAAAATTATTTTTCTAAGCTTTTTCTTATGTTTGCATTGTGATACTGTGATAAAACAAGAAACAAATATTTGGTCTTTATACAAAGTTCCTGGCACAGAGCTTCTAAATCCCTTGGAATTTCCTGGGTGATAGGAGCATCTTCTGATCTAATGAGGTAACTCTTGATGGAGTCCTGGGGAGCTTCAGAATGGGACTGGACACAAGAATACAACCAGTAATGAGAGAATTTCCTAACCTATCTGAATCTGAGTTTCCTCACTTATAAAATAGAACTATGGTCATGACCTCATTGATTGCTACATAATTTAAAAATATAATGTATGGAAAGAATTTAGCAATGTCTGGCTCATTATAAAAACCCAGTTAATAATAGCTATTGATTATTACAGAATTGAAACATATAAAATCAATTTATGAATAAATAATAACTAAATTGACTAATGAAAGGTAGTAGGATTAGTACACTAGAATAACATTAGGTTCAGTGACAGAAGAGAAATAATATTCCTTGAGGAGAGCATGGTAATGCCTTACCTATCTGGCATATGCCACAAGAAAGCGTCCCAATTAAACACAGACTCTTCGTATCAAAGTCTTCATTCTGACATTGTAGGACTTACCATATCAACATCCTTACGTATGTGTCATATGATGTACGTATGTATGTAATCATGCATGTGCCATAATTATGTATATACCATACTTACGTGTTCCTTGACCCTCTAGAAGGCAGAGATTGAGTTGTTTCCTTTTTAGTTTCTCAAACTTTAAGAAGTTTCTGGCATCAAGTAGGCACTAATATTTCTAATATTTATTAGTGAATGAGTGAGGGACACATGACAGGCTTATAATCTGTTTTTCATTTGACATGTATTAAATAGATATAAAACCCTGACAGGATGAGTCAATATTCAACTTATATTTAATGTCGATGTTAGGTGAGCCATTTCCATTCTCACAGAACTGATCATTGTAGATAAAACCAAGTAAATATAATGATTATTTTAATTCAAATATTTTGCAGCAGTGAGATAAAACGTGGCTGTTCTAATGGGAGTGGAATATGATTAAGGGATGCTCAGCACCAATTATCTTCATTAATTCTTTGTTTCTAGGATACAGAACTACATCTGCCCTCACAGCAAGAGGGCAAATGTGCAACAAATATACCTTAACATTTAATTTTGCCACTTGGCCTAGAGAACTGGTACAATGCCCAACTTTTTAAACAATAGTTTTACTTCCTTAAAACAAGATTCTGTCTATTTATTTTTATTGGAAATTGATTAAGTCCTTTATTGCACTTGTGCCTAGAATACAGGTTATTTTTAGAATAGGACAGGAAGGAACAATTTGAACACGTGCTTGTATTTTAATTATTTACTTTTTATAGAAACAGGTACAATCTATGATGTATACTGGAGCAATGTAATAAAGCCAAGAAGATGCTATGGAAAATGACTAGGCTTTGTACTGATAAAAATATACCCACTTGCACATGTCCCTATTATCACTAAGCTAGTCTGAATTTTCACTTAGAGCTATAGACAGAATATTGCTAGAATTTAAGTGTGTCATAATTTAGCTTCCCCCCATCCAGAGATATAGATTTAATTCATAGAGTTTATATTAAATTTAGGAATTAGAAATCTAGTATAATTTTAGTTTTTTAAATACTATGATGCAAACTAATATGTCAACATATGTAATATATATTTTATCCATTAATGTAGAAATAACTTCTTCCCAAATATAGGTATGAAGTCATATATATGTAATTATAAGACACCAGCAACTTTCAATGTCTGAAGTAATTATAATGGGTAAACTATATTTTATACTATGTCAGAATTTTTACATACATTATCTTATTTAATCTTCATAAGAATCCCTCAGAAAGGTGAGCATTTTGAATTTTGTGAATGAGGTAACTGAAGCTTAGAGAAATTATGTGATTTTACCCAGCCAGCTTCAGTAACAGGACCCACATATCAATTTGTCTGATTCTTAAGCCAGTTTTAATGTTGTTTGCTTCTGTCTTTGTTTTCCTATTGTACCATAAAGTTGGTGGATAATATAGGTATTTAAATCCATAGATACCACTTTATGTATCTTCCTCTCACTTCTGAGCTTTAGCTCTCCCCATTTTTTTTCTTCATTGATTTTTAGAAAGAAAGGAAGGGAGAGGGAAGGAGGGATAGAAACATCGATGAGAGAGAACATCAACTGGCAGCCTCCTGCATGCCCCCCACTGGGGATTGGGCCCACAACCTGGGCATGTGCCCTGACCGGGAATTAAACCGGCGACCTCTTGGTTCATGGGTTGACGCTCAACCACTGAGCCACACCAGCCAGACATACCTCTCCCCATTTTTAAAGAAAACAAAACAAGAGGGATAGGAGGGGGAGGAGGAAGGGAGAAGAAAGACCCCATGTTTGCAGGTGTGACAGGAACAGGTTGAGGTTTGAGGTTTGAGGTTTGAGGTTTCATCTACTTTTCCTTTTCCTGGTCACCCTCTCTCCGTAGTGTCGCTGGAGACATTAAACATGAAAGGAGTCAGAGGAGTGGAAAGATGAGAAAAAAGCTGGGAAAGAAGGAGGAGAATGAAAGTAGAATTAAGAATTAAATAATAATTTGGAGTAATTAAGCACTTCAGATTAACAAGGTCTATTTTCTTCCTGATTTATATTTGCAGTGTCTTTTAGAATTGTAATAGATGCCATACTATGGACACCGAGTGAAAGATCTCTTAGGTCTATACCTTTCACATCAAATAAAATAAAGACAACAATTTTTGGCCCAAGTAAAGCTAAACTTTCTGACAGAAAATAGAATAGGGCATTTAGTTGATCTGAAGATAGCAGTTGTTTCCAATGATGCAGTGTGCCAAGATGTTTTATTTGTTAACATAGTATAATCTTCTAACTACAGAACATTACCCAGCAGCCTCAAAGAGACTTAGCATGCTTGCTGAACCTAGCCTTGGTGTGAACCAGTCTGCTCTCCCCTACAAGCTGCTCCAGGTAATTGCCTTTCCAACCACAAGACACAAGTGTTAACTCTCACTTGGACTCTGGCCAGAACTTAGTTCTACCCTGAGTGCGTTTTTGAATAATTTTTCTCTGCACCCACTGAGACAAAACTAGGGCACTCAGCTCCCATGATATTATCTGGAAGAATTTCAAGGTGTTGATGATTTTCCATTTAAAAGAACAGGATACCAAGTCAGACAGAGAAAGACAAATACCATACAACTTTACTTACATGTGGAATCTAAAACACAAAATAAACAAACAAACAAAACAGACACACACTTGTTGATACAGACAACAGACTCATGGTGGCCAGATGGGAGGTGGTTGGGGGAATGGGCAAAAAAGGTAAAAGAGATTAAGAAATATAAATGACCAGTTATAAAATTAGACATGGGATGTAAAATACTTCATAGGGACTATAGTCAGTAATAGTGTAATAACTATGTATGGTGTTAGGTAGATTATCGGGGTAGTCACCTTGTAAGGTATACTAATATCTAATTACTATGTTGTGTACCTGATACTAATACAATATTGTATGTTATCTATCATTAAAACATAAATTAAAAAAATAAAATAAAGAGCAAGACACTTGGAAAGACCACAAATCATGAGTGAAATGTAGGGGTTGGATCAGGCAACACCAGGGATCTCAGGCCACCATTTCATTGAAAATCAGATGAATCTGAATGCAAATTGGAGCAGGTCAATCCAAAAGCTGATCTGGCAAGACAAAAACATTGTGATCCTGTCTCAAGTATTTAAAATTGTGAGGCATGAGAGATGAATTGGACATGGCATAATACTTTTATTTGGGAGAGGTGGCAGAATGTCAAGGAAAGTCTGATCTTGTTAAGCGTTTCCTTTGTCATTCTACAGCTGATGATTGTCCTCATTAAAATCATCAGTGTGATTATGTGTCTGTTCTTCTCTGAGGTCCAACATTTTGCTCACTTGACCTCTGTAGAGAAGATTTAGAAACAGCATCTATTTTTAAAAAAACACCAAAAAACATGATTTTGTTCATTTGCTGACTTGCAGGTCTCGTCCCAAATGCTTACAAATATGTTTACTAACATCATGCTAGTGTTAAAACTTGCTTTTAGAATATTATAGAAAATTAGATGATGAAGATTAAATTAAAGAAAACAGAAACCTGAAATTTACAAAACCCTCCCTGTGTGGACTGTGTTTGCCCTGTCACTTGAGTTTGCCGCCCTGCAGCCAGCCTGGTGAGCCTGGGTGGCCCGGTGTGGAGAACAAGCTGGCCAGTGCCAGGCAAGGGCAAAGCTACTGACTTGGTGATGTCCTGGAAGAGTTCTCTTTAGAAACTGCCCAGGGCATGTGCTTAGATAAGAAACAAAACCCAATAATATATACTGTCCACTCCTTACAGCTTCCAAAGACATTTTCAGTGGTAATTTTAACCCAGTAGGTCACTGTTGGATAGCTATTTCATTTATTCTTACACAGAAAATCAGGTATTTTTGGGGGGGAGGAGGGCAAATATTAATAAAATAATTGAAAGAGAAGAGTATCATCATATGTATTTTCTTCCTTTTTTTTTCAATGCCTTTCTCAGTTTTATATAGATATCTATCTACATATGACTCTCTCTCTATATAAATTAGATTTATTATACGAATTGGCTCATGCAATCGTGCAGGCACTCTGCAAGCTGGAGACCCAGGAGAGTCACTGGTGTCAATTCCGGCTCAAGTCCAGAAGCCTGAGAACCAGTTGCATCTATGGTGTAAGTCTGTCCAGAATTAATTTAAGCTACTACATGATATTGTTACCTCGGCACCCATTTTGATTGGCCAGGAGGCCTGCATTGACCTTAAACTGACACTAGCCTTTTATGCAAGTGTAGGCCTTAGGTAGCAACCTGCAGAATCACAAACAAATGTAAATTCCTGTTATGACTTCCCCAATGGTCCTTGTGATAAACAGTCTCCTCTGCCTCCTAGCGCCTGTGTGTCTATGTGCCCCTTAGATAAAACTCTTATGGAGCTCACCAAAACCCCATTCTTTTGGTTTAAACTGACCAGCCTTAGCCAGGGAGCCCCAAAACACTCCCATCCATGAACCCTAATAAACGTCTAGGTCCTGTGTCTATCTGTCTACACTCTGTGTTAACCCCTTATGTGGCCCCTCAAAGCATGCAGGGTACGTCCTCTAGTACCTGTGAGAATAAACTTTCTATTTCAATTTCTCTGGAGGTCTGTTGTTGAACTGGTGCTCACCATTTAGCACCCTGTACTCCACTCAACAAGTGTTACTTTGACAAATTCACAACAAAGTCTCAATACGAAGGCAGAAGAAAATCTGAATCCAGCAAAAGAAGTTAGGCAGAGAGAATTTAATCTAATTTTCCCCATGTTTTTGTTTGTTTGTTTTTAAATCAGGCCTTCCCACATTGGGAGGGCCACCTGCTTTATTCAGTCCACCAATTCAAAGGTTAATCTCTTCCGGAACACCCTCACAGAGAGATCCAGAAACAATGTTTAACTAGATCTGGGCACTCTGTAGGGCAGCCCACTTGACATGTAAAATTAATGATCACAGAAGCTTTAGACAGAATTCTATCACATTTTAGTTAATCTTAGAGTTCTTCCAATAAACATTAGCAACTCAATAGACATCAAAGAGGATCAATAGGAGAACCAAGGAAAATCCTTCCTTTAGCCTACACTGCAGACCAATAGTGCTCAAACTTGTTCTCTTTAGTAACAAGACGATTTTGTCCATGGGAGGCCAGTGCTATATACATTGCCCACGAGGACTGAGGGTCCAGAGAAAGTAGGCACACGGTCATGCCCCTCACTCATCTCACTCAAGCATCCATATGAGCACACATGGAGTGAAATGCTGTTAAAATCTATTGTTATTATATTTAGAGTACATGAATATTAATAAACAGATTTTTTTTTCTATTATGGGAATTACAGTTTAGTCATACCTCACAAATTAACACCATTCTGTCTTGTAGCTGGGGTTGGGAATCACTGAATACTCTCAATTTTTATAAATTCATGGTGCAACTGCACCTTCATTATAGATACTGTAAGAGTAAATGGAAGAAGCACAGCAGGGTTGGGTCATGTTTCAGAACAGTGAGGACCAGGACTGAACTATTTCTTATCGTTCAATCCCTAGTGCTACAGCTGGGTGTCGCTCTACTGTGGTCAGATCTGCAGCATGACTCTGCACTCAATGTTAAGGTTCTCAAAGACATACCTACTAGCCAGCTTCATGAACTTGGCAAGTTACTGAATCATCCTCAGCCTCAGTTTCCTGTTCTGAAAGTGAGGCTGCTCAGATCTTTGGAGGGATTGGTTAGTAGTAAAAGAGATGGCCTATGTAAAATCTTCACTATAGTCCTTAGCACAGCTAGCTCTACTTTTGGCCTAGACATTTACCCCTAAGAATGTGTTCAGTGGCATGATATATAGGGTGTGATCAATGATGAATGATTGTAAGGAATTAGACCAGGAGTCTAGAAGGAAACATCTATGATGTGCTAACACTTGTGCAAGCTTACTTTACACATGTCATCAAATCTAGCCCTGATCACAAATCTCCCCAATAGATTTCCTTTTTGTATTTTATTTTATAATAAAGACACTGAGGCCCAGGAAATTCAAATAACAAATAAGCCAAGCAAAAATGTGGCAGGGGTGGGATTTGAACCCAGATTTGTCCAATGTGCTCTCATCTACATGGTAAGAAAATAAAGCAGTTTCATTTGGCTATTGCAAGGGACCTTCTGGCAATACACAGATGGGCTGCCCTAAAGAAAGGGTTATTTATTTATTTATTTATTTATTTATTTATTTATTTATTTACCCTGGACTCAATCAATGAAAAGCAACAAAAATCTCTTAGGACAGAAGTCACAGAAGATGATTAGAATCACACATTTAGTGAATATGGTTTTTAAGAAATGCCTACATTTGAAATGAATGCTAAAAGAAAGAACTTCCTGTTGCACACAGAAATGGTAATAATGCTGCAAATCCAGTACAGGTCAGTAGGAGAGCCAGGGGGCCCCCAGCACACCAGTGTTGACTTAAAACAGTTCACATAAATCAGCAGCTGGTGGTGTTACTCCACCTTGGGAGCACAACACATGGGAGAAGGCAACTTTCAAGCCTTTCTCCATCCCTGAGTCCATAAAGGACTTTGATTAAGTGTGAGTAAAGGGAAGTACAATGCTAATGAAATGTAAACATACTGACTATTTTTATTCTGTTTTGGGGAGGTGAGGTGGGATTGACAAGGCTCAATCCCAACCCCAACCCTGCTCCCTCCTTCCTGAAGGCTCAAGAAATGAAAAGATGGTTTTGTTGACACACCAACCTCCTCCCCCACCTCTGCAGTGGCTGGCGCAAGAAGGAAATGAGGGGTGGTGTGTACACCCAGTGTAAACACTCTGGTTCCCAGGAGTCCCTAGGGCTAGGAGTTAATGCATTTCTAACTTTAAAATAGACTTAGACACCGTATTTCAAATGATCTGCATTGTGGTACCTATAAAAACCTCATCTCCTTGGGTCTTCATCTCCTCTCTCATTACCTTCCTGTAATATATTTTAACTCCATACATGGTTTAGGGAACATTTCTGATCAACACCATTTTCTATCTAGGGAGTTTTGTCAAATGGAATAGAAATCACATTTATTCCAGAAGAGTCATTGCAAGGGAGTGGCTCGGGTTGTAGATTGTCTTCTTCCTTACTCTGCGTTCTGGATGTTACATGGTAATGAGATACTGCTAAGTTCCTTTGGATCAAATCCCATAAAATCTTCCATGTTCAATTATAGAATCCAGGGATGCTTTTAATTTGTAATGTGCTAAGAACAGTTTTTGTAGTTTGATTAGCTTTGTACTTTTGATTTCACATTTCTTATTTTTCCTGCTTTGTGAGTATTAATTAAAATCATTCATTCTCATTGCAAATAAATATCAGAAAAGAGGCAGACTGAATATCAGGGGTGTCGACTTAAAGACCAGAAGGCAATACTCTATCCTTTTGTATGCTATGGAAAATTGCTAATTTCCGTAAGAAATTTAATTATTTTCTCTATAGTCATCTGAAGAGATGAATCCAGATGGAATAAAGTTCATTCAGACAATTTAGCTATTGTGCTAATAATTCAATTAAAATTAACACAAAACAGGAATCTAGCTTTTAACTTACCGATGGTGAGATTTAATTTTTCTGTTTGAGAGCAATCATATTCAAGAGGCAGGTCTAACGTACCTCTGTGACAGGAAAATTAAAGACATGGAAAGCTCCCATAATTTTCTCCTTAGTTTTTAAAAGACCACTATAACTCAGAAAGCATCCACTTTACATTCAAGTACAATGCTAATGGCTTATCGTTTCAGAGATTAAGAATGGTTCGGAAAAATATTACTCCCAGTTCTCCATTTGTGTGTCAAGGGAGACAGAAAAATAAATTTATTCTAAAATAAGCAAACTTACTTACATCTTTCCCCCATATGCCTCAGTCTTGTAACATTTGCTTTAGAATAAAGAATGCCGTGTCACCAAATTGCTTACATCTTAAAATATTAAAATATTCTCTTCGGACTTGCAAAAGACTGCAAAGTGTAAAATGCTTATTTATTGCCATTATGTCGTAGCCTAAGAATTAACATAAAACATCTTGGTGGGGGAGGAGAGACAGGGTTTGTGCTAGAATCTGTATACTCACTTGCATCTATACTCACTGCCCGATGATGTCATCCAGCTTCATGGCTTTAAATGGCATCTATATGATGACAACTCTCAAATTAATATCTCTAGCCTAGACCTTTTCCTTGAACTCCAGACTCATATATCCAACTGCCTACTCGACATCACCACTTGGATAACTAATAGGCATATCAAATTTAACATGTTGAAACTGATTTCACCCCTTAAACTTGCTTTTCCCACAGTCCTCTCCATCTCAATAAATGGGAACTCTAGCTCTCCAACTACATAGATAAAAAATCTTGGCTTCCTCAACTCTTTTCTTTCCGTTGCCACACTTAATTTAGCAGCAAATCCTGCTGGCTATCTTGAAAGTAAATTCAGAACCCATCAATGTCTCAACACCTCCTCCATAACCACCTTACCTTGGTCCAAGACTTCATCATCTCTTGCATGCCTTACTGCAAAACCATCTTGCCTGTGTGTTCAGCTTTCACCCTTGGTTTATTCTCATTTAAAAAAAGAGCCAACGTGGCTCTCTTAAAACATTTGCCTCTACTTAAGAGAATCAGGATAAGTCTCCTGACTTTACAAGGATAAGAGCTCAATATGTAATAACATGCATGTAAAGCTCATGTATAACATGAATAGATCAAATGCACCATTGAGCATTTCTGTTACTGTCTCCACAGGAGTTGCTTTCCATTGAGCTGAACATTTTGACCTCTTGGCAGTACCATATTTCCCAAGCCATAGCCCACCTAGAGAAAGAGTGTGAAGGATCTTTTACATTCATTGCTGAGAACTGGAGATCCCCTTGTAGTTCATCTAGAGTCACAACAGCTGCATGAATTAAATCAATGCAACTGAATGAGCACTGGTCTGTGTACAGGAAAACTCTGCATGCTGATTCCAAAAACCTGGATTCTCCCTGCTCTCCCACTTACCATCTGGGTACAGTACAAAGATCACACAACTCACCTGCATCTTGAATTTCACATTGGGAAAATAGAGACAATGTCTCAAGTTCTTTTTTAGTCCAAGATTCTAAGTATTGTTCTGAAACAAACAAACAAAATATATATATATATAGCTTGAGAAGGATAGGGAAGGCAAAGGGTGATTGGAAGTGATCTATATAGGACAATGTACAGTTTGAAATCTTCTATATTTACTAGGAAAACCAAGTAAAGTCAAGACATTAATTATTAAGGTTTACTGTTTATTATGTCTAAACCCAACTCATCAGCATAGTCACCTGGTTCTTTCTTCATCTACAAATATATCCTAAAGCATTTTACTGCATTAGCAATAATTGATATTTATTTGCTTCTTAAAGCAAAGACTCAACCCCCATCCTATTTCCTAAAAAATGGTCAGTGTCCACTAATGTAATTACCTGTGGTCTTAGAAAAGATTGATATAAAAAAGGAGCACATGTGTGCTTTTACAACTCTTGACCTCTACTGCCTTGGGTTGCAGAAATCAGAAGATACTATGAAAGGCAGGACTCACTGTGTGGTACTTTGGGAACCTCTTGAGCCAAAAAGGCTCCAGACCACCATTCCTTTCCTTTTAGCCTTATGATTAATAGAACCCATCTCAAAATTTCAAAAGCAACATAGTCTTAAGTGAATTTGCTGAGCAGTAAAAGACAATGATCTCCATGGCATTTTCTCATAAGAGAACTTAATAGCAAATGATTGAGTAACTTGAATTGTTGACCCAATTTCTACATCAGGGCCTGATAATCATGAGGAATTGCTCATTCACTTAATCCTGCCATTTGATATTATGGCTCTACTTTATCATTACTGTCAGTGCACATAAATTTTATATAAAGTACCATAGAAAAGAGAGCAGAAGTACGGGAAGAAGTCTGAGTGTTATAGCCAAGGGGCAGGGTCTTCTCATTATTGGTCCAATCCCTGAGAGATCCAGTCATCCCATCAGAGATACGAACACAACATTACTGTACCAGAGGCCTGCCTGCTTCATCAACAATGCTTATGACAATGACAGGACTTTGCACTTGACCCCTCCCCGTCACTGGTCCCAGTTGGTTCACTGTGGTGAACTCCTCATCACTGGCCAAAGTTCTTTGGTTATAACACACAGGTTCTTCCACAATGGTGACAGGGCATGCTGAGAGTCACGTTATGAAGGAACCAGCATCTGGTAGTGGTTTTAGTGGTTTCAGTCTCCAGATAGAACCCTGGTTTCTGCTTATGGGGGAATCCTGATCAAGACTGAATTGTATGACTATGCATCTTGGAGAATAAAATTAACTTGGAGAAGAAAAGGCTATTCTTGCTGTGTCTTGACAGAGCTGTTGAGTTATGTTAGTTCGTAATGAAAAGATACATGATTTAATATACACCCCAGACCAATAAAGTAGAACATGTTAATTATGTTGCTGATCATTAGGTCTTTAAACCTCGTAGCCATGAAGTGTGAGAGCCTGACATTAATTTTGTGACTGATTATATTAAATAAAAGGATGGATTCTGGAGCCTGAATACCTGGGTTTAAATGTTGCCTCCACCACCTACTAGCTTCATGACCTTGACCATATACTAAATCTCCTGTCTCTCTGTTCTCTCACCCAAAAAATGTGAAGAAATAATTACCTGTATTTCATAGACTTGTTATGAAAACTAAAGAAGGTCATGAAAAATACTTAGAACTATGCGTGGGGTGTCCCTAATAACTGTTCATATTAGTATTATGTATGTGCATCTATCATAAACACAACATATATTTTAAAAGTGTAATTACATCTTAGAATTGCTATTGTACATTGACCTGCCTCTAAATCTGTCATCAGCAGAAAAGCACTGGCCAGTTGAGAATGCATTCCTGCTTAATGACAGAGCCCTGCTCCATGGGATAAACTTGCTCTTTACCAGAAGAGCAACTGGTGGTGGTGGCCTGGGTCAGCCAGGATCTGAAGTCCACACCGTCTTGGGTTCTCGGGAGCAGAAGTGGGCATTCTTCTCTGTTGTCCTGTGCCCAGCATCTGTTAATTGAGAAGGAGTAATGTATGAGATACATAGCTCAGCATTGAGAGCAGATGAGAGATTCCCCAGAGAAGTTTTAAAAACCTATTTTTTTTGGAGTCAGGCCTTCTAAACCTGACTTCATTTTTCCAGCTGCATCTAAAAGGGCGTGTGCAGGTTTGCTTCTCTTCAGACCTTCGCCGCTTTCCTGGGAGTAGCAGCCAGGCCAGAGCTCACATTCTTCACCCTGCCTTGCAAAGGCGTGTTCAGAGGAGAATTGTTTTTCTTTTGCTCTTTACTGAGTCTTTTCTTTTTAAATTTTTTTGCAATAGGTTCTCTTCCTAGGGTCTCTTTTAAGATGGCAAATTGAGTTAAATTTTAGGAGCTGTAATGACGAACTTTCGAAGGAGCAACAAGATGCCTGGGGCTGAATTTCGGTCAGACCTTACTAGAGAACACCAAATCAACTTCACCAAGAGCCTGGACATTAACATTTCTCTAACATCAAGCTAGGAAAACCATCAGAACTACGGAGGAAATACACAGTCACTCGAATGTAAAAATCAACAGTTAATTTCGTGCAGTCAAGAAAGTCTAAGATCTTTCTTCAGCAATAAGGAAACGCAAAACACACGGAAAGAGAGTAAATATTGTGATAAGATAAATGGTAATTCCTTAATGAAAAACAACTCATAATCACCCCTTTTTCTTTAAAAAGCAAAACAAGAAAGATAATATTTTAGGACTGTTTTTCAAAAAAATTTCTTTGTTAAAAGGCCAATTTTGTGTAAATGTCTGTTAATATGAGCTTTTATCATGCAAAATCCCAAGGTGCCTTTGGTCCATTATCTACAAGCTAGAAATAAAAATCTCATGTCAGTGATACCAAACATCTGTTTTTAGAGAACTGCACTGTAAAACTCCAAGATTTCTATTGCCTTGTATTTTAAACAATCTTAAAATCTCTTGTATGACATAACATTTATTCATTCTTTAAATGTTCCATGACTGCCTATTAAGTACTCTTAGTCAATGTCCTGGTTGGAGTTGGAGAAACACATGTTTGTGACCTTCAAAAATTGAGAGACTGAAAGAAAAGAACCATTCTTAGGACACTTTTATCTTAAATATTTAATAATCTCTGCTATGTCATTAACTTGTTGAAGGTAGGGTTAATATACAATTCCTTGTAGTCTCATTGGTACCTAATACAGTACTTGCAGATAACAAATGCTCAATTCATGTTGATTAGCATAGTGTTGAAGAAATTATTTGACAATTGTCTCTTTCTTCAAAGGCATGTGTAATAGTATAGTAATAAGACAACAATTGTGATCAAAAGTCAGTTTTTTTTTAATGTCTTCCAATTTCTCTGAAACTTTATTCAGGCATCTTGTGGAGCCAATTTTCCCTGCTTCGAAGTGAAAACTCCAGCAGATTCCATGAGCTTGTCTCAAAGCAGTACGTAGTGAGACTGTCGAGTCAAAGGTAAGAATGAAAGCTTGAATTTAACATAGGGTTAAGTATTTCTTTCCCGAGGTCAGAATGGATTCACTCTGAACCAGAGACCACAGGTGACAGACACCTCCATTTTCTTTTCTCTGTTAATTCCTGGCTTCCTTGATAATTGCCATTTGCTCCTGCCAAGGTCTCTCTAAGTACGTGTCTGTGTTGAGGGAACAGAGGAGAGATGTAAGGGTGCCCAGCTTACCTGGCCATGTTTCAACATCTCTGGGCCATGGAGATTTGTAATGCAGTCTGTCATCATTTCCCATGGCACTGTCTGGGACCTTTGGCAGTGTCTCTGCAAAGCACTTCTCTGCTGTAGATTTCTTTTCAAGTCCTGACTTCTGAGGTACACCTCCAGCTGCTTTCTGCTGCCTCTCCCTCATCTTCTTAAAGGGTCCACGGACAAGATACAGAGAGATTTCCATACCAGCTTCCTCGGGAATGGAGCCTTCATCTGCCATCAGATGAACAAGAAATGCACTTCTGCCTTATTACTGTAGAGAAGGAAAGACTTTTTCTCTACCGTCTTCAGCTTTGTGACTGGGGTCTGTGAATTAAACCAACCAAGGACAGATTAATAAGAGAAAAAAAGCACTAAAATATTTTGATGTTGACATTTTATGTGGTACAAGAGGTTTCGTAAGAAGAAGGAAACACTCCAAAGAAGAGATTATACCTGAGAGCTTATGTATTATTTTAATATAAAGACATGACAAGACAAAAAAAGGAGTTTGAACAAGGGGCAGTATATTATGGGTGACTAGGAAATATATGGGGAAAGCAAATAGAAGATAGGGGCTAATTTGTAAGGTGTGTTTGTAAAGACTCATGTCAGCAACCATTCCCTATCTCTGGTGATAAGAATGTTTTTCTCTTTCTGGTACAGTGAAGGCACATGTCTCATGGGAAATTTACACCCTGCTTTTAAGTAGTAAAAGGGAAAGCAGAAAACTTTCTTACATCTGCTGTTTCTCACTTGCCTTCAACTCAAAATAATCAATACGTCAAATTCACATATTTTCTGGGGGTATGTTTTATTCCCCTTCAACAGACTCCCAAGGGCCAGGCATCCCAGAACCACTGCACTCTCTTGGGATGGCCTCCCAAATTGTGAATCTGTGTGTTTCTCTTGAGAATTTTCGTTTCTGGGTGAATCTTGAGTTTCTAAGTAGGAGTTAGAACTGTGTCCACAGTGTGTTTTAGTTTCCTCTTAAGATCCGCACTACGACTTCTGTGTCTCCTCCATACAGGAAATACATTTTGGAGCTCTGATAGCTTCTTTAGAAATCTCCCCTCCCCAACATCTCTCTCTCTTGCTCTCTCTCCCCATCTGGCACACACATATACACACACCGAGTGTGGAGTTAGAAAGTGGAGTTAGAAAGTCGTAGGAAGGCTCTTCTCCATTACAAAGGAAAAGTGCTCACAACACATCAATAGAAAGTCCAAAGAAATCTCTCTGCTGATGGCCAGATCCTTTTCATACCCTTTACCATTCTGAGGGGTGCAGGAGGTGGTAGGTCAGTTTCTGCCTCACATTCATTATCTTATCAGGAGAACTTCATTTTGTGCCTCTGGACAAACTGAGAGAGAAGGTTCAAAGCTAAGATCCCAGCTGTGGAACCAATACAGAGTTCATCAGTCCCTGGCTTGCTTCCTCGATGTCCCTGTGCATGCAGTGAACAGTTTGGCCTTGTATAACTGTAAGGAAGAGTTATCCTAAATAACAATTATTGCTTGCAACATGTTCTAGTGTGACAAGGGAGAATAATATCAATTAGTTGTTCATGCCCCTGAAAATAGCGATTATAAAAACTGTTTTGGGCTTGATGATAATGGTCTATGGAGGAACAATAGGAGCAGTCCCATCTGTTCATAGGCTGGCTGAGAATCTTTCATCCAGAACAGGGTAGACTAACTACACTCTGTGAGCCAAAGCTTACCCACCACCAGTATATTTAAATAAAGTTTTATTGGCACACACACACAAGCTCATTTGTTTATATATTGTCTACAGATGCTTTAGTGCTACAATGGCAGGATTGAGTACTTGCAACAAATATTATATGACCTAAAATATTTGCTATCTAAGCCTATAGAGGAAATGTTTTAACCTCTGATTTTAAAGTATTCCCAAGTCAATTACTATGTTAAATACATATAAAGCACATCCATACGAATGATTCTGCTTCCAGATAATAAAATAAAATAAAATAAAAATCCCTATTTTAATTTAACTGCATTTCTTTGCTGAGAAACATGTTTCCCCATGAGAAACATGGATTCTTGCTGCTGCTTCTGAACTGGAATCTGTTTCACTTGATTTTTCTTGGGTTTCAATGTTTCTGGATTGCTTTGGGTAGTAACTCATTTATTATTTTTTTGAAACTATGGGTATATTTTCTATTTATTCATTCATTTAACAAATATTGTTTGAAGGCCTGTCACAAGGCAGACACCAAGCTAAGTGTTACTGATACAACATGAAGTGTATCAAGTGACTTGCTCAGTCATGTGTCTTGGGACCTGGTGGAGAGGAGATCAGTGAGTGGGCAGTTATAGAACCCTGGTTACAGTTACAGAACCCAGGATAGAGTCAAGCACAGGATGTTACGGAGCTGATGGAAGTGGTACCTGATACAGTTTTGTGGGCTTGCACGAGAGGCATCCAGGAAGGCCTATGAGAAGAAATGTGCCAAAGATGAGAACTGATGGCTTAGGAGAGGTCAGGAAGCTGTGGGGGAATTAGGAAAAGAAAAGCTATTTTCAGGCAGAAGAAACAAAAAAGCTCAGAAACCTGAAGGAAGGCATGCCATATGAATTTGAAAACTAGAATAATCAGTGCTCCCCAAACATCCCATTTCATTTAATGGAACACACAGAAGATGCTAACATTTATATGTCATTGTATTAATCAGGGTTCTTCAGAGAGTCAGAACCAATAGGATGTGTATATAGAGAGCAATATATTGTAATGAGGAATTGACTCATGTGATTATGCAGTCTGGCAAGCCAGAAATGTGCAGGAGAGACCAGCAAGCTGGAGACCCAGGAGAACTGGTGTTCCAGCTTGAGTCTCAATGCTATCTTCTATAGAACCAGGAAGAGTTGATATTGTAATTGTTACTGGACTGAAGGAGTCCATTTGCCTGAGCACATCAAAGCCCAATAAGACACAAACAGGAATTTACAGCCAAGAAAATAAGGATTTATTGTGGCCCACACCTGGAGTAACAAGTGAGCTGATGCAGTGGATGAATGGATAAAAAAGCTGTGGTACATATACACAATGGAGTACTATGCAGCTGTAAGAAAGAAAGATCTCTTATCCTTTGAGACGACGTGGAGGGACCTCGAGAGTATTATCCTAAGCGAAACAAGCCAAGCAGAGAAAGACAAATATCACATGATCTCACTTATTTGTGGAATATAATGAACATAACAGTCTGAGGAACAGGGTAGACCCAGAGATGTGGAAGTAGGGTATAAACTGACACCCCTCAGAAGAGGGGATGGGGGGGGAGGGAAGAGATAAACCACAGAACTTATGCACATGTATGCATAAGTGATGGACATGGACAACAAAGCTGGGGACAGGGTGGGGGGATGGGGAGGAGGGTGTCAATGGGGAAAAAAGGAGAAACATCTGTAACAAAAATAAATTAATAAAAAACAAAAACAAAACAAGTGAGCTGATGCTCAAAGACTTGGATCTCTGATGGCCTCTAAGGGGAGGGGGTGTTATATAGGGGGAAAACCATTAATCATGGTGACTCAGGGAGTTAGGGTCGTGGTCTCTACTAATTGGTAGGTGCCAGGGTAGAGGATAGTTGATCAGTGCATCTGGTCCTTAATGTCAGCCATGGCATCACTCTGGTTTTGCTCCTTTTCTGAGTCTGGAGTTGAGTCACAACTGAGGCCTAGATCTTATCTTTAGTTTAATTGAAATTCTGTCTCTGTGGTCACTAGACTCAAGGCTTTGTTCCTATGATTGTTTAGGGCTCACCAAGGTCCTCAGTGTGTTAAGGGCTTAATGATGAAGGGATTGGACATTGAAGGAAGAAGAAAGCAGGTAAGTCAGGTGCTGGACGAGGCCACTTTAAATCAAAAGGAAACAAGAGAAAAAAGGTCAGGTTACAGAAAATGAGGTTTCTATGCCACTACACCAACAAGTCCAAAGGCACTCTGCTGGAGAGTTATCTCTTGCTAGGAAGAAGTCAGTCCTTTGGTCTATTCAAACCTTCAACTGATTGGATGAGGCCCACCCACACTGTGGAGAGCAATCTGCTTTACTTAAATTCTAGTGATTTAAATGTTAATTTCATCCCCAAACACCTTCACAGAAATACCCAGGGTAATATTTTACCAAATACCTGAGTACCCTGTAGCCCAGCCAAGTTGACATATAAAATTAACCATCATAGTCACCATGAAGCAAATAAAAGAGGTTGTTTGTAGCCAAATTTACTAGCCTGAGTATTAGGTCACCCCAGGTTGTGAGAGCATTTTAGTTTAGCACATCTGTAATTCTCTTGGGCATCACCATGGGCCTTTCAAGCCGTGTTGAATGAGCTGCATTATATTAGGAGAAAATTGAAAACTCATTGAAGGGGTTTGTTCTTCGAACTTTTGTGATCTGTTTAGACTGAGGTTGTAGAGGGAAGTATGACTATAAGTATATTTGGTTAAAGAAAGACACACTACCACCAAGAAAATATTAAAAAAAAAAAATTAGCACATCAATAGGGTCGCTGTGTGCTTTGCCAATCTTATTTATATTTCACTACACTGCCTCCCTAGAGATAAAAGGAAACAAAAGTGTATTTATTGTCAACTGCATGCTTGCCATTTGGAAGTTATTATCTTATTAAACCTCAGTATCACCCAGTCACAGAGACATTCTGATTCCCATTTTCAGAGATGAGGAAGAAGACTCAGAAAGTTTACATTCTATTTCCAGAGCTACAAAGCTAGAAAGTTGCAGAACTAGAATCTAAAGGTGTGGCTGCATTAACCAGGTAGAGAGGAAGGTGAGTGTTCCAGGGAAGGAAAGCAGCACTATCCAGGACCAGTGGTGAAAGTTCAGGGAAGGGTGAGAAGTTGAACTTCATATCGGTACATTCTACACTGTAGACCAGGTATGAATAGGTATTGCATGATAACTGGATTTCATGTTCAAATAAATTTGAAAAATGGGAAAAAGGGCGGTTAAATTTACCTTTAAAATTTTTTTAAGACCACTGTGAGAATACTAATGCATCTTTGAGTCTTTAATACATTAAGTTTATGGTGTTCCAATAACCACTAAGTACTAGTGTAGCTCCTGATAAGGTAATGATTCCCTGGACACATTTGAAAGAAAAGCTGCTGTGAAGCGTAGGGAGACAATGCAGTCTGATCTGCCATTTAATGACCCTGGTGGTCAGGGAAAGTGAGGCATCGTTTGGTCCCCTTATTATGATAGATTTCTCACGAATAATAAAAAGAAATCATTACTTTTTGTTTTTCACATTCTTTTTCTAGCATTTTAATATAAAAATTTTCAAATATTTAAAATTATTATTTAAAAAAAAGTTGTTACCCACAGTATCCACATTACCAACCACTTAGATTCTACAGTTATATTTTTCCACACTTGCTTTATTTTATAGCTATCCATGTATCTATCCCTCAATCTATTCATGAAACTTTTATTTGCTTTCAGGGTTAGGGTAGGAAGAGACAACAATATATTCCTGTTTGGTTATGTCAAATTTTTTTTTCCTTTTTATTGAATTTATTGGGGTGACACTAGTTAACTGATTATGTTACATTTGAGGTGCTTGTAGAATATTCAGATGTGGGAAATCAGATATGAAAAGGGTTGGTCTACATAGAGATAGAGACTAGGAGATTGCACTACATAAAAACACTGAGAAGACAGTTGGAAACAGATCATAGGAAACGTCCAAGTTTACAGATGAGTACAGAGGAAAAGTTAAAGAATTGCATTAATCAATTCTTTGATTAAAGGTTAGGATGGATGCTACTAATAAAATATTGGTGGTTTAACAATACGTGTAAAATTCTTATTCATGACATGCAGGCCACAGAGAGACTCTGCTTGACAAGGTCTCTCAGCAAGATCTTTCTGTGTGTGGACTTGTCCTCCTTTATGTCATCAGTGAAATCTCCATTTGACTTTTAGAATAGGGAAGATAGTAAGAATTGCACATGAGTAATTTTCATTGACGAGGTCTGGAAGTGGCTGGCGTAACTTGCACTCACTCCTGGTGTCAAGACTCAGTCACGTGGCCACATGTGAATGCAGAAGGGCTGACAGTTGTGACCAATGTGTGAGCCCAGGAAGAAGAAATGCACTTGGATATTCTGGAGTTCTGGCAATATCTGTCACAAGAAAGAATGGTCCGAGAGGAAGGAGGACAAAAACTGGTGCAAAGCACAATTTTGGCCTTGGAGGAAGCATAGTTCAGTCTGAGAAGAAGACAGAAAAATGCCTGATGACCATACAGTGTGAGCCAGCAGTCACTGGGGTGCACCCAAGGTGCTGAGGCCTCCCAGAGGAGAGGGGCACACAGGGCTCTGGAAAGGGTAAGGTTTGAGCTTGGACTTGAAATACCAGTAGAAGTTTCACTAGGTATCCTATGCTCTTCAGAAAATAAAACAAATATGCAATCAGGGACCTAGTTCAGGCACTATTGTGTGCCATTTGTGCAAAGAGGACTTTTTTAGAGAGTTTGACCTTTACCAGAACTTACTGGAGAAGAGCAAGACTGAGATGAAGCAAGACAAGCAAAAAAATCGGTCTTTCTTTACCTAATCACCAACAGAAAGTAAGCTGTTTGTTTGTGTTAGTCGTCTTCCAGACACACAACCACCATAATTTGGGACCTTGGTCATGAATTTATAAAGCACTCATCATTTTGAAAGAGGGCTGCACAAATTCAGTCCAAAAGAAAAGGCATCTACATAGCATGCAGAGGAACAAAGGAAGTGCACAGTGATTGGCTGAAGCACTTCGTGGACAGAGGTCTCCATCATTTAGAGGGGATGAAGTCACACAGGGGACGCAAGAGAAAACTGGGCATAAAAAAAATGACCAAAGTTATGGAAACAGTAGAAGAACCAGGAAAGCATTCTAAAGTGCTTTCTGAGTGAAATAGGAGAGGTGGGATCGGAATCCTCGTGCTCTCCCCAAAGAGGTGATGAGAGGAGCTGAGCCAGGCCAGCCAGGACGCTGGGGCCACATGCTCTGAACTGACTGTGTATAAGCCCACCTTTGACCTCCGTGCTGAGAATCTGGTGTCCCAAAGAGGGAGGTCTTCTTAATGATTGCTCTCAAATTCACGGGAATTGAACAAATGGAAATTTTTCTTGGCATTCTCTAATATTTTCTCACTTTCTGGCAGATTTTTCCACCAGAAGAGCAGAGAGGGAAGGGAACAGAGGAAGTCTCACATGCATTTGGATTTCGCAGATGCCTACTTACACAGGACCTCCACGCAAAAATCATCCAGCACGGGAGCTACAGGTAGGGGATACATTTAAGTGAGGTTATTTTCATCGGGAAAGAGGAAGCTTCATATCTGGCCCCAGATCTTTGTGAGTATGTGTGTTTAATTGTGTATGTTCTCTAAATGGTTTATTAAATACAGATGCAGCCCAGCCAGTGTGGCTCAGCAGATTGAGTGACATCCCATGTTCCTAGAGGTCACCAGTTGGATTTCTGGTCAGGGGACATGCCCTGGTTGTGGCTCAATCCCCAGTAAAGAGCATGCAGGAGGCAGTGGATCAATGTTTTTCTCTCAGCCATTTCCTATCTCTCCCTCCCTTTCTAAAAATAAAAAATAAAAAAACAGATGCTGCTCGAGTTATAGTGGGGTTACATCATGATAAACCCATCTTAAATGGAAAATGTCGTAAGTGCAAATGCATTAAATGCATCTAACTTACCAAATATCATAGCTTAGCCTAGACTACCTTGAACACACTCAGAACACTTACATTAACCTATGGTTGTGCAAAATCACCTAATGCAAGGAATACACTGTACAGTATTTACCCTTTGGTCGAGAGGCTGACTGGGAGCTGCTGCTGCCCAGCATCACGAGAGACTATCCACACCAAATATCACTAGCCCGGGAAAAGATCAACACTCAAAATTCAAAGTACAGTTTCTACTGAATGCATATCACTTTCATACCATCATAAAGTCAGCCATTGTGAGTGAGAGACTGTCATAGTTGGTGATGGAAAAAGAAATACTTGCTGATCATATTTATTGCCTAAGGGTTTTTCAGAGAAGAAATGAATATAGCTGCTAAACAAATATATACACAAAGTGTGACAGTTTTTTCCTCTGTAGTTTTAAAAACTGTGTTAGTCATCCAAACACAGAGTAGCTCTGTCCTTTTTTTCCTTCTTCCTATGAGAACCTTGAGAACTAAATCAAACATCTTGCTCCAAGAATTACGGTACAGGGTCAAATAGCCCTCTGATGGAGTGGGTTGCAGTTATGAAACTTGATCCCCATTGGCATTAGGGTAACCATTTGCAGAAATGCAAGGGATAAATCTTGGGCAGAACCAATGTGCTCAAGTCTGCACATCAGTAACAGAAGCCTAACCTCTGGAGCAGTAAAGGTACTCTATCTATGACTATGACGGATGTTACCAATTACCTTGGAAGGGTCCTGGCTTCTTTGGTTAGGAATCAGTGGTGCTTTTTATTTCCCAATGTGTTTCAGATCACTTCCTATAGAAAGACCACAAGTGGGATAATTATGGAAATAGACACTGTTTTAGAGCTGGAAGGGATCCTAGAAATAATGTGAGCTTTGGTCTTCACTTTACAGAAGGTCACTGAAGTCCAAAAAGGAGTTCTGCTCCACCCAGTATCACTGAGCTTGTTTATGGCCCAGCCAGGGACAAAGTGTATTGTTCTGACACCTAGTGCAGATCTGTTTCTATTGAGTATCTATTCTTGGACCAGAGAAAAAAGTCCAAATTTTGATACAGGGCTCTTTAAGATCTGCTGAAATCTGCCTCCTTCTTTAACATAATTTCCCCTTGTTCTGCCTTCCCATTTCCATCACTTTCTTTCTCCAAGTACATTTAACTTCAGCCACTCCCAACTTCTCACAAACCCTGTGAGTGAGTTGTTGCCCTGACCTGCAACACATACTGAATTCTTCTCTGTTCAGCTTTTAATACTCAGCTGACATCTTTCCCCCACCATGAAGCCTTCCTTACTTACTTCCTGCTAAGTTGCTTCTTTCAGTATTCTCAGTTCACGGGTCTCAAAGCAGCTACTCAGTAGAAATAGTGGAATCATTTTTAAAAGTTGTTAGTCTCCCTCCTCAAAGACCAAGGTCTTGTCTCACTCACTGTTTTATTTTCTCCTCAATCCTTCCTACCCCCAGAATTTGGCACAGGCCCTGATACATGGTAACATATCAGTAAATGCTAAAGGACGAAATGAATGAGCAAGCCAACTGGACCCTAAATTGACAAAAAGGAGTGTCATTCGCTAAGACATTTTTATAACCTATAATGATCATAGAGGCAGTTCCTGTGGCCTGAGTAACTGATTGTACAAAGCTTAGGCTAATACAACCAAATCATAAGTTTTGGTATCTTATTTTGTGGTTAGTAGCACAGACTTTGGAACCAAACTTCCTTGGTTTAAAGCCCAGTTCTGCTGCGTACTAGCTAGTGTGTGATATTTCACAGGTTATTTATCTTTTATGGGTCTCAGTTGCCTTTCTGTAAATTGACAATTATAATAGTATCTAATTCTCAGGGATTTTATAAATAGCATATATATATATACTTAGTGTGTATATATATATATATATGTGTGTGTGTGTGTGTGTAAATATATATATATATTTACTTAGAACAAACAATTGCCAAGTGCTACATAAAAACTGAGTTTTTCTTCTTTCCCCCTTTTTTTCTTAATATAGCAAAACCTATTACTAAGTTTAATAAGTGAGAGGAAGGAGAAGCCAAAAAATGCAAGAAAATACAATAAATGCCATAGGCTAGTGATTAGGAAGTATGTTAGGGGTTAAGAGTGCAGAAACTGAAAGATGCATTCTTTTGGGGGCATCTTCAATGTGGTTGTTACTGGACTCACCCATTCACAGCACTTGGTAAGACCCTGACAAGTAGACATTATTATCATCTTTTCACAAATCACAGAGTAGGATCAGAGAAGAAATTTGTCCAAGTTTACATAGCTGGTAAAATTTAGAGCTGAGATTTATTATGGAGTCGATGGTGAAGATGTAGTCTCTAGAGCCAGACCCCTGAGTTCAAAGCTATGTCCAACACCCATGACTATGTGACCCTGGGCAATTTGCTTAAGTTTTCAATCTCTGTTTTCCCACCTGTATAATGGGGATAATAATAACCTGTGCATCATGAGTTGTTAGGAGATTACAAAAAGTAATACATGTAAAGTGTGAGGAACAGAGACTTGCCTGTATGGCCTTTTTCTACTCCAATAGAGCAAGGCAGCGTTGGTCAAACAGATCTTTTGATGAGGTTACTCAGAGTTCCTAAGAAGCTTCCTTTTTGTATTTCTTCTCTCTAAAGGGATGAACAATTATATGAAACCTATAAATAATAAACAATAAATAAAAGAAGAAAGGAAATGAATTCTCATGCTCTGGACTTAAAGCAAAACTCAAAAACTTCCACTTCTCAAAAAGCTGGGATTAGCTAAATTTGTGAATGCATTGATGACTCTCAGATATAACATTAAATGGAAATGTGTGTTTTGGGATACACAATTACTTAATGGCCAAAGAAAAGTCTTTTTGTTTTACATGGGACTCTGGTTCTCTTTGATGGACAGGAGGAGGCATTTTGAATGACTATGTAAAGGTTATTTGTTCTTAAAACCCTGTCCATTTAATTTGCTAGATAGTGCAGATCGAAGGATAGCTGCCATATACAGGAAAGAGAGTCTTTCGTGGGTCTATTAGATGACCAGTATTCAACAATGACCTAAGCCATGTGCTTATTATGCACATAGAGCAGCAACTGTTGAGACTGACTTTTACTGGGGGTCAGCTCATCTGGCTCTATAGATCAACAGGTGCAGAAGAGAACGCAGAGCACGAGAGCAATGCGCACATTACTGTCTCTGTAGTATACACTCAATTCAACCAAAGCAGAGGAAGGGCTTCAGGAACAAATCATTTCCATCCCCACTACCCACCTCACTGAACTTGATTTCTGACACATACAGAACTCTAAAGCACTCTCTAAAGGATGACACAATTGCTTTTAATTAGTGCTTATTAAAAAGCTTCTTCTTGGAACAACTTCAGCAACACAATAAATAACTATAGTATTAGATTATAACCCAAATAATGAAACATTCATATTGATATACATTTATAACTGAATAAATAAGTGAAGGAGAAGTGAAAACTCTGCCTTACAGGAGATTTTTAATAAATAATTATGGAAAAATTGAAGAGATTAGAAAATCACTCTCAGAGTGCCACAGTACTAATTTCTACAGACAAGAACCACGGATAAACTCTGAAATGAACGCACAGAACTTTAAGCAGAAACAGGAATATTTGCATAATCTCAAAATCTCTCCTTCAAAATATTTAGTAATTATAGTGGGAAAAGTGAAAAGTGTATGTTTATAGTGGAGAATCCCAGCAGACACCATCCTAACTAAGTAGCCAAGATTAACATCATTTTGACTACATATCAACATCATTAATTTCTTGCTATAATGCACTGAGAAGGCCACATCACCTCTGCAATATCCTTTTCAATAATAAATAACCTCAATCAAATGATAAGAAAACAACAAATAAACCCACATTGAGGGACATTCCACAACATAGCTTAATAATGTTCTTCAAAAGTATCAAGGTATTGAAAGACAAGAAGGACCAAGGACATGATGGCTTGCAGGGAATGTGACAACTAACACAATATTAGATCTTGGATTAGATCCTGGAACAAAAAGAGGACGTAAGTTTTAAAAAAAAACAACTGATAAAATACAAATGAGTGCTGTGCTTTAGTTCATAGTATTGTCCCAAGTTAATTTCCTAGTTTTGATAAAAGTTCTATGGTCATAGAAGTTGTTAATATGAGAGGAACTGAGTGTAAAGTACATGGGATTCTCTATACTATTTTTGAAACTCTCTTGTACGTCTAAAGTGATCTAAAAAATAAGTTAGAATAAAAGTTTTCTGAGCGGGACTATTTTCTATTTAAGTAATGCACTGTATTCCTTGTTGTTGGCCTGAATATCAGAGAGCCACAGTCTTAACTGCTGTACAACTGCTATGGGCAGAATTATGCTGTGCCCTCCAAACTTATAATCACTGAAGTAAAAGACCCATGTTGAATCCCAAAGCTGCCCAGGTGTTCTTTTGTCCTGCCCTAGCAGAGATTGCTTTCTACATGGGGCAAAATGTATTTTAGTCTGCTAGTTTTTTAAAAAGAACCCACTTAAATAAATATTGGAGCCATAGATAAAGGGGAGTGGTATAGAGAACAATTTAATATTTAAAATGCACTCAGATTGGGCAATAGCAGAGGAAGACCTCATGGTTCCCTGAGAACTGTGTGAGAGTTTGATTTAGCATTTCCCAGAGAAACTTCAACTGAGCATTAATCTTAGGAGATGTCAAAAAGAAGGGGTTCCATGACAAATAAGTTTGGGAAACCCGTACAAATTCTATTTTTGGACAGTGCAAAGGCATATTGGTAATGACAAGCTACGGGGAGTTTTGCTGCTAAGAACACGAAGAGAAACACAAAACTATTTAACATTGCACAAACTACTAAATCCTAATCATCTGAAAGAATAAAATTTTCTGACACTACCTCTTAACCTTGCGAGGGGTTAGTATTCCACAAAGTTTAAAGATGCTATTCTATCACATAGATTCTCTCTAAAAGCTCTACACAGTCAAACAAATAAAATTAGAAATGAGAGGGTCAGTGGTGAAGAGTACGGTCCTTTCTCTTTTCCTACTCCTTGGAATTAAAAAAAAAAAAAGTAAAGATTTTAATATCCTGTAGTAAAGGAAGCTGGAGATCAAGTATACAGGGAGATGGTAAGCAGCAAAATGAAATTTCATGGTCTGGGAGCATTTATTACACTGCTGAGAAATCTAACTTTTTGTTTTTGCCGTAAGTAGTAAGCCTTGTAACCCCCTTAACATTCTAGAGTCACAAATTGGACAGGATACTGCAATTTAGTACATGGGAACCATGTATGGATAGGGATATTTTACTAAGCTAACTAACCTGAAATTAATACCTCTTCCCCTAAAATTTGGGGTTAAATAGTACCACTTTCAGGATTCTGAACACTGTCATTATTGCTGTTCTACTTTACTTTGTCTTTCCTTATTCAAAGTGACACAAAATATGCACACTTCATATGGTTAATATATATATATTTATAATATATATATATATAGTGACTTGAACATAAACTACTATTCCATGTATATGTATGAGCACATTGCTTAGGCTAAAAACAGTATTTTGTCTAAAACAAAAGCCATGTGCATCTAAGCTGACAACAGGAAGATTTTATTTGCTTTATTTCTAATCGTTTTCAAGTGGCGAAAATATGACTATTTATGATCCCAATGAAAGTCTCCAAGTTTTCTGGCATTTTAGAGGTTATTTTAAGCTTTTCTTAAATTTCATCTATTTGGGAAGAGTGGAAATAA
Organism: Tadarida brasiliensis; assembly: GCA_030848825.1. NCBI lineage: Eukaryota > Metazoa > Chordata > Mammalia > Chiroptera > Molossidae > Tadarida > Tadarida brasiliensis. The sequence continues at coordinate 230,910,325 of CM061257.1, read as the reverse complement.
ATAAAAGTTATTAATAATGTGAGATTGTCATGGCAACAATTTTTTCCAGGTACCCTGCTCTTATACAACTATTAACCTGTAGTCTCTATTTATTATTCAAGAGAAATAAAGTTTTGGTAGGAAAAAAATTGCCTGTCATCAAAAAGAACAAGATCCTCTATGTAAATCGAAATTACTTGACTAAGATGAAAATAGCTTTCCAGTCCTTAAAAGATTACAATTTGCATTTTTTATATTTTCTTCTTGGTTGTTTTATATTCTTATGGGGTACAAATCAATGAGAACAAAATTTACCATCTTGGCTGAGGGATTAGCTTGAGATTTGCAACAGAATCAGTTTGTGCATCAAAATTTGTGCTTCTGCTTCCATAGTTTTTGCTGGAAAGTGGCCACACTATCAGGAATGTTTCCCAGCCTGCAGTGCATTGAGGCGGGGCCAAGTGTTTAATTCTTTTATATGGAATATGAGAGAGGGTAATGTGTTTCATTTCCATGCCAGCATATTATGCTTCCTCCATATTGCTTGTCTTTCCTCTAGGGGGACGTAAAGAACATTGAGGCTCCAAGGGATTGAGAGGGAGGCAGAGAATGGAGAGAACTTGCATCCTCAAAGCATCACTGGAGCACAGCCTCCACTGACCAAGCACAACTGGAGCACAGCCCCCACTGACCAAGAACACCTGCACAGGTGTGTACTTAGAAAGAAATACACCTCTGTTGAGTCAAGCCACTGATATTTTGATGCAAATATTCCTGTAACAGGTATTATAACCCTTCCTGTTATATGATGTCTCACTAGTTAATTGGTCCACAAATCCATTAAACACATTAGGAAATATTAGTCACAATTGCATATATTTATCTATTAAAAACAATCAAGACAAACAACCAGGTTTTATTGCACATGGTGGATAGCTAAAACCAATGAATGACTATTGTTCTCCTCTGCCATTTTTAAGTTGAGGGCTTCTAATGCTCATACAGTTTTAAGTCCAATGTTAGCTTTTGGTAGCAAATTAACTAAATTAATTAAAGTTTTGGTCCCAAATTAAGGCTAACAAGTTTTGCTTATCATGCACTAATTATTGTTAAGGGAACAAAAAATTACCAGCTAAATTTTCTTTTAAAGAGAAATAACTTAGAAAGTGAGCAATTTTTTTAAAAAAATTCTTGGTTCCCAAAGCAAGGATTTATGTTCATTTTATGAAATCCAGCCCATTTTTTAGCCTTTCTTCATCCTGATTACTTTGTAACTATTATCTGTCCTCTCGATCAGTTCACCTTAATGAGTCATTCCTTCCTGAGTCATTGAATAAAATGTTGAATAGGCCAGAAAAGGGCTGAGGAAACAATTACGTGGTGTAATGTAATATAAAAGAATTTCCACAAATTTGACCCTGGTCACCCCATCACTTCCACACATTGCTATACCATTGGGCATCTCCATCTGGAATTTTACATGCAGCCCACCATCCTCATGGCTATTCCATAAATATTCCAGGGGAATCATGGATCTTCATCTTTTCTTAGCTCTCATAAATTAAATTCACCATCTAATTTAACAATAAACATAAGTTCTCTGGTAGTCAGTCATGTTATCCAGACAGGGACCAGAGCTGGAGCAGGTATGTCTCAGGCTGGCTGGTAGCATGTGGGTTCTTGACTTCATGCAGGAAAGATTTCAAACACCAGTCTATGTGATTTTGAGAGTTTGTTTATTAAAGCTGAGTCAATGAAATTGAGGAAGGGTTTAGAATAGAAGAAGCAACAGGAGAGAGCCCAGGTGGGGCTGCTTTGGCTCTCAGGAAATGTTATAGAAAAGAAATGAGCCCAGGTGGGCTGCTTTGGCTCACTGGAAAGGCAGAGTAAAAGGGGGCCTTGGAAATAGGTTCAGAGGGTGAGCCTAGAATGAGCTGGAGCTGCAGCTGCCTGCTGCCCCCTTGATTGCAAGTCTCCTGGGGACCCTGAGAGTTTAGGAGAAAGAACAGCGATGCAAGGCATGGGCGTGCTCTGGCCAGAGCACACCATGGGTACTTTGTCTTGAGGTTTTTTATCTTTCTTTAGCCAGCAGGTATCTTAGGGGAGATCTCAGGGGAAGGTCTTAACAGAATAGTCATTAGCTTTCCAGGTGTGTCCTTCAATATGATTCATCAAAATGTACATATAGAGGGGTCAGGGTTATTTTCTGGTTATTTTCAAAGAACATCATCAAAGAGGGACAGGACTAAGGCCAGTCTGTCCTGGGTCTGAAATGTGTAAACCACTTACTCCTAAGTGGTTAGGGGGAAGATCAAACCTTGTGATTCATTAGCTGGCTGTAAATTGCTCAAATTGTTTGGCCTTTTTAATTATTTTGTCTCAGTTTCCCTTATTCCACTTGTCAAGAAATTTCCCTAGCTCCTTACTGTTCTGCCTTACTCATCCTCTTTTTGTTTCAAAATTGTATAATTTGTATCATGCTTTTTTGAGATCATTCTTAAACATCTGGGTTAATAGCATTGTTCTGACCATTATAACAAGTATACAAACTGTAATTGCTGACTGTAATTCTAGACTCTGGTAATAAATATTTTGCCATATTTGCTGTCTTTGGAGCTTTCTTTACATATATAACACTGTATTAGTTTTCTAAGGCTGCCATAACAAAATACCACAGACGGAGTGGCTTGAACAAGAGAAATTTGTTGTTTAAATGGTACTGGGGGCTAGAAACCTAAATCAAGATGTTGGGAGGTGTGGTTCCTTCTGAGCTCTTTCCCCTGGCTTTGCAGGTAACCACCTTCTGCCTGTGTCTTACATGATATTTGCTGGCATCCCTGATGTCTCTTTTTGTGTCCTAATCTAATCTTTTTATAAGGACACCAGTCAATTGGATTAGGGCCAACCCCTAAGAGCCTCATTTTATTTTTTTATTAATATTTTTTCTTTATTGATTTTAGACAGAGGAAAGGATAGAGAGAGAGATAGAAACATCAGTAAAAGAGAACATCGATTGGCCGCCTCCTGCATGCCCCCCACTTGGGATTAGACCCACAACCTGGGCATGTGCCCTGACCAGGAATCGAACTGATGACCTCTTGGTGTATGGGTCGATGCTCAACCAGTGAGCTACACCAGCTGGGCTAAGAGCCTCATTTTAACTTAATCCCTCTTTAAAGGCTCTACCTTCAAATTCAGTCACACTCTGAGGTACGGGGGTTGGGGTTTCAACATATGAATCTGGGGGAACATAATTCAACCCATAACAGATATCTTAAGGCTTAGGGTCTCCAATGAACACTTCTATAAAACAGTGTTTCCAATAAGTACTTTTTAAATCATCTGTTTCAGAATCACATTTTAATAAGTAAATTCCTAGGAGTCCATTCTAAATGCTGTGACTAAAAATCACTCAGGACATGGCTAGGGAAGCTTCATTAAAAAAAAAAAGTCAATGGTGATTCTATGTACAATGTTTAAGTTGGAAAACAACTGGTATAAACCATGAGATATCTCTTTATGGTCTGAGCAAAGGGTGGGGCAGGGTAAATATTTAATTGGTTTTTTGGCTACTGAATTATTTACACTCATGTCCAGCTATGGCTGGGATGACCACACACCATCTCCTTCTTCCATTATAACTGATAACTTTTGGGGGAGGAGGCAGGCTGTTGCTATGGTAACTCAGAAGGGCCTGCAAGCTGGGTACAGAGGATAGTGAAGCCTGTCCTGGGTGACACCCAAAGATACTGCCCGGCCTGCTAACAAGTCAGATTAAGTCTTAGCAGAACTCCACCTCGGAGGTGAAAAGATTTTCAGGCAAATAGCATCGTATCACCTTGCAAGGGATAGAAGAGAGGTTAGAGGGAAATCAGAACACTCCCCACCCCCATTTCCACCAATCACTCAGTAGCAAGCAGGGCTTAACCAGTTCTTGATTTCCAGGACCTGAGGAACTTGTGGAAAATGGTTTCTGATTGTTTGGACGATGGACTGGCTGTCAGTGAGGTGCCTTAAAGCAGCCTGTCTTCCTTGTGCCCTTCTTAAGGGTCTAGGGATTGGTTTAAGGGGGAATATTAAAGAAGGAAGCTTCGTATACTCTGCCTGCAGGAAGACGACTAGACAGCCTAACTTGGTGCCATTCGTATAAAAAATAACCGGTTTCAAATCCTGACTTCTCACTTCCCATCTTATGACTTTGGAGCGGGTGCTGATGATTTCTGAGGGGAAGTGCCTTATTGTCTCATTGTTGATAGTGGTAGAGAAGGGGTGGGGAGTGAATGGCCACTGGCTTAGATGTTTTACTTTTCTTTTTTTATAAAGGTAATTGTTTTAGAGCCATTTTCAGTTCACAACAAAGCTGAAAGTACACATCTCCCATGGGCCACCTGCCCCCACCCATGCACAGCCTCCCTTCTTATCAGCATCTCCCCCCAGAGTTGTTACAACTGATGAGCCTACTCACCGTCATCACCCTAAGTCCGTAGTTCACCTCAGGATTCACTCTTGGGGTTGTACATTCTTTGGGCTTGGACAAATGTGGAATGATGCACAGCCACCATTATAGTATCATAAAGAGTATATTCACAGCCTTAAAATTCCTCTGTGATTCGTTGATTCGTCTTCCCCCCAAACACTAGCAACCCGTGATCATTTTACTGTCTCCACAGTTTTGCCTTTTCCATAATGTCACACAGTGGGAATCATATAGAATTCAGGCTTTTCAGATTGCTCTTTTGTTAATTGTGTAAAATTAGGGAAAATGTAAGACCTGACTCATGACAAATTCTAGTCATCATCACCAGATTTATCATCGTTATTATTACAAGTCATGTGGAGAAAGCTGCCAGTTGCTGGGGAGCAAACAGCTCTTAGGCTGCAGTAAACATTAGGGAACCTTGCTTCAGGAAGTCACGTTGATGGGGTACCAGAATGGGGAACCTGACCTGGAAGTTCTGATACATCCGGCCACAATCCTCATGGAGGTCGTCCCCTGACAGGCACAGACGGTCTTCATTTTGTGGGAGAGGAAGCAACGAGGGTGGAGGTGAATAAACATTTGGATATTTCCACGTTTCACTGAGACTTTTTTTTAAAAACAGACTACGGTTCTTATTCTTATAAAGGTTATAGGCAAAGCCCTGTGTTCCTACAGTGGAAGGAGGTACATGCCACCATTTCATTGCATCTCAGTGGGCTGCCTGCAGAAGCTCAGTAACACTTGGAAAAGTTGTTGTCTGATTGTCCCAACGCTGTAGGTTTTTAGGGCCATGCCTGTATGGATTAGCACAATCTAAGCCTGAAGATAATATCTAATCAATCTGTTTAATATGTTTTTAGACCTGGTCTGAATTTCCCTGATGATCACCAGATAGTCACTCTATAGCATGGTACAGATTCAGCATTGGAATTTAAAGACATGAAGCAGAAAAAAAGAAAGTTCAATTGGCTGTGCTCAGGTCTAAGACATTCTGATGCCAAATAATGCTGAAATCTTAGAGAAGATGCTTCCACCAGGAATCCCTGAAAACAGAGGGGGTAAAACAGAGAAGGAGCAAAGGACAAAGGAAGGTCTATTCCCTTGGACTACTGGGGCCGGATGCTGCCTGACCTGCTGAGAAGCCTTAGAAAATGCAGCTCAGAACAGTTCCCCCAGGAACAAAATGAGAAACACTTGCCCACTTGCTCTCACTGCATCAGTTAAAATGGCTCATGGGCATTGACTTACACACATGCACACACACACATGCTATCTACTGGCCTCAGGCAGAGGCTCTATTTGCCAGAAGAGAAGCCTTAGGAAGCCCGCGAGAAACTCATCCCAAAAGAGAGACCCAGGTGATTTTGAGGTGGTATAGCAGAAGGATTCCCTGTAAGGTGGTACCCATATGTTTACTCTCATTTGTACCAGGTTCCCCCATTACATATGGTATCTGTGGACATGACATAGAAGTGTTTTCTTAGAAACACTCCTTGACCTCAATGAGCAAGTCAGGGAAAACGAGAGTATTTGCAGCCAATAGGGAAATATTAAAGACAATACAGTCTTAAGTGAGTTCCAGTGTTTGAAGTACTGACTTAGACTAAAGCAGTCAAGAAAGACTCATGTAAAGAGTGCACTCAGCTGACCCTGGAAGGGTGAGTGGCACCCTTCACTCACTGATTTCCAGTATTTGTCTGGTAATGATAGTTATTGACTCACCTGTGCTCACATAACAATTTATAGTTTACACATTGCTTTCATACACATGAACACAATCTAAAGAACACTTTAAAAAGCATTATTAGCTCCTTTATAGTAACAGGAGAACTGAGGCTTAATGAAATTACATGTCATACTAATTTTACATTCAGCGAATGGAAGAACCAGCACTAGAACTAGGTCCTCTGACTTCTAGACCAGCGATCTTTCTGACAGAATCGCATAGGATAGAATTGGGCGCAAGAGCCATAGGCACGTCTGGAATATGGGATTCGGCAATGCTCATGCAGCACGATGTGTGTACACTGAACTGCTCAGTAAGACATGCTCCAAGGTCCACTCTCATGTGCCTAGAACCAGTCACAGCGCTGAGAAATAAACACTCAATATGAGTAAATGTTGTTAACACTCAATTAATATTGATAATTTTTGTTATTGTCGTTCCAGAGGTTTAAGGCAAGTTCTAAATGCCTGGATGGCCTGCCAGTGTGGCTCAGTGGATGAGCATTGTCCCATGGACTGAGAGGTCCCAGTTCAATTCCCTGTCGGGGTACATGCCCGGGTTGCAGGCTTGATCCCCAGTAGGGGTGTGCAGGAAGCAGCCGATCCATGTTTCTATCTCTCTCTCTAAAAAAATCAATAAAAACATATTTAAAATAAATAAACAAATAATGAAGAGGCATCAAGATAGAAATGAGAAGGATGGGGCATTATGGCCTGTTAACTGGCAAGAACTGACACGGCTTCCTCTTTTGCACAGGCTGCAGAGGATGGATGGAGAGAATCCATCTAGTCCTACCGCGTGACTAAATGTGGGTGTTCAAGATTTTAATCCCCAGTGGCAGTTTTCATCTCCCCAGTCTTTTCTACTATTTAATAACCATTCATTGTTTCTAAGAAGCTCTAAACATTGTAAGTCTGACTGTGAGGGGCACAGAGTCACTGTCTTTCGGTAATGGTTGGCAATCCGGCTGAGAAGATCAGCCTGGAACACATGGATTTCCGGTGCAAGGCGGCCAAACAGTGCTGGGAGAGACTTTCAGACAACGTGCTAACAGCAGGAGTGAAATAGGATGATTAGCAGCTGATGTGTGTTTTTCCTCTGGGATGTCTTTGGAAGCCACCTGTGGTGACAACTGCTACTGGTCCCCTCAGCAAGCCTCTAGCAGGGCCTGCAGCGCTACCCTGTCCAAGTACAAGGGATTTTGCATATTTGAAGAAATGCTATCTGGGCCATGACCAAGTTGGCCTTCTTTCCTCCAGGCACTGCTCCGGAGGAGCTCGGCTCAGGGTCCCACGCTGGCTCTTAAATCCAGAGGCAGAAGAGTGATGAAAGAACATTTTGCAAAAACTCATATAAGGTCAGAGCTCTTGTCAAAATCCGAATTCACAGAGGCTTGGCTATTTATGGCAAAGAGAAAAATCTGTGAACAAATACATGCGCACTACTTCAAAGGAGTGTTCTGAAACTCATGTCTTATTTAGTGGTTGTAAATACTAAGTATGATTCCGATTTTTAGGGGAAAATGGTATATAGAGGTAAAGAAGAGGATTTTGTTGCTGGCCAGAGAATATAGAATGGCAAAGGATGAATTACATATGACTCCACATTTATCTCAAGTGACAGACATAAATATATCCTAATGTTTAATTTCCATTCTTGCTTTTGAAAAATTTTACTAAAGGAGAGCTAACAAAAATCATATATAAATTTTATTAAAAGAATTGCCTACCCAAACTTGCAATTTTCTCATACCTCTTTTACTTTCCACTCATAAATCTTCATACCAACTAAAAATCTCACCTATCACGTAGAGAGAAATGAAGCAAAGTGATATTGACCAGTCTTCTAAAACTGTCTGGATTGTTAATTGTCAGGGAACACCTAATTCCTAAGTGAACAGTATGGGTGAGCCCGGCCTTCAGGGTTCCTTTTGTCCATGAATGTTACTGCCAGCCTATAGATGGCAGCAGACTTACACATCATTGCCAGTCTAACCTTTCACTTCTTACTTCCAATTACTCTTTCCTGGTAGTTTTTGTTGTTGTTGTTATACAAACAAGTGGTTCATTATTATTAAATAATATAATGAAGAGAAAGTCATAGTTTGATTGGGACATAATTTAAGAAACCATCGGAAAATTAGGGGAAAACAAAAACAAAAGGAAAAGAAAAATGCTTGGGATTAAGGTTGGCAAAAGAAAAGAAAGTTGGTATTCTCACAGTCAAAACCCGTTTTTTGTATTTACTGTCACCGAGTGGGGACTTGGCTACTTTTTTTAATTAGACCATTTGGCATGAAGTGTTCCTTAGCGTTGTCAAAGTTGAAAAATGGTGCCCCATTGTATAGTTTAATGATGTGTCACACTGCCAATAAAGCCTTTCTCTTGGAGTGAGCTAGAACTGAGATATTTATGAGGAGACATAACCAATATGCCTAAAAGAATAGGTAGCAATGATCAATTAGTCATAATGTTAAGTGTCAGTGGGTAAGAATCATCACGGAGTGTTCTATGGCCATGGTCTTATTATTATCTGTTGCCCCGTCTGAAGAATCATTACTGCTAAAGAGAGATTTAATTCAATTTATTGATGGCAAGGCCATTAAACCTTTGATATCAGTTGTATTCTGTGTATCAGATTTCTTAGCTGAGAATGAATTTCTTATGGGGAATAATGCGAGATGATGAAGATAGAACCAATTACTGAAAGTAGGGTCCAGTGATTACTAGCACATCAATATTTGCATTTTAGGCCCCAAGGAACTGCACAGAGGACATCTGCCTTATTAGCAAGACTTCATGAGCCATAAAGGATTTTGTTTTGCATTATTCATTGTTTAACAAAATGTCACAGCAACTAGGTCCATTTGCCTTTTTAAGCCACCTGTCTCCTGGCAGAAACAGGTGTGCTGTGCAGGTAGGGCTCTCAGTGTGAAGAAGCAATGACCAAAGAAAGGCCATGAGAGAAATATGCTTACAACGGAGAAGCTAAAACAATGACAGCTTGGCCATTAGCAGGTGACTGTTGGTTATGTGACACCTCTTTGTGTTAGCACCTGTTGAGGCTAAGAATCTGCGCTTTAAGTGTGATGATAGACTAGTCAGATATCAACCTCCTAAAATGGTATTCCTGAAAGATTTCCTATTAGGTGATAATTATCATACTTTCATTATATCCAAATGCAGATCTGCCATGCTAGTATATATGACACTATTTTTTTTAAGTGAACTTTAAATTGATACAACCATCCCCATGTTTTATTAAATGCAAGAATATCAGGGCAATCCAATTCTCTGGGAATATTTATTGATTGAAATAAAGAAATTTTGGAAAGGGGACAAAGTTTACTTGTAAAGCATTTCCTATGAATCAAGGTACATGCAGGGTTCTTCACGTGTTGTTACGTAATCAGAGAAATGACTTTATAGAATAGAATTGATCACATGTAGTTTACAGATGAAGTCACTGAGGGTTAAATTTACTGTATTTTCATAAAGCCACAGAGATGGAAAGTAAAGCATCAAGTATTCAATCCCTAGGTCTGTCTCAATGGTGTACTACAATGTCTTGGAGAGAGGTCACCAACTCAGAAGTCTTTGGGGACTAGGAAAGTGACACAGTAGTAAATTAGACCAGGTGGAGGAAAGTGCTTGGTGATGCTGAACTCCAGCGTTGGGTAAATAATTAGGGAATGGTGGAGCCTCATGTGAATTGGAGTGGAGAGATCCCACCTAAATATTGTGCCTGCCACTTGGCTACAGAATGTTGATACAGAGTTGTTAGATCATCCCATTTCTCAAAAGAAGCCAGAAATCCAGGGTGGGATTTTTTTTTTTTTTCTATGAAATTGCCTGGGTTTTAATTTTTGACAGCTAATTTGAAAGTGGCCAAAAAAATGTAATTAAAATAAATGAAAAACATATGTAGTGGTCACAAAAACCACTGCATTTCAACTTCTGCTTTAGAGGGGACTCCTGACCCACTTCCATTTCCGAAGTAAAAATGATGCTAAAATAAAACAAACAAGTAAACAGATAAACATGGACACAATTGGCCAACTTGGCCAAAGAGTGAATCTTTAAGGAGAAAAAGTAAAATAAGTATATATTGTGATAAAAAATAAATAAATAAAACAATATCTCTCCTTGGGTCCTCTTTCTTTTACTTCTTATTTCTTACCATGAGTTATTTTTCTTTTTTTATCTATTCCTAGTTCTGAAAGAGTGATAAGTGTCATAACTTTTCTAGGTCAGAATTTAAACATCTTGTTGGCCAAAGAGCAAAGAACAGATTCCTGAAATTTATACATGTTTTATGCAGTATGGAAAGAGCTGGGGCTAGAATATAAAAAATGATTTTTCTTTTAACAAGGAAGCCACTTTTCTTGTACAAATTTCTGTTTTTTTCTCATATAAAATGGAGACTGGGAATTCATCAGGCTCAAATAAAAAGACCAATGAGATTGGTTAACAATGCCAGAGCCTCGTGTTTAGAAGTGATCATTTGAGTTAATTTACTTGACTGGTTTTGAAGAAAGGGTCATATGGTCAGTGTCTAGATCATGATAACTAAGAACATGCCTGTTCCTGTTGATTTTCTGATTGATTTGGTCAATACTGAAGATCCACCCAACAGTATCAATCAAACTTTGAGGACAACAGGTAGTTTAAATGGTGAAGAACCCCCCAAAAAGGATCTCTTGCTTAATTCAAATGTAATGTTCTACTATATATATATATATATATTCAGTCTAATGATTATATCTAAGATGATCATTTACTATCACTTTACAATTCCTTTTAGAACTTTCTTCAAGGCATTCTGTATTTAAAAGATTTTTCAAGCAAACAAATATGTATAAAAAAATACAAGTAACCCTCTATTTTTGCATTAATCAAACACAGATACAACTGAGTATGCAATACAAGCAGTAATTTAAGAAATTATATTAAATTTTCTGCCCAGCTGGTGTAGCTCAGTGGTTGAGCATTGACCCATGCACCAGGAGGTTGCTGGTTCAATTCCCGGTCAGGGCACATGCCCAAGTTGTGGGCCAAATCCCCAGTGGGGTGCATGCAGGAGGCAGCCAATCGATGTTCTCTCTCATCGATGTTTCTGACTCTCTCTCCTTCTCCCTTCCTCTCTCTCTAAAATCAATAAAGAAAAAAATTTTTTTAAATAAATAAAAATTATATTAAATTTTCTTGTTTAATTAGGTATAGTTGACCCATGAGTTTGAACTGCGCAGATCCATTTATATGCTCAGTTTTTCAATAAATACTGTAAATGTATTTTCTCCTCCTTAGGATTTTCTTAATAGCATCTTCTTTTCTCTAGTTTACTTTACTGTAAGAATGAAATATATAATATATATAATATACAAAATATGTATTAATCAACTGTTCTGTAATTGGTAAGGCTTTCAGTCAACAGTATGCTATTAGTATGTAATTTTTTGTTGAGTCAAAGTTATACATGAATTTTCAACTGTGTGGGGAGTCAGTGCCCCTAACCCCCTTGTTGTTTGAGGGTCAACTATATTTGATATTTAGCTATTCTATGCTTTGTTGTTGTTGTTTTTATTTCTAATAAGCACGTGCTTTTCTTAGATAATAACTTGAAGACCACAGAATGAGAATAACTTCTGTGATCCATAATTTAGATATTAAACTCTCTATATAATTATTTTGTATACTCAGAAATATTTATGGATACTTTTGGTAAATCGCATCCTTTAAGGATGCTGTGGTCGATTTGATTCTATATACTCCAATTTTATTTTTTTTTAATTTATTCCATTGTTGAGAATATTACAGATGTCCCCCATTTTCTTCCCTTTATTCCCTCCCCCACTATTTTTTTCTAATTTTTGATGGTCAGAATAAAAGGCTGCATTTCAAAGAGACATATCTTGGTGGATATGCAGGATTAGCTCTAGACTGTACAAAGTGGATAAAGTGGTTATATATCACTTTTTGGTCTGGCCCCAAATTCACATGAGTCTTTTTGCTCATTCTCTCCTTTCACTCTCTGGCTAGCCAACGGCAGAGAATTCATCAAAGAACTTTGTGGTTCCAAAGACAATAATAACATTTAAAACAAAACCTCCCTTCCTCCCAATCTGTAGACTGCTTTGGGTGTGTTAGGTTTATGCCATACAACTGTATTGTGTTGAGTTACTGTGCTTTCAGGATTTAGCTGTGTCAGTATCTGGTGTTACGCATCCTGATTAATAAAGCTTCAGTCATCTTTTCACTCATTCTGCCTTCCTCATGACTGTGAAAGGGAATCCAGTTATTTTTTAAATCAACCCTTGACTCAGTCAGTATACACATGAGAATATTTCTAATGCTCTGAATCTGAGACTGTGATAGGACAAATACTTGTATCATCCCCATTTTATAGACAAGAGATAGATCTAAGGCTTAAAGAGTTTAAATGACTTTTCCAAAAGTCATGAAGCTAATAATTGATGAAGTTGGAACCCCAATCCTGGTCTTTTGACTCTAAACCTTGGCCTTCTGCCCCTAGATAATTTTATTTATTGTCAAAGCTGTATTGTGGAGGTCTTGTATCCCAGACCTCAAGGTTGGCTGTGATAAACTAATTAATGTCTGTGGAAGAGTCACAATCTTCCACCAGCCACTGAAAAACAACTGCTTTGCATTTTAACCTTCTAGACACTTGCCCCATGTGGTATCTCCTTTGTTGTTGAATCTAATGTTAAATATTTTAGAGAGCAACATATTGAGCACAGGAACTGAATAAAGTGCTCATGGCAAACTCAAGTGCAGCAGCAGAAGTGTCTCATATCATGTTGTTGTCTGCCTGATTTGGTTTTATGTGAAGCTAACCTGACCCATACCAGCCTTCTCATCCATTTTCAGATAGTTTCAAATTTTAGTTTTGAAAAAATATTGAACAAACACATTTTTCTTTTTAAATGGGATAAAGACATGAGACTTGAAAAATTCACTGCCCAGATTAACAGTGTACACACACACACACACACACACACACACACACACACAGATACAAACATATATACTTTCCTTTTGTGAGAATTAAATCCATTTCTATTAAGATTCATTCTTTAACAATTCTATCTGAGTCTATGTTGACAAATACATCAAATAAGGGATATATTATATCTCTGTCTGGCACATAACACGAAAGACATGCTCAAATATTGTCCTCCAAGTGAATGAATAGAAGAACGAATGAATAACAGTTTTTCTCAGCTTGGAAACCCTCATTATAAACCAGCATAGAAAGTCAAGTGGCTTTCTTTTTTTCAATATTTTTAGAACTCTGACAGAAAATAAATATTTTCCCACAATACAGTTGCTCTTGGTTAACTAAATCACCATGTTTCTTTCCTTTTGCCTGGAATTGGATAAGATCAATGGGCCATATTGGATGCCTCACACTGTGTAAAAACTGATTGATCCTTATACATCTGATGAAAAAGGAGGAAATGGATTAGCTGTTACGTAACCAATGTAGTTTAATAGACAATGTTTTTCCAGAGGTGATTGATGAAAGGAAACAGTAAACTGTATTATTAGTAGTAGTTGAATACACAAGTGCATAAAACAATAAGCAGTTAAGAAAAACAAGGAGTGTTTCACTGAACTGATATCTGGTAATTGCTAAGAAACTACTGAGTGTATATGCTTTAGATAGTCACTCCATTAAAAAGGCATGAAAGCAAGTAAATTTATGGTTAATCCCGGAGAACACATGCCCAGTTTGATCCAGTCCAAAACTTGAATCTAAATCTTTATTAGCATTGCCAGGCATTATTTGGTTCCATTTTCAAGAAACTTTCAACTGTTGTTGAGTTTGAAAGGCAATCCTGTAAGACAATAAGAGGTTTTTTTTTCCACTAAAGGTGAAATAAGAAGTCACACTCCCAAACGGCCCCTAATTCAAACCAAATTAAGCATGTCAACTGTTGTATCTTAGAGTTGGTCGACTCTCTCTATATACATATTTTTTCTGAATTATGCATCCCTCTGGGATCTGTAAAGCTTGGTATAAATCTGGAAGTCTCACAAAAACAGAATCTCATGAAATTTTCAGGCCTCTACGCCTTGATCAGGTTGAAATATGCTGGCACAGCCAGCATCTGCTCCAGCCAAGTCATGGATGTGCAGAGGGGCCCGCAGTATGGAATGCAAAGCAACTTCAGAAAGTAAGTTCAAAGTGTTTTCAAAACTTCCCAGAAATGGTGCCATACTTTCTGGGCAGTGGCTCAGGTACGAAAGTTCTTATTTCAAATGAACCTGTCCAGTAATTCCTGGCACAGCAATTCTAAATGGAAAGGAAGCAAAGCTCTCTTTTTCCTCAAGGTCACCCAAGAATATTAGTCTCTCCAACATAAATATTACCCTTCAGTTCTAGTTTCCTAGGAAATGAGGCACCAAAAATTAGATTTTACCTGTCTCTCTAACAAAGGAAATCAACGTTATGAGGGGCTTTGTTTTGTCATATTCTGCATGAGACAATTTATAAATGTTATCCCATTTAATCCTCACGAAAACCTTTTAATGTAAATATTATTATTCTTATGTCACTGCTGAGGCTGAGAGAGATGGTGGAACTTACCCAAGGTCACACAGTGTTAGGATTGAGATGCAAACCTAACTCCAACATAAAATCCCAAACCCTCTTCAGTATACTAAGAATTTTCTTTGGAGACTGCTTTGAATTTTGAAAAGTAATATCTTTTTCAAAGATGTTACTATTTTTAGTTTATTTATAAAATATGCATGTAATTTCTTTTTATCGGGAGAGATGACAAAGCCTCAAAATTCATTTCACCCGAGTTCACTGAACTCAAGGTGCTGTGTGTTAATAATAAAAGTTGAATGACTATTTAAGCCTTGTAATTTCTCAATGATTTTATGAGTCTTATCAAAAGCAGAAAGGAAATAATTCGCACAGTGATCATTGATCTCAAATGACATTTTTTTTGTCTTTCCCTTTGCTTCTTGGCCACCTTTCAGGACTTCTTGCAGTCCATTTAACTGAAAATGAAGCTCAAATTCAATAAAAAAAAAAAAGGGGAGAAAATATTGGTCTCATGGATGCAGGTGGCAAGTGGAGTTTGGGAGATTGTGACCAAAAATGCCTGAGACTTAAAAATATTCCACCTTCATACTGCTCCCGTCCCTGACAAACTTATCATCCTTACACCACCACCCTTTACCCTTTACCCCTGGGTACTTAGGTTAATTCCAACTGCCCCTAGGTTATTATGAGTGACTGTAAGAGTAGGGGTTCCATTTATGAAGCATGGAATTTTCTGGCATTGAGATTAATTTCTAAGGCAATACAATGATGCTGTGAGTTTCAATTAAATTGCTGAAGGTTCCTTGGGAGTCCAGCAGGACAAAGGGCCCACCTAAATTAAAACAACAACAACAACAACAAAAAGGCCTAATGAAGACTTAGAGTTGGAGGGATCCTTAGGGACCATCTGGTCCAAATTCTACCCTTTAAAACCGAGACTAGATGGTTTAAAAGTAACTTTTCCGCATTCACAGAGCTGATGAGTGGCTGAGCTAGTATGCAAATCCACGGCTATGATTTTATATGTGTGCGTTAATGACTAGCTACATTCTTTGGCTTTGAGCAATTAACTTCTCTAGGGTTCCATTTTGTTATCTGGAAAATGGGGATGATGACACCCAGCTCACATACATTAGTGAAGAAATTATGACATGCATATGAAGTGTGGAGCTGAGCATCTGGGATGTGGGGAGTGGGGAGAGCTCTGTAAGTCATTCCTGAGGTTTGCAGCAAGAAGTAGCAGCAAGAGTTCAAATGTGATGCAATTTGGGAAAGAACCGTGCCTGGAATTCAGGCATTAATGCTCAGCTCAGTGCCCTTTCCAATAAACCATGTTTTAATTTCCTCAAACAAAATTCATTATTTGTGGAAGATTGTTTGGATAGTTTGGCAATATGCAATTTGGACTTACTGTTTTTTATTAGAAGCTTACATATAATATGTTTTATGCATCATTTGTGACTGCCTTTTGGGGGGGGAAGAAAAAAAGCAACATACATTTGGATTCAATTTCCTTATCTTTAGATGACTAACCACGTTATCTGCTAGGAGTCACTTTGATCCTTTTGATCCTGTGAACCTTAAATTCCTCATCTATAGGAAGGAGACATGGTGTTTCCCACCCAAAGTAAAAAAGCATTGTAAGAATTAACATTTTAAAATGACTGTGAACATACCATTTAATCTTAATGTGCTTTACTTTCTGCTCCAAGGGCACAGGTTTTATCTGGCTAGCTGGCTGGAGGACTGGCTAGTTCCAACGGCACATGCCTCTTATGGGACCCTGCGCAACTTCTTTACAGGGTCGAAACCACAATATTCACATAAACATCACAGGATTATTTTTGATATCAAAATAGATAAAGTATATAAAGCGGCACATAGTGCATTTAACAAATTATAGCTATTCTAATTATTTTTAGTGAACCTGAGAAGAAAGAAGCATTGTTTTCCAGCTCTCAGAGGCATCAATCTATGTGAGTCTGAATTTTAAGAGAACCGTGAAATACACCTTCAGAACATTTGCAAATTTATGACAATTAATAAGCTGGCTAGACTGATCTATTAGAAGCACTCTGCTTATTATAATAAAAATAAAAATCAGGGGGCATTTTGTGCCCACTGGAGGAGGGCACACGAGCTGTTCCACCTGCTTGTTCCTATGGTAATAGCTGGAAATGAGCAGACGCCCCGGAGGCAGTTAGCCATCACTGTCATGTTGGCGAATAGTGGCAGGGTGACATCGATCCACATGGACAGCTTTATTCATGTCTCCAGCCAAAAACTTAATCACTTTTCTGATCCTTCCTCAGTCTCACAGGTAGTGAATGACAGTCATTTAAAAACCTCAAAGTTTGAAAGTCAAGGTACTAGAGCTCAGAGAGATATTGTGGGGCAATCTGAACAATAGAGGCTTACTACCAATTAAGTTGTTGTGTGTGTGTGTGTGTGTGTGTGTGTGTGTGCGCGCGCACGTGCATTTAGGTGAGTGCTTGCTGCGGCAGGCTCAGGGATATCCTCTTACTGCCCCTTCAAGGAAGGATTTGCTTCCCGGAGGTAGAGTGTGTGGTCAACATGTGTCTTCCAGCGCTCAGGTCTGCCTCAACTTCTGAGTGCCTCCTTAATTAAGTGCACGTCTTTCCAGGAAAGTGACAGATCATGGTTGAACCAGGCAGAGCTCTGAAGTCTTATCCTAGAGTTACCTGCTGGGCTGGCTGAGGTTTCCCCGTGCTTTGTTAAGCCTTCAGTGGAGGTTAACTTTGTCCTCTCTCCCATCCTTCTTCCACTCTGTTGCCATCAGAGGTGTTGATTCTTAATCTTAAACCTCAGACTCCTTCTCATCATCTGTTCCTTCAGAACTCAAGCTGCAGCATAGGGTGTTGAGGGTGGTCCAGTTTAGCAGGAGCCAGAGTGGGGTTTTGACCTAAATCACTCACAGCTCAGCTGACAATAAGGCACCCATCATAGGTGGCAGGTGGTTCACATGCCCTGGCACAAGGTGGCTTTCCAATTGGTAAAATGTACCTATGGTGAATTGAGAGCGCAGGTCAGTAGAAGGGAATGTGCTGCTGAACATAAAGTATCAGGCAACTGAGATGTGTGAAGAAAAGAGTAGCTCTAAGGATAAGATGTTCTATGTTATTGCTAAGACCTTTGCTGTTCTACACGAAGATAAATGAAGAGCTGAGGGAATAACATAGAATTGAAAATAAGGTGTAAAACAAAGGGCCTCTTTGGGTGCATACAAAAAAGTCCTAATTTCCCATAGCAGGAAGGTACAAAAGCCAATGACCATGCTTAATGTTTAAAATCAATGTGGCTGAACTTCAAAGAAAGCTAAATGCCCAAATGAGACATATGTTTTATCAAGATTAGGGCTCTCTTTGAAAACAAAACCCCAAAATCCTGCTACTCTGATACTTGAAGACATCTTCATGGATAAATCCACATATATGGACTTTTTAGACTCCTTGGGAAGAAAGATGCTGAGCCTGCCACATTATTAAAAATTTGAAAGGCTCAGTGAGTGGTCAGAGGCATGCTAGGACAGCCTCTTCAAAGTACAAAACCAACCTTCGATGTTGTGCATCCTACCATGAAGAAAGAAGTAAAATATTTGGGAGGACCCCTTGGCATTTTGAAAGCAGCATACCTCACACCTAAGGATAGTGGTCTAGCTCATATACTATGTGAGTCTTTTCTTGAGGCCCCGAATAGTATATAGCTACTCCAGGTCTAAGCTATGGTGCAAGCAACCCTGCACTTAGACCATAAAATACGGCAGACCTTATGATGTTATAAAAAGCATTGGTGGAAAAAAGTTTCCATGTACAGGCAAAGTTGGGAAGACTGGGGACAAGAAGGCCTGGAATTCAGACATGTGGATAGACATATGGGAGTGGACACAAAACGTGCAGGTCTTTGTGTCACATGTTGATGCTTATCAGAGACCATAAACTATGGGAGAAACACTAAAACAACCAAATATAAAATATGTTGATGTCACCTAGTCTCTGCCATTAGCCTCTCCAGATCTAGAACAATAAACATATGAACAAGATGGACATGATGGAATATGGAAGCCCAGCAACATAGAATTCCAGCTTACAAAGGCTTATCTAGCTGTTGTAGATTCTGAATGTACCATTCATTAACCATGTTGAGTAGCTAGTATGGTATCAGTTTGAGGAGACCAGCTGACCACTTGATGGCAAGTTGACCACGTGTGATTCTTCCATCCTGGAAAAGACAGTGGTTTGTTCTCACTGAATAGATAAATATTTACTATACTTGTGGGTTTGTCTTTCCTGCCCTCCTGATCTGATCCAGAATCATTCACTATTCAAGAATTGCCTGGAATCCATTGCCATGAGATCCCATATGAGATCGTGGCAAACAAGGAGATGGTCTTGAGAGTTGAGGAGGTCTGAGGGTTTCCTCAGGGGTATCTTTTGACAAGAAAATTAGAGCATTAGAGTCATCCAAGGGAGAACTTTTCCCTTGGTTCCATATTTTTAAAAAAATATTTGATAAGTATGTCATTGCAGAAGAGGCATTCAACCAGAGAATTAATATTATCTTCAAAGTGGCTTCAAAGAGAAAGCAAAGGTGATGTTTAAATGATTAATCCTTGGACTAAACATCAGTAAAAATACATAGTATTACAATGTGACTTATTATATATATATTTCTAAAAGGTTACCAAGCCATTGATGTGAGGCTGTTTATATCTAGCTGTTGCTGTTTGTATATATAGCTTCATGTTATTTTAGTTGACAAAATTAAATGTACTGTAGATAGGGATGTAATTGTTTATTTACTTACATGTTTATTATGAGAGATAATTATCCAGGGGTATCTGTCATTGCCACACATCTTGTGAGCAGAGACACTGAATGCCCTTGCTCTGGTAATTTGATCAAGAAAATGTATGCAACAAAGTGTATTGTAAGATAGAAATTGGATATCCATTTAGAACAAAGAGAAGGCATTTTTATGCCCATTATAAATGCTCAGATCCCCTAAACTCTGAGTTTCTCTCCTATAATACAACCCACGCCAGTTGTACTTCTGTTTGTCATTCTGTGGGCACTGGGGCTCAGGAAACCAGAGGAAGAATGTGGATACTCTGGCTAATGCTACTGCTTTGAGTGACCAAGTCTTTTGTCTCTGGAGTCTCATGTCTTCTGCCAGCATCCATGAAAAACTGTGACAGATAACTTGTTAGCTTGAAAGTAGGGTGAAATCTCAGAGTCTACGTAGTTCTTGATATTTATCTACTTAGATATAGAGTTCTGAGTAGGCAGTATATTTTTAGACATTTTCTTTATCAATAATATTAATATAACATTCAATAAAAAGGAAAAATAAAATAAAACAGGAAAACAAATGTTAATATTTTTTCTTTCCTCATAGGTGCTAAACAGCAACCCTGATTAATGTTCTGTTATGAAGTTGGAGAAAGTAGATATATCTTTTTTGTGTAAGCAAGTATTTTCCTTTAGTTACTTGTAGGTTGGGCTAAGAAATACCTCAGAAGGCAAATTTTGAACCCAAAGAAGACTCTAAAGTCTTAGGTACTCTATTAGGCAGATTTCTTCAAAGAAACAAAATCAATAGGTTGTATATGTATATGTGTGTGTGTGTGTGTATACATATATACATATATGTGTACATATACATATATACATAAGTATATATAATATATTTATTTATATTCATATATATATATATATATATATATATATATATATAGAGAGAGAGAGAGAGAGAGAGAGAGAGAATTTTTTTAAGGAATTGGCTCATGAAATTGTGGAGCTGGTAAAGTCATCATCTGCAGGTTAGGCTGTCTGTCTAAAGACCCAAGGAAGTAGTTCATGTCTGAAGGCCACTTCCCGGTAGAACTCCTTGCTTAGAGGAAGTCATTCTTTGTCCTATTAAGGCCTTCAATTGACTGTATGAATACCTCCCATATTATAGAGAACAATCTGCTTTCCTCAAAGGCCACTGGTTTAATGTTATTATCACTCAAAAATCATCCTCATAAAAACATTCAGAATAATATTTGAACAACTACCTAGGCACCGTGGCTGAGCCAAGTTGGCTTATAAAACTAACCATCACAATACCACAGTGGTATATACCCATATCTCATGACAGTCACTGCAAATTAAAAGTAAAAATTTTCTTGTCAAAAAATTTTGTAACATATCCTATAAAAGTTTATCTTCCTCGATATGTATAATATATATTAATATATTAATTGTGTTGAATAACCACAATAATAAGCCCATTAAACTGTGTTAAACAGATTTGACAAACAAACGTTTTAAATTATATAGCATTTCAGTAAAACTTATTAACAATGCTTGGGACTAGTATTCTATAAAATACTCTGTTAAATGTTCTTGTGGAATGTGGCAGAGATGCTATTTTTAGACTATATAACCTAAGATATAAGTTTCATTAACCTTGATTCTCTAAAGAACTTTGAAATAAAAGTTATTGAATATTTACTCACCCATCCAATATGTATGGTTCATCTATATCAGATTTATATTTCAATATTAGAAAGTGAAAGTAATTTTAGAAGAGAATTTTTATTGTGTAACATAATCTTACTCAAAATTCAGCGTCTCTGTATGTTTTACATTTTTCAAGCCTTTTTTTTTTTTTTTTAAATAAGCATGCCCATTAGACTATTTGCAGATAATGTTACCTTTAGAAGCGTATAATCTAGATGTCCCGCAAATATTTTCTGGAAAGAATCAGAGAGTAAATATTTTAGAATTTGCAGGCCATATATCTCAACTACTCAATTCTACTATCGTAATGCAAACACAGCCACATATAATACATAAATGAATAAAAATGTGTTCCAATGCAACTTTATAAAAACAGGCAATTAGCTATAATTGGCTCACACAGACCATGATTTGCTAACCCTTTGTCTAGAACAGCATTTTAGGCAAATAAAGTGAATCACAAATGCAAACTACACATGTAATTTTTAATTTTCTAGAAGCCACATTAAAAAGTGAATGTGAAATTAATTTTAGTAATATATTTATTTAATTCAACATATTAAAATATTGTCATTTCAACATGTAATCAATATATACACTGTTAATGTGATATTCTGCATTCTTTATTTTGTACTAGGTCTTTGGAATACAGTGTATATTTTGAAATTTCCATGTATCTCAACTCAGACTAGCTGCATTTCAAATGCTCAACCACACAGAGCTGGTGGCCATCATATTGGACAGTATGTCTATCCTTTCTACAACTCAGGGTGCTATTTATTTTTCAAATAAAGAATATTCCTACTATATTTCTCCTAAGACAGAAACAAAATAATAATGACATTTTTAAATATAATGAATAACTTCAGCTTCAGTAAATCTTATCCTACCCAGATGTAGTTTAGATACCTAAAAATATTGTAAATGTTGCCATTAACAATTGAAAATGCTCAGTTTATAACAAGGTAACGCATTCTCATGACTAAAAATGTATGGGTATGACAGGTCATTTAGCTTGGCTCATCCATTTAATTTTCTGGTCTATCCTTCCAAAAACATTTTCATTTATTTATTTTTAAAACTTCAAATCTCAGGTAAAGAATACCTTGTTATGTTTTCAGTTCTGATAGAAGATATAGAAACTTGTTTATATAAAAAAAATCATATTTAGGACATTTCCGTTTAGATGTTAATGAGAGTGTCCAAAATATTTTCTTACTCAAAGAAGTTTACATTTAGTTTCTTCGGGCTTTTATATATAAGCTCTTGCTTCCATGTAATTACATGATAATTTTGGAATTGTAAACTAACCACAATATGCACCGTAACTGCTTATGCTTATTTTTTAATATTTTAAAGTAATTTAATATCAAATTTATTCTATTTATAACACTCATGAGGTGCATACAGTCTTGTGTGAATGCTTGTTTAAGGACAGTGGCTTGGAAATGGCAACACAGACAGAGAAGACTTATGACAGGTAAGACTGATGCTGAGAATAAATGGTAGGATGCATCAGTTGTGGTTTAACACACAGGACATCAGTTATCATAATTATTTGGTAGAAAAACATTAAGATAACTCTTAACCCAAAGACCAACACCTTGCTTATTTGATAGACTCTCTCTATATATGTATGTGTGTGTGTGTATATATGTATATATATATGTATATATACATATATATATATCTCCCAAATCTTATATTTTAACAAATTTTCTGAAGTCCTAATTTAATCTATCTGCTATACTAACTATAAATATGAACTAGCTATTAAATTCGCTAAGATAAAGAACCTCATTGGAAAATTCTGCAACATGTATTTTCTTCAGAACCTGACATCAGATTATACTTCACCCTTTCTACAAAACACAGTTGTACTTATTTACGGGAGAAGTAAATCTTTGTATTGCACATTTTTTTAACATCAAAATTGTATTCAGGACTAGCCTAACAAAACGCTCTAGTTGAGAGTATGTCAAAAAGACCAGATTTATGCCTCTCATGATAGCCATAACTAGGACACAGTGCATGTAATTAGGGTATCAATTTAACAACCTGCACCATAACAGAGTTCTATAAACAGGCAGGAAGCAGTGAGTTACAACAGTTATGGGTCCTCCTTCCAGTGTTGAATTTCCTCTTCGTCAAGTAGTCCTATTCACGGCCAGGCAGTATATACTTAAGGGAGGTGGAAGTGACAACTGTCTGCTGGGCTCCCCTTCGCTCCCTGGTCTCTTGTAAGCCTTCTTCCCTGCGTTCAAGCCTCACTTCCCAGCGCACAGCACTGCGATGCTCAACGGCTCACTTTGAAAGTGATCTCTGTGGTCCCTTGGGCTCTTCAGAGAGAAGGCAATGTAAAGCTACCACGCCACATGGAGGGTTTTATTGAAAAAATAAGTCATTTGGTGCGTGCACACAACCAAGTGTACTCAGCCTTTCTCTGGAGGGCTTCTGATTCTGAGCTGGAGTGTTTCCTCATGAGAGTTAGAGTTACGGGGAAGGGAGATTGAAAGGCAGTATTGGGTAAACTGCCCATAACTAAACTTCAATAACAAAAAGAATGTGTGTCAACTTTTTGTGCAATAAGAACAGACTCGGTGCTGCACAGTTATTTCTTTTAAAAATATTAGAATGAGCTCGGCCAGTGTGGCTCAGTGGTTGAGTGTTGACCCATGCACCAAGAAGTTGCCTGTTCGATTTCTGGTCAGCGCACATGCCCAGGTTGTGGGCCCAGTCCCCAGTGGGGGGCATGCAGGAGGCGGCCAATCAATGTTCTCTCTCATCGATGTTTCTATCTCTTCTTCTCCCTTACTCTCTCTAAAATCAATAAAGAAAAAAAATGTTTTTTAATATTAGAATGAGCCTGGCCAGTGTGGCTCAGTGGTTGAGCATCGACCCATGCACCAAGAAGTCGCTGGTTTGATTCCTGGTCAGGGCGCATGCCCAGGTTGTGAGTCTGATCCCCAGTGGGGGACATGCAGGAGGCGGCCAATCGGTGTTCTCTCTCATCCATGTTTCTGTCTCTCTCTCCTTTCCTCTTTCTCTAAAATCAAGTGAAAAATATTAAAATAAATAAATAATTAGAATGAGAACAGCTAATGGAAAATGTAATCTCTTAGCACAGAGATGATTAGAACATTCTGGTTCAATTCTGGAGATGCTGGTCTATCACTTGTTGTGTGTGTGTGTGTGTGTGTGTGTGTGTGTGTGTATTTCCTTGCTTATCTGTGTGTGCTGCTTGGCAGACAGGGTGTTTATTTCTTTGTTAGGCTTTTACTTAATCTCTCTCGTGATTGAACTTGCCTCCACAGCACTTGGTTAATCTATGTTATCTTTCTCTCTGACCTGAACAATTTCTCCTAGAAAAGAACACCCAGCTTGATCTCATTTGTTTTGCTGCCTAAGGATCAGCATGGATGAAGTGAGGTGGGTTGAAAGCAGGTAGGAAGGGCTGGGTAAAAAATTCAATTCTATCTTTAGCTTTTTGTCTGAACGGGATCATCTTGGTGGCAAGCTAACATAAGAGAATCAGCAGCTCAGTTCTGATAATATTATTTGAACTATTTTGGGAATTCTCAGCTAAAGAAACTCTTGAGGATTTTGGAAATGTATTTCTATTCAAAACTTCCAAAATCTATACCTAAAAATCTTATAACATCAAACAAAATGTGGGATTCAAGTCCCAAGAGAGCCACTTGGACAGGGCACTAAAGTGGGATTTCAATTTCAACATTTGTAAAAATAATGGTGATAATAAAATCTACCTCATATTGTTCTTGTGAAAATTTAAGGAAATGTGTGTAATTAGAACACCGATCAATTTCCCCCTTATTATTAATAGCACCATTAGTTGAAAATGATGGTATTCATTGTTATCATGTGATGAGAGAACAGGACCAGTGACCAATAGAGAAAAAAATAAGATATTTATATATTGGCTGTGTGTGAACTGGTATGGGTTAGGTTACCACGTGTAAGGCAATATTCACTGTATTCTAAAAAATGAAATCTTGCAGGTGTTTGGTATTTTGAAATTTCAGCTATTTAGGAATATGGGACATTATAAGCTCTATTTACTGGGTTGATTGTGCGGCCTTTTTTTCATTTGGAATCGCTCATACTTTTGCCAACCGCTCTTTATAACAACATGGTGACTTCCTGGGGGCAGGGTGGGTTGCATATTAAATGGAGAAACAGCTTCTGTTTATGCTGTGAGTCTAACCCAGAACAGAAGGAGAATTTAGCTCTCCTGGTCCTGTTACCAACATCAATCCACCCAATTCTTTATGTTGTAGTATTAAAAGCAGAACAAAGCCATCATTTGAAGTGTATACCGCTGGTTTCTAAGAAGAGCTCCAAACCATAAGTGAACTGAACTTCAACTTTAGAAAGTCCAAAGAAAAAGGTGTTGATGTATAAAAATGAGGCTCGCCCTGGCGCAAAGAGGGCTTCCCTCTGAGACAGGATGGATCGTACGCCAGGGCGAGGAGCTTCTGTTGCTGTGAGGTGCTGTGCAGTTGCTAAGATTGAATACCGAGGGCCCGTCTCCTTGGGATCATGAATAAAACCTTGTGGCACCTTTGATAAGACTGTTACCCTTGGAGGGGGACCAAATTCCATTTGGAGGCTGCATTTGCCATCTATTTTTCAATACTTCATATAACTCCATCTTGCTTTAAGTTTCTCTGCCATTAATCATTTACCTCATTTCCTCTCATACTTTAGAAACTATAATAATAAAAACTCATCCCATAATGGCTAATACATTGTGCCAAGCTAAAACAAAATAAGGCAGTCATTAACAGTGGAAAGATCTCTTAAAAAATTCTTCCCGGCTCTTTGGGGTCATGGAGACAAAGAAACAAACGAAAAGAAAAGAAAAACAGAAAGAAAGAAAGAAAAAAAAATTGTTCTATTTACAAGAGGAATTACCTGGAAAAATATGAGGTCAAAGACTAAAATTAACCTGGTTGCTGATCAATCCATAGCCTAATTAATTATTGACTATGTATCTACATAACTACTAATGTGTCTTTTATAATTGATGGTGTAGATATTTTTCCACTTGCAGCTGAGGATTTTTAAACTTCCGCAAATCTACTTGTAGGGTTTTTCTTTTCATCTTGGTTGTGTCAGCACTGCTATTGATAAGGCAGAAGAAGTGACTTTGGGTGTCATTTGTAACTCAAAAATACCTGCTAACATCAAATCCATAGCCAGAGCTGAGTCATCAGCCGCATAGAAATATTCCCTGGTTGTATTTCAGCTTGGGTTACTGAGCTCAGAGATGGATTTCACAGGACATTCAGGGCTCTTACTCATATTCTCTTTAGCACTGTTTTATTTGAACCTGCAGAATCGGAAACCCTTGCACTTACCTGGTCTTAATAATCACAGATTGAGATTTAAGCATCCTTTAGCCAACTAGCCCAGGCAAGTAATATCATTGTGATCTGTCAGTGAATTAGGGTAATTTCTGAGAACAGCAAGGCATCATTGAATTTTTGAAATAGAAGAAATCAAGCTAGAATTCAGTCTGCTACCCCCCCCCCCGCCACACACACACACACACACACACACACACACACGTGCATACACTCACAGAGTTAGAGCAGTGGGTTATATCTACATCTATAGCATTGTGTTCAGATTTCCTTCTCGCCTCTGCTGGATCATATCCATTGAGTGCTCATAGCTCACATCTTTATTGCATAGCCCGAGGGAGGCAGGGAAATACAGGAAGAACATCTGCTATGGTGTCACGTTTTCTTATTTTGTCTCCAGAAATGCTGTGAGAATTTGAGGACCGGGTTGTTACCCTCATTTGTTCTTAATTATCACAGAGTTCTTAGTCCACATTTGTAAAAGGAACATTCCTTCAAGTATTTCAAGACACCTCCTTTTTCTCAAGACAGCTCTCTTTATTTCCCTTTTGCTTAACTTTTTTATTTTTATTTTTTTCAATTTTTATTAATTTATCTTTGCTACAGATGTTTCTCCTTTTCCCCCCATTGACACCCTCCTGATCCCTTCCAGCCCCTAGTATTGTTGTCTATGTCCATTGGTTACGCATACATGCACACAAAATCTTTGGTTTATCTCTTCCCTTCTTCTCTGACCCCCTCCTCTGAGGTTTGTCAGTCTGTACTCCCCTTCCATGTCTTTCAGTCTATTTTGTCCATCAGCTTGTATTGTTCTTTATATTCCACAAATAAGTGAGATCATGTGATATTTGTCTTTCTCTGATTGGCTTATTTCACTCAGCATAATACTCTCCAGGACCCTCCATGTCATCTCAAAGGATAAGTGATCTTTCTTACAGTTGCGTAGTATTCCACTGTGTATATGGACCACAGCTTTTTATCCACTCATCTATTGATGGATACTTGGCCTGTTTCCAGATCTTAGCAACAGTAAAGAGTGCTGCTAGGAACACAGGGGTACATATATTCTTTCTGATTAGTGTTTCAGGCTTCTTAGGATATATTCCTAGAAGTGGGATCACTGGGTCAAATGGCAGTTCAATTTTCAATTTTCTGAGGGAACACCATATTGTTTTCCATAGTGACTGCACCAGTCTGCATTCCCACCAGCAGTGTACTAGAGTCCTCTTTCCTCCACACCTTCGGCCAGCACATGTTGCTTGATGACTTGTTGATGGCAGCCATTCTGGCAGGTGTGAAGTGATACCTCATAGTTGTTTTTTTTGTTTTGTTTTGTTTTTGTTTTTAATTTTTTTCTTTATTGATTTCAGAGAGAGAGGAAGGGAGAGGGAGAGAGAGATAGAAACATTGATGAGAGAGAACATCGATTGGCTGCATCCTGCATGCCCCCCACTGGGGATTTGGCCTACAACCTGGGCATGTGCCCTGACCGGGAACCAAACCAGCGACCTCTTGGTGCATGGGTCGTCACTCAACCACTGAGCCACACCGGCCGGGCCTTCATAGTTGTTTTAATTTGCATCTCTCTGATGATTAGTGATGTTGAGCACTTTTTCATATGTCTCTTGGCCATTTCTATGTCCTGTTTGGACAGGTGTCTATTTAGGTCCTCTGTTCATTTTTTAATTGGATTCTTTGTCTTCCATTTTTTGAGTTGCATGAGTACTCCATATATTTTGGAAATTAACCACTTATCTGATGTATCATTGGCAATTATGTTCTCCCAAAGAGTGAGTTCTCTTTCCATTTTGATGGTTGTTTCTTTTGCTGTGCAGAAGTTTTTTAGTTTGATGTAGTCCCATTTATTCATTTTTTCCTTTGTTTCTCTTGCCTTAGGCATTGTATCAGTGAAAGTTCTGCTGTGTGTGATGTCTGAAATTGTGTTGCTTATATTTTCTTCTACGATTTTTATGGATTCACGAGTCACATTTAAGTCTTTTATCCACTTTGAGTTTATTCTTGTGTATGGTGTAAGTTGGTGGCCTAGCTTCATTTTTTTTGCATGTAGCTGTCCAATTTTCCCAGCATCATTTATTAAAGAGGCTGTCTTTACTCCATTGTATGCTCTTGCCACCTTTGTCAAATATTAATTGAGCATAAAGTTTTGGGTCAATTTCTGGGTTCTCTGTTCTATTCCATTGATCTATATGCCTGTTCTTGTGCCAGTACCAGACTCTTTTGATTACAGTGGCTTTGTAGTATAACCTGATATCTGGTATTGTGATTCCCACCTACTTTGTCCTTCTTTTTCAAGATTGCTGTGGCTATTCGGGGTCTTTTTTGGTTCCATATGAACTTTTGAAGTATTTGTTCTAGTTTTGTGAAGTATGTCATTGGTATTTTGATGGGGATTGCATTGAAACTATAGATTGCTTTGGGTGGTATGGACATTTTAATGATGTTAATTCTTCCAATCCATGAACAAAGTATGTGCTTCCACTTTTTTATATCTTCCTCTATTTCTTTTTTCAATGTCCTGTAGTTTTCTGCAGATAAGTCCTTTACTTCTTTGGTTAAGTATATTCCTAGGTATCTTAATTTTTTTGCCACAATGGTAAATGGTATTGTTTTTATAGTTTCTCTTTCTGTGAGTTCATCATTGGTGTATAAGAATGCCGTCCATTTCTTAACGTTAATTTTGTATCCTGCTACTTTGCCAAATTCATATATTAAGTCTAATAGATTTTTGATGGAGTCTTTAAGGTTTTCTATGTATAATATCATGTCATCTGTGAATAATGACAGTTTTACTTCCTCCTTTCCAATTTGGATCCCTTTTATTTTTTCTTCATGTCTGGTTGCTGTGGCTAAGACTTCCAGTACTATGTTAAATAAGAGTAGCGAAAGTGGGTATCCTTGTCTTGATCCTGTTCTTAAGGGAAATGCTTTTAGTTTTTGTCCATTGAGTATGATGTTGGCTGTAGGTCTTTTGTATATGGCCTTTATTATGTTGCGATATGATACCTCTATTCTCACATTGCTGAGCGTTTTTATCAGAAATGGGTGATGGATTTTGTCAAATGCTTTTTCAGCGTCTATTGATATGATCATACGGTTTTTATCTTTCATTTTGTTTATGTGGTGTATCACATTTATTGATTTGCAAATATTGTACCAGCCTTGCATCCCTGGGATGAATCCCACTTGGTCATAGTGAATAATTTTTTTGATGTATTGCTGGATCCAATTTGCTAGTATTTTGTTCAGGATTTTGGCATCTATGTTCATCAGGGATATTGACCTGTAATTTTCTTTCTTTGTAGTGTCTTTTTCTGGTTTTGGAATTAGAATTATGCTGACCTCATAAAACAAGTTTGGAAGTCTTCCTTCTTCTTGAATATTTTGGAATAGTTTGAGGAGAATGGGTGTTGGTTCTTCTTTGAATGTTCAGTAAAACTCCCCGGTGAAGCACTCTGTGCCTGGGCTTTTGTTTGCTGGGAGAGTCTTGATTACATCTTCAATTTCCTTAGTTGTTATTGGTCTGTTCAAGTTTTCTATCTCTTCCTGGTTCAGTATTGGGAGACTAGGTGTTTCTAGAAATTTGTTCATTTCGCTTAGATTGTCTAATTTGTTGCCATATAACTTTTCATAGTATTTGTTAATGATTCTTTGTATTTCTGTGGTGTCAGTTGTTACTTCTCCTTCTTCATTTCTGATTTTGTGTATTTGGGTCCTCTCTCTTTGTTTCTTGGTGAGTCTAGCTAAGGGTCCATCAATCTTGTTTATCTTTTCAAAAAACCAGCTCTTTGTTTCATTGATCCTTTGAATTGATTTTTTGGTCTCTATGTCATTTATTTCTGCTCTCATCTTTACTATTTCCTTCCTTCTACTTGCTCTGGGGTTTTCTTTTTGTTTGCTTGCTAGGTCTTTAAATTGTGAGATTAGATAGTCAATTAGAATTTTTCTTGTTTCTTCAGGTAGTCCTATAGTGCTATGAACTTCACTCTCAGAACTGCTTTAGCTGCATCCCATAGATTTTGTGTTGTGTGTTCATTTTCATTGGTTTCCAGGAAATTTTTAATTTCTTCCTTAATCTCCTTAGCAACCCATTTATTGTTTAATAACATGCTATTTAGCCTCCATGTCTTTGAATGTTTTTGCATGTTTTTGTTGTGATTGATTTTTAATTTCATACCATTGTGATGTGAGAAGATGCTTGATATGATTCCAACCTTCTTGAACTTGTAGAGACTTAGTTTGTGTCCTAACATGTGGTCTATCTTTGAGAATGCCCTATGTGCACTTGAGAAGAATGTGAATTCTTCAATTTTGGGGTGTAATTCTCTGTAGATATCTATTAAATCCATTTAATCTAGTGCATCATTTACAGTCTCTGTTTCTTTAATTTTTTGTCTAGAGGATCTATCCAGTGATATCAGCAGGGTGTTGAAGTTCCCTGCTATGATTATATTGCCATCCATTTCTCCTTTGAATTCCTCCAGAAGTTTTTAAATGTATTTTGGTGCTCCTATGTTAGGTGCATATATGTTTACTAAGGTTACATCTTCCTGTTGTATAGATCCTTTCAATATTACATAGTGACCTTCTTTGTCTCTAGTTATGGCCTTCATTTTGAAGTCTATTTTATCAGATATGAGTATTACTAACCCAGCTTTTATTTTCCTTTCCATTTGCTTGGAAAGTTGTTTTTCATCCCTTCACTTTTAACCTTTATTGCGAGGTGGGTCTCTCATAAACAACATACATATGCGTCATGCTTTCTTATCCATTCAGCTACTCTGTCTTTTGATCTGATCATTTAATCCATTTACATGTCAGATTATTATTGATGTGTACTTATTTATTGTCATTTTTGTTTATTATGATTATGTCTCTCTTCCTATTTCTTCTGCTTATTACAACAGTCATTTTAACATTTCTTGGAATGCTGGTTTGGTGCTCTTTATTTGACTTTCTAGTTTGAATGATAGTCTTGCTGGATACAGTAGTCTTGGGTTCTGATCCTTTTTGTTTGTTTGTTTGTTTGTTTTTTTGTTTTTTTTTTTACCTTGATTACTTCATGCCATTCCCTTCTGGCCTGTAGTGTTTCTGTTGAGAAGTCAGCTGATAGCCTTATGGGGGTTCCTTCGTAGGTAACCTGTTGCTTATCTCTTGCTTCCTTTAGGATTCTGTTTGTCTTTCATTTTTGGCATTTTAATTATTATGTGTCTTGTTGTGGGCCTGTTTGGGTTCTTCTTACTTGGGGCTCTCTGTGCTTCTTGAACTTGTATGCCTTGTTCCTTCACCAAGTTAGGGAAGTTTTCTGTTACTATTTCTTCAAATATATTCTCTAATCCTTGCTCATTGTCTTCTTCTTCTGAACACCTATGATGTGAATGTTGTTCCATTTCATATTGTCCCACAATTCTCTTAGGCTATCTTCCTGTTTTTCAATTATTTTTTTCTTTTTGGTTTTCTGATTAGATGATTTTTTTCTACCCTGTCTTCTAAATCACTGATCTGGTCCTCAGGTTCCTCTACTCTGCTGGTTATTCCTTCCAATGTGTTCTTAATTTCTGCTATGTCATTTGTCATGTGAGCTTTATGTTGTAGCTGGAGGCAAGATCACATAAAGCCTTGCAAGCTATGGTGAGGAACTTGGTAAGGCCAATGAGATGGCAATCATTTGCAGGATTTTGAACAGGAGAAGGGTAGATCTGTGGTTTAGACTGTATATCTTTACTCATGCTGTTGAACTTCCTCATGATTATTACTCTGAACTCTCCCTCCGAGATCTTGCTAAATGGATTTTATTTATTTATTCTCCTATCAACTTATCTTGTTCATTCATTTGGAATTTGTTTCTTTGTTTCACCATTTTGGCTGGCTTAGTGGGTTTTGGAGCCTGCCAAATTTTCCCTGTGGGTGTTGGTGTTCCACTCATTGGGTCTCCCTCTACTGGGTTTAGATGAGTGTGGGAGGACCCACGTTAAACACCACTGTCAAGTCTTACTTTCCTGGGTAGATTTGCAAGCCAAGGAAAGGTTGTTATCCTCTAGTTTTTTGCATGGAGGTTATTAGTCTCAGTTACTTGATGAGCCTCGATTTGTAGCCCTCAGCTGAATGAACAATCCCTCAGCTGTAAGAGGATTTCCAGCGGGTGGGGCACTTGCTTGGTATCAGACTTTAGATGTTAATGAACCTCAATTTACGTTTCTCTGTCCTGGCCTGGTGGTGTTGAATTCCTGCCAGAGGGGCCCTTGCTTCTCCCTGGGACTCTGGGATGGGGCTCTTTGAGTAAGATGGCTACTGTTCTGTGAGGGAGTGATAGAGTACAAAACTCCAAGTCCCCTCCCATCCAGCTCTCAGCTCTCCCCTGAGCCAGGAGCCCTGGACTCTCTCCACACAGTTCCAGTCCAGTCCACCCTCCCTCTGCCAGAGCCCAGGTGAGTGGCTGTATCTGATTTGGTGCTTTTAAAACCCCTTCTTTCTCAGCAGGAAGCACATAAAGCTAATACAGCCCTCGTTGCTGTCCTTGGGCTCTCAGCCCACCCTCACCCACCTCCAAAGTTTCTACCAGGCTCAATTTGGCATCCTCTTTCTGTCCCTAGTTGTACTGGCTCTCTCTCAGCTGCTCTTCAGTTGGTTTTTCCCCATGATTTATCTTTATTTTAGCTGTAATTCCAGTTTGGTCCTGGGAGATGGTCTGTGTAGCTTCCATTCACTCTGCTGCCATCTCTGTTCTCTTGCTTAATTTTTAAAAAGTGTACTTATCGCCCTGGCCAGTTTTGCTCAGTGGTTAAAGCATCAACCCGTGGACCAGAGAGTCCTGGTTCGGATCCCACGTACCTTGGTTGCAGTTTGTCCCTGGCCCCGGTTGAGGTTGTATGGGTGGCAACCACTCAATGTGTCTCTCTCACGTCGATATTTCTCTGTCTCTCTCCCTCTCTCCCTCCCTCTCTATCTGAAGATAAATGCAAATATGTCCTCGGATGAGGATTAAAAAAAAAGTGTACTTATCAAGCTCTTCTGCATTCAATTTTTTGTAGTCTGAGAAGTAAATGGTCCCGAAGAAGAGCATTTTGTTTCTGGTCTAGACTGTGTTCTTAAATCATACCAGCAATTTTGGAAGTCAAGAACAAACAACAATTAACGACCAAAAGAAAAATAAAACAAATGAGGAAATCTTGGGATTCCTCTGTGGCCCTTGTGGGTCCATTGGAATAACTGTGCCCTGAATAAACCCTGATTAAACTTATCCAGGAGTTAGTGATGGCACTCCCAAAGTGAAGAAGGATCTTGGACAGGTGAGCTGTGGTTATGAGCACTCTGGCTAAAGGATGAAGGCTTTCCATTGTCCTAGTTGGTGTTATTCTCTTTCAGTGCTGAGCACAAGGAACATAGCAAGTTCATTCAGGTTAAAATGTGTTTCAGGTTAAAAATATATCCTGAAAACCACAAAGCAAAAAAATAACAAATGTCCTTCCTATCTTCTCTCATTAAGTATTAGATTTTATGCATTTCTGAAGAAAGATAAACTCAGTATGCTTATGGATTTTTTTTCTTTAAGCAAGACATAAATGGTTTTATAAGGTCTGTCATTGGAAACCAATATGAAGGAGTGAGAGAAAGAAATCGACCTGCTGCCACATGAGAGAACTGAAATATTAGATCGTTCTGAGAATGCCAGGACCACTGCCTGTGAACCCACTCTCAGCTGAGCTCTGAGGAAGGCAAGAGTGACAGCTATTTATTAGGACAGAAAACAGGGTATGTACTTTAAAGATCAGCAACATAATGTAAATATTGACTTGCTTCAATTTTTAAGCTGATGAAAGGGTGTTTGTAATGTTAAACCCTCCTTCAGCAAATGGGTCCTGTCAACACAGGATGATGGGAGGGGTGGATATTGACAAGAAATGAGAAAGGATTTGCCAAGAGTATTTGTATTTTTTCTGATTTAAAATACATGGAGATACTTTGTAAGTCCCCACAGAGAAGGAGAGAGAGAGCCAGGCCCTGAATTTCTGGAGCGTCCTGACAGGCACATTTTTTTTCTATCTCTTGGTTAAGGAAGGACCTGACTAAATCATGTTTTTCCCTGAGAAAGATCAGTGTGCTGATATTTTAGCATTATGATTCCCATTTAATGTTCCCGAAATGAAAAGGTTTATCTTTATCTCTCCTTTGAGTCCCTCCTGGAAATGTTGAAATTTGATGTTGGAGGAAAGGACTGGAAACTTAGAAGTTTACATCTGTGTTCTGCTTTTGCAAAGCTGTCCCTCTGAAGGGCTAGGATAAAACCCTCATTCCCCACGGTTTCTGCTCGGGTCAGCAGAGGAAACCCATTTGTTTTCTTGGTTAATTTTACTGACTGGTGAGGGCATCAGGAGTCCACTTACCTCAGAGTCTCCACCTTCCTGTTTGTGGAAGTGCAAAGCATTTCCCTGACATCTGCCTTAAGTCATTGTTTAAGACTTGATTTAGAAGCACACGCGGAGTTTAGAAGACTTGAGAAAGAAACGCTGCTGCAAGCTTTAAGTTTTCACACACTCAGGTTCCTCAGCCATTCTGCTCTGATGAATGCCACGGGGGCTGCGGGGCACATCCAAAGTGGTAGTGTTTCAGGTCAATTTTCAAGATGAATGAATAGTGTAATACAATCGATCAAAGACATGCACTCTCTTTTGTCAAAAGGTACATAAAAATGAGACTTAGGTTATATACCTTAGAACACTTTGTGCTTCTACACACTTGGATGTCCCATGCGTGATTTCCAAGTATTTTCATAGTCAGGCAAATTCCTCCCCCTTTAGAGCACTTACCAGCCCAGGGAGCAACTCAGCTTCACAGGGGAAGGAGAACAATATCTTGAGGCAAAGACACGTGGCTGCAGGGTTGCCTGGGGCATTGGATCAGGTTAGCATTGGTGGTCAGTGGCTAAGGGCAGAATCACCAAAGCAGTCTTATTGGGCAACTCCTTCTACTTTTCTTGATGTGGTTAGTAAACTACTTCGGCTTCAGCCTGGACTCTGGACATACCTCTGGCAAATTAGCATTATTCCAGTTTGGGGCAGTTTAGAGGCTGGCAAAGAGGACATTTAAAAGACTGAGAGATGAGCACGGCTAGTGTGGCTCAGTGGACTGAGCATCGTCCCATGGACTGAGGTCCCAGTTCGATTCCCGGTCAGGGCACATGTCCAGTTTTCGGGCTCGATCCCCAGTAGGGGGTGTGCAGGAGGTAGCTGATCGATGTTTCTCTCTCTCTTTCCCTTCCTCTCTCTATAAAAAAAATCAATAAAATAAAAGACTGAAAGATGAGAAAATGTTTGCATGCAGTAATAAACACGCCTCTGGTTAAATTCTGACTGCCAGTTTATGACCTTGTTCAGGTTTCCTCACTTCTTTCAGCCTTACTTTAAACCTCTCTTTCTCATTCCCCTGTCTCTCTTGCTCTCTTCCCAGCCTCATTTTGCCTGCTGCTCATTCTGCTCCACGCTAAGGTCATGGGGACGTTTGAGGAAATCAGGGTCCAACCTCTCCATCTGTGCTCCACAGCCATTCCCCTCTCGGGTCTGATCACCGCAGCCCTTTCTGAGAACATGCATCTCTCCCAGCACTCCGAGAATCACCTGCCTCTTCGGCTTGAAATGAACCAGAAAGAAAAACACAGGGAAAGAGACACAACTTGTTTTCTTATTTTTAATTTAGTCATACGTTTTAATGTTTATTGTTTTGGAGTGTCTGTCGCATTCACTAGGCTTAAGGCTTTGGGGCAACACATTCTTTTTGTTCTCCAAGCTACCAGCACGGTGCCTGGTACACAACTGGGTTTTTATTAATATGTGTTGAATAATTTAAGTTATTCTACCCTATTAAAGGCATTCTTACTAGCCTAAATTTGCCAAAAAGAAAAAAACCTGAATATAATTATTTGGTGTTTAACAAGTTCTTTACAACCAAAGAGCTGAAATCATCTTAAATAATGTAGTTGGTCTCGCTCACAACACCATGTGCGAGGGCTGTTACAAAGCATTTCTGAGGCAACAGCTGAAGTATCATCGTTTTGAGATAACTTTCTCTTTTCTTCTGAACAAGATGTCAGGGTCTCTAAATCACACAAATAATGAAGTCTTTAGGTTATCTAGTTCCCAAGAAGACTGATTTTTTTTTTTTTTTTTTACCTCTTTAAATAGAAATACCACTCTACTGGTTTAAAAAAAAATGTGAAGGACACCAAAATAAAGTTTTGAAACCCTCGATTTATATTGAATTTTCCATATAAGTGCAAACAATTAAAGGTACTGATTTTCTCTTCCCACAAATTGATGGCCTTAAAATGCTCATTAACTGGAAGGTAGATGGGTGTGTAGCTGGTCAATAAAGGGCAGACTTGCGAGTGACAAGCAGAAAAGTTCACAGTTAGCATAAAGCCAATGAAATTGAGCGGAGCGTGCACTTGAGATCAGACTCTTGAGTTAGAACAGTTTTATATTTATTCATACTGTGGCATCTTTCAACTCAGAAAAATCACCTTTCCCACTTTAAGTGATCCAGAGAAGGCTGATATTTTATCGGTTTGCTTGTAGAATCTTGATTATATGAGGGAGGAAAAATAATTTTTCTTTTTTTTCCCAATTTTTATTAATTTATTTTTGTTACAGATATTTCTCCTTTTCCGTCCCTGGACGACACGCTCCTCCCCACCCCACCCCCTTCCCCAGCATTGTTGTCTATGTCCATTGGTTATGCATACATGCATATAAGTTCTTTGGTTCATCTCAGAAAAATAATTTTTCCTCTCGCCTTTCTAAGGTTTTCAGGCTGGACTAATAATCAAATTAGCATGAAACAGACCCACTGGGGAAAATAACCAAATTTATTATGTATGTACGTGCGGGAGTACCACAAGAATGTGGAACCCAAGGACACACTGGGCAGGTGGAGCTAAGGAAAAGGGGGGGTGGGATTTGGGAATTTAAAGGGCAGGAAGGAATGTACATGGAGACAGAAAAGCAAATGTTTGGTAAATAAATGTTTGCAGGGCCTTCTTTAACAATGGAACACAGACAGGACTTTGATCCAAAGGGCCTTGCTGGGTTTCTCCCTGTCTATCACACCTAATTCATATTAAACTACAGTTGTCTATAATGATATCTGCCTTTCTGGAGCAGATCTTCTGTCTAAATTCTTTTAGGCAGTTAGGGGAAGGTCAAAGTTTCTTTCCCAGTCTTTATTTCTTAAAAATAAATAGCATAAAAATCAATACACCCAAAGAGATATTTTGGAGTGGCAAATTCTGCTTCCGCCCAAATGCGTTCTTCAGGTCCAAAAGCATTCATAGGTGTGTCTGTTACCACACCAACTTAATTATGTTTGGCTGTTCAACAATCATCTATATTCACATTTTTTTTCTGTCGTGGTCTCTATTGTATTAACATGTAGCTACTGTTTTTTCCTGTAGACAAATGTGGTGTCAAAAAAGGGCAAGCGCTTTGGATTTGGGAAAGTCAGTGTTGCTGGCACAGAAAGCTGGGCAAATCTCCATGTCACTGAGGCTCAACTTTCCCTGAGATAATTGCATTTGCTCTTGGGGTGGTTTTTAAGATCCAAAAATTCAAATGCAGTGGTCTGAAAATTAATTACTCTGGACAGAGTGCTGATGATTCCCTGGAAGGAGGGGGTCCCTGAGGCCTCTTCCAGTCTCTGGAGGGTATGTGTTGGTGTAGCCTACGTCTTTGTCTCAACTGGCTTGTCCTATAACATCTCTCACTTGGATCTGTTGTAAAACAGAATGGTCTCTGCATTATATTTTGTTTAGAGCAAAATTCTGCTCTGAAAACTATTTTTGAATATAACTAAATGAGCATATACAAAATATTTTATAAAGAGTAAGATATTATGCTGTTAGTTTTAATTGTGCTCTGAAGTAGGTTCCACTATTAGTAGTACATAATACATTTAAAAAAGAGTTTAAACGTGTAAGAGGGTTAGTTTCTTTCGACCTGGCTCCCCACATTTTATAATTCATACTTTTTCTTTTACATTTTCAGCCATGTGGCTCAGTGCTAATTGTTACGCTTAATCAAATGTGATTTATTCATGTATATGCTTCAGCACTGATTTTTAAAGACTGATTAACACTATTCAAGGGGCTGGCTGATCAGTTAGAGTATTGTCACTGCTTATGTAACTAGGATCTGAAATACTCACTTTAAGAAAAATAAACCTTGAAACCAATTGTGCATTGCAAGAATAATTCTCAATGTTCAGTGTAATATAACACTTGGCACATTTAATTGTCAAGTTAAGTTTTATGTTAAGTTTGCAAAATCTGATGTTGTTCCTAGGTTGTATCTACATACTTTACAGTTTTAACACAATCCTATGATAACTCCAAAGTCCCAGATCTTATTTGTTTTGGAAAAGTGACACTCACCATTTGACACATCCATATTGACCTTAGAATCCCTGGAGTATTGTTTCCATGACTGTGGGCTTTCAAAGAGCACATCATAGGTACTAAGGTATTAATGGACTAGAGTGTGCAGTTTTAATAAGAAAGGGACATTAAACAGACTTAATGTTTTAAATTGGAAGCTTGACAGTTCAAACACAAGAGCTATTCTGCAAAGGAAGCTGGCTTATGCACAGGCCTTTAAGTCCATATGAGGTACATTGCATTGGTACTGCAGATGTTCTTTGATCCAAAGAGGCCGATATTACATGTAGACAATTAGTGAAGACACAGAATTAAGCGCTTTTATAGTTTCTAACTTGTTTCAGTCTCATATTTTATTTCCTTAAATATAATTGAGGAAGAGTTACTTCAACCAAAACAGATTGAAAGCGACACCAGACAGATGTCTCTGAACTCCTATGGCAGAACACAGGGTGGGACAAACATTACAGATTTGTAATTCAACAGCTGAACACCTGGCAAGAATGCAGATCCTAGAGTGTGGGGGAGTCAACATGTGAAGAAAGGGACTCCGAAGACCAAGGAGGGGGAATGATGACTCTGACTCTTGAATTAGAATAAACAATTCTATGTGAGGCCAATGTATTGTCTTCATCTTTTTTTTAAGTGTTTAAATTATGTTGATGTGTTTTATAGGAGAACTTGGTTAAATAGACAACAATATGATTAAATCAAACAGAAATAGAGACCAGAGAAGAGAGCCAGAAGAGTGGAGTGAGTAGAAGAAGCAGAGAAAGAAAGGGCAGCTCTGTGAAACAGAGACTATATCAAGAATAAGCGAGGTTTGGGGAAGAGAGCAGCAGCCATCATGAATGCAATGCAGTGCTTGCTTGGAGGCAATCTGTGGAACATTAAGGGACACAGAAAGACAGTTCCATTTTGGGATACTGTGACAAATGAAAATAAAAAAAAAAACTAAACATAAATCCATGATGTATCTGCAGATTATATTCTTATATCCTTAGAGGAACTCCCAGGAATGAAAAGGGTAGTGGTTATCCTTTTCCTCACTGTAAAGAAGAGAAAACTGAGGTCCCAGAAGTAACTGTCTCTGGATGTTCCATAACCAATACAAGCCAGAGCCAAACCCTCCGAATCTTACGTTCTTTCTGCCTTTTTTACCAAGTTGCTTGCAAGTGTTCTGATGCCCCAGCTTGTGTCTCTTCTCCTCTTAAATGAACCACGTTGAATTGCAGTGTGAACAATGTAGAAAATATTTTGCCACTCTCCTCTACACGCCATAATCAGAAGACATATTAACAGCCCTGGCAGAGACAGAGTATATGCATACATTCCACCTGTAATGTGAGGAAAATGCTGTCTCCCTTCTCAGAATATAACATGCTTTGTGAAACAGTGCCTCAAGACTATATCATCTTGCCCTGGCTAGTGTGGCTCAGTGGTCAGAACACTGACCTGCTCACCAAAAGGTCATGAGTTCAATTCCTGGTCAAGGGCATGTATCTGAGTTGCAGGTTCCATCCTCGGCCCTTGTTGGGGTGCATGTGGGAGGTAACCAATCAGTGTGTCTCTCTCATGTCGATGTTGCTCTCTCTCTCCTCTCTTTCCCTCCCTTCCACTCTCTCTAAAAATCAATGGAAAATATATCCTCGGGTGAGGATTAACAACAACAACAAAAAGCTTATATAATTTTGACGATCGACTTCACATTACACAGTAATGGCTGGTTATAAATGGGGGAGGCACTAGTTAGAGGGTCACACGACAGTTTTGTGAAGAACTAGACCAAGCTATATGACTGTGTTTCACTTTGCATAAAAATTGATTATACAGTGTACATGTGCTTCTACTGATTAGATGGACTGTGTGACGGAAGTTTCTAGAAAACTACACTAGACTAAAAAAATGCACTTTAAAATGAGTTTTATTTGCTTTTCCCTTACCTAATGGGAATGCTCACCTTTTACCTTCAGCTAGTTCAATGACGTTATTACCAGAATATAGAATTTGGAAGAGCTTTCCTTAATTCTATCTTCTTCCTGGCATAACCAGATCCTAAGTTTATGAGTATCAAAAGCCCTCTTCTTTTCCATTTTGTATTTAGAAACTTAACAAGTGATGAACTGTAGCTGGTTCTGTTGGATATGTATGTTCTTAATATTTCACAGCACATGCCTGCCAAAAAGGGAAGAATAAGCTTACAATTAGTTGATACAATGGAGTGTTTTTCTGACATAATAATTGCATTATCTATGCATGTTAAGGCTTTAGAAACTCTCAAAAACAGAAATTCCTATTACTATTATTAAATATTATTTCCTCTTCTTCAAGGAACACTTTTTCTTAATTGATTTTCTTTTTTTTTTTTTTTTATTAATTTACTTATGTTACAGATGATTCTCCTTTTTTCCCCCATTGACACCCCCCTCCCCCTCCCTCCCTGTCCCGTCCCCGTTTTGTTGTCCATGTCCATTGGTTATGAGTACATGCGTACAAGTTCTGTGTTCATCGCTCCCCTCCCCCGCCCCCTCTTCTGGCAGATGTCAGCCTGTACCCCACTTCCACGTCTCCGGGACTACCCTGCTCCTCACATTGTTATGTTCATTATACTCCAGAAATAAGTGAGATCATATGATGTTTGTCTTTCTCTGCTTGGCTTGTTTCACTTAGGATAATAGTTTCCAGGTCCTCCCAACAATCCCATTTACCATCGCGGCAAAGAAATTAAGATACCTAGGAATAAACTTAACCAAAGAAGTAAAGGACCTATTTGTAGAAAACTACAAGACATTGAAAAAAGAAATAGAGGAAGATATAAAAAAGTGGAAGCACATACCTTGTTCATGGATTGGAAGAATTAACATCATTAAAATGTCCATACTACCCAAAGCAATCTACAGATTTAATGCAATCCCCATCAAAATACCAACGACATATTTCACAGAACTAGAACAAATACTTCAGAAGTTCATATGGAACCAAAAAAGACCCCGAATAGCTACAGCAATCCTAAAAAAGAAGGACAAAGTAGGAGGGATCACAATACCGGACATCAGGTTATACTACAAAGCTACTGTAATTAATTGATTTTCTTAAAGCTTTGGTATTGATATCTCTATTTACAAAATCCTCTCTCATGTCACACACATGTTTCTTTCAACTTTAATGAAACTAATTGTTATATATATCTCAATCACTCTGGAGCACTACAGTTCACATTATCCATGTTTCTAATCTTATATTAAATATCAAAATATTTTGTGATACAATTAGAAAGGGTATTTAGATAACTACAGTCTTTTAACTCAAGTGCAACTCTTTATTTTGATCTGATGACAGGCTTCTATTTGCTTTGGTTTCAGAGATGACTCCTCTTAAAAAAAAAAATATATATATATATATATATATATATATATATATATATATATATATATGCCTAACATTGTCTTTCCTCCTGCTCATAACTCTCCCTTAATCCTAAGCTCATAAATCAGGGCTTTCACCCTTCTCAGCTTCTGAAAACAAATCCAAAACTTCATAAATGTATTTTCTATTGATCCAGTGCTTATGAAAACCTTTACCTTTTTTTACTAGGGTCTACCATTCATACCTAACTCCCAGATAAATCACAATTTCAAAATGAGATAAGCTAAACTGGTTCAAGCACATTTTGAAAATGGAATCTTCTTTTATGGAAAGAGTTTCGATCTGAAGGCAAGATCAGTCTTGAAAAACAGCCCTATGTTTCCCCAAGATCATAAAGTGAGATTTTGCACTGCATATTTTCTGGGATGTATGTGGTCAGAGAAGGGGGAGGGGGAGTCATTCCAGTGGAATTGGAGTGAGCTCACAAATAGTAAAATGTTCTTAGGATGGTGCAAGAGCATGAGGAGAGTTTTGTCTGGATGGAGCAAAGAGATGACATTGCTGAGTGACAAAATGCCTGAGTAGAAGAGAGTGGAGAAGTACAGGTGAAAAGGTCTTCAATTAAGTTGAGCAACAATGGGAGAGGTGACAACTATAGTTTCTTTAGAGGAATGATGTCATGAAGTGGAATGTCATGAAGTTCTGCACCAGAAGCCAGTGAAAGATGAACTGGGATAGGGATGGTGACTACCTGACTCTTGCAAGAGCTACTGAATTCTGGGATG
This sequence comes from Tadarida brasiliensis, assembly GCA_030848825.1. Classification (NCBI taxonomy): domain Eukaryota; kingdom Metazoa; phylum Chordata; class Mammalia; order Chiroptera; family Molossidae; genus Tadarida; species Tadarida brasiliensis. The sequence continues at coordinate 230,867,059 of CM061257.1, read as the reverse complement.
AGAGTAAGAAAAAAGCATCCAGAGGGAGTACAATCATGCAAGGCAACCATTGGTCATTGTCTTAATAGTTAAACTTTTTCATGAACATCCCTTTTTGATAGAGGGAAGCAAATAACAACACTGGCCCTCAACCATGAGGCATTTATTTAAATTTTTTAATTTTATTATGGACTATAAGTAGAAGTTTAGATGAAATTAGTATTCCCCCCTAGACTCTCAAAAGAACTAAGATATCCTCAAATATCTTCATGAGAACAGGAATGGTGACTGTCTTGCCTAGGTTATATCTCTAGTGCCCAGCAGAGTAGTCCACACATATTAGGTGTTCATAGTACCATTTGTTGGATGGATGGATGGATGGATGGATGGATGAGTAAATATATTCTTGGTTAGGTAGAATAAATTGAGAAACTCAGAATAGTTGTATTGTTAATAGATCTTTTGTGAGAAGGCAATATCTAGCAAATAACCAGTGCAGTGGACTTGTTTGGAGTCATTTGTCTTCTTGCATAGTTCAGGATATGACCAAATATAAAAAATTCAGATTGATATAGAGGAGCTCCTGTGTTCATTCCTGGAGAGCTGATATATGACCTGAAATTATTTCTCTAAATTGAAACTTGTGTTTTTCCCCATAGCTGAAGGTGGTGTGCCAGAGTGTTTTAAAGCACTCAGAGAAACTACTTCTTTCCAGCTCTAACATGAACCATATCAACAGAGAAACTGTCAAGTCCATCAGCGACAGGCAAAGTCTTATCTTTACCTGTGACTTGTCCTCTTCCAAATGCAGAAACTGCAAATTTTAATAGTATCTCCATCAGAATTAAAACCTTTTGGAGAATCTGGCTGATTCTCCAAAATTATAATTGGACAACATGATAGTTTACCTCAATTAGGACAGCAAAACTATTCACACACACACACACACACAGAATTCTTAAATATTTTTTCTTTTGGGATAGCATTGCTATATTATTTGTGTATTTCAGCTACTACTAGCAGTAACACTGTATCTTTCAACTAGAAGCTATCTACTGAAAAAATCTGTACAGAGAACACCAACCCACCCAATCAACTATCTTTTGGTCAATTTACTGGTCATCTTTTTAAAAAAATTATTTTTATTGTTGAGAGTATTACAAATGTCCCCCATTGTCCCCTCTTTGACCTCCTTCACCTGGCTCCCATCCCACCCCAGGCCTTCACCTCACTGTTGTGTGTGTTCATAAGCTATGCATATATGCATTTAAATTCTTTGGTTCATCTCTTCCCACCCCTCTGCCCCCTTCCTTCTGAGATCTGTTGGTCTGTTCCTTGCTTCATGTCTCTGGACTTATTTTTCATTTGCATTCAAGTGTATCACTCGTGTAATCTGAACTTCATAATTCCCAATTCCCAATACTGCCACAGCTTGCAAAAAAATTTTTTTCTTAATCTCTCTTTTTTGCTCTGTAAATCTTATCATAATAGTTTTCATCTCAACATCTCTCCATATCCCCATTCAGAGGAGTATGGAGTGGAGCATTTACTATTTTTTGTTGTTTCATCTGACTAAACTCCTAATTTCAAACTGTGTTCTCTTCTATGTGGATCCAATACTTTATGTGTGAGATGTTTGGATACTCATCAACTCAAAGGTAACTTTATAAACTTTATACATGAGGTGAGATCATTGTGGATTTTTTCCTTATATGGTAAGAGTAAGCTGATTTCTCTCAATCTCTTTTCTATAACATGACATTGAAGACTGATATTGTTTCGGCCAAATAAGGCTAAATTTCTTTGACAGCAATTATATAGTTTCTGAAGTATGGTGACTGGGACTGGAGCTGTCTCCAGGCTGAACTTTAAAGGAGGTTTTATGATGCTAACAAAGCCTTAGTTAATTTCCAGGGCATTTCCCTTGTTACTTCCTGTCTCGGTATCTGTAACATTTTTCAGAAAAAGAGAGTTGACAATATTCTAAATTGGTAAATGGGAACTAGAGTAAACTTAGATGTTTCTAGGATATAAATAGAAGGTAGACAGATGATATATAGATTGATAGCTAGTCATCTATATCATTCTAGGGTTTTTTAAATAGATATTTTACAAGTTAATTCAGTAAATAATTACAATGAATATTAAACTTTTTCTAAATACTATCTTCATTCTTTTCTCAACTGAGGATCAACCTATACTATACTTGATTCAATATCTTAATCATGCTTCAATCTAGCAAACTTAAAAACAAAATGGGAAATAATAAATGAAAATATGTGCTCACAAAATAACATCCTAAAAGAAAAATAAAGAGAAACTATTTTTCAAATAGATTTTATATTCTCTGAGTCATATTCTTCTAAACTGTTCCAAGAAGAAAGTAATGTTGACCTTCTAAGCAAACACTGTTTCCTTATTTTTCATATGCCATTAAATATGGAGATTCTATTGTTCTGTTGGGCACAAAGTTACTGTGTATTAATAATAACTTTTTTTTAACATACCATTGTGCTTGTCAAAATTAACAATTTATTTGAGTGCAAGGAATTCTTCAAAAGTGAGTATTAAGAGGTCTGACTAAGATTTTGGTGAGAAAAGGAGCTGAGAATGTTAATACTCATCTAATCCTTGTGTAATTCTCATGTAGGCAATTTAATCTTTTTTACACAGTCTCCTTAATTCTGAGATTAACTATAAAAGGATAAAGAATAAGATGACATTTCTTTATAATTAACTCCTAGTATCTGGGGACTAGTAGAAAGGATTTCTCAGCATCTTCATTGCTCAGCTAATGGAACTTGGTCCCATCTGAAGAAGTATCAGTAGATGCTGACTGTAACACTTTAATGGTTTATAATTCTCAAAAGTGACAGAAACCAAATTCAACATTGAACAAGGAGATACTCAGTCATTTAATGGCATAACTAGGACTTCACCTGATGTTTGGGTGTTCCCACCTACCACATTGTTCTACATGGAGATTTGTAGACACCTTATCCTATGAGGTCTTCTTCTAGAATTACTGTTTTCTGAGTTTCCCTGAAAAATATTACTTTTGTAAAATTAAGATATCTCAGCTTATAATTTTAGGAGTTTAGAAATGCCCTTGTGGATTTCAGGTTCTAGATAAATAGTTAGAATGTGACTATTCACCCCCTCTCCACTGGCTGTAGTTGGCATTGAATAAACGTTGGCCACCCCAGCAACTGGACAATCACGTAAATCATTCACCAGTGCCTCCCAGACTTCTACAAACACTGCTCAGTTTTTAGTCAGTTTTTAATAAATGTTGGTTGTGATGAACTGACAAAATTTCCTGAGATAAAATAATTTTAGAAGTTAAGAACATTTTCTGTTGCCTATATTCCTAGTACAACATTGCAATGGTATTATTTATTTACTATTGTGGTCTTTGGTTGTGCAAACTCACAAGATAACTTACATAAAAGCTTCTCTTGGTAAATGTTATTGAAACTAGACTATTAGATGCCCTACAATGTCTTATATTCATAATCATGTCCAACATTTACATATCGGCCAAAGACGGTGAGTATTAGAGTTTAAAGAAAAAAATTTAAAGAAAACTTAGAACAAAAACATTTAAAAAGAGATTATTTAAAACAGAATAAAACTATTAGGAGATTTAGAACTGACCAGTTATACCAGTCTTCCATGTCCAGAAGCGAGCATTAAGAAAAATGCCACCTAGTCTTGCTCTGAGTCAAATAGCCTAGGGTTATTAAAATGGGCTCTTCTGAAGGAACAGAATCTTGCCCCTTTAATTCTCTGCTTTCCTATGATAAATAACTGAAGAACCATTCAGAAGCAGGGGGCTCATTCCATACATTCACTTTCATTTCTCCTTCAGAAGGTTCCATGTACTTGCAAGTTTACATAAGAGTAAATTATTTATCTCTGGGTCCAAGAGGGGTAGGAGAGGGTTGAAAAAAGCCTACACTCTATCCCTTATTTTAACCTCTTCCTTCTTGTACATGAGCTTCTTTTTCTAAAAGCTTGCATGCTAGTATGCCTAATTTAATCAACCTGCATCAGGTTGGTAATGAAAGTCGAAATCAGAATGCTGAGCGGTATAAACTTTCTCTATGTGATAATAAAGTAGCAGGAGATTCCCATTACAGTTTGTGAAGCTCTAGGCACAACCCCATTCCATTTCTTTGCAGAAAAGTCTGGCTATGCAGAACGTTTTGGAAATCCTAGGTCATATTGAAGAAAAATGAAGTATTTTCCCAATTTCTAGGTATCCAGCACAGTTTATTGCATCTTCATAGTTTTGGCATAAAGAAAGAAGAAAGAAAAAACAAAAAACATCTGCTTCTTTGATAGGTAAGTGACATCAGTCTTTGCTAGAGGCATTATAATATGGCTGAGAACATGTGCGTATATTGAAGATGACACCTGCTGTGTTATAATGGACCAAATACTTAAGACCTCTGAGATTCATTTTTCTAAAATACTACTACTACTACTACTACTACTACTACTACTACTACTACTACTACTATTAATAATAATAATACCAGTAGATGTTTGTGAGGGCTAAATAAGGTATTATATATGGCACATAGGAAAACAGCAGCCTCTATATTCAATATTTGTCACTGTGCCTTTTCAGTATCTCTTCCTCCCAGTTAAGGTTAGAATAGGGAGCAGCTATTTATTTGGGCTGTACTTCTCCAGTTCCCACCTGTTGGCAGCCACTTGATCCAAGAAAGCTGTTCATACTTAAAAATTCATCCACAGCTACTAGCAAGAAATAGCTTCATTTTGCTATACTTGTTGAGTCAGTAATTCTGAATCTGTTGGAAGTCATTGTCCCGTCAAATGAACGAGAACTACACACAGGGAAGCCAAACTAAAACATGGGTAAGTGTGATTGGAAATAATGGGAAAGGCTTTATGATCATTTTAGTTTGGGGTTTTAAACTGAAGCTCGGTCTACCCTTGGAATTACTTGTTATATCATCTAATAAGTCTGCCCAACCTCATTGCTTAAGCTAATTATACTAGGGTTCTGTGGTAGCTAACAGTTAACAGTTCTGACTCATATAGTCAGCACCCACTAAGCATTTGGGGGCTTCTTTGGAACCCTATTGCAATCTTCAGGCACATTTGGGTATAGTTAGAAGTATTTTGAAAAAAAAATTCTCTTCCCTAATTGTCATTTTTTTTCATCATAGTTGAGATTTATTAGTGGGATGACAAAGAAATAAAAGTAAATGTTCATCTACAAACTACATAAAATGCTCTGTAAATAAGATTTTAGATTATGTTGTTCATCTCATGTGTGAGAAAAATCGTTATTTTTAGGTACACATGACCTAGTAAATGGGAAATATGATGTTTCTTGTTATATATCATAGTTTCTGGCAACTAACCAAGATTGGTATAAATAACTATTTTGTCACCAATTTATAATTCTGGTACATCTAGCTAACCTCTTGAAACTTCAGTTTCCTATTCTGTAAAATATGGAATTTAATCATACACAATTCCTAAACATGTTATATGGAGTAATTGAGAAATACATGTACATAGCTCAGCTGGTTTCTCATGTAGACAATGCCCTCAATAAATGGAAACTATTGCCATTGTTCTTCCAAAAATGTATAAACCCATTCTGACTGTATCAACCCTCTCCTCTCTCTCTCTCTTTCTCTCCCCTTAACAAGGATTTACTTCTCTGCTTTTGGGCCTAGACCTATGTTTATGTATACAAATTACTAAAAATTACATTCTGACTCTTTCTATGTGGTCCCTTCTTTACTAGATCCTCCATCTCCTCTCTGGCTTGTCTATGATTTTAAGCTGGGTTTACTTGATCAAATGCTTCTAACTTAAAGTGGGTTTGAAAATGAAACTGAAGTCAGCTGTACTGATTTGGAGCCTACGAACATATTTATTTTTAGGAGACTCTGTAGAGGTTAACATCATTATTTTGATTATGAATCATATACAGAACACTTTATTTCTGCAAAGAGCTTTAGCATCGTTTCATAATTTAAAGTTAAAAGTGACTCAGTGGGGATGTGTCACCCGTTACAGATGGGAAAAGTAAAGACAAAGGGAGTGGAACACTTGCTGAGCAGGTTCATCGTTAACCAGAGTATCTGGGCACGGATTTACTGAAGACTGCGTCCACGCGAGACTGACTCAACCAGGGAAGTGAACATTCACACAACTGGGTATCATTAGGTTAGCTATCTCTCTTTTTACCCCAAAATAAACATTTTGGGGAGGTATTCAGTTAACAGAAACAATCCAGGTGGTGCTCTAAAAACTTACTTGACAACAGTTCATAGATTTAAGAAATTAAAGAAACTAGGTCATATTGATTCAAAGACTATTTTAAATTATTTAAACTCACATTGTTTCAGGGTAATGATCTTCATTCATAGTCAACCATTACTACTTTGGATTTACTTTAGAATTGCAGCTTTCTCTATTTATTCCTTGTCTGCCTATAACTACTATTAACTGACCATAGTAAGATCAGTTCTATATAAATTAGAAAATCTCAGATATTATCTTGTTTTTTTTTCAAAAAAAAAATTTCTTTATTGATTTTAGAGTGAGAGGAATGGAGAGGGAGAGAGAGATAGAAACATCAATGAGAGAGAACATCCATTGGCCACCTCCAGCATGCCCCCATAGGGGATTTGGCCCAGAATCTGGGCATGTGTCCTCTCCGAGAACCAAACCAGCGACCTCTTGGTGCATGGGTTGACGCTCAACCACTGAGCCACACCGGCCGGGCTATTATCTTGTTTTATGATGCTCTATTTACTTGTCATACTTTTAGAAAAGAGAAAGCCTCATAAAATTTAAAGGCCTAAACTTTTAAAGACCTGATGGTGATACATATGCAAGTTTAAGGTGAATCTGAAAGCTCTCCAAAAAGATCAAGAATTTTCTCTGAGGAGTTAAAAGAATACTGCTTACAAAGAAAGCTTTCTTGAAGAATGAGAATTATTTGCTATTATCTGTATTCTGTAACCTGAATACAAATGTACATTTTATTCACGAAATGGTATCAGCTGATAGATCCCATTTGTCAGGTGGGGGAAAAATGTTTATTTCACTCTTACAAATAAGAGAAAACAAAATCCAAACTGCATTATGCAGAAAGAATCACAGTCCTAAGAAAAAGCTCAGATGGGGGCTTCAGGATCGGTTTGATCAGGATTCCTAATGATATCTTCATGTTCTGACTTCTCCCCATTTTTTTTCTTTCTTCACATGGTGAAACTAGCAGATTCAGGATTACACTCTCTTGGTACAAGTTAATCCAAAATACATAAATCAATCAATAAAATGAAATAGAACTTATATATCTCCAATCATTTACATATGAAGCCTTAAGCTTAATATTTGTTTTGTTGTTAATTTTTGGACTAAATTGAAACACATAGCCACCCCTGATCTTAGCGACTTGAATTATACTTACCCTGTAGAACTGGAAATGAGTTACCCCCACAAAAACCATATGGAAAGAGAGAAAGGAAGAGGTGTTTCTCAAGGGAAGTTCAGCAAATACGAGAACAACAGATGTTTATTAAAATGAGGGACGGCACAACCATTCTCATTATTCATGACTTTGCCTACTTTATACAACAGTTTACAAAGAAATCATTCAATAATGATTCTATTTTGTACATAGACCTATTTATTTTAATAAACACTGAATTCTAGAAACAAGTCTGGGATCAAAGCATAGACACTTGGTTTGATAAAATTTCTATTAAAACTTCCAGTTATTTCTCAGAAGAAGAAAAAAGGCTCCAACTAGCTTTTATTCTAGAACAAACATCCCATAAAATATTTCAGCTGAAAAAATGTATTCTAGAAGATGACTCTTCCATCTGGATAACTCCTTAAATGTTTTGTTTTCTCTTTGCATTTTTACTGTTTCTATAATGCTTTTTGGGATTTTACATTATATAATATCTGAAAGACTATTTCTAGTATACCAAAGCTTAATTCAAAACAGCCAAACCATATCATCCCAGTGATTCAGTAATTTCCCACGAAGACCTTCAGACCTTAAATTAAAAGGAGTCAATTTCAGTGCTTAATTGTTTTTACAGATTTTTTTTTCCTTCATTGATTTAATTAAGGTCTTTCTTGTGTTGTGAACTTGGAGGACGTTCATTATCTATTGAAATTACTATTTGAATAGAGGTTGGCCAACATATCCCACAAACCTAATAATTTTGCAGAAGCAAGTTACTATAAAATATTGGCAAACAAGAATCCACCTTCCCTTGTCAGTGACAGTTAACATGCACATTGATTTTTGCTACCTGTCTCTTAAGTACCTAAGAGGAGTTAGCAATTCCAGGGCACATGGAATGTAAGGGCCCAAAACTGTGGGCACAACCTGTGCGGAGCTAAGCTCTGAGTTTTTCGGTAAGAATGGATTTTGTAACTTTAAGTTAGACAGTTCATCTTCCTTATGCTGGAGGAAGGTCTACAACCCTCACAGTTAGCTTTCCCAACAGCAACAGAAATAACCATTCTAGATCATCTTCTTTTAGGAGATGCCAGAGGCTAAGAATGTGTTCAATATAGTCTTCTGTTTCAAAGTGGAGGGCTTGCAGTTAGATAGATTGGGTTCCACCACCCTGGTCTGCTGCTCACTGGTGTGTAGCACTGAGCTTTGGATAATTACACAGTATTTCCAAACACCAGTGTTCACATCTGTGAAATTGGGAAAACAATATTATCTACCTTAAATTTGTTTATATAAAATCCTCACCCAGCTGGTGTGGCTCAGTGGTTGAGCGTCGACCCCATGCATTAAGAGGTCGCTGGTTCAATTCCCGGTCAGGGCACATGCCCAGGTTGTGGGCCAAATCCCCAGTGAGGGGCATGTAGGAAGCGGCCAATCGATGTTGTCTCTCATCGATGTTTCTATCTCTCTCTCCCTCTCCCTTCCTCTCTCTCTAAAAATCAATGAAGAAAAAAAATTTTAAAAAAAGAATCCTCTTCATTTTCTTTTGTGAGGATTAAATGAGTATATACAATGCCTAATGATATATAAACATCATTGTGTAATATGTGTAATAATATAATTTTGTCCAAAATAATAGGGAGAAAGTGACTCTTTTTCTCTCACATGGTAAGTGACCAGGGAAGCACCGCCAGGCCTAGGGTGAGGAGAAAAAGAGCATAAAGAGAATAGAGGACACGATTGAAAGGGAGATAAAAATAACTCCATAATGAAAATAAATAATATTTAATAGAATACTTTAAAAACTCAAAATTAATGCAAATATTTATGATGAACAAAAGAGAAAAATGTTTAACAAAGATAGAGTTCAGAGTGGCAGCCACATCATGGTGGCATAATACATACCTCATACTTTCCTTCTTTTAACATCTAAAGTTCAGCATGTGTCCACAGACAAAAGTGTCTCTGTGGGTGCTGTGGGATCCATCGCCATACACTGAAGGGCATGGTGCGTTGGGTAATCGGCAGACAGACTCCAGTATAGGCTGTGGAACCGGCAGGAGCCCGGACCAGCTCCAGGTGCTCGCAGCCATGAACCGGGAGCACCTGGAAAAGGCTGACTGTGCAGCTGCACACAGATGACAGAGCCTTTGTAGAGCTCCAGGTTTCAAGAGGAGAAGTTCCAGCATTCCATTAGAGCAATATATATATATAAAGTTTGGACCCATTGGTGTGGCTAAGAGACTCTGCCAGCATCACCCCTCCTGCAAGGGAAAGGGGAGAGTAGTGAATGAGTGCTCAGCTCCCCCAGCTGTGCCAGATGCTGTAAAAATTGCATCTCTCTCCTGCAGTACCCAGAGTATTAAAGCAAGAGCTCCATGACTGGGAGGAAGAAGGATGCAAGGAAAATGGCAGGTAAAATATCAGAGGGTACTGAAGGGATAAGGTTCCTGCCTAATTCATTTTATACTCCAGCAAGAAGCTCACCCACGAGCCATTGGGACTATCTCCTGTGAGAGTCTCTCCAAGTAGCCAGTGGGCACCCCTAATGCCCTGAGGACCAACCTACTTCTCCCACTCTGTGGTTGGCTCCTTGTGCATGCTCCTGAGGGTGTCAGTGAGAACAAGTCTAAGTAGACAGGGAGTGAACGCAGAATGTGACAAAGTCTGTGGTCAAAGATAAATTATAGTATTTAGCTATTGGGTAAACTTAGGAAAACAGGTTAGCAATAGCAGGCCTGGTACAGTGGAAAATTTAAAAAAAAAAGATATACAAACTTAAGAATTTTATCACAAAGGGAACAAGAAGCCTGGAGCATGAGTATCCACACAAGGTTGGGGAAAAACAACAACAAATAAGAGTGGGGAAAAAAAAATACCTCTGACTTGAAGGCAGCTAGTAAAGATCGAAGGAGGGGACTGCTAAGTCAAATGTGAAAACAGCAATGCAAAATTTCAAGGAACAGGAAGAATCAAGAGAACATGACATTACTAAAAGAATATAATAATCCTCCAATATTCAAACCCAAAGACAGGGAGATCTGTGGTTTACCTGATAAAAAAATGTTAAATACCTGTTTTGAGGAACCTTAATGAGCCACAAGAAAACACAGAAAAACATTTTTCCTGCACTGGCCGGTTTGGCTCAATGGTTAGAGCATCAGCCTGCAGACCAGAGAGTCCTGGGTTCGGTTCCTGCTAAGGGCAGGTACCTCGGTTGCAGTTTGTCCCCGGCCCCGGTTGGGGGTCGTGTGGGTGGCAGCCACTCAATGTGTCTTTCTCACATCCATGTTTCTCTCTCTCTTTCCCCCTTTCTCTCCCTCCCACTCTGTCTGAAGATGAATGCAAAAATATCCTCAGGTGAGGAAAAAAAAGAAAAAAGAAAAAAAATGTTCTTGTAAAAATATCAGGAAAACCAAAATGAACAAAATGAGAAATTCATCAAAGACATAGAATCATAAAAAGAACCAAGTATAAATTCTGGAACTGAATATTTTAATTAGTAAAGTAAAAATTGCAATAAAGAATATAGATATCAGAATAGACAGGCAGAAAACAGAATCAGTGAGTCAGAAAACAGGAACTTGTAATAACTCCATCATGGGAGAACACAGAAAAGCGAATTAAAAAGAGCAAAGAAAGCCAATATGATCTATGAGGTATCATCAAAAGAACTAATATCAGAATCATTGAAATTCCAGAAGGTGAAAAGAGGGGAAAGGGGGCAGAAAGCTTATTTCATGAAATAATGGCTAAGAAATTTCCAAACCTGGAGAGAGACTTGGACATCCAAGTCCATGAATCTAATAGGTCATCCCATTATTTCAATTCAGAACAATCTTCTCCAGGACACATTATAATGAAACTGTCAAAAATCAAAGACATCGAGAGAACACTATAAAGAACAAGAGCAAAAGGATTAAAATCTACAAAGGAATCCTCATTTGGCTATCAGCAAATTTCTCAGCAGAAACTTTACAGGACAGGAGAAAGTGGTATATGTAGTAAAAGTTCTGAAAGAAAAAAATAAACTGCCTACCAAGAATAGTCTACTGGCAAGGTTATTCTTCAGAAATAACAGATAAATAGACTCTCCCAGAAAAGAAAAAAAAAAGCAGAGGGAATTCAACACTAGAACTGCCTTACAAGAAATGCTGGAAAGGGTTCTTCTAACTGAAATGAAAAGATGCTACTTAGGAATATAAAACCATACTAAAATATATAACATATTGGAAAAGGCAAATATATAGTCCAATTCAGAGAACTCTAATTCTGTAATATAATGATGTGCTAACTACTGACTGTATTATAATATTTAAAAAAGAGTAGTAAAATAACTGTACTATAGTTTCTTAACAATAAATAACATAAAAAGAGACCTTAAAGAAGATTGTGACATTGAAAACACAAATGGGGGCAGTAAAGGAGTAGAATCTCTTTATCATTGAACTTAAGTTGCTTTCAGCCTTAAACGGATGTTTTTGGTAAGCTTCAGGGTAACCACAAAGCAAAAACTTATAGTACATTGAAAAAAGATAATGAGAAGGGATTAAACATATCACAATAGATAATCACCAATTAACAATGGCAGGCAACCAGTGAGGGTAAAAGAAACAATGGAACTATAAAACAACTGTAAAAAAAGATAAAAAGTAAGTTCTTACAAATCAGTAAATCTTCTAAATGTAAATGGATGAGATTTTCTAATAAAAAAGCACAGAGTGGCCCGGCCAGTATGGCTTAGTGGATTGAGCATCGTCCCATGGACTGAGAGGTCCTGGTTCAATTCCAGGTCAGGGCACATGCCTGAGTTGCAGGCTCGATCCCCAGTAGGGGGCGTGCAGGAGGCAGCTGATGGATGTTAGTCTTCCACATTGATGTTCTCTCTCTCTCTCTCCCTTCCTCTCTCTCTAAAAAAGTCAATTAACAAAATTTTTTTAAGAGTGGATGAACAACAACAATAACAACAACAAGACTCAACTGTGTGTTGCCTTCAAGAGACTCACTTCAGCTTTGAGGACACACATTGGCTCAAAGTGAAAGGATGGAAAAAGATATTCTATGCAGTAGAAACCAAAAGAAAGAGAGGATAGCTATACTGCTATCAGACAAAATATACTTTAAGCCAAAAATGGTAACAAGAGACAAAGAAAGTCGTTATATAATGACAATGTGGTCAACTCATCAAGAACATATAACCATTATAAATATATTCTAACCCAACTTTCGATCACCCAAATATTTTAATCAAATACCTGCAAATCTGAAGGGAGAAATACACAACAATACAGTAATAGTAGGAGATTTCAATATGCCACTTTAGTAATGGATAGAACAGCCAGACTGAAAATCAACAAGAAACATTGAACTTGAACCACACTTTAAATCAAATAACCTAACAAACATATATAGACCATTCAATCTAACAGAAGAATACACATTCTTCTCAAGTGTACACAAAACATTCTCCAGAATAGATCATATAATGGGCCACACAGTAAGTCTTTTTTTTTTTAATTTTTTTTTCTTTATTGATTTTAGAGAGAGAGGAAGTGAGAGGGAGAGAGAGATAAAAACATCAATGAGAGAGAACATCGATTGGCTGCCTCCTGCATGCCCCCCCACTGGGGATTTGGCCCACAACCTAGGCATGTGTTCTAACAGGGAATCAAACCAGTGACCTCTTGGTGCATGGGTCAATGCTCAACCACTGAGCCACACAGGCCAGGCCACACAATAAGTCTTAACAAATTTAAGAAGACTGAAGTCATACCAAGTTACCTTTTTCACCACAGTGGCATAAAACAAGAAAACAATAACAAGAGGAAAACTAGAAAATATATAGACATGTATAAACAAACCAACACATTCATGGGTTACCAATGGGTCAAATAAAAAATTAAAAAGGAAATTAAAAATATTGTGAAACAAATTAAAATAGAAACATAACATACTAAAACCTATGGTATGTAGGGATGTAGCAAAAGCAATTCTTAAAGGGAAGTTTATAGAGATACATGCATATACTAAGGAAAAAAAGAGTAAGATCTCAAATAAACAACCTATCTGTACACTTCAAGGGACTAGAAAAAGGACAAATCTTTAGCTAGACTAAGTAAAGACAGAGAGAGAGAGAGAAAGAGAGAGGCTCAAGACAATCAGAAATGAAAAAGCAAACATTACTACTGATACTACAGAAATATGGAAGACTATACTAGATAATTATGTACAATTATATTCCACTAAATGAGATAAACCAGAAGAAATGGATAAATTGCTAGAAACATACAACTTGTCAAGACCAAATAATGAAGAAATAGAAATCTGAATAGATTAACACTCAGTAAAGAGATTGAATCAGTACTCAAAATTTTTCCAACACAGAAAAACCCAGGATCATATGGTTTTACTGGTGAATTCTACTAAGCGTTTAAAGAGGAATTAACGCTAATCTTTCTCAAACTTTTTCAAAACATTAAAAGGAAGCAAATATCCTCAAATCCACTTTGCAAGGGTAGCACGACTATGATACTAAAGGCAGACAAGAAAAATACAACAAAAAAGGTGCAAACCAGTATCCCTGATGACTACAGATGAAAAAATGCTCAACAAGATATTAGCAAACCAACCTCAGCAGTGCATTAGGAAGACCACAGGCCATAATAAAATAGGATTTATCTGAAATGTAAAGATGGTTCAACATATTCAAATCAAGAAGTGTGATATACCACATTAATATAAGAAAAAAGTATATGCTTATCTCAATAGATGCAAAAAAAGCATTTGAAAAATACAACATCTTTTCATGATAAAACTCTCAACAGATTGGGTCCAAGAAGGAGCATACCTCAACATAATAAAGGCCATATATGACAAATGCACAGCTAACATTCCACTCGGCAGTGAAAGATTTAAAGCTTTTACTTTAAGGTCAGGAACAAGACAATGCTCTTATTCAACATAGCACTGGAAATTTTTACTAGAGCAATCAGACAAAATAAGAAAGAAAAGAAATTGAAATCAGAAGAAAGAAGTAAACTTTTCTTTGTTTGCAGATAATTTGATCTTATATTTATAAAATTCGAAAGACTCAACAAATAAACTGTTAGAATGAATCAATAAATTCAGTATAGTTGCAGGATATAAAATCAACATAAAGAAACCTGTACATTAACAATGAAATATCTGAAAAAAATGAAGAAAACAATCCTACTCATAATAATATCAAAAACAATAAAACACTTAGAAATAAAGTTAACCAAGGTAGTGAAAAATTTGTACCATGAAAACTATAAGACTTTGGTGAAAGAAATTAAAGAAGACACAAACAAATGGAAAGATATCACGATGTTCATGAATCAGAAGAAGTAATACTGTTAAAATACCCATCCTAGCCAAGACCACATATAAAACCATTGCAATTACTATCAAAATTCCAATGAGGATTTTCACAGAAATAGAAAAAAAAATCTTAAAATTTGTATAGAATCAAGATCCCAAATAGCCAAAGCAATCCTGGGGAAAAAAGGGACAAATTTGGAGGCATCACTTTTTCTTATTTCAAAGTTACTATAAAGCGATAGTAATCAAAACAGTATTGTACGGACATAAAAATAAACACATAGTACAATGTTACAGAATAGAAATCCTAGGAATAAACCCTGTATGGCCAAGTAATACATGACTACGGAGCCAAGAATATTCAATGGGGAAGAATAATCTCTTTAACAAACACTGTTGTGCAAACTGGATAACCACATGGGGGAAAATGAAATCAGACCCTTGTCTTACAATACTAACAAAAAACAATGCAAAATGAATTCAAAAGTTAAGCATAAAACTTGAAACAGTGTGACTCCTAGAAGAAAACAGGGAAAATATTGTTTGGCATTGGTCTTGGCAAGGATTTTTTTTGGATATGACACCAAACACACAAGCAACAAAAGCAAAAAGTCAACAAGTGGGGCTGCATCAAACTAAAATGCAACAGCACAGCAAAAGAAACAATAAAAAGAAAAGAAAAGGTAACCTATGGGTGAAATATTTGTCATTCATATCTGATAAGGGGTCACTATCAAAATATATAAAATACTCATCCACTTCAATAACAAAAAAAATCAAACAATCAGGTTAAATAATCATCAGAACAAACTGAAAATACTTTTTTTTCAAAGAAGACTTGCAAATGGCCAACAAGTACATGAAAAAATACTCAACATTACTAATTATCAGGAAATGCAAACCAAAATTACAATGAGATATCACCTCATACCTATTAGAATGGTTATCATGAAAAAGACAAGAGATAACAAATGCTGGGCAATTATGTGAAGAAAAGGGAACCCTTGTGCACTGTTGGAAGGAATGCAAATTGGTTCAGCCACTGTGGAAAATAGTATGAAGGTTCCTCAAATTATTAAAAATAGAACTACTGTATGGTCCAGTAATCCTATTTCTGGGTATATATACAAAGGAAATAAAATAAGGATATTAAATACATGTCTGTACTCTTATGCGCATTTTAGCATTATTCACAATAGCCAAGATATGAAAACAACCTTAGTGTCTGTCAACAGATGAATGGGTAAAGAAAATGTGATTGATATATATATACACACACAGTGGAATATTATCCATTTATGAAAAGAAGGAAATCCTGCTCTTTGTGACAACACAACACATATGAATCTTGAGGGCATTATGCTAAGTGAGATTAGCCAAAGACAAATACTGTATGATCTCACTTATATGTGGAATCTATAAAAGCAGAACTCACAGAAACAGAGTAGCATGGTGATTGCCAGGAGCTGCAGGGTGGGGGAAAGATGTTGGCCAATGGGTATAAGTTCTGAAGATGTTATGCACAGCATTGTGATTATAGCTTGCAACATTGTATTTTATACTTCCTAAATTGTTAAGAGACTAGATCTTAAATGATCTTAAATACTTTTATCACAAAAAATAAATGATAATTAAGTGACATAGAAGTATTAGCTAATGCTACAGTGTAGCAAGCATAATAAGGTATATAAATGTATCAAATTAGCATATTATATACCTGAGACTTACACAATGTTATGTATAAGTGATATCTCAATAAAAGCGAGGGAAAATAATAAAAAGATGTCAGAAGGAAGAAAAGAAGATAGAGTCCAACCAATCCGGAGCTGGCCTGGTATGAGGTCTCAGTTGGTTCATCTTCCTCCCAGTCACGTCGAAAGGGTTTCAGAGATGAAGCAAATGCTTGCTCTGGTATTTGAAGAAAGGACAAAGGGGAGCCGGGAAGGTAGACAAGAGGGAAATGGAAAATCATCCAGACACAGGGAACAGACTGTGCAAATGCACACGTGCACACTAGGAATACTGTCAACCAAATAAAGACCTTCAGCTGGATCCTAACAGTTAGAATCGCTGAGAAGATACTGGAGGGAGAGACAAAGGGCAGATAATGCTGAGGGTTTTATATGCCATGCTGAGTATAAAGGCATGAGAGGTGAGATTTGGTGAGAGGTGAGATAAGACACTGATCTCCTTCGTTTTAGATGCTTCGATGTAATGTTATTAAAGCCCTTTTGTACAGGTCGTATTCCTGAGATCCTTAGTGTGCTTGTTACTAGGACAAAGATCATGTTTGCTTATTTGTTGTTTTTAAATAACAAAAAAATGGAGTAACAGAGCAGCACTTGCAAACAATTATTAATCAATAAATGCTAGTTACTGGAATCATCATCAATATCACTATTATTATTATTTTCTCAGATCATCTTTCCTCTATGCTTCTCATATTAAGAAAAGACAATACGCTTGCCTAAGTCATCCAGTGGGAGATACCAGGCTTTGGGAATCACTCCAGATATCTTCCACTCTACAATCCTTGTCTTGAATTTTATACTTTCAACAGAAACTCCTTCAGTCATATCAGGCACATCCCCAAACCATCAATTACTAACATATCAACTTACAAAACCCCTGCTCTGATTTTTCTTAATTTTTTTTCTTTATTGATTTTTAGAGAGAGAGGAAGGGAGAGGGAGAGATGGAAACATGGATGAGAGAGAACATTGATTGGCTGCCTCCTTCATGCCCCCACTGGGGGTCAGGCCCACAACCTGGGCATGTGCCCTGACCAGGAATCAAACTGGTGACCTTTTGGTGCATGGGTCGATGCTCAACCACTGAGCCATACTGGCTGGGCTCTAATTTTTCTTATATCCTGCCAGTTGCTCTGGGCAGACACCCGAACCTTTATTTGCATAAATTCTTACATCTCTAAAAATGTTTACTCTTCAATCCAGAGAGCTTTACTTCATATTTTAAAAATGCTTTTGTATTTTAGACTAAAAGATGCATATACAATTAAAATTTATGACAATGAGAAATGTATACATATCTGTTGAAAGCAATGCTCGGGTTAGATGAAAAAAAGACATCTCCTTCAGCCACAACTGCGTTGAAGGGAATTTTTAGAATATTCCACTTATGAAAATGTAAAGCTCTCTTTAGTTGTCCAGCTGGCTCAACAGTTTCAGCCTCTGGAGGAACTGAGATACATGGACATATTATATAATGTGGGTGTAAGTGGTACTTTATTTTTATTCCTTTGTTCTGGGAGGTATGCTAAATGAAATCTTTAACTGCAGGGATTTGTCAGGTGACTCCTCTGAGCTGTACTTACCACCTCCTATGGAATATTGAACAAATCCAATAACATTTAACAGCTCATACTGAGATCATTTTCAAAGGTATAAATATGTACAGATAAAACCTCACAGTATGGTGCAGCAGCCATAAACACACAGAAACCAGGTACTGTCTCAGGTGGACAGAATGCAGTTCTCACAGTGAAGAGATCAATTTATTCCATCAACAACAATGAAGGTGTCAGAGATTAAAACCAGTCAAGTGGTAAAGGTAAAAATCTGGATCATTACATGCATCCTTAATCCTTTTCTTTGAAGGTTTGGCTTTTCATCAATTTATCTCAAAGCCATATCTTATTCAGTATTTGTAATTGCCTGATTCTGCAAAGATCTTTTCCCTAATAGGGGTACTGAGTTTCTGGACAGACTTCTTTATCTGTGTTAAAGATTGGGTAAGAAGAAGAGATTAAATAACTTCCCCATGATCCCAAGGCAAGTCTCTGATGCTGCAATTAAAACTTCCAACCTCTCGTAGTAATTTTGTATCTCTGGAATCCATGTGCAAGAGACATATTTCAGTGAGAAAAAACGAGAAAGAGAGAATTAGAAGCAAACGAAGGACCCAGAAAGGACACATGCTCAAGAGTTCATTGCATTGTAGGAGGCAAGAATTCAATTAGTCAGTTCACTCGCTTGTGGTGGATTTCACTCCAGACTTTACAATACTGAGGATTAGCTTGATAAGGGTCCTGGGAAGGGTTGAACAAAACTAAAAAATCTAGCTTGATTTCTCGAATGGCTAAAGGTACCTGTTATTAAATTTGCAATAAGATGATAATAATGATCATAGCAAAAATAGTGCTAACTAGCAGGTAGTTAATGTTTATTTTTTAGACACTGTGCCAAATACATTACAGGGATTATGTCAGGTGACCCTCATGAGAACCATAGGATATACACAGTATATCACCATTTGACAGATGAAGAAACTGAGTCTTGGGAAGATACATGACCTCAGCATGATTGAAAACAAACAAATGGAAGATGCCTTTTGAACTCCAATGGTTTGATGTGAAAATCCACATTTAGCCACACCTTTCCAAAGATTTTCAAGATCGTTAAATATGGCTTGATTTATGGGTTCATAATCAATGTATCCCTGGTAAAAAGTGGGCCTTAAGGATTTGATGGCTATTCCTCAAATTCTAAATTGAATTAATTCAATTCAATGCATTAAACCCATATAAAGTTGTAAGTATTAGAAGTATGGGAGATACTACAGCAGGGCCTGGGAAGTTAGATAATGCAGGATGTCCTGAATTCTAACACAGTTTCCAGAATTCTGCTTGCAAAAATTTATCCCACCCCAAGTGGTTGTTGATGTAGAAACATAGAAAACAAGCCAAGGAAGGCAGACAAAAAAATTAGTTGACTTGAGTCCTAAACCCTAGAATTCTTTTAAAGAATTCTAATTGGCTAGTTTAGAGAGTAGAAGTATAAATATCTCAAAATAATTGAAATGTGTCTTTCAGGATTTAGTTAATTTGATTAAGTGTTTTTGAACTAGCTACTGGTTACAGATGTTAATTCCAAGATGATTACATAAAAATCACTAAGGGTTTAAAACACACACACACACACACACACACACACACACGCATGCACACACACACAATTAACAATAGCCAAGATCTGGAAACAGCCCAAGTGCCCATCAGTAGACGAGTGGATAAAAAAGCAGTGGTACATTTACACAATGGAATACTACTAGACCATAAAAAAGGAAATCTTACCTTTTGCAACAGCGAGTAGACCTGGAGATTATTATGCTAAGTGAAATAAGCCAGTCAGAGAAAGACAAATACCATATGATCTCACTTATATGTGGAATCTAATAAACAAAATAAACTGAGGAACAAAATAGAAACAGAGGCATGGATACAGACTCACAGCTGTCAGAGGGGCGGGGTGTTGGGGGACTGGATGAAAGAAGGTGAAGTGATTAACCAAAAAACACGTATGCGTAACACATAAACACAGAAAACAGTGTGGAGATAGTCAGAGGGAAAGGGGTGGGGGTACGTGGAGGAGGGCAAAGGGCGGGGATGGAGATGGAAAGAAACTTTGCTTAGTGTGATGGTGCACAATGCAGTTTGCAGATGATGTTTTATTGACTTGTACCCTTGAAACCTGTATGGTTTTGTAAACTAGTGTCACCCTAATGAATTAAAAAAAAATTGCTTGGCTAAATCTTGGAGGAGTAAAATTGAGAATTTCTGAGATAAGACCTAGGTAAGCTCTTTTTTTTTTTAAAGCTCCTTGGTAATTTTAATGTCTAGCTGGTTTTGGCAATCACTGCTTAGAGACTTTAATCAGGTACGGTGACTCCATCCCTGGCATCAATGGCCTAATCAATGTAGCAGGACTGCAGTGGGTGATGCACCCTGTTCTTGGTTCTGTCACATCCACATCCCTGACATGGGCTAAGAGATGTGTCAGTGTGTGTTTGCGGTTTGTGTTGTGGGAAGGGTATTCCTTCAATCCATTGACTCCTCCCAGAGGGTGACACCTATTTTGAGCAACATTATACGCTAAGATCCATTAACAATGACAGCAATAATTAAAATGCAAAGGCTAGAAAGAAATACCCTACGTGAGAAATCCATGAAAACCCTTGGAGCTTCGAAGAGAAGAAGTGATTTTCATTTCAGAGATGAAATAAATGTTCATGTACAAAAGTGCTATTTTGCCATGCAATTGAGAAAGGAATGGAAGCAAAATAAGAGACACGGACCCATGAGTTTAGTTCATTTTAGCAGGCAATGATCCTTTCAATAAGCAGGGTGTGCTTTAAGAACTTGTGAATTTCACCTTCAGACTTACACTGCAGGGAATTAACTGCTTCAGGGAGGAGGCAGCCTGCGAATCGGGCCTTTAAAGACAGTGTGTGTGAGAGAGAATGGAATTTATATTTAAATTCTGAATAACAAATGCAGAAACTATAGATGGTTAAATGTTTTATCCACAAAATAGAATTTAAGTATTTAGCATTCTAAGCAATTTCCATTAATTCTATTGATGTTAATATCAATCGTGTTTAATGCTGTTTTCTTTTAAAATAGAAATATTGAAGGGGAAAATACGCTCTTTAATTGGTATCAAAAACGTGAAAGGTTTTGGAATACACACAAGTTTGCCCAGTATTAATTTCCCTTCATTGTCTAAAAATGAATAGCGGCTGTATTACTCACTTGCATTATGCAATCTTTAAAAAGAAAATGACGATGTAAGTCTTTTTTTTTTTAATTGTTACATTCTGAAAAAAAACGTGATTTTCTTTTTAAATGAAGACATGCAAAAATACCCCAAAACATTCGTACCGTTGTTTATTACTTGAAGTGCAGGTGGCCTTTAGAATTCCCTTCGCAAAAACTCTTCCCAGAAATCTCAGCCCTTTTGTCTGGGGGGGCTGCACATTTCTGATGTACACTGGGCTTTGGATGACGAGAGCGGTGTTCTCCCAGCAGCCATCTCACCACTCAGCAGTGACAGAGGCTCACCTTAGACTCACCTAAGGCTTATGTAAAACCTCTAGCAACCCCCCAAATATTAGTTATTAATGTTATCATTCGTACTTTCTGTTCTCCAAGTTAATTTTTATTTTTGAAAGAGGATGCACTGAGACCTTTGTTCTGAGTTTTTTGTGTGGTTTTTTTTTTTTTTTTTTAAGATTTTTTAAAATAGGTTTTTAGGGAGCGAGAAAGAGAGAGGGGGAGAAAGAGTGAAACATCGATCAGCTGCCTCCTGCACACCCCCTCCTGGGGATAGAGCAGGAAACCCAGGCATGTGCCCTGACCAGGAATTGAACCAACAACCTTTCATTGCAAGGGAACATGCCCGAACAACTGAGCCACACCAGCCAGGGCTCTCCAAGTTAATCTGACTCTTTCAAATTTTCCCTCATATTTTATGAAGTCTCCCTATTCAGGTTAATGATTTACCTCCATCATCTTCCACTTTTCCATTTTATTTACACTTGATTTTCTATTCTCTCCCTTGCTAATGTTTTAGAACATATATTCACCAAGCCAAAGATTACATTTTAGCTTAATCTATCCTCTCTCCCATCCTTCACACACTTCCACATGCACTAAACCAGCAGCCATGGGGGAATGATGTTTGTTCACGCATTTTCCCTCCTCACCTGGATGTGTCCTACGGTTAGATTACTTAAGTGATTTATACAATGCCCACCCCCTCACTTCCACCTGCAAACACACTGGCCGTTATTCAGTCCTCTCTAACACGCCCCATGAGTACTCTGGCCTTAGCTGCTCCTTCCGCAGTGTTTAGATTTCAACATTTCATTCATTTTATTAGACTTCGTGATTTCATTTTATACCATGCATTGATATCACGTTTTATAATTTAGAGCATATTATTATGATACATGGGTGAGACAGAGATTATTTATCTTCCTCAATTTCCAGACAGAAAAACGGAGGCTAAGTGAGCTGCCCCACATTTGCAGGCTGATGAACAGAGCTGCGACATGTATCGCAGGTGTTCTAACTTTAAGTCCTGTGCATTCATTTTCATGCCGACGTGCTCTCTCCTCCATTCAACATCTTAGTTTTATTTTCTCTTACTTTAAGTTAGAATATAGCTTCTCTGACAAGAGTTACCATGTCTCAATTATCCCAGAAAAATAAAAAACGAAAAACTAAATGTGAGCACATTTTTAATAACTACTTTCCGATTAACTGGTTAATTAATATAAATTATCATTACATTTTACTTATATGGCATAGTCTCCATTTTATCTAATTACCCATTAGAATTTCGATTTTATTCTTTAGTTTCAGAAGAGGAAAAAAGGTACTTCTTTTCCCCAAATATAATAGGAAAGGTAAATAAATGTATATTTTTTGGCTTACGGTTTGGGCCTATAATTCCATTTTGCATGCTAGTCCCCTATCTGTTCGGAAAACCACGTAGGAAGATAAGACCAGTAGATGGCTCTCTAATTCCTGAATTATGAAGGAGAATGGTCGAATACATTTGACTTCTGGTGAACAGATTTGATTTGATTGCACCAGTGACAGGAATAAACTTCATGCAGACTTGCTGAAATGGGACACTTGATGCTATTTTGTCATGTAGCTTAAAATGGGAAAGCTATTCCTGACCCTCCTTGTCCTTGACAAGTTCCAGGGATGGTTGAAGAAATCAGTACCAGCAAGAAAGACAATTTGTTCGGCTCTGGATGAAACACTGGCTTCATCAGTGCAGAGCAAGTTTTTCCCCAGGATTTAAGTTGCCTGGGGAACCGGAACTAATAGCAAAAAATCGATACAGTTCTCTTGGTCAGGTGGCAGAATGTTGCCGGTCATACTGTGACATCTGATGTAACTGCAAAAATATGAGACCTGTTTATTTTTACTAAGGTGGAGATAGAAGATGGGGATTCTAGAAATACAAGATATAGAAAAAAAAATAGTATTCCAGTTTATCCTTACCTGATGTCGTTATGCTGTTTGTGTTTAAAGAAAAGAAATTGAAAGCAAAGAAAGCAATGTTTGTAAAGTGTAGGCCAAACTCTAGTCTGGCACTAAAAACAAAAGCAGAAAAATCACATTTATCAACATATGCATCAACGTGTCTGTGTACACAGACTTGTGTATATGCACGTAGTCCCACACCTTTAAAGGCATTTCTTTCCTTGCTGGAAACACATTACAGCCCTATTACATGTTGTACATTCAACTGTTCTTTTTCAGAAGCCAAGTTGTAAAGATCCTCTAAATAATCCTGGCAGAAGATAAGTATGTGTCCTGTCAGAACCTCCTCCTGTGTTTGGAGATATGGTTTATTTCAGCATCACTTCTTCCAAACAAGACAGGGAAAGCCCAAGATGCTGTCTTCAGAAGAATCTGCCTCAATAGGGAAAGAATTCCCGAGTCTGGTTTGCAGTGGTCCGAGCGTGGAGTTTTTCTGTAGCCTTGGCTTTCACAGTTAACTTCATGCTATGTTGGGAGAGCTCTGAACCCATAAGACTTGAATGAAAGTAGCATGACACATATTTGAGGTTTGGAGTGACACAGTGAACTAACCATTCACACAGATCATCTCAGTGGCTAGGACACAGCAGTGTTATTTCACATAGCTCACCAACCTCATAGGTTTTGCATTTGATGTGAATGACCACAAGAAGCCATCCTCAATTATCTCCATGCAGTTTGAGGTTCTTGAATGTGCCAGGGCTCTCTAGGATAAAGGATTCTGATGTTAAGCAGAAATGGACTCAGAAGGATATCAAGATACCTCATCTGAGCAGAGCTGGTGCAGCTCAGCCTCCCAGCTTGAAATTCCAAACGCCCAAGTCTTGTATTTGGCTTCTTCGACCGCTGAGACGATGAGAACTGGAATAAGCCACTGTGCGCATCAATTTGTCAGATTTCAAGTCCATGAAATATGAAAACGAATGGTGCTTATCTCAAATGAAATATTCCATATCAAGCACAATAACCTTCAAAAAGCCTTTAATTCTTTGGAGCAAAGGGTATCTATTTTCATTCTCATGTGTTACTTTTTTTACTATTGTCCTCTTGATCGTATTCACATAAATGATTTGATAAGCCTGAATTCTTCAGTCTTCTGATTTTTTTCTGCAGCAGGAGATTTGATAAACACCCATTGTGTTTCCAGAACCCCAGTGTCACATAGATAAAATGGACTTCATGTGTGAACTGTCCTAGTTTCTCAAGGGGGATGGGAAATACTTCAAACATAATAAAATGAATTATTCTGCTCTTTAACTTGGAGTATATATAGGAGAATAAAGAACTAAGTGTGGGTGATAGGAACGATAAAGCAAGAAAGAATCTGGCATTTGTTCACCTTCTATTTATAAAATAACTCAAAATTAGAACAATAGTTGCATTGTGCTTGCAATGTTTAACAGTATTTTTAGTTGGTTCCATTATTGAAAATTGCTCCTTATATAGGTAATCATAGCATAACATCATTTTTAGAAATGCCTTTCTACAGATCCCGGAACTGAGGACGACAGCTTAGAGCCCAGAATAAGTGGACATAAAGTAGCCTATATGCGAAAGAGGGAGATGGCCAACTGACGGTTAGGTACCTCCCTCAGGGTTCGGTAAGAACAAGTTCTGTGTCTTACCCCTCACTCCAGTCTCTGCCCTCCCAGACTTTATAAGATGAAGAACAGAGGAAATCTTCAGATTTGAGAGGCACTGAATTGAGGAGTGCTCAGGCTCATCCCTCTGATCCCCACAGGCAAGGGGATGCAAGCTACTGCCATATCTAGTGAGATGACACCCAAGAAAGTTGCCTGTAAATATGGAGGGTTTCAGCAAGAAAAGAAGAGGGCTGTGTCCATCCCACACTAGATGTCAGTTTAGCTATTAGCCTTGTTTATTCTTTCTGCACTGACCTGATCCAGGAAAAAGAGGTCTAGGAAGAGGTACCTGAACACAAAGAGGGGACAGCAGTGAAACCTACACTACTTCCATATTTTGTTTTGGCAAAGATGGCCGAGTCTCCCTTGGGATCCAGTGGACACAGATAGCTCAGCGTCCACTCTCTGGCTGCTAATTTGCCCACAAGGCTGGCTAACTGGTGAGCAGCCCACATCACTAAAAGGCTGTGAGTGATCACTGAAGGACAGGAATTGAAGCTGGGTGGGGTTAGGGGGACTCTGCCATAGGAGTCTTACCCAAGAGCTTGCTTAAGAACACTCATTCTTAGGCACCAAAATAGAGCTGGCATTGGGCAGAACAGACAGGCTGGATATGTGAGTACTGAATTCACTAGGCTACTAGACATTGAATAGCTCAACAATGGAGGAAAACTATGGGATTGTCCAAAAAAAAAAAGGATAACATTTTTTATGTTTTAAAACCAAGAAGGAAAGAGTTCTTATGACTAATTGAAGATAATACTGAAGAAAAAAAACAAATATTTCATGTTCCTCTCCTTGGCACATTATAAAGGGCTATGTGAAGAGCTACCTATGGCCTTGACCCTTCTAAGCACATGAGTAATGAGGACAGTAACCCTTCCTTATTTATTTTGATGTCCCAATGTCCTGTTCTCTGCTCTCAATTCCAGTGTCTCCTTAATGTACATGAGTGTTTTTAGATATTTAAAGTGATAAAAATAACTGACTTACAAGATACCAATGAGCACACAGATTTTATAACCCATTTGGCTTAAATATTATTTTTGCTTCTAGGCAACTCAGAAATTGAGAACAGATTTTTGCCAAAGCAGTGACTGGGCCATAGTGATGTCACTTGCTCATCTGATGTCTATTACAACATTCAGAGATTTCACAGCTGAGCCCTTTCCGCCATCTTTCTCGGTTGTTACTTGAGTCCAAAATGTGTGTGTGTCTCCCTCTGTGGCAAACCAGTTCGAAAAGAATCAGGTCTCCAAGGGACCACGGTGGTGGGATGGAAGGAGAGAGAAGAAAGTGAAGATGCCAATTGCTATTAAGTGAATTAGAAATTGTTGAGAAAGGGAATTTTTTTACCACGATGTGATTATACTCACTGCTGGAATGTCTTTCAAGGGTATATTTAAGAATACATTTTCACTGCACGTTCATGCCAAAAATCTGGCCTGTCCTCCATCACTATTAAGTGAGGAGAAAAACAGCAGGAGAGGAGAATAGCTAAGAAAGGTGTAAAATTAGTAGCCAGTGAGCACTTTAAAGATGTCTGTTTGTCCTTCCCAGTCATCCAGCAGAAGACACCATGATGACCAAGAGAGAATGTCCGTACACACAGTCTTTATGATATGGCTCACGTCTACACAGCTTGCTGCTGCCACAAAGAAAATAGGCCAGCCCTTCACACGTGGATAATTTGATTAAACACGATCAGCCAAATAACTTGTTTTCTGCAAATAAGAGACATTTAATTCTCTCAGACGGAAACGTTGTTTATTTTACTCGTTCCCTCTTCGAAAAGAAAGAAAACAATAAGAAAAACGAATCTGTTATTCATGTGCTTCAGATATATTTTTGTTTACGGTACCCACATGTGCTATACATTATTTAAAACCCTCGTCCTCGAAACCTAGCCCCCTGAATATAATTTTTGACAGTAATATTGGGTGAGAAAGTAGTCATTTCCCATTTTGAATGTTATGGCAATTTTTATAAGGAACATGTCTATTTGTGCAAATAAAACGAGATGCCATTTTCGGAAACTGACTCCTCTTTCTGACTGAGGAAATTAACCACAGATTGGGGAGTTCCAAAAAGAAGAGTGGGTTCGTGATAACCGAGCTGAATTGTGTGCAAATTATGTGATCTGTAGACA
Source organism: Tadarida brasiliensis (assembly GCA_030848825.1). Lineage (NCBI taxonomy): Eukaryota > Metazoa > Chordata > Mammalia > Chiroptera > Molossidae > Tadarida > Tadarida brasiliensis. Next base: position 230,839,613 of record CM061257.1, on the reverse strand, counting down.
GATTCCACTGGAAAGATACTGTGACTATCAAGACGTTTGGCTAATTTGGTAACACAAAGAAATTGGTATTTTTCATATGCAAGAATCTCAATCTAATCACAGGGTTTTAGTCAAGCTTGGCCGACCTCCTCACCAGGCTCACGGAACGCGTAACATTGCTGTCATGGCTTTCTAGTGTAATACACAGAAACGATGATCTGGTCCCCTGGGCCACGCACTCTTCCCCTGATTTGTAAAGCAATTTCCACTAATGGCACCTCTGCTTTGATGTGAGCGTAGACAGGAAATGGCACAGAGCGTCGGCTAGAATGTCTTCTGCAAGTGTTTATTACAGTTTCCAGCCCACGTTGTTACCAGGAACACGGGGAACGGAGAGAAATCTGCAGAGAGCTTCACCCACCAAGGCTTTCATCTTCTGCAATCTTCAGTGATCAATGGTACGTGGAGGTGGGTGGTATGCGGATACTGAACTTTGCAAAATGCATGCATTTGAATTTCGAACTAAAAAAATAAAGTACAATGTAGTCTTCATATTAATGTTTCCCCCCAAACATGCCTAGAGAGTAGCATTTCTGTGGCTAAGAGGCAGTGCAGAATTTTTCCTGTTTATTTGTCTAATCAACTGGGTCTGACTCCTAGGTCATTATATTTTTAAGGACATAAATATTTTGTATATGACCCAATGCATTATTTTTCTTGTGAATTTTTAAAAATGTTGCTATAAATTTTTTTCTTTTTCTTTTATTGTACCATAACAAAAAATTGGCTCGCCACCATACTTCTTCAGGGCTAAGTAATCAAGACAATTTCCTTAAACACTGAGAGACATATATTATAATGGTTAACGGCGTGAATTCTAGGGTCAGATTTCTGCTGCGTGCTCACGGATCATGGCTGTCTTTTCACTTTGTTGTACCTCAGTTTCCACAATTGCAAAACAGGATAATAATGTACCTATTGGTAAGGGGACTAAACAAATTAAGAGCAATAAATAGGACTAATGGGCTGTTAAGAGAAACAAATAATTCACGTTTGTAAAAAAAACAAACAGAAAAAAAAACCCTTAGAACAATTCTTGGCACATAGTAAATGCTATAAAAACACTTGCCAAATCATTAAATAATGTGTTCAGTAAATATTTGTTGAATAGTTACATTAACTTTTAAAATAAATATTCTCTTCAAAAGAGGGAACACGTTGTAGAATGTGCACTCAGTACGTTTTACCAGCACTTTTCTCACTGTAGCAGAACTTACTGAGCCACAGAGGGAGGCACAAGCCCCTCTGGGCTGTGTCTGGCTGAGACGGTTCCTCAGAGAGCCCACTGAGGTCACCACCACAGAAAGTTATTTAGCATCTTTATTGCTATGACTTCTTTCTACTCGGCTTGTTGTCCTTCACACAGTCGGTGATTTGATGAACCCTAATCACCAAAGTATAATACTGCTATTTCCATCAATACAGTATTTTTAATTGTCTGACACCAAAACATAATCTGAATGCATTTCTTCCTTAGGAACACTGTAAAGTAAAAAACAAAACAAAACAAAAATGCCCCCAAACTTCTCTCACTGCTGTTGTTATTGCTATGGGCACTTACTCACCCTAGGGTGTATTTCCACTGTAAAAACGTAAGGTTCCCAACATGTTCACCGAACAAAAATTTCTCTTGTCTACATATTGAGCATTGTTTACTAGCTGATAATTCACTTCATTATTTTTCCTGATTTCCACTAAAGTTTTCGTGGCCTAAAAATATACTAAGATGACTGTCACCAATGTAAAGAACTTCAAATGTAATAAAAATTATTTTATATCATAAAGAAAAAGGGTGAAGAAGTTCTTTAAGAAGTTTAGGGGCAACTGACATAGGAAAGTACGTGGAATGAATCACACTGGCTTTGGTAGCATGGCATTTTGGTCTTGAATTCCAGCATGACTAACTATGAGAACTTAGGCTGTGTGCTGTTATTTCCCCATCTGTAAAATGGCAATAAAAGATCCACTACGTTGGAATATAAAAGGGATTGAGGCCTGATTAGTTTAGGATTGGCACACAGTACAAGAGAGTTCTTCATTTAGATAGCTGTTAAATTAATCAAGGCTTCCAATATATGTTATAAGCCCCCTAAGGACAAGTACTAGATACGCCACCAAACATACTGAGCACTCAATAAAATAACCATTGATTGGCAGGCAAGGCAAACATCTGATTTCAAAGAGATTACAGAACAAATCAACTGGATGTATAGATAGTTTAGGAAATGCAGAGCTTACCTGAGCAATATCAGCATTGAGGAGTTGAGCTGCTGGCTTTAAGTCTTCTTCATAGGATGGAGTCACTTCCTTTCTTCAATATCAGTATTTTAGTATTAATTCTACATGCTCTGGAAAGAGACAAAAAGTTATGGCTGTCAATTTGCAACAATACACAAATTGTGATAGAATGATCATTACCTTGAAAACTCTTCCTAAATTGCCCAGTATTAACTAATAAAGCTTGATTTAATATTCAAAGAACTTCCTAAGCTTCAGGTAGTGTAAAAATTTTTATTAAAAATATTATTTGAGCCAAGCTGGTGTGGCTCAGTTGGTTGAATGTCATCTCATGCACCAGAAGGTCACTGGTTCAATTCCCAGTCAGGGTATATGCTCGGGTTGCTGGCTCCATCCCCAGCAGGGGGCGTGCAGGAGACAGCCGATCCATGTTTCTCTCTCCTCTATGCTTCTGTCTCTCTCTTCCTCTCTCTGAAATCAATAAAATCATATTTTTAAAAATATAATTTGATATTTTTTCTACTTTAAGAAAATTAAATGCCATATTGCAGAGCTAGGAGCACTGGGTTCCAGAAATCTCTGACACTTGGCTTATTTGGATTTGCATGATGCTCTAATTGGTTGACCAGAGTCCTGCTTTAATAGGTGCCTCCTACAGAGACAAATCTGTTTGGTTTATGTCAATGGAATACATTTTCTGTTTTCTGTCTCTTCCATTTGCCGAGCTGGATGTAACTTGAACATTATGTATATATTTCTAATTGCAATTCCATTTCTGTTCTGTAACAAGCTGTTGTAACAGAAAGTGCATCACAGCGAGAAGGTCTTGCTTACCCTGCAGGAACATTGTTTGAAAACCTAAAAGGCTTAGACCTAAGGATGGGAAGTGGTCAATTGTAATAAGTTTCTCTTATTATGATATTGTACTTTATTAAAATTACCTGAAATAACATTTATAAATCTTAGCGTGTGACTAAATGCAGGTATCAAATATTGTTAAAGTTTTCACTTTCTAGATATTTCTTGAGAGATTATAATGCTGGGGATAAAGCTGGGAAATGTGGGCTTTGTTGCACTCAATTTTATTACACATTTTTGGTCTGGATCTTAGAATTAATTCCATAGTGGTATATATTTAATTTTTAAAAAGTAAATTAAACAATGCTTTATAGTACTCTCTATTAGTCTATTTATTCATTTTCCTAAAAGTCTTGTTTTCTCCAGCATGTGAGAGTGCTGGATGCCTACACTTAGAATCTCTATTCAGTCTGATTCTTATTTAAACAATGATTGGCAATAAAATGGGAGTCTAGACAAAATTCTAGGTACAGATTGTAAATATTTAAATTGAAAATTACACTTAAGAGTCACTGATCAATATCTCGGTTGTTGAGCAGTTTATCGATTATAATTTTGATAATTTTTTTTCAGATAAATCTCACACATTAAACAATGTAATTCAACAATAAAATAATGAGAAGCTGGATTTAAAAAAGAAATGGGCAAAAGACCTAATCAGACACTTTATCAAAGAAGATATACAGTTGTTAAATAAGCCTATGAAAGTATATATGGCCTATGTAATTAGGGAATTCCAAATTAAAACAATGAGATACCAGGACACACCTGTCAGAATGGCCAAAATTCAAAACACTGGCAACATCAAATGCTGATGAGGATGTGGAGCAACGAGAACTCTCATTCACTGCTGGTGGTGCAAAGTGATGCAGCCACTTTGGAAGACAGTTTGGCGACTGAACATACTCTTACCATACGATCCAGCCATCGTGTTTCTTTGTATCTACCCAAATGAGCTGAAAATTTATGTCTGCACAAAAACTGCTATAAACAGATGTTTATGTCAGCTTTAGTCATAAGTGCCAAAACTTGGAAGCAACCAAGATGCCCTTCAGTAAGTGAATGAATAAATAGTGGCACATTCAGATAATGACATATTATTCAGTGCTAAAAAAAAAAAAAAAAAGAGCTATTAAAATGTGAAAAGGCATGAAGGAGTCTTAAATGCATATTACTTAGTGAACAAAGCCAATCTGAAAGGGCAACCTACTGTATGATTCTAACTACATGACATTCTGGAAAAGACAAAACTATGAAGACAGTGAACAGATCAGTGGTTGCCAGGAGTTGGAGGTAAGGAAGGATGAACAGGCTGGGCATGCAGGATTTTCAAGGTCGCGAAACTGATCTGCACGATACTACAAGGAAGGGCGAGTGCCACTATACGGTTCTCAAAACCCATAAAAGGTACAACACCAAGAGTGAAGCCTCAGGTGCACTACGGACTTCCTGGGTTACGTGTCGTCGTAGGTTCAACAGTTCTCACAATGTGACCTTCTGGTATGAAATATTCATAATGGGAGAGGCTGTCCATATGCTGGGAAATCTCTCTACCATCTATTCAATTTTTCTATAAATCTAGAACTGCTCTAAAAATAGTCTATTATAAAAATTATTAAGGCTCAATGTACAATAATTTATTTTAAAAAACATAGGAAGCATGAAAATGCTGAACATTTCGCTTGATATTTGAAGATCCCAAAGCCCTTGCAAATAGATATAATAAATCACACATCTGTATAATCAATACAACTTAAATATTCATTCACATCTTGATTTATTTGCAAAACATTTATTGATGCCTGCTTGTGGTGAATCAAGATAGCACGTCTGCCCTCTAGGACCTCAGAGTGCTGAGGGAGAAACAGACCATTAAGTAATCATGAAGGAGGGTCACCAGATTTATTTTAAATGCACATATCATTATGAGAACACAATGGGGAAGTGTTCACCTCAGGATCTATCAGGATTGGGAGGTCAAGGAAGCTTCCCTGGAGGCTGTGCCATAACGGAGTCCTGCCTGGTGAGAAGCAGCAAGCAGAGAAGGAAAAGGTCAGATAGGACCTTACTTCTGATGGGGAGAATGTTCGCTAGCAGAGCCCCCTGAATTGGCTCCGAACTCACTGTGCCGTTTCAGTGTTTTGTTTTTCATTTCTAGAGTAAATCTTCACAGAGACAACGACTAAGGGAGACATGAGATGAAGTGAGGAATTTCTGTAAATTCTATACTGCACAACCGGGCGAGAAGGAGAGATTGCGTCTGGTCTCTTTCGGAAGTTCTAGCTGGGTGTACAGTCATACAAAGGCATGTGGGTGCAACCGTTCATCAGTGCAGAGGATTTGGAATAGCTGCATTAAAATCACCAAAACTTCGATACTGTTTCTTGGACCAATGTCTAGTACGTGCTTCATCTGGACACTCAATGAGTGAACATCCAAAGTTGGACAAAGGCCGGATGGTTGCTTAGTGCCTCCTTTGATCTCTGGAAAGGGCCCTTTAGAAATATCTAAGTAATCTTTTCAAATATCTGGCCTGGATTATTCCCAGTCATAGAAATGATGTACCTGGGTGGAAGTGGGCGGATAATGCTGTCTTACTTGGCCCGATGTCATGCATGATCCAAACACTTCTTTGCTTCTAGAATGCCTGTCCCAAGATGTCTTTTAAAACATTTGGATCTAACACTGACATTTCCACTTCTCCATCTCCTCTTTTCTGGGAGACACGCTTCATCGGCTGATGTCAGAGTAACCAAGCCACACATTGTTTTCTCATAGCAAACCTGATCCTTTGTGAGTAATATACAAAAGGAGAACTTTCTGGTTTATTTGATTTGACTTGAATTTTAGTTCTTTTGAAATATGGAAACATTCTCTCCCCACTCCATTAGCTCCATCTTTTATGTGTGCAGCAAAAAGTGTTTGGATTATAATATACAATGGCAGATAAATATGCTATCATCCAAAGTTTTGCATAATTAGTTTAAGTAGAATACATTCACTTTTGAAAATGTCCATACTTAGTATAAGTGCATAAAGCTGCCAGGATATGTTCCCCCTCCCCTGCGGGGCTGAAGTTCTGCTTTGCATCTCATCTCAGACACATAATTAGTTGTAGCAGGTATATTATAGTGGTCTCACAGCCTACATCACCCAAATCTTCTTTAAACATCATTTTAGCAAAGTAAACCCAGGAAATTCTGTTCACCTTACTTAAACGCTTGTAACTTTAGTAGTTTTACAATTCTTTCAGGCTCAGCACAGATGGGATTTTTCAAATGAAAACCAGATGAAAGTAAACAGCAATCTCACCATCAAAACCTTAAGGTAGGAAGACGCAGGCCCAGCTCTGTGCTGTAATCAGATCCGCTTTTGCAGTGAAAGTATGTTTCCAATAACTGCACAGTTACCTTTCATTAGAGACTCAGATCAGCGTTTTCTCTTTTTTTCTTTCATAATTTGACATGGTAAAGGGAGAAGTGGGCTTTCAAATCTCTAATCCGCGTCAGCCTGAGATGAAAGTTTTTAGCACTCTGCCTCCATGGGGGTATTTGGATTTGTAGTTCATTTTACAAATCCTGTTTAACATACAATTAAATAATAATGTAAATATGTGACATAATCTCCCCCAGCTACAAACTTTCACTGACCCTGGTGATTTCCTCCCCTTGGGGTTTTAAATTTGATTTCTATTGCCATACCTTACTGAAACGTACACTCATGCCTTCTTCGGTTGCAATTGGCTAACTAGTCATTTAATATGTATCCTCTTTAAAATTTATTTGCAGTAATTCTCTTTGGAGCAAAAAGAGCCCCTGATTAGAAAGGGGTCCTCTTAACTCTGTTGCCAATTTATTTTGGATTTATTTTTATTTTTTAACGGCACCCCTAGATCGTCTCCAAAGTAGCCTCTAAAACTGGCCGGTGCACATTAAAATCGTTTGCGAAGATTTAAGGCTTTAGCGCTTCTTTACCAGATGATCCTATTTAACTGGTCCAGAGTTGGGACCTGAGCATTTGCAGTGTTTGAGCATTTCTTCCTCTGTTCCTGTATGCAGCCTACACTGAGAATCACTGTCCTGGCACCTGGATGCTCCCTTCTTAAAGAAATTTGTTTCTGTGTTGAAAATTTTGGGGTCTTTCTTACATGTCCAGAAAAGTAAAGGAATTTTGCAAAACTGGGAGGAACGTGAATTCTCTTGCAAACACACTCCAATCCTGGGGGAAATCCTCAGCGTTAATCAGTGACCTTAGCATCATATCCTAGTTCTCAGAAAGGACATGTGAAAGGAAGACCTATCTGCTCTAAAGCTACTTTGACGTCTCTACAGTGCACTTATCTGATCTCTCACCAGCATTTAGTACAAACCTTCTCAAAACCAGAGGCTTGTGTGCCTTGATTCTATTAGTCCTACATATTGTGGTACAGTTAGAGCTGCCCTTCAACATGGCAAATATTTAAAAAGAATAACGTGGTGAAATAACTTGTTGAATACCTACAGAAAGGATGGTCTCACTGGGGTATTTGTATTTCTTCTGTTTCGGATTCCCTTTCTTCCCACTGTAAATGGAGAAATCAAAGACGCAGGTCTGAATCAGCTAGCCAGGCACGATTAGAATGGATGGTGCAAATTATATTTCATAGCATTTTAGAAAATTTAAGCAGAAAGAAAACATGATTCTCAAATCTAGAAATGTTTTACATTCCTGGGTTTTCTTGAATGGTTATTTTTCCACTCAGTGTTCTTTTGCTCTTACAATAGGAAAATAAAGTGCCATGTTTTATCATTAATAGGATGGCTAAATATTTTTATTACAAATAACAGGAAAGTCTTTGTTAACAGATATAGATGCTATACATTTTAAGACCACCGCATGGAAAAATCAACTGTGGGGTATCTTATATTTTTCCAAGGTCCTAATAAAATAATATGTAACTAAAGATCTCGTAATTCTAGTAAGTCATCCTTCCTAATATGTTTCCTCTCTCTTTCCCCCTATTACTTCTTGATCTCAAAGTAAAAATAATAACCCCAAAAATTTACTTTGGAGGACTTTGATATTTATTTTTTTTAAAGTCCTTGAAAAGAGCAAAGAAATGTTTTGCTACATTGATTCAGATGTAAGAAACTTGGGCCTGGAAGTACTTGTGTACCTTTCAATGACTGACACAAAGTTGGGGCTGAAAAGTTCAGGAAAGTTCTCAGGAACCGGTAAATGTGATTTAAAGGCAATTAATAGGTAGAGCTAAAATATAAAAATAGAATGTGTTTAATGAATCATAGCTAAAGGACTGACTGTAGAAGAGATTTGAAACTGGTGGAGAAATCTGTACATAACCTAGAGGAAATACGACAACTTTACCTTGAAAAGGTCCATGGTGAAGATTGATAGGAGAAGTTAGCATGGAGTCATATTTAAGAATAGAAAACATGTCAAGAAAAATCTCAGGCAGAGAATGAAAAAAAGTAAATGAAATAAGAGGATATTTAGAAAGGTTCCAGTTATGGCCCTCTCTTAGATCTAAGGAGATCTTCATCGAACATGTGTTCTACCAAGAAGAAATGGTCAGGGGGAAAGGACATAAGATCCAGAGTCACAGACCCCTCGTTTGAATTCTTCATCTATCATTTAGTGCACAACACAGGTGTATTACATTCCCAATTATATATAACTGCATTTTTAATTTACTTTTTTTCATAGGTTTCATGGTAACAGAATGCTATTACCCTATGTAAAGTACTTTGCAAATTATAGAGATGCTTTCAAATATGGTAGAACCTGACAACTCCAAGTGAGATTCTGGATTTTGACAAGATGCCCAGGTTTCATATGCACACTCAATTTCAAGGTGCACTGGTCTGAAAGGGGCGGGGATTGTGCAATGCAAGACGTCTTTAATCTTGGAAACAGTCAGCTTTAATTTAGATGGATGATATTGGAGCAACATGCTTAAAATCCCTGAATCTTCTTCTTCATCTGTAACCCTATTAGAGGGAACCATTTTGGAGGTTCTCTGAAGTGCTTTCATGGCATTGATTTGTGTGTGTAAAACTCAGTTGTAACAGATATTTCGAATTCATTTTCACTGATAGGAGTTAGCTTTTGTTAATGATTTATATTTCACTGTATGTTTGTTTAGACTATTTATACAGAATTACTCTAATTCTTCTGCCACCTGATACACCTCCTCGAAAGGTAAAGAGATAGAAATTGCCTACACCCTATAGCTTATCTGCATGTGTCCCATAAAATGTGAGTTGTATGAGCTACCAGCAGGAAAAAAAAAATTACAAGTGTACCAGGAGAAAAATTAACTGAGAATCTTTTGGAGTGGACTGTGTTTGAATCTTCCATAAACTCTGAAATAAACAACTACTAATGAGTAGAACCAGAACTTAACAAAATCATGTAGGAAGAGCAAACATTCCAATTTCAACTGTTTTCTTCGCGAATATCAGTTTGATTAAATTCTCACTTGTTTTCTCTCTTGGGTTCCTTTCAGTCTGTGACAAATACGTAATTTGTATATAATCAGAAGGGCTTTGCCTTTCACAAGAAGAGCTGCTAGCCATGTACACTTAGTAACATAAAGGAAAGAAGACTCTTATCAAATACCCTCAGGTATCCACTGGATAGCGAAACAGCTGGCTGCCCCTATGATTCCACATGTTCTATAGAGGTATGGTCTATGAAGACACATTTAGACAATGTGTTCGCTGCTGGAGACAGCCTCAGAGTACTTACTAAGACTGAGACAAAGAAGTAAGAAAACTATGAAGGATGCTGGTAAAAATCCTGAGTACCTTTTGTTTGAAAGGCACTCTTAGACTTCATACCACCAGACAGACAGATAATGTAGGGGACCATGTCTCATTGAGACCTGCTCGCCTGCCTGACCATGGCGCCGAGTTGCTAAGGTGACAAATTAAATTGAACTTGTTTCTCCTCGGTGCAAAGTGTCGCTCCTTCCTGATTCAGCCTTAGTCCTCTCTTATAATCCAGCTCCTGATTTCTATGAGCTGCCTGGTACTGACCCAAAGGATCTGAACACGGATTTTTAGTTGTGTGCCTTTTACTAATTTTTGTTTTCCATGCTATTCTGGACACCCCTAACCCAAGCCTGATGACTTTCATTCAAGTTTGCTGGAGCTTTCCAATCACTGAAAAGATGGAAATTCAGACAGTAATTTTTTTTGTTAATTTATTTTTGTTACAGATGTTTCTCCTTTTCCCCCCTAGACACCCTCCTCCCTATCCCGCCCCCCACCCAGCATTGTTGTCTATGTCCATTGGTTACACATACATGCATCTAAGTTCTTTGGTTTCTCTCATCCCTTCCCCCCACCCCTCTCCTCTGAGGTTTGCCAGTCTGAACCATACTCGTTTCTGTGTCTCCAGGTCTGTTTTGTTCATCAGCTTTTTTTGTTCATTATATTCCACAAATAAATGAGATCATGTGGTATTTGTCTTTCTCTGATTGGCTTATTTCACTTAGCATAATACTCTCCAGGTCCCTCCATGTCGTCTCAAAGGATATGAGATCTTTCTTACAGCTGCATAGTGTTCCATTGTGTATATGTACCACAGCTTTTTTATCCACCCATCTATTGATGGACACTTGGGCTGTTTCCAGATCTTAGTGCACTGCTGGTGGGAATGCAGACTGGTGCAGCCACTATGGAAAACAATATGGTGTTTCTTCAAAAAATTAAAAATTGAACTGCCATTTGACCCAGTGATCCCACTTCTAGGAATATATCCTAAGAAGCCTGAAACATCAATCAGAAAGAATATATGTACCCCTATGTTCATAGCAGCACTATTTACAATTGCTAAGATCAGACAGTAATTTTTAAAAATAGCTTACTGAGGGATAATTCACATATTATAAAGTTTACCTGCTTAAAGTGTGGAATTCAATGACTGTTAGTATATTTGCAGAGTCCTGAACCATCGTTGTAATCTAATTTTAGAACATTTTCATCATCTCCGAAAGCAACCTTATGCCCATTAGCATCATTTTCCAATCACCTTCTCCCAGCCCAAGGCAACCACTAATGCACTTTCTGTCTCTATAGATTTGCTTATAATTTTTGAAAACGGATTTAAACGGTCCAGAAAAAAGCTCCTTTTCCCCTCCAGATTGTTCACTGCATGATCTCTAACTGCTCAGTATGAAATTATTTACTTTCTATTAGGATCTGGAATATTAGCAATTAGAAATTTATTTTGTGGTATATGTATATTTTTCAAAGTCCAATTATCCATTATCAGATTATTCAGACAAGTTACATTTTGTTCTGCAATGTTTCCTTCTATCTTGTAGCAGTGAAAGAAAGTACATGGTGGTGAAACCAAGAACATATGTGATATCAATAGCTTCACTCTCTCTCATCTCATTTTTTTATGCACCCCTGAAGAGCCAACCCTGGGTCTCTAATTGGCCAGGCTCGTTTCTTACATCCCACTACCAGGACTGGTCACTGAGGAGACACCCCTCTCCAGACACACTTTCAACCCTCGTCAGATTATAATTATGTAGCTTTTTGCTTTCTGTGGATGGGAATCAAGGTGATACAGAACAAAATATCAGAGTTTGAATGATCACAAACAGACTGATTGGGGTGGGTCACTCTGCTGTAACTAAATTTTTGCACAACTAATGAATTCATCTCAGTATAGAAGAGCAATTTAGGACAACTACTCCAGTTTTAATAATGAATTTAATATATTGTGTACCTATTTTACAAATTTGGGGGTATGTGACTAAACGTAACAGAAACAGATTTGAGAAAACAAAGGAAATATGGGGCCAATTTATTGAAAGGATAGAGGTTGGCTCTTAGAATTAAGGAATAGGCTGAAGAACTGTGTCTCCAAGTGTGTAGACACTACGGCGACCTTGGAAGTCTTGCACTGAGGAGGTCAGGAAAGTACCTTTAGGGTGCACTAGTCAAGATGAATACATTTCAATACCATCTGTGGTGTCTGCTTATGAGTCAAATTCCAGGGAGAGCATATCTGATTAGCCGAGCTCAGGCCTCATGCCCACCTCTCAGCCAGAATCGGTGGAAACCCCTACTGTGTCGCTAAGTCTTCATTCAGAGACAGGTGGTGACATTTCCGAAGGCCAAAAGGGAACACTGTTTCTGGAACTGGAGGAAAGAAATAAACTTCAGACTGTGACTGGCCAACATACAGCTATTTTTCAGAACTTACTCTCTTCTGGGCATTGTTTCAACCTCTTTTAATTAGTTACTCATTAAATCCTCATAAAAATCCTCTATGGTAGGCATGATTATTATCAACTCCAATTTATAGGTCCAGGGTGGTAGAGTAACTTTCCTGAACTCACACAGCTAATAAGAAGACAAGGAGAGATTTGAAGCTGCTCTAGACCCCAGACCCCTGCTCTCACTCGACACGATGCTTCCTCTCCCTGAGCCCGAGGATTTGGAGATCTTTAGTTTCTTTTCCACGAGTCCCTATTTCAGAAATAAGGAACAGACACAGAGAGCTCCAACTTTGACTCAGACTAAAATATCACAGCACCCATATTTTTCCCACCATCTTATGCAGCTTTTCTTTATTTTTTATACAGTGATGGGCATGTACATTATGTTAATAACTTAAAATGACACCTAGATATTTAAAGCTGACTTCAGATCTATATGTTGCATTTTCTCCTAAAAAATATTTAAAGGCAGTCTTTTCCTTTTCCAATCGTGTGCATTTCTTTCAATAAGAAGACAAATATCAACCCTCTGAGGAAGGCCGCCTGAACAAGACAGAGTCTGAGAAAGCTGAATCAAGATGCCATTTGCGTCTCGTCTCTCGTTTTCCCTTTTCCCAATCTGCCTGCAGTTCTGCAAAGCAGCCTTTCTCTCATTCTGAGCATCCTAGGGTTTAATTCCCACGCAGATCTGCCTAATCACTAGTGAATCTAAGACTGTTCCAGTGGCTCATCTGTTCAAGACCTAAGAGGAAAAGAATACCTTATTTCCCTATGTAAATGCAAAAGTAATGGTTAATTCCGCATTTTGTTTATAGCATGTAAGTATAAAGCCCAAATGTGGACATTAAGTCCTTTTCTAAATACATCAGCTTGGAGGCATTTTCATCAATCTTATTTCTCTGGAAATATATATATATATTAATGACAGGAAGGTGCAGGCTTTGGGGGGAGGATTTTTGTAATCTGCTGCTTTTGGTCAGATCTAATCCACGAAGCAGAAACCCGACTGGTGGTGACTGTGCTCTTAGCCTCCTTTTCTAGCAGATACAATCTTTCCAGCAAGAATATGCAATAGTTGCCTTGACCACTCATTCTTCAGGGGCATGTGACAGGTGGCATGCCATCCCAGGGAGAGACGGCCAAGGTTATGCACAATTCCATGGATACTAGCTACATGACTCGACTTTTCCCTCAGACTCAAGGTGATACTGTACAGTGGTGAAGGGTGGCTTCTGGAGACAGACGGCTTGAGTCCAAATTCTGGCTCCCCCACTGTCTAGCTGCATGACCTTGGGCAGGTCACCTGTCTCTCTGTGCTTCAGTGCCCATGTAGGTTTTTCTGAGAACCGGATGGGACCATGTATGCCTTGCAAACTGGAAAGCAGTCGCTACATCCTGCGTCACAAGTGTGTCAGGAGGAAAGGTGTGAGGACCGACCGTGCACAGTGCCTGGCAGCTCTTGGAAACAGAAAGGAGTTTGATGTTTCTACGCTGAGCTGAGTTTCTTCCCAAACAAAGCATTGTACTTGGATCTGCGCAAAAGCATCTCTAGAACAATTAATGCCATTTCTTTTTATGTTTTAGTAAAGAACTATTGATCTAGAGCAGCGGTGTTCAGCCTTTTTTTTTAATCTCATGGCACACATAAACTAATTACTAAAATTCTGCTGCACACCAAAAACTATATATTTTTTGCCAATCTGAAAAAAGTATGTATACTTTTTATTGATTTACAAAAAAATAATAATGGTAATTACTCTTTTTGCTTCAACATGACTTTCTGTTTTTAATCTTCACTGAGGATATTTTTAGAGAGAGTGGAAGGGAGGGGGGAGAGAGAAAGAGAGACAGAGAGAAGAGAGAGAGAGAAGAGAGAGAGGGGGACATCGATGTGAGAGAGACTCATCAATTGGTTGCTTCCCACACATACCCCAACCAGCACCAGGGATCAAACCTGCAACCCAGGTACATGCCCTTGACCGGAATCCATGACCTTTTGGTCTGAGGGCCAGTGCTATAACCACTGAGCAACATCAGCCAGGATCAATGTGAGTTTTTTATTTATTTTTATTTATTTATTTTTTTAATCCTCACCTGAGGACATTTTTATATTTATCATCAGATAGAGGAGGAGGGAGAGAGGGAGGAAGAGAGAGAAACATTGATGTGAGAGAGACACATCAAGTGGTTGCCACCCACACGACCCCAACCAGGGCCAGGGACAAACTGCAACCAAGGTACGCGTCCCTAGTGGGAACCAAACCTGGGACTCTCCAGTCCGGAGGCCGACGCTCTAACCACTCAGCGAAACCGGCCAGGGCAGCAATGTGAGTTTTTTAAAAATCAGGTGTCTATACTTGTATATAGGGATTTCTCGTGCCAAGAATTAACCAATCAGATGCAACCTTGTTATGTGATGTGACCAATAAGATGCAAGTCTATTACATGACCTATATATTTATGTATATTTATGGTTCAAGACAGGGCGTTCACACCACATGCTATTATTGTGTTGGCTGTTGTCATTTTTTCTTTTTTGAATTTGGCAATGTAAAGAAAAAAAGTGAGTGCCCCTGAATACAGTCAAGCATTGCATGTTTTAAAAATTATTGTGACACACCAGTTGAAAATCGTTGATCTAGAGGTCTGATGGAAGCAGTAGGTGATAGGATGAAAATAAAAGGCATGTCAGGGCCAGATGAATAGAATTAATTCTGGTATTAAGTATATTTCTATCTTTCTTTAAAAATATGTTTGGTTAGCCCTTCTGTGAATCAAGGACTTGCTGGAAGTGGCCACTGAGTAGGTGGGGTAATGTACAAACTACATAGATGAGATCAGGGACTTTATATGTATATCGATAACTATAAAGCTCATATCCATATCTACATATTTCATCTATATTAAGGTTTTGGGTAGCGTATCTGAAAAAATCAGTGAACAGGTAACGAGTTCTAGACTCAAGAGACTTGGATAGGCATTCAGAGGTCTGATTCTGGCAGTTATGGGCTTGGACACGATCAAGGATGCAAGGCCATCAGAAGGACAGAGGAGGGGATGTGGCTGAAGTACAGGTTCAGGAGTAGGATGAGCATCTAACCAGTGGTTTGGTTAGGGAAGCTTAGCTTTGTTGTGCAACTGCTGCGTTTTTAAAACGTACTGTCTTAGTCGTTCTGGACAACAATCATTTGAGTAAGATATCATCATCCCGATATTCAACATGATGACATTGAGGCTGAGGAGTTATTTCCTGTGCATTATGGACTGAACTGTGTGCCCCCAAATTCATATTTTGAAGCCAATGTAACTGTATTCGGAGATAGATCTTTTAGGAAATAATTAAGGTTAAATGAATTCATAAGGGTGTGACCCTAGTACAATGGGACTGGTGGTCTTACAAGAAGAGAAAGATTGCCCGGCCGCTGTGGCTCAGTGGTTGAGCATCAACCCATGCACCAAGAGGTTGCCAGTTCAATTCCTGGTCAGGGCACATGCCCAGGTTGTGGGCCAAATCCCCAGTAAGGGGCATGCAGGAGGTGGCCAATCGATGTTCTCTCTCACCAATGTTTCTATCTCTTTCTCCCTCTCCTTTCCTCTCTCTAAAAAATCAATAAAGAAAAAACATTTTTTTAAAAAGAAGAGAAAGATCGTCTTTCTCCCATGCAAGTCACAAAGAGGGCCCTCACCAGGAATCAAACTGGTCAGCACCTCAATATTGAACTTCCCAGCCTCCAGATTTGTGAGAAAACCAATTTCTGTTGCTTAAGCCATATGGCCTGTGATATTTTGTTAGGGCGTTATGATAGCCTGAGCTGATTGGCACAATCTGATTATAAATCACTAATGGGCCAGGATTTGTGGTTCAAGCCAGATGTGAAGATTTAAAAAAAAAAAAAAAAAAAAAAAAAAAAAAGCAAATAGACTTAAAAATAGGAAGCTTCAGAATAGACTCATACTGGGAGCTTGGCTTACACAAAAGTGGAAAATAAAAAGGAAATTGGCCTTTGGCTGTAGGATAAATTCTCTGTACCTCCTCGAAATAGCTTTTATTCTATACAGAGATGAGACCTGATGTATACTATTCCCCAAAATGGAGCAAGGGTTTGGAAATGCCAAAGATGACAACAGAGGGCTCCAGTGCAGAGGACCTCTAGGGAGATAGCCTACCCAAACATGGGCTCAGTTTGACTTCATAAAGAACAAAGTATTCTCATGTTTGTCAAATCTATTGAACTTTTAGGTGTAGTTCTGCTACTTAATGCTTAGGTTCTCTCAGTGGAATCAAACCAGATATGTGCACAGTAGAAACATGGCATGATGTCTACTAAGATTAGAAGACAGACTGGTGGTTTTGCACAATCATCACTCAAGTTTTCCTACCCGGAAGAGCATAAGACCTCAATAATACTTAATGAAAATCCAAGTTTTTGGTTTACTTACTTCTTAATCTCTATTTTGAGCAGTTGGGTATTTCAAATTCATTTGAGATTTTGAGAATATTTACCAGTGTTGTTTTCGAGTTCTTTAATTCTCATTCTATTTTCTGAAAGGTAATCAATGCGGTAATATTCCCTTGGTTTGCTGTGATTTGGGGGTTTCTCATGAAAGACACAACTCCATTTATTATTCAGAGTAAGCACAAGTGTGCCCAGAAAGGAACTAAAGTGCCTTCCCAGTCTGATAAATTTAAATAATTTCCCTCTCAATCAGTCACTTAGAGGATGTACTGACACCTCATAATTCTTTGGTGATAGTGTAATATTACCATTTCTTTGATATCCCCTAAGTCATAACTAACTCTTTGTCAATCTGGTGCCTTGCTGTGCATAGGAATGTGATGCTATCTCCATAAAATCCCCTCGATGAAGCTCTAAGGATTTCTTCTACAGTATAATGAGTGAAATATTATTTTTATGGTTTCCAGCCAAAATTGAAAGCAGCGATGCTATAATGCCACAGAACAGTGCTTGCAAGATTTCCAGAGCAGCCTTGGCAACCAAGCTGCCTGGGAAACTTGGATATGAACTTGAATACCAGCTTGAATGTGTTTCCCTTAAACAAAGAAACACTTGGAGTTCTATACATCAACCACAGTGATAAATAGACCTAGAGCTTCAAATTCTGTGATATATTAAAGTGGGACAAAGACAGTGGGTCAGTGGCAACAAGAATAACCAGATTGGTCGTCATGCAAAGACTGACAATAAAGTAAAAAATGCTACATCACAACAGGTATTTCCCATCGCTGTCTCTGCTCCCACCTAATTCTCTATTATACAGCTTCTAGATTGATTTTCCTATACCATGGCTGTGGTCATTCCCCTCACCTCTTTAAAATGCTTCAATTGCTTCCTGATGTCTACTAAATAAAACCAGCAATCCAGATCCTTTGCCATCTGGCCCTAAAGTACTTTCCAACTACCACATCTCGCCAAATTCTTTCATCCTTCCAACATTACCAAGACTAAGACTGCTCGTGAGTTTAAAATGATTTGCTCCAATAATTCTTCCTGAAATATCTCACTTTTTTGTCAACCACAAGCTCATCTCAGACACTAAATTCAATGTCTCCTTTAGTATATGGGGTCCCAAATGAAAAACCCTTCAGAATCCATGTAAAAAGCATGAAGGGAGGGGAACTGGAGGGCTGGGTGGAAAAGGTAAAGGGATTAAGCTGAAACAAACAAACAAAACATATAAATACAGACATCAGTATGGTGATTAGCAGAGGAAAAGGGTGTGGAGGGAGGTAGAAAAGGATAAAGGGGAGAAATGGTTATAGAAGGAGACTTCACCTGTGGTGGTGAACAAGCAAAAACAATATACAGATGATGTGTTATAGAATTGTACACCTGAATCCTATATACTTTTATTAACTAATATCATCCCAATAAACTCAATTAAAAAATAAAATAACATTTAAAATAAAAAAAAACATGATGGTTATCTTAGCTTGAGCTGCTATAACAAATATCACAAACTGAGTAGCTTAAGAGAAATTTATTTTTTACAGTATTGGAGGCTCAAAGTCTATAATCAGGGTGCCAACAAGGTCAGGTTTTGGGAAGGGCATTCTTCTGGCCTTTAGACAGTCATATTCTTGCTATGTCCTCACACGGCAGAAAGAAAGAGACCTCTGGTTTCTTGCTCCTTGTACAAGGGCACCAATGCCATTATAAGGGCTGCAAGCTCGTGATCTCCTCTAAAACTAATTACTTATCAAAAACCTCACCTCCAAATACTATCATATTTGGTATTAGAGCTTCAACATATGGGGAGGGGCACAAATATCAAGCCCCCAGCAATGTTCAGTGGTTACTGACATGGCTTTGGTGATGGAGATTGGTAGGAAATCGTGGAACGGTAGCAAAGAGGCGAGCACAGGATTCATCCAATGGGGCAGCTGTTTTCACCTGCGGTCATCTGTTGTCATGCATGAACGCCAGCCCAGTTGATCGCTTTCTCTCTTTTTTAAAAATTAAACTTCACTTTTTAGAGCAGTTTTATGCTCACATCAACATTGAGAGAAAGCTGCAGAGATTTCCCATATACCCCTCCCACATACAAGTCCATAGTTTACATTACAATTCACTCTTGGGGTTGGACAATTCACTTATTTGGTCTTTCACCATTATTATGTTTGGAAAAATTTATAATAATAATAATATATATATATTATTATGGTATCATACAAGGTATTTTTGCTGCCCTATAAGTCCTCTGTGCTCTAGCTGTTTGCCCCTCCTTAGCCCCAACCCCTGGCTACCATTGATCTGTTTACTGTCTCCATAATTTTGCCTTTTCCAGAATATCATATAGTTGGAATCACATAGTATGTAGCTTTTGAAGATCAGCTTCTTTCACTTATTAATATGTATTTGAGGTTTCTCCATGTCTTTTCATGACATGATAGTTTATTTCTTTTCTGCACTGAATAGTATTCTATTGTATGGATATACCACAGTTCATTTGTTAATTCACGTAATGAAGGATATCTTGCTTGCTACCAGATTTTGACAATTATGAATAAAGTTGACATACACATCTGTTTACGGAAGATTTATGTGCGGACACAAGTTTTCAGCCCATTTGAGTAACCATTTTTGAGTGCCCATCAGCAGTGAAAGAGAGTTCCTGCTAGCCATTCTAATTGGGGTGTAATGCTATGTCATTGCTGTTTTAATTTGCATTTTCCTGATAACATATGATGTAGAGGGTCTTTTCATACGTTTCTTTGCCATCTCTATATCTTCTTCAGTAGACTGTCTGTTACGGTCTTTGGCCCATTTTTTAATTGAGTTGTTTGTTTCCATGTTGTTGATTTTTAAGGCTTCTTTCTATATTGCGGATAACAATCCTTTATCTGACTTGTCTTTTGAAAATATTTTCTTCCAGTCTGTGGCTTGTCTTCTCATTCTCTTGAAATTGTCTCTCACAGAGCAGTTTTAATTAAAAAAAAAAATTTTAATTGATTTTAGAGAGGAAGGGAGAGAATGAGTGAGAGAGAGAGAGAGAGAGAGAAACATCAATGTGAGAGAAAAACATCAATTGGTTGCCTCCTGCACATGTCCCAGCTGGGGATAGAATCACAACCTGGGCATGTGTCCTGACCGGGAATTGAATCTGCCACCTTTCAGTATATGGAACATCATGCCAACCAACTGAGCCATGCCAGCCAGGGCCAGACAAAATTAATTTTAATGAAGTCTAGCTTATCAGTTATTGTTTTCACGGATCATGTTTTGGTTTTGTTTATAAAAAGTCATCTTCATACCCATAGTCATCTAGTTTTTTTTTCTATTCCAGCAGCTTTGTATATTTGTGTTTCACATTTAGATTTGTGATCTAAACTTTGTGAAGGGTATAATTTTTTTGAGTGAATTTTTGTGAATGGTATAAAAATATGTGTCTGAATTCTTTTTTGTTTGTTTTTGCATGTGGATGTCCAGTTGTTCCAGCATCGTTTGTTGAAAAGACTATCTTTGGTCCACTGTATTGGCTTTGCTCCTTTGTCAAAGCTCAGTTGACCATTTTTGTGTGGGTCTATTTCTGGGCTCTCTATTTTTTCTCTTGTTCTGCTTATTTGGTCTTTCACCATTATTATGCTATCTTAATTACTTTAGATTTATAGTAAATCTTGAAGCCAGGTAGTATCACTCTTCTAATTCTGCTCTTCTCCTTCAATATTTTGTTGGCTCTTCTGGGCCTTTGCCTCTCCACATAAACTTTAGAATCACTTTGTCTATATCTACATGATCATTTTCTTTTAGTGATCATTATTTTAATGAGCAATTTCTTTTAATGACCAAATAGTCATTTATGTGAAATCTTTTAATATTTAAATGCTATAAAATGATTATTCTAATAAGAAGGATATTAGATGCAGTGGCTATGTCCCTTAGCTAAACTGCAACTATATTTCTCAGAATGCTCCTCTCTACATGGCTTTGCATTAGGGTTGGCCACAAGAGAAATTTGCGTGAGATTTGGAAGTTGGAAGTGAAGCAGTAGTAATTTCTAGTTTCTAAACTTTAGCCTCCTAGCTGATCTAGCATGATAACTATAACTTGTGAGCTCATGTGTTTGGCTTAGGACAGTGTCCAGACCTCTCCCTCCTCCAATGCACACTAGATTGTCTAAAGTTTCATTGAGTCTAGACCCAAGTGTATGTGCTAGTTTGTGGTCAAAGGTGCCAGCTGCTGTAGAAGGTTGTCTATATCAATAATTCTGGGAGAGAGAGAGGTAGACACAAGTTTCAGTTCACCCTTGTGCATTTCTGTTCATTGACAAGAATGCCAGTTTTTCCTTATTTTAGCACACTTCAGGTCCAACTTTCTTCAAATGCTTTCCTGGCTGACCGACTGCAACTTCAAATCCAGCCCCAGATGTAGAGCCAACAGCCTTGCATAGATCTTTCCACCAGCTTCCATGGTTGGGCAAAGTCTAATCTCTGTAACAAATTCCTTATTCTGTATAACCATTAGGGTTCTGCTTCTCGGACTGAACCCTGATCAATATATGGACAGCACATCTCTGAGCTGCAACTTGCTTGGGAAAAACCAGAAAGCAAATGCCCTCTTGAATAATGTTTTCAAATACACCCTCAACTGGAAATCACCCTTCCCTCCTCTGAGCATGCTCAGTTTTGTGCAGCATTTCACACATTATAAGGTTTACTAAATACTTTTGCATATGTATTTTATGTTCCTTAATATATTTCAACTTATTTACATCTTCCTTATTTCTTCTTTCCTTCCTTTCTATCATAAATCTTAATTAAGAGAACAACTACTATTTATCCAGTGCCTGTCAACCATGTTCAAAGATATCTTACTAATAGCATTTCATAAATTTCCACAAATTACACCAATCCTATAGATTAGATGTTGCAGTAGTTATGATGCTTTTGACAACAAAAAACAAAATTCCTGACTAAAACGGGCTTAGGTGATAAAAATACTTGTTCTTTTACATGACCAGAAGACCAGAAGTTAGGCAGGCATTAGAAATAATGTGTCATTATCTTAGCTTGACTCCTTGGTTGTTATCATTGTTCCACACTTCTACAGATTCTGTTTGTTGGCTTTGTCCTCAGACCAGGAGGGAAGTGGCTGCATCTGCTATATGAGTTTTCCATTATCTACAAGTTGACCTTCTTGAACAGAATTAAAGACATGTCTAGACTGGTTCTTGCTACATGACCCACATCTGGTCCACAGGAACCCTTATGCCCTTTGACTTGTGTATGTCATAAACAAGCATCTGGGCTTTATCTTCCATAGATGTCTATCAAACAGCAGTCTCCTGTGCCCGCAACTGTAGAGGACATATATCAAGTGTTTTCCACGGTTGCTTTGAAGCCTTTCTTGTTAGATATGTGGTGGATATAACATTGCCCACTACTCTGCCACAGAGAAGGGGTGGCACCCACAGTACACCTCTCTCCAAGGAATTTTCTTTTTTTTTTTTTTTTTAAGTTTTTTCTTTATTGATTTTAGAGAGACAGGAAGGAAGAGAAAGAAAGATATAGCAACATCAATGAGAGAGAACATCAACTGGCCGCCTCCTGCATGCCCCCCACTGAGGACTGGGCCCACAACCTGGGCATTGGCCCTGATCTGGAATCAAACTGGCAACCTCTTGGTGCATGGGTTGATGCTTAACCACTGAGCCACACCGGCCGGGCAGGAATTCTCTCTTTAATCTCTTTCTACTTTCTCAACCTCTCTAACCACCTATAGCTAGAAGTGTGATTGATGGTCATCAAAGTATCACAGAACTGTTTTTTTCATAACCACTTTGCAAGTCCAGCAGAGGTGATCTGGCAACACATATGTGAATACCTCTTATTCCTTTGGTCATGCACATGAACCTGAAACAAAGCAAGTCATGTCTTAATATATGTACATGCAATATACATTTGACTCAAGATGACATGTTACAAATTTGTAATAACCAGAACTGTTTTCTCTAATATGGTTAATCCAGGTAGAATTGTATCTGACATTAGGAAGGGAAAGGTTTATGCTTATTTACTTTTTTATTAACATTTAGGGCTCTCTTTCACTCCATCAACAAATAGTCTTACATATAAAAGCAACATGCAAATAGATAAGTCATATAAGATTTCATGTATTGATTTGGTACTCAGATATTTTTTGGACTCAAAATAATAATAGATATGATTTGTTTAGCAACTACTATATGATCATTTGTTTTCTATGCATTATTTTATTTCTTGCAATAATCCTGTCATACTCTCTAAGCCAACAAAAGAGGAAAATTAGTCTCATTATATTTAAGGATCCTTCACATGATTACCTACTATTAAATGATTGATTCAGGATTTGATGATATATGTTTGATTTTAAAGACAATATTTTTTACTGTATACACTACTAAATCCTTTAAATTTCATGCATCAAAAATAATCATTTATGGACACTTGGGCTGTTTCCAGATCTTAGCTTTTGTAAATAGCGCTGCTATGAACATGGGGGTACATGTATTCTTTCTGATTGGTGTTTCAGGCTTCTTAGGGTATATTCCTAGGAGTGGGATCACTGGGTCAAATGGTAATCCATCAGTAGACGAATGGATAAAAAAGCTGTGGTACATATACACAATGGAGTACTATGCAGCTGTAAGAAAGAAAGATCTCTTATCCTTTGTGACGACATGGGAGGACCTGGAAACTATTATCCTAAGTGAAACAAGCCAAGCAGAGAAAGACAAATATCATATGATCTCACTTATTTCTGGAATATAATGAACATAACAGTCTGAGGAACAGGGTAGTCCCAGAGACGTGGAAGTAGGGTACAGACTGACATTTGCCAGAAGAGGGGGTGGAGGAGGGGAGCGATGAACCACAGAACTTGTACACATGTACTCATAACCAATGGACATGGACAACAAAACTGGGGACGGGGCAGGGAGGGAGGGGGAGGAGGGTGTCAATGGGGGAAAAAAAGGAGAAACATCTGTAACAAAAGTAAATTAATAAAAAATAATAATAATAATCATTTATAAATGATGCTATACTTTATATGATACATCAATTTTCAAAGCTCATTTATATGTTTCACAGTTCCTCCATGAATTAGGAAAGCAAAAGAATTAACTTTTTTATTTATCAGACATAAGTGACTGAAACACATGACAAATAATGAACCTGTCCATGTGCCCAGCCAAGTCCGCTGGTAACTGGGTCTGGTAGTTCTCTGGGAGAGGAATTAGATAGACAGTATGGGTGTAGGCTGTGGGATCACATATGTCCAGTTAATTCTGAGCTTTTTGACTTACCTCTTAATTACTCTTTTTGCTCTTCAAATTCTCATGTATAAGTAGAATGCCATTCATGCCTTCCAGCTGGGAATTGCAAAGGATCTGTCCTTTATAACACACTGGGCACAGAGCTTGGCACACAGCAGTACTCAGACACATTTGGCTCTTATATCACTAACTTTGGTAAACACTCTGCTTTAAGGAAATTCATTGTTCTACTTCTTTCTAGTAATAAAAATTTGTCAAGGAAAAAGACATATGCAGAGAGTATATATTACCTATGTGTATCTATTTATTGAAGTTCATATTTTCAACTATTTATGTAATCGATTATAAGCATAGATCTGATTTTCCTCCTGTTTTGTTGCCTATGTTTCAGGTATTTACAGTTTTGAATGCTTAATTTTAGGATATCTGACATCGCTTTTTATCTAATTGATATAGTTTGGGTAATCTATCAGAGGAGACAAAACCATTTTACCTTCCATGACAGGTTTTGAAAGAATTGGGGTGGGGCTCTGGCCAATGATCAACAAGAACCTAGAAATGTCTAACTCTAAGGATTTTCAACCTAATGTGTTTTCCTTCCATAATAGTCTTTCTAATATAATACACTTCTTGTTTCATCTGTAAACCCATTATTCTCCAAAATTTATAGCACTTTTATGTATCTTTTTTTATTGTTACAAAGGAACATTTTCCTTGCAGTAATTATACAATTTGTATTTTTTAAGGGTAAATTGCAATCAAGAAAAAAATTATCATACAAATTGTTGTGTGTGTGTATTATGGTATCTGCAGAATATAGTGTTTCCTTTTCTGATGTGCACACTAGATCTATCTCAGGAAAACAGAGAAGAAAGAGGGAAAACAGAACAGTTGCCAAAGATTTTAAACCGACATAGTTTCCCTCATAGATTTTTTTGGGGGGGGGGTCTAAAATTTGAGGAGATAAAATATTTGTCCACATGATTGGGAAGAAATTCTTGCTTGCTTTCAGGTTTACATAGCCTCTCCTCTATTCTTTATTTCTGCTTGTGGGTTTGCTTCTATTTTAAAGTATTTATGTGAGTCACTATGTCAGAGAAATGTTAACATCATATATTTATTCCTGGAATCTTTAAGGGAGAACTGGAGAAAGAAAGAAGGAAACAGTGATGTTAGCCTCAGGACTGACACGTAGGTAATCCAAGAGGTTAAGAGTCCCTACTCACAGTTAAGTAAAACCCAAACCACCAGAACAAAGCAAAATAAAATAGCAAAACCCAAACTCTGGTAAAATGAATAAACCTTAAAAACAACAGATCAGTCTTCAGGACGTGGTTTTCTGTGCTTGCATGTGCCGATTTTGCATTTTCTTCATGCAGACAATTGTATATGCGATTTAGCAGGCATAGACTGAGGCTGTTTATCCCACAAATGATGTATGTTGTGACTAAGTATTTTTGACCATCTGAATGACAAATTTTTACATAGCCAATTGAATGAGTCCCGCATTTGTACTTAGTTGGTCATTTAAAATATCAAAAGCATCAGATTGACAGGTGAACTATTGTTTTTGCTTGAAGAAATCAAGTTTATATTTAATTCGAAGTTAATGTATTTTGAATTATTTGCATGCTGAACTCAAAAGTTTCATATACAATCTTAGACAATGCTGTTTTCTTGTGATCTGGAATTCATGATATAAGAACCCTTGAGTGTCATATTATTAAGTCTGATTTTGAACTCCAAGTTGACTTTAAAAGGTATACAGTGCACATGGGAAGAATTTTCCAAATGGTCATTTACCCTTTCAAGAGTCAATTTAGTACCAGATTATGAACAGGGCTTCCTATAAGCATGTAATGAATGGTGTTATTTGCACTCTATGTTGGAATTGCAGGGTAAAGACTTTACTATGAAAATTTTACTCATTAAAATGAACATTGAGTGCTGCTTCTTAGACTAGAAATGGAGGAATGAATTGGTATGGGAGTGAATTTGATGGAAACAAATCCTGTGAAGACTGTATACTATGTTTTCTTTCTGTTTGTGGTTGAGAACATGGTTGTAATTTTAACTCCCTGGTTCTTCACAGTCTCCATTTCCCATTCTCACTAGGAGTTAAAAGTAGAATGATATGAAGGAAAAAGAACAATATTAGGAAATTTTCAAGTGGATTCTAATACGCAGTTTGATGCATATTTAATTCTGTAAAAAGTACACTGCCTGTAGGGGTATACGTGTAAAACATTCACCATTTCATTGTGGCGATAATTTTTTTCATGCATGTGTATGAGTTTCCCCAAATCAACTGGAATATAATACCTACAAACTTAATTTTATTTGCTGAAAGTGTAAATGTTCAGTACTCTCAAAGCATCTAGTTAATTCAAGTCTCACCCAGACTTCCACGCTACCTTTTTAACCACATTGTTTTCTAAGCTACGGTGTTCATTTATGAGTAACATCCTCTGAACCTTTTCAATATAATAACAGGGTATTTGAGATGCATGGTCAGTCAACATCTAACATAAAATCTTAAGCCTCTGGTATTGAAAGAACAATGTGGATTAATGAGGGTTGTTTTTTTATAGAGCTAATACAATTACTTGTCAAAAGAGACAAAGGAGAGAATTACTGTTGGTATTCTGGTCAAAAACAGTGTTGATCTATCATGAAAATAGAAACTACTCTAGAGAATAGATGGAATTTGACTTGTTTGTGGTCTTAGTGAGGGGAATGAAGTCACAGAGAAGATGCATGGCTCAGAAAGCAAAATCAATATGGATACTCAGTTAAAGAAAAGCATTTTATATTTGTCAATTGAAATGGAAAAGGGACTGTTCTTACAAAGAAAGATGAAGCATTGTTGCTTACGAATTTTTATTTTACTTGTTATTTACTTTATTAATATGTCTTTAGCTTGTTCATTTTGAGAATTACAGTATCATAGAGTGCAAACGTTTTTTTAACTTTATTATTTCATTAATATTTACTGAGATAGCTTATCTGATCCCAGAGCTTAGTACAATGTGTGCTCCAAAATTTGGATAGAAGGATAGGGTTCCTTTTGTTTTCTGACTTTTCATACTAAAATAAACAAATGCAAGATAACAAGAGGTTCCTGTATTCACAATATGAACTAAAACCTTGCCTAATATTCAAAATTTTAGCGGGAACTATCATAGTTGGCCCGTGAAGTGACTTTAAGTGGCAACTCCAGGGAAAGTTCACCCAAAACATGAGTTGCTGTGTCCTTTTAAAGATAACTTCTGAAACAGTATGACATAGGTTATCTTGAATTAGAGAAAATCAAAGCTGTATAGTGCCATTAAGAAGGAGTGAACCGAAAGCAACATCTTTCCTGATGCCCAGAGTAAAAACTGTTTTCAGATTTTCATAGTCATCCAATCCAGGAAGAGAGAAGGGACATGAAACCAGTTACCAACAATTATGTTTAATCATCATGATCCTATAAATCATGAATATCCTAATGTTTAATTTCCAGGAAAACCTTCACACAACAAAGCTGTCAGACTTGTAAGAGTTTATTTACAAGGGTCAGTTGCACTGGTTTTCAGTTTGGCTCTAAGGCCACAATGTCACATGGTGGGAAAATTATTATGTTTCTGAACCACATATGGTAGTTCAAACTTCTCCATTTATAAGCTTTGTGATCATGACTATAATCTCTCTGTTGTGTTTTTTTTTAAATACATTTTATTTATTTTAAAAAAATTTTTCTTTATTGATTTTGGAGAAAGAGAAAGGGAAAGGGAGAGAGACAGAGATAGAAACATCGATGAGAACATTGATGAGAGAGAACATCGACTGGCTGCCTCCTGCATGCCCCCCACTGGGGATCGGGCCCACAACCTGGGCATGTGCCCTGACCAGAAATCGAACTGGCGACCTCTTGGTGCATGGGTCGACGCTCAATCACTGAGCCACACCGGCCGGGCAATCTCTCTGGTTGCATCTCTCTGAATGTCATCGGTTTACAACAACCTACTTATACCAATTTCTGTGTTACATACATGGAATAGATCAGGGACTCAACAAAAGAATACTGGTAATTCAAAGTATTCCAGGAAATGGACAGAATCAGGCACGAGGAGTGAGAAGGGATAAAATAGGCCAGGACCTCAGCAAAACCATGCCACAAACCAGTCTAGTTTGTACTGATGATGTTGATTGCTGGCTACCAAAGCTTGCACTGCTTTTATCACCCCACTGCTTCGGCATCTTTGACACTGTTGGTCCTAGAGTTCCAACGTTCCTGCTCCACCGTCTCTGCTCCTTAGCGAGCATCTGGTTGGAAGTCTGCAGTGGAACACCTGCTTAGCCAGAGAGGCTGGGTAAGTTAGTATCTGGCACTTTCCAATTCTATAGTTAAGGAGAGTGTGTGATTGTCCATTGTTGCCCATATGGTTTATGGGCATACACAGATGGTTGGCTAACCGAACACTCATTTCTGTCTCTTTTCCCGTGACCATCTCCTCTAAACATTTCAATCCAAGCTTCTTTTTGAGTTAAAAGTGGCCATCTGAAATCCTTCTAGCCAATGAGACATATGTTGAATTATGATGCTGAATTTCTGAGGGCATTTTTGCTTCCCCTGATAATACAGCTTTGACTGATGTCATCTCTCCCCCTACCCCTTGCTCTGCATGAATGTGAGCCTAAGTCCTCGAGTCGTATCAGTCACCTTTGACTCTCAGGAGAATAGGAAAATTACAGAGATGCAAACACTGATAACACTCTGGCCATTGACTCCATGCTAGCAAAAACATACAGACTCTGTGATGTAGAAGAAAAAAAAACCTGTTTATGTAGGCATTTGAATCCAAGTTTTTAATTACTTGAAACTGAACACATTCGTACTAGTACAATAGAGAATTCCGCAGGTCCTTGGCAGCCAGAAACCTATAAATTAATTAATTAATTAATTTTAAAAAGGCAATTCTATTTTAAACACTAAAAAGTATTAAAAGAACACTTACCCAAGTTCACATCTAAAATTGTTATTAAGAATATTCAGACCCGTCCAGTGTGGCTCAGTGGTTGAGCATCGATTCATGTACCAAGAGGTCATCAGTTCGGTTCTTGGTCTGGGCACATGCCCAGGTTGTGGGCCAAATCCCCAGTGGGGGGCACACAGGAGGCGGCCAATCGATGTTCTCTCTCATCGATGTTTCTATCTCTCTCTCCCTCTCCCTTCCTCTCTCTCTAAAATCAATGAAGAAAACAAAAATTAAAGAAAGAATATTCAGAAATCTGGGCTAATTGTGTGTGAGTTGATGACAACTACTTCCAAACAACTTCGGAAGTCTGACCCGTAAGCTACACATTCCTCCTATTAGATTCATGTTATCATATGGATAACAATTAATATTTCTTAAATTTACTCTCCATTTCAAGAGGAAACAGAACCAATGTTTCATTTTCCCCCTAGCACATAAGTCTGTAAGACCAAACGGAATTAACAGATTTTTTTAAAATTAAACTAATATGTAAAGGTAAGATAATTACAGCAATCTACGTCTCTGCGACTCTGGGAATTAAATCACAGGTTCAAGCACTCTACATGATGCTAACATTATAAAATTCAAATGCCACAAACCAAACTGAACATATTTAGTTTTATGACTAAATGTTCCAGTGTTTTTTCATCATTACCAAAATGGTGGTGATCCAAATTCCTCCTGAGACCAGACAGGTAACGTAAGTGAGGCTGGGTGTAAGGATGCACGCAGAGTGGGAGAGGGACTGTCCTAAGGGGGCTGAGAAGACACCCTGTGGGAGGAGAAGCCCGTCCGCTCCAGCTGATCATGGCCGTGCTGGAAGGACACACGGGTCAGATCTTCTGACTGTCAGCGGAAGATGAAAATTCCATTACTCTGTGAAGTTACTTGTTTTTCTATTTTACTCCATTAAACAATAATTAGAGTTTATATCTGGATTTGGGGCCAATAACTTGTGAGTTTCACTTTAAGAAAAGATTAATCATTGAGTAATGACCTTGTCTTTTTAGACAAAAAGAAAGAAAACAAACTACGTTATATAAAGCAACACAGATACACACACAGGAAAATAAACATAAATACATATTTTAAGTATTTGATCAAAATGTTTTACTTTAAAATTGTTCTTTTTTAATATTTTTTTTTATTGATTTTAGACAGAGAGGAAGGGAGAGGGAGACAGAGACAGAAACATCGATGAGAGAGACCATCAATTGGCCGCCTCCTGCACACCCCCCGCTGGGGATCAGGCCCACAGTCTGGGCATGTGCCCTGACTAAAAAATTTTTTAATAAAAATAATTGCTAAAAAGCTTTGTTAAGTGTCTAAGGATTATGCTGTATATACTTTATCCTCACTTGAGGACATTTTTGCATTTATCTTCAGACAGAGCAGGGGGAAGAGAGGGAGGAAGAGAGAGAGAGAAACATTGATGTGGCCAAGGACAAACTGCAACCGAGGTACGTGCCCTTAGCGGGAACTGAACCCGGGTCTCTCTAGACCCGGACCAATGAACTAACCGCTGAGCCAAACTGGCCAGGGCAGGATTATGCTATATTTTTAAAGCAACTTCTTATTTATCTCCTATTAATAGCAAACCAATGGCTTTATATCTGTTTATTCTTTTTATTATTAATATAATGTTAGCAACAAATAAACTGTCAAGCCCAGTGTCATAGATAACACAAGTTAACTTGTTTTTGCTGTGACATCTAATGGATGCAGAAGTCGGGGATGAGGGCACTGTCTTTCATGCTGTCCTCATGGACCAAGCCTGACATAGGCCTCCCAACTTTCAACATGTGCTTTTCCTGGACATTAGTATCCACTCAAAAGGAGGGATAGATTTTTTTTTATGGGCCAAGATTGGTTTTACTATATATTGATTCACTCTATACTCCACTGTTCAGTACTGAGTCACAATGTCTCAACAGGGATACAAAGACCTTTAAATCTATTCAATCTGGGCTGTAGTTTTGAAGCTGTTAACAATTTTACCACAAGGAAGACAACACAAATGTCTAGCCATCACTGCTTTAGGTTTCTAGGTTTAATTTACTAGAGTCTTGACTTCCAGGGGCTTTCTTATTCCATATATTTTGGCTATCTTAGCAGTTAATTTATATAATTCAAGGAAAAAATATATTGTTTACAAGTGATTCTATAGTAGTTTTACTAAATTCTAATTTTAGTTACATTAGCTACATATTACTTTCCAAACTGTGTTCCATTCAATTCCCTTTGATTCATTTGGTTTGATCAGTATTTTAGTAATTATCTGTGTGCCAAGCATTGTGATGGTTTCAGGAGAAAAAGTATGCGAAAATACATGGGATACTTGTAGTTAATTGTGGTGGATGGATTATAGGCATTGACCTCTAAGATCTCTTTAAACACTACTGAAATGATGCCCTGGCCAGTTTGGCTCAGCGGTTAGAGCGTCGGCCCATGGACCAGAGAGTCCTGGGTTCAGTTCCCGCTAAGGTCATGCAGTTTGTCCTCGGTTGCAGTTTGTCCCCAGCCCTGGTTGGGTCCTGTGGGTGGCAGCCAGTTGATGTGTGTCTCTCACATCGATGTTTCTCTCTCTCTCTTCTTCCCTCTCTCCCTCCTGCTCTATCTGAAGATAAATGCAAAAATGTCCTCGGGTGAGGATAAAAAAAAAAATTTAAACACCACTGAAATGAGAGTGCATAAGAGTAAAACATGTAAGTTCACTAGGATGTAAAGAATGGAAGGGGGAAACTCCATCAGTGAGAAATGTGAACTTATTTTTGGAAGAGTGATAAACATGTAGGAGTCTAATAACTGACAACACACCCGAAAGGCTGAAACAGAGGTCCCTGAAGGGCGTGGGACTCTGTCATAAATGTTGACCCATGTCAGTAGATCAGGAAGACACACATCAACTGGCTGCCACCCACTAGAATTTGAAAGTACAAGTACTTTAGAAGCTGAGGAAGACACATCATGGTAACAACAGAGGACAATGTAAAAATGTATGAGAAATAGATGTTCCACAAGGTAACTCTCACTTTGTTTTCCCTTCTCCCCATTTAGTGAATGTATTTATTCACTTTAAAAAAAGAACTCCAGAGCTTTCAAATTCAAAGACACAAACAAAATAGCGGGGGAGGGGGGGGGGGTGAAAATTGAGCCTTTACACAGAAAATGAGTACCAGTGAAAACCTACAAACCATAAAATAATGACAGCTCATATCCTTTTCTCCTAGTCTGTTCTCACTCCCTCACCCCCAAACAGGACAGTAGCAGATCTGTTCTTGAAGAGGCTGAAGAACCAATGGAGAAAAACCTTAGGTGGCTTTGAATGGGGTAAGGGGGTTTCCCTGTGAAAAGCCAGCATCTCCCTACACTGAAGCCCACCTGTTAGCAAGTCCTACACATGGACAAAGAGTTCCAGTCAACGGTCAAGCCTCAGAGGACATGAAAAGCAAAATCAAACATAAACAAATATGGAAGAGTGACCTCATGGGAAACAGAGAGAATCCAGGGAGCAGAAAAAAATTCAATAAAACTATAATTGATATTCTGAGAGATATAAAAGAATATACTCTTGTTGTTTTAATAAGAAATTATCACTTAATCTCTTTATGTCTCATTTGTAAAATGATGCCTCATAGTGTGGCTACAAAGATTTCATTAATGAATATATGTGTCATATTTAGAACAATGTCAGACACATAATAAATGATACATAACTTGTTAACTTTTATATTTAAATTAAGAAATTATAAATTATATGTTAATAACTACTTCATTATTTTAGGACTGAGCACAGTATTCATATTAAACTAATTTACAATCTGAAAAGCAAATCAAGAAAACAATTCCACTTAAAATGGCATTAAAATATTAAAATATTTACAAATAAATTTAACAGCAGATGTGTGGAACTTGTACACTGTAAAGCACAAATCATTAGTGAAGGAAATTAAAGAATTAAAAAAAAATGGAAAAGACACCTCTTGTTAATAGATTGGATGATTTAATATTGTTAGGATTGCAAGACTCTCCAAATTGATCAACAGATAAAACAGAATTCATATCAAAATCCTGGCTGCTTTTCTCAGAAAGTTAATAACATCTTAAAATGTCAAACAGAAATGAAAGAGGTTCAAATAATCTTGAAAAAACAAAGAAACAAACAAACAAAAGTTGGATGATTCAAACTTCCTGATTTAAAAACTTATTACAAATCTACAGTAATCAAGATAGTGCAGTACTAGCATAAGTATAAGTATAAGCATAAGTATAAGTATAAGCATAAGCATAAGTATAAGCATAAGTATAAGCAAAAAGATCCTTGGCAATACATATATGTAAACCCTAAACTTATGATTAATTGATTTTTGATAGGATCGCTGAGACAGTTCAATGGAAAAATGATCTTTTCAGCAAAGATTGCCAGAAAAACTGATATCCACAAATAAAAAAATGAAATTGGACTCTTACCTAAAATAAAAATAAAAAACTAACTCAAAATGGATCATAAATATAAATATACATACTAACACTATAAAACTCTCAGGAGAAAGCATAGTAAATCTTTGTGACCCTGGCTTAGGCCATGGTTTTTGTGAAAACAACAAAAATTAATAAATTAGAATCCATAAAAATTTAAAAATTTTTTGCTTCTAAAGACACCATCAAAAAAATGAATGATAACTTATAAAAATACAAACAACATTTTCAAATCACATATCTTATCTGGAAACTAGTACCAGAACATATAAAGAACACATAACTCAAGAGTAAGACAACCCGATTAAAAAAAAAACAAACTACTTAAATAGATATTTCACCAAAAAATATTTTCAAATGACCTATAAGCTCATAGAAAAAAAAAAAAATACCCAAAAGCATTAGTCATTGGAAAATACAAGTCAAAACCATGGGTTACCACATCACACCCACTGGGACAGCCAGACAATAGCAAAGGGAGTGGAGGATGTGAAGGAATCAGGACACTGTAGCAGGTGAGATTGTAAAATGTTGCAGCAATTATGGAGAACATGAATCTGTTAATCATATATTTACCATGTGTTTCAGAACTTAGACTCCTAAGTACATACCCAAAAGAATAAAAACATATTTCCATCAAAAAAAGTATACATTAATGTTCATAGTAGAACATCAGTTTGATTAATGGGTAAATTGAATATATGTTGGTGTATCCAATTAATGGAATATTATTCAGCAATGAGAATAAAGGATACATGTTATAACATGAATGAACCTTGAAAACAGTATGCTAAGTAAAAGGAGCCATTCAGAAAACATCACGTGGTATGATATCATTCATATAAAATCATCACTATAGGCAAATCAATACAGAAAGGGAATAGAACTGTTTTTGTGGGGGCCTTGGGTCAGAGGATAATGGGGCGTGATTGCTAGTGAGTATAGGGTTTCTTTTCAGAGTGATGAGAATGTTTTAAAATCAGATAGTGGTTTCAGTTGCAGAGTTGTGAATAAAAAAGAAAACACTGAAGTGTACACATCAAGGGATGGATTTTGTGATATATAAACTAACATAAAGTTAATATAAAATAAGCATTAATCTCATTAGAAGGAAGAACAGGATTACCATGACTTCTTGTGGAGAAAAAAAAAAGATATTTTAAGAAGGAAGAATCCAGAGCTCATGTGAAGAGATGTGGGTGATTGATAAATTGAGGTGACTATATCTCAATGTCCTTATTGGACTCAACCCTCACATCATGTAGGGCCAGTTATCTTATATGTGTCCACCATGGACTGTGAAATGAGACTGATGATGAAAGAGTAGATATAGATGCTAGAACTTAAGGGATAGGTGAAAACTTATGAGCCATATAGCACAATTAGATACAGAAAATGTCTATGATATAATCATATTTACATATCTCATGAGTGTACAGCCCAGAGAAACCCAAGTGATTCATGTTCTGGTTCCAAGTTTGCACATGAATGCATTAGAGTGTGACTATTTTACCAACATGTTATATTTGTTCTTTCTTTTCATTCCTATATGTCTCACACAAACTATATGTATCAGCAATAAGGTAGAAACTAATCACTTGTTCCAAATAATATATTAAAATTAGAACATATTTAGGCAACCACAAAGGCTTTCTTGAATGCAAAATGCTTTCTTTTTATTTTTTTTTTCTTTATTGATTTTAGAGAGAGAGGAAGGGAGAGGGAGAGAGAGATAGAAACATCAATGAAAGAGGACATCAATTGGCTGCCTCCTGCATGCCCCCCACTGGGGATTTGGCCCACAACCTGGGCATGTGCCCTGACCAGGAATCGAACCAGCGACCTCTTGGTGCACGGGTTGATGCTCAACCACTGAGCCACACCTGCCAGGCAAAATGCTTTCTTAAACATAAAAGTCACATGCAGTATTAACACTGTTCCTTCTGTATTTGTTATCTTATTAATTACGGCAGCATTGTGAATTTGATATAACATGATTTATTAGCTATAGTCTTGTGCTGCTTGTTTTCCATGATTCCATTATCTTCCTTCTGAATTATGACTTTATTCATTATTTTTCTGTCATTTTAATAAACAATTAGATTTATTTCACTGCAAGTTTGTAAGGTCATACATTCCCACTGAATTCTTCAAAGGATTATATATAGATCCTTTTCTCCTAACATACATTATTAATCTACCTTCTTCCTACATAAACAAAGACTTCAAAAAATACCATGGATATTTACAGTACCTATCATTTATTATTTTATATTTTAAAAGTTATTTGTACTTATTTGGCTATTTCTAATTCTAGTTCTCTAAGTAACTTCCTCTTTAGATTAGATCTAGAAGATTAATCTGGAAAAAAACAAAGACTTCAGGTAACTGACCAGGTAGATGAGGCAAGATATAGAATTAAAATAAAATATCTTTAAGAGCCCAGGTGTCCATCAGTAGATGAGTGGATAAAAAGGCTGTGGTACATATACACAATGGAGTACTATGCAGCTGTAAGAAAGAAAGATCTATTATCCTTTGAGACGACATGGAGGGACCTGGAGAGTATTATCCTAAGCGAAACAAGCCAATCAGAGAAAGACAAATATCACAGGATCTCACTTTTTGTGTGGAATATAATGAACATAACAAGCTGATGAACAAAATAGACCCAAAGATATAGAAGTAGGGTACAGACTGACAAACCTCAGAAGAGGGGTATGGGAGACAGGGGGTGGGAGGGCAGAGATAAACCACAGAACTTACATGCATGTATGCATAACCATGGACATAGACAACAATGCAGGGGTGGGGGCAGGATTGGGAGGAGGGTATCAATGGGGGAAAAAGAAGAAACATCTGTAATAAAAATAAAGTGAAAAAAGCTATGGTACATTCACACCATGGCATATACTTAGCCATTAAAAAAAAAAAAAAGATTACATATGTAGCTTCTTCTCCTTCTTCTCCTCCTCCTTTTTTTTCCTTCTTCAACTATATATCTAAACCAGGTAAACTGGGTCCAGAATTTATGTGTGAAACCATTTCCAAGCATTGTCTTTATATTACAGTCTCTTAATTTGAATCTTAGTTTCCTCTAAGAAATATATTGGGATGCTTTTCGCCAAACGCCGTCAGTTCTACTCGGATGCTGGCACTGTTGTTAGTGTCTTTGTGGATGCTGTCACACCTCTCTGTAGTACATTCCTAAATATGGCACAGCTAGAGTAATCAGAGAAACTTTTTTTTCTAAAACATTCAGCTGGTATTTACTCTTTGGATTCAGTAATTTATTTATTTTTTCCTTTATTGATTTTAGAGAGAAAGGAAGGGAGAAGGAGAGAGAGATAGAAACATCGATGAGAGAGAACATCAATTGGCTGCCTCCTGCATGCCCCCCACTGGGGATTTGGCCCACAACCTGAGCATGTGCCTTGATCGGGAATCGAACTGGCGACCTCTTGGTGCATGGGTCGACGCTCAACCACTGAGCCACACCAGCCGGGCTCAGTAATTTATTTTAAAAAAATACAGACCAACACGAAGAATAAAGTGCTCTTGAAATATATTCAGGTGACTTTTCTCTTACGTGGTGGACACTATTTAACACAAACACTTACATAGGGCTTGTCATGTGTCAGACACTGTCCTAATAATCTTATAAACTTTTGCTCAGATAATTTTCAAAATAAGACAGTTATTAATATTACTATAAGATTTTTGGCACATGAAGAAACTGAGGCCCATAGGAGATAAGTTAAATAGTTGTGAAATAGCTGAGTCATGATATATGCTGCCTCTCAGATGGACAGCAGGTGCCTCTGCTGATGGATGCCAGCATTGTCTCTCCAGAAGGGCTGTCCAGTTACACACTTTGCCTGTCTTGGGAATGGATGAATGATCAGAACTGACAGACGGAAGATGGGAACATTGAACGGCTTTATACTAGGCACAGACCCATCTGCTGGTAGAAGGTTTCTCAGACAAGCGTTCTCTTACCTTCAGTTCAGGCTAACCTACCTGAGCTTTTCTAAGTCCTTTACTAAACTCAATGATGATTATATTAACAGGTAGCAAAATTACAGAAAAGACTTTGCTCTTGAACAATTCAGTCATAACCCTAAAAATGCTGAACAATAAAACAAAACAGAGAGTGATTTCACAATATCTAGCACATAGACTGAGATCCTCAAGTGTAAGGATTATTGATTTATTAATATTTGTGTCTTAAGGACATAATTAAGTGACTAATCCATAACAGATATTAGATAAATATTGCATGATGCAAGGAAATTAAAAAAAGGAGGAATGGAGGGAGGGAGGGAGGGAGGGAGGAGAAAGGAAAGAAGGAAGGAGCTACCAATATCTTTGGTAAAAGGGTTTGTGTCTTATCATCTCCCAAATTGAAGGGGAAAGTTATTTTGCAATTTTCTTTAAAAAAATTTTAGAATTTCTTTTTATACTATTAGCATTTTCATATATACAACTTACCATACAGGTCTTAACAGGTATTTTTAGATCTCATAGTCTTGTCTAGATTCTGTATTACCAAAGCATTTCAACTCGACTTCATGCATTTTAATTGCATAGCATTTCCTGCTTTAATGTTCGCTATATTGGAATGCCCTCCTATTAGCCATGGTGGGAATTGCATAAAAGTAACAGAATATCAGCTAGCTCCACTGTTTTACTCTAGGGAGACGAGGGAGATGAATTCCTGGAGCTTTATTAACTGCCTTCCAGGGGAAAAACAAAAAAGATAAGGAATAAAAGCAGCAGAAAACACCCTCAGTAAAAGAGCAAGCATGTGAGGATTTTCACTCTGTTCAGTCTTCATAAATGTGTAGATGAGGCAGTTCATTTGTGGTCTCAATGTTTTGGTCTGACTCCCTGTATTTGCATCTCTGGCAGCCCAACAGCATTGCCCACTGAGTAACCTCAGCATAACCACAAGGCCACAGGCTGCCTGCAGACTCAGCAGAGTGTAAAAACTACCCCAGGCATCCTGTCCCTGAGGCTGGGAGCACACTTACCTAATGCTCTTAAGAAACTCATCATTTCATTATTCGCATCATTTTTCTTACTATTGCATACTATCCCTCAGCCTAAGGGATATTCATTCACAATTTACAGTGATTTCTGTCACCTGTGACTTTCCATATTAAAGCCCAGTAGTGGTAAAACCTATCCAGTTGAGCCATTAAGTTTATACGGTACACACACACACACACACACACACACCACATCATCATATATGCATGGCCAAAAGAAACATAGACCCAAAAGATAAGAATCCAGGCTTGCTGGCATTACTCATTTTCTAGTAACAAAAATGCTTATCATTTCATTGACCATTATCTACATCAGTCTAGAAAGCTCTTTACAATCACATTTCTTTCTTTCCATTACTTTGTCTCTTCCTTTTGTGTTCAGTCCAGTTCCTTGTATCTCTCCCAGCTCAACACTTGCTTGTTTACTACTGAGTTACTTGGAGAAGAAGGAAATAAAACAGTTAAGCTCTAGTTAATTTTTCATGAGTAGGCATTCTGCAATAAACTAAAAGTTCGAGTCTTCAACTGTGCTTTAGATATCAAACGTGGGATCAACACAACATTCGATCTGGATTTTGAACAAGATGACATTCATCTGCACAAATGGCTGTGCTGTGATTTATTTGTAGAGGGCACTTGGGGCATGGCACCGTCAATTTTTATACAGTATTTCTTCATACGCATCCAGCCACATTTACTGTACCCAACAGAGAAAATATTCAAACCTATTCTAAGCTTTAGACAAAGTCCAACTCTTTCATAAAAATCACAATTGAGTCTCTTTAAAGATTAGTACAAAACTTCATGAAACTCTCCTCCGTCCTTCTCTCCTTACTTCCTAGATGTCTTGTGCCAGAGGCTAAGTTAACCAAGAAGAATATCATAAGGAACGATATAGACAGGGCTTGGCTTCCCTGTGGTTTACTGTTTAATGAGAACGAGACAGAAGTCAATGTATAATTGCAGGAGTGTGCTAGCAAGCTGGTACTCTGTGAGCAAAGGCAGATTGTAAGAACAGGCACGATAAGGCTAAGAGAAAGGTCCTCAGACATCCTTCCCACTACTCCGTGGCCTGAACACCTAGCACCTGAGCAGTCAAAAAATAACTTCATAGGCATCATTGACTGCAGAGCTGAAATCGTCATCTAGCTTCACCATCCATCATCCCAGGCCGTGTTGCTGTCATGTACATCACTATGGGAATAATTGTTTTACTAAGTAGTCAGCATCTGATCAGAGATGAGAAGAAGTCAAAGAAAGTGGTTTGTCAATTATTGGCTTGACTCTTCCTTGACCTGAAGAACTCCCTGGAGTGATAGGATATGGCCGTCTATGACCTGCAAGGGGAAAAAAATTCTTAAAGAATCTCTGGTCAAGGAGTATGGGAAGAAAGTAAGAAGCCAGATGAAAGATCATGCAAAGACAGCTGGCTAAGCATTTACTATGTCATGTTCAATCCTACCTGCTCATGAAGTCTCGGAAATTACCACCATTTGACATGAACAGGATATAAAACAGCTTTGGAACGTGATACTGAACTAAACCCCAAACAGTTTCCGAGGATGTCATAGTGAATCGAGTAACACAGTCCTTCAATCAGGCCCATCCAAGGCTTTTGAGCAGGAACACAATGACTAAGCCAGTTACACAAATAAAACAGCTGAGACAAAAATATTAAGGTTTATGTTGTTAACTCAGATGAAGCCAATTTATACACAGCAGCTAAGTTTTAAAAAGAGAACTGCTGTTTTTGAAACACTCACCCCTGAAAACATAAAGTACTTAATATGCATTAAATTATTAAATCCCTAAACAGCTCCATAGAATAGGCATTTTATTTTTGTTTTTCAAATGTGGAGCCTAGAAGCTCAGAGAGTTTTTGTTTCCAAATAACACAGCTAGCAGATAACAGACCTAGGATATAAACTCACATTGGTGAATTCCAGGGCCCCTTTTCTTATTACTGCATAAAGCTGCCTCCCTGAAGAGATATTTAAGATATGGCTTCTCTCTCAAGGAAGTTATGATCTTGCTACAGAAATAAGAGCTACGACAATGTAAATCAGCATGTATTTACTGCATATCTTTATGGATATCATACTATGAGGTTTATAAGATAATTACAGGATAGTCTCTGCCCTTAAGTAAAGCTCCTTCAAATCAAAACCACAATGAAAGATCACCTCACACGCATTAGGATGTTTATTTTCCAAGAGACCAGATAATAAATAAATGCTGGTGAAGACACAGATAAAGGAGAAGGACATAGATAAGGGAAACCCTTGTACACCATTGGTGGGAATGTAAACTTGTGCAGCTGCTATGGAAAAAAAGAAGACTATGTGTGTGTGTGTGTGTGTGTGTGTGTGTGTGTGTGTGTGTGTGTGTGTTTATATATATATATATATATATATATATATATATATATATATATATAATTCAGTCATTAAGAAGGAAACCCTGCCATTTGTAGCAACAAGGATGAACTCTGAGGGCATTATGCTAAGTGAAGTAAGTCATATACAGAAAGACAAATACTGTATGATCTCACTTTTTTGTGGAATCTACAAAAGTTGAACTCCTAGAATTCGAGAGTCGATTGGTGGTTGCCAGGGGCTGGGGGTGGCAAGGTGGGGGAGAAGTCAGTCAAAGAGTACAAACATTCAGTATTAAGATTAGTGAGTTCTGGAGATTTAATGCGCAGCATGGAGACCATAGTTAATACTATGGTATTTTGTACTTGAAATTTGCTAAGAGATTAAATCTTAATTATTCTCACCACACACAATAAAATGGTAACTATGTGAGGTGATGGATGTATTAACTAACCTTGTTGTGCTAATTATTTCACAATATATATGTATATCAAACCATCACCTTGTACACCTTAAATTTACACAATGTTACATGTCAATTATAGCTCAATAAGACTGGAAAAAAATAGATTAACAAGAAAAAGAAAAGCTTAGGAAAAATGAGAACTAAGATACCATCTAACTCTTCATTTTACTGATGAGGCTAGATAACCAGAACAAGCACATGCCTTGCCCAAACTCATGTGACTCCCTGTTGACAAAGTGGGGTCAGAATCTGACAGGAGGGGTGGTGGTCACAGGCGAAACTCAGCATCATGGATGTGTGACCAGCGCACAGGCCCTGCTCTCAGGACATCACACTAGGGATTTAATGTTCTGTGACTGATGTCTTAAAATACTCAACAATTTATCTTTAAATGCTTTAAATGCTTTGTAAGTGAAATCCTAAGGGGCAAGGGAACATGTGCTGGGGGTTAGAAGCAGACCCCGCCTCTCCAGGACCTGTTCTCAACTGCCATGGACTGCCCCATGGGACCCTCGGAACAAACCAGCCTGCACCTTTCCTTTCCTTCATCTACTTCTGCCCAGTTGCTGCCCTTGCTCTTCATTGGGTGGGGACAAGATGAGGGTCAAGAAAGGTGTGTACAGCCCTGCACCATTAAAGGGGGTATTGTG
The DNA here is from genome assembly GCA_030848825.1 of Tadarida brasiliensis. NCBI lineage: Eukaryota > Metazoa > Chordata > Mammalia > Chiroptera > Molossidae > Tadarida > Tadarida brasiliensis. Next base: position 230,797,423 of record CM061257.1, on the reverse strand, counting down.
AGGAGGGGGAGAGAGAAATAAATTAGAGACCTATACTGGGTTTTTGGCCAGGGTATGGGGGCTGCCTTCTCCATCCCAGGCTGGTGTGTTGTATTCAACAGGTGGTTTAGCAGGGACAAGCCTCTTGCCCACCCTCACCTCCACCCCACCCCCATGCCCATCCCAATGCAGAAATTGAATCTCTTGAGGTGCACAGGCCTCCCATGCATTGGGGCAGCAGACCTCTGGGGAGAGATGATTTGGTGTGTCAGCTGGTGGAAAGGGACACCGTGGGAGATTGGAGCCTGTGCTTTGCTACTGAGTCATGGGGAGCACCCTTGGGGACCTAGGAGCTTTTGTACTTGCTTGGTGAGTATCCAGGTGACTGAAAAAGTATGACATGAAATAGCAAATAAACAACAAGATGACATGTTGTTGCAGAAACCCCAGAAATAAAGAAAAACTTAAACAATTTTTTAGTAGTTTAAGCACCTTATTTCCCCCTGTGTCTGGAACAAAAGACTCCACGTTTTCATTTTGCACTGGGCCTGGTGAATGAGGTAGCCAGATCTGGTTACTATTCATTGATTGCTTAGTATATGCTAAGTGCTGGTGCTAAATATTCTACATGAATTAATGAATTAACAGCATTAAACCATTAAAATAACTTTGTTAAAATACTATTATTAACCAAATTTTATGAATAAAGAAACATGCTAGATGCAGTAAGATCTCACAGCTGGTGAATACACCTTCAGTTTTGGTCCTCGGGACCCTCTAGTCCATATTTTTAAGAACTAAGTGTTACTCCTTCTATCTTGGCCTCACACACACACACACACACACACACAGCTCCCTGGCTCCACCATGCCAGGCTCCATGATGCCATGGGCAGAATGAAACCAGGCTGAACACACAGAGTAGAAAAATGCTCCTCATGTCCATGGGAAGGTAGTGGGGGAGAAGGAGGAGACAGAGCTCTCACCCATAGAAACAGAAATGCAGAGTCTCTGCATTTTTTTTATGTAAGATTTATATTTTCTATTATCCAATAAGGCAGTAACTCTGTGTCAGATGACCCTTTTGTGGTTGTTGTGGTTTTTTACTCTTAGAAAAACTGTATTATAGGGTCAGCAATCCTCATATGCATCTTGTACTCCTGAGCACAGAAGAGTATTTTGAATGGTGACATAGAAAAAGGTGCCAGCCGTTATGTCTTTAACCATAAAACCTACAAATCACATGTGAACAGATGTATGAGAATCCTACTTTGATTAAAAGTTGAATGAATTTTCCATATCTTTACTAAGAATGGCATCATCATATTCTCAGAACGCAGATGCAAATAGATGCCACCACCATGTATGAACACAGTGGAAGTGACAGGCAGCTTGAGGAAATCACCAACGTGACCAGACATCTGTTGGCCTTCAGTGTCTCATTCTTTTTTTTATTAAATTTTTTTTCTTTATTGATTTTAGAGAGAGAGGAAGTGAGAGGGAGAGAGAGACAGAAACATCGATGAGAGAGAACATCGATTGGTCGCCTCCTGCATGCCCCCCACTGGGGATTTGGCCCACAACCTGGGCATGTGTCCTGACCGAGAATCGATCCAGTGACCTCTTGATGCATGGGTCGATGCTCAACCACTGAGCCACACTGGCTGGACAGGTGTCTCCTTCTTTAGCTAAAAGTAAGTCTTCCTGCCTCCACACCCAACCATGCCTGTTCCCCAATGACCAGGACGCTTGCAGACATCTGACTTCTCATCTCAGTTATCGAAATTTTATTTGTTCCAAGAAAATACATGCAACCCATGCATGAGCTTCCTCTCTCTACTTCTCTCTCCCCCAAAATGCTTATTTATGGAGGAATAGGTTTCAGTCTCTAAATAATTACTCTATGCTTGGCAGGTGGAGATTGCAGCACCAGTTACGTTAATGATTTCTAAGGTGATGCCGAGGCCTCAGAGGCTGCTTGGCTGAACTAATGAGCATCCCAGCACAGCCCTGGACCATTAAAGGGAGGTGTTGCGAGGGGAGGGGGAGAGAAATAAATTAGAGACCTCAGCCTCTAGTAAAATTATCAGTGAAGGCCCTTAATGGAGTCTAGAGAAGAAAATTAATCACCCATAATGATTGGGGTGTGTGCAAATATTTGATTTAATTCCACTTATAAATAGTTTTCCACAGAATGATACATGGCATCAGAGAGGGTTGAGAAGTACTACCCGAGCTCGACTTCATCACAAGATGAGCAGAGCATCAAAGTGACAATGACAGGAATACGTGCTCAGGAATGGCATTCTTTCTCTAATGCACTTGTGTATTCTTGGCTGAAATAGTATAAAATTCTGCTGTGAAGACTGTCCCTTGAAACCCATGATCTTAAGTCCTGGAAATACTCAATAATCAATTGGCAAATTAAAATATATGTATGTAAGCAGTAACCTAATGTTGAATTTTTGGTAAGAAAGAACAATTGGAGCATGTAATTATATAGTCACTGGGCTCTGATATGTAATGGTAATTATCTGAGTAAAATAGTATTTTAAATACTGAATAATAAAGCTAATTGAAAAAGAGCATTTTCCAAAGAAATCAGATTTCCTTCTTCTATAAGATTTAACAGGAGAAAGAGACCTTAGGAAAAAAATTATGCATATGATTTATAGGAAATATGAACAAACAAAAAGTGTGGGACTTGTTTATGAGACGTCATGAGTTAAAGAACTCATTCTTCAGTTAAATATTTTCCTGACCCTTTATACAATCAGTTAATTTCTTTTCCCTCAGTGGTCTCATGCTTAACCTGAGCCTCTATTTCCCAGTGCCTCAAATGAAAAATTAATCAAGATTAATGCTCAAAAATCTACAAGTTTTAATTTGCTAGAGTCCTTATACAGAATAATAGATGGGAAATTATACAGGGGAGCTACTCCCAGAACAGCTCACCAAGCAAGGATTCTGGTACCTTTCCACTTGTCCAGACTATTTCAGCTAAAAGCCAGATGCTATTTGGGGGGAAGACTGAACCCTGCCCCCCACTGAGCGTCTGCTTCACAGCCATGTGGTCTGAGGAAGCCAAGTAAATTCTCTGTGCTTTATTTCTATCTGTTCTTTAAAAAGCTGAGAATGAGTTGCATTAGTCTGAACTACTATAAAGTGGAGGAGAATTTGTAAACTAAAACATACTTTGCAATGGAATTCTTTTACCAAGAAAGGGCACGAAAATAAGCTGCGCAAAGTCAAGGGAATAGAATGGTTTAAAAATAAGAAATGACGTAGGTGAGATTGGAGGGATCCCTTTCAGGGAGCAGGGTGGGACATCTCACTCCTCCGAGGCACTATCAGACGCAGACTCGCCGTCACTGACACAAGGGATCTCTTCTGCTATGGGCTGCTGACTGGTACCAAACCACGCTGGCGTGCAGCATTGATCCCGAAATGCAACTTCAGAAAGTAGGACCCAGAGGTGACGATCTGCCTCTGTACTCACTCTGTTTGACAAAAATTTGGTGAACAGGAGGGGACTGTAACCCAGAGATAACCTCCCAGCAAACGCTGCCCTAGCATACCACCCCTTCCTTCCCTGAGGACAGACAGGAACATACCTCAGGTGGACAGGTTGTCAGAGCAACCCTCTTCCACCAAGTGACTTCCACAGACAGTTGGATAACATAGAATTCACCTAAAAGCTGATCCGTCTTGATGTCATGCCAGCTGATACTGAATCACGTAAATTGCCAAATTTGTCTCAAATACACTGCATAACATTTCACTAAATGTGTATACCTTTGGTCTAAGAAGATGCTATTTTTCCAATTAACCTGAACACAAGAATTACCCGGGATGCTTGGTAAAATACAGATCCTTGGATGCCTTCCCAGAGATTCAGATGCAGTCAGCATCAACTTCAAATATGTATTTTTAACAAGCAACTCAGAGTATTCCTTTGACTAGACAAGTTGGGATACACTTCTGCTAAGTACTTGGAGAGAGACAAGTAATATTGGATCCAATCCTTGAAAGAGCCCACTAACTGTGGAGAACTGGACATATAAATTTTGTTTACTGGACTTCCGGTCAAGATGGCAGCATAGGTAAATCTGGTACTTGCCTCCTCCCACAACCACATCAAAATTACAACTAAACTATAACATAACTATCATTCAGAACCACCTGAAATCAAGCTGAATGAAAGTACCACAACTACAAAATTAAAGAAGGAGCCACAGTGAGACAGGTAGGAGGGGAGGAGGTGCGGACCGGCTGGTCCCACACTCACGTGTGGTGGATAAAAATCAGGAGGACACCTCAGCTGGGAAGGTCCTCCCTGAGGAGTGAGGGGTCCCTGTCCCACACCAGATGCCCAGCTCAGGGCTCCAGTGCCAGGAAGAGAATCCTCATAACTTCTGGCTGTAAAACTAGCAGGAACTGAGGCTGAGGGAGGCTGAGGCTGCGGGAGCCCCAGGCAGTTCCTTTTAAAGGGCCCGCCCACAGACTTACTTGGACTTGCTCCCTCTGAGCTTGGAGGGGAGGCAGCTTGAGGAGCACCAGAGACATACAGGGAAGAACTGAGCTGTTTGGTCTCAGGACAAGGGCTGGAGAGGCAGCTCTTTCCTGGACAGATATGCTGGTGGAGGCTGATGTTCCTATGGTGAGCCCTTCCCTGGGGCAGCACACAGCTGCCATATCTGGGACTCCAGCAACCTGGCTCACAGTGTTTGCCCCACCCTGGTGAGTCCCTGAGGCCCCACCCCACCCAACTTTTGGGCCCACCGAAGCTGTTTCCAAAGGCTTACCATAGGATTGGCCTGTCTTGGATCCTGCTTCAGAGTTTCCTAAAATCTCTCAAACAAGCAGCATCTGGTCTCAGTGAGCTCCATACCTCTTGTTAAGAGGCCCCAGGCCTGGCCCTAGAAGCAACCAGCCTTGGTTCACAACTTGACTTTTCCTGGGCACCTCCAAGCCCAGCACAAGAAGCAGCCACTGCAGATCACTTTGTAGCTTTTGCCGGGTGGCCCTGGATAGAACACAGGCAGTGGCTGACCTTGTCCCAGAGCCAGCACACCCAGTGGACAGCTTCAGACCACATCGAAACACCACCACCCAACCACCTCCACAAGTGACGCACTCAATGAGTGGACTCAGTGGGTACCAGAGCCCTGATGAAGTAAGTCTTGCTCTGTGTGGTTGGTCCCTACACAGCTGATTCTCCAAGGTAGTCAGAGGTCAGTGGTCAGTGGGCACAGCCAGTCCTTGCAGCTGATCAGCCTGAGTAAATCCCTCCCATTGATGTCCCAAGAGCAATCAAGACTCAATTACAACAGAAGGGTGTACAGTCCACACTAGGGGTGCACCTGGAGGGCCCAGCTTGGGTGATCAGAGAGGTTGTGCAACTGGATCCTACAGGACATCTACAACAATAGGCCACCCTACGAAGCCTAGGAGATATAACAACTCTACCTAATACATAGAAACAATCACAGGGAAGCAAATGAGGAGACAAAGAAACATGTCCCAAATGAAAGAAAAGAACAAAACTCCAGGAAAATTTTTAAACAAAATGGAGATAAGCAATCAATCAGATGCAGAGTTCAAAACACAGGTTATACGGTTGCTCAAGGAGCTTGGTGAGACATTCAAGGAACTTAGTGAGAACATCAACAACATAAAAAAGGACCAGTCAGAAATGAAGGATGCACTAACTGAAATCAAGAATAATTTACAGGAATCAATAGTAGAGTAGGTAAAGCCAAGAAGCAAACCATTGATTTAGAATATAAGGAAGCAAAAAACACCCAATCAGAACAGCAAAAAGAAAAAAGAATTAAAAAAAAAAATGAGGATAGTGTAAGGAGAGTCTGGGACAACTTCAAGCATGCCAACATTCACATCATAGGGGTGCCAGAAGGAGAAGAGAGAGAAATTGAAAACCTATTTGAAAAAATAATAACAGAAAACTTCCTTAACTTGGTGAAAGAAACAGACATACAAGTCCAGGAAGCACAGACAGTCCCAAACAGGATGAACCCAAAGAGGTCCACACCAAGACACATCATCATCAAAATACCAAAGGTTAAATACAAAGAGAGAATCTTAGAAGCAGCCAGAGAAAAGCAGTTTATAACCTACAAAGGAGCTCCAATAAGACTGTCAGCTGATTTCTCAAAAGAAACTTTGCAGGCCAGATGAGTGGCAAGAGATATTCAAGGTGATGAAAAGCAACAACCTACAACCAAGATTACTCTATCCTACAAAGCTGTCATTTAGAATCGATGGACATATCAAGAGTTTCCCAGACAAGAAAAAGCTAAAGGAGTTCATCACCACTAAACCAGTATTATATGAAATGTTGAAGGGTTTTCTTGAAGGAGAAGAACAAAAATATGAACAATAAAATGGCAATTAATACATATTTATCAACAATTGAATCTACAAACAAAATGAGTAAGCAGAATAGAAACAGACTCATAGATACAGAGAACTTTTTGTTGCTTGCCAGATGGGTGGGGGCTGAGGGGATAGGTGAAAAAGATGAAGGAATTAAGAAGTACAAATTAGTTGTTAGACTGATGAACCTCAAAGGGAAGGGGGGAGGGAGGGCGGGATGAGATAAACCAAGGAACTTCTATGCATATATGCATAATCAATGGACACTAACAATAGTGTGGGGAAGGCAAGAGAGGAATGAGATTGGGGAAGAGGGGGTCAATGGGGAAAAAAGGGGAGGAACATCTGTAATACATTCAACAATAAAGATGAGTTAAAGAAAAAAAAAAACAAAAAAATTGTGTTTACTGTATTATATCTGAAACTAAGATAGAGGATCAGGGTACAGACAGTAACAAAGGATATGGTCCTAGTCTATCTCATCAGAGCAGAGGGGCCAGAAAGCAGATCTTAAACAGAGGAAAAGATCATTTCATTTGTGAACATCATTTTAACTTCTCTTAGATTGCTCTTTACTTTTCAGATTCATAATTTGATTCCTCCTACTTCTGAACATTGCAACTGCATCTTTATTTTATACTGTTTATCTAATAAACTGCATCTCACTAAGAAATTATCAATCATGTAACTTTTGTATATACTTGTTTTTTATGAATGTTTATCTCTTATATGTATTTGTGACTTTATAAATCTATTTAATGAAATCAACATATATCCAAATCCATTACCATTTAGTGAAATAATTTTTGAAGGTGAGATGTGCTTGTTTTCTATATCCTCAACATTGCCTAGTTTAATGCCTTATTTTTGTCCAAAACCAAAAAATCATATTTTCTAGTTTATCTTAATTTGCAGGTCTTTAAGCACTAGTAGGAATAAATTTTATTTGTTCATTTGGCCATCTGTATTCTTTATTTTATATTCATGACTACTAGACTTTTTGAAATAGGAAGAATAGCTAGAAGATTTTCTTACTTAGTTTGAGAACCTATAGAAATCTGCAAAATTTTAGCTTGGGGACTATGATCCTGTACCTTCAAATGCATGATATTTGTGTGTGCGGAAGCAGAGACTTCATTCCACTTGTTGTGTAAGAAAAAATTATAACAGCCTAATAAAATGTAAACATTTGTCCTGTTGTTCTTTTGGTTTTCATGTCTTTGCGTTGAACTATGGTGTAGGGTCCACAGCAATGGTGCGATTTAATTGTACATTGGTCTGAGAACCCCCTCTGAATTTTTAGCCTGTCAGCTTAGGCTTTGACTACTGATAACATGACCTTGCAATACCTGTACAGTCTGGTCACAGATGAACGCAGACAACTATAAAATTAGGTTCAGGAAATGGAGCCTTTGATGAGTAAAAGACAGAAAGGACTTAAAGTCTGAGAGGAGATGCACAAAGCAGAAGCTGTTAATGCCTGGAATAAACAAGGGGCGCTTACCTCCCATTCCTGTGGATCCAAGCCCTCCTTCTGCAGTGACAAATCGTGTGCTGGGTCCATTGCAGTGGTTGTGATCTACCTAAGACAAGACAAGAATTCAGCTCTGGAACCAGAAATGTTTGGGGCCTAACTGGTGTGCCGTTTATTAAAAACAGAGTACATGTAAAGAATCCCGAAATACAGAACAGATGATGAGGTGATGATGAGATAATATTTATAATGATAATGGCAATATTTACAATGATTGTTTTATTATTTATGATACTTTCAGTGTATTGAAACTTCTGTACTAAAGAAGTTTCTTTAACTGATGACGTAGAAAAACCATGAATTTTTTTGAGAAGGAAGGGAGCTGCGAGTTCATGTTGCTTAGTCCTCTTATTTTAAAATATGAGATAACCATTGTTCTGATAACCCATTGTCCAGGGTGACACAGAAAGGTAGACGCAGACCCAGTATTGGCACAAAGATTTCTGATTCCCAAGACAGTGTCATTACTAGCCCTTCATATTTACACTGTTTCTGCCAACTATTATGTGGTTGAAAAGACTGAATAAGGCACCACCTTATTTTGCTTGTTTTGGTTCTCCAAAAATGTGTAACCTCTACAACCAAACATCATCAGGCAGTGAAATATGTCCTGCTGATAGCTAACTAAGTTACTAAGTAATCATTGAGGGAAACAAGTTGTACCCTTTCCTGAACTGCTTTTGTGGTCTACAACGTAGACTATTTTGGCACAGAATACTAATGTAATATAGATCGGACGCCATTCATTTCTAGAATGTCAACCCATTTCTCTCTTTCACAGAAACTTTAAGCCATCTTCCATAATCCAGACACTCCATAAGTAAGCAACTAATTTTCCTACAGGGGATTTAGTCACCTTTCTGTTTATGTCATCTAGATGGGACCACAGTTACCAGTGCCTACCCAAAAAGACCGTCTGGCACCTCCATTTCCAAGTCTACGTGTGGAAGGGCCATTACATATTTCCTGTTAATGAAAGTGACTGAACTGAATATAGAGAACTCCCCAAGCTCCAGGGGACTTTACAGGAAAGAACTGCCCACTCATAACTCAGGCTGGCTTAGGAAGCTGACCTCACCTTCCATCACCATGAGCTTCCAGTCCTCTGTGCAATGAAGTGTGACAACAGCTTTAATAGCATGTGAAACATATTTTATTATGGGGCTGTTAATTTGTTCTGCTGGCTCTGTGATGTTCTCCATATGCTCCATGGGAAAGTGCCCTTCAGCTCTGACGTCTTTCCTGATGAGCATTCCTGCTCTTACAGGGTGGAGCTCCAGTGGGCACCCTTTTCCTGCTCTGTCCTTGGCAGAGACCAGCATCATTCCATCATTTTGTTTATGCATGGAAGACTGGAATGTCATGAAATTATAGCCTCGTCCTACAGTTGTGCATTTTCATTTTCTATCCAGAGATATCTGCCACGCTTTGACTTTTGAGGGCCTAGTCAATGAAATAAGAGTATTAGTATCAAGAGATCCATTTTTAGAATATAGAAATAAAAAAGAAAAAGGCTCCATTAATTTTATAAAAGGGTATTTGAGAATATGCATGAGCTAAAAGGGCATATGACTATATAACTTGCTATTTATTATCCATATCAGACAAATAAAATGTGCACACTCATGCAGTGACCTGAAGGAAAAAAAATATCACCTAAACCTAAATTAAAAATATATATCTTGTGTATATTAATATACAAAGATGTTATTTCAGTATATTTTGAGTCTCAAAGGACTCAGTTTTTGTGAATACTCCAATTCTACATCTCATTTGTTCAACCAAATATTAATAAATAGCATATTATGTTCTAGGGTTTACACTAGATAAAGAGTGAGAAATACATACGGTTTCTACTTTCAGTTGCTCCCTGTCTGGCATATTGAACCTTAATAAATATATGATGAATAAATGCACATTATAGATAGTTGAAACAAATGTATATATTATTCTCTACTTATTTGATCAAGTGCTATAATATAAGCATTTGCCAAGGGGCATGGAGTATTCAGAGGATGGAGGATGAGCTTCCCTGGGAGGAATATTTTGTGATAATGTTTGAAAGAGTAGTAAAAAATTTCAAAAGGAAGGAAAGGAGGTGCATGGAGATAATAATGCCAGTTTTTTTTGTGAGATAAAAAGGTGATCAAGGTATTTTCCAAGGTTAATTTCTTGGTTCCAATGATTCTACTATAGTTCTATAAGATGGTAACTTTGAGGAGGGCTGGATGAGTGACATATGGAATATAGAATATTTGGGTGAGTTTTCTATAAGTTTAAAAGTATCTCCAAATATGTGTTGAATAAAAGTTGAATAAGATGGGATTTTGCATTATTTGTTGTGGTCGGCAGAATCCTAAAATGACCCCCAAGGTTTCCCACTTCTCATATAGGACCTGCATTATCCATGGGACTCTAACCATGATGAATTTTACTCCTATAATTATGTTAGATTATTTGGAATAGTTGACCTTAATTTTTTTTTAAGTTTTTTTAGAGGGAGAGAGACAAACATCCATGTGAGATCAGATCAAAACATCAATCAGTTGCCTCCCACCCTGACTGGGAACTGAACTGGAGACCTTTTGTTCATGGGACAACATCTCAACCAACTGAGCCACATGGGCCAGGGCAGTATAGTTGATCTTAAAATAAGGAGATTATCTGGGTATACCTGGCCTAATCACATGAGTTTATAGAAAACAGTTTTCTTCTGGCTCATTACAAAGAAGGTCAGAGATTCAAAATATGAGAGACACATTTTATGCATTGTTGCTAACTTGAAGTTGGAGGGGTCCGTGTGTCAAAGAATATACAGGACCTCTTGGAGTTGAAAGCAATTCCTGGCTAAGACCTCAATCATTTGTTTCTTGAAAGTAATGTCTAAGACAATAAAAGATTGAGAGAGAGGCACAACAGTGTATTCATTGAAGAAACTAGGAAATCTCTAATTCCCACACCATAATATAAGAAGATGGATAGTACTTGGAGAAGTGGTAGATCCATCAGCAGAACTAGTTAAGAATTGTGTTGTAGAAGATAATGATGTATTTTAACCCCCAGAAATGCAGGCACCAGGCACAAGGTGATCCTGATAACTGAAGAATAATACAACTTTGAAAGTTAATACAAAGAGCAATTAGACACCCCTATCCCCACTCACCTTATTTAGTCAGATAATCACTCTCTCCACCCCAGATATATTTATTAGAGAAATTAATGCAGACACCCAGAACTCAGGACCACCAGACATGAAGAGGTTGAGCTGTCCAGCTGAAAATAGAGTTATAACCCTTATGTAAGAGGTTGCAAGATTCATCTCTGCAAAGACTGAACAGTTCCAGACAAAATAATAATATAATATTTTGCATTTTCCAACAAAATTCAGCCAACCACCTGACTACCCTACCAGTCAAATGTTTTAGCCCAATCAATAATTTTGTTTAACGCTAAAAAAAGAAAGAAAGAAAGAAAATGAATGGACAATAAAAATCGCAGGATTTTTGAATAAGGCTCTAGCAATTAACAAGGGTCAATACAAAGAAACAGAAAATAGTATGTGGAGACAATGTAGAGAACAGAAGTAAACTTCCATATACATCATTGATACTCTTTGAAAGAAGAAAATATACCTCATTTATACCATGAGAATGGAACACTATTAAAATGAGAAAATAACAAATAGTTCTTATAAAATAAAAACATAACATTTTAAAAAGTAAAAGATTTGGAAGATAAATGCCTAGGGTCCTTGGCTTTCCATCAAGTACTCATCATAGTACATTAAAAAATAACTCTAAGGACATAATCATATAACTTGAAGTGAACAGAGACAAAAATCCTAAATTATTCTGGGATTATTCTGGGAAATACCAAATATCACATAAGGACTGGAACAAAGAAGGCAACAAACCTCTCGAACAAGACATTGGAAGTAAGAAGGCAGTGGAGTATCACTTCCAAAATTCTGAAAGGAAATGCTTTTTCAATCTGAAATTTTATAACCTGATAATTACCAATTAAGGATGAGGGTACAGTAGAGATATTTTTTAGATTTTCCTGGCCTCAAATAATGTATCACTTACATTCATGCCTATTCCCTCTCCCCCACAATGCTACCAGTAGGTCTGTTTCAGAAAAATAAACACCTGGGATTCAGGAAAGATGGCACCTGACCCAGAGGAAAGGCAGAGAAATGCCAGGACAACACCCTCCAGATCACCTAATCCTGACCACAGCAGGAGGGAGGTCTCCTGCAGGATACCCGCCAACAAAAAGTGGGGAAGCTAGCTAGCTCCTGGCTTACTTTTACAGAGTTAAAGAAAACAATGCAGAAGTTGAAATGAAGCAAAGCAAAACAAAACAAGAACTGTATAGGAAAGAAAATGTAATAACTATACACTGGCTCAAGAATGAAACACAATTATGTAGTCATTATATTGATTAAGAATTAATTATTTATATGTAGAGGAAGTAGGATTGATGGGAGGTTTAAAGAGAGCTAAAACCCTCATATACCATAATAGATAGATAATGGTATAGATAGAGGCATAGATAGGTAATGTCTAAATAATTTTAAAAAGAAATAGTAGCATAAACACATATTTAGAAATTGTTTGAAATACCGGAGGAAAGAGTGGAAGTTAAAAGTGAAGAGAATTATTACCTTTGGGGTGTGAGACTGAGGACTGGCAAGACATGAAGCAGATAATTGCTGTTTTTCATTTCCATATAATGAGGATTTTTTTGATGTTTTGCATTTACAAATCAAGAGTATGATAAAATTTTTAAAATAGTGAAAATAAACAATGGAACCACACATTTCCATGTGTATTTTCAAAAACAAAAGCAAAATAATGTTCCCTGAGCCTGGGATCGTGGAGTTCTTTTATCTGGCCTATCATAGTGTTTCTCCCTCACTGTCAATTACACCTGTCAACAGATGCCATTGTAGCTAATGCTTGTCCCGCCCTAGCACGGGGTGTATTTCAGCAGAGACAACAAGATCTTTGGCTCATTTTCATGCATTCCACATGAAATGTGGCTGTTCTGTGGCTGAGCAGAGCCTGGAGAGCGACCATCTTCTGCCGAGTGTCTTCATCCACAAAGTACAGTAATGATACCTGCCTCTTCAATTGGTGATTAAAAGCAGAAGCAATTCCATGTGAAACGTACCTCAAGAGTGGTTAGTTCTTTTTTTAGCATTCTGCTGACCAAATAGGACTCAGCAAGCAGGGCCTTCCGTCTCCAACCCATGCATTTCTATCACCAACTTGACCTTGGAAGCTTTGCCTGTTTAGTGCTGAAATTACAAGGCTCAGCTCAATTAATTGATTCAATCATTTGTCAACTCAATTTGTTGCCAGATCAATGAATAGGTTTCCTTTCTATTTACATCATTTTTTAAAATGTCAATTTCCTGATTTGGTTGATTTTCTATTTTTCGTTGCATTTGCTTTCTAGTGCAGCAGAATCACCTGGTAAATTTAACATATACAGGCCAAGTTCAGACAGGCTCTAATAGACTATTTTGTAGTTATTTTGTCTCAGTAGTCATAGTTCAATTCATAAGCATGCGATAAGAATGTTTTCCATTTTATCTTACAAAATAAACATATTTCCTATAAAATGACTTTTAGAATGACAGAATTATTTTCACTAAGTATTGTCCTCGCACTGTATATTTTTATATTAGACATATACTTATGGAAAGCTGCCTTTAAGTGTATTTGTCTTCAAAACTGCATTTCATGGAAAGAACAGATCCTTTAGGGAAATGCTTGATGATTTATTATTCAACTATGTATTCCCCTGAACTCATGTGACATTGTTATTTATTGTTATGGACCTAATTGTGTACCCCCAAATTCATGTGTTGAAGCTCTAACCTAAACTATTACAATGATTGAAGATGGGGTCTTTAGAGAGCTAATTAAGATTAAATGCAATCATAAGGGTGGTATTTAATATGATAAGACTGATGTTATGAGAAGAAGAGATACCAGATCTCTCCCTCTCTGCCATGTGAAGACACAGTGAGAAGGAGTCAATCTGTAACTCAGGAATAGGGTATTTACCAAATTGAACTTGCTGGCATCTTGATCTTGGACTTACAGCCCCCAGAAATGTGGGAAAAAATGTCCAGTCTGTGGTATTCTGTTGTGGCAGCCTGAACTGGTTCATCTCCCCATGAGATAGTTACCTCCTCTAATGTGGGGACAGCTCTTTTTCTCTGGTATCTCAAATGCCTACCTTGTACTTGATACATAGTAGGCACTCAATAAATACTTTTTGAATGTGTTGATTGAATATGGTACCCAGTTCTTTTAGAGATTTTTATTTTGCTGTTCTACTTTGAATCACAAACAGACTGCTCCAGACACAGTTCATGTCCTTCTTTTCCTGTGTTCCTCTGGGCTCCTTCACTTACAGGGGACAGATACCTTCACTTATAGAAACCAGATACCAAGTGCACATTGACTTAGATAATAAAGGAAAAGTTATAAACTTTGCAAATCAAGACAGAGCTGAATTCAATCAATCAAATATCAAATGATGTTGACAGGCCTATCTCTTTATCTCTTAGCTATACTATTCCTTTCTCTTGAATTTATTCTTTAGTGGATGTTTATGGCAAAATGTCTATTAGCAGCTCCATATTCATGTCCCACCAGCTTAGAAAATGTCAGTAAGAGAAGAATGATAAAACAAACACCTATTCCAAGCATTTCAGACACAATAACTCATTTAATCTTACAAATACTTATGATGTAGACACTATTTAAACCAACATTTTGCAGATCAGAAACTGATATACATAAAGGTTAAATAACTTGCCCATTATGATGTGTGTTTTCAAGACAGACAATCTGGCTCCAGAGTCTGTGCTAATAGCAGCTAGTCTATACTTTTCTTTCTCATTCTTCTATCCATCTCTTTCTAAATATTTCCAATACAAAAAAATTGAATCTTATTTGCCTAGTTCCAGACACAGGCAATTGCTGAGCCAATCACTCTGGTTAGGGTGCATAGCAGTAGCTGGTGTGCACTGATTGGCCAGAATGAAGTTGAGTGGCCATCCTGGGAACCAGAGATGGTACAGGTCTCCTTATAAAACATTCAAAGTAAAGGAGGGGGGTTTCTAAAGTAAAGCAGAGGTCCCATTTTTTTTAAAAAAGGAATAAATGTTGGAGTTGAGAAAACAGTTTTCCACTACATCTTCTATTGGGCTTCACCCCCTTCCCCATAGAAGGGAAACATCATCAGGAATGAAGAGAGAAGTACTTTCAATTATATCCTGCTTATGTGGCATCTTCTAGTAGTAAAAAAAAAAGGAATTCTCAGCAAACATAAGAAATTTACAGATTATATTTGGAATAGAATAACATATTACATACCATCGCTTATCATAATCTAAGCAATGTGCAAAATATATCACTCTTTTTTTCTTGCTTTCTTTGGCTAACTTTTCTGCTTCTTCCAAACAACTGAGAAACACAGATTTAGTTAATGCAAATTCACCATTTATAAAATAATAACAAATGATACCCTGCTATAGAGAAAATGTGCATTTATGTGTAAGTGTGTACATATAAAATAAAGACTATGTTAATAAAGGAGACTACTAGAGGGATATGTTCTCTACCCCCATATCATTCTGAAAGGGCTAAATCTATACCATCTTCCACAAGAAGCACTGGGCATTTTTTTTAGTTTTAACTCTTATAAACATATTTGGGTAGTGAATTACTTTAAAATAAACTCCTAATGATAATAATTCCCTGCATTTCAATACAGATGTTTTTAACTTTTCTAAGTACATTCACATATACCTCATAAAACAACTAGTTTAAAGAGGGATTAGCAGAATATAAGGTTTCCAGAGCTGTGATTTAATAATCAAAACAAAACCATTTCAATGCTTGGCTGAAGGTAGACAAGAAAGTGCTTTGGAAAGAACATAACAAGGACTATGTTAGGCAGATGTCAGTGTTTATTAAAAGCTGAATTAACTCAACGAGTGACCCAATTTGGTCAAGAGTAAGTCAAAACTCAAAGGCCCAGAGGGCAAGAAGAAAGGGCTAAGTCTGTGAGATCAGGAAGTATAATATAATAAATAGTTGAGTCCAGAAATCTGGTTCAGCATTTGACAACAGATGATAACCCTTTGCTTTCCATCCTATGAGGCCTCATCACTTAAGGTAGTTTGTATCTGAGTTTCTTAAATTCAGCAGTGGTTGATGATGGAATTTATAGTGAACAGAAGCTAAAGATTGAGATTGTGTCTTATACAGCATTAGAGTTGGTTCTATCAGGCAAGATTTGGCTCAATTAGATACAATATAAAAAGCAGAAATGGAAGACAAGATGCAGCAGAAAAGCATCAAAAAAGTAAACAAGAACAAACAAACAGTAAATAGGAGGTACCCAGGGTAAAAGCTTGGTTATTCTGGAAAAAAATAGCTGCAGAGTTTAAGTACATTTAGAATACGAGTGGGAGAAGAAGATGCCATCTCTTTCAGATGGGAGAGCAATTGAACTGATGTAAAAAATGTAAACTAGAAGGTCAGGTAGAGATCTAGTGAACCGTGTTGTTGAAAGTGGGAATACTAGAAAATAGCAAATACATTTTGTTGAGACCAGCATGACTTTTGTACATGAGTCACTATATTACTTTGTTTTTAAGTGAAGGGGAAGGTCCCAATTCTTGGAAGATATGGCAGACATGTTATTCTTTATTCTTTCCCTCTAAGGCTACAACTAAAAACCCTGGACATTATTTGTAAAACAAGCATAAGAAAATTTGGAAAGGTGGAGAGAAGGAGGCAGACCAGCTAAGGCCCTCAGGATCCAAGGAAGAACATGATATTGAGTTTTATTTTTGCTCTGTATTTCCCAGGCTTAGAGCTGAAAGAACTGACATCCTGGAAATACTAATCAGTGATGCCAAAAAACGTTCCCTAAAAGCCTGCTCTCTGTAACCAAAGAACCAGGGAAGAGGCAGCCTAGCACGAAAAAACATCTTAGATGATAACCTCTATACTCTAGCCGAATACTACAGCAAATTTTCTGATCCTCTCAGTAGTCATATCAGCAAAGTTCAAATGTCCACCCGCATGAGTTTTAACATGGTGATTCAATTTCTCTGCCTAGGTGGTATCAGAAAAGGCCAAACAAGGAGCCACAACTCTCACTCCCATCAGCCAGTGACAAGTCCCCACCCTGCTGAGTGTCAGTGCAGAGCACATGCAAAGCCTGGATTTTCTCCCCCGCTTGACAGTGAGGAGTCTTTTCTTACCCTCCTCATTGGAGTGGTGGTCAGAGGAGGCCTACTGAAGAATCAGGATTTTTACCATTAGCCAGTTGTAATAAGCCACCCAGCTATGGTGTCAGTGAAGGCTTTGTGGGGAACAGCAATGAGATAATCCAATCCTTCTCAGCCAGGGAGTTAACATTAGAGACTTAGAGGGATTGCCAGGACTCCCAGTCCTACTCAACATAAGGAGTAGGGGAAAACGGAAATCCCACCTGCATTTGGCAGTAAAGAGACAGGCCGTCTTCCCTTGAAGAATGCTGTCAGGGAAAGCCAGCCAGAACAGAACGTTTAAATAAGATTCAGAGTTTTAAAACATAATACAAAAATGGCCAAACTTTAACAGAACATCACTATTCACATGAAGAACCAGGAACAGTTCAAACTGTATGAAGAAAAACAATCAACAAATAACAAAAATGAGGTGACAGAGATTTAGAATTATCCAAAAAATGTTTCAAAGCAGTCATCATAAAAAATGTTTAAAGGAGTGATTACAAACACACTTGAAACAAATTTTTAAAAGTAGAAACAATCAGCAAAGAAATATAATGTATAAAGAAGCAATAGAAATACTAGAATTAATCCAATAATAGAAATATTTTTTTTCAAACTTTATGTTGTATTGGTTTCAGGTGTAGAGCTTAGTGGTTAGGCAATTACATATTTTATTTACACAGTGTTTCTCTCAGTATTTCCAGTACCCAATAGGTATTATACATAGTTGTTGCAATATTATTGACTATATTTCCTATGCTTTACTTGCTTCCCCATGACTATTTTGTAGCTATCAACTTGTGCTTCTTAGTCCCCTCACCTCTTTCACCCAGCACCCTAACCCTCCCCCTACCCTCCAGCAACCACCAGTTCACTCTCTTGTGTCTATGAGTCTGTTTCAACTTTGTTCATTTATTCTGTTCTTTAGATTCCACATATAAGTGAAATCATATGTATTTGTCATAAAAAAATGAAGTCATACTATTTGCAAGAGCATGGATGGATCTAGATTATATTATGCACACAACAGTAGAAATATTTTAAAAACTCAATTGAGGTGTTCAACAGAAAACTGGAGGAGGAAGAGGAAAGAATCAGTGAAATAAAAGATAAAATAATAGAAATTGGGCAACTGAACAAAAGAGATAAAACAGACTGAAAAAAAATCTTAAGGATCTGTGAGACTAATAAAAATCTAACATGTATAACATCAAAATGCTTGGTGGGGTAGGGAAATAAAGAGGGTGGGGAGGGAAAAGTACTAAAAAATAGTGACTAAAATCTTCCCAAATTTAGCAAAATAAATAATTTACAGATTCAAAAAGCTGAGTGAGTGCAAAGCAGAAAATATTGAAGAAATCAGAGAAGATCTGAACAGAGATATACACCATGTTCAGGATTCAAAGACTCAAAATACTAAAGATGTCAACTCTGCCTGAGTTGCTATATAGGATTCATTAAATTTTTATCAAAATCTAAGTAATATTTTACACACACATACACTCAATAAGAAAAGGCAAAATAGAATAGTTAAATTATTTTTAAAGAATAGAAAATTGGAAGGAAACAGTCTACCCAAATTTAAGTCTTACTGTACAGGTACAGTAATTAAGCATGGTGTTGGAGGAAGGATAGGCACATAGATCAACAGGAGAGAACAGAGCACACAGAAAGAGACATACACTAACAAGCACAACTAATTTTTGATAAAGATACTAAAGTAAGTCAATAATAACCAATTTTCACCAAATAATGCTAAACAAGTTAGACATTCACAAGCAAAAGAAATGTTTATCAAAATTAAAACATTGTGAAATGCAAAAGACCATGTTAGGAGTATGAAAATCTAAGGTAAACACTGAGAGGAAAATATTTGCAAATCATAAATTCAGCAAAGGACTCATAACTAGAAAATATAAAGGATCATCAAAATTAAACAATTAAAAAATAAATCCAATGAGAAGATAGGAAAAGTAAATGAAAGGATATCTCAGTTAAGCCCGGCTGGTGTGGTTCAGTGGATGAGCGTCACTGACCCATGCCCCAAGAGGTTGCTGGTTTGATTCCAGATCAGGGCCAATGCCCAGGTTATGGGCCCAGTCCTCAGTGGGGGGCATGCAGGAAGCAGCCAGCTGACGTTCTCTCTCATCTATGTTTCTATCTCTCTCTCCCTCTCCCTTCCTCTCTCTCTCTAAAGTCAATAAAGAAAACATTTTAAAAAAGAAAAAAAGAAAAGCTATCTCAGTCAAGAGGATGTAAAGATGGTAAATGAGCACATCAAAAGATGTTCAACATCATTCGCCATTAGGAAGATGCAAATGAACACCATGAAGTTTCAATACATAGCTGTCACATTAGCTGGGAAATAAAAGTAACACCACCAGATTATGGTGAGTATACAGAGAAATTTATCACTCATATATTGCTGGTGGGAATGGAAATGGTACAGCCATTCTGGCAGTTCTTTGAAAAACTAAACACAAACCTAAAATATAACCCAACAGTTGCACCCTTGGGCATTTATGAAGACTTATGTTTGTACAAAAACTTGTACACAAATGTTTATAAAATCCTTATTCTGTCCGACCATTGTGGCTCAGTGGTTCAGTGTCGACCCATGCACCAAGAATTTGCCAGTTAAATTCCTCATCAGGACACATGCCCAGGTTGTGGGCCCAATCCCCAGTGAGGGGCATGCAGGAGGCAGCCAATTGATGTTCTCTCTCATCGATGTTTCCATCTCTCTCTCCCTCTCACTTCCTCTCTCTCTAAAATCAATAAAAGAAAAAAATTAAAAAAAGAAAAGCCCAGCCCCTATGGCTCAGTGGTTGAGCGTCAACCCATGGACTGAGAGGTTACCAGTTCGATTCCCGGTCAGGGCACATGCCCAGGTTGTGGGCCCGATCCCCAGTGGGGGGCATGCAGGAGGCAGCCAATTGATGTTCTCTCTCATCGATGTTTCTATCTCTCTCTCTCCCCTTCTCTCTAAAAATCAATAAAAGCATATTAAAAACAAACAAACAAACAAAAACCTTATTCATACTTGCCAAAACGTGGAACTAAGTTAGCTGTCCTTCAGTAGGTGAACGATAAAAGTAATTATGTGGTACATTCATACCCTAGAATACTTCTCAACGATAAAAAAGGGAGTTCACAATTAATACACACAATGATCTGAATAAACTTCCAGAGCTGTACCCAGAGACAAAGTCAATCCAACTGGTTATATAGCCTATGATTTCATTTATAGAATAATCTTTAAGTGACAAACATAAAAAAATGAAGACAGGTTCGTATTGCCAGAAGGTAAGGGAAGTGGGAAAAAGGTGGAAGAAAAGTGGGTGTGGCTATAAAAGGGCCATGAAGGATCCTGGATGGAAATAGTCTATACCTTGACTTCATCAAACCAATATTCTGGTTTGGATATTGTACTATATAATTTTGTAATCTATTGCCATTGGGAAGAACTGTGTAAAGACTAAGTTATATTTCTATGTATTATTTCTTACAGCTGTGTGTGAAACTACAATTATCTCAAAATAAAACCTGTATGGTTTTGTTGACCAGTGTCACCCCAATAAATTCAATAAAAATGAAAAAAATAAAGAAATGAATGAAGGGGAAAAACATGTAGAGTTCTTGCTTACTTGCTATTGTACCTGATTTTCATGGATGTGGCTAAATACAAAATTATTGTAACAAACATTTCAGTTTTATGGTATTTTCTGAGAATTCATAGTATTTGTTAGCCTCCCGTTGACTTGTATTATTTTTATTATAATGTTAGTTAAATAAGCACAAACATAAACAGTGTCTAAACTTGTTTACTTATAGCTTATACGAAGCTATAAAGTCGAAATAATTTATAAATTAAATGCTAACAAAACTAAACAAACAATAGAATCCAAACTAACATCATTAGTTCACTGTGACAAATATTCTTTTGTTGACACTGAATCAGCAATTACGATGTGCGTATGGCTCTGACTGCTAAAGGGCCAGTTATTTTACTGTATTTTAGTACACTGCTACTTCCACACGCTGCATAGCAGTTCAGGTTTTCTACCATTTTTCTCATAGTATACTGAGTCTTATTTCAGTTTGGATTCACCATTTATGCATTGTTTGCCTCTGTTTTCTTTCTCAAGTTAGCATGAATATTTGAGAAAGTATTTTTTTTCTTTATTGATTTTAGAGAGAGAGGAAGGGAGAGGGAGAGAGAGAGATAGAAACTTCGATGAGAGAGAACATCGATTGGCTGCCTCCTGCATACCCCCCACTGGGGATCGGGCCCACAACCTGGGCATGTACCCTGACCGGGAATCGAACCGGCGACCTCCTGGTGCATGTGTCGATGCTCAACCACTGAGCCACACTGGCCGGGCGGAAAGTCATTATTTTGTGCCAGCATTACCATACATACAAGTCTTTGGGCAGCTTCTGAAATTTGGTGGAAGCTGTGCAGATATCTGAGAAGTCATATTTGGTGTCCTACCTTTCTGGACCCCCTATTTAAGAAACTGTTTTGTGCTTCAATTAACTCAAAAGAACCTGACAAATGCTTGCAGATTTTAATTAGCTTCAGGTTTCTCTGTTCCTTAATCAAAAGATGATAAAATGTTACTGCTAAAAAGAAAAAAACACATAAAATGTGAGTCAGTACAAATTCACTAAACTACATATATTAGCTGCCAAACTGAGTAATGCATAAAAAACTATAAAAATTCAAGAAAGAAAATGAGGCATCATTTACTTTGGTACAATGCTAAGTTTCCTTCCAATAGTTATGTTTTTATCACTGTAGGCTACAAAACTACTGAGAAACAAGTACGTTTTACTGTTGAGATAAATACTACTCTACGTAACTTTCAAAAACATTTCTCCTGAAACTTCTATATCTTGTTGCAGAAAATTTAATTAAATGGTTATTTTGTGATGTATGCAAAGTTTGGAACCAGCTTCTTCACTATACTGAAAGTTTTCTCTAGTGGGAATTAGGTTACTATATGCTGAGTTAATAGCAATTTCTTATTTACACATATTCTAATATTTTGCAGGAATCATAAGTAAATCTATATAAGTCTATCTTGTTCAAACAGGAATAGTTGGAAACCATTGGATCAAAATGATAATAGTAATGAAACTCCAAAATGGCGGTGGAGTGAATGAAAGCTACAAAGATCATCTCCCAGGACTAAACTGGAATTACAATTAAAATAAAGACAAATCGTCGGGAAAAAGCACAGAAACGCACCTTGCAAGGACCATATAATAAGGGACACAGAATCAATCCTGGTAGGATTGTGGAGGCACAAGAGGGGGGCTGGGAGCTCACAGACAGCAGCAGTATTAGCTATGAGCAGCTCCCTTGGGGTAAAAGCCCAAGCTGGCACCACAGCTCAGAGGGCTGGGACAGAGTGCTAAAATAGCCACAGTCACTCACCTTGGGTTCCGGCAGAGGGAGGGCAGACTGCACTAGAACTGTGTGGAGACACTGGTGTTTGGAGGGCGCTCAGAGCGTTTGCTGAGTTGCGGCCACTCAGGATGGTGGCCATCTTACTCCTTCCCAGGGCTCTGGGGAGAGGTGGCAGCCGCTCTCTTGGAGATTCAACCCCACCCAGGTGTGCCATTGAAATGCAAATCGAGGCTCATTAACTACCAGCATCTGCCCCAACCTCGGGAAATTCTCTCAAGCTGAACACCTGAGGGAGGTTTTCATTCAACTGAGAGCCCAAAGCTCTTCAAGTAAACTCGAATACAGCCTCTAGGTAAAAAGATAGAGGATAACTGAACCATTCCTGAGCTTGCAAATCTACTCAGGAAAGTAAGACTTGACAGTGGTGTTTAAACTGGGTCCTCCCACAGTCATCCAAACACAGTAGAGGGAGCCACAAACAACAGAACACCAACATCCACAGGGAAAATTTGGCAGGTGCCAAAACCCACTGAGATAGCAAAAATGGTGAAACAAAGAAACAAATCCCAAATGAAAGAACAAGAGACCTCTACCAAAGATGAGATAAATGAAATGCAGTTAAGCAAGTTAACAGAGCTAGAATTCAAAGCCATGATCTTGAGGATGCTCAACGACATGAGCAAAGACATAGAAATATTGAAAATAAACCAATTGGAAATGAAGAGGCACCGAGAAGAAAGGAAGAATGACATAGCAGAAATAAAGAACACATTGGAAGGACTAAACAGCAGAGTAGAGGAAGCTGAGGACCGAATCAGTGAATTAGAAGACAGGGTAGAAAAAATCAACCAATCAGAAAACCAAAAGGAAAAAACAATTACAAAACAGGAAGACAGCTTAAGAGAACTGTGGGACAACTGGAAACATAATAATATTCGCATCATGGGAGTCCCCGAAGAAAAAGGAAATGAGCAAGGGTTAGAGAATATATTTGAAGAAATAGTGACAGAAAACTTCTCTAATTTGGTGAAGGAAGAAGGCATTCAAGTTCAAGAGCACAGAGAGCCCCAAGTAAGAAGAACCCAAACAGGCCCACACCAAGACACATAGTAATTAAAATGCCAAAAATTACAGACAAAGAGAGAATCCTAAAGGCAGCAAGAGATAAGCAACAGGTTACGTACAAAGGAACCCCCATAAGGCTATCAGCTGACTTTTCAACAGAAACACTGCAGCCCAGAAGGGAATGGCATGAAGTAATCAAGATCATGAAAAACAAGGATCTGAATCCAAGACTACTCTACCCAGCAAGGCTATCATTCAAAATAGAAGGTCAAATAAAGAGCTTCCCAGACAAAAAAAGGCTAAGGGAATACATTAGCACCAAACCAGCACTGCAAGAAATGTTAAAAGGACTGCTGTAATTAGTAGAAGAAATAGGAAGGAAAATAGAACCACACTAAACAAAAATGGCAATAAATAAGTACATATCAATAGTCACCTTAAATGTAAATGGACTGAATGCTCTGATATAAAGACACAGAGTAGCTGATTGGATAAGAAAGCATGACCCATATATATGTTGTTTAAAAGAGACCCACCTCACAACAAAAGACTCACATAGGTTGAAAGTGAAGGGATGGATAAAATCTTCCAAGCAAATGGAAAGGAAAAAAAAGCTGGGGTAGCAATACTCATATCTGATAAAATAGATTTCAAAAAGAAGGCCATAACTAGCAAAGAAGGCCACTACATAATATTGAAAGGATCTATCCAACAGGAAGATATAACCTTGGTAAACATATATGCACTCAATATAGGAGTACCAAAATGTATTAAAAATCTTCTGGAGGACTTCAAAGGAGAAATCGACAGCAATACAATCATAGCAGGGGACTTCAACACCCTGCTGACATCACTGGATAGATCCTCTAGACAAAAAATTAACAAGGAAACAGAGACTCTAAATGCAGCACTAGACCAAATGGATTTAATAGATATCTACAGAGAATTACACCCCAAAACTACAGAATTCACATTCTTCTCAAGGGCACAGGGGACATTTTCAAAGATAGACCACATGTTAGGACACAAACTAAGTCTCTACAAGTTCAAGAAGATTGAAATCATATCAAGCATATTCTCAAATCACAATAGCATGAAACCAGAAATCAATTGCAACAAGAACATGCAAAGACATTTGAACACATGGAGGCTAAATAGCATGTTATTAAACAATGAATGCGTTACCGAAGAGATCAAAGAAGAAATTAAAACCTTCCTGGAAACCAATGAAAATGACCACACAACAACACAAATCTATGAGATGCAGTGAAAGCAATTCTGAGAGGAAAGTTCATAGCACTACAGGCCTACCTCAAGAAACAAGAAAAATTTCTAACAGACTGTCTAACTTCACAACTTAAAGAACTAGAAAGCAAACTAAAAGAAAACCCCAGAGCAAGTAGAAGGAAGGAAATAGTAAAGATCAGAGCAGAAATAAATGACATAGAGACCAAAAAAAAAAAAAAAAAAAAAAAAAAACAATTTAAAGGATCAACGAAACAAAGAGCTGGTTTTTCAAAAAGATAAACAAGATTGATGGACGCTTAGCTAGACTCACCAAGAAACAAAGAGACAAAATCAGAAATGAAAGAGGAGAAGTAACAACTGACACCACAGAAATACAAAGAATCGTTAACAAATACTATGAACAGTTATATGGCAACAAATTCGACAATCTAAGCAAAATGGACAAATTTCTAGAAACACATAGTCTCCCAAAACTGGACCGGAAAGAGATAGAAAGCTTGAACAGACCAATAACAGCTAAGGAAATTGAGGATGTAATCAAGACTCTCCCAGCAAACAAAAGCCCAAGCCCAGAAGGCTTCATGGGGGAGTTTTACCGAACATTCAAAAATGAACTAACACTCATTCTCCTCAAACTATTACAAACAATTCAAGAAGAAGGAAGACTTCCAAACTCGTTTTCTGAGGCCAACATAATTCTAATTTCAAAACCAGAAAAAGACACTAGAAAGAAAGAAAACTACAGGCCAATATCCCTGATGAACATAGATGCCAAAGTCCTGAACAAAATACTAGCAAATCGGATCCAGCAATACATCAAAAAAATTATTCACCATGACCAAGTGGGATTCATCCCAGGGATGCAAGGCTGGTTCAATATTTGCAAATCAATAAATGTGATACACCACATAAACAAAATGAAAGATAAAAACCACATGATCATATCAATAGAGGCTGAAAAGGCATTGGACAAAATTCAGCACCCATTTCCGATAAAAACGCTCAGCAATGTGGCAATAGAGGGATCATATCTTGACACAATAAAGGCCATATATGAAAGACCTACAGCCAACATCATACTCAATGGGCAAAAACTACAAGCATTTCCCTTAAGCACAGGAACAAGACAGGGATGCCCACTTTCGCCACTCTTATTTAACATAGTACTGGAAGTCTTAGCCACAGCAATCAGACATGAAGAAAAAATAAAAGGGATCCAAATTGAAAAGGAGGAAGTGAAACTGTCATTATTCGCAGATGACATGATATTATACATAGAAAACCCTAAAGACTCCATCAAAAATCTACTAGACTTAATAAATGAATTTATCAAAGTAGCAGGATATAAAATTAATGTCAAGAAATTGACAGTATTCTTATACACCAATGATGAACTCACAGAAAGAGAAACTTAAAAAGAATCCCATTTACCACTGCAGCAAAAAAATTAAGATACTTAGGAATCTACTTAACCAAAGAAGTAAAAGACCTATTTGCAGAAAACTACAGGACATTGAAAAAAGAAATAGAGGAAGATATAAAAAAGTAGAAGCACATACCTTGTTCATAGATTGGAAGAATTAACATCATTAAAATGTCCATACTACCCAAAGCAATCTATAGTTTCAAGACAATCCCCATCAAAATACCAACGACATATTTCACAGAACTAGAACAAATAGTTCAAAAATTCATATGGAACCATAAAAGATCCCGAATAGCCACAGCAATCTTGAAAAAGAAGGACACAGTAGGTGGGATCACAATACCAGATATCAGGTTATACTACAAAGCTACTATAATCAAAACAGCCTGGAACTGGCATAAGAACAGGCATTTAGACCAGTGGAAAGGAACAGAGAATCCAGAAATTGACCCAAGACATTATGTTCAATTAATATTTGACAAAGGTGGTAAGAGCATACAATGGAGTACAGACAGCCTCTTTAATTAATGGTGTTGGAAAAATTGGACAGCTACATGCAAAAAAAATGAAACTAGACCATCAACTTACACCATACACAACAATAAACTCAAAATGGAAAAAGACTTAAATGTGACTTGTGAATCCATAAAAATCCTAGAAGAAAATGTAGGCAACTAAATTTCAGACGTCATACGCAGTAGCATTTTCACTGATACATCACCTAAGGCAACAGAAACAAAAGAAAAAATGAACACATGGGACTACATCAAACTCAAAAGCTTCTGCACAGCAAAAGAAACAACCATCAAATTGGAAAGGGAACCCACTGTATGGGAGAGCATAATTGCCAATGATACATCAGATAAGGAGTTAATCTCCAAAATATAATATATAGAGTGCTCATACAACTCAACAAAAGGAAGACAAAGAACCCAATAAAAAAATGGGCAGAGGAACTAAATAGACACCTCTCCAAACAGGACATACAAATGGCTAAGAGACATAGGAAGAAATGCTCAACATCACTAATCATCAGAGAGATGCAAACTAAAACAACAATGAGGTATCACCTCACACCTGTCAGAATGGCTGCCATCAACAAATCATCAAACAACAAGTGTTGGCAAGGGTGTGGAGAAAAGGGGACTCTAGTACACTGCTGGTGGGAATGCAGACTGGTGCAGCCACTGTGGAAAACACTATGGTGTTACCTCAAAAAATTAAAAATTAAATCACCATTTGACCCACTGATCTCACTTCTAGGAGTATACCCTAAGAAGCCTGAAACACCAATCAGAAAGAATACATGTACTCCCGTGTTCATAGCAGCACTATTTACAATAGCTAAGATCTGGAAACAGCCCAAGTGTCCATCAGTAGAGAAATGGATAAAAAAGTGGTGGTACATAAACACAATGGAGTACTATGCAGCTGTAAGAAAGAAAGATCTCTTATCCTTGGAGACAACATGGAGGGACCTGGAGAGTATTATCTTAAGCAAAACAAGCCAAGCAGAGAAAAACAAATATCACATGATCTCACTTATTTGTGGAATATAATGAACATAGTCAGAGGAACAGGGTAGACCCAGAGATGTGGAAGTAGGGTACAGACTGACAATCCTCAGATGAGGGGGTGGGAGGGAGGGAAGAAATAAACCACAGAACTTATATCCATGTATGCATAACTGATGGACATGGACAACAAAGCTGGGGATGGGGTGGGCAGGATGGGGAGGAGGGTGTCAATGGGGGGGAAAGGAGAAACACCTGTAACAAAAATAAATTAATTAAAAAATAATAAAAATAAATAAATTTAAAAAATATGATAATAGTAGCTATATTTGAGTTTTGGCCTTTGGTAATTTTTAAAATTGTCTTTATTATTCTATAATTTTTATATGAAAACTTTCTTCAATAAGAAAGAAAATACCTTTACATTAAAAATAAAATGGACTTCATAATTTGCTCCTTGATATAAAGAATGATATAGATATTAAAAATACTTGGCGACATAATATATATGTATATAAATGTATTTGCTGTGCATTAACATTTTAAACATATAACATTGTCTTTAGTAAAATAGAAATGAGCTTCATTAATTTGCTGTGTTTAATTTATTTCTCTGTATCCTTTCCCTATTTATTTATTTTAGTATTTGGTAAATTTTGTACTTACACATGGATAACTATGAAAACTTATAAAGTTTGTGTTTGAACACTGTTTCTGTGAAAATTATTAATCTTGGACACTAACAGTACTTTAGATAATTTTCAACTTTCAATTAGAGTACAGACACATTTCCATTTGTATGAAATACTTCAAAATATTTACTAGAAAAGCAAATATGTTATGATAAACAGAAGTTAGACAGGGAAAAGGATATGAAAAAACCTTCAGGCAAGAAGTGGCTAGGTATGCTCATAATAATTTATTTTTATCCTCACCCGAGGACATTTCTCCATTTTTATTCAGACAGAGTGGGAGGGAGGGAGAGAGAGGAAGAGAGAGCGAGAGAGAGAGAGAGAGAGAGAGAGAGAAACATTGAGGGTAAAGGGACACATCAAGTGGCTGACTCCCGCACAACTGCAACCAGGGCCGGGGACAAACCGCAACCGAGGCATATGCCCTTGGTTGAAATCAAACTCAGTGGCTCCTTGGTCCGTGGACCGATGCTCTACTGCTAAGCCAAACTGGCCAGGGCTGCTCGTAGTAATTTTTAAAAATACAAAACTCTATTACTCTCCTGACGAACCACATAAAAAGGGGAATAAGATCAAGTTGCTGACTTGGTATATGGCCACAGTATATATCAGAATTTCAAGACATGGTAAAGAGCTTTAATTTTATTCTAAACATCAGTGTGAAGTTTTGAAAAGCAAATTTTTGATATGCTGGAAATTCAATTTTGCTGCAGTGGAGCTCTAGAAGGCAATAAGGGAAGAGTTTTCAAGGCCAACTAGAAGGCTATTGCAATAATCCAAGTAAGAAGTGATGCTAGCTCGAACTATAGTGGTGGGAGAAAAGGAGAGACTGGGTAGGTTTAAAATATTATAAAATATAATTTGGAGGTCTACATGAGTTCTCACAGATTGAATGTAGAGGGTGATCGAAAGTTAACCAAAGATGATGATGAGAATGGTGGTAGTGATGATGACGGTGATAATGACAAAATCAGCAATAATGATGAAGGCACCACTGATGATAATGCATGGGGGTATTGACAGGTAGTATGTATTGTGTATTTTCTGTGCAAAACACTTTCAATACAGTCATTGGTTTTATCAAAATATCCTCAACATACAGGAATTAAACCATAATCTCCATTTTATAAGTTGTTATGGACTGAATGTTTGTGTCCTCCCAAAATTAATATGTTGAGGTCCTATTCCTCAATGTGGTGATACTTAGAGATAGGGTTTTTGGGACATAATTTGGTCAAGAGAGTGAAGTCCTCATGAATGGGACCAGTGTCCTTTTAAGAAGAGACACGAGACAGTCATCTGCAAACTAGAAAGAAGAATTTCACCAGAATTCGACCTTGCTGGCATCTGAACTTTTTAACTTTTAGAACTATATTTATTGAGGGAGGGGACATCAATTTTTTATTCCTCTTATTTATGCATTCATTGGTTGATTCTTGTATGTGCCCTGACCAGGGGTTGAACCCGCAACCTTGGCATATTGAGACAATGCTCTAAACAACTGAACTACCTGGCCAGGACCTGAAATTAATGTTTATTTACTCTACCCAGAGTATGGTATTTTGTTAAAGTAACCCAAATTGACTAAAGCACCAGTGATGAAGCTGTGACATGAAAAGGTACGCTACTATGGACTGAATGTCTGTGTGCCTCCCAAATTCACATAATAAAACCTAATCTCCAATGTGATAGCATTTAGAAGTGGGATCTTCAGGAGAGAATTCAGTCATGAAGATGGATCCCTCATGAATGGGATTAGCATCCTTATAAAAGAGACCCCAGAGACCTTCCCTGTCCTGCCTTCCTTATGAAGATACAGCAAGATGACCATCTATATACCATGAAGCAGGTCTCACTGGATACCAAATCTGCTGGTGACTACCTTGGAATTTCAGCCTTCAGAACAGTGAAAAACAATTTTCTGTTAAGTCACCCAGTCTCTGGCATTTTGTTACAGCAGCCTGAATGAACTAAGATAATCACCTAGCATAATATGGCAAGGCCAAGATTTAAACCGCAGGGACCATGTTCTGGGTCACTGTGCCTTACTGATATCTAGGTTTTCTGGTTTGAGCAATCAACAATGGTAAAGCCATTTAGGATGATGCAGAAACCAAGGAATTGAAATAGAAGTGAAATGTTGATTCAAGAGCATAATTTTTGGACAAGAAAAATCTATTTTCAACTTGTTGATTTGAAGTGAAGAGGAGCATTTTGACCTGGAGATAAGCATATAATTCCTTCTCCCTCCTCAATGTATACATAATATTTAAAGCCATAAAAACGATGGCACCACATAGTAGATACACAGAAAATTGAGCCATGACTAAAACTGAAAAACAACTTTATTTAGAAGTAAACCTTGTAAGGCTAAGAAAGAAAGGCCAGCATGGTAGACAGAACACCTGGAAACAGGTGTGTGAGCAGGCCAAGGGAAGAGTGTTTTAAGAAGTGAGGATTGGTCAATTATGTTTAAATGCTGCCAAATAATATGAGTGTACAGAAATACCCAAGAGATTTGGTATTAAGACAGAACAATGGAAGTAACATCTTGACTAGGATAGGGTTGAAGAGAGAATGGAAGGTGAACCAATGGAAACTGTTAGGTTCACTACAAGTTTAACTCTTTCAGAATAACAGAGAAACTGACTCGTGGATGGGGGGAGCAGTGGAATTAAAGGAGGCTGTATTTTTACCTTTGTGTATTCACATGATAAAGAAAGAGGGGAACAAGGCAGTAACAATAACCAGTCATTATTTGTTCTGCCTAAATTCTATGTCTTGCAGTATGATGGGTGGCTCAAAAAATGTGCCAGCTCCAGGCCCCACATCAGCCTAGTGAGGCAACATTGTATTATTCATTTTCTACAGATGGAGATCCTGAGATTGAGCAGGGATAATTAACAGGTTGATGCCCACCCAGCAAGTGAGGAATGGATGTGTAATGATGTATGTTAATTCAGGACCAGGGTGAAGCAGTGACAGATTTCTTTCCATTGTTCCAGTCTCTGCCTTAGCTTTCTGTGCTTAGTTGATTTGTGGAGGCTTGGTAGAACACAGAATATCTGCTAACCATAAGCCCTCTGCCAAGTTAAAATTCCATTTTCTGCCAAAAAAAGAGAGAAAAGAAATCAGGCCTGAGGACAATAAAAATGAAGATATACTGTAGACTACAGATTTTTGAGAGACTGCTTTATAAATGCATTACATATGTATAACTGTAACTAAATTTTCCAGATCTGGCCTCAATTGCACATGAGAAGTTTTTAATGTCCAGTCTATTGAGCTCTGCTGTAATAAAAATTTCCTTCCTATTTTCTTCTCATCCCCTACACACCGAGTTTTAGGGTAAAGAGCTTCCTAAACACAGGAACCACCATATCACTTCAGTTGTCTCTCTGCACACTCCAAAAGAAAAGAATTTAAAACCATTTTCATTACTTGACTGTTAACACATAGCTATTTTTAAAGGTTATTTCATAAAGCTGACCAAAAAAAAAGGAATAATGATACAATACACATACAGCTAATCTTATAATTTTCCCCCACAAAAAAAGAGTTTTTAAGGAAATTCCATTTTATTGACTTTCAAAACTAAAAGGTCATCTTTCTCATAATCTCAGAACTAGGCTCTTTCAATGCATTACTCCATATGACAAGAAAATTGTGCTCCTGTGATTTTAAAAATAGCAGAATTCCTCTAGCTCTGGTTGCTTTTAATAGGTCATTTTCGCTTTGTGCAACGTAGACGTTATATGTTCCTATAAATAACTGAGGGGAAGGCAGCAAAAGGATTCTTCTCAGTTCTTCTATTACATGAATCACTAGAAAGAAGTGTTGTCTTCCCATAGGAAGGGCGTCGGTAGATTGTACATATATAGTTCTGCCTTGCTAGGCAGTTTTTTGTAAGGTTCTAGTTGAAGAAGTAAGAAGTCCAGTGACAAAGGCATCCTTCAGATGCTGCTGATCTGATGGAAAGCCAAAAACATCTTATGTAATGGAAGAAAAGCAAATTTCTCATGGCTAAGACTTCAAGCTCAACTTCTATAGTCCCAAGCACAGCAGTGAGGAGCTCTTAAGGGTGCTGTTGGAGAGGTTGGAACCTTTGAAACTACTGTTTAACATCAGCTCTCCTCTTAGAAATGGTGGGGCTCTCATGTGTTGCAAACTGGAAGCCCAAACCAACTCCAATTTCCCCACTGAGCCAATACAAAATGGAACACTTTCATGTTCTTTTGATCCTGAGGTCTAGCTTACACCTCAATTCCAAGAGTTCCTTTTTTTTATTTTCTGAAAGGATTTGACTGTACATTTCCACAAAGCCCGCAGAGAAATCATGTTGGTGGGTTAATATTAACAAAGGGATGCATTTCAACTCTGTAGCTCTGTGCCATCCTTAATTAGCTTATTCACATTTCTGTTTGGTCCACCCTTCAACAGCCAAGCTCATATAATAGGACCCAGAAGCAATTGGTTTTATAATATACCTACATTTGAATATAAATTACATAGAAAACAATTACTCTATTGTACATTTATGAAATCATCCCTATTGAAAATCAAGACGTGTGGAGGAGGAGATCAAGGCACACATTTAATTCTACAATTATCACTTCTTTGAATATGTTCTTAGCAGATAATTTTTATGTATATTTAACACAATTTTTCTACATACAACAACCATCATATACACACACACACACACACACATATATATATATCCTTTTATTTTCCATAAAAAGTGAGATTTTCTGCAACTTTATTCTGAAAGCATTAATAAGCCTGTTGCTAATTAACTCATTTCT
This sequence comes from Tadarida brasiliensis, assembly GCA_030848825.1. Lineage (NCBI taxonomy): Eukaryota > Metazoa > Chordata > Mammalia > Chiroptera > Molossidae > Tadarida > Tadarida brasiliensis. Next base: position 230,764,039 of record CM061257.1, on the reverse strand, counting down.
TTACCTCCTTCCAGCTAAAATAATTGGTTCAGCAGGATATTTAAGGAAAAATAAAACAACAGAATTGGGTTTCCAGTGGATATTCAATACTATAATTCATTAACTCACATTTTGATGGAATCTATAAATTAGTTGGGGAGAGAACTGGTGAATTTGGCTTGGAAAAAGGAATTACCTTCATTCCTTGATCGTTCTTATATCTGTTCATACAAGTTTTATGGCAAAGTAGAAGCCTGGCATATTTAATGTGCTCACAAGAAATATTCTTTGTCCTTTTCTAGGCCTTTTCAAGATTTAATATTCCCTTTGTGTAGAAATTAAAGCTGGTTGAGATGAAGTAGAAACAGAGCTATATCTCTAGAATTTTATATCCTACATAGAGTTCTAAAGGTACATTTAACAGCTCCCCTAGTTCAAACCATACCACTTTTTAGCTCAAAAATGCATTCCTACTGGCTGGTGGAGAGAGAGAGAGAGATGTTTGGTGGGTTGGTTAACTCTCTTCTCATTTTCATTCTCCCTAAGTATGCAGAACCCCTGAGGGTAAAAAGTGCCAAAAACATTTACATGTGTATGATCATGAACTAAAAAGTGATGAAATAGAGAAAAGGGGTTTTATTTCCTGGAAAAGTAAATGATTCGGTGCTAATACTGTTAGAAATGGTACATAACTTAGCACAGATGTTTAAAATGCAAGCAATTCAAGGAGACACCTGAAAAAATGAAACCACTACAAAAATTTATCAGAAAATCTCCTTTGTACTGTTTGATTTCTGATAAATGGAACTTGCTTGCTGTAATTATAATTATAAAAATAAAATAAAATATCATTTGGAGAAATGCAGACACACAAATGCACAACAAACAACTCACTTCCAAGAAATAAATATTATTCGAAATAGAGTTCTTTAAATAAACCTAACTTCTTCCAAGCCCGGTATAGGGAAAGTTGTTAAGAACAACGACTCTGGCAGGAAAGTAATAAACATTGGGGTTTTGAGATGCATTAGAAACCTGTGAGAAGATTTCTTCCTTCCTAGCAAAAGACTTTTCATCAAAATAGGATGCTAATTCAGAAATCAATAATCTACTCTATTTAATATTTATGTCAATAATGAAATATTTTTGAGCCCAGGCCAGTGTGGCTCAATTGGTTGAGCATTGTCCCGTGCACCGAAAGGTTGCTAGTTCAATTCCTGGTCAGGGCATATGCCTGGGTTGCAGGCTTTAGCCCTGGTAGGGGGTATGCAGGAAGCACTGGATCAATGATTCACTCTCACATAGATGTTTCTCTCTCTCTCCCCCTCTCCCTTTCTCTCTCTCTAAATTTTTTTTTTTAAAAAAATGTTGTTTGCTTTCATAGATAGTCAAATGTTAAAAAGAAAAAAGAAATATTTTCAACCAGTACTTGAATTATAACCTAAATCTGTCTCAGGAACTATTTCCCAATGACTTTAGGACACCAATATGTGTGCTGCTCTCAGAGGAAATTTCTGATTCCGGTTTAGCTCATGAAGCATGACAATCAATACTCATTCTCTGTCGCAGACTTCATGCTGCTGTTCAATGGGCAGTTAACCTTGTAGAGCTGATGGCGGGTCTCAAATGAACATGAATGTAAAAATGACAGCCTGTGATCTGTATCCCTTATGAGAGTCGAGTACATTAAGAGGGCAAGCCCGTGACCTCTGGAGCTCAGCTGCCATCCCCATTCATCGCAGTGAGGTTTTGATGTCCACACCGCAGTGTTCAATTTGTCTGTCTGTACTTGGCAGACAGAGCCAGGTGCCGATTTGTTACACTTTCACTGGTCTGAATGATAGCTATCAATGTCTTGGTTTGAATTTTAGTGGCTAAATCTTGTTTTGTAGATATTTTTACAAGCGTCTTGTAAAACTCTGCTGCCGTGGGGCAGAGTCTATTTTCAAGGAGGCAGGTGTTAAACGGATCTTTGTTTCCTTGCACACCCGGGCCTTTATGCTCACTGCTTTCTTTCTCCCAGGAATGTCACCCTGCTGCTCTTCCCCACCTGTCCAGTTGCTCCTCAGATTTCCAAACCCAGTGAAAAAGTTGCTTCTGAGAAACTTCTCTGACTCTCTCAGGCTGAATCAGTGGCTCCCTGTCTTTTAGGAATTTTCTTCACTATCACACTTTTATTTTAGCACTAACCGTATTTTATGAAATATAGGAGCAAGTGCAGATGCTTTGGAGTTGGAGAGAGTTTGACTTTAATTCTAGCTCATCCGCCCTGGCCAGTTTGGCTCAGCGGTTAGAGCGTCGACCTGCGGTCCAGAAAGACCCGGGTTCGATTCCCGCTAAGGACATGTACTTTGGTTGCAGTTTGTCCCCGGCCCTGGTTGGTCATGCCGGTGGCAGCCACTTGATGTGTCCCTTTCACGTCGATGTTTCTCTTTCTCTCTCTTCCTCTCTCTCCCTCCCACTCTATCTGAACAAAAAATGAAAAAATGTCCTCGGGTGAGGATAAAAAAACAAAAAAATAATAATAATTCTAGCTCATCCATCTACTAGCTGGCTGGCTGATCGCTGATCTATTTATTTTTAATTTTTTTCTTTATTTATTTTAGAGAAAGAAGAAGGGAGAGGGAGAGATAGAAAGAAACATCGATGAGAGAAACATCGATGAGAAAAACAACGATTGACTGCCCCCGCATGCCCCCCACTGGTGATTGGGTCCACAACGTGGGCATGTGCCCTGGCCGGGAATCGAATTGGTGACCTCTTGGTGCATGGGTCAACACTCAACCACTGAGCCACACCGGCCGGGCTGATCTATTCTTTTTTAACTTCTCAGTCTCAGTTTTCTCATCGTCAACTGGGGAAAATGAGATTTCTCTTCACAGCATTATTTTGGTACTGGCAAGTTTTCTTTCTTATAAAAGTGCATTTGATTCAGCATCTAGGAGGTCACTCAGCAAATATTCATTGGAGAAGTGAATGTATCAACTTTTCATTTCTTCCAGGCTCAGCTACACACTAAGGGACCAGAGCTCTTGACCTCCTGGTGTTTACGTTCGAGTGGAAAACATTCACAGTAATTATTCAGCACATATATGGACACCATCATTTCAGATGTCAAGTACACTGAAGGAAATAATATGGGCTAGAAGGTGGATGAAACTTTTGGTTGTGAGTGTAGAGAGCTATGGAATTCTAAAGTGGCAAATCCAACTACCCACATTCGATCTGAGACAATAAGGAGGTAAAGGGCTACTGGGAAAATGTGGAAAATCTTGTTTTAGGAACAGGAAAGAGCAAGTGCAAAGGCCCAGAGTGGGGAGGTTTGGGGAGGGTTGTTTGAGGAGGAGAGAAAATCCAGTGGGCTGGATTGTCGTGAGCTAGTGGAGGGTTTTTGAAGGGGAGGAGCTTGAAGCAGAAGGGTCAGGCCACAAGGGCCCAGGCCTGAAAGCAGAAGCCACTAAGGAACTCAGCCCAGAGCGGAGCCCGGGATGACACCAGACCTTGTTCTGTTAATTTGTGAAATGTGATCAGGATTTGGTTTGTGAACCGGAGAATTTCTCTTGAAAGTCTAGAAATTGTCTATTGTTTTCTCAAAGGAAACCTGGTTGGCCAAGAAGGAATCGACATCATGTATTGCCTTTGCTGTGAATTCACTCCCACAGTGCTACTCTGGAGAGATGCTCATTCAGGGATTAAGATTAGCCATCAGTTTATACGGTGACCTTGAGCAAATAATTAGATGTCTCCAGACCTCAGTTCCTTCATTTGTAAAAGGGAGATGATAATAGTATTGTCTCATCTGACATCCAGGAGTGCTGGGTGACATGGTCTAGGGAAGGTACGTGACTAAGTACTGCTATATGGTAGTCACCTGATAGGACTTAGCCAGGGCATTTATTATTCACTGAGAATTTTGCAATAAATGTGAGTGCTGTCTATTTCCCGACTGGAAACAATATATCACAGTTCAGTTCTTCACTGAGGCATCACCCGTGATCCCACTACCTCTGGGCAATTTCATTTTATTCTGTGCCGTTACCAGCTTAGTGCCTATTACTCTACTTGCTTTTGTGCGTGCCTGTTCCTTAGCCATCCCACAGCAAGACATCGTTTGATTGGGGACCCTGTTTTATTCCTTCTTTTAATTCCTGTATCCAAATACAGTGGCTGGTGTATAGAAGGAACATAATTCTTACTTTTTAAATTGTTTCCTGAATGGGGGGGGTGGGGCGTTAAGCTATCTTCTTATTTTCACACAACACAATTAGAGTAGAAGTTGGGGGAGTCAAATTTGGGATTAATATAAATAAATTCATCCTCACTCACTGAGCAAGTGTGCCCAGCTGCAGTCAGTGGTATCCATAGCAGTGAATATTCAAGCCTGCCTGGCATGACTTGTCTGTGATATTCTAGGGGTGAAGTGAGCTTCATATAGAAACTTGATTAAGTTTCCTTAAAGGTTACTTCCAACCTTGAGATTCTTTTATTCAAATGTTTCCATGGCAGCCTACACTAATTAAAGGACTGAATTTAGAATTCGGGGGTAGTATGGCCTGTGGAATAGCAAATTAATGCTATAAGTCATGATTTCTAAAGCAAAAGTACCCCCTGTAATTTTTTGTGATGTGATGTTTTATAGTTGTTTTTGAGAATTGTTTCAGACAACACTTCAAGTGTTCTCTTACATTTTTAAAAATATGTTTCAGAGAAAGAGAGAGGAAGGAAGAGGAAGAGAGAGAGAGAAAGAACCAACGATCGGCTGCACCCCCACTACTGGGGGTCGAACCCACAACCATGCATGTACCCTGACCAGGAATCAAACTGGGGACCTCTGGTTGCAGGGGACAATGCTCAACCAACTGAGCCACCAGGACTCTTACATGGTTTTTGATATTGCAATAAGTTCTTGGCAAAACTTACTTAATAAATGCTATTTTTCAACCCACCTGGTCATAACTGAGTCAAAGAACAGTAAGGATAACTGTATCACCATTGACCAGTTCAGCAGCCGAGAGCAGCGAAAACGTATTGACTGACAGATAGGTACAGAGCAAATCAATGGTGACATGATAGAAACATCTGCTGTTCTCCTTCCAGCGTCCTGCTCTATCAAATATATGAAACTTCCCTTTATTGATGTCATGTTTATGTTTGGGAAAGCCTGCACGTGACGTCGCCTGATGTTAGCTTCTACAAATATTATTAGAAAATAACCAGCTGTGTTTGGAGTCTGATGAAGCTATTTATTATTTTAAATTCCTGGAAGGAAGGGGAGATGCTTGCCTGTTTGGTCTGTGTGGTACCACCTCACTAAAACACATTGTGTGTATATATCAAAACTCAGTATGCGAGGGAAATTCTTTCCCACTTCAAATGTCGATGAACCCTTTTGCTTATTTCTAATACTAATCCGTTGGGTTAACACAGCCTAAATTATTTCTAAAACATTACTTCAGCAGAGTTTGGTCAATGCACTCTTTTATGTCTGCCTACCTTTTAAACACTGAGTTTACATTTGCTTTCCCCTGGTTAACTTCATCTAGCAGATAGGAAAACTTTGTCTCAAAAAGCAGTAAAGTGAACCTTACTGTTTAAGCAATTAACTGATAGACAGAGCATATTTAAGACTGTGTTTAAGCCAGTCTGCCTAAGGTATTACAGAAATAATTTTCTTATAATTAAAATGTCTTTCTTTCATTAGCTTACTTGGCTAGCACTGCATATTAAATGTTATTTACAGAAAGGTACCTAATTACATGCATTTATGCACGTTTCTTTACTGCTGAGAATGCGTTGTATAAGGGCCAGCATATAGTTCTAGCTCAGCTTTCTGTCCATGTTCTTAAATTTTTCTTCTCTCTAACTCTGTTTTATTGGAGAGCAAGTACATAAATGTGGAACACACATCTTAGTCCTCTGAAGGTGTTTTGGACACTTGTCTAATTATACCTTTTCTTCATTACATTAAGTGAATAATTTGTTTTGCTGCAAATGCTCACTTTATTTAGGCATTTAATAAAACATTTTAGTAAAACCTGGACATAATAACTAATGAAAAGCTGGTTAGGAAACAGGGAGATCCAATCTTTCTCCTGTATTTATTGGCATCAGGGTCTTAATAGGTGTTATTTTATTTAATCTTCAAAACAGCTGTAGGAAGAAGATACAAACAATTTAATACAACTAGAAGAAAATTAAGAGGTGAAACAACATGTCCAATCGTGCACCTTGTAAGTTGTAGAGGTGAGATTTTGGTGGAGCTTGGGCTGCCTTAAACGTGTGCCCTTTGTACTATTTTACACCACATCCTTTCTGAAGGAATTAACATTTTGGGCAGACAGTTCAAGTTAAATATGATCTGAAGAAATTACCTCTACAGACATAAACAGCAAGAAGGAATGTCATTTTAGGAATATCTATGGGGGGGGGGGAAAGCAAGACACACATTACTTAGGAAAGAGGGCTTAAAAATTAATTAAAATTAAAACGGAAACAATTTATTTCCTTTCAGACTAAAATAATGAATCCTGAATTTGAAACAAATGGATTGGTTTTAAATCACTGGAAATAGTTATTGATTCTTATTATTATCTGTTTCAACTGTTGGGATGAATGGAGGTATGTATACCATTGACTACTATTACAATGAAAATTGAGATTTGAACACACCATAAGATTCCTCAGATGTTAAAAGATATTTTAATATCTCTGCCTTTTGAAACATCAGCAAGTAAATTTAAGTGTTTTTGTTCACTTACAAGCTGTAGCACATGTTTTCAAAATGTTAAAAATTGATGCAAACATAGAATTTCAATGAAAAATAAGATTCATAAGGAAGCTTACTGGGAAAGATGATAGCAAGTTTCTAGTCCTTTCATGTGCATCGGTAGAAACTACCAAAGCTCTGAGTTAAAGAGCCCAGAGGGATGAGCACAGGTGTAATAATTATGACTAACCTAAACTATAGACTCTAATAATATCAAGTGATGCTTATGCCTCATAATTGAGGAATGTTGTTTCCCAGAACCTTCTTCCCAAAATTTGTTCCCTGCCATGCCTAACATACGTCCATCATGAGAGTATGGCTGCATGTTTAACGTCACGCTCTTCCCTGGAGTCTTCTCTAAAATGTTTCCATTCCAACAATGGAGATTATATATTAGATAGCCTTGTTCCTTGACAGGATATCTTCAGCCAATGTAGGAAGAAAACAAAGTATTTTGTGATGACAGACAGAAGATGTCAGGGGCACATTTTGTCTTCTCCTCCGCTGTATCTAGACCCAGTCTCAAATTCAGATGGACTTCACATGCTTGTGTCTAGTGTTACAGTTTATTCAATACTTTTCATGTAAATTCACACTGAAAGACATATTATGAATAGACCAGGAGTTCTTGATTCAAAGTGTAACTGAGAAATTTTAATTCCCTGTCAATCAACATTTAATCATCTCATAGGTTCCCCCTTAGGTGGCATCCTGTCTCTTAGTGGATACCACTTACGTTTTATCTCCTGTTGTTAAAGTCAATTTATATCTTTCTTTTCTTGGTTTCACACAGCAAACTTTCATTGGTCATCTATCTACTATAAACCAAGTTATTGCTAGGTGCTGGGATCACAATGATGGATTTATTATTTATTCTGCTTTTAAGAACTTCAAGATCTAAGAAGAATTTTCTACATTATTAAACCTTAAGAGTGAGATATATTGAAAACATTTTTTAGTTTTGTTCTTTTTTTTTAATTTTAGAGGGTATGAAACCTAGGAGGTGGGGGAAATCTTACACCCAAAATTCACAATTTATACAGCAAATGCTTATGTTTAAACTATTTTAAAGTATCTCCTGTCTCCTTGGAAGTGGATTTATCTGGATGAAAGCAATAGGTATCTTTGTTCTGTAAAAACCACCAAAAGAAATCTTACTATGTGAGTGAAAAACACTTACTTACTTACCATTATACTCCTGGAGCACTTAAGTCATCATTTATCTTATGTAGCTGTCTTAGGTTTACAAATGAATTGTTCTGTTAGGTAAATTAAATTGGATGTGTCTTCTAGCAGAAAATAAGAGCAATTTTTTTCATGCATCTTTGGGAAGAAATATTAGCGTTTTCTACTTGATTTAGAATATATTTCCTCTCTTTGTAAGTTTTGGATTTTTTTTGTGGCTATATATGTAGCTTTCTTTGAGCAACTGTTTGTAAATGAGAAGGTACTAGAAGGATCTTAGGAACATGATGAGGTCGTTCTTTATTTAAACCATGGAAAGACCATATGGAGAAGAACAAGAGTGGTTGAACACTGAAGTTGGACCCTTGTGTTCTGATGAGATTGTGTCCCGCTGGTCACGAGGCAATATTTCAACACCACTAGTGGGAGTTGGGTTCCTTCTGAGGAAAATGACATTTCTTATAGTCTTAATAAACATGGGAAGAGTTTAAACATGAGATAGGGAATTAGGGAATAAAAACTGAGGACTAGAATCTTAAACTACGAGGCAGGAGAAACACGCTCTCTTTGCTGTTATACCTATTTAAGGTTCAGTAAGCCCAATGTTGACATCATGATGATGATGCCTGGGATGTGAATAAAAAGATTCAGAATTTTAATAATTAAAAAGAATAAATTACTAAACCCATCAAGAAACGGCTGACTTGTGACTGACAAATGACATGATAGCACCATCACTGGAAAATCTTATAGATGAAGAGCTTTATTGATCAAATGCAAATGATAACAGCCAAATCAATATTTTATGCAATTATGGATATGTAGTCAAATAAAATGCCTTAGTTTCTAGATCTGTGTATCATGTTGGTGTCACCAATGCATACTTCTGCCACAAAAGAAAGGAGACCCAGAGATTTTGTTCCCCAACAATTTGTCACTAGGGGGCAGCAGGAGTTTATTTAACCTGAAGTAAAATCACAGTAGTGTCTAAGGTCCCAAAGCTCATGCTAGGAGTAACATAACAAAGGTGTAGCAATTAGTTCTCATTCGCATCCCTTTTTCCCATGGATACTACTCTGCACTTGCCTTTTAGAAGACTATAAGCAATCCAAATAAGACTTACTTAAAAAGAAATGAGGCTTGCGAAAACATTTGACTTTTAAAAATAAATTGGTGATAGGAGATATTTGGGATAGCTCAATACTTTTAATACATCCCAAACTGTGCTGAAGACGATGCATTTTATTGGTTTTATTTTGTCCTGGGTTCTAAGAGCAGCTACTGCTCTACCAATCCAACATTTCTATAAAACTATGTTCTACGCTATTTTCTTAATTTTTCAAATGATTCCATCTTCAATTAAGAGAACCATTTGACCATAAAGCCTTAAATCCCTAATCTGTGAAAAAAATAAATAATTGATAAATAAAACCTTTGGTAATAACTCTATATCATGTAGATCATACATCCTATTATTTTTCTCCTCAGTGAACCACTAATTCCCTTCTTTTCTCATTGCTACTCTCAAAATTTAAGACTGTCATCTTTCTCCTACATTACTGTTATAATTTCCTTATTTATCTCTTTGCTACTGGGACCTCTGTCATCTGACTCTATTCCTTTCTGCTACTAGAGTTCTTCTCAGTGCAGTAAGATGGTGGCACCGCCTATTGTCTTTTAGTCTCTTTGGTAGTCCTTCCTCTTCTTTCTGACCTCAAAATCTCTCTTTTCAGCTCTAGTCTTACTATTTATTCTCATTCCCTAAGTGACACCAGACTGTCCAGTGGCTTTAAAGGCCATATAAATCCTTTTGATTCTCCATAGTTCCTGAGTTGTAATATGTAATTACTCAGTTTTAAATCCATTGGAATGTTGAGTAAGCATTTATAACTCAGCAAGTCCAAAATAGATCACTTGATTTCTCAAGCTCCCACCACACAGTTCCTCCAGTCTTCTCCATATCTGTAAATATCTACCCAACTCTATTTTTTTATGCTGAAATCATGCCCTTGTTTGCCCAACAATGCATATCATATTTATTATCAAGACCTATGAGTCTGCCATCAAAATATTTCCAGAATCCATCTACCTCTTATTACTCCATCACTACCAGGTCCAGTTCTTGTAATGTTCTCATATAGAAGGCTGCAATTGCCTCTTCACTCTCTTCTTCACTTCCACTCTCGTCCCAGTAAGTCAATTCACTCTGAAGGCAAGTGATTTTTTAAGCATCAGATTGTGTCATTCGTCTGGCCAATGCTCGCCAATGATTTTCTATAGAAAAATGATGATAATGCAAGTTTCTGGCCTTGATATTTAACGCCCATTGTAATATGATTCTGCATGGTTTTTGTTTGCATGGCCAGAGAACTCTTCATGACAGGAAATCTTCCATGTAATGCCAAAATATAAACCAGAAAAAGTAGATCTGCTCTGGAAACGATTTCCTTCCCCCTTTCCCCAAGCATTTTCAGAAGTGCTTCTTCAAAACCCTAGGGCACTAAGAAACAGAGTCAGAAAACCACTGATCTCTTTTCAAACACTACTTTGATAAGTGAGGAAATAAGGAACAAGAAGATGATATGGTGAGATGAAGCAGACAGTGTATGTTAGGATTCGAATCAGCTTGATTCAATTCAGTTCACTTTGGTCACTGTCTTTCTCAAGAGCATTCCCCTCTGACAGGACTTGGACTGGGAGTAGAAGACAGACAGATTTAAACCATGTATTTAAAGTAGAGCTAATTAAACAAATGAAAGAGTACCTCATTGAGATTATTAGGATTTAACCAATCGATACACAAACTAGCTTGGCATGCCTGTGGCATGTGATGTGTCCAGCAATCAGACGCGTGGCCAAATCTCCGTCATTAATCTCTGTAACACAGAGAGATTTAGAGAGCCATTTGGACTAGGCTAAGAGCATAAAAATACAACTAAAAAGGTAGCACCAGTTTGAATTGGCATATCCAGAAATAGCCACAGGTATTATCAAAAGATATACATAAATAATGACCAATTATAGACTAGAAAAAAAATAGTAGGGAAGAAGAAATATTTAGTATAAGGCATTTGTTATTAACATTTACATTTTACTGTGGCTTTTATTTTTATAGTTTCTAGAAAATCAAAGGCTCATTAAAACATCCTCTTAACACAATATACTAATTCTTATGTTTTTAACCTGAATAAAATCTGTAAGTCATTTTTTTAAAAAAACTTTCTTGAAACTATGTATATTTAAAATAAAATTCTCTTTACCTGAATTTTCAAACTCTGGTATTTTAAAGAGCAATGAAGTACTTAAAAAATATATATATATATACATATATATATATACGTATATATATATATGTATATATATATATGTTTTTATTGATTTTTCAGAGAGAAAGGAAGGGAGAGAGAGATAGAAACATTAATGTGAGAAACATCGATTGATTGCCTCCTGCATGCCCCCTACTGGGGATTGAGCCTGCAACCTGGGCATGTGCCCTGACGGGGAATTGAACTGGGACCTCTCAGTCCATGGGACGATGCTCAATCCACTGAGCCACACCAGCCAGGCGCAGTGAAATACTTTTTCATTGATTAATTGATTTGGACTAGAAATTATACATAGACAGAAATTTGCAAGGTAGGTTTAAATGACACCACAGATTTGCGATTTAAATTCGTTGCCCTTCCTAGCAGTTAAATAACTGGTAGTGCTGGCTTTGAGTTCATGCCTGGCTTCAAATCCCAGCCTGTTTTTCTTAAACAAAGCTGTAGTCCCGAACATAAATGGCCACTAAAAATCCTTCAACTTTCATGGTTTAACTTTTCATATGAGAAACTAAGGTCTAATGATTTGCCTAATATAAATAGGAATATTTAAGCTAAATGTGGGGAGAGAATTCAGTTAATTTCTTTCAAATATTGAAAATTACTGATAGCACTGTGTCCATGAATGAGACATTACCCTGAAGGGCTAGATCTGTCGGACCACAGTTTGCCTATTAGGAGGAACCCAGTGACTTAGGTGATGCCTACATAATACAAGTGGTGGATAAGAGGTCCAGAGGCAATGTTGACATGCCAGGGACTAGGGGTCCCCTAGAGATCAGGGATTTTTAATGAGCAAAGGGTTAGAAATCAAAAGATCCAAGCAAAGAGTTTAGCCTATGAGCTGGTTCAGAAGCAGGTTAGATATCTGATACCCAGGCATCAAGACTGACATGAAGTAGTCTGCCAGAGGCACAAATGGGGCCAGTACTACTTCTTCAATGTTTTATAAAAAAATGAGGATGTATTTTGGGTTGCCACAGTAGCAGAGGGGTGTTACTGACGTTTAATGGATTGGGATGAAGGATGCCCAATACACTGCAAAAGCACAGGGCAGTTCTACACAATAAAGGATTTCCTTGTCCTAAATGCCAAGAGCACACCTTTGAAGAAATGCTATGAGTCAGCAAGCCTCTGGAGGACAAGGTGTGTATCTCGTTCCACTGGGTTTTCCAGCAGCAAGTACAATACTTAATCTTTCAGTGAATACGTGTTGGTAATGAACTTCATTTCTTGCGATTGAGCTAGACAGGAATATAGTAATCCATAAATGTATGACTTTATATTGATTACATGAAAGAGTGACTAGACACCCTTGCTCTGAGCAGCGGTGGAAAGGACAGTCCATTTTTAGTTGTCAAAAAAATAAATAAAAAAGGCGGGAGAATCAAAATTGCTAAATCATGGAGCGCAGAGTAGTACCTCAATCAGAAAGCAACATTGAAAACTGAGATTGAGGTAGCTTTTAATACTAAAGTCTCACCAGTTACCAGACTGGAAGTAGATTCAGTGGGTAATTCATCCCTCCAGGCCTCTGCTAGGGAGGGCAGCAACATAGATGGATCCTGAGAAAGTAGAGTTTTTCCACGTGCATTGTGGAAAGAGCTGGGAGGTGAGAAAACACGGGAGAAGGAGACATTCATTCACAGAGATTTTCCAAAAGACCCACAAACCCCACCACTGCCCTCTGCGATGCAGACATTCCTTGTGTCTGACTCGGTGTAACAGATCTGAAGCAGCAAGGGTAATTGTATTGATTTTGAAGGAATGTCTGGTTAATTTTTCACAAGGCGTAGATCCCTCAGAAATCGATAACTTTCTGCTGTATCTTTATTCTTCCGAATAAACTGTGTCTGTCAGAGAAACTTGATTCTTAGGCTCAATTGGATTTATAAAACATTCACAGACACACAGCACAAAAGAAATGTAAGCTTTCCCTAGGAGTGATAAGTATTTAACCTCAACTTAGGACAAAGACTCCTGCTCTTTCGATTTATTCTTGTCCTTGGACAGGCTTTAGGAGGGACTGTGACTTCTGTGATGCAAATGCTTCTTTTAAGCATTGGTTCCCATCCCCAAGGAAAAGATGCGTCAGTAGAAGATGTGAAGTACACGTCTGGAAAGCAGAATTAAAGCCACATCTATTAATATTTTAAAAATCTGTGGTTATGGAAGAGGCTGTTAGAAATATATTCATTTTACTGTTTTTTCTTCACTCAGATGAGTGTGCAGTAATAAATATGTTTGGAAGAAATATAAACATGCTTTGGAAGCAGTATTAAAATGATATCCAATAACAGGACTTAAGGAAATTGCTAAGTGATTCCTATCTCTCATTTAGATTTACACAACAAGAAGCTGATGCCCAGAGAGGTTAAGTGTTCTTCCTAAGGTCACACAGTGAATGTCTCATTTATTAAATTGGAAATGCCACTTTGAAAAGAAATCGATGAAACCTCATTTATCAAGGCCAGGGAATGTGCAAGGTTGAAAACCTTGGAACAAATACACAATACAAGAACTCAAATAATAAAAACAGAAGAAAGAAGATACAGGAAAAATTCAAAACAATGTATTTGCAATACTAGAAAAGCTTTCCACATTTGGTTAAATATCATTAATGAATCATTTACTTACATAGCGATTATATCACTTGAGATATAAGACCAGTCATTGCTACTCAGGTTATTTGTATGTCATGTTTTTTTAACCCTTTGGTATACAAAAATCCAACACAGCTTTCAACACTTACAGTGACACCTGCATAGGCTATTTATTAGCAAGACAAATAGGTATCATTTTCAAGCGAATCCAGTGATTAACTAAACCACTTTTCTGGGAACATGAACACTTAAGACATTGCGCCCCCTGAGCCTTTTGCTCTCACCCCAAGCCCACATCTGTGCACATATAGGGAGCATGAGCACATGTCCACCTGCCTGTGGTTAGCCATGTCTTAACAGAAATATGTAAGATCACATCAAATGAAGCCAAATTTTGTTTGGATACTCTTAGTTTCCTTTGCTTTGTTAATAATGTAAAAAGCAAAGAAATAGGAAAAGTTACTGAAACTGGTTATGTTTTATGCTGGTTTCCAACTGGAACTCTTTGCCTTGCTAAACAAACGTAGCCATCTCTTTACAGTCTGAAATGTCATCAAGAACAAACTCTGCGTTCCCAATGACACTGTCCAGCATCTTTCGCTTGGCTTTGAGGGCTATTTCAGGAATGAGAGGGAACCCTGAAGATTCAATCCTGATGATCCGAACAGCTACAGGTTAAACCCCAACAGCAAGCCCTGTCTAGCCAGGCCAGCTCTAAAAATAATCTTCATCTAATTCTAGCAGGAGATGACTTTTCATCTTTAACCAGGGTGAGGCTTTATTCTCGGTGCAATCCATTAAAAAACAAACAAACCAACCTTCCTTTATGGGTGTATGAATGGATACTTAAGACCTAGATCACTTAGAATTCTACTTCATTTAAAATGCACTAGGAATAAAACTTCCTGTTTTCCAGATTATATCCTATATAGATAAAAACCACAGGATGGATGAACTTTCTGATGAGGGCTTGATTGTATCTACTGGGTCTTAATGTAATGGGTCCCGCAGGCAGACAGGAATGAACTTGGGGAAGCAGCATTCGTTAAGAAGGGACACCTACCACATTATCTGGTATGTCCATTCTGCTTGTAAGACTATTGTCTTCAGCTATTAATTGAGACTCACATAATTAGTGTCTTGACCTTAAAATGTATCCAGAATGGGACCTTCCTGTAAATTTCTTTGCAATTTCCTTCAATTCCATAATTATTTCTAATTCTAAAATTTGACTAAAATTTTAAAATA
This sequence comes from Tadarida brasiliensis, assembly GCA_030848825.1. Classification (NCBI taxonomy): domain Eukaryota; kingdom Metazoa; phylum Chordata; class Mammalia; order Chiroptera; family Molossidae; genus Tadarida; species Tadarida brasiliensis. The sequence goes on along the minus strand of CM061257.1, from coordinate 230,748,935 downwards.
TCCATAAGAATTCTAAATTGGGGATTTAAAGAAAGGATGCATTAAAGACCACTAAATCCACAAATGAAATAACAACTACTAATCTTATTACTAAAAAAGTAATTGAAATGCACACACATCACGTACAAACACACACACACACACACACACACACACAGACAACAAAATAGGATACCCAAAGTGTGCTGGATAATTAACTTCTATTTCTTGTTTTTAGAACTTAGCAACATTATTATCCAGGTATCCTTTAAGGAAAAAGAAAATGGTTCCTTTAACTTTCTTTTCTTTTGTGGACCTTTTTACATATTCCCTGGTGTCAATATTCTAAGGAAGTGTTCAATGGGAAGGCTAGGAACTTTTCTTGTGTTCACATTTAAAACTCATTAGAGTGAAGATCTCTCTATCGTACAACCTTTGACTGATAGAACTGAAAAATGTCATTTCAGAGACATTTCTGCTATTATGTTTAAATCTCTATTTGTATTGTTAATTACAGATATTTAAAGTCTTCAGTCTTCTATTCAACATTTCAAAATATCTTTCAGTGGTTGATCATTTCTATGTCACTGACTGGCATCATCACATTCTATTGGGAGTCTCATTTTTTTATGACCTGAACATTTTATGATATGTCACACGTTGCACAACAGAGGAAATTTGATTCTATGCTCTGGAGGTTGGTGGAAATAAGGGGTTTCTAGGTTGAGTCTGAACTCTAGAGATCCCATCCATACAAAAGTTCTAAGACCCTTAACATGCTCTATAGCTGAAATGTTGCTGTTGAATCCATTCATGGTAACAAACAGGAAGATCAAATCACATCCAGAAATCATTTTCCATTTCTTGAAAGTAATGAGTTATATGCATTAGAATCTTTAAAGCTAGCTGCTGAAATAGACAGACCCCTGACAATTTAGTGGTTTAACTTCATATTGCCATCTTCTCACTCATGTGTCTGTCTGATGCAGGTCTGATCATCCTTCTCCATCTTGAAATTATACAATCTGGAGCATGCAGTAGGGTCATGGAAAAGGAATGTTCATCACCCTTTTAACTGTGTTGACCAGAAGTTAACACACGTCAATTTGGCTCTATTTCACTGGCCATAAATAACCATATGGCTATAATCTTACTTCAGGGGAGATTGCAAAAGGTAGAGGAACCCTTGAATAGTTGGTGGGTACTAAATGATTCTGCCATGTATCTGGGTTTTGGCTAGAACATAAATAAGGGAAGGACATAGTGGTTTCTGTTCTCGATTCGAGGATTGTCCTAATCCCAACCATATCTGGACAGTAGCAACCTTTAGTTGACTATCATAAGATGCAATTTAGAATGAGTTGGAGCATATATTTAACAGGTGGAAGTAAACATAGAAGAGCTACTTGGTAAATTGTGCGGCATCCAATTGGCTCGAAAGCCTGAGGAATTGAATGTTGACTTAGCCTACATAGGTAAAGCCCCTTAGTAGCAGAGGAAGGACTGCAGCTCAAGTTTGACTTTGATCATTTGGTTGTGTCATTGTGTTCTAGTATCTTCATCTAAAAAACATAGCTCACCAAAGCACTTACTGTAACTTGCTTCACAGAGATTTGTGAGGAGCCAATAAAATCAAGATTTAACAAAACCTCTGGAATCTGTGAATTGCTAGATAAATATAAAATACTATATTTTGATGACACTATGAGCATTCTCTCACTTAACCTTTCACTATTGTTTATAGCCTCTTGACCAAAGTAAGAAGAATGCTTTCTGCTGGAGCTATGGTTTAGATACCAAACACCAATAAGCTGAAATTCACTATATTTTTATGGAGAAGAGACAATTCTCAGTTTTTAATTTATATTCTATTATTTAGAAAATACTAAAATAAGTGTAATGATTCATAATAAAACTTCTGATTTTGAAAACCAGTGAGTTAAAAATTGTCTCTATTGCTAAAACATATATTTTCTGTACATAATCATGTTAGTAAGCAAATAGATCATTTTTATAGGACTCTTCATATTGGGGAGAGAACTCATTTAAAATACATAACTCATTAATTTATTTCATTACAAGATAACTTACATAGCTATCTTCTTAAATGGATTCTTTCCTATTGTGATTTCTCTCTCTGTATGTCTCTGTCTCTTGCTTTTTTTTTTTTTTTTTTCATTAATAGCATACTTAGGGAAGGTAAAGCTGATGTTATAAGGATCTGGATACCTAAAAAAAAATCACTCCATTTAAGATACCCAAGCTGTTTTGAGTTTTTATTTTTACACTCTCACTTCTGAAAATCCAAAAAGAGGCCTAAAAAAATCAATCTTTCTTCACTACACATTTAATTCCTCATGAAAATACAAAATCTACAGTCAATATTGAAAAGAGGACCTGGGTAGTGAAGCTTTGAACAGGAAATAATCTTGCTGTGGTGCTTTTAGAGTCAAAACAATTCTGAAGGTTTTGCTTTCGGAATGTAGGAAGATGTTTATTCCTAAAATTATAAAGTTTCTACTCTGAGACTGTGCTAATGACATTTGCCTCACATATGGCTACCGATTGGACATAGAACCACTCTTCTTCCAGCAGTTCCAGTACAGATATGGGCTGTTTTTTAAAGTACATCAGTGGACTCATGAATAGTTTGTATGCTTCTCTACTAACTTTTGACATTTATGTCCAACCAATACCTCTTCCACAGCATGACTTCGCATCATTACACAGTGGAATGGGGACCTAATACAATATTGCAATTATCTTGTCTTCAATAGAGTGGTTCCTCTTTTCCACGAGAGACCAAGGGGACAATATCTGCGTCATGCCTGACACTCATTCCATGGCAGGGTTGCTGTGCATGGGTATTTTGCTTGCTTGATGTTTTCAAGTGATCATCTCCTTATTCCATTCTCTACAGAGCACGTTTTAAGGGAACATAAGGAAAGATGAGTTATCTGGAGCCAGAGGAGATCTTGACCATGAAGTACCTCATTTTTTGTTGGTGATGGTGGTAGTCTTTGCCTTCTCAGAAACACTTCCTTTAATGAGCAGAGCATTAAGTGGAATGAATTTAAGGCTCAGGTTTCCTAAGTCTTTGTCCATATTTGGATTGGCAAAGCAAATATTTTGTCACTTAAACTGTTACATAGGCTTTCCAGATATACTTGGCAGAAGAAAATGATCTTATCAACCACCCCCTAGCCTGCTAGCAACTCTTTTCTCAGTCACAGTAATGCATTGTGTTAATAAATATACTTTCTCCATTAAAAGATTAGCAGATGTAGCAGATTGTAAATGGCCACAGATTTTTTTTTTTTTTTTTGCTACACAATCCACTGAGAATTGTCGTCTATGTAACATTCACTTAACTCTAGGAACAGCATGTGACTTTTTTTACCAAAATAATATAATGGAAGTGATGGGCTAGTTTCCTGCCTGAGGATTAAGGGATTTCTCTTCCACTCTCTATTTCTTAAGTCATTTATTCTTGGACTCCCGGAACATGATGTAAGTAGTTCTTCTACCCTTGTGGAGAGAGTGTGTGGAAAGAGTCTGAGAAAATATGAAGAGGAAAGACCCAGTTAAATCCAGCTTCCAACTATCCTCCTAGGTCGTGGCATTAGTAATTTAAGTAAAGCTGTTTGGACACTTCTAGACCAACATAGACTCCATTTGAATACCAGCAAGTGATCAGATTCTGACACATGTAAGAGAAGAATTGTGCAGCTGAGCACTGTGCACTTTCCTGACCCATAAAATGATAAGATATAGTAAAATGGTTGTTCTTTAAAAATCAGTAAGTGTGGGGAGAACTGGCTGCAGAACAATAGGTCACCTAACAGCAGAAACAGTGAATACCTTGCCTTTATTTTCTTGGACTCTTTAGCATTCCAAGTCTAGCAGATGTCCAGATTCCAAAATGGCGGCGGAGTGAATGGAAGCTACTACATAGACCATCTCCCAGGACCAAACTGGAATTACAACTAAAATAAAGACAAATTGTCTGGAAAAAGCAACAGAAAAGCAGCTCACGAGGACCGTATAACCAGGGACACTAAATCGATCCTGGTAGGATTGCAGAGGCATGAGATGGGGGCTGGGAGCCCACAGACAGCAGCAGTCTTAGCTGTGAGCAGCACCCTCAGGGTTAAATTCCCGAGCCCTCTCCACAGCGCAGAGGGCCAGGACAGAGCACTAAAATCGCCACAGCCACTCACCTTGGGCTCCAGCAGAGGGAGGGCAGACTGGACTGGAACTGTGTGGGGATACTCAGGGTTTGGAGGTCACTCAGAGCTTTTGTTGAGTTGCAGCCAGGCAGGACGGTGGCCATCTTACCCCTCCCAGGGCTCTGGGGAGAGGCAGCGGCCCCTCCCTCGGAGATTCAACCTCTCCCAGGTGGGCCATTGAAATGCAAATTGAGGCTCATTAACTACCAGCATTTGCCCAACCCTCCAGAAATCCTCTTATGTGGAACACCTGAGGGAGATTTGCATTCAACTGAGAACCCATGGCTCTTCAAGTAACCACGACTAATAGCCTCTAGGCAAAAAGCTAGAGGATAACTGAACCATTCCTAGGCTTGAAAATCTACCCAGGAAAGTAAGACTTGACAGTGGTGTTTAACGTGGGTCCTCCCATGCTCATCCAAACCCAGTAGAGGGATCCACAAACAGCAGAACACCAACATCCACAAGGAAAATTTGGTAGGCTCCAAAACCCTCTGAGATAGCCAAAATGGTGAAACAAAGAAACAAATCCCAAATGAAAGAACAAGAGAACTCTACCGAAGATGAAATAAATGAAATGCAGTTAAGCAAGTTAGCAGAGCTAGAATTCAGAGCCATGATCTTGAGGAAGCTCAACAGCATGAGTAAGGACATCAACACCATGAGTAAAGACATAGAACCATTGAAAATCAACCAATTGGAAATGAAGAAGCACCAAGAAGAAATGAAGAATGACATAGCAGAAATAAAGAACACATTGGAAGGACTAAACAGCAGAGTAGAGGAAGCTGAGGACTAGATCAGTGAATTATAAAACAGGGTAGAAAAAATCAACCAATCAGAAAACCAAAAGGAAAAAACAGTTAAAAAACAGGAAGACAGCTTAAGAGAACTGTGGGACAACTGGAAACGTAATAATATTTGCATCATAGGAGTCCCCAAAGAAGAAGAAAATGAGCAAGGGTTAGAAAATATATTTGAAGAAATAGTGACAGAAAACTTCCCTAATCTGGTGAAGGAAGAAGGCATTCAAGTTCAAGAAGCACAGAGAGTCCCAAGTAAGAAGAACCCAAACAGGCTCACACCAAGACACATAGTAATTAAAATGCCAAAAATTAAAGACAAAGAGAGAATCCTAAAGGCAGCAAGAGATAAGCAACAGGTGACCTACAAAGGAACCCCCATAAGGCTATCAGCTGACTTCTCAACAGAAACACTACAGGCCAGAAGGGAATGGCATGAAGTAATCAAGGTCATGAAAAACAAGGATCTGAATCCAAGACTACTCTATTCAGCAAGGCTATCATTCAAAATAGAAGGTCAAATAAAGAGCTTCCCAGACAAAAAAAGGCTAAGGGAATACATTAGCACCAAACCAGCACTGCAAGAAATGTTAAAAGGACTGCTGTAATTAGTAGAAGAAATAGGAAGGAAAATAGAACCACACTAAACAAAAATGACAATAAATAAGTACATATCAATAATCACCTTAAATGTAAATGGATTGAATGCTCTGATAAAAAGACACAGAGTAGCTGATTGGATAAGAAAGCATGACTCATATATATGTTGTTTACAAGAGACCCACCTCACAACAAAAGACTTACATAGGTTGAAAGTGAAGGGATGGAAAAAAATCTTCCAAACAAATGGAAAGGACAAAAAAAAAGCTGGGGTAGCAATACTCATATCTGATAAAATAGATTTCAAAATGAAGGCCATAACTAGAGACAAAGAAGGTCACTACATAATATTGAAAGGATTTATCCAACAGGAAGATATAACCTTGGTAAACATATATGCGCCCAATATAGGAGCACCAAAACATATTAAAACTGTTCTGGAGGACTTCAAAGGAGAAATCAACAGCAATACAATCATAGCAGGGGACTTCAACACCCCGCTGACATCACTGGATAGATCCTCTAGACAAAAAATTAACAAGGAAACAGAGACTCTAAATGAAGCATTAGACAAAATGGATTTAATAGATATCTACAGAGAATTACACGCCAAAACTACAGAATTCACATTCTTTTCAAGTGCACATGAAACATTCTCAAAGATAGATCACATGTTAGAACACAAACTAAGTCTCTACAAGTTCAAGAAGATTGAAATCATATCAAGCATCTTCTCAGATCACAATGGCATGAAACTAGAAATCAATTGCAACAAGAACATGCAAAGACATTTGAACACATGGAGGCTAAATAGCATGTTATTAAACAATGAATGGGTTACTGAGGAGATCAAGGAAGAAATTAAAAACTTCCTGGAAACCAATGAAAATGAACACACAACAACACAAAATCTATGGGATGCAGCGAAAGTAGTTCTGAGAGGGAAGTGCATAGCACTACAGGCCTACCTCAAGAAACAAGAAAAATTTCTAATAGATTATCGAACCTCACAACTTAAAGAACTAGAAAGCAAACTAAAAGAAAACCTCAGATCAAGTACAAGGAAGGAAACAGTAAAGATCAGAGCAGAAATAAATGACATAGAGACCAAAAAAACAATTCAAAGGATCAATGAAACAAAGCTGTTTTTTTGAAAAGATAAACAAGATTGATGGACCCTTAGCTAGATTCACCAACAAACAAAAAGAGAGAACTCAAATACACAAAATCATAAATAAAAGAGGAAAAGTAACAACTGACACCACAGAAATACAAAGGATCGTTAACAAATATCGTTAACAAGGATCGTTAACAAATTCAACAATCTAAGCGAAATTAATAAATTTCTAGAAACACATAGTCTCCCAAAACTGGACCAGGAAGAGATAGAAAACTTGAACAGACCAATAACAACTAAGGATATTGAAGATGTAATCAAGACTCTCCCAGCAAACAAAAGCCCAGGCCTGGACGGCTTCACGGGGGAGTTTTACTGAACATTCAAAGAAGAACTAACACCCATTCTCCTCAAACTATTTCAAAAAATTCAAGAAGAAGGAAGACTTCCAAACTCGTTTTATGAGGCCAGCATAATTCTAATTCCAAAACCAGAAAAAGACACTACAAAGAAAGAAAACTACAGGCCAATATCCCTGATGAACATAGATGCCAAAATCCTAAACAAAATACTAGCAAATCGGATCCAGCAATACATCAAAAAAATTATTCACCACGAACAAACGGGATTCATCCCAGGGATACAAGGCTGGTTCAATATTCGCAAATCAATAAATGTGATACACCACATAAACAAAATGAAAGATAAAAACCATATGATCATATCAATAGACACTGATAAAGCATTCAACAAAATCCAGCACCCATTTCTGATAAAAACACTCAGCAATTTGGGAACAGAGGGATCATATGTCGACATAATAAAGTCCATATATGAAAGACCTACAGCCAACATCATACTCAATGCACAAAAACTAAAAGCATTTCCCTTAAGAACAGGAACAAGACCAGGATGCCCACTTTCTCCACTCTTATTTAACATAGTACTGGAAGTCTTAGCCACAGCAATCGGACATGAAGGAAAAATAAAAGGGGTCCAAATTGGAAAGGAGGAAGTGAAACTGTCATTATTCACAGATGACATGATATTATACATAGAAAACCCAAAAGACTCTTTCAAAAGTCTACTAGAATTAATAAATGAATTTGGCAAAGTAGCAGGATACAAAATTAAGGTCAAGAAATCGACGGCATTCTTATACACTAATGATGAACACACAGAAGGAGAAATTAAAAAACAATCTCATTTACCATCACAGCAAAAAAAATTAAGATACCTAGGAATAAACTTAACCAAACAAGTAAAGGACCTATTTGCAGAAAACTACAGGACATTGACAAAAGAAACAGAGGAAGATATAAAAGAGTGGAAGCACATACCTTGTTCATGGATTGGAAGAATTAATATCATTAAAATGTCTATATAACCCAAAGCAATCTATAGATTCAATGCAATCCCCATCAAAATACCAGTGACATATTTCACAGAACTAGAACAAATACTTCAAAAGTTCATATGAAATTTTGAAAAAGAAGGACAAAGTAGGTGGGATCACAATACTGGATATCAGGTTATACTACAAAGCTACTGTAATCAAAACAGCCTGGTACTGGCACAAGAACAGGCATATAGAGCAATGGAACAGAACATAGAATCCAGAAATTGACCCAAGACATTATGCTCAATTAATATTTGACAAAGGTGGTAAGAGCATACAATGGAGTAAAGACAGTCTCTTTAATAAATGGTGTTGGGAAAATTGGACAGCTACATGCAAAAAAATGAAACTAGACCATCAACTTACACCATACACAACAATAAACTCAAAATGGATAAAAGACTTAAATTTGACACGTGAATCCATAAAAATCCTAGAAGAAAATGTACGCAACAAAATTTCGGACATCATACGCAGCAGAATCTTCACTGATACATCACCTAAGGCAACAGAAACAAAGGAAAAAATGAACACATAGGACTTCATCAAACTAAAAAGCTTCTGCATAGCAAAAAAACAACCACCAAAATGGAAAGGGAACCCACTGTATGGGAGAGCATAATTGCCAATGATACATCAGATAAGGAGTTAATCTCCAAAATATATAGAGTGCTCATACAACTCAACAAAAGGAAGACAAAGAACCCAATTAAAAAATGGGCAGAGGAACTAAATAGATACCTCTCCAAACAGTACATACAAATGGCTAAGAGACTTGTGAAGAAATGCTCAACATCACTAATCATCAGAGTGGTGCAAACTAAAACCACAATGAGGTATCACCTCACACCTGTCAGAGTGGCCGCCATCAACAAATCATCAAACAACAAGTGTTGGCGAGGGTGTGGAGAAAAGGGGACTCTAGTACACTGCTGGTGGGAATGCAGACTGGTGCAGCCACTGTGGAAAACACTATGGTGTTACCTCAAAAAATTAAAAATTGAATCGCCCTTTGACACAGTGATCCCACTTCTAGGAATATACCCTAAGAAGCCTGAAACACCAATCAGAAAGAATATATGTACTCCCATGTTCATAGCAGCACTATTACAATAGCTAAGATTTGGAAACAGCCCAAGTGTCCATCAGTAGAGAAATGGATAAAAAAGCTGTGGTACATATACACAATGGAGTACTATGCACCTGTAAGGAAGAAAGAACTCTTATCCTTCGAGATCACATGGAGGGACCTGGAAAGTATTATCCTAAGCGAAACAAGCCAAGCAGAGAAAGACAAATATCACATGATCTCACTTATTTGTGGAATATAATGAACATAACAGTCTGAGGAATAGGGTAGTCCCAGAGACGTGGAAGTAGGGTACAGACTGACAACCCTCAGAAGAGGTGGTGGGGTGGGAGGGAAGAGATAAACCACAGAACTTATATGCATGTGCGCATAACTGATGGACATGGACAACAAAGCTGGGGAAGGGGTGAGGGGGATGGGGAGGAGGGTGTCATTGGGGGAAAAAGGAGAAACGTCTGTAACAAAAAAAAATTAATTAATAAATAAAAAAATTCTAGCAGATGTTTTGGGCTTAGAAGTCATATAGTGGATATATAAACAGAAGATGAATAAATATGTTCTTGAATGATGGAAAGATGCACACATAAGCATGAAGGTTTGACTGATTTGTTGGATCATTGAATAAAATATGTGATTAAGCCGGCTCAGTTCCAGAGTTTGACCAATGAGGAAGTTTGAAATATAGAAACATTCACCTTATCTAGAGTTAGGTAAAAGCTGGTACATGCATCATATCATCAAAAATTATTTTTTTTAATTTTTTTTCCTTTATTGATTTTAGAGAGAGAGGAAGTGAGAGTGAGAGTGAGATAGATAGAAACCTCGATGAGAGAGAACATCAATTGCCCACCTCCTGCGTGCTCCCCACTGAGGATCTGGCCCACAAATGGGGCATGTGTCGTAACCGGGAATCGAACCGGCGACCTCTTGGTGCATAGATCGCTGCTCAACTACTGAGACACACTGGCCGGACTCAAAAATTATTCTTAACGAAGTTTTAAATGCTTGTAATAACACAGAATATGTGGTTTTGTGCATTCCCAAAGAAGTTGGATTCAACTGACAAAGCATTTGAAAAGTGCACTTATTGAAACTGGTGAATCCCCTTTTGAGTTAAGAAATGCTCAAACATGAGAAACATGGACATTGAGACTCAGACTACAGTAGACTACGTCTCCCAATCCATACCAGTCTGGAGCACAGCCACCATGTACAGTCATGCTAGATTTAAACTGTAAGACTTTGGATGGTGCCTTTCAGATACATAGATACCATAGGCGCCTTCATAGATACACTGTCATGTGAACAACAGCTTCAGGATTTACGTAGTGCACAATCTGTACACCGTCTTCCTTCTGCAGAGAGTAGTCTCAGAAGATGTGATGGAAGCAATCCTTCAGCTATTTGCGTTTGTCTCTTTCTTTCTAGAAATACCACCCACCCATTTCCCTTTCTATTATTGTTTGTTTGCTTATATTATTTCTAACAAAACAATTTGGTGACGTATGCACAGTTTGTTATTTCATTGACCTATAGAGCACTCGGGAACAATGCCAAAGGTGTGAACAAAACACAGATAAGATTCAATACTTCCCAGGGAATTAATGAAATAATAACAGAAACGAACTACAATCATGCTTTGCCTTTACCCCTTCATTTAACGGCATGGCCAGAGTTACCAATAACCTCTTCATTGCTAACTGAGATGGTTGCTTTCCAGTCCTCGTCTCACTAGTCCTCATTTGGACACGCTTTTCCCCTCCTGCCTCTTTATAACAACACTACCCTGGTTTCCTTCATTCATGGCTAGTGTTTCACAGCTCACTATGCTGGTTCTTCAACTGTCCCTCATCTTCGCATAAGACAGGAGCCAGTCCTTGGATCTCTTCTCATTTAATCTCAGGGCTTTAAATACCACCTGTGTGTCCCAAGTTAACCTTCATTTTGTATCTCTTCTCTGAACTCCAGACTCATAGAACATTGTTTACTTGATATTTCCACTTAAACGTCTAAAATGCAGCTCAACTTCACAACAATCAAAACCAGATCTCTGATATTTTCATGTTCCTAAAACAACTTTCACTGCATTTAATATGATTTCATTTCTCCATTGTTCAGGACAGGTTTACTTAGATAGAGACCCTTGACTTGTCTCTTTTTCTCAGCTCTCACATTCATTAAAAAAAAAAAAAAAATTCTATCTGTTCTTCTTTCAAAGAATATCCAAAGTCTTACTACTTCCTCATCAGCCCACTGCTATAATCATCATGGTTCCAGCAATCTCTGGGCTAGATTATTGCTTTCATCTCCTAACTGGTCTTGTGGCTTCTGCCCTAAAGTCTGTTGTCAACGTAATAGCCCCAGTGATTCTGTTAAGCCCAATTATATAACCCGTCTGTTCCAAACCTTTTATGACCTCCTATTTTTTCATTGCTTTTCAATTCCCATTTCTAATAATCTTCCCTCTCTTGCTCTATTCTAGACACGGTAGTAACCTCCTTGCCTCACCTAAATAGTGCAAATGTGTTGCTGCCCAAGTTCATTTGCACATCCTACGCTCTGCTTTGTAATCTTCATAGAATCTGCATGGCTCCCACGTCACTCCTTTCAGGTCATCGCTCCAGGTTAGATTCTGCACAACCCACGTTGACCCTTCCACTTAAAATCCAACCACCACCCTGTTTTTGCTCTCCTGCGATTCTTTACTCAAATCTTCCTTATTTAATAACATGTGTCACTTTCTGATAAATAATGTAATTTCGATACTTGTTTTGTTTATTGTCTATTTTTTCCTCTTAGAACATAAGCTGTATAAGAGGGAGGGTTTTTATCAGTTTTTTTTGGCTACTGTATCTTTGGCCTCTAGAACAGTACTTGAAACATAGAGGCTTTCTGTATATATTAATTCAATTAATTAATAGACAAGGTAGGGTGCTAAGATTTTGGAAAAAGATAATCAAATAAAAGATAGTATCAGTAGCCCTAGATCCTAAGAAAATAATCAGGAACTAAAAGCAGGTATTAAATCAAGTAGTAGTACAGGAGCTTGAGTGCATATCCATAAAATTGATGCAGAATAATATTTTGTGGGTTTTTGTTAATCATTCCCATGAGATAAGAGGTTGTCCCTTTAGAACCAAAGTAAAATCTATAGATGAGAATAGACCACTTTAAATACCTAAGTTGAGGCATTCAGTATTAAAGAATTAACAGTAACTTCTCTATTGTGTGAGAACAGTTAGACATATAGGTAACATTCTACAAAGTTAGAATCTTGATTTTAAGTCAGAAATGCACTAGGATTCGTTCACATCTATCGACCAATTACTTACTGAACATCTAAGGGGTACCCAGTACAGTGCTAGGAATTGACTACTTTATGGTAAACACAGCATTTTCTAAAGCTGAACAAGGGAGACAGACACACACATAAATCAGTCAAATAAAACACAAGTGCTGTAGCATATACAAAATGCAACAGTGGCACAAAGAACGGGGCTGCTCTGGTCGACAGGGAAGGTTTCGTGGCTGAGATGCTGTTTGTGCTGAGTCTCTAAGGATAAGTAGGCGTTGCCCAGACGGAGGCAAGTGGGAGACCATGTGCCGTACACGTGTGAAATTAGAGAAGAGGGGACTCTTCCTCTGTCCACAGTCATGCCTTCATTTAAGTACTGGAGTCTCCAGTGTTTACTAAGTATTGGTACTCCCTAGGCATCATTTGAGACTGGGTAAACAATTACAGAAAGCCAGTGTAGACCTGCCCTAACGTTGTTTCTGGGCTGACGGAGTCATCACACTGGATTATACGTGCAAATCGTTGTAATAACCCGGGGTGATGACTGCTGAAAGGAAACACTCGGCAACATGTCAGGAGCAGCAATGACAACCAAACTTATTGCAGGATATTATTTGTGAGCTGAATGGAAGTCGTTCAGATGAGGCTAAGGTGTGTGTGTGTGTGTGTGTGTGCATGTGTGTGTGTAGGACACAGGGAGTGGACACAGCATGTGCACAACTCAGACCCAGAGCTGAGAGAAAGCAAACTGGAGAGAGTGAGAGTGGAGATGGGGTGGAGATGGGTGACCCTGGATGATGAAACCCCTGCTGTACCATCTTGAATACTTAAGGGGTTTCCTTCTGTTGACGAGAATCTTGGGAATGTTTTAGTGAGAGGCTGGCAGAGCCAGATATACTGGTTGTAGCTTCTCTCTGTAGAAGAGAAATTGACTTGGAGTAGTTAACTGAGCTCGAGGTGACAGAAAAGTAGTAAGATAAAGATTGGACTGTTTCTATTGTATTTCAGGAAAATGTTTAGGGGCAAATTGTGGAGGATTACAACTTGTGTCCTATAGGAAATGGGACAAGATGTTAGATTTATAAAGGGGCCGAGGTAATAAAGTGATCAGCTATCTTAGGAAGATGCATCAGCGTGGGAGGAGTCTGGTCAGTGGGGTGAGGGGGCTGACAAGTGCCAATGGATCTCACTGAAGACACCAGCCATCGGATGAACAGATGGAATATGGAATCGCTGCTGTGCTGTTGCACAGATAATAAGAAACTTTGTGGCTCTGTGCCTGAAAAAGGGAGATAGCTAAACACAAATGTCCAATAACGTTAAAAGTTACTCCAAACCTCAGGGTCAAGTCATTTGGTTTGTTTGTTTGTTTAGTTAGAAAGCAGAAATAATGGGAGGAACAAAATTTAAATAGTAGAAGAAGTGTATGATGTAGAAAAGAAATACAATAATAAGGCTACATTAAATCTTCAACAATAAAAATGGAGGAAGTGGACATGATTTTGAGACTGATGTGAGTACTGAAAAAAAATAAGTTTTTCCTGATAGATTTTACAAAGTTTCATCAAATATAAAAGTGAGAAGGATATTAAGTCCCCAAGTCGTCATTCTGACACCTTAAGATGGCATTCAATAGACAGACACATCGCCATCCAAGGTCTATAACACTGGGGGCAAGAAATGCATGGTGAAAGATTTGCAAACTTGTCATTCAAGAAGTTGACAACCGGAGTGGCTGTGAGCATGGGCAGGCAGTGACATTGCTAACACCCTTGCAAGTATAAGGTGCAAGATAACAGGAGAACCATGTCCCTCAGTGACACTCTGCCAACTCAGGGGTCAGTCTCTGCCACCAGGAAGGCTGGGCCTGACAGCTGCGCTCAGGGGATAAACTAGTATTAAAAAGTTAGAATGTTCCAAATAGAGCAACCTTGAAGCTGGGTGAATGGGTTAGGAAGATAGCTACTAAAGCATAGAAATAAATAGCCCCGAAGGTGTTCACCACAAAACACAGCTCAAACAATTGTATTTCATTCATGAAAGAAATACTCAGCCGTTAACCCTTTAGTTCTCCTTGGAATAGTTCTGACCTAGAAGGAGCTAGAAAGGGAAGGAAAATAACATTTATTGACAATAAAAATCCCAGCTGGACATGCGAGGACAGGAATCCAACAGAACTGTGTTTGATTAGAAAGGTTGTATCAATAATTTGTTAAAAGGGATCATCTCCTTGAATGATAATTATTGAATAAATGTAAAGACTGCTGTCATGTAGAATTGGCACAGGGACCTAACTATAGGGATAACAAATAATGATTGTGTTATTACATATGTAATGATGATTAATGCAATCACATTAAATGATGTTAAAACATTCATCATTATTAAAAAATAAAACATATATACTTTTAAACAGGAAGATGTGTCTGAGACCTAACATTACTGTGATTGAAAATTTCTTAAATATTATTTTAATTCATCTATCTCATCTTATTTTTTGTTTATATTGAAATCTGATTTAAAATAATTTCAGTTACTTGTAATCGTGCTTTTGAAAAATAAAGGTTAATTTTTAAATGCCATGAACATATTTGCATTACCATAGTGGATTTGAATTTGGAAATGATCAAATTCATGCTCAAATTAGAGTGACTTATTTTGAAAACACAGGAAGTATGAGATGAAAATAGATACCTATATGGCACACACTCTCTCTCATATACATCTAGATACATATACATCATATACATATAATTGTGTGTGTGTGTGTGTGTGTGTCTCCATTACACCTCTCCATGCCTCTGGAATCCTGCAAACCATTTTCTCCTGAAGATTTCTGGCCAGAACATGTACTAACTATACGGTCAGTAGTATTTTTCATGGTTTGGGTAAATAATCTAGGTTCCCATAAAGAATGCTCCAAGGGTTGGAAACACTGGAAAGTATTTTAGCACATGCTCACACTGGTGAAGGATTAAGTGACAATATCACTAGACAGCTCTAATCTCTGTCTTTATCTATTTTTGAACATCTGCCTCTTTTTTCTCTTTTATCCCAGACTTATTGGTCACATACTGCTCTTCTCAGGCACCTAAATAAACTCTGAATTACTTTGTAAACAGTTTGCCTTTAGTCCACATGAAATTAAACTGCTTCTCAGAGTACTTGTATGGCATTTAAAAACCTGTGCATGCATGGTGAATTCTAAAATTATCTAGAACTTGGAGTAAGGAAGAGTATTTATAAGTTTTATTTATTTTTTAAATTATAATTCATTTTAATCACTAATATACAATTGAGCTCAAATTTCAGTAGGATTAATACAGTTGAATTCGCTCTGATATTATGCAGTAAAAGCAGAAAATTTTAGAGACTACACTTTTTATGCTTGTTTCAAAATGTGCTACTACAGTCCAGCTGGTGTGGCTCAGTGGTTGAGCATTGACCCAATCACCAAGAGGTCACCAGTTCCATTCCTGGTCAGGGCACATGCCCAGATTGTAGGCCAAATCCCCAGTGGGAGGCATGCAGGAGGCGGCTAATTGATGTTCTCTCTCATTGATGTTTCTATCTCTCTCTACCTCTCCCTTTCTCTCTCTCTAAAATCAATAAAGAAAAACAATATTTAAAAAATGTGCTACTATAAATAATAGCCAGATGAATTATATTTAAGAAATATATTTATAATATATTTAATATAATTATATTATATTGAAAGAAACATACCTATGGGGGGGATAGGGAGGAGGGTGTCTGGGGGGGAAAAGAAGAAACATTTGTGACAAAAAGAAATTAATAAAAAATATCTTAGAACTGAAAAAAAAAGAAACGTACATGCAACAGTTCAAGTTTTGCAGCAAATCTGATCCATTTCTTGTTGCCTACCATAGTTAGACATCAAAAGATGTATTTCAACTTCAAGATTTTTGTTTCTCATTCTGAATTTATATTCAATGCTCTTAGAAATATTGTACTAAATGAAGAATGCTGTCAAATTTGAGTAAGGAAAGAAGAAGAAGATACTTTGAAGCAGAACAGTTGGAAAATTGATTTGCATAAAACTTTTTAAGAGTTCATATATAGAGCACTTCATTTTTCCAAGTATTAGTCAGCTAATATAGGATAAAGTCATAAGGACCAACATCCAATCTTATGTCCTGGAATAGAGGTCAGACTTTTTGCTTGACTCTATGACTGGAGGTCTCTAGAGAGATTATATTGAAATTACTGTCACTGATGAACTAGGGTATATTTTTCTTGTATGACTTCGAAGAAAGTTAACATTTTGATTACTTAAGTAGTTAAAATATAAATAGGAAAATGTGGCATAAAGTTTGTTGTTCTTTTTTTTCAATTTTTATTAATTTATTTTTGTTACAGATGTTTCTCCTTTTTCCCCCATAGACACCCTCCTCCCCATTCCACCTCCCAACTCCCAGCATTGTTGTCTATGTCCATTGGTTACGCTTACATAAGTTTGTTGTTTTTAATATGATCCTATGAGACCACTTTTTTCCATGTAACTCTCAAATATTTCTGGAGGACTGAAAAATCCATAACATGAAGGAGAGCATTCAATGAATGATAAAATCCATCACGACCAAGTCTCAGGGATCACAGAAACGCATGCTTGGGGAGAAAAACAAAGAGGTGTGATCATGAACCTTGGCTGTAATTAAATCCCATGTGGCACAGCTTTCCTTCATTTATCATGGAAAATTTTCTTAGGATTCATTATAATTTGTCTTTTATTTATGGATAGGTTCTTTCCTCTGGTACTGTTCATTAACTTTACACTTAATAATGTCATAAAATGTTCACCAAGACATGCTAATCTTCCATCTGGAATACCTCAGTTGATCACACAGCCTTTATAATACATGTATAATACTCAACTCGACGAGTTCATTCTCAGTGAATAAGCACCGGATTAGGGCCACGGCTAAATGCATCAGTAGTCATCATTCACTTCTCTTATTGTCTTAACTTTCAGAATGAAATAACTGTATTTGACAATGAGATTTCTGACTTATATTCATGCATACATTTTAATTTGATGTCAGGAGAGGCGGCTCTCCTTTTTACACAAAACAGTAGCCAGTTGACTTCTGTGAAGTGAAAAAACAAATACTACCTTTTAGCTCAGAATATGTGAGGATAGAGATAATGTCATAGAGGGTAAAGATAGTATTTTGTTCTCTACTCTAACAAACCCAGAAACGTTTCCCTTGACCCTCTACATTTGTTCTTGGATATTTAGATACACTTAATGCAGAAGTATGAAAATTTTACTATGTAGGTGATAAAATATTTACCCTGGGTTATGAACAAGTATGTCTTCAAGTATCACACAACATTAAGAATCACAACATCCAGGTAAAAGGTTTAGGATCATGACATTCACACTTTTAATAAAATAGCAATGCACTTGCAATTGAAGCAGCAGGCAGTTGGGGAAATGACCGTGGATATTGGTATTATATCATTTTCCTTACCTAAAATAAGATCTAAACATATATGGTGAAACATTTTATTGCATATTTGTACAGGAATAAGCTTAATACACATATTTTTGGTATTTGTTGAATGTAATTGCATTTCAATGAGCTTTTCATTTTTGAGTTCTAATTTGTCCCAAATGCATGCAGTCACAAAACACATCATCACAGAACTCTATTATACAGAAAAGAATACTTAGGAAAATTCTTCTTACTTTTTCTAAGTTAAGAAAAAGGGAAGAGTATACACAGTAAGATAATCAATATTGGGTTTCATATATTAATAGCTGATAGAGATAATCTTAACAGACATTGGCATAATCAGTAGGATTTATTCTCATCATTGGCTTAAAAACCTGTACCTGAATATCTAAAGCTGCTTGTCAATGAAGTAGCTGGACTGATTTCATTACATACAGAACCACCAGGCTGTCATTTTCAGATCGAATCAATGGGAAATAATTACATTTTAACAGTCCCAATGTCTTATGTCAGGCTTATAATAGTTACAAGATCATCATAGCATTATAAAATTTGGAAAGAAAAAAAAGTCTACCTCAGGAGCTCTGTTCTACACTAATGCAGAACGGTTTTTCACTCTATGACATTCAACATTTCAATTATATTCTCAGTGGAATTATCCTTTACCATCTCCCTCACATTGATATGCCATGGGATATAGGCTTCACCATCTGATGGTGCTATTTGATTCTTTGTCTCAGTATTCCTATAGATGGAATTCCAGAGTTGGAAAATCTAAGCCACTCCTGCACCCCAGACCTCAGCTCTGAGCCTCTGACCTATTAGACATCATCACTGTTTGGATGCCACAACTCTGAGATATCATGTTGTGTATAATAGATGGCATTCCTCTTCCACTTGACACCAATCCTGCTTTAGCTTTGTGTTTGCTATCTCAGGAAATGGTACCATCCTCTTCCCAGTGGCTCAAGTCAACCTTAACCTGCATCCATCACTTCCACTTACATCCTTCATATCAACAATTTCTACATCTTTTAAATTCCAAATACTTCCTGTATTCCTTTTCTTCTATTTATTGATTCACTGCTATTCTCTTAGTTAAGGCTCTTACACTTGAATCTTTGCAACTGTATTTTATATATTCTCTCTGTCTCCATCTGTGCGTCTCTGAAATCGATTCTTCATTCTTCAGCCATAGTGAACGCAAAATCAGTTGTGAACAAAAAATTTCCATGGGCCAAATCTAGCCATTATACAGTTTGGGTAAATAAGGTTTTATTGTGACACAGCCATGCTCATTTGTTTACATCTTATCTATGCTGCGTTTGTGATACAAAGGTAGAGTTCAGCCAATGGTCCAAGGAGCCTAAATAGTTGCTATCTGCTCTTTACAGAGCTCAAGTGTGTAACCCCTGTTCTAAATCATCTAGTTTCCCAGCTTAAAAGCTTTGAATGACCTTTCACTGTCCTCAGGATAGAAGTCTCACAGTAGCCTTCAGACTCATCTCTCAACAGCTTCTTATTCAAATTCTGTGCTTCAACCACACAAACATCCTACAGTCCTTGACTTACAGCCTCCAGTCACCAGCCATTAGGGGTTCAGTAAACTACTTCTCATTTTGCAGAGCTTGTTATCAGTATTTCCTTTTATGGACAATTCCTTTGACCCTGGAAGTCTAGGGTAAAAATTCTATACATAAACCAGAGCTTTCTGCATTTCCCCCCGTCAAAACACATATATGCTGCAATATACTTACCCATTACTTTTACTGTCCTGTTAAACTGCTCCTCTCTCTTTTTTTTTGAGGTTGACCTGGTCCATAGAAAGAGCTCGGCATTGTTTGTTAAATGAATTAAGAAATGTTATTTGTGTCTTTCTATTCTCAATATTATCCTGTAATAAAGCTTACTGGTGCTTATTAAAATGTTCTTAGTTTCAGTGTGTTGAAAATTGTGTTAAGAAGTAGATTTGCCTTGGGTCTGCCTGTTAAGCAAATGCAACAACAAATAATATTGTATAATTGAAAGATACCTAACAGTTTATAAAGTGTTTTCCTACATATTTTCTCATTAAATTGGTTCTTAGAAACAGCTCTGTGGTGACAATCTTCTATACCCATTCAGATGCAACCTCTAGCTTTGTGTAATGATATAAAAATGACTCGGAAAATTGATATCATGAATTCTTGCAATATATGAACTCAGAGCATGGAGTACAATCAAAATATATTGTAGTGAAAGTTAGTTTTCAAATTCAGTAGCATTCGATTCTCATATTTGCCGAAAGTTTATCCCAGGGTCCATTTTCTTTTAGTTCTACCTCTGTTTCAATCTCCTGCTGTTCTTAGATATGCTTCACTCTTCTGTTTAAAGGGCGGAAAACAAAACACAACGAAACATTGCTTTACTCTATTGTTTTCCTTGAATACTAAAGCCTATCAGTATATTTTATTTCACTAAGTCCTGAACAAAATAAAAGCTTTTGTTCTGCCTTTGAGAGCATCCAATATACTTAATTTCCCCCCTTGGACTGGATATGACATATTTGCTTTCAGTTAAAAATCATCTATAGTACATGCACAGGAAGATATTTGCTTTGGATAATTATCTAATAATGCCTACTGCTAAACTGTAATTTAAATAAATTTCACTTTAAGATATGTTATGGAAACATAGTAGGTTTCTATCACACTAGACCACTGGCTTATTAAATTTGGAGGATATAAAGAGCATCTATGTATCTTAGAAATTCTTATCTCAATACCCGACACCAAATATTCTGATTTTGTTTAATTTAGGATCTAATAACTTCAATATTTAACAAGTACTATAGTAATTATGATGTTATTGGTCCAGGGCCACACTTTAAGAAACATTGAATAAAACATATTATATGTTTGCATTAAATTAGGGTTTAGAATGAGTATGTGAAATTATTTGAATTTCTAACCTCTGAAAATTAATGCAGCTGGCCTCAACAATAGGTGCTCTACCAGGCACCTGGGAGAGCTAACCTTACCAAAAAGAGAGCTACATAATCTACTAATGGCTGCTTCATTGCCCATGCCCATCAGACCCAATCAAGTGTCTCGTGCAAGAATATTGACAACTTCAGCTCAGTCCTTACTCCTCCCATGCTAACTTCAATGTACATTTTTATTTTTGTATATTTTAGTCAAGATGTGTTTCCAATACACAAATAATTTATGTTTGTTTTACACCAAAAAAGAAAAGAAAGATAATTCCAATAAACAACAAAAAAGATAAGTCACTTAAAATCCCTCTGAGTTAGCAAGTTATATTTTATAAGTCTCCTGGTGTGCATAGACGCACTGAAATTATCTGGAAAGATATATTCATGGATCATTCTTGTTTATCTGAGTAACATCCCTTTTCCCAATCTCAGTCTATGGCTTTAGACAAGATCTGCTTCGATGGAAGTGACAATATGGCAACTGAAACAAGTTTAAGCTAAAGGAAAATTATTGGATGACAATATAAGGAAAATTCATGGTGTGAAACTAGTTTTTAAGAGCCGTGGATCCAAGGCCTCAAGGAGTCCCAGATCTCACTCTCTCCACCACCCTCTGTTGGGAGGGGTGGGTGTTTGTCTTTTCAGTGGCTTGGGTCCCAGGCAGGCTCCTCTTTACAGGACTGGCACTGCTTCCTAGTTTTGGAGAAAAGCATGTGATGAGTTCTCTTCCATGATGGCTCCTTGGGGCTCTTATTGAAGATACTGGAAAAGAGACACAAGATTTCAAGTACAGTCACTAAGCTAGTTGAATGGAAGATCGCAGTTGCTACCTAATAACCTTGCAACCTCAACAGAAGCAGAGCAGAACAAAAGAGGGTGAGAGGAATGGAGAGCTGGAAGTAGCTATCTATAAAGCCTGGAGCCCACTGGACCTGAAGCAAGATTTATACCATGAAGTTTCCTGTTTTATGATCCAAGAAATTTTCTATTAACTAAATCTAATTTGAATTGGCATATTGCATCACTTCCATCTATAAAGGTCTTTACTAATGCATGTATGAATCCTATATTTACTTACAGATATGTCTACTTATTTAACACTATGTGAAGATGCTTTTATATAAGTGATCATATTTCTGTATCATTAAATCAGTGACTGCACAACATTGTATTGTATTGCATTGAAGAATCATTTTGTATTAATATCATGTCTCCTTAAATTAGCTACCAAAGTGTATTCCAATATATTTTTATTAAGAAGTCTTTTTCACTCATTCAAAAATAGATTTTTCCTAAGAAAATTCCTAGAAGTGGAAATTCAGGGTCAAAGTATATAATAGTTTTGCTGTATATTGAAAAATTTATATATATATATATATATATATATATATTTATATGTGTAGATTCAAAATAATTGTGATAACTCAATCAATACTCTGCATTGTTATTCTCTCTTTTTTTTGTTAAGTGGGTTGGGAAAATCTGTTGCCTTGTTTTACTTTACACATCATTGACAATGCTAAATAATTTTTAGTATAAGAATATATGTTACATTTGAGAGTTTGCATGTAATTTTCTATGTGCACATTTGTGTACATGTGTCCTTGTAAGTTATTATGCGTGTCAGGAGCCCAGTATATTTCTTTTTCACTAAAGTACACATCTCCTGCTTACTGAGACCAACTAGGTCTTTTAGATCGCTTTTCTTTTGCTTGCTGACTAGTAAGTGGCTTTATATATAAAGAAAATGAATCTTTTGTCATACAAGTTGCAAATATTTTCTGAGTTACATATTTGTCCTCTACCATGGCTTATATTTTCCTGGCATTAAATAATTTTCAATATGTATTCAATCAAATATATTAATATTTACCTTTATTTCCACCTTTGAGACTGTGTTATATTACCATCCTTCAAATCTGTGGGTTTTAGTATTTATTCCTGCCCTCCAGTGCGATTACTAATGTACATCTTCGTATGCATTTTCTGCTGTATCGATGGGATTTGGAGAGCAAGGAAAGGTTCATTCCTGTGCTTAATCTGACATCTTGGACAGCAAGTCCAAGTCTCGTCTAATTTACGAATCGATGACTAATGTTAATGTTTTCTCATTATTGAAACATTGCATTCCTGGAATATGCACAAAATTCACAATGATATTATTTTAATATTGTGCTTGAAGCAATTTGCTCATTTGATTTAGTGTTTTCACAGTGACATTTATGTAAGACTATACACATACACATACACGCTGAGACACTGAGTGTCTGCAAGGAGCTAGGATTTTCTGTTTCTTACCTTTTTGAAACGTGTCACCTGTACTGTTGTCCAAACCTCGTGCCTTTCTAGGGAGTGCTTTTAAAAGATACATAATTATTTCATAAGTCCCAGTCTAGTAGAGTTTTCTAAATTCAATTTTGTATAAATTATAAGATTGTTTTCTTTAAAAATTAAATATTCTATTAATATGTATGCTTATTAGGGTTAAGTAGAGCTGCCTTTCTCATTTAATTTTTAACAATTTTATTCAGATTAACAGCTTGAACTTTCATTCACAGTCATGTTTTTATTTATTTATTTATTTATTTGTGTGTAAATATATTTTTATTGATTTTTTTTTAGAGAGAGGAAGGGAGAGAGAGATAGAAACATCGATCAGCTGCCCCCCGCACGCCTGCCACTGGGGATCGAGCCCGCAACCTGGGTAGGTGCTCTGACCAGGAGTGGAACCGAGACCTCTCAGTCCATGGGACGGCACTCAATCCACTGAGCCACACCGGCCAGGCCAGTGTCATGTTTTAAAATTATTTCTGAATTTGTAGGTCTTTATTATCAATGCAATTTGCTTTAACAACCACTTAACACATATGTGTCAAAGTGTTTAAACACTTAATATTATTTCTTTTAATTCTCACTACAAGCCTATGAGATAATTTTTCTTATTCTCATTTTACAGATGAAACACTGAGGCACAGAAGAGATTAAGCAACTTGTTTAAACTCAAGCAGCTGGAAAGCGGAAGAGCCAGGAATGAGATCAAGCTGCTTGTCACTGGCGTGCTTTATGCTTTAACCACTTACTATGCTAAAAGGAAGAACACCCTTTGAAGGAGAATTGGAAGCACATATAGATATATGAAATCTATTTCCATAATCTGCAATGGAATTTTTCTGCTTTAAACCTCTTCCGGAAATGGTTTTGCTTACCTAAATTTCTGAAAGATAGTCTCACTTGTTCAATGAAACAGTCTATCTGCTTCCAAGTGATGGAAATTTCATAGTGACAAAAATTAAAATAAAATTTAAAAACAAACAGGAGGAAAAGAATTAAACAGAGAAACTGCTTCATTTCTACAGAGAAAAATGCTTTTATTGGCAACACCCTAGGCAGCAGCAGTTAGGAGCCCAGTGACCTTAAGTGCCACACAGCCATTAAAAGTAATGAGGTGTGAGCTCAAGCCAATGACTGATGAAAAGGCAATGTCTTCTCGGGGACTCATGCTGTAACATCCAACATTAATGTATTAGTACCAGTAGATGAAACATGAAGAATACTACACCTTATTTGCATAATGGATGAAGCTGGGGAAGCAGTTCCAGATGGCTGATGAGCATCCTGAGCCAAGAGGACAATTTTTGTAAAGCTTCAGTGTACATAGGTAGAGCATATTAAGGTACAAAGTAACTAACATTATGTATGTTTCAGGTGTACACTTTTGTAACACAACTTCTGCATACTCTATTTTGTACTTATCAACCAATATCATCCCAATAAAATAAAGAATGAATAAAAAGATACAAGCAGCTAAAAAATTTAGAACCAATGTAGGAGACTATGGACTTCCAAATGATGTACTTCTCTAAAATCTGAAACAAAATGAGGTAAAACTTCCCTTCAGAATCCAAGTATGCTGTGCAAGGGTGTTGTCTGAACGGATGGGCTCCATCTCTCAAATTATCCTCATCTCCTAAGAAAAAAGATAATCAATTGGTTCCGTAAACTCTGAGTAAACTTATTCAAGTCTCAATGCAGATGTCGAAATGACTTATTCGACTATGTTTCCTGCAATTCTCAAGCGTGCCAGTATTTGAATAAAAATCATACAGTGTATTCAATTTACTATACACAGTCTGGCTGGGGGTGGGGGGAGGGATCTTTTCTTGGAAGTAAATGTGGCTTGATTTAATTCTTATATAACTTTCTGTTTCAATTTCTCTCTAGGCAAATGGAATTATCAAATGTCAATAATGTGTGTGTGTGCATGTGTGTGTATAGTTTGTTAGGTCTCTTTTTATGATCGTTGTGATTCTTTTTTTGTTAAACTTTCAATATTAAAAACACACATGTTTTGAATGTAATTACTCTCATGCAAAGTGTTATGCATATTCTGGAATTACCAATGGACAAAGTCACAAAATTTGTAGTGCCATCCTCTCTCTGGACCCTGTCTACTGTGGCAGCCTGCCCAGACCAACCCTCACCACCCACTTACCTTCTGCTACCTTCAACCCTTATCAAAGGAATGCTACATCAAATAACACCCGCTTTACCTCCAAAGGTTTGCCTCATCCAGGCGTCTCAGTCAATTTATGACATTGACATCCTGATATTTACCTAAATATTATGATTAAGATGACCCTACAGCTCTTATATAGAAAATTACAGGGGTTTTGGGAGCTGTGTGCCAGGCACTGTGGTTGAAAATATATTTCTTATTTTATCACAAAGTGGCAATGATAAATACTAAATTATAATGAACCTCATCTTTAAACTACCATATGTAGCACCTGGAGACTAAATGATCGGACCAGAATGCATTGCTCATGAGTTACAAACCTGGGACCAGAATTCATATTCCTCACCTCAAGTGCAATGATTTATCCACACCTGTGACATAGCACCACACTGGAGAGAGTAAAAAGGGGGAAAGAGATATCTACATTACTTGCAGAATTCTTTAGATGATAGATACACAGATGGGGTTAATACATATAATGTGTTTTTCTCTTCCTGTATAGAGAGAACATGCTAGATTAAAACTTGCAGATGAGTCTAAACATGCAGTTAGATTTTTTAAAATTTTCTAATTATTTTCATCAATGCCATTTTAAGAAAAAACATTTTTTCTCTATTCTTTTTTTAATCTTTATTGTTGAAAATATTACAGATGTTTCTCCATTTTTCCCCCATTGACCTCCTGTGTCCCCTTATCTCCACACCCTCACCAGCACTTGTTGTGTGAGGATTTGTTGATGGCAGCCATTCTGGCAGGTGTGAGATTATGCCTCATAGTCGTTTTAATTTGCATCTCTCTGATGATTAGTAATGTTGAGCATTTTTTCATATGTATCTTGGCCATTTGTATGTCCTATTTGGAGAAGTGTCTCTTCAGGTCCTCTGCCAATTTTTTAATTAGATTATTTGTCTTCCTTTTGTTGAGCTGTATGAGTACTTTATATATACTATTCTTCACTTCTGACATTAGATATGTGGATTTTTCATCCCATCAGGCATTTCTTTGACACCAGCTGACTGTCCAACAATTCAACTTAATTGCCTCTAAGTACCTGGAGCTAGCATCAGATCCTGATCCCACAGGTTAAGGGTTCAGTCCCACAAGACTGCCCCCAAATGGAATTCCAAGATGTTACCTGTGTTTCTGACCAATTGGTTATAAATCGAGGGTTCCCCTGACCATCTGCTTGGGTTTGATAAATTTGCTAGAATAGATCACAGAACTCAGGAAAATAATTTACTTTCTCGATTCCTGCTTTATTACAAAGAACATCAAAGTATACCAATGAACAGCCAGATGAAAAGATACACAGATCAAGGTCTATATGGGTCCTGAGCACTGGAGCTTCTTTGTCTCTAGAATTTGGGGTATGCCACTCTCCTGGCATATGAATGCTTTCTTGTTCGTCAACCCAGAAGCTGTCTAAACCTCATCCATTTTTGTTTTCTGTGGAGGCTTCATTACATAGGCATATTTGATCAAATTTTTCGTCACTGGTGATTAAGTCAATCCCCAGGCCCTCTCCCTCTGTAGAAGTTTGGGGTGGGGTTAGAAATCTCAATCCTCTGATTATGTATTTGGTTTCCCTGGCAACCCATCCTATCCTTACTAGTTATCCAAAAATCACCTCATTAACATAAACTCATGTGTTGTTGAAAGGGACTTGTTACGAAGCAAAGTACACTCATTTCAACTTCATCACCCTGGAGCTTTGTTCAAGAACTGAGAACAAAACTAAATATTATAACTAAAGATGCCCCTACAGCTCTTACATAGAAAATTACAAGAGCTTTGGGAGCTATGTGCCAGGAACTGTGGATGAAGACCAAAACATATATTTCTTATTTTATCACATGTTGCAATGATGAATACTAAATTAAAATGAACCTCATTTTTATAATAAGGCATGTATGAAAAATTTGGCATGACATTTATAACTCCTGTCCTCATGATTCCTGTTCTTCTAAAGGAAATATATATATTTTAGGTCATTTGTTCTTGATTATAACTTAACATTTTATTTTCTTCTTATAGTATCTCTAACATATATATCATTTTGTTTAAAAAGAAGATATATAAACAAAATTAAATAGCAATAATAAGGAGGTAACTCTGCCTCAAGATAATCATTTTGGAATCTGTAGAATTGTAGTTTTTTTCTTACAGGCAAGGTCGTAATACTATATAGAAAGTTTTATAACCCTCTTTTTAATTTATCACTATTGTCTACAAGCTGTTAATGGTGAAACATACCCATTTATGTGTGTTGCTTGATTAACATTACCCATAGTGAAATAATTTGATAAAGAGATGAGTTGAATCAATTTTGACTGGTCTTTTTTATTACAGGACTTCTAAGAACTCTGTGTGCTGACATGCACAGTGCTTGGGCATTAGGCTCCATCCAGAAACAATGTATTTCTCTTTTACTTAATACTAATCAGATATATAAGTGTATGCACACATGTATGCATATTTATTTATTTATATTGCTTTTTTTTTTTTTTCCAAACAAAGTGGTTATGGTCCAAGGCTGAAGCAAACTGTCAGAGCATAAAAGTCGCTGCCATAAATTCCACTTATGAAACTATACGGGTGGATCACAGAGCCTGGGTTTCAGAAAAATGAAATGTCATGTCAAAACTCTAAAGGTAAAGATAAAGTTTATTTGTTCAGTTGTATGGTTGTATGGGTCTCAGGGAAACTGAGCTGGTAATTTACCTTATGTGGGTGTCCACTCACGCCAATACCTGCACTTTAATACCTGTGGAGGATTCTTCGCAAATCAGAACCAATGTCATTAATATGTTAATCTAAACTCTAATGAGTAATTATTAATAGTTCAGATAGATTGTCACATATTAGCTAAAGCTGGTTGTTTTATGTCAAAACTTTATTTTTAGTTATAAAAGGCATTCTGTTCTTATTTTATCTTTCTATTTTTTCCAACACCATTTATCCCTCTCTGCCCACTTCCACCTCAACCCAGTCCCTCACCCCCACCATCAAAACACTGTTGTCCATATCCACAAGTTCTCTCTCTCTTTTTTTTCTTTTTTGCTCAATCCCTCCATACCCCCTCCCCAATATCCTCACTACCACCACCGCCAAGCTGACTGCCTGCTCTCTGTCTGTGGGTTTGTCTCTATTTTGCTTTGTTGTTCAGTTTGTTCATTAAATTCCACATATGAGTGAAATCATATGGTACTTGTCTTTCTCTGACTGGCTTATTTCACTTAGCATATTGTTCTCCAGGTCCATCCATTTGTCACAAAGGATACATTTTTCTTCCTTTTTATGGTAGAGTAGTATTCCACTGTGTAAATGTACCACAGCTTTTTTATCCACTCATCTACTGATCGACACATGGGCTGCTTCCAAATCTTGGCTATTGTCAATACTGCTGCAATAAACATAAGGGTGCATATATTCTTTTGAATTAGTGTTTCGGGTTTTTTCAGATAAATTCCCAGAAGTGGAATTATTGGGTCATAAGGCAGTTTCATTTTTCATTGTTTGAGATAATGCCATATTGCTTTCCACAATGGCTGCACCAATCTGCATTCCTACCAACTGCACGTCCTCACTAACACCTGTTGTTTGTTGATTTATTGATGATAGCCATACTGAAGGGTGTGAGGTAATATTTTATTGTTTTAATATGCACTACTCTGATAATTAGTGATGTTGAGCATCTTTTCATAGGTCTGTTGGCCACCTGTATGTCTTCTTTTGAGAAGTGTCTATTCCTGTCTTTTGCCCATTTAATTGGATTATTTGCTTTTTGGTGTTGAGTTTTACAAGTTCTTTATTAATTTTGGATATTAACCCTTACCAAATCTATCATTGGTGAATATGTTTTTCTGTTCAGTGGGTTGTCTTTTCATTTTGTCGATGGTTTCCTTTATTGTGCAAACCTCTTTCGTCTGATGTAGTCCTATTTGTTTATTTTTTCTTTTGTTTCCACTGCCCAAGGAGAGATCAGAAAAATACATTGCTACAAGAAATGTCTGAGATTTTACTGCCTATGTTTTCTTCAAGGATTTTTATGGGTTCGAGTCTAACATTTAAGTCTTTAATCCAATTTGAGTTTAATATTTGACAAAGGGGGAAAAATGATAAAATGGACTAAAGATAGTCTATTCAATAAGTGGCGTTGGGGAAATTGGACAGATAAGCGCAAAAAAATAAAACTGGGTGTTGGCTTTTTTATTTTTACTTTTTTTGCTTTATTTTCCTCATTTGTAAAATTCAAGCAGAATGTTATAATTACCTTGATATTTGGATGTGTCTCCTTCTGCTAACTGAAGTTCATGAATGGTCTATAAGCTGAACCAAAGAAAAAAGAGGAAAAGAAGACACATTTGTCTATACCTGTTTATTGATCCATAATGAGCATGAAAGACGTGAAGAATGTAAAATTGAGCAAGATAATGTCCCTGTCCTCAGTTTGCTTTCAATTGAGTAATAGCCAAGTTGTAAGAACGGAGGTGGGTGAGGACGTTTGTGGCTGTAATTGACATTTCCGTTATTTTCCTTTGGCAAGGAGGCTACTCAGTGATTCGGAGAGGGAGCAGGCTGGTGGGAAGGGGTGAAGGGGAATCGCTTATGTTGACATTCATTCATGTTGACATTCATTCAAGCAGTCTGGAGGCTCATGCACTTGCAGTCACATCAGAGCACTTTTCCTACTTTGCCTATCCAGTCCCAGATTAGAGAAAAAGTGATCATCGCCCTTCTTGTCTTCTACTTTGCTTTGTAAGAATACTTGCCAGGAATTTTAGGTTTCTCAGTATATTACTGGGAAATGGGTAAACAGAATTATAAAGTGTGATTTTATATAATTTATATAATTCCTATATTTTAGGAATTATATTAGTGAAAGGAGAATAGTAGTTTATTAAACAAAAGGAGACTATCTGTATGTAATGTGATAATCAGGTAAAATGCCTAAAACAGCCTTACATTCAACAACAGATCATAGGCAGATTTTATTTTATAGAATAGTTCCTTTATTTTTTAGGGAGAGTGGAAGGGAAGGGGGAGAGAGAGAGAGGGAGAGAGAGATGTGAGAGAGACATATTGATTGGTTGCCTGCCACATGACCTGGACTGGGACACGAACCTGCAACCCAGGTATGTGCCCTTCACCAGAACTGAACCTGAGACCCTTCCATCCAAAGGCCAAAGCTCCAACTGCTGAGTCAAACCAGCCAGGGCTAGAATAGTTCTTTTTAAAAACCTGCAGCTGATTTTATTTAATTAACAATATTGAAGATGTTCACATGTTAAATAATTATATTTAAGATTAAGTTCAAAAGAGAATAATTTCACAGAAAATAGTATAAAAATAATAGCACCATTTGGTATATATTTAAGGAAAGAAGTATAAGACCTGTACAATAAAAGTCGTAAAACATTACCAAGGGAAATAGTCTCCCACAAGAATTATGCAGCCTGGAATGGCAGTAGTTGAGAAATAGAGGTCGAGAAACATTGCTCCAAGAGGTGATATTTGAGCTAAAACCTGAATGAGAAGGAGCCAGTCATGCAAAGATCTGGAAGAAGAGTCATTTGAAGAAAGGGAACAAAAATAAGAAGAGTTCTGAGATGGGAAAGGAGCCCAGTATCACACAAGGACAGAAAACATTGCTAGTCTAGCTGGCAAGCAACAAATGCTGGGAATAAGGACCAGAGAATAACAAGGAAGAAGACAGGGAGCAGATTCCAAATATCTGAGAGTCCTGTATGAAGTGTTGACGTGGTTGAGCAGATTTTCAGCTGGCGGAATGAAATTCAAATACGGCAGTCCCAACTTGGAGGGCTGCCTGCTGCATTGCTCTTTCCTTGGCTTGGTCCCCTTCGTATTTTTGTCATTGACTTGGATGAGGACAAAGAAGGCCTGTTATCAAATCTGTGGCTGACAACAGGCTCAGGGAGATAACTAATACAGGGGATGACAGAATCAGGATTCAAAAGCATCTTGACAGGCTGAAACAGTAGGTTGGGTATAAGAAGATGACATTTAATAAAGATAAATGTGATATCCTGTGCTTAGGTCAGAAAGCATATGGTTCAAAGGAGTAAGGGAGAGGCAAGTCTGAACAGCAAATGGGGTTCAAATGTCAGAGGCACGTTAGCCAACCACAAGATTAATGTGAGTCAGCAGAATGATTGAGTCACCACTGGAGTTAACATGGACCTCAGATGCATTCATCAAAATGCAGTATCCACAACCAAGAAGACCTCGCTCCACATCTGGAACCTTACTGATAGATCATACTTACAGGGAAAAAGTTGACAAACCCAGGTATGTGTGATAAAAGGTCAGAAAAAAAGGAGGACGAAGGATTTTTAAATGAATGCATATTTCACTTATAAAAAGATGACCTATGATTCACATATTGGATGGTCAGTAGTCTTGATGAGGTATCAGATTTATTTGGAGACAATAAGTTTGAACTTAGCTCAGTTAAAGGTAAATCTGAGTAGACATGTAGAGTGAATATTGAAAAAAAAAAGAATTTCTTACAATAATAGTCACCCTTAAATTCAGGGGGTTGCTTTTCAAAATGGTGAGTTCGTCCTCACTGGAAATTTACAAGCAGAGGCTGGGGGAATGTGCTTCAAGGAAAATTTCTTGGGATTTCTTGTCTGAGGTTCCTTTTAATGTCTAAGATTTTATTTATTTATTTACTTATTTTTTCATCTTCACCCAAGGACATTTTTGCATTTATCTTCAGATAGACTGGGAGGGAGAGAGAGAGGGAGAGAAAAACATCGATGTGAGAGAGACACATCAAGTGGTTGCCACCCACATGACCCCAACGGGGGCTGGGGACAAACTGCAACCGAGGTACATGCCCTTAGTGGGAACCGCACCCGGGACTCTCCGGTCTGCAGGCCGATGCTCTAACCACTGAGCCAAACTGGCCAGGGCTAATGTCTAACATTTTATTATTCAATAACTGACTTGTAGATGTTGAACTGCTTTTTTTTTTTAATTATTCAAAGTTCAGCCTTTTTAACCATCCATGTACAGGCAAAATGCATTTTGTAAAAAAAGATTAAATGCAAACAAATGGATAGGAGCCAGGGTTCAGCAAATAAACATCTAAAAAATTAAACATTATTTTATTGCAAGCACATTTTATGTTGTTGTGCTGTTTGTTGTTTTTCTCAAGTCTATTTTGGTGTGGATGGACAAAGATGTCTATTTTCAGAGACCTCTCTTTTAAGTGGGGCTAATGCATGTCGTCCACATTCTTCATCCTATTCTAACCAGTTAGGTGCTTAAATAACTCGATTTGAAACCAGTGCTGAGCATCACAGAATCCAACATCTGAGCCGGAAAGAATGAGTTTGTTTCTTTCACTGGTGGAAAGGACCTTCATAGGTCACTTGAGACAAATCACCTGGGAGCCACAATTCTTTCTAACTTCCAGGGAAATGCTAGGGCCACGGGTGTGAATTAAACATCCAAGCTTGTCCGGTCACCTATCAGCAATTACAGCTACCCGTGTGTCTTTGTAGAAGGTTAAAAACTGTAGAGTTGAAATTAGCTTTGAGAGAATGTGGTCTTGTTTTATTATACTTTCATTATTGTACCCATCAAGAGTTTAAGCTTACGGGGGTCAGAAAAGATGACAGAGTGAATTCAATAGGTACAGAAGACTGATTCATGATAATAGTCTTCTCACTTAAAGGAAAGTAAGGCAGGTCAATGGAAGTCCTTCACTGTGGTTTATTTAACCTGACACTGTGTCTTTACCCAGGATTTACTTAAATTTCTTTTGCTTCAGAAAGCTTTTTTATTGGTCTTCTAGGACTTTTCCATCTGTGGATTATTTTTTTTTAAATGAGTGAATCTTTCATATAGGTTTTGATACCTGGTTGGAATTTAGGAACTTTTTATTTATTTTTAAACCAATAAGCACCCTATCTTAATAAATTCCTTGGGTAAAATTAGGTTTCATGCACATAGTAAATAGAAATAATGAATGAACTAGCCCTGGCCGGTTTGGCTCAGCAGTTAGAGCGTCAGCCTGCGGTCCAGAGAGACCCGGGTTTGGTTCCTGCTAGGGGCATGTACTTTGGTTGCAGTTTGTCCCCTGGTTGGTCGTGCAGGTGGCAGCCACTCGATGTGTCCCTTTCACGTAGATGTTTCTCTCTCTCTCTTCCTTTCTCTCCCTCCCACTCTATCTGAACAAAAAATGAAAAACTGTCCTCGGGTGAGGATAAAAAAATAAGTAAATAAATAAATAAATAAATGAACTAGATTAAAAAAAAAAAAAAAAGCATGGCATGAAGGCTGCCCAATCTTACCACACATTTTGCAACTATCATTCAATGGCTTTAATCAATCTGTACTTAATTCTGTGTCTCTTCATTTCTTCTTTAGAAAAAAAACTTAGGTGTTGTGCTAAAATTAAATAAGTCTAAATCAGGATTTTATCACATAATTGAATTCATGGTTGCAACATTCTCACCTTTCCAAAAAGCTGTGCACGCATGTTCCTAATCCCTCCACTTCTCATGTCAGCAAAACGCTCTGCGTCGTGCAGCGTCAGTACAGAGATGACGGAGTGCGTGGCATCGTCAGGCCCCATACTCCAGGACCAGGAACACGCCTCAGAACAACTACGTAAAGTAGAATCATTCCCATGAACAAAAATTACAGTTAGAACTAAAAATCTACACAAAGAAGTCCACAGGAACCTTGCTAAATGTAGTTCCAGGCTTTTGATGACTCTGCCTTAAGTTTCAGATCTTTAAAAGTATCATTGAATATGGATCGGTTATCTGCACTAATTATCTAAGTTAGAGGAAATGTTACCAACCACATTTAAGTAAAACCATGTCGTTTTTACATGTTCTGAATGTATTCATTTCCTGGAGCTGCCATAACAAAGTCCCACAAACGCTGGCTCAGAACGGCGGAATTGACTGGCTCACAGTTCTGAAGGTCAGAAGTCTGCAATGAAGATGTCAGCACGGCCATCCATCCTCTCTCTGAAGGCAGTAAGGACGGATCTGTCCCGGGCCTTCTCCTAGATCCTGGTGGTGCCTTGGTTTATGGCAACGGAACTCCGATCTGCACACGGCATTCTTTCTCACAAGAACCCCAGTCACCCTGGATTAGGAGCCCACCCCAGTGCAGTCTGACCTCATCTTAACTTACTAATTATATCTGCAACGATGTTGTTTCCAAATAAAGTCATTCTGAGGTACCGGGGGCTAGGATTTCAACCTATAAATTCCGAGGGGACACAATTCATCGTATAACACTGAATTTCCACTCTATGTAAGAACAGATGCTTGCTCAACCTCTGGAAGCCGACTTGAGCAAGTAGACAGCAGGCTCTGGAAAGGATTTTTCTTCTTGGTGTAAAATGAGAACCGCATAACAAAAGTCTTAGTTTGTCTCTTGCTTTAATTCTTTGTAGTTTGAGGACACAGTGTTTGAAGCGGCCACACCTGTCTTACCACCATGAAGAGGGCTGGCACTACAAAGGCTAGGCAAAATAACGATAAGGACTACGATCCAACATGTAGCCACTAAATCGAACCTGGTATCCCAACGTTTGGGCTTTTGTTATGTGGACAAATATGCATAGCATTCCAGCCCCTTTTATTTGAACACTGGAAACATACCAAATAATAGATGTTGGTATAAGTTTCTATGTCCCTTTCCCGGGACTATTAACCTTTCTGAGCTCCCTGTAGATATAGTTGCCCTTCCCGACATGGACCCCACAGATAAGCTCTCATTAAGGTTCTGCTCTTTTGTGCTCCTTTGCTTCTGTCTTACTCTGGACTCACCCTCATCATCTGTATTCCATTTCCTACCTTTGAATTATAGAGCATCCCAGAGCCGAGCACAGGAGATCTGCGAAGAATTCATTGCATCTAATGTCACAGCAGTGTCATAATTGGCCTCTTACTTTATTTCTTCAATCATTCTATAATTAAAGTGTGGCAGAGTGCTTATTGGCTTCAAAGTGATTAACAAGTTCCTAAGTTCCAACCAAGTAACAAAAGTTATGTGAAGGTTTTACTCATTAAAAAATAATAATCTATAGAAAATAGAGTATTGCCTGCTACTCAAATTTACTTTCTTCCTAGCACATACATTTATATAACACAATTTAGAACTTCATTATATGGAATACTGAGCTTTGTTTTATAACTGTGCATATGAATATAAATATGTCTCACCAGTTAGACAATCATCTTCTTGATCTTAGGAACTATGTCTTATGTTTCTCACCCATAGTTTCCAACTTAAAATGGGATAGAATTAAAGTAAATAAAAGGTTCATGGGGATTTTAAAAATAATTATTACAAGGTATTGCTTCCTAATATCTGTTTTTTTTGAGCGTAGTAAAATCTGCCTAACACAAATAATGTCAAAATGGAATTCAAAGACTGAATGGAAAATCACCTGTTGTTGCCTTTCTCCTAAGTACAGACATTTTAAAGACTGCCTTTTATTTTAAGTTTCCACATTGAACACAAAGTGAGATTCTTCTGTTTCCATCACCATGGTAACAAAGTGAAATTGCTTATATAATAATTATTTACTCACGGTCTTGAACCATAAATTTGATCAAGCTTATTAAAATCCAGGAAATCTGATTGCTAAATACAGATATCCAAATGTAGACTGTCAACACAATGACCAATCTGGTTGAAAGGATGTAATAATTACTTATATTTATGCTGAGGAGAGAAGAGGTTGTTTGGAAACTTCTGAACTTTCTACAAGCTAATAGGGCCATTTTCAGACATTTCATCATGAGATAATGGGGAGCCCAGTGGATGTGAGGGCTGTATATTACATTAAGAAAATGCCAAAATGAATTAAACCTTAAGCAGACAATCCACAAAGCACAAGTCAGAAATACAATATTAAGATTACAGTGTATAAAAACTTGAATTATCAATGTGATCCTTAATGATAATGAAAGAAACAAAAATATATATATGTTCTTCCAAATTTATTCTCCTGAAAAATACTGACATAGATATATCAATATATTGATGCATATACTATGTGGAGGGTTTGTATTTGTGTGTATGTGTCTATACATGCATTTATATGTGTGTGAGAAACAGAGAATGAGAAAATTTGAGAGCGAGAACAAGGACCTATTTGTATAGAATAGGATACAAAATAATATTTAAAAAATAACTGACAAATGCATATTTGTAGAACACATTTCTGGGGTCTATTGCCCACATTATGAGAAAGTACTTACGAGCCTTGATGGGAATTTTGGTTGAGAAAGTGCTGTCGGCATCAACAGTAAATGACAAGGCAGGTACAGAACTAGACTGTCCTGTAGAAGAATGTCCCTGGCTCTTCAAGTTCTGACCTTCTCCCAATCTCACAGAGCCATGCTGGTTACAGCAAGCATGGAAACAACCTCATGCACATCCATGAATGGATAAATATAGGGTGGTATAGACATACAATAAAATATTATTCAGTCTTGCCCAGCTGGTGTAGCTCAGTGGATTGAGCATCGTCCCATGGACTAGGAGGTCCTGGTTCGATTCCCGGTCAAGGCACATGCCCCGGTTGCGAGCCCAATCCCCAGTAGGGGGTGTGCAGGAGGCAGCTGATCTATGTTATCTCTTTCACATTGATGTTTCCATCTCTCCCTTCCTCTCTCTCTAAAAAAATCAATTAAAAAACATATTAAAAACATATTGTTCAGACTTAAAAAAAGGACATCATGTCATATGTAACAACATGAAAGAGCCTGAAGAAAACTACACTAAGTAAAATAAGCTAGACACAAGAACAAACACTGCATGATTCCACTTATATGAAGTCTCTAAAACAGAGACCTCAAACTCATGGAAACAGCAAATAGAATGGTTGCTGCCAGGGGCTGTTCAACAAGGTACAAAGTTTAGTTATGCGAGATGAAGACGTTCTAGAGATCTGCCATACAACATTGTGCCTACAATTAACGACACTGGATTGTAAAAGGTCTGAGCCGGCAGGAGATCACATCCTCAACGTAAGGCCAGTGTAGAGAAAGGAGCACTTTATTACACCAGTGGGCTGTTACACCAGCGGGCTGGGGGGGTACAGCTTCCCCAAATCCTCAGCCCCAAGCTTCCTTTGTTCTTTGCTTATATAGGCACAAACTACAGAAAAAAAAACTACATTCTCTTGGTGCCGCTTTTGGCACCGTTAAGGGGGCTGATACAGAGAAGGGGGGGAGAGGAGCAGGGTAACTATTAATCTCTTTTTTCTCATGGTTCCTTTGAGTTTCTCAAGGCCATCCTCAACCCCTTATCTGTACAGTTTTCTTTGGGTATCTCAAGGCCCTTATGTTTACAGAAAAGAAACTGCCAGGGTGCGTACGTGCAGTAACTGAGGGTCAGAATGGAGTTTAGTTTTGTTAAAACATTATTAACCCTTTCATTCCCACCTTATAATGATAAAAAAAAAAAAGGGAAAAGGGGCGAAGTTTCTCTTTGTCTACTTCCTGCAGGTATGGGGTTGTCGTGGACTCCTAAAAAGCCTATCCCTTGCAATCCCCATTCTGCAGCAGATGTTCTATAGCTCCATGCTGGGGTGTCTTCTAGTTGGGGGCTAATCCCTCCATATGTGACCCAGACATCAGGGACCTTTGTGACCCTGACGGTCCCCCTTAAGGGGTCACATAGATCAAGGTTGAACACAGATTTTTTCTAAGTTCCCAGTTCCATTGGGGCCCAGGTCTATAAGGATTCTCTTGAACAGTCATAACTAGAAAGATCAAAGTCCCGATAAACGCAAGAGTCTTATCTGGAGAGGCCTGAACTGTCCATTTTGCTTTTTCCTCTCAGCTGGGAACGGTGCTGCCAGATCGGGATGGCGTTGACCTTGACAGACGTTGTTGGTGCAGGCAGGATGACAATGGGTGGTGAACTTCTTTACCCACATTCAGTTCCCGGGCTGGAATGAGTGCACAGGGTCCGAGGTGGGCACAGGCAGGGCGTTGCAGATGTGTTTATGGACAGATTTCTGGGTGGACTGCAGGGCCTGCAAGAACTGTAAGAGGGCGAGGGGGAGCAGAGTGGTCCAGCCCTCACCAGTTTCCAAAGCAAACCTGGTTAAGGTTTCCCTCAAGGTCCCGCTCATGTGCTCCATTTGCCCAGAACTCTGTGGGCGGTAGGCACAATTAAGCTTTTAACTTATATTTAACCCCTTAGAGATATCCTGTGATATCTTTGCTATAAACGCGAGGCTGTTGTCTGATCTAAGGGTCAGGAGTAGCCTAAACCTGTTATTTTCTTTATTACATCCTAGACTGTTATTCCATTACCAGGGGCAAGCTTTCCCTCTCAGTGTCCTTTTCTTTTTTCCTTCTTGAGTATTCCTTCAATATCCTGTCTCCTGTAATATGTATATTCTTTTTTTTTATCCTTTCTTATCTTTTTACTTCCTCTGCATAATCCTTCTCTTTTTATTTCTTCCCTTCTCCACAAACTTTCTTCGACTTACACAGACCCTCTACGACTTACACAATCCTTTTTCAACTTACACAGACCCTCTACGACTTACACAATCCTTCTTCAACTTACACAGACCCTCTACGACTTTCCTAGTCCCTCCCCTGACATGAACCTGAGAGCTTGCTCCGGCTATTTGCAGTCTGCACGTTCCCCAGTTTTCCCTCTCCACAGGAGGTTTCTGTCCTCCCTGAGATGCCTTAGGATACCTGCGTTATTGATTGACAGGTGTACCGCCCCAGTCAAATTTCCTATCTAGCACTTTTCCCAGAGCAGGCCACGCCCAGCTGGGGCAGCTGAGTGCTTGGCGCCAGAAGCAAGAGCCCCTGGGCCTCGCCTCCCTTCCCCTCACCTCACTGGGTCATTGAAAAAACCGATAAGAGTAGTGGTGTTTCAGCGGTGGCCCACAGGGGAGGAGGGGCGCCAAAGGCTTTTGTTAGGAGAGGAAGCAGATTCTTGGAGGAGACAAAGTAAAGAATGAGAGTGGTTGGTGGGGAGAGAAGGAGTAAGGTTAAAGTAGCATGGAGTTTAGATAGAATGTCCCACCCTAACAAGGGAGTGGGGCAGGCTGGTAATGTAAGAAAAAAGAGTGGAGAAAGATATAAAGGCCTAAAGAACAAGTGAGTGTCTGGGTTGCCCTGGGTGGCAATATTTGGCCGTCAATGTCCACAACTGAAACCCCAGAGTGTTGAAGAGGTCCCCTGAACTCGGGGAGGGCAGAGTAGGTTGCCCGGTATTAATTAAAAATGAAATTGGCCTACCTGCTACCACCAGAGTTACCCGAGGTTCGGGGTTCGAGATGATGGTCAGGGCGTCCGTTCCTGGGCACCTTCAGTCTTCAGCCGCGAGGCCAATCAGATCAAGGCCTGGATTGCCCGATCCGCCAGCCAGAGGAAGGGATGAAGACCGACTCTGCGCAGTCTGTCCGCAGTGCGACTTCCAATGGGGCCCTCCACATTGAGGACATGGCTTAGGCGGTGTGTTGGGGGTTGGGGCACTGCCTCACCCAGTGGCCAGTCTGATTGCATTTAAAGCAGGACCTGGGGGTTCGCTTTGCTGATCCTGGTGGGTGTCCTTCTTCTGTCCCCTAAAGGGGGTTTGCTGACCCCTTTTATTGGTGGGGGCTCTGATGGCAGAGGCAAGCATTTGGAATTCTATTTTTTGCTGTTTAGCCTCTTCACGATTATTGAACTTAAAGGTTAGATTTAGAAGTTTCTGTTGAGGGGTTTGAGGGCCATTTTCAAGTTTTTGTCCAGGGTTGACTGAGAGTTAAATCTCAGGTTTAAAATGACAGTCCCTCCAGTTCCCGCTGCTTCCCTCCAGAGGCATTCTAAACCGGGGGCTGAGGTAGGGGACTGATAGGGACCAGAGATGGATCCCGATCATGTGTGAGGGAGTCATTTGCAGAGGTAGAGGTGTCGAAACCGAAGTAGGAGGCTCAGGGTAGGGCGGGGGCCCACAGAAGGGGCCGGAGGAGGAGACCCTGCCGGAGGGGCTGAGGGAGGAGGTGGTGGAACGAGATCAGCTGAGTCAAAGGATAAAACAGGAGAAGTTAGCGCGCTGTCTTCAGAGAGAGGTTTGGGAGGATTAGAGTGCAGCAGGAAGATTTGGGAGAGACAGTAAGAGTCGCATACAGAGTGTTGTGTTGTGAGTGCAAAGGGGCCTGGATGTAAGGAACCTCAGACCATTTCCTTGCCTTTGACAGAAATTGTCTATGTTGGTAGAATGTCAAAAGTGTCATTTTAGGTTATTGTGACCCATTGTACTGAGGTCACGCAGTGTTGCAGTAAAAATGAATCGCTTGGGACGTAGGTCCTGAGCGCGCCCTAGGGTCTGTAGACTTTTTAGGGGACATCCTAGGGGTGTTGCCTCATGTTGCGGTGTGAGATGTTGCGGCCTAGCGGTCCGACGGACGGATACACTAGAGGAAGAAGAAGGCGTCCCCGCTTCTCCCCTAGAGTAGAGAGACGTGCAACTCACCTATACCAGGCGTCCCCAGATATATGGTGAGCTGAGGGAACCTGGTTCCCGAGGAGCATGTCCCGACCAGCGCTGGATTTTCGGAGGGACGATCACACAGTAGTGACTGAGAGCCTGGCTCTCTTGTCCCGGACGGAGGATAACGAGACAGCCCGGAGAATCAGACCGGTAGGCAAATAAACACTCAGCCATAAATTAGTGTCCGGTGTTGATGCTGGATCGGCAGGAAAGGTTGGAGGTCCGGTATCCGGCTGAGGATGTGATCGATCCCGGTCCGACAGGAGGCCCGGAGGACTCCAGGGGCCCGCGGTTGCCCCCAATGTGGGATCCTCACAGACCTCCCGGGTTTCGGCACCAAATAAAAGGTCTGAGCCGGTGGGAGATCACATCCTCAATGTAAGGCCAGTGTAGAGAAAGGAGCATTTTGTTACACCGGTGGGCTGTTACACCGGCGGGCTGGGGGGGGTACAGCTTCCCCAAATCCTCAGCCCCGAGCTTCCTTTGTTCTTTGCTTATATAGGCACAAACTACAGAAAAAAAAACTACATTCTCTTGGTGCCGCTTTTGGCACCGTTAAGGGGGCTGATACAGAGAAGGGGGGGAGAGGAGCAGGGTAACTATTAATCTCTTTTTTCTCATGGTTCCTTTGAGTTTCTCAAGGCCATCCTCAACCCCTTATCTGTACAGTTTTCTTTGGGTATCTCAAGGCCCTTATGTTTACAGAAAAGAAACTGCCAGGGTGCGTACGTGCAGTAACTGAGGGTCAGAATGGAGTTTAGTTTTGTTAAAACATTATTAACCCTTTCA
This sequence comes from Tadarida brasiliensis, assembly GCA_030848825.1. Taxonomy (NCBI): domain Eukaryota; kingdom Metazoa; phylum Chordata; class Mammalia; order Chiroptera; family Molossidae; genus Tadarida; species Tadarida brasiliensis. The sequence goes on along the minus strand of CM061257.1, from coordinate 230,707,151 downwards.
GATTGCACACTTAAAAATTTGTTAAAAAGGTAAATCTCATGTTAAGTGAATAATAATAATAATAATAATAATAATACTAAATAATGATAAATATAACCAGAATGCCATTGAGACTGAAGACTGGAGGTAGAGGTGGTGGAGAAGATTGTCAATGAGGAAAAAGGGAACAAAAACAATGGCAAACTGGTGCTCACACCCAAGAAAACTTCCCTGTACGGGAGGATTTGGATAATGGCATGCCACGCTCAGCCTTTATCTATCACTCCCACCAAGTTTAGTTGAATTCTTCCTCTACAATCCCAAAATGTTAGTAACAAAAATGAAGAAACAGTGCAGTGCCCATCGTGTGGTCAAAGGGTGCACATCTATGAGTCAAGGTTGGTGATCAACAGATTTTGGGTTAAACAGAGCATCATGGCAAGAGGCACCTCGGTGTGAGAGAGTGATTACTATTCCCCAAACTCATTCACATGTCTCTCCTTCCTCCCTCGTCACTGACTTTGGGTTTTCACCAAAGACCATTTGTTTTTGAAACAGAAAAGAAAACTACAGCACGCCAGATCAACAGAGCCAAAATTAACAGACCTCTGGCCCTACTGATGAAGGAATACAAGAGAAGGTACACATTAACATATCAGAAACAAAAATGGGAACATTACAACAGAAGCAGCAGACATTAAGAAGATAATACAAATATATTGATTAAGAAAAATGATACAACAAATAATGACAATTTGGATGAACATATAATTCTTGCAAAACGTAGTTTGCCAAACCTAAGATGGGAAGAAAGAGCCTCTGAAGAAATGTACATTTGTTACACGAAATTGACTTCCACTTGAGGCCAGGGAGTTACAGGGACTAACGTATTCTCTCGCAGTAAAACAACTACAAGATTGGACAAAAGTATTTGAAATGACTCATTTTCAGATCTGAGCCAACAACTAAGATCTTCACTAAGTTTTGTGTAGGACTGTGATTCTGAGAGAAAAGAACTGAACAAGGTGAGCATGGCAGAAACCCTGGCTTTCTGTCTAAATGTATATTCAGAACCCACATACAGATGGAAGAGACCCAGAGCCCCCCAAGAGAAAAACGTGAGATTTAGTGATAAGTCGTATAAACCTGCAGAGGAGATTTTCAGGTCTGTTGCTATCGCAGGTAAATCTTCTGCTCCTCTCGTCCATGGGTGCTGTTAGCTGAGGTCACCATAGAAACCGTAAAAGAACAGACATCTCCTCAATGGCTCTCAGGAACTTGGCTCTCAAAACTCCAGGTGAAGTCACTCACTCAAATTAGCATGTCCACAAGCACCTTTTTGAACGCACCTCAAAGTGATCTGAGAGCTTAGAGAAAATTCAAATATTCCTTCTGTTTTCCTTCTCTGCCATCAGCTCTCCAGTTATACTAGACAGTTATAAAAGGCTATTCCATTTTCTTTTTCATTTCATTTGTTGTATTACTTTAATGAAAGTCATATACTCACATACCTTGCAGGATGAATGAAAATGAAATAAATAACATGTGAGAACGAGCAGAAATTAAACAGCACCGTGTGAATTGCTTTGAGCTACTAGCTTTGAGCTGTAAATGCAAATTATTATTATTGCTGGACCATATTCTTCCAAGTGTTTTTACTGTAATATGTGTATTAATATAGAATTTAATACACTGTCACTAAATGTGCAGCAACTAAACATTTTGAAATGTTCATTATAAAAACCAAATCCCATTATGGTATTACCACTAAACTTTGTTATGAAAATGTACATTCTAACAATCTTTTCCCTGATTTATAACCTCTAATTACATCTTTAAAAAATTCCCAATTGAGTATTATTCCAATGATAATGAAAACAAAGGTTGAGGATATTTTTTTCCCCAAGATCCTGAATATTTTCTTTCCCAATCATATTTACCTTCTGCCACTCCATGTGTGTGTGTGTGTGTGTGTGTGTGTGTGTGTGGAGAGAGAGAGAGAGAGAGATTGAGAGACACAGATAGATGACCATGGCTACACACCTAGAGAAGCTTACCTGGTCCTAAGGTGATAGGAATTTCTCAAAGAGGGTATCAAGGGGAGAGTGTCAGGGGGCAAACAGGCACCACATAAGGTGCAGGGCAACCAAAGCAAAAGACAATCTTGTCAAGACTTTTAGGATCTCATGTCTTTTGGATCCCAAGGCATGGTGGTGAAGACCAATCTGTAGGCAAACGACCTCAGTTGACTGTAAAGAATTGTTTACTACAGGCACGGACTGTGGGTGTACAGAAAACCTAGTGACCATTTGTGAAAGTCTTCACCAGAGGGTGGCATGCAGCTAGATTTTGAAGAAAATACTAAGAAGAGGAGAGCCAGAAAGGGAACAGAATATGCACAAACTCCTTTTCAGGCTCAGGAAATTGCAAGGATTTTTATAGGTCCCGAGAAAATGTTTTCATGACCTTGAACATTAGAGAGCCTTGAATTTCTATTTTATGTTATGTAGACTTTATCTTGAGGAGCTGTTAAAGAGCTTTTAAATAAGTATCAAAATAATCCACCTTAATTTTTTAGAAGGAAAAAGGAGGGAAAGGGGTGGCAGGAAAACAGAAAATGTCCAGGCTTCCGAGGAGGCTTATTTTCTTCGCAGAGAGAGCAACTTTGTCCTTGATGCCCCAGAGAATTCACTGGCAGCGATGCTGATCAATCGAGCAGAAGGGATCAGTGATTGCATATGTACTGAGACAGATTTTGTCAACTCTCCAGGAAACAGATCCTGTACGGACACGTGGTGACCTGTGTGGACAATCACTGCCCTGGAGCAGAAGGAACCTGCCATGCGAGTGAGCAAGATTATGGCTCCCCGCACATCAGTGTCTTGGACGGGCCATTTAATTTTCCTTTGATTGTCCAGACTTATCATTCCTCTTTTAGTTCACGATTTCTATATTATGTTCTAGCCATTGACAACAAATGCAGTGAACACATTTTAAAAAATTTTTACATGTTTTTATTTTGTTCTCTGATTGTAGAAATATAGAACCTGAATAACTGCATTGGGAAACAAATTACACACCATAAATCACATGAATTGACTGCTGGAAACCGTCACAAAGCCAGTTCTGTGATTTTTGTCTTGGAGCACTAACCTTCAAAGGTGTTAAAAATATAAATATTGAAAGTGTGGAACTTCCTCTGATATTTGAAATTGTTCAATTTATTGATTATTGAGAAGAAAGAAAGAAGATGGCTCCGTTATGGAGACTATATTAGTGGTTGGTAGTTTGGAGTCAGGGAGATTGACCAAGAGACTGTGGACATAAGATTGCCACCATGATGACATTTCTTAATTCTGCTTATGAAATGATTAACACTGGCAAAAGGAGAAATAGCACCAAAATCATTGAGTTGTATTTCATCTCCTTCTGACACATCTTAATGAGTGTTAGTTAATGAAACATTATTTCACAGAAGTTATCAAGTAGTCCTACGTTCTGTTGGGGTGATGGATTTATATCATCTCCTGACACCTGGAACCAGAATTTACGTATTATTCACGGTGATAGAGAAATGCATTCGTATTAACATTTCATGAATATGTGATTTTACATAGAAAATTTCTATCTAGGTAAGGTTATGTTTTCAAATGATAGTTTCAAAATACATTCACTGCAGCTGGGTTTGAGAGTTACTGGGATTGGATTTGAAGCAACTAAAGGCATAAAACTTTTTTTTTTTTTTTTAATTTACTTTTTAGAGAGAGAGGAAGGGAGAGAGAGACCAAAACATCGATGTGAGAGAGATACATTGATCGGCTGCCTCCCACATGCCCCCTACTGGGGATTGAGCCCACAACCCAGGCATGTGCCCTGATCGGGAATTGAACTGGGACCTCTCAGTCCATGGGATGACATTCAATCTGCTGAGCCACAACAGTCCAGCCATAATGTTTTTTAAGCTTTATGGGTTAATACTCATTAATAGTCGCTGGAAACATGCATTTTACTTTGCTTTGTGAATAAAAGGATAAGTGAATCTCCCTCAACATGGTTTCCTTAGATGTTTTAAAGAAAACTTTTGCCAGAGGGGATCAACAACATTGGAGAGATTTTAACAACAGGAATTGGAGACATAAAGAGATAGACTGATGGCAGAATAGTAATAAAGTCTATATAATCTGGCAAAATAAATTCTTTCTCTGTGGAAGTCTGCACTTCAAGAAAAGCGAGACCAAACTAATTAGCCTTCTAGCTCTGCTAAAGAGGAAAGAGAAAAGGATCATAACATGAATTAGGGAGTGCACACAGAGAACAAGAAGGAAATCTTGGCCAACAACACATCAACCTAACCTGCCACCCTCCACCGGCACCCCTAGGATTTTCCCATATTTCAATGATGAGGAATTTCCAGTTACTACTAGATTTATACAATAGTTATAACATAATATACTCATGATTATTTCGTGGTGTTTTTTGTTGTTATTATTGTTGTGACTTGTATTTTAGTAAGAAACTGTTACCCTTTATTTTGGAAAATGAAATATTTGTCTGTTCATTGCCATTAGGTATGATGTTTCTTGAGATATTATTGATACTACTTTGATTATTTCAAGTTTATATCATGTCCAGCCATTGCAAATGCATTGCATCATCTTATCTATGCCCTACCTCTATTTATGTAATTATTGCATTGTCTTTTCCCTAACTAGTATATCATCCTCTTAAAAACTATGCCAGTTTATCATCTCTGATTCTAATATTTAAAAGAATATTTAGCAATAATAAGAACTCAGCAAATATTTATGAGTGACCAAGTCAGTATATGTGTTAAATTTTGGATAAAATGTTAATTTGGCATTCTAATTTCATACTGAACATCAAATCCAAGGTACTTTCTGTGTGCCACACACTGTAATAGGTGCTTTAAAAATGTTATATAAACCCTCTTAATAGCCCATTCTAGTGATAAATAAATTCAGGCTGAGAGGTGAAGAGGCCTCCCTCAAGACATGAAGCCCCTTATATAAAGTATTGAAGGCTAAACCTATGGACATATCACGTGCATTTCATTGTTCTTTAATATTTTTGTCATTAAATGGATTTTTTGTACTAAGAAGACCAGTTATTATTGGGTGATATAGTGTTTCTTCACTGAGATTAACAAATCAGATGGATAGTTTTTATCTTTACATCTCAGGTTCATAGACCAAGTTAAGATGCCTGTTAGGAAATGTTGTCTGGCTAGGAGCAGTATTAATATACCCTGCGTACATTGATCTGTTTAGAATTGCTTCATTACTGCTGCAAACATTCACCTATAGCCAGGACTGTCTAATTTCCACTGAGACACTGAGTTAGGGCTTTAGAGTATGTCCATATTCCTAACAGGATTGACAATTCCAGCTTCGGAGTTGGCCACAGTCTGTCCTCTAGCAACATTTCTTCTGTTTATTATTTTTGATTATTTGTATGGCTCTCTGTTTCCACTCAATAAGTACTATAAAGGTTACTGCAGGACTGGGAGCAAATTTTGCATCATCCCTCTAGCCCGATCTCCGTAATATATAACACCATAGTTTGCATGCAGTAGGTGCTTAGTAAAGGGCTACTATTTTGAAGCTATGTCTTTCAGAGCCCTGCTCAGGCCCTTGCCTTGGGGCAGATACACCTTTAGTTCATTGAAAATTGCTAGTAGGAGCTCTCCTTACTTACACTGGAATATACTGGTGAGGTCAGAGTAATTGCCAGAATTGCACAGAGTAGTCACAGGGTTTAATGTCAAGCATCGCTGTCTAACATTACTTCTCTGTTCAGCTTTCTCAGCCAGTATTTCCCTCCTATGTAGTTATCAGATTTTCTGTAGGCTGACAGAATTATCATGTGCCAAGAGAAGATGAGGTCAGAATAATTAGATGGGCTTATTCAACCACAAATATGTGCAATGATATCATCATAATCATGGTATTATCTAATATTATTGCCCTTATTTTCAAACATTTGTATTTTTACTTTTAATCTGTTCTGCATTACCATGTTTAGTGACACTGCTGTTTAATCTTTTTCAGTTTAAAACTCCCCAGAAGTTATAGATTAGCATAGGGGGATATTTCTCTTTGCAGGAATACTTTTTTCCAGCTAAACCAATATTCCCCAAAACAATGACCATTAAAAGCTTTTGACATAGGCAACTGCCCAAGATAAAATTATACATCTTTAAAGGTAGGATTTTCTTTAAACAAATACCAATATTTTATCGGGGTTTCAAAACCACAGTGACCCGTCAACAGCTGGAAATTCAGTCCCTGCTGACTTGAAAGACTGTGCATTAAACCTACAAAGAAAGAGGCCTGCTGCCACCTCCCGCCTTGCAGAGCCTCAGATTCTCTTTGGAAAGACCCTTCCTTTTGCAAAACGTTCATCTTAAAGTGAAGGTTATGACAAAATATTGTGCCACAGTTGTCTGTGATACGCATGCATGCCAAGTTGTTATAAATAAGAAATAAAATACTAAAGTCTAAGGAGCATTTATTTTTCTTTTATCAATTCCTGTATTTAATAGGAAGCTAAAATGGTTTCTCTGTCTTCATTTCTTTGGCTGAGACCCCAAAGGACAATAATAAAATATTTGCACTAAAATACTGTGTATCCCTTAGTGAAGCACTGGCCCACCCATGGAGGGTTTACCAAGATGAACACAATCTGGTTCTGTGACTCTTGGCACAGGAGAATGTCTACGGACTGAAAGATAAAGAAATCAAGGAAAAAATGTTTTACAGTCAGCTGTTGGGGGGTGTGGGATTCCCCTCACCCTTGGGAAGAAGAAGAGAGTGGTTCCTCCCAATCCCAAGCTTGATGAAGGGGCCTTCAAGACCACTTGGAGAACTTGATATGTTTCACCTAAAGTTTGTTAGACACAATGGTCTATCTAACTCCAGCCTGAGAGTTATAAAGGCAGGAGACTGTGGCTGTTACCTTGCATTAGCCAAACACAGAGAAGGAGCCTACACAGAGACTAGCTTTGCACTGCTACTAAGGTCAGGGCAAGGACGAGTGTGTATGGGGACCAGAGATGGCCCATGTTGGAGAGATCGGGCTTGGAACCATCTTCATAGACCTTTGTTCAAAGAGGACTTCTGAAGTAACAGTGGAACTCTGACAGAGAGAGTCTGCATGAAAGTACTGCCAGATGCCTAGACACTGCGCTTTAAAGTTTTAAGTAGCCAGCTGGTAGTTTCATGGAAATTGCAACTAGAGATTTCCAGTGTGATAATCTATTTACATTCGGAGTCTTGCTCAATCAGTGAAAAAGGTTTTGGTGAATAGAAATCTGCTGTATAACAATGTCAACTCAATTTGCATGAGTCCTTTCTGGTGAGGAGAAAAGAGAGGTGTTACACACAATCTAAAACCTTATCTTTACCACAGCCGTTAGCAAGTATCTCTAACATGTGTGAGGATAACAAATGATGTTGGTTCTCTACGTCTAATGAAAACTGCACCCAAGTCAAATTTATTCAAGGTGTGTGTGGTATTTAGGAAAGAATTTTCTGCCCTGCTGCTTGAAGGAGAGATCTCTTGAGGTCCTACAGGCTTTGTGACTCATGGTCACTGACAGTGCAACAGCAGGGGACCCCCTTCTTATAAGTGTTGCTCTCTTTGACATCCAGGGCTCCTTTCTCTGGGGGCTTCCTTCTTAAAGTGGCTCTAGGAGGCTTGTCATATTTACAAGTCAACTTCCCCAGCTTCTCTTCCTTTTCAAATTCAAGTACATTTTACTTGCTGCTGATAATAAAAAGAATGCATGTTCCTTAAAAATCTTCAATTAAATGCAAGGAAGTGCAAGAATAACTTAAAATATCTTACAACTCTACTACCTAGCACTAGCCACCACTGCTTTTAGGTTGATTCATATAAAATTCTCAATATTTGAGTGTTTTGACCTACACATACCTAGAATATTATTAAACCATTTTTGTATGGTCTAATTTAATTTTCATGCTTAGATGCACAAACAATTTTACAACTGAGTTCATACAGTATGCACATATATATTATAATAATGTATAATAGATAGCATTATACTTCACATGTTATATGTATATATATATATATATATATAATACCTTCATTGACATTATAAGGTTATTATGTTTGAAGTTTTATACATGCACACACATACATCTCTCTGTAAGATTTATATAGGGTGGGGCAAAAGAAGGTTTACAGTTCTTCATATGTAAAATACTACAATAATTAATAAATAATAACACAAGAAAAAAAACTGTGTTTTGCATACTCACAACTGTGAATCTACATTTGCCAAACCCTGTATATTCCAGAGAGCCATGAAGTGTTAGAGTTGGAAGGAAGCTTAGAGATTCCACCTAAAATTTTCAAATTTGAGTTTTACTGGTCATCACTTTATGTTTAAGTTTAAAAACATGTATAAGTCCACATACATATTCAAGAGCGATGATCTTTAGCACCCTGTGTTTAAGAAAAATCCATTTAATCTAAAGCATTAAACTTGGTGCCTTCAAATCCCACCATTGAAACACAAAACCAATAATATTCTAGGTATCTGTAATTTGCAGCTGACAAAATAAACAAGGATTTGAGGGATTTCAGTCCAAAGGTCTCATTTCCATTTCCAATTTTGTGCGCTTAAGGTATTTGTTCTTAAAACTACGTATATACAATTGCAAGTATGAATGGGTTCCAAATAAATGCCAATCAATAGAGTTTCATTTGTTGCAGTATCAAATGAAAGAGTGTTCTGTTGAATTTATTGTGCATTCTCCAGTGTACTTAAGTAGGATGCCAAAAAAATAAAAAAAAATTAACATTTTAACAGTAGCTCTCCTACTAAATTCTGTATTTTTGAGCAGGTGTCTTAATCTCATTGGCTCCTAGTCTCTATTCTTAGTACAACAGAAAATTTTCTTTAAGTGATTTCTTTTCTTTTCTTTTTTTAAATTTATCTTTATTGTTGAAAGTATTACTCTTCCCCCCTATTGACCCCCTTCTCCCCATGCTGGCCCTCCCACCCCCTACCTTCAGATAAGTTTGGCTTTAAAAATAATTTGGACTTTGAGTCAAACATATTTGGGTCACTTTTTTTTATACCTTGGGGGTATTTTGAAAGGAGTGAGATGATATGGACCCAGTGTTTAGGAAAGGTTCTTTACACTATAAGAGCTACAGGATAGAAATTGTTATTTTAATTCTACATAATACATTTCCTAGAAAATCTCTAAATCCAATTTAAAATAAATATGAGCCCCCCAAAACCTCCAAAGATTTAAATCTTTGTGAAAATTGCTCGCTCCATAGCTTACAGACATTTGATGGTTTTATTTAACTTCTCTCAACTACTAGAAACTTTCTTCATCTTCAACTAACACTAGTTTACATGCCTCTTTCAGCTTCTATTGAAGTCTTTCATGATATTTCAAACAATTTAGAATATTGCTTATGAAATTCTGAAGACCATTGCATGGTGTCACCAAAGACTGTGGCAATGGTGCATGCAAAGGGATGGATCATTTTAAGAAGAGAAGAGAAGGAACTGAAGCCCAGCTGGTGTGGCTCAGTGGATTGAGCCATGGACTGAGAGGTTCCAGTTTGATTCCCCATTAGGGCACATGCTCAAGTTGCAAGTTCGATCCCCAGTAGGGGGCATGTAGGAGGCAGCCAATCGATGTTTCTATCTCTCTCTCCCTTCCTCTCTCTCTCTAAAGAATCAATAAAAACATATTTTTAAAAAGAGAGAGAAGGAACTGAAAAGATTCTTGGAAAATAATAGAATACTAACAATATTTATTAGGCAAGTTCTGGGTTGCCTTTGAGCCATGTCAATTTCTCCCTGCATACCAGAAGTCATGACTGAATGTGAGGGAAGTGAATTTTAAAGCAATGTTCTAAGTTGGACTTTCTAAATTTTTTTAGAAAAGGTTATCTTCCTAACTCTTAGAGAACAGATTAAATATTCCAACAAAACTATCCAATTGTGCATCATGTCTGGTTGGGTTGGGTTGGATTTGTTATAGGAGGTCCCTTCTGTGTATACTGCAAAATTGAGATAAGCAAATAAAAAACTTAATGTCTTCCGATTTTTTCCCCAAAAAATAAATATGTAAAGCTTTGTTATTTTTATATTTGTGTTTGCCAGCCTCCAAGATGGTTCCTCATGATTTCCACCAACTGCTATTCATACCCTGTGTAGTCTCCATGATTTTAACATTTATGAAAATGCCCTTGTCCTCTCAGTACCTTACCTCTTCTTCCTCCATCCTACCTTAAAAAGTAACTCAAGCATTTATCTTCTAGGCATTGGAACCACCAACAAATATATTACCTCAGAAATTTCTATTTTAAATATTCTGCCATCTGACCTCCTTGATACATCCAATTCATGGATTCAAATGCTTTTTGCTAGTCTATGAATCCATCAGGTCCTCACTTTCTTATTTGCCCACTTTAGAATTCATGGTTCTTTTTTATTTTATTTTATTTTATTTTTATTAATTTATTTTTGTTACAGATGTTTCTCCTTTTTTCCCCATTGACACCCTCCCCCCCATCCCCCCCACCCTGTCCCCAGCTTTGTTGTCCATGTCCATCACTTATGCATACATGCGCAAAAGTTCTGTGGTTTATCTCTTCCCTCCCCCCCCACCCCCTCTTCTGAGGGGTGTCAGTTTATACCCTACTTCCACATCTCTGGGTCTACCCTGTTCCTCAGACTGTTATGTTCATTATATTCCACAAATAAGTAAGATCATGTGATATTTGTCTTTCTCTGCTTGGCTTGTTTCGCTTAGGATAATACTCTCAAGGCCCCTCCACGTCGTCTCAAAGGATAAGAGATCTTTCTTTCTTACAGCTGCATAGTACTCCATTGTGTATATGTACCACAGCTTTTTTATCCATTCATCTACTGATGGACACTTGGGCTGTTTCCAGATCTTAGCTATTGTAAATAGTGCTGTTATGAACATGGGGGTACATGTATTTTTTCTGATTGGTGTTTCAGGCTTCTTAGGGTATATTCCTAGAAGTGGGATCACTGGGTCAAATGGTAATTCAATTTTTAATTTTTTGAGGTAACACCATAGTGTTTTCTAAAGTGGCTGCACCAGTCTGCATTCCCACCAGCAGTGTACTAGAGTCCCTTTTTCTCCACACCCTTGCCAACACTTGTTGTTTGATGATTTGTTGATGGCGGCCATTCTGACAGGTGTGAGGTGATACCTCATTGTTGTTTTAGTTTGCATCTCTCTGATGATTAGTGATGTTGAGCATTTCTTCCTATGTCTCTTAGCCATTTGTATGTCCTGTTTGGAGAGGTGTCTATTTAGTTCCTCTGCCCATTTTTTAATTGGGTTCTTTGTCTTCCTTTTGTTGAGTTGTATGAGCACTCTGTATATTTTGGAAATTAACCCCTTATCTGATGTATCATTGGCAATTATGCTCTCCCATAGAGTGGGTTCCCTATCTGTTTTGATGGTTGTTTCTTTTGCTGTGCAGAAGCTTTTGAGTTTGATGTAGTCCCATGTGTTCATTTTTTCCTTTGTTTCTGTTGCCTTAGGTGATGTATCAGTGAAGATTCTGCTGCGTATGATGTCCGAAATTTTGTTGCCTACATTTTCTTCTAGGATTTTTATGGATTCACGAGTCACATTTATGTCTTTTATCCATTTTGAGTTTATTCTTGTGTGTGGTGTAAGTTGATGGTCTAGTTTCATTTTTTTGCATGTAGCTGTCCAATTTTCCCAACACCATTTATTAAAGAGGCTGTCTTTACTCCATTGTATGCTCTTGCCACCTTTGTCAAATATTAATTGAGCATAATGTCTTGGGTCAATTTCCAGATTCTCTGTTCTGTTCCACTGGTCTATATGCCTGTTCTTGTGCCAGTACCAGGCTGTTTTGATTACAGTAGCTTTGTAGTATAAGCTGATATCCGGTATTGTGATCCCACCTACTTTGTCCTTCTTTTTCAAGATTGTTGTGGCTATTCGGGGTCTTTTTTGGTTCCATATGAACTTTTGAAATATTTGTTCTAGTTCTGTGAAATATGTCACTGGTATTTTGATGGGGGTTGCATTAACTCTATAGATTGCTTTGGGTAATATGGACATTTTAATGATGTTAATTCTTCCAATCCATGAACAAGGTACGTGCTTCCACTTTTTTATATCTTCCTCTATTTCTTTTTTCAATGTCCTGTAGTTTTCTGCAAATAGGTCCTTTACTTCTCTGGTTAAGTTTATTCCTAGGTATCTTAATTTTTTTGCCGTGATGGTAAATGGAATTGTTTTTTTAGTTTCTCTTTCCGTGAGTTCATCATTGGTGTATAAGAATGCCATTGATTTCTTGACGTTAATTTTGTATCCTGCTACTTTGCCAAATTCATTTATTAAGTCTAGTAGATTTTTGATGGAGTCTTCAGGGTTTTCTATATATAATATCATATCGTCTGCGAATAGTGACAGTTTCACTTCCTCCTTTCCAATTTGGATTCCTTTTATTTTTTCTTCACGTCTGATTGCTGTGGCTAAGACTTCCAGTACTATGTTAAATAAGAGTGGCGAAAGTGGGCATCCCTGTCTTGTTCCTGTTCTTAAGGGAAATGTTTTTAGTTTTTGCCCATTGAGTATGATGTTGGCTGTAGGTCTTTCATATATGGCCTTTGAATTCATGGTTCTAAATGATAGTTGCTCCCTACCTAATACCTTCATTTGCCCATTCTCTCTGTGTTGTGCTCTTCTGGCAAACCTTCAATTCTGGTTAAAACCAATTCTCACTTTAACTTTTCACACGCATCCAAGTAGCTGAATGTTAATGGGAAAAATTATGTAACCACCATTCTGCCTGAGCTCACTTGAAATTTAGGATGTTAACTCTCTACTGCCAGGCAATCCGTTTCCTTGTGAATTTATCTTCACATTTGTGGAAACAACTATTTTATCTTTTTTTCATCTTTCCTCCAAGTCTTCAAAACCTCTCCTTCCTCTTACTCTCTGCATATTACTTACCCACTGTTAAAATGTACATTAAAGCATATTTTAAAAATTTAAATGTTCATTTGAACAAAAATCTATTCTAATCTAGCACCAACAAACCAGAGTGCTTAGGAGCACTTTGCCAACAGGACCTAGGAGAAAGACATATGGAGAAGGCGCAGAAGCGAAGAAAGATTAATTGATAGGCTATAACTTGAATCCTAGGATTGACTGGTTGTCCTTTTGACCATTTTGATTTTCATTTACACGTTAGAATTTAGTTGGCTTACATAGGCTGCCAGAGCATTAGAGCCACCCCAGTCTAATGGCCTCCTTGTTTAATTAATTTGACACCACATACTTCACAGAAAAACTAAATCAAGTCAGAAAAGAATAATTTTACCTTGAATCAAAAAGAAAAAAGACAGAGGGTTCTTTTTTGTTTGTTTGTTTGTTTTCTTACTACAAACAGTCACTGAGTTTCTCCTTTTGTCTTTGGTTCCTATCCTCACTCTTGAAGGACTTACTTCTCAAATTCATCTTCTGTCTTTCCTGAACCATCTATTTCTCTTCTCTACCAGATCATTCTCACTGACATACAAACACAAGCCTTCATACCGGGCACAGGAAAACATGGTACAACGAAACACCACCAACCTCCCTTTTCTCTCCGCCCACCCCACCCCCATCGTACTTTTTATGTCTTTGCACTTGTAATTATTTTACACTACCTTACTGGGCTGTAAGCTCTCCAGAGCTCTGCTCCTCCAGCTCTTCTCTCTGTCCACACTCCTTCTCAGAGGACCTCAGCCTGCCCCAGGGCTTTAGATATCAACTATTTCTTAATGACCCTCAAATGTCCAACTCTATCCGGGACATCTTACACTGAGTGCATGACTCACATTTAATGTTCTACTTACTTCTGCTATTGGGCAGGCATCTGATTGCTGATATGACCAAATCATTTATCCCCACTCCCACTCCCATGCAAAGCCTTAAAATCCCAACAAATGGCACCACATGAAGTGATAGAGAGTCCTATTTGATTGCTAACTCTTTCCTTTAGATCCCAGCTTCCAGTCTCTTGTTTAGCCCAACTGCCATCTCCAAAATGCAACCTGAATCCAAACACTTCTCATCTCTTCTGCTATAATCTTACTGCAAGCCATGTCTTTTCTCTCATCCTCCAGATGACCCTAATAGTCCAAAGGACTGTAGTGTATACTCCAGCTGGAAAAGTGACAGTTTTAAAACACATATCAGATCATTTTATCTCTGTTTTAGTCTTCCATTGTTTTTTGTTTTTGTTTTTGTTTTACTATAAACAAAATAGAATACATTCCCTTTTCCAATCTTTGTTATCTTTGAAGCATTCTTCTGAATGCATTCTAAAAACATTCTTTTCTTTCTGTCTTCCTCCCCAAATAAGTAAAGGAATGCTAATAAGTAAATTAAATGCCCATCTAAAAACCTAGACTGATCAGACAAATAGTAGCGGTTCTGCATTATAATTCAAATTTCCTATTTCCAACTTTATTCCATTATTTCCATTTTAAACCACCCATCTTTCAGTTCACAGTTGAAAATTCCGCAATCTAGGAAGGCAAACACCACCCACCCAGTTTATGTTTTCTTTAGAATTCATTTGCAATCATACATCTGTTTGTTTGCAAGGGTCTTTTGCTGAGTATTTTATGTTTGAATATTATATCTCTAACTCTTGTTGGAAAATTAAGCAACAGGAAGAAAACAAAATCATTCTCAACCAAACTATCCATTTTTGTTTTCATAAAATGCTCTTGCAAAGTTGCTCTATTCCAGATAAATAGCAGCTATTATTATTTTCCCTTTAAAATGGCTTAGCACTTCCCGTAGTTCATGGAATTTAAAAGCAATGTCTCTGGTTCAAAGTGCAGCATCTCTATTAGATACTTAACTGCTTGTTACAATACAGCTGCAGAAGCGATCTCATCCCTAATGACTGTAACATGAAAACAGTTTGGCTTCTCAATACAGGACACAGACGTTAATTGTGATGACTGCGTACACTTCACTGTATTGACATTCTTCTTATCATGATTTATTGGGTACTAATTGCACATTTGTGAAATGCTAATTTCTATTTGAAAGGATGTTCTATTACAGTTCAATGACATTTTTATAATTTCATTTATTCTATGGTAGTGATTATATTCCGCCTTCAAAACTTTTCTGTTGGTCCAATATTTCCTCTTACTGCCCTCCGCACCTTTTAAAAAGGAAACATAAAGTATCTTGAAGAACTGAATGAAGCTGACTTTTAGACTGAGTCTCTTGAGATGTTTACGATTTAAAATTCTTTAAATAAAATTTTAAGAATTATCAAATTTCAGTTTTAGGTTTTTCCAAGGAATTTTAATACAGACTTTATTGAATAATGTTATTTTATAGTAGACAAATGATAAGTGGTGTTTGATGTGTTTTTTCCTCCATTTCTGAATGCTTTTATAGAGAAAGCAATATTGATGGCAGAATATTTAAAGCATTAAATGGTGCCTGTTCTGGAAAACTGCTTAGGGCTTCCCTGTGAATAATTGCAAACCAAAGATGTAGGAAAAGGTGAGGAGAGGCAGCACAGAGGGTACTAAGTTGAAGGAAACTAAGTAAGTCTGCAAGGCTGAAGGCAATGTGCAAGGCTTAGGAAAAGAACCAAACCCATAGTCTTAGTATATTTCTACTTAGTGGGCATACATGTTGCTCTTAAATAAAATTAATCCCTTCCCAAGGGAGAGTGAAAATCAGGAAAACAGATTTTTAAACTGGATATAAAGACATCATCAAGCAATGCTCAAATCATCTTAAGCGTTTCCTAAAAGCATTCTTGATCTCACCTTGCACCAAAAGAATAAAGTTTATACTTAATAGTTTAGAATACATTGGGAAGATTCATTAAGAAGGGAAAAAGTAAATTTTATCCAGGAGATTTGAATTCATCCTGTAGAAGAGATCCATGATGAGAGAAAGATCTCAAACAATATATATAGCGATTGAACTTTCGAAGAAAGGACAGAAGCAGGAAAGAAACCACAGCAGGAGAGTGTGTTGTTATGAACCTAGATTATTTCTTCATTCTCTACAAAACCTTCTTTCTTTAGCTCTAACTTCATGCAACCAACACTGTCATTGCCTATGCTTTCGAGTGAAAAGGATTATGACAGTGAACTCTTTCCCTAATCCAGATTCCTGAGAGACATCCACTTAAAATAGAACCAGAATTCCTATTACCAAGGTTTCCCTTCAGTGGATTATCACCATTATTTGAGTCATTTGTTCACATGCAGGAACACTTTCTCTATATTTAGTTACACTGGTTTGCTGGATTTGTTTCTGTTTCAGTGTCCAGAATGTCAGAAGTTAAGGATTGTGTGTAATTCCTCTGCATAGTACCCAGCACAATGCCTGATACGTCCTTCTTAGCATCAATCCAAGGCAATAACAGCTTCTTTAGAGAGCTAACAGAAACTTCACATAAAGCCAAATGCATATCCTAAAGGGAGAGTGAGCTTTCTTCTTTTACAATGTGTTAGAGCCGGTGTGGTGTAACTTGTAAGCTCCCATTTAAATTGAAAATGTACCTTGTTTACTGGCTGCCAAGAGGATGCCAAGATTGAGCTTTTCTTTTGGGATTGGTAAATTGTAGCACTTGTGAACATTAATGCCTTGCCTTTACATAACATTTTTTTGTTGTTGTTAATCCTCACCAGAGGATATTTTTTCCATTGATTTTTAGATAGAGTGGAAGGGAGGGGTGAGGGGGAGAGAGAGAGAGAAACATTGATGTGAGAGAGACACATCAATTGGCTGCCTCCTGCACAACCCGGACCAGGGCTGGGGATGGAACCTGAAACCAAGGTATGTGCCCTTGACTGGGAATCAAATCCAAGACCCTACGGTCTGTGGGCTGATGTTCTAACTGCTGAGTCAAACTGGCCAGGCCAACATTTTTACTTCTAAAATGTTGTCATAACTATCACTGTTACATCATTCATCAGACCTTAGAAAGACACTGAACAAAGAATAAAGGAGTTCTTTTTTTTTTAGAATAAAGGAGTTCTTAAAAATACCCCCTAGTAGACCCCTACTAGGTCACCTACTACTAATAGTTACTATTTATTTAAGGCCTAGTAGGTGCCAGGTACTGTGCTAAGACATCTCAAGAATTTGCTCATTGTTCATACAATAGTCCCAAAGAGACAAAGTAGAGGCCCTCCCTCTAATTGGATGGACTAACACAGTATTTACAATAGGAACTTGATCAATATGTTAAAGAATGAATAAACATCTTTCTTTATTATCTGTGCTTAAATTCAGATTACAAATGGAAATTTGAGGTTTAGAGACATTAAATAATTTACTCCAGTCTACTTAGCTAGTGAGCAGGTTAGCCAGGAATTGAATTTATGTCCATCAAATTTCATGAATCATTTCCTTAAACATCAAGATTTTACCTCAAGTTTATAAAATCTGCTGACAAAAGTTACACTAGTACCCACATAAATTGACACTCATCCTCATGCCTTCCTCTGTATCTTGTCTCCCGTGACCAAGTCACTTATCAAAGCGAGATCAGAAACCTTGTCTCATAGCTCTCAGAACAAAAGATTTTTTCCTACTTTCGTGTCATATAAATTTTATAAAACCTCATCAATATCCAAGAGATTAAGAGAAGGCTGATATAAAAATGGACATTTTGAATGAAAAAGTATTGAATGATTAAAAAGAAAATTGTTTTATTTCTATAGTATGTGAAATAGCACCCAGTGCTCTCTGAGAAAGACTTTTTTGCTGGTTCAGATGTGAAGATTAGACTCTTTTAGCAGTATTTTGGGACCAGAGACAGATTAATGGCAAGTAGCTGAATATCCCACTGATACTCGTCTGTAAGAAGCAAAGCAATACCACAGATATAAATCAGAAACATAAATCCAGTCAACTTCAGTGTGCACTACAATCTCTTCTAATTGATGAAACATTAGTTCTACTTCAACTGTTTAAATATAACCCTTTAATACATATTATTTTAATGTCAGCATCAACTTATCTGTTTGGAGAAGATTTTTGGTGGTCTGACACAATTTGTACAGTACAGATCCATAACTGCAAGCCTGAGATGGTCAGCTGACCGCCTCCTGAAGTTGGGAGTCAGAGCAGTTGGTATTGTGATCAAATAAAACATGTCATAGTATTGACTACTGGGAATAAGTGGCACATTTCATTATCTGTATTTAAAAGTCTTAAATGTAAATAAGCTCTTTATTTTAAAAGATCTCATTCAGTCATTCAACAAATTGATATTGCTCATGTGCTACATGTATGGTGTTGCATGCTAGACAGTTGATGAGAAAAAATACAATACATCTTATCAGAGAATCATTGACACTTCACTAAATACATGTTGAAACAACGTGTAAGAATCATTGATATGAAAAATGATCAAGTTATTTCCCTTTCAAGATCATCCACATTTCTTAATCTAGCCCGGGTTCACATTTATTTCATTTTATTTTTAATATTTTTTCTTTATTGATTTTAGAGAGAGAGGAAGGGAGAGGGAGAGATGGAAACATCAATGAGAGAGAACATTGATTGGCTGCCTCCTGCATGCCCCCCACTGAGGATCGGGCCCACAACCTGGGCATGAGCCCTGACCGGGAATTGAGCCAGCGACCTCTTGGTGCATGGGGTCAACGCTCAACCACTGAGCCACACAGGCCAGGCCTATGATCATATTTAGACAATTAATATTTTCAAGCATTCAGAACATGATGAAGTCTGTAAAGAACAGTCTACGGAGAAGTGCATTTTTTTTCTTATTTCTGCTGTAACAAGTTACCACAAACTTAGTGGCTTAAAACAACACATATTTATTATCTTATAATTCTGGAAGTCAGAAGTCCAAAACTAGATTCACTGGTTTAAAGTCAAAATGTCAGCAGGGCTGGTTCCTTTTGGAAGCTTGAAGGGGAGACTCTGTTTCCTTATCTTTCAAGCTCTTGGAGGCTGTGCTCATTCCTTGGTGTGTGGCTCCTTCCTCTCATCACTCCAGTCTCTGGTTTCTGTCATCCTATCTGCTGCATCTAACTAACCCTCCTGCCTTCCTCTTATTTCACATGGGTTCCATCTGGATAATCCAGGATAATCTCCCCTTCTGGAAATTGTGAGTAATATCTACAAAATCCTCTTGTCATAGAAGCTTACATGTTCACCATTTCCAAGGATCGAGATGAGGGCATCTTTTTTTATCATTATTCAGTCTTCCACAACAAGTATATTTGTAATGGAGCTGCCAATATTAGGAGGTGAGGCAAAAGGAAGGGATTAAGGATACTAAGAATGAATATACTTTTTAAGATTACCAGAAAGGAGCAGGGGGACTGGGGTTATTAAAGCAGTAGGCTTTGTGATGGAAAGAAAGGGGTGCTAAAGTGACATATTTCAAAGTTAGTAACACAAGTGGGCAAAGTTGAGGACAACCAGGACTAGAGTGTTTGTTTACTCAACAAGCAGAATGATACAGGAAGGACTGAGGCACAAGCCTCAGATAAATGGAATACGTGAAATTTTAAAAGAATTAAACATGATGATTTTGAGATATCTGCATGATATCCATGGAGGCAGGCTTACCTAGAAGTAAGAGGACATACCGGACCCATTAGTTTCAGAGGAAGTCAATCTTCATAAGGCCAGAGGGGACAGGTTGTAGGTCACGCTATGACCAGACATCTAGCTCACAACAGCCCTTGCACCAGCCCTTCATGTCTGGAGAAAGAGAAAGATAAACATATAAGCCAAAACAATTTCTTAGATTTATAATTCAAGGAAAAGAGAATGGATATGTGGACACCCTAAACCAATACTATTATCCCACTGGTATGGAGTACAATGATGTATAACTCGTGTTTCTCTTAGCAAGGTAGGTTCTGCCACTGTTAAATAAAACGGGACAGTAATGATGGTGACACCACAGAGCATAGATGTGTACTAGGAGTTCTCATATTTTTAACAGGTAGCACTGCACAGTTACAGTGGATTTCTTGAAAATTAAGACTTGCCTCAGACAAGTAGAGGTTTCTGATTCCTTTGCAAAGCTCAGCCACTCTCTCCTCATTAGGCTCCGCAATTATTCGCATCCAGGGCCCCACCTTCATCAGACGCCCACTGTTACTCTCTTCTTAAGATTTTCATGGCCCCACACTTCCACTGGAGTCCTCAGGACCCTCTAGTTTCAGGTTTAAAAGTTTCCACCAAGTGATTCTTCTACAACTATGACTACAAAGTTCAATAATGTGGTTTTCCTTAGCCATTGGGAGAAAAATACATTTTTCTTTTCAAATGGGGATTTCTTTGTTACCATTTTCTGCTCTGCAATGTTAAAACAAATCTAGAGTTGTTTTCCTTTTTCCTTCTCTTACTCATATTCCCTTTTCATAGAGTGAGGCACATAGAAATATGAATAATATTGTAATCCCTTCTGGAACCAGAAGGGAAACATGGTTTCTATTAGAGTTTATTGCATTTTTATTCCTTTCTTTAAAAAATAAATGTTAAACAAAGTAACCCCTGGAGGCTCGAACCTCTGTACTATTTATAATTGGAGGCAACCTGAGTTGGAGGACCAGCTTTTCCTGACATCATGCTTCTTTTTGACTGAGCCTCTGTTTTGCTTCTCGAAAATATGTGCATGAGGGTTGCTTTTGTGTTGTTAAATACTTTGTGTGTGCGAGCATGGGTGTGCGTTTTAGTCTGTACAGATATCTCTAAAAGTCACAACATCTCTTGTAAACCCTGAATACATTCACTTTATGTGGTGATGTGCAGTGGTTAATGGCAATTGTATAGGACCTCTTAACTGATGAATCTTCTTTTTAAGGTCTTGAAATATCCCATAATATTAGTCACAGTGATTAAGCCTTTCTTTAGTAAATACACACTAGTTTATTAATGTATTTATTCATTTATTGACTCGTCTATTGATTTACTTGCTTCTCTGTTCACATATTTATTCTAAAATGTGTATGCTTTCCCCCTTTTTATTTATAATTAATGCTACTAATAATCGGGAGATCACATTTGTAGAATATATTCTGCCACTGGTTTGTAATAGGACATTGGCAAAAAAAAAAAAAAAAAGGAGAAAAAAAAGCATTTGCCATTTCTTTCCCTCAGCTGTCCAGTGGGTTTAACTAATCCATGCACATGTAATTCTTCAAGTTTTGCTGATCGTGGACTTCAATCTTAAAACAATCTGAAGAAGGCAAGGGATCAGAGGGTAGAGAGGTTGTCATCTTTATATTCACAATAGCCCAGAAAGGGCATGAGGAGGTGTACACATATTCATTTATTCCCCAAATAACCACCCAAAGTGGGAACTGTATTATTCATGCTTCTGATCACAAAATAAGACTTGGATAATTTAAGTAACTTGTCTGTAATTTATCAGTTACTAACCAAGAGATTGACAAATCCAGAGCTCAGGCACTTCTCCCCATACCATATACCATATACCAGTGGTAGAACTGTGATTTTAAAAGCAACGTTCTGGTGCTCGGCTGGTGTAGCTCAGTGGTTGAGCATTGACCCATGCACCAAGAGGTCACCGGTTCGATTCCCAGTCAGGGCACATTCCCGGGGTTGTGGGCCTGATCCCCAGTGTGGGGCATGCAGGAGGCAGGTGGCCAGTTGATGTTCTTTCTCATCGATGTTTCTATCTGTCTCTCCCTCTCCCTTCCTCTCTCTCTCTCAAATATCAATAAAGAAAAAAAAATTTTTTTTAAGTACTATGCTAGTTTATCTACTGGGTTCCCTGCCAGGTCTGCATGTGGTGACATCGTGGCGGATCAGTTGAATCACAGGGTATGATTCCTTGGAGAGGTCTAATTGTGCCGCTGACTGGGACCACTGCAATTAATGTATAATTAATTATAAATTAGGCTGAGTCTTTAGGCTATGTTTGAGGCTAGGTCGAAAGCATGGATGCCCTCTCCTTCACCTGGAGCAGAAGGGCCCCGAAGACTACCTGTCCTGATAACCTATCCTGGGGCAGATTAGGCTAAATTTCTTCCTTGCTTAATTCTTGTCTCTACTGGTTTAATACACTGGAAAGGCAGAGATTATGTTCATCAGGGTATACATTGTGCTCCCAAAGCCTAGAGCAGTAGCCAGAACCATGATTACTGTTAACCAAATGTTATGAACTAAATATCTTTTCGGTAGCTGGCTCCTTTTCTTCCTCCTTTCTTATATCTTAGCCTCTGGTACAAACACAGCACTGCCTACCCACAATTGCTTTTGTTTACAATCTATTTTTTCTCATTAGGTTGTAAATTATCTAAGAGCTGAGATGGTGTCTTACTCATTTTTTATCTGAAGTATCCAGCAGTGCCTGTAATAAATATTTGTTCTCCATAACTATTTGTAGAATGAATTTTAAAATGAATGAATTATTTCAATTCAGCCAAGACTCATTTTTGATAGACACTAGAGAGAGCCTCTGCTTTCAAGGAGTTTGTCATTGAGTTTCTAATCTAATACACCATCATTTGCTGATCATTAGGGCATTATTTCTCAGCTCCGTTCCGGCTCTTCTGTGAGCTGCTTTGTCATGCTGGGAGTAGAACTTCAGAAAATAAAATTATTTTGTCACCTGATTTCCTGGTTTGCTCTGCCCCCAGGAGTTATTAGAAGGAGTGGAAGCAGGAAGAAGAGGACGGAAAACACTGAAGTTTTCTCTTGCGTCCTGCCTGTCATTTCTGAGGGCGCTGTCCCAGCGGAGCAGTCACATGACCTCAGCACTTGGCTCCAGCTTCCTTTCTTGCAGCACGCAGGCAGGTCCCATCCCAGCTGGTTCCTGTTTCTCTGAAGCCTGTGCTGTGCTTTGCAGGGCTCCTCCTCTGAGCTCCTGACTTCGGTTCACCCCAGTTTCAATCCAATCAGTAGCTTTTTGGATGGTTATTGGAAGAAGATGCAGCCATGATTGATTTCAGTACAGGGAAGAAAACAGGGTAGGTAGGGCCTTATTCATGTGTGCTTTGTTTAAGAAGCCTGTACCTGATCCATGTGCCTGTGCCAATGACCAAAGACACGGCAAACAGGGTTTGGTCATAGCCTTCAGGGAACTCTCATTCCGGTAGGATATTCGGAAGTGAAGAAGGTAACTTAGAGAGTACCTAGCCCTGGCTGGGTGGCTCAGTCGGTAGGAGCATCATCCCCCACACCAAAAGGTTACAGGTTCGATCCCCAATTGGGGCGTGTACAGGAGGTAACCGATCATGTTTCTCTCTGACGTTCATGTTTCTCTCTCCCTTCTTCTCTCTCTAAAATTAAAAATATAGCCCTGGCCAGTTTGGCTCAGCGGTTAGAGCGTCAGCCTGCGGTCCGGAGAGACCCTGGTTCGGTTCCCGCTAGGGGCATGTACCTCGGTTGCAGTTTGTCCCCGGCCCTGGTTGGTGGTGCGGGTGGCAGCCGCTTGATGTGGCCCTTTCACGTCGATGTTTCTCTCTCTCTCTCAGTTCCTCTCTCTCCCTCCTACTCTGTCTGAACAAAAAATGAAAAGGTGTCCTCAGGTGAGGATAAAAAAAAAAATTTTTTTTTAATTAAAAAATATATATATATTTATATATAATATATATATAGAGAGAGATAGATAGATAGATATAGATATATCTCTCTATATAGATATATATAGATATATAGATATAGATATATCTATCCTCGGGTGAGGATAGAAAGGGAAAGTACCTATGTGGTGTACTGGTGGCAACCACAACATAACAAAATGGCAGATTTTATTAGGAAAATCCATACAATCCCCCAATTTCTCCAAATTTGTTTTATAGTACTTCTAAAATGAACTTCTCTTTTAAAAATAATGGCTATAAGAATGGCAAAGCTACTGTTGTCCCTATTTATGAAGTCTACTCTATTAAAGATTACAAACCTCTTTCTGAAAATGTTGTCCCAGTCTAAATTTTAGTGATTTAACATGTAATATTTCAGGAGAGTACTTTAGGGACAAGATAAACATTCATCATTAGACATTGGGAAGGATTTTGTTAATGCATTTATTTCACTCTGCCCAGGACCTTTCCCACCAAGTTGAAGAACAATTAAAAATATATCTGACCATTGCTTTCTGACTCGAGGAAGATCATTTCCCAGTGTTTTGCTAAAGAATTTAGTTCTTTCCTGTGACCTCAATGTCAAGAGGCATTTTTGCTCATTTTGCAATATATCCTGGAGACTTGACCGAAACCCAGAGTCCTTCAGAGGTCAATGAGATCTCCACGCTTAGCTGAGCAATGCCATCCTGGCCGGGAGGAGGATGAAAAATGGGTATAAAACATAGGGCCATTTTTAATGTTCTATTGTTTTAGACAGATTATTAGTAAAGAAAATAATCCAGTAGAAACTTATATTACAAATACCAGATCCTGATGATTCTATAAATTTGCTTACTTTTTGATAATTTGCATGAAACTGGTTGTTATTTTTCAGTGAAATCCAGCAAGAAGTCTCTCTAATGAACTTTTTATATCTTATTTTAAGCAGCAACTTGCATATATTAATTTATCTTCTAAGATTTCATAATTTTGTCAGGTACTGCGACTAATTTCCAAAAGTTTCTTTCCTTGAGATTTTAGAGCACATTTAAATATTAATTTGTAAATGCATTTAATCTGCATCCATGTGGCACAGATAGAAATTGTAATGGTCATTTATTTAAAAAATATGTAGAATTGTGCACCTGAAACCTGGATGATTTTGTTAATCAGTGTCACCCCAATAAATTCAATAAAAAGGAAAAAATAGATAATAAACTAAAATATCATTGACTCTTAAATGCTTTATGGATATTTTATTACAAATTCTTCATTACAAATATGGATACATAGGCAAAACAGTATATGGAAACATATATTGAAGGCTGTGCAAAGCTTCAAGTATAAAAATGAGCATCTCCACTGAGGAATCGAATCTCTACTTACTGTTCTCATTCAGGTCAGTTCTTTTAATCAACAAACACGCTGTCTTGGAGAAGTTTGCATGTTTCAGAAGCTGGTGAAGTGCTGCGGATACAAAGATAAATAGATATGGCTCATGACTTAGAGAAACCCGAGGCCAGCTGGGGAGACAGACGTGGAAAAATGATGATACCGCCATACTGAAGGTTACCTGAGTTACCTGACAAGTATGATAGACTTCAGGATGCTTCTATGTTTATTATTCATTTATACAAAAATGTATATCAAATGTTTGCTCTGTACACTCTGTAGGCACCAGAGATACAGTGGAGAACAAGACACATGGACCCTTCATCTACAGAACACATAGACTAGGAGAAGAGAGAACTTTGACAACAAATTATAGAACTATCCATTTATTTTAAAATAAACATTCTTTTTAGAATAGTTTCACATTTATAGAAACCTGGTAAAGGCAGTACAGAATGTTCCTATAAACTCAGGCAGTTTCCCTTACTTTTAGCCTTTTATATGAGGATAGTACATTTGTTATAATAAATGAAACAATATTGATACATCCTTATTAACTAAAGTCCATTACTTTATGCTAGCTACTTATTTGTTAATAATTACTATAAAATTAATAAAATTCAGAGTGATTTGAGAAAGTGGAGGAGATCCTTACTTCATATCAGAAAAATCAAGGACAAGGTCATCATTGACTAGAAATGTATGCTAAGCTCTAAGTGATGAGCAGGAATTGGCTAGAAGAAGGTGAGGGGGATAAGATCATTCCAGGAACAAGGAACAGCATACACAAGGCTCCTGGGAATAGAAACAGAGTGTCTCGTTCATGAAATAGAGAGAAAGCTGTTGTGATATGAAGACAGATAGTGAGTGGGAAGCAGCCTAAGATGATGATACAGAGACCAAGGCTAGATCTCACAGGGCCTAGAACAGTCATGTTAAGGATTTTGGTCTTCAATCTAAAAGTGCTGGAAAATGGTTGAAGAGTTTAAAGTATCAGGCTGGCATAATAGTATTGCTGTTTTTAAGAGGACAGTCTAAAAGAGCTGTAGTTACCAAGTGGGTAGGTTTCTCTAAACCCTGGCATCCACTTCATAAATGTTAAGTTGGCTTCTATGAACTCTGGGATTGTTGGTCATGGTTTACCACTCCAAAAGTGGTGTGGTTTCCAAAGTAGGTGAAGGACATCAGCTGAGGACCATATTTACAGTGTGCATGCCAGTCCCAAAACACTCTCCAAACATCTAACATTGTTAAGCAGTCGAATGAATGTTCAACAACAAGGATTGCAAACACACAATGAGTAGTAAAAGTTATAGAGCTTTCTCCTCCTCTCTCTTTCTCTTTTCCACACACACAACACCCACACACATATATATATGCAGAAAGAACACAGTATAACACAAAATTGATCTCAAACTACATGTTGTTTTGCAAACTTCGTCATCCCAGTGACTCTCGATTTTTTTTCACGTATTTAGGTGGAAGACAATTTAATCCTTGGCTTTTCTAGATCACCAGTCCCCAATGAAGGGTCTTGGAAGTTGCACATTTTAGGAGGGATTTTATGCACAAATTAACAGAGTTATCAGTGATTTTATGTTTAATACACATCTATCCACACATATTAATATACCGTATTTGGAAAAGTACAAGATAAAAATACTAGTTAGAGAGTCATGCACCAGTACTCATTGTAGACGCCATAAGAAACTAAAGTATATGCCTCCAGTAACTAATTATTGAAAAGGAAGAGGAGCAGCGATTAAAAATGTACAACTCAAGCCTGGCCAGTGTGGCTCAGTGGATTGAGCATCATCCCCTGGACTGAGTGGTCACGGTTCGATTCCCTGTCAGGGCACATGCCTGGGTTGTGGGCTGGATCCCCAGTAGGGGGCGTGCAGGAGGCAGCTGATAGATGTTTCTATCTCTCTCTGCCTTCTTCTCTCTCTAAAAAATCATTAAAAACATATAAAACAGTGTGCAATTCAAGATATCACTGATGGTTCTGGAAAATCCTCTGTGCCCAATCCCAGAGAGAGGATGTATAGTATTTTCCATCTTTATGTGGCAGACTTTTTAGTAAAATGTTTATTGTTCTGAATAAACTCTTTCAACTTGTGAATTCCAAATCTTAATAATGTTTAATAATACACTTTAGCAATAATCAATAAGTCGTTCTTATTTACTTATAAAAAGCATAGTCTGTGGAATTGAGTGTCCTGGACCAATAAGAACAGCATAAAGGACTAACATTTTTTAAATTAATTTTATTATCCACTGGAAGGAATTTCATGATCTAACAATAGGCTAAAGATTGTACATTGGAAAAAATGACTCTATCTTAATTTATGATTGAAAACAATATCATTTTTTTCACTCTATTAATTTCTTTAGGTAAAAATATAGCACCCCTATGTTCATAGCAGCATTATTTACAATAGACAAGATCTGGAAACAACCCAAGTGCCCATCAGTAGATGAATGGATTAAAAAAGCTGTGGTACATGTACATAATGGAATACTACACAGGTGTAAAAAAAGAACTCTTGCCCTTTGTGACAGCATGAATGGACCTGGAGATTATTGTGCTAAGTGAAATAAGCCAGTCAGAGAAGACAAATACCATATGATTTCACTTATATATGGAATTTCATGAATAAAATAAACTTATGAACAAAATACCACCAAAGGCATGGATACATGCAACAGACTAACAGCTGTCAGAGGGGAGGGGGGTTGGGGGCACTGGATGAAAGAATGTGAAGAGATTAACCAAAGAACATATATACATAACTAATAGACACAGAACAGTGTGGTGATAGACAGAGGGAAGGGGGGCTGGGTGGAGGTGGGCAAAGGGGGTAAAATGGGGACATCTGTAATAGTATTAACAATAAAAATAAAGTTAAAAAAATAGGTTGAATCCTCTTTATTTTCCCTATATTGCATATAAAACTGCATTCTTGGATGAATGTGGTGACACAATCAGAACTTAAAGTAGAAAAGAAAACAAAAATCACCTTTCTGTAAGCTCATCATGATTTTTTTGGGGTAACACAATATAGAAATAGGATCAGTTTGTTTTCCAAAGTCCAAGGTTATATGCTCAACTCTTTTTTTTTTTGTCCTAAGCAACAAAGTTTCAACCCATCTGTAGACTGGAAATAAAAAAAATGCTAAGTCTCCTTTCCTTGTTGTGTGTTCCCGTGTTTACAGGAGAGTTTTTTGTTAAAATGCCACATCTAATTTAATTACTCGTATATCAGCCAACTTGTAAGATTGAGACATTTTCTTCAGAAGTGATTATTTCAATTAGGTCTTAACAATGTGTAGCATTCAAGGTAAGGATGGATTGGTCAGGATTGTTGGAAAACAAACACCTTTCCATTGTTAATCAATTAGTTGACCTTTTCTCTGCAGAGAATGGCTATAATGGACTCAGAGCCTGAATCCCAGAGGTGTGAGTCTTACCTCACTTAACATTAAAACCTGGGGTTGCTTCAGTTTGTGTGTGTAGTGGATATGTGTGGGCCTGTACACACTTGTGTAATAGGAGACAGTACACTGACCGGAGCCTGCGCAAGAGAATGGTGAGCAAGTATATCAATGGAATTTACATTTTTATTTTTCAGGCAAACCTTGAATTAGTTTAAGAAAGATGCTTTGCCTTTATTGTAACTGTACTACTTATAAGACTCTTATCTGAATGTGAGATTCTTAGAGTGAAGTTAATAATTATTATGTTCTCGAGCATTTGTATTTAATCCTGGGCCATCGTGATGACAGAATGTCGTATGTAAACAAATAATTAATTTTCACAATTGGTGTGTAAACAGTCTTCACTGGTGCAGACAGCTGGAGTTTGGTATTTAACTGTGCAAGTCACTTTTCTCAGGTATATACTTTGTATGGATACAAATATGTGTGAATATGAATTTATTCCATAAACATTGTGCTTATTATAGTATTATAGGAGAGGATAATACTTTATTTAAAAATTTTTTTTTTAATCCTCACCTGAGGACATTTTTTCATTTTTTGTTCAGATAGAGTGGGAGGGAGAGAGAGGAAGAGAGAGAGAAAGATCGATGTGAAGGGGACACATCGAGTGGCTGCCACCCGCACAACCAGCCAGGGCCGGGGACAAACTGCAACCGAGGTACATGCCCTTAGCGGGAACCGAACCCAGGTCTCTCTGTACCGAAGGCTGACACCCTAACCGCTGAGCCAAACCGGCCAGGGCGAGGATAATACTTTAAATAAAAGGGTAGATAAAATATATATAGAATGATGACACAGGATTCAATTTGGAAGGTCCTCAGAGCAATCACTTCAAAGGTATGAGCACAATATATATAATGATACGATATGATATGATAGGACATAATATAATATAATATAATATAATATAATATAATATCATGTCAGGTAGGAAAACATGAACTCTGGAGTCCCCAAAGCTTGGGGTTGAATTTCAGATCAACCTCTTATTAATAGTGTGACATTGAGAAAGTTACTTAACTTTTCTGCACTTCAGTTAATCAAGTATAAAATTAGAAAATCTTTCATATCTTAAAAGGTTTTGTAAAGATGAAATCAAATAATATATGTTAAGAACTCGACATTGTTCCTGGCTCATAGTAGTTGCTCTACAAATATTATTTTTACTGCACTAAAATGTCCACCCTGTCTCCAAACACCTAATGGGAGGAACAAAGGATGTATGGATCGCATGGTACCAGTAGCTAATGTGTTATAATGTGATGACTAAAAAAGTATAAGATGTGCTTACCCATCATAGTTAGATAGATATAGATTGGTATCTTTTATATGTATAGATATACATCTTTTATATATATAGCCATTATATATGTGTATATATATGTAACATATATAGTTTCATATATATCGTAGTATCTTTTATATACATATATTTTTTATTTTAATTTTTTTCCCTCACCCAAGGACAATTTTTGCATTTATC
This sequence comes from Tadarida brasiliensis, assembly GCA_030848825.1. Classification (NCBI taxonomy): domain Eukaryota; kingdom Metazoa; phylum Chordata; class Mammalia; order Chiroptera; family Molossidae; genus Tadarida; species Tadarida brasiliensis. The sequence continues at coordinate 230,677,149 of CM061257.1, read as the reverse complement.
TTCAGATAGAGCGGGAGGGAGAGAGGGAGGAAGAGAGAGAGAGAAACATCGATATGAGAGAGACACATTGACTGGTTGCCACCCACATGACCCCAACCAGGGCCGGGGACAAACTGCAACCGAGATACGTGCCCTTAGTGGGAATGGAACCCGGGACTCTCTGGTCCACTGGCCGATGCTCTAACCGCTGAGCCAAACTGGCCAGGGCTATACATATCTTTTTAAAATATATCCATATCCATATATATATATATATATATATATATATATATATATATATATATATATATAACATTTTGTTACTTTACAAATGATGTAGTAAAAAGAACATTAAGCCCAGTCGGTGTGGCTCAGTGGTTGAGTGATGACCCATGCACCAAGAGGTCACCAGTTCAATTCCCTGCCAGGGCACATGACCAGGTTGTGGGCCCGATCCCCAGTGGGGGGCATACAGGAGGTAGCCAATTGATGTTCTCTCTCATCCTCATCTACGTTTCTATATCTCTCTCTCCCTCTCCCTTCTTCTCTCTCTAAAAATCAATAATAGGAAAAAAAGTTTGTTTAAAAAAGAACATTAAACATCAAACCAGAGGTAAAACATTAAAAAATAAATACCTTTATTGAGTTATAATTGACATAGCTACATATTCAAACTCTACAATTTGATGCATTTTGACAGAACTATATATTCCTGACACCATCACTACAGTCAAGATAAGGAGGATACCTGTCACCCTCAAAGTCTCCTGCTGCCCCTTTGTAATCTTTCCTCCTTCTTCCCTTTCCCCTAGTCCTCAGGTAACCACTGATCGACTTTCTGTCCCTATAGATTTGTTTGTATTTTCTAGAGTTTTATATAAATAGTATCACAGTATGCACCCTTTTTCACCCGCTTCTTTTCACTCTGCATGATCACTTTTAGTTTTATCAATGTTGTACTGAGTAGCAGTAGTTCATTCCTTTTTGTTGCTGGATTGAATTTCACTTTAGGATATTCCAGAGTTTGTTTATTCATTCGTCGGTTGATGGACATCTGGTTTATTTCCATTTGGGGACTAATATGAATAAAGCTTCTGTGAACATTCCATTCACGTACAAATCTTTCTATGGACATATGATTTCATTAAACGTGGGAAAATAGGCATTGAATGGCTGAGTCATATGGTAGGTGATGTTTAACTATTAAAGAAAATCCCAATTATTTTCCCAACTTGTACTATTTTACATTCCCATCACCAGTAAAGGAGAGTTCCAGTTCCTCCACATCCTTTAAATTTTGGCCGTCCTCATAGGCGAGCTCTGTCATTGTATTGTAGTTTTAATTTCCATTTCCTTAATAATTAACAATGTTGATCATCTTTTCATTTGCTTATTTGCTATCCATATATCCTTTTTGTCCATGTATCTCGTCAAATAATAGGATCATTTTAATTTATTTCTGTTGTTGTTACTGAGTTTTGTGGTTCTTATTTTTCAGTAAATTGGATACAAGGCTTTTATCAGATACAGTCAGTTCTCATTCTCGTGGTAGTTGTGTTCTATCGAGTCACCACGCACACTGAATTAGCCGATGCTGTGCCACTGTCCTAGGGGAAGAACAAGGCTCGATTACAACACGTTTCTGGTTGCATTTTTATCAGCTGATTAGTACATCGATCTGTTTCACATCTATTTCTGTTTAAAAGCTCCTCATTGAAAATATATTGTTGATTCATTAACAATGAACTTAGGGGCAATAGCACTATACTTCATGTTGAAATGAAACTTCTTTCAGACACAATTTCTGCCGGGGGCATATCACAGCTTTGTCGTGCATAGGACACCAGACAGAATGTCAGCACTATACTTGGAGGCCACTTGAAACAAGAAAATCACCACCAAAGAACACAAAATTGTGAAAAATGTGGCACTGAATATACCACCAAAAGAACACTGGTTTACAGTATAACACATAAAATAAGAAGACATAGGGTCACCCTGTTCCTTCTCAGCTAAAATCATCACTTGGAGCAACTCAAAGGGAAAAGATGAAAAGGGTAGGTTGCCTTGCATGTGACTTATTGGGCATAACAGAAGTACTGGAAGCTGGAGAGCCATGGGTCACGTTCCTGGGGGCTGTTAACAACTGTGCCAAGTGCTCTGCTGGGATAGAGTCGTGCCAACTATTTCTTCCCATCATGCTACCTTGTTAAATTCACTTATTAGTCTAGTCGTTTGTTGTTGTTGTTGTTGGTTCTATCAGATATTCTACATAAATAATCATGTAATCTGAGATAAATCTGTTTAAATTCTTTCTTTCACAAGGTTGAATAGAAGTACTGAGAGTGGACTTCCTGTTTTTGTTTCTGATCACAAGGAAAAAGCATTCATTATTTTATCATTAAGGATCATACTTTCAAGTAGGTTTCGGTAGATACTTCCTATCAGATTAAAGAAATTTTATTCCTAGTTTGCAGAGAAATTTTTTGATGCATGGATTTTGGCTTTTATCCAAGGTTTATTGTATCTATTGAGATAATCATTTGTGGGGTTTTTTTTTTCATTTTTAATTGTTAATATGGGTAATTGGATTGATTGGTTCTAAAATATTAAATCAACTTCGCATTTCTTGGATAAAGCCCACTTGGTTATATATAGAAAGACTTTTATATGTTAACATCTATGCTCATGAGTGGTATTGGTCCATGGAATTCTTTTCTTATAATGTTTTTATCTGGTTTTGGTATCAGAGTAATAATAGTCACATCAAATGAATTTAGAAGTATTTCTTTCTCTTAAATTCTCTGGAAGAATTTGCATAGAATTGACATTATTTGTCCATTTCATGTTTGAGAGCATTCACCAGCGAAACTATATGCACCTGAGATTTTCTTTGTGGGAAGATTTTTAACCACAAATGAAATATATATATAGTGGGTTTTAGGTTATCTTTTTCTTTTGAGTAAGCTTTAGTAATTTCTGTCTTTCAAGGAATCTTTCCATTTAATCTAACTTGTCAAATTTATTGATATAACATTATTAATGAGTCACATGTTATCCTTTTACTGTCTGCAGAGTGTGTAGTGATGTCACCACTCTCATTCCTGGTTTCAGGAATTTGTATTCCCTCTTTTTATCCTGACGCTTTTGACTAGAAGCTTGTTGATTTTATTGTTTGTCTCAAAGAGTCAGCTTTTTGTTTCATTAAATTTCTTTATTGTTTCTGGCACCTATTCCATTGATTTCTGCGTTGATCTTCATTAGTTCCTTTCTTATACTTACTCTGTACTTCATTTTCTTTTTATATTTTAGTTTTGTTGTTGTTATTGTTGAGTTGACATCACTGAGTTGAAACTTTTCCACTTCTCTAATATAGACAGAAAACATTACTTTTATGTCTTACCTCCAAAATTTTAGTTCTGTAATCTTTTTAAAAATTACTTAACTCTTATGATTTTCATTTTCTTTATCTGTCAAATAGGCATAACAATTCTTTTCTGATTATACTCACCAAATGTGCCTGATAAAATTCTCAAGAATCAAATAATAAGTGAAAAAATAGGTAGATTAAATTGATAAATTAAGTTGAGAATAATATGTCCTAGTTTTTTTATTGTTGACAGTATTACAGATGTCCTCCAGTTCCCACCCCCCCTTACCCATTTCCTCCCAGCCCCTGCCCCACCCTAGGCCTTCACCACACCCTTGTCGGTGTCCATTGGTTCTGCATATGCATATATAAATTATGTGGTTAATCTCCTCCTATCTTCACTCCCTTCCCTCTGAGCTCTTGTCAGTCTATTCCATGCCTCCATGCCTCTGGACTTATTTTGTTTGTCAGTGTATGTTCATTAGATTCCACTTATACATGAGATCATGTGATATTTGTCTTTCTCTGATTGGCTTCTTTCACTCACCATAATATTCTCCAGGACCATCCATGCTGTCTCAAAGAGTGAGAAACCCTTCTTTTTCACAGCTGCATAGTATTTCACTGGGTAAGTGTACCTCAATTTTTTTATGCACTCATCTACTGATAGACACTTGAACTGTTTCCAGATATTAGCTATTATAAATGATGCTGCTATGAACATAAGGATGCATATATTCTTTCTGATTGGTGTTGTAGGATTCTTAGGATATATTCCTAGAAGTGGGATCACTGGGTCAAATGGTAGTTCCATTTTTAATCTTTGAATCAATTCCATACTGTTTTCCATAGTGGCACCAATCTGCATTCCCACTGGATATCAGGTTATACTACAAAGCCATTGTAATCAAAACATCCTGGTACTGGCACAAGAACAGACATATAGATAAGTGGAACAAAACAGAGACCCAGAAATCAACCCACATTATTATGCTCAATTAATACTTGACAAAGGAGGCAAGAGCAAACAATGGAGTAAAGACAGTCTCTTCAATAAATGGTGGGAAAATTGGACAGGCACACGCAAAAAAACAAAAAAATGAAACTAAACCACCAACTTACACCATACACAAGAATAAACTCAAAATGGATAAGATGCTTAAATGTAAGTTATGAAACCATAAAAATCCTAGAAGAAAACGTGGGCAGCAAAATCTCAGACATCTCACTTAGCAGAATTTTCACTGATACATTGCCTAAGGCAAGAAAAACAAAAGAAAAAATTAACAAATAGGACTACATCAAATTAAAAATATTCTGCACAGCAAAGGAAACCAGCATCAAAATGAAAAGGGAACCCACTGCCTTAGAGAACATATTTGCCAATGATACACCTGATAAGGGGTTAATTTCTAAAATGTGTTCTAGTTTATTTTTTCATGCATGGAGCTTTCTAAATAAACCTCTAGATAAAATGCAGTGAGGTTCATCAGCCAGGATGCCTAGAGAAAAATCTTGGTATATCTTTTTAAATGAATTTATATGTATTTACCTTCACAGAAATCAGCTTTATGTCATGTGAAAAAAAGTCCCTCCTCCCTTCCTTCTGAAGTGCTTTTAGGAGCAGGAGGCATAGCTTTTGTGGAATCTCTCTCCCTGGAGGCAGATCTAGTATTTATCAGCATTGAAATACATGTTCGGCTTCCAACAATCCCCCATATTGATTATCTGGCCACTTCACCTATTACAGCAGGCAGAGTTATAGGTTTCACTGTAGGACTCAGTTTTGGACCAGGCATCTATGCTTTCTTTGAAATTTGCCTTTGATCTAAAATCCAGATCCCCTGTGGGCTTTGCCTTCATTGCTTTTGGGTGCATGGAGTTTTTCTTACAGAAAATTTTCAGATACCATGGTTTGACTGGTAAATAACAGTAATGAGAAAAAACAAAACAAACAAAAAAACAATTAAATCCATGGGCAGGTCTAAGTAAATCCACCCTCCCCACCCACCCACCCCCCCAAAAAAAAAGAAGGAAAAAAAAAAACACTTCAGCAACTTTTTGAGAAAAGTAAAAAATAAATTAAAAAAAAAATCTCACATTTAACATCCATAGGTTAAAGAAAAAAAGGTAAATCCATTCACTCTATAATTCACTTAACAAGTACTTATTGAGTGACAGCTGTTTACCAGCCAGGCCCTGGTCACACAACCAGGACAGGGATACAGTGATGGCTAAGAGAGCATGGTCTTTTATGGAGCTGATATTCCTCCAAATATTTGTTACTCCTTTGGCTTGAGTTTGGCACTTTTGCCCACAACTTAACTGGGAATGGCTGACACACTTGAAAAGTTTCTCATTTTGCCTCCAAAAATATTTAGTTGCTCATCTACTCTGTTAAACATGAAGGACAAAAAAAAAAAAAAAAAAAAGAAAAACAGAGATTTCTTTTCCTTATGAGGTCATAATTTTTTTAGAAGAGAACCTCTGTTCAGTCCACAATTAATAATTTAAATATCTGCACCAATACGACACAAATATATTTGTATCCTTCTAGGTTTGCAATGGTCTCTTGACCTCATTGCCATTCTGGGGCAAGGCTGTATGTCATCTTCTGTGGTGATAAAACAAGTGAGTCTGTAAGGTCTTAAATCCTAGGCATTGAGACACCCCTCTTCCAAATCTTTTGGTCAGGAGAACCATTTTCAGGTTGCTGCAGTAGGGTTGGACCTTTTGTTCAACTTTAATTCTGGGCCTTATGATGGTCCTATCCCATGCATCCTGTTCTTTTAATTATGAGTTCAAAAAAAGTGCATCTTCAAGATAAATTTCAAACTCCTTCTTGACATCCTTCCCAGTAAGTCTTCTCCTCAAGCCTTTCCAATATAGAAAATTTGGACCTTCTACAGTTCTCACTCCTTCATATGGATTTCCATTAATTTTCTTTCATTTATGACACAAAAGAAATGTTGACCTTTGAAAAAGGTAATCTATTTTGGATCTCTCTTTGAAGTACACAGGTATACCTCTCATCCTTTCCAGATGAAGGCCCTTCTTCTTCTTACTACTAGATTAAAAATAGACTGAAGAATTTTTCCTGCAGCCAAACAGAGAAAAACATGAATTGAGTGTCCTACAGATAATCCTAGAACCAAGTATTTGGAGGATATCCAAATCTGTCGTAATAGTTTAATCTTCTGTCCAATAATATACATTGGGAGCTTATGGACTTATTCATCAGAGACCAGAGCATGTTAGAACTGAGTACTGAAGAATGTACAAGTTGTAGAGGGTGTGAACAAATCTATTTGTGCAGAAAAATTAAAAACCCTTTCTACTCTTCAATCATCCTCATCAGTGGGTTAGTTACTACCCTGAAGGTGGTGTAAGCTGGTAGATTCACAAATCAGCTCCTCAAATGGCTATAATGAAAGACAGAAACAAGAAACAGAGTATGTTCAGCTAGTGTGGCTAGTGGATTTAGCATCATCCCGTGGGCTGAGAGGTCCAGGTTTGATTCCCAGTCAGGGCGCATGCCTGGGTTGTGGTCTCTATCCTCAGTAGGGGGCATGCAAGAGACAGCCAATTAATGTTCCTCTCTGACAAAGAAAATGAGAGACCACCTCCTCCTCTCTCTCTTTCTCCCATGTCAGGATGTCATGAGGAGGCAGCCATCAGAAAGGCAAGAAGAGACCTCTCACCAGGAGCCAAATCAGTAGGCACCTTGACCTTGGATTTTCCAGCTTTCAGAACTCTGAGAAAATAAATCTGTGTCATTTAAGTCACTCAGTCTATAGTATTTTGTAATGGTAGCCTGAGCAGACTAAGACAGAGAGAAATCCCCAAGAAAATCTCACTTATTCTCATTGCCCCAAAACATGGCACATGTCTACCTCAATGCCAATCACTTTCAAGGTCAATGAGTAGCTTAAAACAGTGGTTCTCTCTGAATGGAAAGTAATTTTGTCTTCAGGGGACATTTAGCAAAGGCTGGAGAAGTTATTTTTGACTGTCACAACTTACAGCTCAGGGAGAACTGTTGCTGGCATCTAGTGCATAAAGGTCACAGATATTGGGAAACATCCTACAATGAGGCAGTCAGTCCCCTCAGTCCCTTACAACAAAGAATTATCCTGCCCCAAATGTCAGTAATGCTGAGGTTTGAGAAACCATGATATAAGTGAATCATAGTCATTATCACAGATCTTTTGTGTTTTATATTCAAATATACTTTGAACATTGGTGATATGCTGACAGATAAAGATGAATGCCACTTCTGTGTTCCTTAAGAGATGTGAGAAAGAGGCCAGTACATCCTAAAGGGCCCTCTCCACGGCAACGAGAAAGATACAAGATGCCAGTGTGAATTATTGAGATGAGGCCAGATTCCCATCTAATGTTGCCAGGAAATTGCATGCCCCTCTGCATCTCTGTGCAACTGTGCTGAGGCTGCTGAGGTTGCTGAGGCTGTGCCTCTCCTTTCCGGGCAGACACACTGTGTCTCAATCTGCTGACACTGAGCCCTATAAGGGCCTGGGGACTGGTGAGCAAAGAGGGTGACGGGAAGTGATAAAGGAAGAGGTGGATTTGAGCCCTGTTGCTTTTCTGAACTACACTCAGCAACGATACATAACTTCTCTACTCCCACCTCCTACACTCATCTTTATTTTACCTTTCCCAGATTTCCAATCTGAATTTTGACCTAATGGTACCTTAAGAATGTGAGATCGAGGTACAAGTTGCCTTCACATAGTCCTAACAAGTATTCAAATCTTTTGCTCACTCTACCTCTTAATTCCAGCCCATTGGATATTTTTTGTAAATCTGATGATGTTGAACTTGGTGCTTCTGGGAACCAGTTTAGGTTGGAAATCACTTATCTCTTTCTTTTCCATAAAATACTGAAGAAAAAGATCACCATACTCTTGCATATTCCCAAATAAGAGCTGCCTCCTCCGTTGCCCGTGACTTCCTTGTTTACATGCCTCTCGAAGATCCCAAGCCCCCCTTTTCTTTAGGACAGTCCTCATTAATGAACTTTGCAATTGCAATGGGCTGAAGAAAGTCATCTCTTTAATTGTGTAGTGCATTTCATCTTTCTCACTGAGTATGTAGGAAGATAAATTGGCTATTACTGATCATGTACTCTTTGATGCCTACACTTTTCTTTTAATTTTTTTTTCTTTATTGATTTTAAAGAGAGAGGAAGGGAGAGGGAGAGAGAGATAGAAACATCAATGAGAGAGAACATCGATTGGCTGCCTCCTGCATGCCTCCCACTGGGTATTTGGGCCCACCACCTGGGCATGTGCCCTGACCGGGAATCAAACCAAGGACCTCTTGGTGCATGGGTGGATGCTCAACCACTGAGCCACACTGGCCAAGCTGATGCCTATTCTTTATGATATATGTTTTATTCCTTTAGTTGTTCCATGCTCTGGATTTTGCTTCTAAAGAAAAAAAGAAAAGAAAAATCAACAGCTCTAAAATCCTCTCTTTTATACAACTATGCCAAGAATTTAAATGTCTATTTAAAACTAAAAAATAAAGCACCGAGTCTTCTTTTCGCATGTCTGTTGTTACTATCTAAACTGAAGGGGAGAAAGTATAAATGTCATTTCAATTGTATAAAAGAATGAGTGATGGGTAAATCGAAGCATAGGTTAATATTTTTAATACTTTCTATCCCATTAAAGTTTAATGAGGTAATGTATGTGAGGCAGTTAGAGAAGTTTCTGGTGTATAAGAGGCATCCAGTGCATTTTACTTTTGTTATTATCCTGACCATTATCATCATCTTTTTGAAATCTTTCTGTCATTGGGGAATTTTAGGTAATTTGGTTTCAGTCACAGACTCTTTGAATGCCTTTTCTTTTCTTTATTTTGAAACTTACTTATTCGAGGAGCTTTGATCATAAACTAGTATAATCACCTAAAAGGGTTTGGCACCTCCTGGAATAAAGGAGAGACATTTTTTAAAGCCTAAATATAATCTCCCTAGAGCTTTTGGTTTATCCTCAAGAAGAAAAGCATAACGTAGGAAGGGGGAAAAAAAAGATTACTGTGCAGGGAGATATAATACCAACCTTGGGAAGGAATTTTTAAAACTAAAATTTGCAAGTGCCAGAGGCTTTGAAAAAAAAAATATCCTAAATAAAGCTTTTGTGTGGTCCGTGGCTTAGAAGACAAAATCTGGAGGAAATTACCACTGGAGTAAACTGTCGGATCTGAGCTTTGTCTGACAGAGTCTGAGAAATTAGAAATTAATGCAGGCCGTAGATGAAACCGTCAGGCAAAAAACAATTGGGAACATTTAGAAGGGAAGTATGTTGAAGACTAATGTAGAATTTGGAGTGTTTTAAGAAACTCCATAAAATATATTTTTTATTGTAAATAATTTAGAAGTTTAGTCCACTATTTATTTTTATTTATTTCAAAACGTACTTATATAATGAGAAGTATAGGTACGGATTGACAGTGGTATAAGTACAAACACATAAATAAGCATTCCAATACTTTTTATATTTAATACAACATATTTTCTGAAAACATCTATTTCCAAAGACATGAGTAGCAACCTCCTTTTCACGTACCATAAAGTAATTTGTCCAAAGGAAAGAAATTACATAATATAATAGTGATTTTTTAAAAAATACCACAAGATTGCATAATCTCTTGCATAAAAATCAAGTCTTGAAGTGGCATTTGATGGTTTTAAAGTCATTCCGTTAGACAAGATTGCAATGAAATTAAAAGGGAGAGCTAGATGAAAAACACTCAATAGATTAGAATACACCTAATTGCTATTCTCTTCTGGAAACGTTTTCAAAATCTAAAAGGTTTAGATCTTTATGAGGATAAATTATTACAGCTGTAAGAGGAAATGTGTGCTTTGGGGGAAAACGTGCATTGTCCAGAGCAAACCCTTCAGGGTGATTTGACTCGATTCCCTGGGAACTCTTCAATAACTCTCAATTGTAGATAACAGAGAGCTATAAAAATAATACTTGTCTATAGACATGCAAATGTATTCTGTCCAGTTGACTTTCCTTTTCCTTCCACCCTGGAAAAGCCAGCCTTCATCTATTTGTAAATTTATTTCAATAGTCTTTTCTCCATATAAACTCATACTTCTTTGACTGCTTCTTTGAACCAATTATAACATCTGCCTGGTTCGCACATTTTATTAATTAGTTAAATAAAAATCTTCAACTCGGGTCCTTTTTATATCTATTTGAAAGTCATGATTTTACTTGTTTGGGGAATGTAAGCTTTCGCCTAACTTATGGGGACACATGATGAATAACACAGCTTGACTCAGCTATCCGGGGAAGACACATTCAACCCTGCGTGCATTTATCGTGCTCTGTGTGAAAGTAAGCTCCCTGCTAAAAAGTGAAGGGACAAATACTTGAGTTATAAATGTGCCTTGAGTATGAAATTGAAAACATAATAGACTAGAGATTGGAGAGCTTTTGTTATATTATGAAAGAGGACTTGAACTGGAAGCTTAAATAAAGCACTACGAAAACTTCTGCCGTACCATGGGGCAGAGCTGGGGTATGTGAACATGCCTCTTGAATAACATGATCTTGGATATGACTTTTGAAAGGTGGGTAGGATTTCAGCAAGTATTTTTTAGAGAAAGAGGTTACCTGAGTGACAGAAGCAATGAGGGCAGAGGGCAGAGTGAGGGGAAGTAGAAGACGCTCATAGAGAACAAATTATCTTCTTTCCTCCTGATAAAATATCTTCCTCTTTGATACCACTTTTCTATTGCTTACAATTATTTACCTTTTGGTATTAGAGTAATTCATTCAATAATATTTTAACAAATAATTTTTGTTATCTATGTGTCCTTGGACCAGGGTTCTCAACTGTGGCACTACTGATATTTTAGACAGAATACTTCTTTGTTTGGGGTGGTTGTCCTGTACATTGTAGGATGTTTATTTTAGCAGTAGCCCTGGTTCTGAATCACTAGGTACCAAGGCCATTACACCCTGAGTTGTAACAACCAAAAATGTCTCCAGACATTATCCCCTTTTTAGGATTGAGGGAGGGAAAGTGTTCCCAGTTGAGATCCACTCCTATAAATTCTTCAAATTCAGCAATTAGACACCAGCACCATTACCCACCCTTCTCCACCCTACAACTCTTACATCTTTGTTCTCTATTACAGTTCATGAGTTCATTGATTCACCGAGTCTCACAGAGGCAAAACCTTGGAGCCATGTGATACCACTTCTTGCTTTCTTCTAAATCCAATCCCCCATGAAGCCCTACTGATTCTCCAACAGACACATCACTCTAGTCTGATCACCTCTTTCCATCTGCATTGCCACTGCTTCAGTTCAATTTATTGGCTTTGCCTAGGTGCTTTCAATGGGCTTTGTCTTGATTTTTTTTGCCTCTATTCTCTATTTTGATTTATTATTCCCTGGCTCTCAAACTTACACTCTTAATGATTCAAGTTTCATGAAACCATGCAAACTTAAAACAAAACAAAAAACATTTTAAAGCCAATAAAGATAAAGTCCATTGAAAGCCAATTCCTAGGGGGAAAAAAAGAAAAACACCAAAATGATTTCCTAATAAGGCAGGACTTTGCCTACAGTGGTACAGGAGGTCACTACTTTGACAATCTTAATAGCACCTCAAAAATGGGGGGTCAAAGACAGAACATTTATCAACTTGGAGGGTAGGTAAGGTGGAACATTCATTGCAGGGACTTGATTGGAATCAAGCAAAGTTTATGAAATTATATATATATATATTTTAATCCTCACTTGATATTTTTCCATTGATTTTTAGATAGAATGGGAAGGAAGAAGGGAGAGCAAGAGAGAGAAACATTGATGTGAGAGAGACAGATTGATTGGTTGCCTCCTGCACGACCCTGACCAGGGCAGGATTGAACCTGCAACAGAGGTACGTGCCCTTGACCAGGAGTAAAACCCGAGACTCTTCGGTATGTGGGCCAGCACTCTAACTGCTGAGCCAAACCAGAGAGGGAGAGTTTATGTTATTTTAAAGTGAATTTTAGAGGTATAAACAGTTGTCTTATGAGTCAACTGCTTTGAGAAGGTACCATTTACCTCTACAATACAAGCTGTTCAGATAAATACATTTTTAGAAAGTTTCTGAATCAAACAATAAAGTTACTTTCATCTTTTTTACCCTGGGCACCAATGTCCTGAAATAGTAAAAATATAATTATGTAATAGACCACAGGCTAAGGGGTTATAAGTGTTTCAATGATGAAGTCTCAAATTTCTAACATGGCAAGTGGACTTAGGCAATCTAGCCCTGTCAAACTTTCATCATTGTTGGTAAGCACTCCCTTCTATTTTAGCCATGAGTAAATTATTGTGCCATAAACATGTGCTTTCCTTCCTCCTAGTCTTTTTACAGGACACAGACAGAGAGAGGGAGCTAGAGAGAGAGAGAGAGAGAGAGAGAGAGAGAGAGAGAGAGAAAGGAAAGATACTATGTTCTAAAACTTTCTCAAAAGTTTCTTCTGTAACACTTAAACTACAAAGAAATTCATTTCCCACTCATTGGATAGTTATTACTATTGTACTTTTCAGATGAGAACATTAAGAAAGATATTTAAATATTTTGTTCAAGGTCATGCAAATGTTGGATTGAAAAGATTGGACTAAAACCCAAGTCAATTTGATTCTATGTCCAAGTTCTTCACAGAATTGCACATCTTTGCCTGTTCTTTACCTGAATTCTCCAGAGAGAATGGGCCACTCTCTAGCCTCTGCCCCTAGGACACTTGATCATTTCTAATGGTATAGCATTCACACACGCAGGTAGGTGGTTTTTATGTACCAGGATACCTCCCAAGTTGGACTGAAAGTTCATTGTTGGCAAGGACTAGTTGTTTTATTATTTTAGACATCACCAACATACAGCATAAAGTCTATTACTAAGCACCAGTTGCACGCTGGGTCTTTTTTGTGGTGAGGGTACATGAGTGAATGCTGTTTACAGAACTTTTGACTTTGCTTACAACTCAGTAGCTAGTTTACGTGTGTGTGTGTGTGTGTGTGTGTATGAGAGAGAGAGAGAGAGAGAGAGAGAGAGAGAGACTGCATTTTTATCATCTGAATTGTATTTAAATATATCACAGCTATGTGTGTTCCAAATGCAACAATTCAAATTATTTAAATGTAAGAGTTTATTGTACATATAACAACAAAGATATTGGCAAAATGTATTTGACATAAAAGTAAGGATATCAGAGTGCTTTAAAAATATAGGAAAATGGTTATGTCCACAAATGTTCTAGGTAAGAAGAATTAGTGATGGAGTTGGGAGTAGAATAGAATAAATAATTATAATTTGATGCTGTTCTGTTCATAGGTTGAGAGTTTCCATACTAAAACCTACACATGATGAGAAATAAATAAGTAAAACCATTATCATCAAAGCAGGTAAAGAATGCTCTTACTCTTATTATACTCAAGCTATTTTACATTTTACACATAACTTAAACTGAATTATTTTCTGTGTCAAAATAGGTGATACTTTTTTTTTTAACTTCTGAATCAGAGAAGCCCTTCATCAGGATTTTAAAAGACAGAGTCCAAAAATTATTAAAGTGAGATCAAGCGGTTCTTGGTGTCCAGTTTCTCCCTCTTGATTGATTTTTTTCTCCTTTTTCTGTTTTGTGAGCATCCTGAGGCCGATGTATGTCCGTGTAGGGACAGATAGTGTTCAGTGGGCAGACTAGAAGAGCAGCCATTGCTGGAGATTAGCTCTAATTTAAACTGACCAGAGACCTGCTCCCCAGGCCAAGCCTACATTACAAGAGCTATGAAGTTTTACAAGGAGTTACTGTGATCTGAAAACCTGAAAGCCTGCTTCAAAATGGCTAGTTCAAAAAGAGCCAGTTGATGTTTATGGGGCATTGAAAATACTTTGTCGGGATTAAAAAAAGAAAAAGAAAAGAAATATTAAGATGAAACCCAGATGAGGATAAAAAGAACAGGGAGGAATCAGATCAAATATTTTGATAGAAAAACAAAATTACAAACCAAAGGGTGTGGGAATGACAGGGGTAGAAATCCAAACACAGAAATAGGAGACTTAAAATAAATTGATACAATCAGGGAAAAATAAACTAAATTGTTGGGCCAACTGGAAATAAGGTCCTAAAATTGGAGCCATGTGTGTGACACGGAGCAGATGACGTACGAAGCGTTGCAGAAATGCGGCTGACTCCTGAGGATGCTAAAGTATTCCTGAGATGCATTTAGAAGGCTCCGCATCAGCACGCCGAAGACAGAAGTGGGCCAAGGGTCTGCCATTTAAATGGAGCATTTAGCGGCTCCAGAAACGCAGGGCCCAGCTCACTGAAAGGTGATCAGTCATTTGGGCCCGGGTCACTGTGGAGGACCATGAAAGGGACAATGCACGATGATCCCTACACAGAAAGGAAAGACGAATGGAGAGTAAAACCAAAATTCTACGAAATGCTGCTGTCTCTTCAAAGTTAATTGTTGGACGTCGGAGGCACAGAAAAGTAAAAGAGGAATGATTTGCAGGACATTGACTATTCCCTGAACCCAAATGTTGCATATTTGGATTCTCTTGTTTTGATCCAGCCTTACTCAAGAACCAGGATCACTTTATGTTTATTTTATTTTAGTAAAGATTAAAAATAGACTCCTGGTTCGAGGGACGCGAAGGGTAAATGAGGTGGGGTGATCTACAAACGTATAAAATTTGCATAGAATTATTTTCTTCTGAGAATTCGACAGGCAAAACAAGGAAGAGTAAATAATTTTAGTAATTATGAAAAAATTTTGGCCTGTATGATGAAAGGATAAAGAATGGTACAAGTACAAGTGCTATAGCTACCAGAGCTTCATTCATGTTAAAAATCAATAATGTTGTAAGAACCCAACATATATTATTTCCTAAGAAACAGAGGCATCATTTTAAAAGATAAGTAGTAAAACATGATATTAAATAAGAAAATAATATTTAAAAGGCGGAGAAACTGGTCAGGTCAAGAGAAAGTAACTTCCAGATTTAAAATGTATTTATTTGAGTCATTGTAGTTGCAATTATTGAGGAATCCACACTCTTTGAAAACTGAGGAGTAAAAGGAACTTGTGCCTCTCCAGAAAATATCTTTTAAATGAAATGTACTTTTGTACTTAGAAAATGTATCATCACGATTGTGAGCTTTTTAAAATTCTGTTATCATTACTTATTCTCTTTAGCTTATGATCACAATGGTCAGACTCCGTTTCTCCAGGGGAAACCTGGGAGCATGCCTGAGATAGACCACTGAGGAATGATGTAGAAATGAAACATCAGACTTCTTTTGGATGTCAGAATTTATCTCTGACTGTAAAATATAAAAATCTTTGAGAAATAACCCTTTTCAAAACATATCTTTCCACTGACGCTATTATAGAATACTTGTACCTATGATTATTAGGCCAATCATTTACAAAACAGGGAACATTTACCTCCGACAAATGTCATTGGATGGCCTGTATTGAATCAATTACTATCTCAGGATATGCTGGGAAAGTTGAAAAGTCATCCCATAAATGAACCGTCATATCTTGGCCGAAGGTCATCAAAAGGAAATCGAGAGTGGGGGTAACATCCTGATAATGACGATGAGAATATCTCCCTCAGTGAGAGACCATGGGTGTCAAGTTGCACGTCTCACCTCCCTATCTTAGTGTCCCCTAACTGCTTTCAATCTAGGACAACCTTTAAAAGAGCTCTCCCTTTTTCTTTTTTTTTTTTTTTTAACTTCTCAGTTAGATTCAAAGACATTAAAAAACCTACTCGAAGCCCAAATTCAAATATACTCATTGCACAAGAAAGTGTGCTCTCCAAGTTCAAGGCAGGCAATAGTGTTGATTTAAAAAATCACGAAGTAACATTTTTTTTACAGTGTGCCTGTCGTGGGAATGATAATACTCTTCCGTGACTACTGCTACTAAAGTTTTACTTTTTTTTTTTTTTTAATTTTTTGGAACATACACACTTATCATCTAGCTTAAAAGCTAAGTCGATTATCTGGACAGTTCTTATCTTTGGCGCTATGGTGCCAGGCAAAGTTTATTACGCTGCATGAGGAAGATTATCAAGTGCTGTTGAAATAAACTAATATAGGAGATAAAATTGCCAGTCTCCTTTCCTCCCTTCTCACTTTCCTTACTCCCAGCACCCATTCTGATGCAAAAACTGAATGCTTTCCTCATTCTCAAGCTGATTCAACATTGATGACTTTTTAAAAAAGAAAGGTTCCTTTCAAGATCTAGAAAACAACACCAAAAACTATATAAAACTATTTCTCCCAGAATCCTAACAATTCCATTTTATTGCCTACGTTTATTGTGAACTTGAGGTAGTGTCCTGCACACTCAGCCGGAAAACCATACCTGTTCCATATTCTTGCTCTGCCCCGCTCACATACAGTTGTCTGTGTCTCGTAAGGGAGGTGGCTGCCCTTCAGTGGCGGGTGATGTAATCTGTGGTGTACATTGCATACATCTGTGGAAGGCTTTGCAGTTCCAGCCATGACCGTCTCCAGCATATCAGATCAGTATGTGAACCAGTAGTAGGTAATCGCTGGAAAAGTCTCTGTAGTTGGCAAATATTTTAATGATGCATGTGGTAAAACTGGAGCCAGTTCTCCTTTCATCTGCCCTCAATACCCCCAAGTTCTAATGATAGATAAGCCCTTTATTTTTCTTGAGCTAAAACACAGAATATAAGAAAGATATCTGCTAAATAGGGGGCTCATTTTACGTAAATGCTGAAAGGAAAAAGACATAAAGCCAAATTTGGGCCTTAACCACATTTTCAACATTGCTTAAAATGGACCAGAACACATGGATGTTGCAGCAGTGAGCAGAGAACTGTATATATTTCATGCTGACTGTAAGATCTTGAACCTGTACCAAAAGCAGCACAAAAGATTAATTCACTTATTTCACAGCTTGCACAGCTGTTATTCAAGAATAATTGAGCTCCTTAAAAAAAAAAAAAAGAATCAAGCACTGACCATTCGGAATATTTATATGAAGCCAAAATGAAAGGTTTCTGACTGTGTTGCATGCAGCACGGGACGTTTTGTGAAGAATCCCATGACCTAGCCTGTGTGTCCATCTGTACTGCAGGTTAAGGTCTCTTACCTTTACAGGTGTGCACTTATTTATGGTAATATATGTAATCAACAGAAGAACAAAGAAATGGTTCCAATTGTATGTAAATAATATTTGTTTTGTTATTTAGAAATTATTTTGTACATTTTTAAGCATCAAAAGAACTGCTAAAATAGTGATATATCTCTGATGAAAAGAGTAAACTTCCTGTATTTTCAGTGAAACCAGTGACCAATTCTGGACACGTTTGTGTGCCACTTTACCCTTCGATGTAGAGTTCCCAAGAGAGAGAAAACCACTGTATCTAGAGTACTCACAAGCAAAGCGCAGAAATTCCATCCACAGCATTCTTTTTCAGCCCACAAGCTGAAAAACGTGGGTTAAATAGCTTAACACAAAACGATAGAAGAGATTTCTGATTGCTTTATCAGACTTGAAAGACTTCACCATCCATTTACATACATACACATATATGTGTAATATATGTACACATATATGTCATATAACATATATACATATATGTATATATCCCAAAATCAATTTTGGTCAGATCGAAGTTTTAACTCTAAAACATAAATTAATAAAATTCTAAAAAAACACAAAATTTTGAAAGATCAAAGTGCAATGAAAATGCAGAAAATATTTTTTAAATCTTTAAAAAATCAAATACCTAAAAACATCTGTGTAACGTTTAAAAACAGACCTTGAAAAGTAAGACATTGACACATTCAGAAATGTTTGCAAATTATACTACAATGTGATGATTTTCTATGTCTAATTAATAAGGAATTATCAACAATTCACCTGAAAACTGGGCAAAAGACCAAGACATTTTTAGCAAAAGAAAAGCAGATGTCTTTCAAACTCATGAAGTGATACTTGCCTTCATTCATAAGAACAGCCCATTTGAAATAGGATAAAATATTTTATTTTTACCTATAAGGTTAAAAAAGGTAAAAAGACCTGATAATATACTGTATTGGCAAATCTATGAATTAAAAACAGGCACAAAATGCAAATTGTTACAACTTTAGAAAGTTCGGTTTTGTCATATCCTTCAAATTCAAGAGGCATATACCTGTTCCAAGGCTGTATTCTTCAGAATTCATCACAGATTTTCTGTGCTTTGAGCGCAATGTAGACAAAGACACTATTTGCAGCACAATTGGTAAATGTCGAGAAGTCAAAACAAGAATCATTCTTCAATAGGTGATATTTTTAAAAATTAGTCTATCTATGTAATGAAATACGCTGCTACTCTTGAGAATGATAAATCCCCTCTCAGTACATAGTCTCCACCGTGTAATGAGTAAAATATATGTACACAAGTAAATATATGTGTATATACACATGTACACGTGGTGTATATACAGCGTGGGGCAAAATAGGTTTATAGTTGTTCATATGGAAAGTAATACAATAATTTATAAATGAGAATACAAGAATAGACTCTTGTTTTGCGTACGCACAACTGTAAAACTACTTTTGCCCCACCCTGTATTTTTTAAACATACATATATATACAAACACATTCACAGTTATATGTATAGATTGGTCCTTCAAGGATATTAAAAAGTTAGAAATTGCTATGCACTACCTCAGCCAGGTACTCAAGGTTAATGTCAGCAGTGATAAATCACATGACAAATATGTACCCTTGATATGACATGATGAGTGTTGCACTTTACTTCTGTGGTTTTAGCCCTAAAAACCATCAACCTCAGTATAATCATGAGAAACGTGTCAAATAAATCCTAATTGAGTACATTCTACAAAATACCTGACCAGCACTTATCACAACTGTCAAGATTATCAAAAAACAAGGAGAGTCTGTGAAATTGTCCCTTACAAGAGGAGCCTCAGGAGACACTATGACTAAATTTAATGTGGTATCAGGGTGGAATCTTGGAACAAAAGAAGAACATAGGTAAAACTAGAGACTTCTGATTAAAGTATGGATTTTATTGAATAATAATGTGTCAACACTGATTCCCTAATTTTCACAAATGCCCCATACCCATTTAAGATGCTAATGATGGGAGAATCTGAATGTGAAATATATATGCATTCTCTGTACTATCTTTATAACTTTCTGGTAAATCTAAAACTATTCTAAAATTAACAGTTTTTTGAAAAATTATCGATGGTGTGACAATTAATGTATGTGTTAACTTGGTTAAGCTATGATGCACTATCGTTTGGTCAAAATCCAGACTAAATGTTGCTGTGAAGATATTTTTATATGTGGCTAGCATTTAAAGCAGTGGGCTGAATGAAGTATCATGTGGGTGGGCCTCATTCGATCAGTTGGAGGTCTTAAGGAAAAAAACTGACGTGTTCCACAGAAGAAGAAATTCTGTTTCCAGATTATCTTCAGCTCAAGACTGCAATGTTAACTCTTGCCAGCATTTCCAGCCTGATGGCCTGCCCTGCAAATTTCAGACTTGATAGCTCTTACAATTACATGACCCAGTTCCTTAAAATCTCTCTCTTCTCTCTCTCTCCATTTGTGCTGTTTCTTCGGAGAACCCTGACTAATACATATGGATAGGGGAATAATGAAGCTGGAATAGCTGGATAACAGATACAGATAGGGTGGAATACTTACTTTTTAAAGTATATACTTTTAGCCCTGGCCTGTTTGGCTCAGCGGTTAGAGCATTGGCCTGCAGTCCAGAGAGACCCGGGTTCAGTTTCCGCTAAGGGCATGTACCTCAGTTGCAGTTTGTCCCCGGCCCTGGTTGGGGTCGTGTGGGTGGCAACCAGTTAATGTGTCTCTCTCACACCGATGTTTCTCTCTCTCTCTCTCTTCCTCCCTCTCTCCCTCCCACTCTATCTGAAGATAGAAGCAAAAATGTCCTCGGGTGAGGATAAAAAATAAACAAGAGAGAAAAAAATTGAGTCTTCATGTGAGATTAGATCACTGATACTTAAAATGATTCTTATAAATTGTCGAATTTGATTTTCACAATAATGTATTTATGTCTGTAGAGTTAATATTATTATTTATATTCAACTTCATTAAGAATGGAGACCAAAGCCCAATGTCTCATAGAGAGAAAGTAGTAGCACCATGTGGTGTCTGACTCAAAGTTAAGTGTTAGTTACTTTACAACAGGTTTCCTAATGATTCCTGGGGCAGGTGATAAAAAGAAGGAATATCTGCTTTAATTTTAGAGATCTAGGCAAACCAACAGGGCAGCAGGAAATAGTGAAAGTGAAATCAGAGGCGTTTAATCAGGAGCTCAGTCATTGAGTATTCACTCGTCCCTAAAAGGGTAAGGACACTGGAAAAGCTCAGCAAAAATTTAAGATAGCTCATCAACAAGTCAGGGGCAAAATAACAAGTCAGCAGCAGCAGTATAAGCCTTGTCTATCAGGAGACTTTATTTTACCCTGGAACTTTGGAGCATAATGGAAAGGAGCTTGAAATTGCAAGAGTAAGACAGGGTGTCAAGATCATATCTTCAGACATTCGTACTCCTGCAAGAAAGCATTTACAAAGTTCTCATAGTGGGCACCAGTTTATAGGCTGTGGCATTTCAAATATATACAGTGATTTAGAGATCAGTAGGGACTTGGGACTTCCAAGGAGCTGGATCAAGAAATAGGACAGATTTTGAATCATTTTAACATACTTGAGGATGTTGGAGTTCTAAGGAAAATTAAACATGATAATAATTTAGAGATAATATTCACCATGGATGTTTCTTCTTTCCAAAGTATTTGTGACATTTCAAATCCAAGATGAAATAAATAATATAACTTCTCCTTATTCCCAAAGACTATTGGAAGAAGAATGAGAACTAGTTGGAAATTTCAAATTCTCTGTCAGTTATTCTATTCAGCTAAAGGGTAGGTGGGCCTTGGACAAGGAAGGTTTATCATGAAATAAAAGAAATTTAGGTGTCAGGGATCCTCACTTGCATGGTCCTGGGGGAGAGACATAAATGTGTGTACATATCTTCCTGTTTTTGAAAATTTTGCAAAAGTCATATTTTTAAAATAATTTTCTTTAAAAGGACCCATACAATTATATAAGATTTAAACTCCATAAATCCTACATTCACCTCTCAAGTTGGAGAAAGTGGTCCTTGGTTTTTTTTAGAACACCTTAATGAAATTTAGATATGCAGAGGAGGGCCCCAGGCCAAGAATGGTACAAAGCTAAACTGATATGAGTAATGAGATCTAAGAATTGTGTTTCCTAGGAAGCCAAAATGTAGATCATCTGGCAAATTAGAAGGTGCAAAGTTTTTGGAGGGGGAGGGAAGTAAGTCAAAAGATAATGTATTATATAATTGCTCAAATAGCCCAAATCTTGAGTAAAGCCTTTGAGACCCAAAGATGCCTTTAGTAGGGAATTATTGCAGTGAGAATTCACAGAAAGAGTCTTGATGGGTGATTTTCCACTAACGGAGAGTTACAACTAATTGGTTTTAAGATAAAAGAGAGATCAAGCGTTCACTGATAGTCAGAAATCACTGCCAGAAATGACCTAAAGAACATTGCTTTACAGAATGTACAATATGGAACAGGGTGTTTAAAAACAAAATAAAACATAACTAGCTGAACTGTGGGCCACATGGGTACACAGAGTCAATGAAAGCAAAATGGAATTGTGTCAACAGCTGTCTAAGGTCTTTATCCAAAGAAACCTTAAACTAAAAAGTGCAGTGATTCAGGGTGAGTCAACTCCCAACGGGTGGGTGGATTTTTGATGCCTCCACCAGTCTGGATGGAGAAGAATACTAGAGAAAGGGAGGCTTCTTCTGGCAGGCTCATGTGAGTGCAGACAGACAACATATCCCAGAACATGTTCTATGGAAGCTGAGATGTAGGTAGATGTATCACTGTGAGGACAGAAAGGGGCCACCTGTTAACCTGACAAGCTCAGGGAAGGCCTGTGCAACAGACTTGCAAACTCAGAGACCTAAAGTAACCACAGAGAATGGTCTGAAATGTAAACTGTTTAACTAAAAGCAGTTTATGGTAGGTAGTCCTGTCCTAGGCTAGCATCTTCCCTGACAAAAGTCAATTTTCACTTTACTGGAGCCTATTGTCTTTTTGTATCTAAAATAACATACCTTTGGGATGTGAGGTGACTTGCTTTTTTTCCCAGACCCCTCAGGGTACAACCTAGGCACCAGGGCAGAAACTACAAATCCCTTCATTATTATTATTATCATGTTAATTGTTGACTGTTAACTATCTGTACCCACCTATGTAAAAGAAGGATGTGTCTATCATTTTACTTTTTACCCAATCCCAGATGTTCCCCACCCCTTTGCTTTCTCTCACCTCCCTAATCTATCAGGAATGGATTTCATGTAACCCATTTATATCTTCTCTTTTGATTGCAATGCATAAAATAAGGTGCAAAACTGCCATTCTCAGGAGCTTTATCTCAATCCTTGAGGTTTTGCTTCTGGCATTTGTCAACAGTTTGCTCAAATAAACTCACAAAATTCTTCAAGGGTTTGAATGTTTCTTACATTGACAACAGTTTAAGGGACCATTATTGGATGATTTGCAGTGAAATTGCAAGACAAAGTGAATTGGAATAGGTGGATGTTTATTCCCGTGTCTTTCACCCAAATTTCCTCAAATATAAATTTTTTAAATTATCAAAACCAGGAAATAGAAAATTATAAAAGTC
Source organism: Tadarida brasiliensis (assembly GCA_030848825.1). Lineage (NCBI taxonomy): Eukaryota > Metazoa > Chordata > Mammalia > Chiroptera > Molossidae > Tadarida > Tadarida brasiliensis. The sequence goes on along the minus strand of CM061257.1, from coordinate 230,653,991 downwards.
TATTAACTAAGCTACAAATCTTACTTGGATATCAGCAAATTTTATATATACTTATTATAAAGTTTTTATAAGTGTTAGGTGAAGACATAATGTAAAGAATTTAATTCACAGTTCTTTTCCTTTTGATTTGCTGTAAGGTGGTAAGGGAAAGGAGCACTGAGGGGAGACAACTTGAAATGAGATATGCCAGTAGTGAGAAGGTAAGTCAGGTGCAGACAATCCCCTTAGCTCACAGTACAAAGACCCTGCCCCTGCTTCTGTAATCCCACTTGCCCCTTACATCAGCCAACCGCCTAAACTACAGTGGAACTAGAAAGCCCCCAAATGCTTGGAAGCTTATCATGTATAAAAGGAGGCTGGAGTCAGTGTGGGGGGCTCAGCCTTTGGAGGTGACTCTGCTGGGTCATCACTGGTGCACATTAAACAGTCATTTTCTAATCCTCTGAATGCATGTAGTCTGTCTCTTCCTGCCCGACCAAATTTCTGCCACAATAAGACTTTTGCTTACTTTGCAATTAAGAAAGCCTCTTTTCTTTAAATATTTGCAGAAGGGCCTAGGATTTCAACTTATAACGATAGTGTCCCAGCCCTTTGGGAACTCATAATCTAGTCTAGACAATGCACACAAGACAGTCAAGATGGTTTACTATATGATCAACAAACCAGACAGAGATACTCAGACATTTCTTAATAGTATGATTTAGAAAAAAAACACATCAGCGAAGTTTTTATAACGTGGAAAATAATGGATTTTTTTCAACCACAGGACTTGATTTTGCCTATATGTAAGGAAGTGCATTTCTGAATGATGTTTACTTATGCAATCCCTTTGAGGTTATATGGCTTTCTGATGACATTAATTTGGTGGATTTATACATAGAGCGACCTGACACTATTTCATAGAGAGTCACAGCTTTTATCTCAAAAGAACTCTTGCCTAATATTAAAATGAAAATACAGGGATTCCCTTGAGCCTAGACCTTGATGTCTACATTCTTTGCTTCCAACTCTAAATTAGACTCTTTCCTTTGTTGTATGGCATGTTTCTTTATCTCCTACTAGTATTTTTAGATAATTAGATTCCTCTGAAGTAGCATGGGGATCAGAGGGTCTTTAATTTGTAATAACTAAAAACAAACCACATGGTATATCTCAGACCTTCTCCAAGAAGGGAGTTCATTTTATTCCCCTGAAATTTGGGATGATGAATACTCTATTTCTCTCATTTTTTTAAATTGTGCTTTTATATAGCTTTCTTTCTTTCTTTTTTTTTTTGTCATTAAAGTAATGGCAGTGATTTTTAGACCCTGAATGTAGACGATACTTTTTCATTTTATAATTACTTATTTTGTTCCACAGAGCTTCTGGCATCTGCATACTTAAGTTTCTTTTGTCTCAGTGTATGTCCTACTCCAGTCAAAATTTCATAAAAGACACATAAAGTTTTGCTTGTTTAGGAAGACATCAGCACCTTATGCCACTCATTATCCCTAATGCTTTTTTAAGTGCAGGGATATTAGTTTTATTCTCCAGTATCTGTATGTGCTCGGGAACAATTGATTCCTGCTGAATAAAACATTGGACACAAATACACAATGTTCCTCAGTAGGTCCCATCACAGACCCTCACCCTTTGCTGAATCAAGTCATTTTAGCCACTCATAGGCCGATCTAATAACACAAAATGCCAGCCAAACAAATCATGTTGCTATCCATTCAAATCAAATTCAGCAGCAGTAGGGCTTCCTCAGCTCCTGGAAGCCACTTTACTTCCAAGATTATCAACTTTGTAAAATTTCCAGCATGGAACTCCATGTAATTATCCATTTCAATGAACTTCACATAATAATAACCAAGGAAGACAGAGCTGACTTGATAATCGGAAACAAGTCATACTGTCCAGGCTGCCTACTGCTCAGTCAAATGCCAGTTAAGAAAGAGTGAGCGAGTGAATGAAAAGCAAAGAAACGGACAAACAAAAAGGCTTCCATTTTCTGCTAGAGACTGAGAAGCTGATCTTAAGGTCTACTTTTTTCTTTTAAACAAAAGAAAAGTTTAAGATAAATACAGAGCCCCCCAAACCTCCATGCATTTCAAGAGATTCTATAAGAAAGAACTTGGAAATGTCATTAAATCTGGCACTTGATTGCATTTCAATGTTATTTCATACTTTCTAGTCTTGGAATTCTAGTCTTATAATTCAAGTCTCTTATCTAAGGGAAGAATGCAGAATGTGTTTCAATTGTCTGTTGTTTCAATTAGCCTCTGGTGATCATTTCATATTTAAAGGGTTCATTTTGGGAAGATTTGTTTCTGCCTCCTGAACAAAAGCAGGAGTAGCAGAGATTCCCTACAGCTAGCTCATCCTCCTGGGGACCACGTTGAAAAGATCTGTCTTTTGTGGATAGGTTAATTTGATGGAAACATATTTTTTATTCACTATCTTATTACAGAATTATTCAGGATGGGACTAGAGTGAAAGCCTCCATCCCTCCCAGCCCTCCCGGTTACTGTCTTTGCTTTTATTCATGGAAATTGTAAGGGAGTTAACGGGCTTTGGAACTATAATCATGAGGGGGAAAGAATTATTATCATTGTGTCCTTGTTGATTCCAAGAACATTTCATTATTTTTCTTAGTACATTGAAACAGACTTTTCTATTTTTATTCTGAATCGAATTGAGATTTTTTTCTTTTAATAATAAGACATTTGAATATATTCATACTTGCAAACCAATAGCATCATTCTACTAGAAGTAATAGATGGTTGAAAAGGATGCAAGGTCTCTGTCTCCTAAGGCTTATTGTACTTTTGGGGAATTAAGTAAACCAGAAAGACAGAAGAGCCGGTCAAGTAAAGAACATGAATTTTGGAATAGGATCAGAATCGTGGCTTAGCCACTTATTTGGTTGGTGACATTGAGAAATATAGTTAAAATTCTCTTCAGTTTTTTATTTGAAAAATAAGGGGGAATAATATCTTCTTTGGGGGGGTCTTTATAGTGAGAATCTTATAACCTAATAAGTCAAATGTGCTGAGCACACACTGAGCCTCGTACAAAGTAGGTAATCAAAAACGTTAGTGTTCATTTTCTTTTTCATTTTTAGTGTCTCCGTTGTGGTCTTAAATATGTTCTGGGTTAAAGTACTTTTCTAGGATTGGCTTTTACTTATTTATCCCAGAGGACAGCATAGTTGTTCAGATTTATACAAATGACGTGTGATAGACTGATTGCAGATATATTTCCAATGCTTCACTCCTCCCTGGGTGCACACCCTGTTTAATGTAAGTTTGTAGTTGTTTTTATCAAAAGATGGCTCTGTTTTCCCAGCCTTGACTCTGGGCTGGCCTCTTGACTTACTCTGGCCAACAGCATGCAGTTGTATGCCATTTCCAAGTCTAGGCTCCAGGAAATCTACGTGCTTCTGGTTTCTCTTTTATATTCCTGCTATGCTATGACTACAAAACTAGCCTACTGGAGGATGCAAGACAGGTGACCTAGTCATGCCAGTCACACTAGAATGGCAGGCAGCCAATTATCAGACATGTGAATGACTCCCAGCAGAAGCCAGAACTGCTCAGTCAAGCCCAGGCAAAGTTAGCAGAGATGCTAAGAGAACTCACAGCTTACTGAGTTGTGTGACTGAGTTCACACCTAATAAATAGAAGTGCCCAACAGACTCATAGATGCCTGAGCTGAATAAACAGTATTATTTTAAGCCATTAAGTTGTGTTTTAGGACATTACAGAATAATAGATCACTGATATATGAGAATGGGACTGTGATTTCTGGCTGTCTTCTACTATTTCCCACCAATTTAGTTAGGAGTTGGAAAAACAACTATAATTAGTATCTAAAGTAACTACAGAGCATATCAGAATGCTTTTAATTAAAATTCACAAATAAAAGAGATTTCTTTGGGCAGTTTACCAACACTCCCAAAGAAGAGCTGAAAATACCTGCAGGCACTGCATGTCTTACTGCCAAGTGTTTCATGTCAACTACATGGATCCTTCTACTGCATGTTTTCATTCATAAAATATTCAGAAACATCTATGTTTTTGGTACTATAATAGTTTTCAAAGATACAACATGGCATTGGTTTCTTAAACAGGAAGCTCAGAGTCAATTGGAGGGGAAAGACATGTGACAGTACATACCACAGTGCTGTAAATGCTAAAAGCAAAATAAATGGAATAAACTGCCGCCTTAAGAAAGGACCAGCTATGAAGCGGTAAATAGTGCAATTTTATATGGCATGGTAAGGAGTGCCAGAAAATGCTCAGTAAACAGATAGATGAGAGTGTGGGGAAGACACAATTTACCCCAAAATTGAGATAGTTGTATTCAGGTTATTGCAATAAGAGAATTTTCATCAATGGAAGAATTTTCATCAGTGGAATTTGGGGTTTTATAAAGGCAAATAAAAGGATCATCACTGAGCTCTGGCCAGTTTGGCTCAGCAGTTAGAGTGTAGATCTGCTGACCAAATTGTTGTGGGTTTGATTCCAGTCAAGAGCATGTACCTGGGTTGCAGGTTCCATCCAGTATGGGAATTGATGTGTCTCTCTCACATCAATGTTTCTCTCTCTCTCTCTCTCTCTCTCTCTCTCTCTCTCTCTCTCTCCCTTCCACTCTATTTAAAAATCAATGGAGCCCAGCTGGTGTGGCTCAGTGGTTGAACATCGAGCCATGCACCAAAAGGTTACTGGTTTGATTCCCAGTCAGGGCACATGCTCAGGTTATGTGCCAAATCTCCAGGGGAAAGCATGCAGGAGGTGGCCAGTTGATGTTCTCTCTCATTGATGTTTCTCTCTCTCTCTCTCCCTCTCCCTTCTTCTCACTCTAAAATCAATATAGGAAAAAAATTTTTTTAAATCAATGGAAAAATATAGTCAGGTGAAGATTTTTTTAAAAAGCCATCACTGAGTGTTATGGCAGTCATGCGGAAGGATGGAAGTGGATCTGATCTGTGAGTTTTATAAAAGTAATTGTGGCAGAGTGGAGGTGATCATGATAACCAGATATGGGAAAGCAGTCCTTTGTGATTGGTCACAAAATAATGGGTGGGGGTTTCTAGACCTATCCTGATTTTCAGGAACACATGGTTGAGAAAATAGTCAGCATTGTCAAAGACAAAGATGAACATCGATGTAAGGACATTCTAATGAATATATTACTAATTCAAATATGTGTAATTTGCATATTTACAGATTATGTCTTGTGTGAGTTTGACTTTTTCTCACTTTCAGTCGAATGTTCAGCTATTATTGTGTGAAAAATACGTATTTGTGATCCAAAAGAACTGTTACCAACATCTCTTTTCATTCTGCAACATACTGAAATGATACCCATGTGGACTGTGGGTAAGAGCCATTGTGGGTCATGGGCAAAGTGGAGGCAAGGTTAACTCATTCTTGGTCCTTTCCTTCAAAATCATTTTCAAGGTCATTGCTGCATTCATTACTCTTCGTCCCCACTCTCACCCATTTTATTCCCTTATTCTTCCCTGTTTCCCCCCATTTCCTTTCTCTTCTTGACTCTTTTTCTCTATCAATTTACTTTTTTTTTCCTCTTGAATTATACCAAAATTGAACCTGGACCAAAATTCAGCAGCTTGAAGATGTTACACAAAGAAAACGGTTGGACTTTCCCTAGCCTGTATGATTTTGTTTCATCTTACACAAGAATTAACTACAATGAAGTGAAAAGATTATAAAAATAAATACTGGATTATGTTCAGTTTCCAGTTTTAGAACAAATCACAGTTTGCGGACAGAGCTGGATAACCTGCCAGCAGAGACCCTCTCAGAGTAGAGTGTGAGTGGCCTGATTACTTTAAAAGAGTGATCTTCACATTGTTCTCAACACATTGTAGAAATGTATTCATATATATACACATAAATATTTATATGTACATAGACATAAGTATTTACATACAGTATTAATGCTGACAAACACACACACTGTCACTCACATCTATTTTTATACATAATATTTAGTTCTGTGTCTCTGACTCTGTTTCTATGCCTACTTCTATTGCTCTCATTTTTTACTAGATTTTATTTTTTTAAGTAGTTTAGGGTCGCAGAAAATTGAGCAGAAAGTAAAAGATTTTCCCTATATCTTCTGCCCCTAAACACACATTGCTTTCCCCATTATCAACATCCCCCAACAGAGTGGTACATTTGTTACAATTGATGAATGTACATTGACCCATTATTATTTTTTAAAATATATGTTTATTGATTTTTTTAGAGAGAGAGGAAGGGAGAGATAGAAACATAGAAACATCGATGTGAGAGAGGCACATCAATCGGCTGCCCTCTGCATGCCCCCACCTCCCCCCCGGAGATCAATCCCGAAACCCGGGCATGTCCCCTGACCAAGAATCGAATCAGGACCTCTCAGTCCATGGGATGGTGTTCAGTCCACTGAGCCACACCAGCCAGACCATTGACTCATTATTATCAGACACAGTCTATAGTTTATATTACATTATGTATAACTCTTAGGGTGTTATACATTTGATGGGTTTGGATAAATGTATTACAACATATACCCAACTTTGAATTATACAAAAATGTTTTACTGTCCTAAAAATCCTTGTTGCTCTGCTTATGTATCCCTTCCTTTAGCAATGAAATACCACCACACACCTGATAGAATGGCCAAAATCTGGAGCACCGACAACACTAAGTGCTGGAAAGTATGTGGAAATCTCATTCATTGCTGACGGAATGCAAACTGTTACAGTCACTTTGGAAGACAGTCTGGCAGTTTCTTACAAAACTAAACATACTCTTACCATATAGGATCCAGCAACACACTCCTTGATATATATACTCAAATAAATTGAAAAATTATGTCCACACAAAAACCTACACGTGAATGTTTATAGCAGCTTTATTTATAATTGCCAAAACTTGGAAGCCGCCACAATGCCCTTCAGTGGGTGAATGGATGAATGAACTCTGGTACATCCAGACAAAGGGATACTATTCAGCACTAAAGAGAAATGAGCTATTAAGCTATGAAAAACCATAAAGAAACCTTATATAAATATTACTAAGTGAAAGAAGCCAATCTGATAAGACCACAGATTACATGATTTCAACTATATGACATTATAGAAAAGGCAACACTGTGGAGAAAGTAAAAAGATCTGTGGTCGCCACGGTTTAAAGAGCGAATGGCATGAATGGGTGAAACAAATACCTTTTGGGACAGTGAAAATACTCTGCATGGCACTATCAGGTGGACTTATTATACATTTGAATAAACCCGTAGAATGTACAGTACCAAAAGTAGACCCTAAGGTAAACCAAGGACTTTGTTTGATTGTGATATATTAATGTAGGTTCATAAATTTTAACAAATATGACCTCAGGTGAGGCATGGATGTTGACAATGGGAGCAGCTATGCATGTGTGGGAGCAGGAGTTATCTAGGGGATAGCTCTGTACCTTCCTCTTTATTTTGCTATAAACCTAAAACTTTTGTAAAAAAAATAAATAAATAAGGTCTTAAAAATGGTTTCTGCCACTTTTGTGCCCATCTGAGTTAGTATAAATTATAGTAATAATTTGTAATTGTATCAAAAACCTGCTAAGCATATTCTTATTTTATTACTTCTTATATGTAATTTAAAACATATCATTTTCTTCTTTCTTTCCTTCTTTCTTTCTTTCTTTCTTTCTTTCTTTCTTCCTTCCTTCCTTCCTTCCTTCCTTCCTTCCTTCCTTCCTTCCTTCCTTCCTTCCTTCCTCCCTCCCTCCCTCCCTCCCTCCCTCCCTCCCTCCCTCTCTCTCTCTCTCTCTTTCTTTCTTTCTTTCCTTCTTTCTTTCTTTCTTTCTTTCTTTCTCCTCACCCGAGGACATTTTTGCATTTATCTTCAGATAGAGTGGGAAGGAGAGAGGGAGGGAGAGAGAGAGAGAAACATTGATGTGAGAGAGACACATCGACTGGTTGCCACTCACACGACCCCATCCGGGGCCGGGGACAAACTGCAACCGAGGTACGTGCCCTTAGCGGGAACCGAACCCGGGACTCTCTGGTCTGCGGGCCGACGCTCTAACTGCTGAGCCAAATGAGCCAGGGCTTATTTCTCTTTTTAATAAAGTTAGAATGGGGACTTGAGAAGTTTAAGTTCACTTCCTCAGAAAACAAAGCTAAAAGTGATGGTAGCAATGTACCTACTTGGTTTTCTGGCTTCAGCATTCCTGCTAATGGAGAAACCATAAGTCTGTATGGGAAGGTGAGTCTCACAGGCAGAAAGCCTGGGCTTCTTCACTTGAAAAGTGAGGTTAATATAAATACCCACTTTGCACAATTTTGAGAATCAACAATAATGTATTTATGTTTTACACATTAATTTAAAATTTTTTAATGTGGATAAAACTGCTCTATCTCATTTCCTTAAGTAATATTACAAATCTTTAACTGATGAAGTTTTTTAGACTTTCTTCTATTTTCTATTCTAATCTATACTCCAATAAGGCAAAAAGAGGTCATTCTGAAATGTAAATCTGATTCTTTCTGTTCCTGATTCAAAACTTCAATGAGCCTCATTGATGCCTAGAGTGGTCGTTCTAAACTCAGCTTTACTTTGGCTATATCTTTGCATTGTGAACATATAGATAGATCTGCTGACCTCTCACCTCAGTCTATTGATTTAGAATCGCTAGGCATCACCTTAACTTCTGCACTCTTATTGCTCTTTCTATTCTGGCTGCCTCCCTGCATTCAAGACAAATTAATTTACTCTTCTGAGTGAAGTAACAATAAATTGTTTTTGATTGTTTTAGCCCTCTTGCTATAGGATTGTCTTTTTCGAGATAAAGCAAGTTCGAATAGATCTACTAAAGCTTAACCAATGCTTTTATGCATGTCAAAAAGAAACTTCCTTCTCCCGTTTTATCCTCATTCTTTGCAATTTTACAGCCTAACCATGCAGCTTTCTTTGCCTTGAAAACAACGTCAAGGTTTTGAGATTATACTCAAAATGTTTAAAAACAATAACAATCAACACACCATGGAGGCAATAAGTGGATCACTCAATAATAAACAATAAGAAAAACAAAACACAAGAAAGCTGAGTTGCTGGCACATTAGACATTGAAATTCAGAATGACTATACACCTTCCCTGCCTCCTGCTTCCTGCCTCCTGCCTCTGCTTCAAATTGCCAGAAAAACAGACGCTCCCTATGACCACGTTTGACAATAGGCAGTACGAAAGAAAAATAAAAATGCAGCAAAAACATAGTAAATGGAAGTATCAGTATTTTGCTTTGTTTTGTTATTTCAAAATTTTCTAGGATGCAAGCATATTATTCAAGAGTCCTTTAATAGTTACTTAATATCACTGAGCCTCAAATTTTCTCATGGATACGTAGGAGAATAGTAGTCATCCCATAGGGCTACTGTGGGGATTAAAAGTTTTATTATGTCTTAAACATTTAAAATAGTGCCTGGATGTAGTAAATGCTATGTAAGGATTAGGTATCATTATTGTCTTAATATTTCTTGACTTTCTGTTTCCTCTGGTATTTTTCTGTTTCAATCAGAGAAGCAGACTCACAAGGATGTACATATATAGACATCTTAGTGCTTGCGGAATTTGGCTTGCCCTTGCCCCCGCCCCCCTTCTTTACATCCATTCTCCCTTCTTGACTACCTGCTCTGCAGACTTTAAGACCCAGCATCAGACATGCAGAAAACAGTCATCATGGCGACTGCTTAACCAGCTCCCACAATTGCATAAGGCTAGTCTCTGTAGCAAATCTCTTCATATAAATTCATAATTCAGTGCCCAAGAATTTCACCTAAGGATGTAATCAGAAAACAGCACACATGTTTGTATGCAAGGATGCTTATACATAATTTAAAAATGTAAAAAAAAAAAAAAAAAAAAAAAAAAGGACTCGCACAAATGCCTAATAATAGGATTAATTGTTAAATATAAAAATAAAGTTTCATTCATTTAGCTCTTCAAAAGAAAATGAAGAGAGACTTCCGGTCAAGATAGTAGTACAGGTAAATGCGATCCTCGCCTCCTCCCACAACCACATCACAATTACAACTAAACTATAGAATAATCATCATTAAAACCGCCTGAAATTGAGCTGAATGGAAGTCCTACAACCTCGAAATTAAAGAAGAGGCCACATCCAGACTGATAGGAGTGGGGGAGATGCAGATGGGCTGGTCCCATACCTACTGTGACAGATAAAGGAGGAGGACACCTTGGCTGGGAAGGTCTTCCCCGAGGAGTGAGGGGTCCCTGTCCCACACCAGACACCCAGCTCAGGGTTCTAGTGCCAGGAAGAGAAGTCCCCAATCACTTCTGGCTGTAAAAACCAGTGGGAACTGAGGCTGAGGGAAGCTGAGGCTTCTGGAGCCCCAGGAAGCTCCTCTTAAAGGGTCCATGCATGCACTTACTCAGACTCGCACCCTCCTGGCTCCAGCTTGGGGGAGGCAAATTGAAAGGCAACAGAGACATACAGGGAAGAACTGAGTTGTTTGCCATTAGGGCAAGAGCTGGAGGGGCAGCTTTCTCCCAGACAGACATACTGGTGGAGGCTGTTGTTCCTTTGGTGAGCCCTTTCCCCATGGGCCAGGCAGACAGGCACCATATCTGGGACTCCAGCAACCTGGTTCTCACTGTTTGCCCTGCCCTGGTGATTCCCTGAGGCCCTGCTCCATCCAACTTGCAGGCTCACCTGAGCTGTTTCCAGTGGCTTTACCATAGGACTGGCCTATCTTGGCTCTTGGCTTCAGATTTTCCTAAATTCTCTCAAACAAACAGCATCTGGTCTCAGCGAGCCCCATACCTCTCATTAAGTGGCCCCAGGTCTGGCATTAGAAGCAGCCAGCCTTGGTTCACAGCTTGGCATTGCCTGGGCACCTCAAGCCCAGCACAAGCAACAATCAGCTGCAGATTACTTTATAGTTTATGCCTCGTGCTCCCAGATAGAACATCAGCAGAGGCTGACCTTGCTCCAGAGCCAGCACACCCAGTGGACAGCTTCAGACCACATCAAAGCACAATTACCCTACCACCTCCATAAACGACACTCTCAAGGAGTGGATTCAGTGGATACCAGAGCCCTGCTGAAGTAAGTCTTGTTCTGTGTGGTGGGCCCTGCATAGCTGAGCTTCCAAAGTAGTTAGAGGTCAGTGGTCAGTGGACACAGTTAGTCTTTGCAGATGATCAGCCTGAGTAAACCCCTCCCACTGACATGCCAACAGCAATCAAGGCTCAATTACAACAGAAGGGTGGACAGTTCACATGAGGGGTGCACCTTGAGGGCCCAGCTGGGTGACCAGGGAGGCTGTGCCACTGGACACTACAGGACACCTACTACAACAGACCACCCTAGGAAGCCTAGCAACTCTACCTAATACATAGAAACAAACACAGGGAGGCAGCCAAAATGAGGAGACAAAGAAACATGTCCCAGATGAAAAAATAACAAAACTCCAGGAAAAGAACTAAATGAAACAAAAATAAGCAATCTAACAGATGCAGAGTTCAAAACACTGTTTATAAGGATGCTCAAGGAACAGAGTGAGAATTTCAAGGAACTTAGTGAGGACCTAAAGAGCATAAAAAAGGACCAGTTAGAAATGAAGGATGCACTAATTGAAATAAAGAAATCAATAGTATAGTAGGTAAAGACAAGAAGCAAACCATCAATTTGGAATATAAGGAAGCAAAAAACACCCAATTAGAACAAAGAATCCAAAAAAATGAAGATAGTGTAAGGAGCCTCTGGGACAATTTCAAGCTTACCAACATTCACATCATAGGGGTGCCAGAAGGAGAAGAGAGAGAGCAAGAAATTTAAAACCTTTTTGAAAAAAATAATGACAGAAAACCTTCCTTAACTTGGTGAAGGAAACAGACATACAAGTCCAGGAAGCACAGAGAGTTCCAAACAAGACAAACTCAAAGAAGTCCACACCAAGACACATCATCATCAAAATGTAAAAGGTTAAAGACAAAGAGAGAAACTTAAAAGCAGCAAGAGAAAAGCAGTTAGTTACCTACAAAGGAGTTCCCATAAGACTGTCAGTTGATTTCTCAAAAGAAACTGCAGGGCAGAGAGGAGTGACAAGAGATATTCAAAGTGATGAAAAGCAATGACCTACAGCCAAGATTACTCTATCCTGCAAAACTATCATTTAGAATTGATGGACATATTAAAAAAAAAAGCTAAAGGAGTTCATCACCACCAAAAGAGTATTATATGAAATGTTGACAGGTCTTCTTGAAGAAGAAGAACAAAAATATGAACAATAAAATGGCAATAAATACATATCTATCAACAACTGAATCTACAAACAAAAGAAGCAAGCAGAACAGAGACAGACTCATAGATACAGAGAACTTTTTGTTGGTTGCCAGATGGAGGTATTAGGGGGAAGGGTGGAAAAGGTGAAGGAATTAAGAAGTACAAATTGGTTGTTAGATTGATGAACCTCAAAGGGAAGGGGGGAGGGGGAGTGGGAAGAGATAAACCAAAGAACTTATATGCACATATGCATAACCAATGGACACAAACAATAGTGTGGAGAAGGTAGGAGGGGTGTGGGAATGGGGAGAAGGGGGTCAATGAGGAAAAAAAGGGGGGACATCTGTAATACATTAAACAATAAAGATGAGTTTAAAAAGAAAAAAATGAAGATACAGTCATTGAGCTAAAACTATTCATTGATTTAGTATTTCAAAATATTATTTTGAAAAACAATTAAAAGATGTTTATGTTATACCTATAAAAAATTTAGACAATATACTAAATTCTTACATTAGAAAGAGGAAGAAATTTTTTTTTCTAAAATATATATATATATATTTTTTTATTGATATTTTTAGTGAGAGAGGAAGGTAGAGAGAGATAGAAACATCAATGTGGATTAAATATTTTTAAAGTGTTAAGTGATTAATTTGTCACATATAGGCTTACAGATAATTTAATTATCCAGCTGACAACTTTATATATATATATATATATATATATATATATATATATATAATTTTCAAAATTAAGCATTGTTTTTTATTGTAAACATAAATAAAACATTCATTTGATACTAAATAAATTACAAGGCCAATAATATAATGAGAAAAAAATTAATATTTTACTAGCTAAGGAGCTCACACAAAATGATAAAAACAATACTAGGCCCAAACTAGACAAATGAAAAAATGATATAAACTAATATTTCAAAAAAAGAGAGTCAATATGATAATTAAATAATTATTTAAAACATTACTTTGAATATGACATAAATAATTTTTTAAGTACAATGTTTCCTACTGAGCCCAATATATTCTTGGTGCTCAAAAATTATTACTATTATTATTTCAGTAGAATACATAATAATAATAAATTAGTAAAAGATAAGAAATGAACTTCTGCAATCCTGGTGAGTGCAATGCAGGCAGAAATCTCATGTCCTTCTGGGAGTATAAACTTTAAAAATATTTACATACTTTGATCCAGTGATCTGGTTCTGGCAAATGATTCTATGAAAATAGTGAAATTATGATAATTATAGAAAGAATGTTGAGAAATGTACATGTGCAGAAAAATACTCATTATAATCTTTTTAATAATAACCAGAAAATAGGTAAAACATAAAAAGCTAAACACTATTAAATTAGTCACATAAATTATAGATTGTACAAAAAATGAACTTTCATGCAAGCACTGATAAGAATATTTATAAAAATACTTTAATTCAATAGAAATGCTTATTTGATAGTATTGTATTTATAACAAAATGGGATAAAATGATCTTAAGTACAGAAAAACTGAAAACAAAACAAAACCGTTAAGAATAATAATCCCTAAGAAGGGTCATTTTGACTTTTTGACTTGTTTTGGACACTTCATTATAGTTTCAAATATCAATACTAAACAAGAACTATTTTTCATATAATTGAGTGATGAGAAAGTAGGGCACTTGAGGCAGTTGAAATACAATATGTAAAAATAAGCTCTGATATTTGTAAAGCTTGGAAGTTCAATAACGTAAATGAAGCATTCACTCCGGCCATGGATAGAATAGGTAGATAAGATCCTCATCATAAAGGAACATGTGATTTATGTTAAGTTCAGATTGTATCTTTGGCATCGGGAGCAAGAATTTTATCAGAAAAAAATGTGAGCTAAGATGGTCATTATGTAATAACATTTATAATAGTAACATTAACATTAACCAGCCAACACTTATTGAGGTCTCTCTGTGCCAGACTCGAACTGAGTGCCTCACCTGTATCATGTCATTCACACTGTGAAACTTCTGCTTCAACATAGACATACTACTTTAAAAGGTTGGTATTTTAAATAGATGCTAAAGGAAGTATTTTCCTTAAAGTAAGTCCACATTTCAGAGGCATAATCTATATAGTACACAGAGGATCTAGGAGAACGAAATAAAGAGCAATATGAAATTTGAACAAATAAGAATCATTGAACTATCAAATAAAAACAAATCTGAATTTACGTAGAGAATTTATTGGAAAGGTTTATTACAACAGGGGAAGGGAGACTATAGCAACAAGTAGAACACGCTGACCGTAGATCTGCAAATGTCAGGCAGAAAGGATTTTTCTTTCATAGAGAAGAATCAACAGGCTGGGAAGAACCAGGTGTGGAGGAGAGAGATGTCAGTGAGTATCTTTCACTGGGGTCAGCCAGCTCTCAGGAGAGGTCCTTGTTGCGGGTCTGCATGTGGGTGCAGTGGAGTGTAAGTCACGACACAAGTTCTGCCAGGCACACACGCATGCAGTGACGTGCAGATGGTACGGTGGTCGTCTATGACACTTGAGATTAGTACAGTCTCCTGCCCAAGTCTTTACCGTCTCTCTATGCTCATCACCAATACCTGGTTGACACCCCCAGCAACTCTGTTCTGGACGACTACAAAACCCAGCTATCTAGTCTCTATACTGCCTGTCTGTCCCATACCTGGCCCTCAGTTTTTTATCAAATAAATCTGATTGCGTCACTTCTGTGCTCAGAAACTGGTGTGGACTCTCTAATGCTTAGGACCCAGACCCCTCCACACTGCTTGGCATATCCTCTTAAACAAATAAATGGAAGATGCTACCCAGACAAGTTTCCTTCCTTGTTTAATCCTACTATTCATCTCTAAAGATCTTTAAACCTCAAATTTCCTGTCGACTGACATCTATATCTTCATCACTCGAGCATCCATATGTCATCTCTTTTATGAACCCTATACTGATTTTTCTTTTTACTAAGCGCCAATTTTATCTTTTAATCATATGTTCTTGTGGGCAGAGGATATATCTCTTTATTCCCAAGAGCCCATTATTGTTCAATATCTATCCTATACTACTTACTGAATAAATATTTGATAAACGAATGAATGTGTTCTTTATGGCTTTCTCTTTCAGTATTCATACCAAGTTCCCCTCTATATCTGTATCTGTGTCTTTCTTCCTCTCTTTCATGTGTAACTATCTACTCAGCATTCTATAGATTCCTTTTTATGTTACCGACTTTGTGTCATAGTTTTATGGAGTCCTAGTGGGGAACGCATGAAGGTGATTAGATGTGTACATTGGTGTTGCTGCAGCTTTCATATTATGTTGGGCTCTTATATAGATGCCTTCAAGCAATTATTCAAAGGTATAAGCAATAAGGCATGGCCAACTGGTATTGTAAGGTGTGCAGATGGGTGACTTAACTCTAATATATTGAAATATTTCTTCTGCAGTAAAAGTCTACAACAAATCAACAGTAGAAATTTAAAAAGGTTTTATTGTGCTAAGTACCAACATGAAACTGACGTTGGGTTCCTTCTTATTCCATTGGACAAAATAACCTCTCAGGTGCTTCACTGTATGTGAACTAGGTTCAACCTTGAGAGACAGCCCTTTGAAATATATTTATATTTTTAAAGAAGTATGGGTAACTAATATCTAACTAAGTAGCTTTTTACATTGAAAATAGCACAGAAGGAGAAGTCTCATCATGAAATAAAGTCTCCTGAAAAACTATTTCTAAAATTTGCAAATGGGAACTAGTAGCCTTGTCTGTAGTCGGATTTGATTTGACACTTTCACAAGTACTTCTTAGGAGCTTTCATTCCATAGTCTGGCAACCAAGGCTTTAAAAATTAATGTCCTTCTGTAAAACAAATTGTTTAAATAATTGGAAGGTCTTGGAATAAAAAGTTTGGGGAAGAATGAAATGAAGGGATGAATGCTTTCTTCCTAGAAAAAGAATACACGTGGAAGGAGCTCTGGTTTATAAGCCAGAAGCTTAGGTTTCCTGCTAATAATGAGATATCAGATGCACACTAAATTTTTTATTCATGGAATTCTTTACTTTCAAAAGGAAGATTTTGGATACAGTTATTCCTGATGGTCCTTTTATCTCTAGCCTATCGTGGCTTTGATATTCGGGTTAGTCCTCAATACAGGGATACATCACGTCATGAAATTAAAGAGTATTTCAGAGCTGGAAGCCATCCTCCCACTTAGAATTTGAGGAAATGGGAACCTGCAGTGGTTAGGATGACCTTCAGGCCAGGTCCCAAACGTTGACAGTGTCAGAACCCGAGTCCCCATCTCCTGACACACATGCTCTGTTCCTTCCAACAAGCCAGACTCCCTTTGTTCTGACTAGTGACTGACACAAATATGTTAATCTTCTGGAATTAGCATCTGTTTTTTAACATTTCCTGCTACCATGTGCAGAAGATTGTACAATCACACTTCCATGAAGCTATCTATGTGAGTCACACCTGGATCTTAGCCATGTCTGTAGGTGTCCACTTGGCCTTATATCTGTAAAGATGGGCTCTGTTTGTGAGAAATGTGAATTTCCTCCAAAAACATCCTCACAGAAACACACAGAGTAATGTTTGACCAAATACTGGGCACCATAGCTCAGCCAAGTTGACACATACATTTAGCCATCGTGGTGGTCATGATTATGATGGAGAAAATTGCAAAAAGGATATAAAGGTAATGAGGAAAAAAAGGGGGACACCTATAATGCTTTCAACAATAAAATAAAGAAGAGGTAAAGCATGATGGCTGGTGTTATTTTAGTTTGGATAGATTTTGAGCAGAGACTTGAAGAAAGAAGGCCTTTGGCTGTCTAATTGGATGATGTTCCAGGCAGAAGAGCCCCTGCAAGACCCTGGGGTGGGAATATGTTTGGTGTCGTGAAGTCCAAGTGAGGGCCCAGCCTGGATAATAAGTGTGTACTCTTAGAGAGGGTGAGAAGGTGAGAGGGGAGGCAATCGGAGAGCTGCAGGAGAGCACATTGTTTCCGGCCTTACAGGCACTTCATGAACTTTAGAGTTTTAGGTGTTGAGCAAGAATTAATGCAATCTGACTACTGTGAACTGCAGCACAATACTGACACTATTGTTGATTTCTTATTTCACATCCAATCACACAGGCTAGGTTTCTTCCTCCACACGTGCCCTGTTATCAATCTGGTCCTTAATTTAGCACTTAACATGCTTCAATTTCTATTTACTTAATTAGGCTATAAAATCCTTCCAGACATCCCAGTTCAGTGCCCGGCAATTCCTTGTTGTCTATAGGAACTGATGAATTATTCTACATAACTAAATCTAGAGGAGGAAACTAATATATTTTAACTGTCTTATTAATGAAACAACATATATAATTTATAAACCTTTTAAACACATTAAAAAACTTAAATATTTTCTGGATTTGCATTCTGACAACCCACACAAAAGAAGATGTCTCTAGCCATCCAATACAGTAGGCTTCAGACTCGTGGCAATTCTGAACTGAGAGGCTAAAATACCCACCTGATTTCAGAGACCTGGTATAAAATAAAATATCATATAGACATCTCCTTAATAATTGTTTTATGTTCACTACATATTGAAAGGATAGTATTTTGAATATGTTGGATCCCATAAAATGTATTACTAAAATCAATTTCATATATTTCTTTTTTTTTTCAATATCAGATATTTTTTCAATTTTTTTTTTTAGAGAGGGAGGAAGGAAGGGAGAGAGAGAGAGAGAAAGAGAGAGAGAGAGAGAGAGATCAGTTGCCCTTTGCATGCATCCTGACAGGGATTGAATCTGCAGCCTAGGTATGTGCCCTGACCAGGAATCTAACCCGCAACCTTCCAGTGCCCAGCATGATGCTCCAACCAACTGGGCCACACCAGACAGGGTTCTTTATTTACTAAAGTGACTATTAGAAAGTGTAAAATGATATATGTGGTTTGCATTTCTGGCTCATGTTCTGTTTCTAGTGGCGAGTGTTGGTCTACAGTGTTACAAACCACTAGGCCTCTAGGTTATGATTCTTTGCTATTGAGATTTCTGCCCTTGCTTCCCAGATCCTACTCCCAGTGTTCATTTGCAAAGCTGTTGCATTCTCAATCAGTTTAGGTACCAAGGTATCTTGTCTTCTGCTGCCCTTCAGGGAGAGCAAGATTACGGGACTGCTTTAGAACACTGAATATTTGTTCCCAGGCGATGAACTAAAAAGAAAAAAAAAAAAATCCAGCTAATCAACTCTAATATACTCTAATCAACAATATGAGACAAGAGGAAAAATGGATTAGAACACCTTTAAAGGTGACAAATAATTATTTAGAAAAAAAGCATCTGCAATCTCTCCAATTTCACTGGGAACTCCATGAAGGCAGGAACTGTGTTCATAACTCCTCTCTTTCTTATTTCACTTTTTTCCTCCCTGAACCCGTCAGTCTTGCTCAGCATTGCATAAGGATGCCAAGGCCTCACACATCTGCCACTGGGGGGCCTGCAGAGGAAGCTACACTTAAATCCCAGGGGACTTACATATCTTTCGTCCAAGAAGGCACTATTGAGGATTTTGCCTCACAGCCTTAAATTATTATGAATCAATTCATCAAAAATTGTACCCCTAAATCCCAAGGTCACAGGCAAAATTCTAACTCCTCTTAAGTTGTCAGTACTCTCTTAGACTCCCATCTCTTAAACACTGCAGTTTTGTTTGTTTGTTTTAATTTGACCCATCCTCTACCGGGTCTCTCTTTGGCTCCTCTTAACCTTACAACCTACACAATTAAACTGACATTATACAACTAAAAATCACCCTGAGATTCTCAAACTTCTCATCAAACTCCTCCTTGAACTCAAACTCCCTAAAACTCATCACTTCTACGAACGGAAGTCATGGCTGCTTTGTCATCAAACCCTGCAGGCCTGAGATCCAGGAATTAGAGGGTGTCCACCAACACCAGCATTCTCAACATATTTTGTCCACATTCAAGCCAGGACTTCACTGTCATTGCTTATCTGGGATATTGCAAATGTCTCTGGATTGCCAACCCAAGAAAGATATTCAAATGAATGGAAACTCTCGCTGCTTTCAGGCAAATGCCTCTAATGTATTCACGACACCATAAGCCAAAGTGACCTTTCTAAAATGCAAACCTGATCATGTTATTCTGACACTTAAAGCTATTTTAATAAATTCTATTTCTTTCCGTTAAAAAGGCACATAAATAAATAATTATCAAAGCTCTCATGTCTCACTACAATTTGACTTCTAAATCTAATCTATATCCACTCTTCTACCAAAATGTCACAGTTATATTCTTTAATAAGAAGACTCTTAACTTTTTCCCTTAGGTTTCCTGGTTACTATTCATCTTCAAATCTCAGATTGGATAATTCAGTACAATGTCTAATGCCACAAAATGGGTAAAGTGACCTCCAATTTCTCACATAAGACTTATGCTAATAATTATAGTTTATTCTACCATTTACCTTTCCTAGTAACCTGTATATTTGTTGAAGGCAGAAACTATGAATATTTTGTCTAATATTACAGTCCCAGGGCCTAGCATTTGCACAGAGTAGTCATTAAGTAAGTATTGATTGAATGAATAAAAGACACTTTTGAAATATGTTATTTTGGAGCTAACAATACAAAACAAATAGATTTCAAATTATAAGTAGTAAATTTTGTGTATTTTCAATTCTCTGGATTACACTGTGTTGTAAGAGAATATAAGAAAATGTTTAAGATTTAGAATTGGACAAACTCAAGTTTGATTCCCACCTCTGCAGCTATCTGCTTGATCTTGAATAAGGCATTTTCCTCTTTGGTATAGACATTCGTAGTACTAACCATATAGTATAGTTGAAATGACCAAATACGATGGTGTTCAAAAATATCCGACTCAGGGCTCACCTAGCACAAAGTGGATGCTCAATAATACCAGCTATCAATATGTGTAGCCTAATACTACAAAATCATGTGTTCCAGCTTGAAAATTCATTTTCCCACATTAAAATATTTAAATACCCCATTTTCTGCTATTCAAACAAATTTGTGAAAGGCAAATGATCTTCATTTACAATAGATTCATTTACTCAATGCAAGACCTCATGTGGATAATGTGTCCATGAAGCATCAATTTATTAACTGTTCTTTGTTCTGTACATGGCTCATTAGCTCATCCACAGGAAAAAAAAAATGTTCCTAGGAAAATTGCTGATAATAGTAGCTGTTATCTTTATCACATAGATGTTCTTCTGATTTTAAGTGAGACGAAATACAACCACCAATTCCTTAAATGCATGCTGGTGCTGTTGCCATTCTCGGTGACTCTCTTGGCCTGTCTAAGTGGAATTGCGTGATGGTTTCCCCAGCTACCTCTATTCCATATTCAAGACCAGAAGACAGAGGAAAGGAAAAGTTTTCCAGACACCTCCAGAATACTTTTCCCAAACTGTATGGGTTGCAAAATATTGTTTTCCAACTATATTGGAAGGCAACAAGAGAGTAACCATGTCAACCTACATTGTTTGGTACAACATATATTGAATTGTTACTAAGTTCTAGGCTTTGTGTAAACATCTGATTGATATATTTTCAATAGGATTGGAGGCTAATGTTTTCTTCCCACCCTCCCACTCCTTCCCCAACAACACATACACATACACATTAGGACTAAAATTACATGGTATGTATAACGAATTGTTATTTCATCTTGCATTTCCTGGAAGAAAAATGACCTTACATCTCTATCTGCATGATTTTGCATATTCATTGAGGGTTTTCCTCAGCCCAGCGCTGAGGTCCAAGGGGGTAAAGCTTGGCTTACAGTCTAAATGGGAGGCAGATCCTGTACATCAAGAGACAGCAGACGTAATAAGAATAAAAGAAAGCGTAAGTTCCTGCTTGAAAGATGAGTGGTAGGTGCAAATCGATGCAAATTATTTCAGAAAATTAGTTTGGAAAGAGGCTCGGTTGTTGCAGTGCAGGGGTTGCATATGAGCTTAGGAAAAGTTTTAAGGGGACCTGGGATACCAAGATACATAATATAGACCTTGCTTGTTAAACAAAAGGAAACTAGAAATGGTTTCTCAAGAGAGGTGAAGACATACATAAAGGAATAGCATAAAAAATAATACAATAGAAACATTAATCTAAGAGTTTTTTGTTTGTTTGTTTGTTTAATCCTCACCCGAGGACATGCTTAGACAGAGGAAGGGAGAGAGGGAGAGAAACATCCTTCCGTACGCGTACGCGTACCACCCGAAACCCAGGTATGTGCCCTGACCAGCAATCGAACCAGCAACCTTTTGGTGCACAGGACTACACTCAACCAACTGAGCCATGCTGGCCAGGTAATAGTTATTTGTTTTTAGAAAAGGCAGGAAAAAGCAGGGAGGAGCCTGGGAAGGCTAAATCAGGTTCTTACCAGGTAGTTACGTTCTAATGGGGACTTTTTTCTGAATTGAGGAGAGCCAATATTAGATATATTTTCTCAGAGCTTTCCTTTCCATAAGAAACACTTACTTTTTTACACGTAGCAAAATGCTGATACTCCAAATGAGAGGCATGTACCCACTTTAATTCAAAAGGAGCAGTCTTCTAAAGGAAGTTATCACACAGCCCAGTACAGCATGTTCCACGCATAGAACTGGGTGAATTCCTCCACAAGAACATTTACTTCAAATAACCCCAGAGACCTTGAATGTTTCAAGTCTTTCTGCATTTGTGATTGGTCAGACTGGACTAGCAGAAAGCTTAGATGTTCTGAATGACATACTGCCTGTGAATCAGGTAGAAACGGCAAAGTCTTTATCCAACAGAAGCTTACAAACCTATTCGTGTATTTTTGCTACTGAAAGTCATCAGCTCAGAAGAAAACAGCATGGGTAAACATTATCATGTGATGGATGAGCTCATTTTCCCTCCAAAGTGTGTATAACACAATGAATCGGGTAATAAAGAGGTCAGCAACTGCAGATCTACACTTAACTAGAGCTTATTACATTTTAGAGATGACTCAATAGAGTTGCACCATCGACAGTATAAATCATCGGCTTCATATTTACATATTCTATCACACCACGAGGAACTGACACTTTTTTTGAATGCCTGGGGACGTGAGCATCCTTGTGTGACACACTTTTTTCTACCTCGAATGTAACTTTCATTATTTGTGTATTACAGAAACTTTGGAATGATGAAGCTCAGTGCTCTGAGTTATATGAGAGGATCTCTACCCTGGAGATGATCAAGTCTTCCCACTATTATCATAAGTAGATATAATAGGGGTTAGTACAATACTGACTGTTACTAGAATGTTTGATAATGATGTATTGCCATTCTTGAAATGTGATGCAGTTCCTGTGGTTTACGCTGGAAACTGAATCTAAGTTTTAACATTGTTCTGGAAACTGAGTTCGGTGTTTCAGTGTGATGGAGAGAAAAGCAACTCTTACTGCATTAAGGTAATGCAATGTATTTGATTTACTATTGAAATAAACTTTCATACAAAAGAAATACTCACAAAAATGAATAATGATAAGTTAGGGTTCACATTTAAGTAAAATTGGCAATTACAGGAAGCCTTGCTTATCATCAATATAATATTGACATTTTTTATATAGACTAGTTTATTGTTTATCAATACTTCATCCAGGTATTGTTCAAATTTGTTAAAGACTGCCTACATCAAAGACACTGTGCCCCGCACTTTGCTGACTATTAAAACAAAAACAGAAACGAATCTGCATGGTCCTTCCTTCAAGGAGTTACAGGTTATGAAGAAGAAGAAAACAGTCTTACCAACAATACAAAATGCTAGTGTCACCAAGGAAATGACAGCTAAAATTTCCCAGGGGTTCAAGGGAGGGGAAGATAACATCTAGTTGCTCTTGGCATGGCATGTCGGAGGCATTGGGGAAAGGTCAAAGGTTACTGCTTTAATACAGAATTTAAAGGACAGCTTCAATTTAGACCTGCACCAAATGACAGTGCTCTGAAAGGTGGCTCGGTGGGAAGAGCCACGGGCAGCGCTTTATTTACTGGCTTAATTGAAGACAATGACAGGTAACACTGCTGAAATAGTAGGCTGGGACCAGATGACAGGTTTTGAATGCCAAACAACACTTTATGTGTTGGATGACAGAAAGCTACTGAATGTCTTCAGTAGGGAAATGAAAGAAATTGTACTCTAGGAAGATGAATAGCAGGGGTAGTTGGAGTTGGGAGGAATAGAAGGGAAAAAAAAAAAAGCTTAATGAGAAGATGGTAATATTTTAGGCTTCACAAAATGAGGGGAGGAGCAGAGGGGGAGGAGATGGCAGCTAAATGTGTTAATATTACATAACTGGGTGCCTTATTGACTGGTGTGGTGTGGTGTGATTGGGGAATACTTGCCATGGCCCTTGGAACGAGTCTCACTGTAGCTCTTTCAGGGACAGCGAAAGAGGACAGCAGGTACTCCTGAAGTCATAAAATGATCCCTGCTCGAGAGGTGTGACGACTCTCTCCTGTCTTCTTTATGGAAGGATGTAAATGTTAAGCACTACTCAGTAAGCTGTGAAAATAACCAGTAACATTTGATGCCTTAATTAAAAACTGGGCTGGGATTTTTGTTCCTAGAAGAATTACTATAGAAACACAAGAATAAAATTACTCTAATTACGACTTGTCTGGATGGAGATACATTAGCACTCAGGCTTATAAATTATCCCAAGCCATTTTTTTAATCACTAAATTTACCTTTTGACCTTTAAAAAATTTTCCTCAAATACATGCCGTGCTCAGCCCACCAGGTCTTACTTGTCTAGATGAACCTGGGGTGGGGGGAAATGCATAGAATTCATAGCTGTAAATTCCAAGATCACGGAAACGAGACGTCAAAGCCAAGAGCTGGGGCTCAAAGGCAAGTTCTTACCGTCCTTCTACCATTTCACTGGGAATGCACAGTCTTCAGTCACACTTGCAAGAAATCATTTCTCATTTAAAATTCATTACATCTTAGTTGCAGATTTATTTACAAACGGGCAGCTTCGTATCGATTTCTGCAGGATGTTGTGGAAAGTTGGAGCAGGTGCGGACACCTTGTGGGACTGCCGGCGCCTCACACTTAAGTGGCAAAGGTGTTGTTACATGTAAACACTGGGGAGAGAGCACACAGAGCCCTCGGGAGCGGAATGGGTAAAAATGACACTGTCAGAAATAGGAGAAAAGAGAAAATATGTATTTAGGACCCAGATTTTGAATCCTAGTAAAGGACAATGAGCTTTGATTTCAGGGATCCCTTTCATGAGTTCTTAATGTCCAGCTCATGCCTACACTCAGCGATCCCTCTGAAGCACAAAATGACACCCACAGCATGTTAGAGATGATCAGACACAAAAATAATCAAACATGGAGAATCTACTTGCACGTATCACTGTCCACAAATTCAAAGAAAAGATCTGCTGTGTACATGTTCTGCCAAACTTCCAGAGGAAAACGGAAACCCTCAATCACTGGGCTGTACAAAGCTAAACAAGCATTTTATTTGAACATCAGGATGATTGATATTTCAGCTTTGATCTGTGTATTTAGCAATTTGGGGTCCAAACAAACCAAAGAAGCAATTGTAAGTCAAGTATTCCCATATGTCTCTGACACATAGTGGTGGTCTAAGAGCTGGGGTTCTTGTTCTGACAAGAATAAGGGTACATGATGGGGTAGAAGGGTGATCCTGTTGAAAAAAGGATCATCCCAGGAAAGTCTAAGAAAGAGAAAAGCTTCCACAGGCCCTTAAGGAAACAGCATTTTCTAGTTGATTTCTAGGGACTAAGATGGCCTGAACTTTCCCCTCAACTTGACTAAACCTTAGTTAGACAGGCTTCCTCTAGACTATAAGGCCCTGAGCTCCCTTTCCTTGAAGCATCTACATGAGAACTTTGCAATCATAAATGTTTTCTTTGTCCCTTTGAAATGTGAATCTTCTATAATTCAGAAATGTCTTCATCAAGGGAAAAAGGATGGGAGTTATCTCTTTGAAATGTAATTGTTAAGAAACATAGGACCTGGCCAGGTGGCTCAGTTGGTTGTAGCATCATCCCATAAACCAAAAGTTTGTGGGTTTGATTCCCAGAGAGGGCACATACCTAGGTTGTGGGTTCAATCCTTGGTGGGGGCAAGTAGGGAGGCAACTGATGGATTTTTTTTCCCACATCAATGTTTCTCTCTCCCTTTCTCAGTAGAAAAACATATCCTCAGGCCCAGCCGATGTGGCTCAGTGGTTGAGCATCCACCCATGCACCATGAGGTCACCGGTTTGATTCCTGGTCAGGGCACATGCCCAGGTTGTGGGCCTGATCCTCAGTGGGGGGCATGCAGGAGGCAGCTGATCGATGTTCTCTCTCATCGATGTTTCTATCTCTCTCTCCCTCTCCCTTCCTCTCTCTCTAAAATCAGGTGAGGATTGAAAGAAAGAAAGAAGGATCGGACCCCTGTCTCATGTTCTCTGTGGCAGAGTAGGAATCTAACTTCCATAAGTAACTACTAGCAAACACAGGTGGCCTAATGACCTTGACCTCCCCCCTCCCTAATGTCAGCAGCACTTTTTCATTAGCACAGCTCATTGTTTAAAACGTTCTTGACTTTGATTTCAGAGAAGTTGAGCTCATCTCTCTTCTCTATCACAATAGTCTTGACCCTTATTGTACTAGCTTTAAATTCAGTCCTTCTTGCCATTTTTAACAAACATCTGTTGCATTTCCTTCTATATGTGCAATTTACAAATCAGGTTAGTAAATATGCCAGATATATAACTTAGTTAAGGTAGATCTTTTCCCAAACAAGATATTTTTAAAATTACACACTAGCAGGAAAAAAAATTGCTGACATCATGCACGCCAGCGATATCCTGCTTGAAAAGCATGTAATAAGCAAGACAGGAAAAGCCATCTCAGTTGAAAGCCTTTCATAGGTCACTGCTACCTTTCTAGACCTGGACACTTAACCACTCAGTGTGTGAACATGACCACAGATCAGTATAAATTTCTCAGGAAGCTGCTTGCTTTTGAATTCAGGAAAATCTTCTTCCCGAGTGACCTGGGGAACTTGTTAGATCAGTAGATCTCTGGGACCTACCCCTAAAGAACCTAATTCCATAGGTTTTTGGGGAGGCTCAGGAATTTTTAAGAGACTCGGTTGTATCATTTTGAAATGTGTTATCATGGCCCACACTTTAACAAATTCCTGTTAGACTTCCTATGAGCAGTGGAAATTCTCAGAACTCAGTCCTTGTTAACTGCTCCCAGACTCCAATGTTTACAAGATTAACCCCAAACGGCCTCTTCTTTCATGACCAACCCAAGTTCCCAGATCACTTGCAGTTAGGTCCCTGGTCTTCTGTCCTATCCAGGAAGGGGAATCAGACATTCGGTAATTCCTATTTCTGTCTAATTTAAAACCCTTTACATTCTTGTTTCGAATCCCTCCAGTTATTTTCTAAAGCCTAAGGGTAAACATTTGATGGGAACAACTTACAGATCCCCCCTTAAAAATACTGAAGGTTAAAAAAAATCAACGATGCTCAGTCAGGGGAGTTGCCAAAATTGTTTTTGTGAGCTCACTGGATCCTATTGTGCACAAATCAATGCATGAGGCTTGATCGAAATGTTTGATTTCTATGAAATTGTTCATGAAATCACATGGGCACTTATGTGATGACACTACATCATCTTCCATTCACATGTTCACAGATAATTAATCGAGCCTAAAAAAAATATTGAAATGAGAGCTACTTACTTTGTGTTCTCACTTCCCAATAAAACTGTCGGTCTCCCTAACTCTTTGCGTATTTTACAATGAACAAACTACATCAATGACAGCTTCCATATTCATGTATACCTTAAAGTAATTTGGCACTGTAAGATTTTAACAACATAAATCAATAGACTAACTTAAAGGTTTACATGTTTACATTTTTAAAGAGACAGGTAGATTAAGACTTAACAAATGCATTTTTATTGCTATCATTGACAGTGATAAAAATGGTATGAGGCATAATTGTATAATTTATCAAGTTTCTACTATGTGCCAGGCAGTTGACATCATTACATGTCTCCAAACAGCCCTTTAAGTTCGTGATGACTCCATTTTACTGACAAGGACGCTGGTGGTCGAGGAGGTGAAATCACTTGCCCAAACCGTAGAGTTCCATTGTAACTCTTCTGGACTGTTTAATTTAAGGCTTGTGTTCCTTCTATGAAAATGTGTTGCTTCATCACTTGAAAGGGTGTCTCTGAGCCAGGAAATATTTAAGGATAGAGAGACATTTGTTCATGGAAACCTTTTGTGTTCTCCATTACCACTCCTTCCCCAATTATTCTCAAAGTAGAACACTGTTCTTTCCTTTATAATGTGTGTACATATATATTTATATATATATATTTTTTATTTGAAATTAAATTTTAATTCCTTTAAATAGCCATCTCCTCTGTTTAGGCTGTAAACTCCACTCAGGAATTCGAAAGTGAGGTACAGTGGGGGGATGGGGTGGAGGCATAATACCTAATAATACCTGGTTCACAGTGTGGTCTAAATGTTTGCAGAACCAACTCTGTTGATATACAATGGTCCTTATTTTTCTGAGATAGGGAGCTTTCCAGAATTCTTTATTCATAACACAATCCGACCTTTCTTGGCTCTTCTCAGCAAGGTTGTACAAAACAACTTTATAAAATGGAACTTAGCATTCATTTATTTTTTTTTTCAGAGTATTAGCAATTAATAATTGGGGAGACATCTTAAAAATGCTTTCTGATTTAACCCAACTACCCCTATAGCTGAATTTTATTCAATGCTGTTACTTTCACCTAAGGTCACTGTCTATGCTCCAGCATTAGAAAGAGACACATTCCACTGGATTTGTCTTCCTTCTTTTTTTTGTTTCGTTGGTTGCTTTCTGCATTCTCATTACATACCTATTTAATCTCACAAATCTCAGGTTCTCACACCTGATATAAGTTCCGGACGGCAACCCCGGTTTCGGGTTTGGAATGTCAACAGCTACAACAGACTTTTTGAGAGAACATTTTTTTGTCTATCACAACTTGACAATTCAAATTCTCAACGGTAAATATCAGACCACCTCGACTTTGTTATTTTCCAGGGGACAGAAGTACAAGTAGCACTGTGAACACTTGGAGAAAAAAGTCCTCAAAGAGCTTTCTGGACATAATTTGTTCATGTCAGTCACCCATTAGAGTGTGTCAGCCTCTCCTTTGTCAAGTAGAGAACATCGCAAAATTATAGTCTGGAGGAAATCTTAAGCAGTTGACTGGAAAAGACATGCACTAGCCCCCAGCTTTCCTACCTCTCTTGGACTAACTTCTCTTGTTTGGAAGTTATACTACCATGACAATGTTCCAGGGAGGCAGAATGTATAGTGGCTACCAGCACCCAATTGGTAGCCAGAAGTCCTGGGCTCAAATTTGACTCTATCTCATTATGGTTGCATAATATTGGACAAGTTATTGAACCATTGTAGGCCTCAATCTCCTTATTTGTAAAATGCATATAACAATAGGACCTGCCTCATAGATTGCTTAAGATGACTAAATTAGTTAAATATTCTTGAGGTGACTAGAAGCACTGTATAAGTATTTGTAATAACGCATGTCTTTATTCTAGACTTTAAAATTTTATTATTTTATTAGCATGAATAAGAATTCTATTCTAAAAGGTATCTGTGGGTCCTCGTCATCTTAACTGTGATATTTCAGGTGCTGTATAAGATGAGACTGGAACACCTGGAAACTGCTGTATTCTGTTCCTCACAGTAACTTTCTAAAGAAGGTGATGTAGATGAAGCTTTTATTATTATCCCCACTTTCTAGAAGATTCAGCTGAAACAGACATCTCAAACCACTCCCAAAGTTGTAAGAACCATTATTTAACTGTAAAGGTGGATTACAACCACCTTCTCTTCACTTTTCATCGGTTTCGATTAAACTTTTGTTAAATTGTTGCATTTCCCTTAAAAATAAAAATGGACAATTTGTTACAGAACAAAAACAGAAAAGGTTAAGAACCATATGATTTCACTCATATGTGGGATATAAAACTGAAAGCAAAAATGAACTAACAAAGAAAACAAACAAAAAGTCACAGACACAGACAATAGTATGGTGGTTACCAGAAGGAAGGAGGGTGGGGGTAGGAAAAGGTAAAGAGACGCAAATGTATGGTGACAGAAGATGATTTGACCTTGGATGGTGGGCACACAATGCAATGTGAAGATCATATACCATAGAAATATACACTTGAAATCTATATAATCTTATTAACCAATGTCACCCCAATACATTTACTAAAAAGAAAGAGAAAAATAAAAACAATTGTTCATGCTTGAAAAAATAAGAAGGTACTAATTGGGAAAGAAGATATGTTAGAGACAGTCTAAATTAAAACAAACTAAAAATGTCTCACACACATGAACTCTTCATGTTTATTGTGTGTCCATGAGAATCAAAATCTTTATTTTAGCTCAAAGCATCACAAAGTTGCTAGCTAGGAGGACCTCCAGCTGCAATGTTCTTCTGTTTGCTCTCTGGTCCAGTCCAGGGTAAGGCTAATACACACTTCAAGCCTCGTCATGTTTCTCTTGCCCAAGGTGGCACATGTAAGAATAGACTCCTTGAATTTTTTGGTAAAGGTACTTAAACAATAAAACTTTTGTTCGGAGGCAGGAAACCTTAAACTAGTCTGCCACACCTATGAATTGGGTGGGATGCAGCTATGGGCCTTGGTTTACCCTGGGCCAAGCCATGTCGGATCCTCATCTCTGCAAGAAATTCTGGATGAATTATACTCCAAACTTTCCTTGACTCTATGTTTCTATTTCCTATAAGATGTAGAGTCTATAAGGTCTTCTTCCTATCTAACCTATATTTTATGAATACCATTATTTGATATGGACCTGAAAGGCAAAAGTCTCACTATTCATAAAATAATACTCAATAATTATTTAAAGCTAGCACTTTATAGGGCCTTACTTTGCTGTTCTGAACATATTTAATTCTTCTAGACTTTTCTTATATAATCTATTCATTCATTCTTTTAATAATTTGCTCTATGCTCCTCTGGGCCCTCATTAAAGTCTTAATTTCTTATTTTAAGTACAGGATCCAAAAGATGAAAGAATGCTTTAGATATGACCTTAATTGCATTACGATTCCCAGGAGAGTTTCTAGTAATATATTTATACATCTAATGGACTCAAATTTACTTAAAGAAGAAACACACTACCCTGCTGATTGTGGTTGATAATTAATTGAGTCATTTTGCAGAGACCCTAATCAAAGGAATACCTTCCAAGTTTTCATATTTAGACTTCATATATATCTTACTATTAGGGGTTGAACATCAATCTCTTTCTGTGCCTGTTTCTACTTTATTTTTTTTTAAAATTGAAACTTTATTCTGGATTTGTCTAGAAATGACATTATCTCAATATAAATGAGTATGAGAAAAGTTTCTCAGTTACGAGCATCAGAAAATTACTCTGAATAAGTTAAACACAAATTAATTCATTAGAAGATCACCAGGAACTCAGAATCAACAGACATTTGAAAATGAGAATCACCAAGGCAGGTTGGAGGCTGAGAAGCAGGAGCTCTCGCCAACCCCCAAAGAAGTATCACTAAAAAGTAACATTTTCAAGGTGCCACTGCTGAGTGTACACACATATCACTAAGAGTCAACGTGGATCAACTACTATGTTTACTACTAGCTCATTTCCCATCATCACAACCTTGTAAACTCAGTGTTGCTATTCTCCTCGTTCATAAATGAGCAGTCTAAGCAGAATGGTTTGGCTCCCTGTCCAATGCCACTCACCTAATAAGTGACATAGTTAGGATTGAGGCCTGGGCAGGCTGGTCCTCATGTTCTGTAGAACACTGATGAACTTGCTGTTAAGAACTCCAAGGAGTTTCTGTCTTTGATCTGCACAAAATTCAAATTGAATGACAAGGTCATCAGATTAGCCTCCTTTGAGATTTCTTCCCATTCTTTGGCTAGCAGAAGAAACCCAAATTCCAGCCCCACCAGCCTAACTCAAATGAGAAAGAGCTGATTTTTCATAATAAAATTAGGGCACTGTTGGAAAGGGGAAATGGATGCCAAAGAGCCAAGGATAAGAAAGGCGTACTATAAAAAAGCATGCCCTTTAATTTATTACACTCCACTGGAATGAATATTTGAGATTGTCACCTTAATTTAACAAAAACAGAGAAGATAAACATGCTAATGTATTTTACATTACTACTTTTAGTTTGATAAGAAAATATACATAATTAGCTACATTTTGAATTATAACAGAGAATACAGATATCTTCATTGGAACAGCTTTCACTTTGCAACTGCGAAATTGCTTTAGTCTGAAATAAAATTATCACTGATGTAATAGAACAGAAGGAAGTGCCTTCTGGGTGGAGCAGCAAAGGTATTGACATTTTAAGAACAGGATGCTTTCATCAAGTGGAGTCAAGAGGAATCTTATTTCTCAGAAGGAAGCAGAAGAATTACAAACTATCTTGTTTCTCCCACACAACACAAAGCCTCATTCAAGGTCACCATGAGTGCATGCATTTGCAATGTAATGGAATATGCAATTATTCATAAAACGAATTCAACGGCTATGGAAAAAGAAATCTTCAAATAAATATATGCTCAGTGTTTTAAGGTAAGAACATTATTCAAATATGTGGCTTATGCTGGCATTGTTTAACTAGGCTGAGGTTTCTTGCTTTTTTTGTTTGCTTCTTTAATGTGATTTGCTAATTTCATGCTTCCAGAATGTCAACAAGGGTAATAAAATAGCAATTTAAGGCCACATTAAAAGCTGAACTAAATGGCACCATTCTACTGAAGACATTAAAACAAAATTACAGTATGTTCTTCTATCAGAAGGCATCTTTGTAGCTTTAATGTAGAGTAGGAAAGAAAGGACCTTTATTTCCTTCTCCACATTCTTCCTAGGGCTGTTGGAGCTCCTTGAGACTACAAATCCTGGCCTATTTTTGTTAAAATAATTCTATTAGAACAACTCAATTCTTTTTTCACTTGGAACATTCACTTTATTCTTATGATAGCTTTTGTTGGATGTGAGGACAATTTAACTGTGTACAGAAACAATGGGGCCATATGCTCCCCCTTCTTGATTGAACTCCCCAAGAAGGAAGCTCACCTGGGCATTTAAGGGCAATAAACTTACTCTGTCTCTACCCGTGTCGGTCAGTGTCGCCAATGTTCATGGCATTGCATTTAGGGTCTCTCATCCCCACTCCTTCAGCCCTATCCACGCATGCCCAGCAGACAAGATAACAATGCTTTCTTACGGGTTTCATGTAGATTCTCCATCAGTACTCACATTAGGCAGTTTTCATACCATACTTTGTATGAATTTGTAAGGTTGTCTTTACACTGTCTGCCTCAAGTAGTGACAAAAAGCCTGTAAAGGATATAGGAAATGTGGGACTTCTATTAAGAAAAAGATTGAAATCACATCCACAAAGAAGTTCACATATTTGTTAGCACTAGTACTGTTTAAAGCACTTCTCTACTCACTGTGTTATTGTAACCTGTTGACAAAATGTGTGCTAGGAAGGGAAAACGTGACTTAATTTTACAGGAGAGGAAACTAAGAGAGTTTAAACCAGGGGTCCTGTGGGAGATTTTTTTCTGCAATTATGAATATAGCTTTGGGTATGAGACTTCAGGTAGAATTTTCTCCTTATTTCCTAAGGATTCTTTTTGGGCAAATCAATTTTACTTTTACTCTGACTAGTGCCAATCCCAAATGCTGTTTTTATAAATGTGAGAACTTTAAACAATTTTTTATGTTATCTCAGAAAATTTAAAAGCTGCAAAAGCCTTGGTCTCATATATTCAATACAAGAACAACACATTAAATTTGATAACTTTTAATCTATCTAAATCCATTTATCTTGACCACATTTCATTACTATCCCAATCTTTTGCCATTCATTTTGTTTTTATTATAGATGTTTTGAGATATACTAAAATACATTGCCTATCACAATAGCCTCAAAATGACTGACTTTCTAATTAAAATTGGAAATGTAAGAAAAACATTAGGTGACCTTTTTCACTTTGGACAGAATTTTATAATGTGCTCTAGAAAGAAGTATGTCCAGAGACAATTCAGCAAGATAAGGGTTTATTTTGCAAATCTTGACTAATATTCCTACATAAGTGAAAGTAACTACCAATCAAAAGGACCTAAACCAAATTATAGTGATCTTTAAAAATGTAATGTAATATTTCAAAAAATAATTACAATAATTATTAGATATAAGTTGCTTAATATTGGCAGCCATACTTCTAACCCATTCTAAAACTTTCCTTCTGGAGAGATAGTTCAATCATTATAATTATTGACCTTTCCGCTGTTTCCCTCATCCTGACCAAGGGGCGATAGAGTGACCCCTCTGATTAGTAATCTGTGAATTGTGCTTGTCTGGCTCAGTCCTGCCCTTTATTTTGCTTGGGAACAAAATTACTCCCAGGAAGCATGAATTTCCTTCTGCTCCATTCTGTACTCAATGTTACCTGAATTTTGTTAACTCCTGCTCTGCTCCAGTTCTACCAGTGATTGGCAGGTAAAATTTGCCCAATTCTGGCTTTGATTTAGGAGTCTCATGTGGCTGTCTCTCATGGCTACCTTCTTCTCATCGCCATTAAGGGTATTTTGGCCTCCATATCTACTTCTTATCTTATTTATCAAAATGTTCAGAACCTAGTCAAGAACAGAGATGCTATTTACACAGGGGTCCTTTGAAGACCAAAGGTTTACAGCATTAAAGACAAGGGTATCTTTATCCATTTAATCCATGCAATAGCCCTTAAAATATCTCATTTTACAAGTGAGAAAGCAGAAGCTCCGTGATTAAAATGGTCAATGTCACATTGTAAATGTTTGAGCTGGGATTTGAACAGGGTCTGCCCGTCTCTATGTTCCATACTCTTAAATCTATAATCGGCTTCCTGAAGTCACTGAGATGAAAGATTGTTGGTTCTTGGTCTCTGTTCTCCCTGATGAGTAAACAGTCAAACAGAAATGAAGTTACCTCCCCAAGGTCATGCAGCTCATCCTCGAGTTCATTGAGATTTATAAACAGATTTCTGCATTTGTCTTCTATGAATTTGTAATTAAGAAGTAACTGAGAGAAAACAGAATTTTGCCAGGTGTGGCAAAAATCCTTTATAAGAAATCAGATGCCATATTTGCATTTTGGCCACAGGACATAGAAACTACAGAAGCATAATTAAATATCTATTTTCAACTTGGGTTAAGACCAGAGAGAAAGAATGCCAATAACTGTTTTCATTAGAGGCAGGGTTCTGAAAGAGAACAGTCAAATTTTTATAATTTCTGGTACTAAGATGGAAAGAATTATGCAAAATTATTTATCTGCAGAGAATGAACCTAAATTATTTCTGTATTCCTCATTGTAATACAAAAATACTTTCTGATGCTCTTGTTGTTTCATTAAGAACAGATCTGATGATGAAAGTATTTTCTGACTTGACTTGTAAATCTAACCCATACATATCTATGAGATACATCCCAACAATATTGTTACTGTGATAGCTCTGCTTTATAATACCTTACTCCCTTTCACAACCCCTTAGGTGCACTTGCCGATCTCAAGTTTTGTATTAAAGTATACGCATTTTGGTCACTTCCTCCATGTCTGCATTCACAAACAAGACTGAGAGATCGTATAATTAGTATAATTCAAATATGCTTCGTAAAATACCCTTCCACGTATAGCAGCTACTCTACCTCCCCAAGACATAGTGGCTTAAATGAATAGCCGTTTATGATTGCTCATGACCCCAGGGTCCAGATGATCCAAACTGCTGTCTACCATCAGCTGAGTTTGGGTAGAAGCATAAATGTGCAAGAGATTTTCCAAGCCTCTGTTTGTGTCAAAACTGCCGATATCCTACTGGCCACAGCAATCACATGGCTGAGTGAGTTGGAGTGAGAGGGGACTACGGGACAAAAATGACAGGTGAAAGGTTCTGTTTACAGAGAGGCCATAGGGCTGCAAAACATTAGTAAACAGAAGTTATATTTAAAATGAAGTCAGAGGTGCCCTGGCCAGTTTGGCTCAGCAGTTAGAGTGTCAGCCTGCAGATCGAAGAGTTGCGGGTTCGATTTCAGTCAGGGCACGTACCTTGGCTGCTCAGGGTCCTGTAGGAGGCATCCAATTGATGTGTCTCTCTCACATCAATGTTTCTCTTTCTCTCTCTCTCTCTCACTCTTTCTCTCCCCCTCCCACCCTATCTGAAGGTAAATATCCTTGGGTGAGGATTAAAAAATAATAATAATAAAATGAAGTCAGGGAGTCAGAAGGGGAAGTTCTCATGCCCTAGTTGATCACAAAGCAGAACAGGGAGAACTCTTTGTTTGCTACAGCCCTCCCAACACCCTACTTTCTGCTACAAAAGAGTTTTCTCTCGTTGTTTTAGCGGACTTGTACATGGCCCACCACGGAGGTGTGTTCCAGACTGGAATCTCTGTTCCCTTATGAAAAGATTTTTCTAGAGAACTATCTGGCTAACTTTTTGTTTTAAGATAAACCGGCTATCAATGCAAGCATTGTGTCAGACAGTATCAGATATCTGACGGGTTACTAAAAATGCATGTTTCATTGGCTAAATCATGGTGGTGTTCATAAGTAATTTAATGCTGATCAGCAATATAACTTTATGCTTATTGCTGTACCTATAACCAACTGGAGTAGGTTGAATAAATCGGGTCATATAGCAGCTTGGTAGGTTTGACACTATCTGAGTGAAGAAAGAAAAGTCAAGCCTGTAGAAACACTTTTAGGTAAGCATGACTATTTTTTAACAGCTATTTTCCCAATGTTGCCCCAGCTTCTTTATGAAGGTATAATTGATATATAAAAACTAGACAGACTAATATATGCAATTTGGTGAGTTTAAATAGATGTATGTACTCGAGTTACCATTACCACAATCCAAGTAACAAACATATCCATCACCTCTAAAATTTTCTTGTTTCTCATTGTTATATTTGTCTGTTTGTTTTGTGGTAGAAAAAAAAACTTAAAGTGATATCTACCTTCTTAATAAATAATTTCTTGGATATGGCATGTCAAGAGCATAGGCAACAAAGCAAAAATACATAAGCAGGACTACATCAAACTAAAAAGCTGTGGACAATAAAGGAACCAATAAACAGAGAAAAGGCAACCTATGGGTTGGGAGAAAATACCTGCAACCCATATATCTCATAAAGGGTTAATTTCCAAAACATGAGTAACTCAATAGCAAGAAAACAAATACTCCAATTAAACAATGTGCAGAGGACTTGAAAAGGTACTTCACCAAAGAAGACATACAAATGGCTAACAGCTATACAAAAAGATGCTCAGTCAGCAGGGACATGCAAATCAAAACCACATGGAGACATCACCTGACACCTGTCAGGATGGCTATTGTCAATAAAACAAAAGATAATAAGTGTTGGCAAGGTAGTGGAGAAATTAGAACCCTATGAACTGCTGGTGGAAATCAAATAAAAAACAGTATAAAGGCTCCTCAAAAAATTAAAAATCGACCTATCATGGAATCCAGCAATCTCATTTCTGGGTACATATACAAAAGAAACAAAATAAGGATCTCAAAGAGTTTCCAAGTTTACTGCAGTATTTTTCACAATAGCCATGATATGGAAACAATTCAGTGCCCATCAACAGATGAATGGGTTAAAAAAATGAGGTATATACACACAGTGAAATATTATTCAGCTTTAAAAAGGGAACTCCTACCATTTGTGACAACATGAATGGACCAGGAATATATTATGCTAAGTGAAATAAGTCAGTCACAGAAGGACAAATACTGCATGATTCCTCATATATAAAACATCTACAATAGTCAAAAGTATAAAAATAAATAAAATAATGGCATTTATCAGGGGATGGGGGAGAGGGATAATGTTCAGTGGGTAGAATTACTGCACAACATAGTGCTATAGTTAGCAATAAGGTATTGTGTACTTAAAAATATGTCTAGTGACTATTTTCCT
This sequence comes from Tadarida brasiliensis, assembly GCA_030848825.1. Classification (NCBI taxonomy): domain Eukaryota; kingdom Metazoa; phylum Chordata; class Mammalia; order Chiroptera; family Molossidae; genus Tadarida; species Tadarida brasiliensis. The sequence goes on along the minus strand of CM061257.1, from coordinate 230,616,553 downwards.
TAATAAATCAAATGATCATAATTAACACTGGGACTGGCACATATCTTGGATAGTGATTTGAATTACTTGGAATTTTAGGGCTATATCTTTTGACTTTTAGAGTTTCTTTCCCATTCTCAATCAATAGATAGATCAAAGCTTTGCTTTTAGGCAAATTGCACTAAATGCTGGCCAGTTACAATTGAGATGAATTTAAGTCACTCATTTTTTCATCTTATTTCTTATTGTACATTTCCAATCACTTTGTCACTTTAATCAGTTATCTATTGAAGCAACGTGGTTCTAGATGTAACATTATTTACATAGAAATTAAGTGAGAGAAAGCATGTGGGGTTTTGAGCAGTAGCCACAGATCTAATTAAATATTATTGAATCCATTGACTTAGGTTTTATTTCATTATGAACATTTATCTTGAAATTTCATTTAACCAGGGTTGTTAGTGTGTGAATGTAGTATATCTGCCTTCTACTGTCACTATTATTACAGAATTATTTTACAGAGACAATAGATGAGATTGGCAGTCACTGTTCACTTAGACTAAATCTATAGACTCAAAACCACACTGACTGAAACTGCCACCTGATTAAATCTACAGGATGGGATTTGGGGAGGGGTTTGTGCTGAATAGAGTTGGTAAACATTTGCCTTCTTGGCTTTTCTATTGTCTAGTGTGATGTTAATATTGATAATGTAATCATACGCAGAGCTATGGAAGACAGAGCTTCTGCTTTTAGAAACTTACCAAGTGAAGAGGAAATAATAATATAATACTTATAAAAATAAAACATGACATGATGAATCATACAAGCTTGGGTTAGAATCTTTGCTCTTCCATTTATTAGCCATGATTTACTGGATCTTACCAAGCCTCGGGTTTTTAAGTATGCAAAATGGTATACATTTCTTGGAAGAATCAAATGTGAAAAAGCATATAAAATGCTAAGAGCAGTGACTGTCCGCGGTGAGTGCTTAATTAATATTATCCTTTAATAATACTAATGGAAAAATATAGAAAATATAGACACATGATTATAATTAAAATCTTGAAAATTCATGAAAATAGTAGCTTAATAGATTTGTTTAATGCATCAAAAACTGCATTATTTTATTTATTTGCTCATTATTTTAATGAGCAAGCAAACCTAATTGAAATTTAATCTCTTAAATTTAAAATTTAGTCCTGTCTATTTGCAACGTTGTAGTTATCCCTGGGGAGGTGTGGAATTGCATGCTTGTGATTTATGCTCATATCAGAGCTCTGATTTCTGATAATTTTCTCATTAAGTCAGCAATATAAGTAGGAGTTTCTACTTTGTGGTGTTTGATAAAAACTTGTCCATAAGGTGGATTCCCTCATCTCCGTGGTCCCCTAAGTTTAGTGTTCATAATGAAAACACCTGGGCTCATCAGATATTCAAATTCAAACTACCCTGGGACTCTGATTCAGGCTATGGCAGAGTGACCAAAAAAATGTGAATATTTTATAAGTATCATAGACAAGTCACTCAGGTAGTTAGGACTTTGACAGGCATCGCAAACTTGCCTCTGCTGGATGTATCCTGATAAAATAAAAAACAACAACAAGAAATCCAGGTTGGAGGATGAAAACCATCAATATCTGAAGAAGATAGAGGCTGAATTGGAGCTAATGTCGTCAACATTTCTATCTTCAATAATGTATGTCGGTCTACTGTCCCTTCATTATGGCCTGAAATGCATCAATGTTAAAATTGGTAGTTTCTGGGTGGAGAAGAAGAATATCTGAATGCTTGTGTGTACAAGGGTTGGAATTAATATCAGTCAGAAAGGTTTGCTGGATATATTGAAAGTTAACTAAACCACCTACAAAGGAAGAACAGAACATAAGTTTTCCTGTTCCCATCAACACAAAGGCTTCACAAAGAACACAACTCGAATAGGGCAAAACCAGGATTTAAATACAGGCATTCCGGCACTCTTTCACGAAAATTCTTGTAAACATCTCTGGCATAGAATATGTATTATGTTTACTTCCAAGTGCATACAGAAATGAATAAGAAACAATCAAATGTGGAGTGATCTCTTTAAGGAGGGGACTGACAAGGTGATTTGGAGCTGCTCATTACATATTAATTATGCTCCTCAACATTGATGCCTTATCTTCGTTCTCATGTCCCCATTGCAACATTATCACGTCATTAAATCATTTAGCAACCCCAACAGAATGAAAGTATGAGTTTCCTGTGGATGCAGTCTAAATTGTCAGATGATTTTAACAGTGATGTCCTGAGAAGGACGTTTCTTGATGATCATAGACCATGTGAAAAACCTCAGCATCATTGTCTTTCTCAGAAAATTCTCTGTACTAGCAATATTCATGTAGCAGCTGAGATTTCTTTCCTCCAGAGAAAAGTTTAAAATAATGTGTGCTTTGCAATTAAATAGGATTTTATTATTAAAATAACTCCAATTAGCTAAAAGTGAATTCTATACAAATTCTAGTAAAAATATGCAATAAAATTATTTTTAAAATAACACTTAACCATTTCAAAACTGCAGCATCCAATTTCAATAGTTAGACTGTCTTCTTTAACAATATAACATAAAATAATATATGCTAATTTATTTAACAAATGAAAAAGAAAAAGCCTGCTACATGACTACCCCACTACAGTAACACTTGTTAAGAAGCATTTTCGGATAGCCTGTTAAAATATTTAAGACTTTAATTACAAATCATTTCGCCTAGCTTTATGGGTGGTATAAGTATTGAACTAGAGGGCTATGGAACTACAAACAGATGAAATCAAATATAACCAAGAAAATAGAGGGGAAAAAAGCAACTATGCTTTCCTTGCACATGTCAAAAATAGATAAAAATTTGCTGAACTAAGCATGTTATCAGTGAGGAAGGAACCTACCAATGAGGCTAACTGAAGCAGTGGACATCATCCAGTAAGGCCAAATTGTTTTTTTTACTCACATTTATGTTCATTTTTTACTTTCTTCTTACTTGATACTTCCTTTACCCTCATTTTGTTTATTTCATCTTAGACTTCAATTTGGTATATTATTTTCAATTTACTTATTATTCTAAGGCAAATGTGGTCCATATCACCAACTCTGTTTCTTTCAAGTAGATGCTTAGAACACAACAGCAATCTGATGATGAGTGGGTAGTGTTATTTATTCATTCTTATGTGATCTTTTGTTAGAAAGTGGGAATCAAGAAAAGAAATACACATGGCTCAGTGATAAAAGGAACACCACACAAAAGCTTGCACATCTATTGCTGTTCATCACAGAATGATAAGCTGACAGGAAATCAGAATGGTACTGGCATTACAGCATTCAGATACTCAAATGCAGAAAACCAGAGAGAGAAAGATACCATTAAGGGAGGCACACACCACAGGTGGTGAGAAGCTGACAAGACGAGGCTGGAAAAGTTTCTTAAGCAAACATGTAGAACAAAATGAGTTAAGTTAGTGCAGGTTCAAATGATGCTATCCTGCCAATGACTATGGCTTCCATGATTGTCTTCATAGCCGAACATGATCGTTAATGTTCATCTAAAGTCATAGGGAATAAAAGAGATCAATCTTTTGGTTCATTCATAATAAATCATCCACTGCTTCTTTAACAAAAGGTGGTTTTCATAAGAAAAAATCACGGCCATGAAAGAGTTGAGAAGCTTACTGCTGCAAAATGTTCATTTATTGTTGGTGCTGGTTAAAGAAGACACTGCCGTGTGATCTGGCTGTGATCTTTGGGGGAGAGAGAGGTGAGCAAAGCAATTTGGATAGGTAAGGTGGGGAACTAAATTTAAAGTTGCCATCTCAGGTAGCAGAGAACTCATTCTGTTCCCTTTCAGAGTGAGTGTCGGAAAAGTACAGGTGTCCAGGAAGGTATGTGGGGGGTGGGGCAAACAGCATCACAGGGGCAGTAGGAGCAAGCAGAGGGCAGAACAGGAACCAGCGCAAAGCAGACTCCCCTTCTCGTGAGATTATGCCAACACTTACCTTCTTGGGACTCAGACAAGTCAAATAAATGAGGGACTTGCACACAACAGTCTATGAAGTCTCGACCAGCTGCTCTGTGGCAAGGGGAAGATTCATGATTCCTATAAAGGCCCATGGCTTCTGAGATGCTAGAAATTGCATAGGGTTCGGTGCCCATCTTGGTTTCCTTTGTTAATTCCCAGCCCGTTTAATTTGAAAGCTGGTGAGATTTCCTTCCTAGGGAGTCAGTCTGCATCCCAAAGAAGCTATGGCTTCTTATTTTCTTCCTCAAACAAGAGAAGTTATTGGTTCTCTCCTAATTTTTCCATCTCTTATCACAAGAGAGAATAGAAGTGTTGGTACTAGATTCATTGTTTACTGCTGCTTGACTTTTGCAGGTTCATAGCATGGCACACAGGTAGAAAAGCAGAATTATGTAAATCAGTCTTCTCAGTCCACAGCCAAGGAAAAACAAAAAGAACCTCAGAGACATTAATGAACCAACCCAGAGTCACACCAGCAGTTACCATAGATCTAGGAACAGAATCCACGTGGATTAATTTCCAAACTACTTATTCTCTCCTCTTTAACACTGTGTAGCTGATTTCTTATCACAAATTATATTATAGTATCCCTTGTTTCCCAAATATTGATTAAAATATGGAACTATTTTTCAGGCATTTAAAAATTTTTTTCTGTTTATTGCTATTGGATTTGAGCAAAAAAAAAATAATGAGTATTTCATGAATCTAATTTCTGGTCAGCTCAAAGTGCTTTACATTTATCAGTTCTGATTTTCATCCTTGCTCTCAAGATCATTACTGTACTTTTTATCTTCACTGAACTGCGATTGGCATCTATTAACCCACATCTCTTGCAATGTGACTCACTAGGATAGTAATCTAATTGACATTGGTGTGTGTGTGGGGGGGGGTGAGGGGCTGCTGGAGAGTGTGGTGTTGGCTGCCACTTGACATCAGATTTAGCATTCAGCATTCCTTTCTACTCTGCAAATGCCTACTTAATTCACTCTCCTGTTTTTTGGATCAAAAGGGAAGATCAAGCGCTATACCAGTGACTTTCTAGAGGCAAAAAAATTTGAATGATTATGCATTCATGGATTGTCAAGAATGGTAAACTATTACCATCCAGCCTTCTCATCTGTTCAACTTGTTTTTCTGTGTTGCACACCAGCCCCGCATGAGATACTTTGTAGAAGAAATAGAGTCGAAAGCACAGGCCTTCCCCTCAAAAAATTCACGTCTGATTAGGAGTGGCTGGAGGCAGAAAGGGAAGTAGTCACCATTGACGTTCACTGCAAAGCTTTGTGCTGGATTGTCTCAGTGTGTGAGATCTGCAAACAGGCAGACCCAGATCCCGACTAGGGAAGTCAGGGAAGGCTTCCAGAAAAGGACAATGTCTGAGCCTGTTGGTGAATTTCAAGAAGTTGTGAGCCAAGTGAATGTGCACAGAAGGTCAGAGCATCATATAACACACAAAATTATAAAATCCAGAGCTAAACAAAATGACCACATTCAAGAAAATACAATAGTTTGGAATAATCCGACTGGAGGAAGCATCCTGGGCAGTAAACAGACATCCTGAATTCCCACAGTTCCTTGGTGCCAACCTGGAGAGTCAGACCTTCCTATTGAAAACTGCAGGAAACCCTTGAAAGACTTTAATTGAGAAAGCGATAGGATCAGATTAACATTTTTATAAGCTGCTGCTGACAGCAATAGAAAAGATAGATTTGGCAGAGGTGGAATGTATAAAGATGACAGACTAAAAAATGGCCACCAGATAGGCGCTTCTAATAATAGTCAAAGTAAGAAACAAAGAGGTCCTGGTGAAAGCAGCCTCAGTAAGAGTGGAAAATCAAGACACACTGAAAACCATTAAGGAGAGAAAATGGATACTCCAGAAAACAGAGGGGCCTGAAGATGGTAAATTAATCAACCTGGGCCACACACTTAATGAGCACCAGAGCTGCGATGGGAACCAGGTGCTTACCTCCAGTGGAGGAACGTTTCTGAGACACCACTCTGCCGCTCTGAGTCTATGCTTTGACAATGACAATAATTAAATTTAAGATGGATTATCTATTTATAACAAAGGGCTCTATTTAAGAGATCCCATTTCTCCTTATTATTCAAGGCAAGTCAGCGCAGGTGTTGGATTCAAACAGAATAGGATGTGCACAACCCCCTCAATGCCTGAACTTCTTAAAAACAAATAGACATTGGCTGCCCTTGATTTAACCTCAGAGCAGATACTACTTCCCTTCATCAGTAAGCAAGGTGACATTAGATGTCCTGACTTGTTCCCCTAGATTTTTTTAACCCGTAGCAACATAATGTCAATAGGGACTGTCGCTAAGAATGAGGCATCTCAAATCAAGCCCTCACTCCTAAACAGATTTGGGGAGTGGACAGGGGTAAGAGTCCAGGAGAGTTATGGGGTTAGCCACCTACTACCTCATCTTTTTAGCCCTATGTGAGAGATGACATCAATGCCCACAATCTGACTGCCAGGATAACTGGAGGAAGGGCTTTGAGAAGCTGGAAATGAGAACACTGAAAATTAGGAGTTGTTACCATTCTTTCCTCCAAAGTGAAGATGCTTTAGAAATATTTTACAGTGCTTGGTTTCGAGGGGATTGCAAAGGTGTGACAGTTCTTTGTCTCACAACTTGTTACCCCCAATAAAAAGCATATGCTATTTGATATAGACAACAATGTAATCGCGGAGGGATCACAAACTGTCCTCAACTGGCCTTAACTCAATTGGTTCATGCACGCCTCTTAGATTACTTTTGGTAAATGGTAGCTACCAGAAATGTTGTGGAATGGTTAGCGACACTCACTTGCAACATCATTACCAGGTTATATTGCGGGTAAGTCTCACATCATGCATGTAGGCATTCATTATCTGAAAATTATTAGCAAATACATACAATGAAAGCAGTTCCCAAGGGCTGTTCTGCAGGCTTGAGGAAGTCCCCGCACCTGGAGAGAAGCATTATGTTCAGCGTTGCAGTGATTATTTGACCCTCACAAAATGGGAAACAAGGACTCACAACATGTGTGTTCCACATAAGGACATGCCCTGAAGACACTTCCATCTCCAGGTTCACTCACACACCAGAACACTGAAATATACTTGTGTTTTAAGACACAAGCAGCAGCGTGGAACAGTGTGCACTGGTGGTGTCACGATGTGGAATGTCAGAAACAAGTTCTCATTACACTGTAACAGTGCATCAGGGTGGAACAGGTGGATCACACGGCCAGAGGTGCACATTTTAAACAGCACCTTGGAGGTACATTTGCTTGCAGATTTGTCTGTCAATTTTGATGTTGTTAAAGGCTTCGAGCTTAAACAATTGGGGCTACAATTTCTTGCTTTTAACCAAAAGTTCTCTCAGCACTAAGAAGTTAACACAGACTTTTGGACCTGGCCCCCACCAACACTAAGATACTTTAATAAATAAAAGTATATATAATATGCACCTATAATATATAAATATATAAAAGTAAATTATAGCCTGGCCGGTGTGGTTCAGTAGTTGAGCATCGACCCACGTACCAAGAGGTCACTGATTCGATTCCCAGTCAGGGCACATGCCCAGGTGTGGGCCAAATTCCCAGTGGGGGGCATTCAGGAGGTGGCCAATCGATGTTCTCTCTCATTGAGGTTTCTTTCTCTCTCTCCCTCTCCTTCCTCTCTCTCTAAAATTAATAAAGAAAAAAATTTTTTTTAGTAAATTATATAATAAACAATATATCTTTATATACATGTATATGTATATATGGATATGAAACATAGTTTATTGAAACCATGTTATCCATTATCCAATACACACATTCTCTCTCCTGCCTATGAGCCTGGAGATAAGTGACTCCCCAACTCCCAAGGCTTGTGACATTCTCTGTAGCCTTTCTTGTCCCTTCTCCTTCTTTCCATCTTGGGTTTTCTAAATCCCATTGACCTTGACCTCCACCTCAATACTCCCACTCAGGGTGCCTTTCCTGATATCCTGAACCAGTTACCTCCTGTCATTCTGAGCTCCTGTTGTACCCTACATTTCCCTGTTGGTAGCATTAATTATTTTTATGATTACTTGTCAAAGATAGAATATACACACTCCGGGGAAAGAGTCGATGACTGCCTTCACTGCTTTTTTAGGCTCATGAAATTTCTGATATTGTATTGTATTTTGACTTCAAAACAACAATTCCACGCAGTTCAAACTCCTATATGCCTCAGTACTTAGCAGAGTACCTGTCTAAATGGTAAACATAGCATATATCTTAGGGTAAATTCATCAAATATGCTTCATTTAATGAGCACAATCAAACAGGGCATTCAGGACAATTTATACAAACTGCATTTTTTCCCTCTAGATCTCATTTGTTAATGGTAAACTAATTTATTTGTAACAATTGGCCCACTATATATAAGCATTATTTATCTATGTGACATCTATGTTACAGAACACATCACAAGAATCTTTAAAAAGAGATGGAAAGTAATTTACACTAGTATTTGTGACCAGTGAATGCAATGTGCTCCACTTAAATTAAGTAGTTTCAAGAAGTGGGAACGTGCCCTGGGATCCTGATGTACCTTCTCCTTTCTATTCCCTCATTTGACCCAGAGTGGAATCCTCCCTATTTCCTACTTCCATGGGGAAATCACGGAGGTACGCAGGGTCCAGCGTACGCACCCTAAAGAACCATTCTGAGCTTCCTTTGCTATTGGGAGAATGAGTATTGACCTAAAAGTTGCCGTGGCCTTAGAGAAAACAGTATTGTGGGAGGTTACCTGAAATTCAAAAGGGTTTAAGAATTCGGATGATAATCTTAGTAACTATTTAATACAGAGATTGGCAAACTATGACTCTGGGACCAAATCTAGCTCACTACTTGTTTTTGTCAATAAAGTTTTACTTAAACACAGCCCTCTGATGTATTTGCATTTTGTTTATAGCCGCTTTCTCACTAAAACAGTGGAATGGAGTAGTTTCCAAAGAATTTATATTGTGGCAAAGCCAAAAACATTAACTCTGTGTCTTCACAGAAGAAAAAGTTTGCCAACTCCTGCTTTAAAGAAATATGTTTCTGTCTGGCCAGTGTGGCTCAGTGGTTGAGTGTCAACCCATGCACCAAGAGGTCGCTGGTTCGATTCCCAGCCAGTACACATGCCCAGGTTGTGGGCCCAATCCCCAGTGGGGGGCATGCAGGAGGCGGCCAATCGAAGTTCTCTCTCATCGATGTTTTTATCTCTCTCTCTCCCTCTCACTTCCTCTCTCTCTAAAATCAATAAAGGAAAAAAAAAAAAGAAATATGATTCCTATATGTGTTAAATTGTTTAGTAATTATTAGTTGAAAATTCGACATACATAGTTATGTATGTGGATAATGATTAAATCATGCAAATAATCAGCACCGTTATTTCATTTGCCTACTCCAGCATAAAGTAATGACATCCTCTCCATGAGGATGGATTTCCATTTAAGTGTGAGCTTAATGAGGAGAGCATGGTTTGTTGATCATGAAATGACTCATGTCATAATGCTCATGCACTGACCCAAGATATGGCCACAAATCTGAATTACTGCGACTTCCTTTGTTCCCTCATTCAGTTCTTCAGAGTGGGTTGATGTAAAGCTGCAAAAATCAAAGTTCAGTGTCTAGGTTTAGATGCTTACCTGAGATCTTTATTGATAACCATCATTTCCATTTTGTGAGCAGTGAGATTGAAAGAATAATGAAACAAACAAACAGGAAAACCTTATTCTAGGGATTTCGAGCCACTCCTTGATATTGGGAAGCTTCCCTAGGTATCCTGAAGACATGCAGTGTGGAGAGCGCCAAACGGAGGGCAAGCTCCAGTTAGGTCTAATGCTGTTGGCTGCAGAGGCTTCACAGCCTTGACTGGGGCTCTGGGTGTTCTCGGGTCACATCTGTGCTTTCAAACACCTCGGAATATAATCATTCAAGGTTTTCCCTCACTAATTTAAGGAAGTTATCATTTACTGGGTAACGACTGTATTTTCCTCCCCTCCTAAGCAGTGATCAGAGTTGCATTTTCCCTGTGTGCCATATCTCTATTCCCAACTTGGATGCCACTTCTCAGCCTTTGTGGTTTTCCTGTGGCCAAACTACTTACTACCTAACTGTTATTAAATAAGAACCTGCCCATTTATTGTTCACAAATTCTGTCATATTACAGTCTTTAGTATATTCCATAGTCATTTATATCTGGCTCTTGTTTCTGGACACACACACGCACACCTTATCAGTTATATCCATTGATTTTTTTCCTTGTGGACTTTGTTATTCATTAGGACATATTGTATTCTTCCAGCAATACTGGTTTTCTTTTGGCTTAGAAGTGAGACTCTGTGCCATCTTTTCTCAACAGTGTGTGCAGAAATCACAAATTAGTACTGACTTTCTGCACAACTAATTTTCTTCATTATCTGGGACCTAGATGGACCTCATTTCCAGGGTTCCTTAGAGGTAAAGAGTGATTATTAAATCAGCAAGCCACATTGAAGTAATTTTTTATCTGTACCCAGAAACTAGGGAGTTGTTTCATATTTGTTTAGTTTTGCTACTTTAAAAATACAATGAACCAGCTGGTTCTATGACAACTAATATACATGCATATAACAGAACTATCCATTATCAAGCTGAGAACTAGTAGAAAATAAAAAAAAATATTTTTAAAAAATTATTTTCTAACTTAAATTTGAGGGAAAAGTACTTCATTATGACTGTAGGAGAAAAACCTCAACTACTCTCTAGACAACTCCAATACTATTTTAAAAATGGTTAAATAGAGGTTTGAGGAGAGAAGCACACCTTCTTTAATTTAATAAAAAGAAATGTCCATCTGTCTGAGTGAATGTTCCAGATGTTGACGATAGAAAGATGAATGTGATACTATCTTCATCTTTAAGGAGTTTTCCTTCGTGTGCTACAAAAAAAAAGTCGAACCCCAAATAACATTGCAACAATATAAATAAATGCTCAAACTGGCATTAATAGAAGTAAACTGGTAATTCAGAGAGAGAACGTAAGTCATTAAACTTGTTGATCTTTTTCTAAAATTTAAATGAGCAAACCTATAAACTAGCTATTAGTTAAAGAAGTCTTGGAAATACAGCAAAGAAAGTCAGCAGTGATCACTAGGAGAAGACGGGAAAGTGTGAACTCTGAATTAAATAAGAGAGCTGTATCAAATAATCCATCTGAGTTTTTGTTGGTTGCCAAAACATAGAATAATCACCCCCAAAATAATGAAAAGGTCAGAACATGTTATAATAAATGAAGGGAGCCTGTGCCAGTGGCCAACATCTCTCACTTTAATTGGCATTTGTTTTTAAAGAAATACGGTGACATTTACACTTCAATTATATATGATAAGAATATGAACCAAGTTGCAAAACAAACTAAAGAGCTCAAAAATTAAAATTCTGCACTTGGAACAGAACTAAAAAAAAACAAACAAACAGTTTACATTGAAAATCAATCTGGGTTATACCTCCCACTCACCATAGACTTCAGTATCCGAGTCCTTCACGCTAATTAATAAAGGCTTTTATTAACTAACCGAACTAATCATTTTTAATTGATATATTTAGTTTTATGCCATTATGGGCAATGTGAAACTGACATCTCTTATACACACTGTAATTGGCATTAGATTAATTTTTGAAACAAAATTCATGTTGTTTATTTGTTGTATAATAAATCTTGAAAAACTTTGCACTGCATGTTGAATAAAGTTGCCATTCCTTTGGGGCAGTAACCTTTAAACCTGCCCCAAATGTTCAGCTTAATTTACCAGACTTACTGCTTGTTTCTCTTTGTTATATATTTACTTATCTTTACATTATTGACTTGTCTGTCAAACTGAGAGCTGTCTCCTCTTTCTGGGCCAGTATACAGTTTCGCTCATTGATAGAAAATGGGAGGGAAAATGACTTGCAAAAAGTACAGAAAACAAGCAAAAGATCTCACTCCCTTTATACCACATTAAATGCAATGCCAAATATTGCAATGGTGTCTCCAACTCTCTACCGAACATGTGAATCTCTGAGACTAAAGAGATCTGAATGCTGCTTGCTTGATGATGAGCACCAATGCATAGAGTTGAGCCCTAGTGTACAGGGGAAGGGCAGGTATCATGTATCGCTATGATTGGTTATAGACATCTAGACAAAATTTTCATACCGTTTGAGAGAGTGCAGGGCCTTTTTTGGGGTTTATATGTTTAGATCCACAGAAGTTAAAGTAGCATAGAAAGGTATTTAAAAGGGCATTTATGTGGATTACATAATCTCTCTGATTGAAGTCTCAGCCAATGTCATGAAAGTGGCATTCAAGTAAGAACTGAAACACCTAGAAGAAGGTAAACGGGGATAAATGAGGATGGAAGGACACTTGACTTGGGGTGGTGTGCACACAATACGATACAAAGATGATGTATTATAGAATTTTACATCTGAAACCTATATAATTTTATTAATCAATGTCACCCCAACAAATTCAATTAAAAAAAAAAAAGAACTGAAAAATCTCATCAGATATTAATTTCATTAACTTTTATTTAGAAAAACAAGAACTTACAAGGCACTACCTGGCAGAGAGGGGATTGGGTGGGGAGAAGATTCATAACATATATTATTTTGAATATATAAAATAATGTATATTATATATCACTCAATTTGAATTTCCTGCAATTTTTTTTATCTGCTTCCATGTCTTTCTTTAAATAATTTCTTCCATCAGAACTACCTATTAAAAATAGGTATATAGGATTCCAAAATAGCTGTCAAGTGAATGAAAGCTACACAGACCATCTCCCAGGACCAAACTGGAATTACAACTAAAATAAAGACAAATCATCAGGGAAAAGCAACAGAAAAGCAGCTGGAGAGGACCCATATAACCAGGGACAGGAAAAAAGGACACTGAATAGAGCCTGGTAGGTCTGCAGAGGCACGAGAAGGTGGGCTGGGAGCCCACAAACAGCAGCTGTTTTAGCTGTGAGCAGCTCCCTCAGGGTTAAAATCCCAAGCTGGATTCACAGTGCAGAGGGCCGGGACAGAGCACTAAATTAGCTGCAGCCACTCACCTTGGACTCCGGCAGAGTGAGGGCGGACTGGACTGGAACTGTGTGGGGACACCGGGGATTTAGAAGGTGCTCAGAGTTTTTGCTGAGTCATGGCTGCACAGTGGCTATCTTGCTCAGGGAGCCACTTCCAGGAGCCCTGGAGAGAAGCAATAGCCCCTCCCTCAGAGACTTAACCCCACCCTGCTGGGCCAGAGAAATGCAAATTGAGGCTCATTAACAACCAGCACCTGCCCCACCCTCTGGAAATTTTCTTACCCTGAACACCTGAGGAAGTTTTTCATTTAGCTGAGGGCTACAACCTAAGGCTCATCAGGTAACTGAGATTAATAGCCTCCAGGCAAAAAGCTAGAGGATAACTGAACCTTTCCTGGGCTTGCAAATCTACCTAGGAAAGTAAGACTTGACAGTGGTGTTGAACGTGCGTCCTCCCACACTCATCCAAACCCAGTAGAGGAGCCACAAACAGTAGAACACCAACACCCACAGGGAAAATTTGGCAGACTCCGAAACCCACTGAGATAGCCAAAATGGTGAAACAAAGAAACAAATCCCAATGAAAGAACAAGAGAACTCTACTGAAGATGAGATCAATGAAATGCAGTTAAGCAAGTTATCAGAGGTAGAGTTCAGAGCCATGATCTTGAGGAAGATCAATAGCATGAGTAAGCAGCTCAACATCACAAGTATAGAAACACTGAAAACCAACCAAATGGAAATGAAGAATGAAACAGCAGAAATAAAAATATGTATATATGTCTATAAAACTGTCACATAGTATTTTAATGACAAGAGATATTAAAATGTACTCCTGATTACTGAATATAGCTTATAATTTTGTTTCTATTGTGGCAAACATTCTTTACTCCAGTGGTTAGTTAGTTAATTCAATGGATAATCATTAGTTTATAGGTTTTTGCAGAGAGGCTTCTAAACCACACTGATAGCAGGTCCTCAAATAACATGGCTTCATTCAATGTCAAGAGGGGGTTAAATGGGTTAATATAAACAATCAAAAGACGGAGATTCTCACTGAGCACATATAAAATAAAATTTAAAAAGGTTGAAAATTAAAAACAGAAAAAAATATATATTTCAACCAAATAGAAACCAAAAGCAAACTAGTGTAGCCATTTTATACCTTACAACAAAGAATTAAAAACAAAAAAAAAGATAAGCGTAAAAGATAGTTGTTATATGTTAGTAAATTAAAGAATAGTTCCTAACAGAATAGCTATTATAATATATGTACCTAAAAACTCTAACCTATAACTATATCAAAAACAACTGCAGGAGTGAAGTCATAACAAACAACTATCACAGTTTGATTTTAGACCAACTCTTCACAAAAACTAATAGCTGAAGCAGAAAAGCCAGAGCATTGAGATCTGAATAAAGTAATGAGTACATGCGAATTATTAGATAAAGAAAGAGAAGCTACACCCAACAAAGAGGCTAGATTGTGTTTCAGCACCATGAATCACTTATAAAAAAGAGATTGTGTGCCCAGCCCTTGTGACTCAGTTGGTTGAGCCATATCCCATGCATTAGCATGTCATGGTTCGATTCCCGCTCAGGGCACATGCCTGGGTTTCAGGTTCAATTTCCAGTAGGGGGGCATGCAGGAGGTTCCTGATTGTTGTTTCCTGAAATCAATAAAAACATATTTAAAAAACCCAAACAGAGTGTCCATTAGGCAATAATAAAAACCTGTGACATGTGCTTTTAAAAATCATGTATACCGCTCAGCAGGTATGGCTCAGTGGTTGAGCATCGTCCCATGCACCGAGTTTTTAAATAGTAAATTACCTGATGGTTTCTTCGTTAGCTCCTAATAGAGCCTCATGCTCTCTTCAACTCTAACACTTAGAGATTTTTTTTCTTCTTCCCCTTCCATTGGCAATGTAATCACCCATTACCATGTCTGGCATCTCTGTACTGATCACTTGAAATGTTATGCAAATGGTTCATTTCCCTCAGCAGGTCTCCATGTTGCTCTTCTTCTATCCTTAGAGAAGGCAGAGATTCAGAGAAGCTCAGTTCATGTCAAATGATGCTTCCCTGTTACCTTGTCAATAATCCAGTTGCTTGCCTGGCTGGTATGGCTTAGTGGTTGAGTGTTGACCCATGCACCAAGAGATCACTGGTTAAATTCCCAGTCAGGACACATGCCCACGCTGTGGGCCCAATCCCCTGTGGGGGCATGCAGGAGGCGGCCAATAATCTCATCGATGCTTCCATCTCTCTCTCCCTCTCCCTTCTTCTCTCTCTAAATTGAATAAAGAAAAAAAAATGTTTTTAATTATATATTACCAAGTAACTGTTCAGTTAAAAAAAAATGACATAGCAAATCAAGAAATATAACAATATCAACGATAAGACATACAAGTAAAGCAGTACTTAGATAAAAATGTATAGCTTTAAATATATTTATCAGATAAAACTAAAGATAAAAAATTAAAAATTGTAGAAAATCCCACAGAATCAACAACAAAAACAAATCCTGAAGAAATAAGCAATTATAATCAGGTTTCAAGATACAAGGTTAATATACAAAAGTTAATGATTTTTCTATATAAAACAGCAATGGATAAGTGAAATTTAAAAACACAGTACTATTTAAATTAGCAGCCCCCAAAATGAAACACTTAGATATAACTCTAACAAAATATATATATATATAAGAACTATAGGGGAAAACTCTGATAAACAAAAAGAACTAAATAAATCTAGAGATAGTCCAAATTCATGAATAATAAGACTCAATATTCTCAAGATGTCAAATCTTCTCAACTAGATCTGAAGATCCAATGTAATACCAATCAAAATCCCAGCAAGTTATTTTATGGATATTGCAAATGATTTTAAAGTTTATATAGAGAGGCAAAAGACCCAGAATAACCAACACAATATTGAAGGAAAAGAACAACACTGGAGAATAAAAACTACCTGACTTTAAGACTCACTATAAAGCTAAAGTAATCAAGACAATGTGGTATTGCTTAAAAAAAAAAAAAAAAAAAAAAAAAGAAAGAAAGAAAGAAACAAATAGATCTATGAACAAAATAGAGAGCCTAGAAATAGACTCACACAAATATAGTCAATTGAGCTTTACAAAGGGGCAAATGCAACAAAATGGAGCAAAAATAGTCTTTCCAACAAATGATACTGGAACAAATGGATATCCTTGTGCAGAAAATTGAAGCTAGATGCTGACCTAATACCCTTCAAAACACCAGAAATCACCAAATGGGTTTAATGCTGAATTCTACCAAACATTTAGGGAAGAAATTATACCAATTCTTTACAATCTCATTCAGAGGACAGAAGCAGAAAGAATACTTCCTAACTCATTCTATGAGTCTAGCATTATTATCCCAATACCAAAACTGGACAAAATATTACAAGTAAAGTAAACTACAAACCAATATCTCAACAAAATATTAGCAAATTGAATTAAACACTGTATGAAAACAATTATATACCAAATTGGATATATTCCAGGCATTCAAGGCTTGTTCAACATTCAAAAACCAATTAATGTAACTCATTGCATCAATAGGCTATAAAAGAAAAATCATAATTATATCAATACATACAGAAAAATATTTGACAAAATTGAATAATCATGATAAAAAAAAACTCTTAGTAATACATCTCAGGAATAGATTAATGGTTTCCAGGGGTTGGTTGGGGAATGAATAGGTGGAGCCTGACAGAAGTTTTTAAGAAGAGTGAAATGCTCTTTATATGATGGTAATGGAAACATGTCATTATACATTTATTCAAACCCACAAATGTACAACACCAAGAGTGAATCCTAATGTAAACTATGAACTTTGGGTGATAATGATGTGTCAGTGTCATTTTATCAGTGGTAACAGATGTACCACATCCTATGGGGCTTGTGGATAACAGGAGAGAGGCTGTTCATGAATGGGGGCAGGGATATGTGGGAAATTTCTATGTCTTCCTCTCAGTTTTCCTGTGACCCCAAGACTGCTATACTGCTCTAAAATGAATGAATGAATAAATAAATAAATCTTAATTAAAAAAATAAATAAAACAGGCAAAGATCTCCTGGGCTAGAGTCAGTAATATATGTCCCATGTGCTCAAATCTGAGTTATAAAAAAACAACACAGGAAGCCCTTCTTGGCCCCTAGCTAAAGCCATTTCCTTCCTTTATTCTGCCTTATTGTGCTGGATAATATCAAGTTTCATGTGGTTAATACTATCATTATCAATAGCAAACTATGGATGACAAGAATAAATAGTACGTGCTTGGAAACTGAAAACGATTTGTTGCCTAGTGGTTCAAAATGTTATCCTGCCAGATGGACGATTTCATTGCATTTTTGTTTCCCAGGAAATTTGGTAGAATTGAAAAAAATCCATGGCTTGAATGAGAGAGGAAAAAGGAAATGGAGGGGAGATTCAAAAGAGTGTGTGATCTACTCAAGAGGAATTCTTTTTCTGTGGATATAAAAAAATGTCACTGATACTGTGTCTAAGGTTTATGCTACTGAATTTCTAGCAGTGACTAGTCAGGAAGGATGAGGATTAGAGAAAATAGAGAAACAAACTCCAATTCAAGACATGTGAGTGGGTAGGCTTGTTTGAAACCTTGCACTGTTAAGGGTGGTCCAAGGTAAGACCATATCTGCTTCTCAAGGATGCTAGTGGATTAGCTAAATAGCTGGTTGTTTTGTTTGTATGCTTTTATTTAAATAGATTTTTGCCACCATTTAGACATACACAGATATTCCAACTCCAAGGCCAAACTCTAGTGCTGCTCACAAAACTATCATATTTTTAATGTAGCACTTTATATGTACATTATACTCCTGTATCTTATACACAGCTTGGCTGTCAAGCACGGCACATGAAAAATGGGTATGCATCTTTAATCCTCCTCCTCTTATTTCCTTGTCTTTCTTTGAACACTCTCACTGATTATTTTTCAAAATGAGAGAACATATTATATTATAGAGGCCATATTATAGGCATTTCCAATGAGTTCTTCCAGGAGTGTTGGGAGAAATGGATGTTGACAAGACAGGAAATTCATATAGAGAGAAGGGATGTTATGTTAGCACCCAATGGTATGAGAGGATACATTAGTGTAGTGATTAAAATTTCATGTTTTAAATAGAAGGAAAAAAATCATCAAGTGTAATAACAAGCACTTTTCTCTTTTTGCCTTCATTGCCCTGGCACTTGTCAAAATTTTATTCACAAAGCAAATACTGATTTTCTGTTTTGTTTAGAATTATCAACATACCTCCCAAGCACACACCAGCATAGCATGTACACACAAGTGTATTAATCTGATAAATATCTGCAGTGTGTATTTTCTCTCCTATTTTTACTGCAGTCACATAATTTGGGGGTGATTCCTATGCACTCAGTGACAATTAGGTGGACACTCCTCTTCTCGGGAAATGGGCAAACATTAAGCCCCTAAAATGACCTCTTGCTTGGGTAGTAAATAAGCCACAAAGGGGGTGATCAAGCTCTAATTTGGGACAGCTACTGAAAAATTGTTTAGCTCATGGGTGGTCTTCAGAATCCATCCACTGATGACTGTTTTGGGGTCACTAAATCCTGGTTACTGAACACACATCCCTCATGTCACCACACCAAGGTACCACTTCCATCTACATGTATGTAGACTCATCAAAACTTTCTTGAGATCCATCTTCTCTCAAACTTTCTTACCTTAATTTGCTCTTTATAGTTCATGTCCATTTTAGTAGGTAACCTCTTCTAATTCTAACGTGCATTCTTATATTTTTTAGGCTCATTCTTTTATGTCTAAAACAAAAATGTAATTGCAGTTACTCAGTTTCTTAGAATTATGCAAACGTCATGCCATAAGCAAAACAGGAAATTAATGTTTTGTTGGTAGTAATACTATTTGTCTCAAATTGAAAAACCTGATGAAAATTTATAGGCTGTTATTCCATTCATCACAAACATTCTGAATATTATACATGGAAAAACCAAAGCCCTTCAGTTCTAACATGAAAAACTGATATTAACCCATTTATTCCCATACCAAATACAGTTCTCTTTACATGAGACTTTGGCTCAACTACCTACTTGAAGATCGAGCCTTCTTTCTCAACAAATAAAAGTGCTATATTAGGCATTAAAGTGGTTAGTGACAAGCACAAAAACCGTATGGTTCCTTCCCTAATTGTACTCATATTTTGTTGGGACAGACAGACAATAATAAAAAAGTCACATAAATACATGTGAAATTGTAATCATGGCCACGCTCTGCAGTGTGAACACAACATGTGATGGAAGCTTGTATGAAGAGAGTTTGACTCATCAGTTAAATGGGAGAGAACTTCTCTGAAGAACTAAAATGAAAAAGGTGAATAAAAATAGGAAGAATATTTGGCAGAGGAAAGAATTTATACAGAGATCCTGCATTACAAGACTGTTCGGAAACAAAAATGTAGCGTGGAGAGTGACGGGAACAGAAAAGCTGGCAAATGTGTTGACAGAAGGAGAGATCACACCTCACAGGCCTTCAGACCAAGTGGAGGAGGTTTGCTTTATCCCAAAGGCAGCAGGAACCACTGAGGGGTATGTCTCACCTTCTCTGCAGCTACTGCCCAGGGTCAACCCCAGCTTCCCTCTGAAGTTTACCCTGAATATTACCCTGTCTTCCCCACTGCTCCTTGCTTTCTTTTTGTCCCTCTCAAGGTCTTTTCTCAGCATCAGCCAGAGGGATTGATTTAAAGTCAGTTTAGCTTGTGTTACTTGTCTGCTCAATGGCAATGACTAACATCCTGTCTTTCCCAGAATAGCATGCAAAGTCCATCTGCTGGCCTTAAGGCCCTGGATGACTGTGTTCACAGTGACATCTCTAACCTCATCACCTAACCTGGTGTTCCCTGGCTCTCTCTGCTGCAGTTACAAAGTATCAGGACTGTTTCAGATCTGTTCAAGCATGCTCCTGCCTCGGGGTTTGGCACTTCCTCTCTTTTAGACTGGCCTTCTCCCAGGTGTGCACAAGTCTCTCTCCCTCAGGCACACAGGTCTCTCTCCCACAGGTTACTTACCAGGGAGGTCTGCCCTGACTTCCCTGTGTACAACAGCCACCACCCTGCTCCGCCCCTATCACTCTCATTACCATCCTCAGCCTTATTTTTCTTCATAGCATTGGCTGCTACCTGACATATTACATCTTTCTGCTTCTTAGTTTGGGTCTGTCTGCCTCCATTAAATTGGAAGGTATTTGAGAACTGGGGCTTGTTTGTTTATTGCTTTATCTTGAGTGGGAGGAAAAGTATCTGGCACATCGAAGGTGCTCAATAAAGATTCATTGAATTAATGAATAAATGAAAGGATGAATAAATAAAAGACTGTGAGGTTTTCTCCACTACACTAATTTCACCCATCAATTTACAATTTTTCTTCAGAAGAGAGTATTTACTTGGATGCAGACAGCATATGGATATATTCCTGTAATCCATCAAGAGCCATTTTAAGTCTCGTTTACTTTTTAAAACTTCCTCTGAATATGCAGCAATCGTTTCCTTTAAATTCCCAATAAACTTATTAATCTAAACCAATAAATTTTCTATAATCACCCATGGTCTTTTTTTGCTTCTGAGTCATTCATATCTGCTGGAGACAAGAGTTGGTGATTTGAAAATATTTACTCAAACTTCCTTTCCCTTTCTTTCATGTACGATTGTCAATGTAATACTATTTAGCAAGAGGTAAATGCACACTTATCACTTGCTAGTGATAAATATTACCTATCATTTTTAAGTAGAAGCAAGAAAAAGCAGTGTATGGTCATCAAGAAAAAGTAGCAATTGATTTTAGTTGAGGCGTCACTTTTGTGTGATGGGATAGTGGAAATAAACATGGAGAGCTAGATTGGATGCTTTAATGTTATGTTGGAAAAATTAGATTTTTTTCTATAGCCATGAGGAGACATTGGTCACTGCAACTCCATGGAATAGCATGGCAGTTCTGAGCTTTAGAAAGTATTATGTAGGCTAATTGGTAAGAATACAAAGAGAAGCTGGTCGGTTTGAAGATCATCAAAGTAGGTCATGCTGAATGAGGACACTGGCAGTAGAAACAGAAAGAGAAGAGTTGTAATTTTTTATATTCTTTGATTTTATTCAGGCATTTACTACCTGGGATCATCCTATAGTGTGTCAACTGTTAGGATTACGAAGATGAGCTGTGAGTTTTCTAGACATACCATTAAAATCACTCTTTTCCTTTCAGTCAAAAAATTCCATTTCCTATTTATAATGTCATGATGCATATTCATTAAGACTAACAAAAGTAATTTACATTTGCATGACGTTTTACAACTTATAAATAGCCCTCATGTGCATTATGTTATTCGATCTCACAAAAATACTGGGAAGTAAGCTGAACGGGAAACTCTCTTCAATTTTCAATAAGAAAACTGTACATCAGATCTGTTAAGTAATTGGCCTAAAGTTACACACACAGCTGCCCTGGGGGTTCAGAAGTGAACCCATACATCCAAGTCCCAAACACAATATGGTTTTTCTTAGAATTTCACTTCATGTATTTTTTTTAAACTTCATGTGCAAGGAGCTTTTCTCTTTAATTTCCACTTTAATTCTCTTCTCCAAAGCCTATAGTTTATTGTCTAATTCCATTAGTTTCTTTGTTACTGGTTCCGTAAGAAATACCAAAAATGCTGTGCTCTATTTTTTATATAGTTGTCAGGCTACAAATGCCAAAATTAAGACAAAACAAAAAGCCTTCATCTTGACAGTTCAAAGCTTCTGTTTCTGATCTTTTATTTAAAAAACTGAGAGAGGGCCCTGCCTGGTTGGGCTCAGTAGTTAGAGAATTGGCCCTCAGACCAAAGAGTTGCAGGTTCAATTCTTGTCAAGGGCACGTGCCTTGGTTGTGGTTCAGTCCCTGGCCCTGGTTGGGGTCGTGCAGGAGGCAACCAATTGATGTGTCTCTCTCATATCAATGTTTCTCTCTCTCAATCTCTCCCTCCCACTCTGTCTGAAAATAAAATGGAAAAATATCCTCAGGTGAGGATTAAAAAAAAAAAACTGAAAAAGAAAAACATTTTAAAGACATACGTGTCAGAAATGATAATATATAATCTGTCGGTTTAATATTTCAAAGTGAAAATTTAGACTTGTTCATTTTAGTTTATGTAAATATTTTAAATTTGTTTTTTTTTCAAATGAATTCTCACAATATGAAATGTTAATTATTTAATTAGATGGAATAGTAAAATATCAAATTCTTTTGGAAAATGTTAAGCTAGAAGTTATATCTCTCATCATTTTTGCTAGCTTAGCAGAAGAGCAAATCAGAATATGAGTGTGAATTGACATGAAATTCAGATATTCATGAAAGTAAACATCAGTTCATTATCATAGCTTTTGGCTTTTTTTATACATAGCACCTGTATCTTGGTTTCCAAATAGAATTTCCCAATAAAAGAAACTGGGGCTCCTTGGAGAGATTCTAAAGTTGAGGCTGGAACTATACAAAATGAACCTTGGGAATCTCGTATTGCCAGAAAGTAAGGAAATGTTCAAATAAACAAAAAAGTTGGAGATGTATTAAAGAGACATGAGACCCTGATAGAAAGTACTGTCAATAGCAAAGCTGGAACAATTTTAGCAACATAATTAATAAATGTAGTATTGTGATATAACCCAAGTATAAATTAAAATAATGAGAACATACTGATATAAATGACCGATGAGGGGAAAGGAGACATAACTCAAGTTACCCCAGTCCTTCTTCCCTCAGATTATAGCTCTCAATATGTAACACAGACAAAAAGTTAGATGGGATGAATGTAGGCATGGGAGTCTATGATGCTTAGCATAATTGGGGTGGAGACGGGCACACTAGGAACAGTTAATACTGGACAGTGAACACCTACACTTAAAAAGATAAGTCCGAAGACTGGAAATTCAAACTGAAGAAGATCCTACAGATAACTAACATGAGTGGGTGACTAGTAGGCATAACAGCCTTATCATAGGTGATGAAGGTGAAGAAGAGATGCTTCTCATTTTCCCCTAAACAATAACGAGAGCTACAGGGCACTCCATCAGTCTGTGTGTTGCCAGCTGCTAAACAGATCCCACACCACGCAAGGATGAATGAACAGACAACAGACGCCACACTGGGTCTTTAAAATGATAGTGAACTAAAAGGAATAAGAAATACCGTCCAGATTTTTCCACTGAAGAATGTCTCTCTGAAGAGCACATCACTGAGAACGACTTAATCAAGGAAACTGATGAAAATTTGAGAGGATATATGCCTGATATACTGGAAAATGATGCAAAATTGGAGAAGATAGGAGAGAACAGGAGTTGAAATTAGAGGACCTGTTTTGAAGGAATTAAAAAAAAAAGGAGAGTGGAATTTAAAAAAGAGTGACAGACTTATTATCTTCATCCATAACAGTAAAAGAAGAAAAAGAGAAGTTTTCAAAGAAAAACTAAACTCTCTTAGCATGTGATGTGAAACATGGGTTAAATAAGTAGAACTACAATTATCCATCAGTAAGAAAATTGGAAGAGAAACATTATGCAAACTTTTACTGAAACCATTTTTTTCCTGAGCTGTTGGAAAAACTTGAGTGTCCAGATTATAAACACTCACAAAAGTATTATTAGATATTAATACAATGGTAGCACCATCAATCTATAACCTGGAGAATTTTTGAATTTAAGGGAAAAGAAAAAAAAAAAATCTTTCAAGCATCCAGTTAGTGAAACATAATACCTACAAAGGAATCATCTTCAGAATGCTTACACATTATAAATATATGAAGCAGTATCTACAGAATTTTGAAAGACAGAAGCTAAAAGAAATGTATACATGGGCATTCACATGGAAGATGGGGAAAAGATATGCAAACATTCAGAAAATATACCATTTAATTATGGTTCCTGAAAATAGCACTAGAAACTATTCTCCTGGTAGCTGAAGTATGCATTAAAAAAATTGAGAATGAACAATTCTGGGGATAAAAGAACTCGCAATGATTTTGAAAATAATTAAATGCAAATTTCATGAAAGATAATTTTTAAGTTAATGAATCAAAATTATTTAGTTCTAGTTTTATAGACCAAATACCTTTGGGGTTTGAAGTAAATCATCTAATATATCTTGTCTCTACTTTCTCCTTTTGCAAAAACATTGCCATGTCTCAGTAATGTCAAAGTACTAATTAATTTTTAAAGCACATGAACTTTGTGTTCTTTTCTCCACAGTACTCTTTCCAGGAAGGCTCTGTGATGAGGAGTTACCTCACCTGTAATTCTTACTCAATCGTCACTCCAAGACTGTAGATGGTTGCTAAGTTCTCCAGGTCAGGCAAGAGTATTTTCATTTATTTCATTTGATTAAAATGACAGAACACAGAATAAAACTATGGAATTTTCTTGATTTTTCTGCAAGGGAGTTTCTCTTCTGCAAAGTCTTTTAAAATACTTTTCTAAGCTGAAATCTGTATGATGCCTTCACTGCTTCTATGACAGCCTCCACCCACCACCAGAACCTCCCCCTTCTGCTGCTTTCTAAAAGCAATGCAAAGGAGATTGAAGATATTAAAAATCCTTACTGTGTATCACCTAATGTTGAAAGGCAACTTTCAAAAAATATTCTTTAATAAATCAATTCAGAGAACATATGTCCATTCTGATGCAGCTGGTGGGGAGAAAAGCAAATTAAACAAAGAAAATCATGTGAATTAACTCATAATATTCTAACACAAAACTTGTTGCTTTACATAAGGATAATATAAAATCTAGGTTGCCACAGCAATCTTGAAAAAGAAGAACAAAGTAGAGGGGTCACAATACTGGATATCAGGTTATACTACAAAGTCATTGTAATCAAAACAGCCTGGTACTGGCACAAGAACAGGCACATAGATCAATGGAACAGAACAGAGAACCTAGAAATTGACCCAAGACATTATGCTCAATTAATATTTGACAAAGGTGGCAAGAGCATACAATGGAGTAAAGACAACCTCTTTAATAGATGGTGTTGGGAAAATTGGACAGCTACATGCAAAAACATGAAATTAGACCACCCCCTTACACCATAACAAGAATAAACTCAAAATGGATAAAAGACTTAAATGTGACTCATGAATCCATAAAAATCCTAGAAGAAAATGTAGGTAACAAAATTTCAGACATCACATGCAGCAGAATTTTCACGGATACAAAGCCTAAGGCAAGAGAAACAAAGGAAAAAATTAATCCATGGGACTACATCAAGCTAAAAAGCTTCTACACAGCAAAAGAAACAACCATCAAAATGGAAAGGGAACCCACTATATGGGAGAGCATAACTGCCAACGATACATCAGATAAGGGATTAATCTCCAAAATATATAGAGTACTCATACAACTCAACAAAAGGAAAACAAAGAATCCAATTTAAAAATGGGCAGAGGACCTAAATAGACACCTCTCCAAACAGGATATACAAATGGCCAAGAGACATATGAAGAAATGCTCAACATCATTAATCATCAGAGAGATGCAAATTGAAACAACTATGAAGTATCACCTCACACCTGCCAGAATGGCTGCCATCAACAAATCATCAAACAATAAGTGCTGGCAAGCGTGTGGAGAAAGGGGACTCTAGTACACTCCTGGTGGGAATGCAGACTGGTGCAGCCACTATGGATAACAAACAATATGGTGTTTCCTCAAAAAATTAAAAATGGAACTACCATTTGGCCCAGTGATCTCGCTTGTAGGAATAGATCCTAAGAAACCTGAAACACCAATCAAAAATAATATATGCACCCCTACGTTCATAGCAGCACTATTTACAATAGCTAAGATCTGGAAACAGCCCAAGTGTCCATCAGTAGATTAGTCGATAAAAAAGCTGTGGTCCATATACACAATGGAATACTATGCAGCTGTAAGAAAAAAAATCGCTCACCCTTTGAGATGACATGGAGGGACCTGGAGAGTATTGTGCTAAGCGAAATAAGCCAGTCAGAGAAAGACAAGTGTCACATGATCTCACTTATTTGTGGAATATAATGAACAAAATAAGGTGATGAATAAAATAGACCCAGAGACATAGAAGTAGGGTTCAGATTGACATACTTCAGAGTAGGTGGTGGTGGTAGTGGGGGAGATAAACCAAAGAATTTATGCATATAAGCATAACCAATGGACATAGACAGCAATGTTTTGGAGTGGGGGAGGGGACAGGAGGAGGGTGTCAATGGGGGAAAAAGGAGAAACATCTGTAACAAAAATAAATTAATTAAATAAATATAAAAAATAAATAAAACCTAGGTTGTTCGCTAAGGCTTCAGAGCTGCAAAAACTGGTTCTTGCCCTGACCAATTTGGCTCAGCAGTTAGAGCATCAACCCACGGACCAGAGAGAGCCGGGTTTGGTTCCTGTTAAGGGCACGTACCTCGGTTGTGGTTTATCCCGGCCCCAGTTGGGGTTGTGTGGGTGGCAACCAGTCAACGTGTCTCTCTCACATCGATGTTTCTCTCTCTCTCCTCCCCCTCTTTCCCACTCTATCTGAAGATAAATGCAAAAAATGTCCTCGGGTGAGGATAAAACAAAACAAAACAAAATAAAAAAAATGGTTCTTGATAGAAACTCCATCCATTTTAATATCTTCAGAAAATAAAATGGGGTATAAAAAAAAGAAATATGCTATGCTCTGGAATGACTTCAAGTAGGTATAAATGACTTATATGACCAAAGAATCCCAAGGTATTTATAGGTGATTGGGGAATTGGTAAATCATGCTTTTTTTTTTTTTTCTTCCCCCTACACATCTTTATTAATCTCTGGGAGCAGTGCTAATTAGGATCAGTTTGACTTTATATAGCTATAAGTTTACAATGTTAATAGTAAATATTTTATTAAATTTGTTCTATGTGCCAAGCATTTTCAAAGTGTTTACGCGTATTCACTCATTCAAGAATGCATTAACCCTACAAAGTGGGTACTCTTATTACCACACACCTCTTTATAGATTAAGTCATGCCCAAGGCCCTGTAAGGCTAATACCTGGTTAAACCTGAAGGTTCAAACTGAATAATCAGGCTCTAGAGTGCAAGGAACATACTTAACTGTCATCCTGTAATATAATGGGAAATGACAAATAAGGGCTTAATATCTCAACTCCATTTTCCTTATTAATTTTGTTTGGAAACTTGAACTCCGAAGCCTCCAAATATATCTAAATCAAGTGGTTTAATATAAGACACACCGAGATTACTCAGAAGGTAATGAGGCATTCTGACCACTCGCCTGTATATTCACTGCGCTCTGTTTGGAATAAGTACACTCTCTAGATGGGGTTCAAGGTCTGCCCCTTCCCTTTGCTCTACTCAGTTGAGGTAGTATTTTGAACAATTTATTCTGGACCCACTACTAATTCTAGATCAGCAGTCTGGGTTTGGGTGTAGGGGTGTGCATGTGTGTGGGGGTTGAGGTGGTCATGATTCTTCATAGTAATGATAATTATACTTAATCTATTATTGTACTTCAAAATCATCTGATAGTATGCGAACTCACAGTTGGCCAATTCTCTTAAAACTCTTTTATGTCATTTAATAAATGACAGCTGCAGGATAATAATGGCTTCATAATTACCTCATTCCATTATTCTAACTTGCTCACTTCTCAACTTTCTTTCAACTTGTGTTTTCATCTTCACCTCCCTACTCCATTTTCAACTTCAAGGAGTGACATCCAGTCACTTCCTCTGTTAGCTCCATGCCCAGAAATGCTTCCATTAAAATAACTTAAATCATTCTAGCCGAGTGTTTCCTCCTTCTATTTTCCATCACATCTTCAAGACTGTGACTTATATGTTGCTGTTTTTTCCATTTTCTACCCACTCATGTCTTTACTACTACACTCAATTAATACTTGTCCAGTAACTAATGTGTATCAACTGCCAGGCATCATGCAAGTAGCTGAAGACACAGAGGTGAATGGCATGCACGTTTTATTCTTCTCAGTAGCCAACCTGTCAACATTGCTTCTCTTTCCAAACTGTTCTTTGAAAGGCTGACAGGCATTGTCTACCAAATTTGGTGACATTTTCGGAGCTTCAGCTTGCCGGGGTTATGCAGCATTTTGCATGGCTAACCACACTGCCTCTTCAGATCCCTCATCCCTTGTCCTCTGTGGCTATGCTACTCTCAATGGGGCCAGCCAATGGACTGCGAGTGTGCAGTCTCCCCTACCAGGCCATGATGACACAGGAGCTGGGAGAGAATGAAAATAAACTCTGTGTAGTTTAGCTCCCTTCCTTCCTTCCTTCCTTCCTTCCTTCCTTCCTTCCTTCCTTCCTTCCTTCCTTCCTTCCTTCCTTCCTTCCTCCCCCCTCCCTTTCTTTTTCTTTCTTTCTTTCTTTCTTTCTTTCTTTCTTTCTTTCTTTCTTTCTTTCTTTCTTTCTTTCTTTCTTTCTTTCTTTCTCTCTTCTCTCTCTCTCTCTCTCTCTCTCTCTCTCTCTCTCTCTCTCTCTTTCTTTCTTTTTGTAGCAATACCATCTTGGTGAAGAAATTAATGTGTTGACTTAATTCTGGCACTTGTTTGTTATCATAGTAGTATTTTTCTATTCTAGTCATTTCCTAATTCCATGGCTGCTTCCTTCCAATACAATGATTATATATATGACATGACATTTATATATTATTTATAAATACACACCTTATAAATATATATAGTAAATATATAGTGCAATATATATATAAATAATACCTTCTGAGATTCTGACTTTAGACCTGTACATAGAAATAATGAAACCACACTTGATACCTTGATCTTCTTTCTAATTAAAAAAATGTGTATATATGTGTGGGAGGTGGGGTAGGGTAGGGTGGAGTGAGTAGGTGAGTGTGCATATAAGCCATATACATAAACCAATGTTCACCTGCAAGATTCCAACCTTTAAGGGACAGATGCCTGGCCATCAGACAGGATTTGATCTCACGCAATCAGAGCCCTTAATGTCCTCCACTCCTGTGTACAGACTTGACCACGAGAGATGACTAATAAGTACGGAGTGAATTAATGGGCAAAAGTGCTCTAATTCTTGACATCTTTTTACATAATGCCATCTCTCAACTCCAGCTCTATACTTAGACAAAAAAAAAGTTTCCTTTTCCTTCTGTACTTTAGACCCCTCATTAAAACAAACATGATTCCATTTCTAAGATATGAAAGGTCTCTATTCACCCTTGTCTTACAGGTGAGCTTTTGTTATCAAAAAATTGATCAAGAAATTGGTCATTCTAACTTTGTTCACCTCTTTAATCTTCCATATCATACTTCTTTTAAGAACATTTCATACTACAATAAATAATTTGTTTACTTGTCTTATAGCTTCCCCACAATTTTCAACTCCAGAGGGCAGACCAAGTGAAAGATACTTAACTTTTTTGGTGCTTATGACATTCCACTTGTTTTATAACAACCACCAATTTCATCTTCTGCCCACGCTCAAGATGAGGTATCATTATCCCTGTTTCAGATTAGGAATTTCAGATACAGAGAGATTAAGTCTTTTGCTTTAATAAGAACTAGTAGAGTCATGATTCAGACCTGGAAATTCTGATTGTAATGCCTCAGGTTTTTTTGTTTTTTGTTTTTTTCATTTTGACATTCCTAAGATCCTGCAAAGTTCCTCACAGTTATTTTAACTTTATTATAAATAAATTGTGGTAAAAATGAACAAACAAAGGTAACCCAATAAGAATCATTTATTACTTCTATCAAATAGCCAGACTTAACTGTTGGATGCTCAGGCCCCATAAATCTCTTTGAAGATATTCATACACACACACATACACACACACACACACACACACACACACACACACATTCTAGTCTATATTAACCCAAAACAAGTATCAATGGCTAAATCTGAGGTATTTGTGTGTGTGTGTGTGTGTGTGTGTGTGTGTGTGTGTGTGTGTAAGCTGGAGTTGGGAAAAATGGGATAGTAGGGGTCTCTTATTACTCTGCTGCAGAAACAGAGATGTCTGGCATACATATCTCCACAATTTGTAGACTCTATAATTTTCATAGTTCTGAATGGTCCTTGGCCTTCCTAATCTTTCTTAATATTCCCCCTCCACCAACTGACACTAGAAAACTTTTCATAATCCAAATGACATGCTTTGTCGCTCATTTATCCAGTCTAGTCCAATCGTCCGCATACTTATTCTCCTAAGATTTATCTCCAGTAGTTCATTTTGGGAGTAACCATTTGTCTCTGCTCCTTTAGGCTTTTTCCCAGGGTAATTCACTTATCCTGTTTAAAGACCCTGGGAGGTAGGGGAAAGTGGATGTTGGTTTGTCTTTGGACACAGAACTTTCTTAGTAGAGACTGGTTATCACAGTATCTAAACCCTGCTCAAATCACTTCCAAAAATTTGTGGACCAATCGGGCCTTAGGAATTTACACAGTGAATTTGACTCCTTTGATCATACAGTGTCAAACTGCTTCTGCAAAGAAATATTTGAATTAACTGAAGCGGCTGAGTGAATTTATCTACAAAAGAAAAGTCATTAACAATGAAGTTGGGACCCAGAATAATATATTGACCTTTCAAAATTTTATTTGAGAATCTGATAAATTCCCTGCTCAAATCATGATAAATATTCTACCAAAAAGTATACAGTCATGCGTGGCTTAACGATGGGAATTTGTTCTGAGAAATGCATCATTAGGCAATGTTGTCATTGTGTAAACATCGAGTGCACTTACACAAACATAGATGGTACAGCCTACTGCACGGGGCTCGGTGGTCTAGCCTATTGTTCCTGGGCTACAAACCTGTGCAGCAGGTTACTGTACTGAATGCTGCAAGCAATTATAGCACAACAGTATTCGTGTATCTAGACATATGTAAACATAGAAAAGGTACAGTAAAAATACAGTATAAAAGATAAGAAATGGTGCACCTGTACAGGGCACTGACCATGCGTGGAGCTTGAGGACCGGAAGTTGCTCTGGGTGAGTCAGTGAGTGAGCGGTGAGTGAATGTGAAGACCTAGGGCATTACTATAAATGACTGCAGACTTTATAACACTCTCCCACAAGTCCCCACCACACCCTGCTTCCTTTGACAGGGTCAGACATAAAACATCAAAACTCTCAATACTGTTCCATGAACAGGGGTGTGGGTTGAATTGGTTGAAAACATGAAGGAGAAACTGGCTGGGAAAGGCATAGGTCTTCCCCAGTGAGTGAAAAGCAGCCTGAGGATCGGCAGGAGGATCAGAAGGAGTAAGAAATTAAGAAGATAAGAAGAGAGATAAAGGAACGCAGGGGACAGGCACGGTAAAGTGATAGGGCTGCTGCATGCTGAAGCAGTAAGGAACTTTGTGGAAGTCATAAAAATAGAATATTATGCTGAGAAAAATAAGCCAGTCAGAGAAAGACAAGTATCACATGATCTCACTTATTTGTGGAATATAATGAACAAAATAGGTGATGAACAAAATAGACCCAGAGACATAGAAGTAGGGCTCAGACTGACAAATTTCAGAGGAGAGGGCAGGGTGGGGAGGGAAGAGATAAACCACAGAACTTACGCATGTATGCATAACCAACGGACATAGACAACAATGCTGGGGGGATAGAGCGGGGAACGGGAGGAGGGTGTCAATGGGGGAAAAAAGGAGAAACATCTGGAAGAAAAATAAATTAATTAAATTAAAAAATTAATTAAATAAATAAACAAAATAGAGGGTGTTTAACATGAAGAGGATATAGAATGAAGGACTCAATATTTTTGCTTTGGAAATATATATATTTTTTGTTCTGTTGACCCTATCTCACACAAAAGGATCTCTCTGGTGTTGAATTGATGGAAGAAATAAAATGTACCTATGCTTTACTTCGGTACAACCTGAAAGTGTTTCCAGAGCACAGGGGAGGCTGGCCCCACACTATACAGGAAGCGTTACTAACTGGCAGAGGCACTTCATCCGTCCCGTAGCTCCTGTGGACCCGTGTCCTTGTCCAGGGTCTCCGGTGCTGAGAAAGACTTTGCAGCAATGCTCTCTGAAGACCATGGCGCTAGAGCCGGGAGGGTGCATCGCCCTCTGAGTGCAGTGCTGGGGGCGGGCTCCTCTGTGCTGAAAGAGGTCAGCGGCTGGCGGGCTGGGGTGTCATCCCTGCACTCCAAACCGAGCTGCTGTGAGTGACCGGGAACCTACTGCCAAGTCCCAGATATTACTCCAGCAGAGAGAAAACATTCCTCCTGAACCACATATCCTTCCATTCCTTACAGGAAATTCAGCTCCATCATAATCTATGGGGCCACCATCCTCTATGTGGTCCATTGTTGACAGAAACATCATTAGATGGTGCATGACTGTACTTTTATTTTAATTAGAGTTTTATTTTAGGCTGGAAAGAAAAAAAATAAAAGGTAATTCTGTAAAAGTTTGAATACATAAAACATAAGATTTTATTATCCCAAAGAGACACATTCTATTATGCAAATATATTAATTCAGTTGCTGGGATGGAGACTTTAAATAGAAATGAAGTTTAAATAAGGAATTTTATGTTGAAGGATTGCTGAATAAAATAATGAGATATTTTGTATAGCTTAGGTTGCATGTAGGTTTTTTTTAAAAAATCTTCTTCTTAATATATATTTGTTTGTGCAAACTAATTGACTACAGATCCTTCCAATTGCTCTAGGAATGGGATCATCTTTCAGAGATAAAGTAAGCAAACCAGCACAAACATTGAACCTGAAAATGTATTTAACATAATGTGCTTACTTTAAACCCAAATCGCCCAAGTCCGTTAATATAGACGATAGGATAAAACTTTACTAAGGCCTTTGTTATTCATTCATGCATGAGTGCTGATTCCATTTCAAGCCTTATGAAGATATGAAAATATGTGCATGCACTCACATGCATGTGTATATGTATGTATGTGTGTATATATATATATATATATATAAAGAGACATAAATAGATATAAAATACATACATGTATATGCATTCTATTGGCTTGTAGAAATATATTTGAAACACTTTTGTCTTGTTCAAAAATTCAAGGAATGTTTAAGCCTTGAAATATTAGAATTACACTAGAACAAATATGTGTCATGTCCTTTTGACCACTTGCTGTCTTTGAGCATCCTTCCTAAGCATGAGAAATGTCCCACATGTAAGTGGTCCACACCTCTTCAAATTAGAAGCCAGGTACACATCTTCTTGGTTCTCTCCAGCAATTCGGACCTGTAAGGTACACAAGCTCCCCCAGTCAGAGGCTGCTTCAAACAGTGAAGCAGGCACTGTGGATGCCCCTCTCCAAGGGCAGTGGCAGAGACAGACAGCTTTGTGTGGGTCACGGAAGCCACGGTTCTAGCTGTCACATCCAGGTTCTGGCACAGTGGTCAGAGCAGGGGCGGTGGGGTCTCTAATAGGGCAGTCCTACGTTATAATGGGATATTGTTTCTGCTGTCCTGCCTAGAGAGTCTGTGAATGTTCTTCTATCTCTTCTAAGTCTCTATTCCCTTAAACTGGAGTTGGTTTTAATACCCGCTTCTAAAAACGTTGACTGCTGTACTGACCCAACACTTGGGTTCTCTCACCTACTTAAGGACTTTGCTTAGGAATTCTCCCTTCTTTCTGCCTCTCCATCAACTTTTCTACTCTTTCCTGAAATTTTCTCAGCAGTACAGACCTATGATATTGTTTCTCGCATCTTAAAAAGTCAATTTTTTAAAAGTTTTCTTTTTTAATTTAATTTTTCAATTCCAGTTTACATTCAACATTATTTTGTATTAGTTTCAGGTGTATAGTCTAGTGGTTAGATAACCATACAATTTGCAAAGTGCCCCCCCCCCACACACACACTATTTCCAGTACCTACCTAGCATCATAAGTGGTTATTACAATGCATTTGACTATATTTCCTACACTTTACAACCCTAAGACTATGTTGTAACTACCAGTCTTCTCAATCTCTTTATATTTTTCACTCAGTTCCCCAAACTACCTCCCCTCTGGTCATCATTAGTCTGTTCTCTGTATCTAGTGGTCTGTTTCAATTTTGTTTGTCCATTCATTTTACTCTTTAGTTTTCCCCTAGAAGTGAAATCATATGGTATTCATCTTCCTCTAAAAAGTCCTTCTATCTTAACCAAGCTTCTGCCTTCCATGATCACTTTCCTTTTCCAGCAAAACTCCTAGCTTTATCTATAGTCACTCTCTCCACCTTCTCTCCTCCCGTTCTCTCTTGAGCTCACTTCAGCCAGACTTTTCGACTGAAACTGCTCTTTGCAAAGACTCCAGTGATCTCACATCACTAAGCCGACCTCCACATTGTTAAACCATCTTTAGTTCTTCCCCTGCCCCACTGAGCAGCAGCATGCGATCAAGTCCATCGCTCGCTATTCCTTTAAATACGTTGTTTTCGTCCAGGACAGTATATGCTGCTAGTTTTCCTCCTACTTCTCTGCTGCTTTTTTCCTTCTTCTTCTTGACCTCTATACTTTGGAATGCCCAGGGATCAGCCCTGTGTCTCTTTTCTTTAATCTCTACACTCACTTGACATCATGGTCATAAACACTAACAAGCTCACTCCTTTCCCTTGAATTTCAGACTAGCAGAGTCACCTGCTATTCAATCTATCTACTTGGAGGACTAATAGACATTTCAAATATAATATGCCTCAAATTGCACTTCTGATATTCCCCACTCTTCTCCATTTTCCCCATCTCAATAACAAGCAACAAAATTCTTTTAGTTGCTTAGGTCAAGAGAGTAGCGTCATTATTAATTCCTTCTTTTTTCATCCATATATCAGGCCCAACCCCTTAGGAAATGCTGCCCACTTTCCCTTCAGAATACATCCAGGATCTGACCAAGTCCCACCACCTTTCCATTTACCTATGGTTCAAGCCATCATTCCCTTTCATTTGGATTATTGCAGTCATCTCCCAGCAGATCTCTATTTTTAATTCTTGCTCCTTTTCCATAGTCTAGTCTCAACACAGCAGTATAATAATTCATAAATTTAAGAGAAAGTATATTATTTTTCTGCTCAAAAAGATTCCAAAGCCCAAGTCCTTACAATGATCCCTTTGCGTGAATATTTTCTGGCCCATTGCTCTTCTGACCTCACCTCTGGGTGATATCTCCTCAGTCACCGGAGTCATGCCAAGCTATCCTCTTTGCTGTTCCTAGAACACACCGAATATACCTTCACCTCAGGGACTCTAACTGCTATTTCTTGGTGTTTCTCACCTCCTTAGTGTTTTACTTAAATTCTTAAATTTCCCATTTCCAGTGACTCTTTCTGGCTACCCTAATCCAAATTATAAGCCCTTTTCATATCTATTACATAATTACTAACATCCTAATCCAACATACTGCTGTCTCCTTCCAATAACATATGACTCTAGGGGGAGGAGTCAACAGTATGTTGGACTTTTCACGTGGTTGGCACATAGTAGGTGCATAGGGTGACCAACTCATTATGGTTTGCCTGGGACTTACCTGGTGTTAGCACTGAAAGATGCATGTTGCAGGAAACCTCTGAGGTCCAGGCAAACTGACACAGTTGGTCACATCAGCTCAATAAATATTTGTCCAATGAAAGAATGACAGCAGGCATTGTGAACAAACTCAACCTAAACCCTGCATTCATAGGGTATTTAACCTAAAGTTTTATAGATGACACAGTCATGCTGAAATGAGTGGATAAAATCACATCCAATGATACAAAGGAAAAATACAGGCATTTCCACAATCATCACCAAGTGCCATGTAGAGGTATCCCTAAATGGGTAACAACTATTATTAGATTCATACATGTAAGTCATAGGTATAATTCTATCATGAAGAGTATTTGCTTAAAAGATGCTTATCCTTTAGACTGATAG
Organism: Tadarida brasiliensis; assembly: GCA_030848825.1. NCBI lineage: Eukaryota > Metazoa > Chordata > Mammalia > Chiroptera > Molossidae > Tadarida > Tadarida brasiliensis. The sequence continues at coordinate 230,580,482 of CM061257.1, read as the reverse complement.
CTAATTTATAAAAATATTGATACAACTGTAAAACATACACAGCAAGTGAGACGCAATTACATCATTACTGACTGACAAAAAATGATGGATCTCAGTAAATGATAACAAAGTATTGACTTTACTGAATTAAATTATGTTTCCAATTAATAGCTGTGTGTGGGTTTAACCATTAGCTAAAATCTATCTTTTAGACATGAATGTTTGCAGGACTCATAAGTAGGCTCGTGGTTATTGTAGGTTCATACGATTATTATAGTATTATACAGAATTTAATGTTTTTATATTATGACATAAGTGTAATTGCTTTTTATATTTATAAACATTGCTAAAATATTAATATTCTCTTAAATATGAATATTATTATAAACTTTTAAATTTTTAATTAAAAGTTTTTTAACATAAGTATCTAAATAAATAAGCATCCTCCAAAAATTTGAGCATAGAGAAACAAGAGTTAAGGGTTACTTTTCCTAAGACTGACTTCATATAGTCTGGTTTCCTGGAACCCTCTTTTGGAAAATGGCTACACCTGAGTTCAGTTCATTTTGATAGTGTGAAGTGGTAGTTATGCCAACTGTTTCTGCCATGTTGTACAGTTACAACTAACCTCTGATCATGCCAGAGAGTGGCTGGTGCTCCATTAGCCATGATTACAATGAGACAGAGTTGCAGATCCAGGTTCTGACACATGCTAATTACTCTAGGGGAGAAGCTAATCCTTCCACTCATCGTGAAGCTTAAATGTACAACAACCTAAAACAGGATCTCTCACTAGAATCTCATGTCTGGTTCTGTTAGTTCCCAGTAAGCAGCCTCTCAGAACTTCAAGGAGAATCTGAATGTCTGTGACTGCTCGTCTTTGAGCATCATCCTCAGAAAGACTTATGTGTGCAATGTTGGGTCATGTACTTTTGCTTATTTGACCACTGGTTCAGCACTTACCCTGGATTTCTGGACATGAATCTGAGATCGTAGACCAGTGACTCATCATGGGGGTGGGAGATATTCGCTTAGGGTGGCATAGCCAGTCATTTTCAAGGATTAGCATGATTGATCATTGACTGATCATGGAAACTAACCTTTTAAAACTCAAGAAATGTACAACATGGAGTGGTTACAGTCCCCAAGATAACAGTGCAAGCTAATATTGATGGCCTTGAAGAGGTTACACTGATAAAATGGGTCCCCACCAAGAAAATGGCTGAAATGGAGCCCTTTATGAACACAGTTTTGAAAAGGATAATGAGTGGAACGTACCCTGACAAAGTGGCACTTATGCAAAGTATATTGTTGTCAGATGTTCTTATTTAAGTAAGGCTAACAAATGGACCACTTCTATGACACGCATGCTGTGCCTGGATCAGTCTGAGAAGGCACAGTGTTGTTCAGGTTGCCCAAGCACAGAATGACTGCAAACTAGGAGGGAGATGGTCTAAAGGACGTAACCAACGGGAGGCCTTCCTGTTGATGAGATAATTCCTGTAACTGCAGGGTAAGCCTCTCTTTTGTTCTTAGTAAGAGTCTTATCCACATTTCTCTGCCTTACTCAGTGTCTAGGACGATGAACCTTGAAGACTGCATCCTCCAGGTATCTTTGCTGGCTGGTTTTCATTTGGGTTCATCCAATGAAAAGCACCAGTAGAACATAGGAGGGTGAGGAGAGACAGAGGAGCATTGTTTCTTCCTTGTTCCTTCATGAAAATTACATCTTTGCTATTAGCTACATCCTCACATGACTACAGTTGTGTCTTCCAAATTTTCTATTTCAGTGGATTCTAGTTTCTTCCATTATCTCTTTAGCTTTTTGGTGGTGAATAGTGCCTTCTGTTGCTAATCCTTTGGTACATCACCATCTTCTGTTTGTTCTCATAATGCTACCCACACCTCTGTAAATTAGGCTTTATGATGTTTCTATTTTATTTTTATTTTTTGGTCTGGAAAGACAAAAGAAAAATCTTTCTGTCTTTTCCTCTTGCTAATACATTTTAATCTTTACCCTTTGTATGTTAGATTAAACAGAGTACTCTCTGGGGATTTGTCCTGGCTGCAGGGATTAGATTGATTAGCATGAACTGAATGATAGTGCACAAAAACTTTAACAAAAACCAGAGGAATTACTCAAAATTTATGAGTATTAATAAAGAAGATACTCATCTCTGCTTAAATTTTAAGAAAGAATAATAATAACTTGATGAAAATTTACCATGAGCTAGGACCAATACAGATCAGTTTTGTCATCTAGTATAATTTCTTGTCACAGTGGAGATTCAGCACATGCTAAATAATGTCATCTGATAAGCAAAACAAAATTTTACTAAAGGTCAAATACATGCATTGCCATATGAATAAGCAAATAAGATGGAAAGAAATTGGTCAACATAAAACTTGATCTGAAAATGAAATGGCCCACTATTGTCAAGTATTCAAAACAGAATGGCCAACACAGTATTATGCTGGAAGAAGGCATTAAATTGTCACCATCAAAGATCTGGCCAAACGCAATGCTACAAACTACAAAAAGGTAAGTTTAACATTGACTATTGCTTTTATGAAAACTAATAGGGCAATAATGCATTACTTTCTGAGAACCCTGTAAGGAGCATTAAATATTCACATTAGAGTCTATGAAATATACTTTCATATGATGCTTGCCGTTTGCCTCTCTCATAGCTTCATCCAAAGTTATTAAATTTTAAAATTGCACTAGGACTTTTTATATGTAGTGCATTTATAGCCACTGATTTATATAGTACTTTTCTTCCATACAGCCATTATATCCTCATTCTCCAATTCAATTGTGCTTATGGTTAAATATGGCAAGCAATATATATGTGTGTATTAAATATATATATATATATATATATATATATATATATATATATATATAATGTTATATAAATTTTTTTTGGTTCTTTGGAGAATGTATTTCCTGAAATTTAGCAATAGGTTAGAATGCAATCGCAAGATGACTTGAGATATGGGATTTGCATCAGGAATATGGTGTGTTTCAAAATTGTCTCTAAATAGCAATGATGATGAAGCAGGCAGCCTAATGTGTATGAAGTCCCATTCCATGGGCACTTACTTAACTTACATAAAGTCAACTATCTGTGCTTTGCGAAGAGAGACAGAGAGAAAATAAAGATTCAAATTGTAGAAACCATTCTGTCTGCTGTTTCTCTCTCCCTGAATGAGGCTGAGGTGAGGAATGCCAATTTGCCTTTCTTTAATCCATCTCAGTTTCCTTATCATTCTTTTTTTTTTTTTTTTCCAGGTTCCATGGTTTATTACATGTGGCAGAAGAATACCTAAAACATCAGTTTTCTTTTCAGGGAAATGTTGCTAGAACTGAACTGGAAGATTTTTCCCCCACAAATTCTGGTTTGGGAGATAGTTATTAACAAGTAATAGACATCATCGATACAGGTTTTGTAAGAAACAAACACTTTTTAGCATATAGACTTTGCCAATAGCTGAAGCATAAATGTTAAATCAGTGAAGATATTTTCAGAATGAGCAGTATAACTGAGTTAGTCCTCATCACTCTTACAGGAAGAGAATCTCTGCTGGATGAACAGGCTTCTACTGTTCAAAGATACATTTTTTTTTTCAACACATACCCCAATCTTAATCCAGCTACAATACCTAATAATCAACCAATGAAATAATGGTCTAATCAAAACCTAAAAAAAAAAATGGCTCTGTTGCACTCACTGAATGGAAAGGTAGTATGTCAGTCTCCAACAAGATTGTCTAAGGGTAATTTCACCAATATGTAATATTCGCCTTGGCAATGACTTCAGTTACCTACTCCCCAGCAGAGTGTGACTGCACTTTACTCTGCACAGAATCTCTGTGACGCTCTTGATGTTTACCACAATGCTTTGATTCACATTCTCCTTTGCCCTGAACCCCATGGAGGAGAGGTTTAGGCACTGGGAATGAAACTGAAAGAATGGAGGCAGGATCTCACAACCTGTGTGTGCCGAATAGAGACCTTGCCCAGAGGTGAATGTGTTGTGGATGGAATGGTTCTGTGACCCTTTATTAGGAAGATAGTCAGGTGATTCTGGGTGATTCCTCAAATTTTTTAATGTAGCACGTAGAGTAATTGCCCCCATATGATTAATATAAGGGTTTGTAAAAATGGAAGATGCACCCTACCATTCAGAAGCTGTCCTTATTTGCACTAACTGTGAAGCTTGGTCATTGAATATATGCCCTTATAACTGATTTGGGAAAGATATCCTCCCTTAACACAGGAAGAAATAGGAAGAAAAGCGTTCCTATTCTTGCCCTATATAATTTTCACATAACCATGGTCCAATGACCATTATCGGTCTCTCTTTCTTCCTATTTCTGGTTTTAAGTTTTTATTGTAGTTATCTTGTCCCATATGTGTTTAAGAAAAGTACATATTATCTCTCAATTTTATTAGCTGATAGGTCATTGTACCAAGAAGAGCCATATTCAAATCTGATAGAGAAGACTGTGTTTCACCCAGAGAGACATGACCTTGGGCTGGATGCAATGACTGGTTGGAACTTCAGGCAGAAGAGGCAAAGAGCAGAAGAAAACTTGATGACCAGAAGAACACACTGTGACAGAGCTTTTTACTCTTCACCAAAAATCTGTACGTTTCCTAGTGCCCTTTGCAATTAGGTGAGAAATCCATTCATGAGTTTTGGCCGATGGAATGTATGCAGAGTTAATGGAAGTCACTGCCAGAACTGACCATTGAAAACATTAGGCATGATGCTACTCCTCTGTCGTCCTTTTGAGACAATCTTAGAAACTATGCGTTTCGGATTGTAGTACTACAAAACAGAGAAAGCCACCAAGGCTGCATCTGACTGTAATGTGAGCAAAGACTACTCAGTTTTGTGTTATATCATTGAGATTGTGTGTGTGTGTGTGTGTTTACAGGCAGCTAACATTACTTACTCTGACTAGTATAAACCCTACTTTTCCAGTACTCTCCATAATTTATTCATAATCTGATTAACTCTTCAAGAGCTTTTTGAGTTAAGTGTTCTTGACACCTGTGCTTTTAAAGCATCCGAAAAGAGCAAAAAAAACATAAAGCAGAAAGAAGATAACCTCACAATAAAGAACTAAAATGGAAGGAAGTCCTATGCTGTGAGCTCCATTGCATGTTTTGTTCACAGTTATAATGCTTGGCATACAGTAGGCACTCAGTTAATATCTATTCTTGAAAGGAGAAAGAAGTCTCAATTATTCCCTCTATACTTTAAACATCTCCAGCTGCCCGACAAGAACTCATTGCTTAATGAGATCAGGTGCCTGTTCTTTCATGAAGCAGCCTAGAAAGTATTTAGAACTATAGTCTGATACTGCATGAACAAGTTTTAAAGGTGAAATTTGCTGCATTCATTGAAAGCCCGCTTTCTCAATGTCTTAAAGGCCACCAGCCTTCTCCTTCTCACCCAGTCCACCATGTGAATAATATTCCTCCACAGAAGCACCATTTTTTTTTTCTGACTTGCCTATCATCCCACATGAGATGAAAAGAGGCATGTGGGATAGAGGAGATGAAACAATTGAGATGTTCTTCCCTTGGATGATCTCTTTTTCTTATTCGTAACTCATAAAAATAGAAAACTCACTTGCCACCACCACCCACCACCCACCACCCCTTCTATATTTTTCCAGAGTTATTAATGGAGCAACCAAACATTGAAACAAAGATGCAGTAGAGGGTTAGTTATTTGGGGGAAAATATCTAACATATTTTTTCCTCTTTTGCTATTTCATTTGAGTAAAAACTAGGATGCTCATGCTTTAATATGACATTGTATTATGTTGTTTCACAGGCTAAATCCAACAGACATAATTGCACTAATTAATTTTATTCTTTCCGAGAAATCTTTTTGATAAGCATATGAATATCTTAGGCATATTTATGTTATTGTCTCTTTTGAATAACTATTGTGTTCAAGTAAGCAGGATCTATCTGTATAAATTAGAAAGTGTTTTATTCGGATAAACAGCCATACTACTGATATCACCAGTATTAGGCAGACACACAGGGACAAATGAAGAGCTCCAAGAATGTCTTGTCCTAAAGCATCCTTCCTCCTTTTATCCCCATACATTTAGGTGACTAAAATGTATTTAGAGTCTTAGTCACTTTCCAACACCACCACTCTCACACAGACATACAGAATCAAGGAGTTACATTTTTCATGTACTTTGGTTTTATTTGTTTTTCTACAGTGGCTATAGTTTCTTTCAAGTTACCTAGTAGCACTATGGGAACATTCTCATCTCACAATTGGCTCCATCAGAGTTTTGCTGGGTAGGGTTATATTTGATGCTAATGGGTTTGTGAATATCCCTCATACAAACCAGCATCTGTAAGAAAAGGGGAAGAGTGGGACATCAATTTTGTCTTTCAGAAACTTGAACTGTTCCTTGTTCTGACCTCCCAGACTCCTGTGGGATTTTTGGGTTACTCTGAAACCAACTGTCACAATGATCTCACAACAGGAAGACAATTTTAAGGAAACTGTCACCAGTTTGATAGCCTTCATTATCAGATGACAAGCTAAAAAGTGAACGGTGAACTCAAGTTTTTCTTTCTCTTTTTTTTTTTTTTTTCACTCAGCAAAAGGCAGACATTTGTCAAGTAAGCATTACAAAGACTGGATACAGAAAAAAATACAAGTGAGAATTTGCTTCACTATTTATGAACTCCCCAGCCTGTTATTAAAAGAAGAAAATATGGCAAGATGAAAGGGCATTACTCCTAAAGGAAAAAATAAATAAATGATATCTCTCCTAAAAGAAATATTCTCAATTCAGGGTGAATTAGAAATGAATGCATTGCTGTAGAAAAACAAGGCAAAGCAACTATACCAACAAAAACAAAAAAATATAGTATTAGTGCAATTGCAAAGATCATTTCTTAGAAGAAAAAATAGGAGGAAATCTTTTAATATAGTGATGTCATTAGCACAGGCAATGTCTTCCAATTTGTTGTCAATTGATATTTAAATTGGGTTAGCATATTAGTAAGAATTGGATTTCAATTCTAGTTTCATAATGTAGTACCATAGTAAGAGTGGACTGGTAATTGATTTTTCATGGACAAAATGGGGATAATAGTAATGATTTCTCACATTATTTTTATACGAATCTGGTTGGCAGTAATAACTAATGTTTGCATATTCTTAGAGTTTAATTAGCTTATCTTTAAATATATGATCTCAGTTGTGAAATCCTTAAAGATAACAAGCCTTTCGATCAAATGAACTGATTAGAGAAGAGTAATAACCCTGGCAGTCCCTAATTTCAGCTCTTTCTACTAAAGTTAGCTGCTCATTGTCTAACATCAAAAGCTTCACCCTGAAGCTTAATATTTGTAAGTTATAAAAGTGGCATAAACCCCATGTCTTTCTAAAATGACCCAATAGATCTCTTCAAAGAGGAAAAAGCTGGTTATGAGAAGTAAGAAGTAGAGAGGAAGAGGGAGGAAAGACCTCCTGGAAGGCAGTACTCCATATATCCAGTAGAAAAAATGGACTCTAGTCTATCTTCCAGAATTCTCTGTGCAGTTTGCTCATTGGATGATGCCAGAAGAGTTTCCACTCGAGCTCTTCTTTCTCAGGCTCTTAACACTTTTCCTCTCTTTGCTACAGCAACCTGACACTATTATGAGCCCATGTTGTATTGGAGGTACAAGTCACTGGAGTGAAACCTTATAAGCCAATTTATTCAGTGCACTAATTACTAAAACATAGAACAAAAAAACAATTCTTATAAAAAATACGTAGTTGAATTTTACAATGTGAATGTACCCAAGAAAATATTTTGAAATGAGCTCTTCTGCAGAAAAGTTTTATCCTATGTATTCTAGCCTCCATTCCTTTTTAGATTGTTTGGGAAGAAAAAGTCCACCCAGGGCCAAGGAAATAGATTTGAGTACAGAGTTCTTCTTTTTTATTTTTAGTATTATTCTTTTCTTTTAGCTTTAGGTACCATACTGTGCCCATTAGTGACTTTTTGAAAGAAAAACCTTCCTGAGAAACAAAATTTTCTAAAAACAGAATCTGTGTTTTTATTCTGTCTATTAGCATACAATAGCTATTAAATCCACTCTCTGATATCTGAACCTTTCTTCACCTCGAAATCAATTGTCTCATCATTACTTGCTGTCTCTTATTCTCTGTACCAAAGAGGTCTGAGCAACAGTTTTGAATTGATTTTTACCATATTTTACTCAGGAAGACAGATAACTTCACCTCTTACATAATTCTATTATTTCTTGTATGGGAAAGAAATTGTCATTAGTCAAGGGAAGGAGAGATGAATACACTGTCTTTTTGCTATGGGGGGAAAAATACAAGGAAAATAGCAACTCATTTTAATGTTGTCCCTTGTTTGAGTTTGTTTTTTAGATTCAGTTTTATCAGGACCAAGTTGTTTAAGAATGTCACATTTTTTTTAACTTTCTTGAGAGTAAAATAGTAATAGTGAAAAAAACATTCTGCAAATATTCTAGACAGAAAAAAATTGTAATATGGAAGGGGAAAATACAAAAGAAGTAACCAGGACGTAGAGCTAGCTCTAACTTGCACATTCATTAATCCATTGATCAGCTCTTTAATTCATCAAACACTTACTGAGCACCTACTCGGTGTAAAATATATTTATACTTTGTTGCAAATACCTTTAATAGGCAACCAGCCTAATGGTGAGGGGGAGGGGAGAGTCAGTGTCTGAAGAATATGTATAGTTTGATTAACTCATTCATTCTTTAATTCCAAGAATATTTTCTGAATTTCTTGCAATATTAATCACATGCATGCACATGCATGTAGTAGGAGAGCATGGGATTTTATAAAGACTGCCAACAGAGCACACAGAGAATGTACTTTTTAAAATATGATTTTATTGATTTTTTTAGACAGAGGGGAAGGGAGAGAGAGATAAACATCGAAGTGAAAGAAATATCAATCAGCTACCTCCTGCACACCCCCTACTGGGGATTGAGCCCGAAACTCAGGTATGTGCCTTGACCAGGAATCGAACCAGGACCTCTCAGTCCATGGGACGATGCTCAATCCGCTGAGCCACACCAGTTTAAAAATGCCCATGAGCATATCAAACCAAGGAGCTTGGAAGTGTGACAGAGGAATTGAGGGAGAAAGAGACAGCATGTTAGGCAGATTATGGTTCACATAGCTTCTTTCTGTAGATCTTACATAAACACATGGACACAATGCCATGGTGCTTCCCAGGGCCTTAGAAGGAGCCCACGAAAGTAACCAGGCTGTGTTTTATGAAAATTTGCCTCTGGTTGAGACTTTCTCATTCATCCAGGACAAATCCATGAGGTTTTAAACTGACACAGTAGCGGGCATGGTACAAATTTGAAGGATATGAAGGATGCAAAGTCTATAAGTAATTGCATGGAGATGAGTGTTTCCTATCCCACACCTTGTGATGTCTTCCCTTTTCTCTACTTATCACCAATGTACACAATTATGGGTGTGTGCATACTTGTAACAGGTACTGTGTCTTGGGCCTGGAAGAGGCCAGAAAGGAGAAACTACAATCCAAACAAGCCCCGGAGCCAACAACTAAAGAGGAAAGTCAGGCTGGAAGCAGAGTCTTGGCACCAGACCACAAGAAGGAAATATAGCTTCAGGTAATAGCTAATACGCAAATGGATAGTACATATTAAATGGTAATCACACAAATAAAGGCTATAATCTATTGGGCTCATAAATATATGGGAGGGCAAAAGTAGGCTTACAGTTGTTTGTATGGAAAATAATGCAATAATTAACAAATAATAATACAAGAATAAACTCTTGCATATTCACAACCATAAACCTACTTTGCTCATCCCTATATGGAAGCACATAAATACAATCCAACCCGGAAAAGACGTTTCCTGAGGCCAAAGGAATTAGAGCTAGATCCTTCCAGAGAGTATCTGAAAAGGAAGTCTAGGGGAGGTGAAGTTTGTGCTAAATCACAAAATCACCCAAGAATGTTGCCATGTGGTGAAAGTAGAGGACATTTGAGGAAAGAAAATAAACCAAGCAAGTTTTTTATCAAATGCTCAAAAGGGTATATGACCCAATGAAGATTTCTGACAATATAGCAGTTTAGGTGTTCCTCGGTGAAGCAGGAAAATGTGAGTAAAGCTTAAAATATGAAAATGTGTGACTGTTCTGGCACAAGAGCCAGTGGCCAAAACAAAATGAAAACAGGATGTGAAGTGACTGGCACACTGATACTTTACAGGATGTGGAAGTCCTGACACTCACCCTAGAAAATCGTTGGTATGATTCTTAGTCAACTTGACGGTGTCCTTCTCTATGGTCCAGCAATTCCACTCCAAGGTTCTCTGTTTCATTCATCTTAAAACACACTTTTTTCACAGTTCAATGTTTCTATAATAACATGCTTTCTCACAGTCAAGAAGATAGCATGTGATACTGTATACATTTAATTGGAAAATTTTCTTTCTTAGTTGTGCAAAACAATGGTCTGCATCTTACTATTGGTGGCATCTTAGACTTAATGAGACGTGATGTGCCAACCCTAGAGACACCTTTGAAAATGTGCATTTGACAACATGTACTGAGATGTTCATTGAAATATTCTGCATGACAAAAACCTGAAACAATCCAATTGCCCATGAATGACAGAAAGAATAAACACATTGTGATATATTCAAAGTAGCAGATGTGAATGCACTGCAGTAATACACATCGACTTGGATAGATTCAAAATAGCTATTCTTCCAAAGAAGCAAGTCATAGGAGAACACACATGGATTAATTCATTAAATGAAGTAAATCTTTAAACTCAATGATACATACGTGGTTGGTAGCACTGTGAACCAAAACGAGAAAATCATTGACGAAAAATCCAAGGTCACAAAAGGATGCTTCTAAGTCCCCGGTAATTATTTACTTCTTAAACAGGGTGGTAGGCAGATAGATTATTATGTTCTAAAATATGTACATATGAATAATATATTCTTTTCCACATATCATTTTTTTTAAAAACTGATATAAACTTAGAGAGATTTGTCCTTAACCTCTCAGTAATTTCATAAGCAAAGAAGAGCAAGAAGCTTGGTGTGAAATTCCACTATAAGAACTGAAGTGCTCTGGTATCCAAAGAAATCCAGAGCATGTACTCACACTGGGCAAGATAATCCACTGAAGGCTTATAATGAACTTGCAATATTGGCAAGGTAGTCCATGCCCATTTCAAAATGCAAAAACTGAGGTATACCATCATTATAACAGATGTCTCAGCTTTTTAAGAAATTAATTATTGACAGAGCTGGAATCAAATTCACCTCCCTTAGCACAAAACCAGGTTCTACAACTTTACATGGTTAAGAGGCCTGGATGTTGCTGAATGGCAGCAGAGTGAATGGAAACTACACAGATGATCTCCCAGGACCAAACTGGAATTACAACTAAAATAAAGACAAATCGTCAGAAAAAAGGAACAAAAAAGCTGCAGGAAAGGACCATATAACCAGGGACACTGAATCAATCCTGGTAGGATTGCGGAGGTGCAAGAGGCTGGTGGGCTGGGAGCCCAAGGACAGCAGCAGTCTTAGCTATGAGCAGTGCCCTCAGGGTTAAAGTCCCAAGCCTGCTCCACAGTGCAGAGGGCCAGAACAGAGCACTGAATTGGCTACAGCCACTCACCTTGGGCTCTGGCAGAGAGAGGGCAGACTGGACTGGAACTCTGTGGGGACACCTGGGATTTGGAGGGTGATCAGAGTTTGTGCTGAGTCGCAGCCACAAAGGTCAGTGGCCAGCTTGCTCCTTCCCCAGAGCTGTGGGGAAAACCAGCAGCCCCTCCCTCAGAGATTCAGCTTCTTCCAGGTGAGTCAAAGAAATGCAAATTGAGGCTCATTAACAACCAGCATCTGTCCCACTCTTGGGAAATCCTCCTACTCAGAAAACCAGAGGGCTACATTCCAAGGCCCTGAGTAACTGAGACTAATAGCCTCCAGGCAAGAAGCTAGAGGATAACTTAACCTTTCCTGGGCTTGCAAATCTACCCAGGAAAGTAAGACTTGACAATGGTGTTTAACATGGGGCCTCCTATGCTCATCCAAACCGAGTAGAGGGAGCCACAAATAGCAGAACACCAACACCCACAGGGAAAATGTGGCAGGCTCCAAAACCCACTGAGATAGCCAAAATGGTGAAACAAAGAAACAAATCCAAAATGAAAGACCAAGTGAACTCTACCGAAGATGAGATAAATGAAATGCAGTTAAGCAAGTTATCAGATGTAGAATTCAGAGCCATAATCTTGAGGAAGCTCAACAGCATGAGTAAGGACATCAACATCATGAATAAAGGTGTTGAAAATCAACCAATTGGAAATGAAAAACCATCAAGAAGTAATGAAGAATGATATAGCAGAAATAAAGAACACATTGGAAGGACTAACCAGCAGAGTAGAGGAAGCTGAGGACCAGATCAATGAATTAGAAGACAGGATAGAAAAAATCAACCAATCAGAAAACCAAAAGGAAAAAACAATTAAAAAACAAGACAGCTTAAGAGAACTGTGGGACAACTAAAAACGTAATAACATTCGCATCATAGGAGTCCCCGAAGAAGAAGAAAATGAGCAAGGGTTAGATAATATATTTGAAGAAATAGTGACAGAAAACTTTCCTAACTTGGTGAAGGAAGAAATCATTCAAGTTCAAAAAATACAGAGAGACCCAAGTAAGAAGAACCCAAACAGGCCAACACCAGAACACATAATAATTAAAATGCCAAAAATTAAAGACAAAGAGAGAATCCTAAAGGCAGCAAGAGATAGGCAACAAGTTACCTACAAAGGAACCCCCCCATAAGGCTATCATCTGACTTCTCAACAGAAACACTACAGGCCAGAAGGGAATGGCATGAAGTAATCAAGGTCATGAAAAATAACGATCTAAATCCAAGACTACTCTGTCCAGCAAGGCTATCATTCAAAATAGAAGGTCAAATAAAGAGCTTCCCAGACAAAAAAAAAGGCTAAGGGAATACATTAGCACCAAACAACACTGCAAGAAATGTTAAAAGGACTGCTGTAATTAGTAGAAGAAATAGGAAGAAAAATATAACCACACTAAACAAAAATGGCAATAAATAAGTACATATCGATAATCACCTTAAATGTAAATGGTTTGAATACTCCGATAAAAAGACACAGAGTAGCTGAATGGATAAGAAAGCATGATTCACACATATGTTGTTTACAAGAGACTCACTTCAAAACAAAAGACTCACATAGGTTGAAAGTAAAGGGATGGAAAAAAATCTTCCAAGCAAACGGAAAGGAAAGAAAAGCTCGGGTAGCAATACTCAGATCTGATAAAATAGATTTCAAAATGAAGACCATAACTAGAGACAAAGAAAGTCACTACATAATATTGAAAGGATCTATTCAACAGGAAGATATAACCTTGGTAAACATATATGCACCCAACATAGGAGCACGAAAATATATTAAAAATCTTCTGGAGGACTTCAAAGGAGAAATCGACAGCAATACAATCATAGCAGGGGACTTCAACACCACATTGACATCACTGGATAGATCCTCTAGACAAAAAAATTAATAAGGAATCAGAGACTCTAAATGAAGCACTAAACCAAATGGATTTAATAGATGTCCACAGAGAATTACACCCCAAAACTACAGAATTCACATTCTTCTCAAGGGCACATGGGACATTCTCAAAGATAGACCACATGTTAGGACACAAACTATGTCTCTACAAGTTCAAGAAGATTGAAATCATATCAAGCATCTTCTCAGATTACAATGGCATGAAATTAGAAATCAATTGCAACAAGAACATGCAAAGACGTTTGAAAACATGGAGGCTAAATAGCATGTGTAAAGATCAGAGCAGAAATAAATGACATGGAGATCAAAAAAACAATTCAAAGGATCAATGAAACAAAGAGCTGGTTTTTTGAAAAGATAAACAAGGTTGATGGACCCTTAGCTAGACTCACCAAGAAACAAAGAGAGAGAACCCAAAAACACAAAATCAGAAATGAAAGAGGAGAAGTAACAACTGACACCACAGAAATACAAAAAATTGTTAACAAATATTTTGAACAATTATAAGGCTACAAATTGGACAATCTAAGCAAAATTAACAAATTTCTAGAAACACATAGTTTCCCAAAACTGAACCGGGAAGAGATAGAAAACTTGAACAGGCCAATAACAATGAAGGAAATTGAAGATGTAATCAAGACTCTTCCAGCAAACAAAAGCCCAGGCCCGGACAGCTTCACGGGGAAGTTTTACCGAACATTCAAAGAACTAACACCCACTCTCCTGAAACTATTCCAAAAAATTCTAGAAGAAGAAAGACTTCCAAAATTGTTTTATGAGGCCAGCATAATTCTAATTCCAAAACCAGAAAAAGACACTACAAAGAAAGAAAACTACAGGCCCATATCCCTGATGAACATAGATGCCAAAATCCTAAACAAAATACTAGCAAATCTGATCCAGCAATACATCAAAAAAATTATTCATCATGACCAAGTGGGATTCATCCCAGGGGTGCAAGGCTGGTTCAATATTCACAAATCAATAAATGTGATACACCACATAAACAAAATGAATGATAAAAATCATATGATCATATCAATAGATGCTGAAAAAGCATTTGACAAAATCCAGCACCCATTTCTGATAAAAATGCTCAGCAAGTTGGGAATAGAGGGATCATATCTTGATATAATAAAGGCCATATATGAAAGACCTACAGCCAACATCGTACTCAATGCACAAAACTAAAAGCTTTTCCCTTAAGAACAGGAACAAGACAGAGATGCCCACTTTCGCCACTCTTATTTAACATAGTACTGGAAGTCTTAGCTACAGCAACCAGACATGAAGAAAAGATAAAAGGGATCCAAATTGGAAAGGAGGAAGTAAAACTGTCATTATTTGCAGATGACATGATATTATACATAGAAAACCCTAAAGACTCCATCAAAAATCTACTAGACTTAATAAATGAATTTGGCAAAGTAGCAGGATACAAAATTAATGTCAAGAAATCGACAGCATTCTTATATACCAATGGTGAACTCATAGAAAGAGAAACTATAAAAACAATGCCATTTACCATCTCAGCAAAAAAAAAAAAAAAAAAAAAAAAAAAAAAAAAAAAAAAAAAAAAAAAAAAAAAATTAAGATACCTAGGAATAAACTTAACCAAAGAAGTAAAGGACCTATTTGCAGAAAACTACAGGACATTGAAAAAAGAAATAGAGGAAGATATAAAAAAGTGGAAGCACATACCTTGTTCATGGATTGGAAGAATTAACATCATTAAAATGTCCATACTACCCAAAGCAATCTATAGATTCAATGCAACCCCCATCAAAATACCAATGACATATTTCACAGAACTAGAGCAAATACTTCAAAAGTTCATATGGAACCAAAATAAACCCCAAATAGCCACAGCAATCTTGAAAAAGAAGGACAAAGTAGGCAGGATCACAATACCGGATATCAGGTTATACTACAAAGCTACTGTAATCAAAACAGCCTGGTACTGGCACAAGAACAGGCACATAGATAAATGGAATAGAACAGAGAACCCAGAAATTGACCCAAGACATTATGCTCAATTAATACTCGACAAGGGTGGCAAGAGCATACAATGGAGTAAAGACAGCCTCTTCAATAAATGGTGTTGGGATAATTGGACAGCTACATGCAAAAAAAATGAAACCAGATCATCAACTTACACCATTACATAAGAATAAACTCAAAATGGATAAAAGACTTAAATGTGACTCATGGATCCATAAAAATCCTAGAAGAAATTGTAGGCAACAAAATTTCAGACATCATACACAGCAGAATTTTCACTGATACATCACCTAAGGCAATAGAAAGAAAGGAAAAAATGAACACATGGGACTACATCAAACTCAAAAGCTTCTGCACAGCAAAAGAAACAACCATCAAAATGGAAAGGCAACCCGCTGTATGGGAGACCATAATTGCCAGTGATACATCAGATAAGGGATTAATTTCAAAAATATATAGAGTGCTCATACAATTCAACAAAAGGAAGACAAAGAACCCTATTAAAAAATGCGCAGAGGAGCTAAATAAACATCTCTCCAAACAGTACATACGAATGGCCAAGAGACATATGAAGAAATGCTCAACATCACTAATCATCAGAGAGATGCAAATTAAAACAACAATGAGATATCACCTCACACCTGTCAGAATGGCCACCATCAACAAAGCATCAAACAAGAAAAGGGGACTCTAGTACACTGCTGGTGGGAGTGCAGACTGGTGCAGCCACTATGGAAAACACTATGGTGTTACCTCAAAAAATTAAAAATTAAATTGCCATTTGACCCAGTGATCCCACTTCTAGGAACATACCCCCAAGAAGCCTGAAACACCAGTCAGAAAGAATATATGTACCCCCATGTTCATAGCAGCACTATTTACAATAGCTAAGATCTGGAAACAGCCCAAATGTCCATCAGTAGACGAATGGGCAAAAAAGCTGTGGTACATATACACAATGGAGTACTATGCATCTGTAATAAAGAAAGATCTCTTATCCTTTGAGACGACATGGAGGGACCTGGAGAGTATTATCCTAAGCGAAACAAGCCAAGCAGAGAAAGACAAATATCATATGATCTCACTTATTTGTGGAATATAATGAACATAACAATCTGAAGAACAGGGTAGTCCCAGAGATGTGGAAGTAGGGTACCGACTGACAATCCCCAGAAAAGGGTTTGGGGCGGGGGAGAGATAAGTCACAGAACTTATATGCATTTACGGATAACCAATGGACATGAAGAACAAAGCTGGGGACAGGGCAGGGAGGGAGGGGGAGGAGCGTGTCAATGGGGGTAAAAAGAGAAACATCTGTAACAAAAATAAAGAAATAAAGAAATAAATAAAGAGAGAGAGAGAGAGAGAGAGAGAGAGAGAGAGAGAGAAAGAAAGAAAGAAAGAAAGAAAGAAAGAAAGAAAGAAAGAAAGAAAGAAGGAAAAAGAGAAAGAAAGAAGGAAAAAGAGAAAGAAAGAAGGAAAAAGAGAAAGAAAGAAGGAAAAAGAGAAAGAAAGAACAAACAAACAAAAAAAGAGGCCTAAAAACCTATTGGCAGGTTTGGATATAGCATATATAACATTGTTCACTAGGTAGTTTGTAGATGGTTGATGTAGGAAGAAATGCCTATCATATCCCATTTTCAAACAGCATGAATTTTTTAATTGTTAGCTCCATTTTTTTTTTCTGCATTATGGTGTGGTTCCAAATCAAATAAATCCAATTGAAATTCAGTCATTTATGCAATACTTTTGAGTTGTCCCTACTGAAATCCCAAGGGCATAATGTATGAAAGAAGATACTCTTAATAAAATCCCAGCTCTGTCCATTCATTAGGGAATCACATACTTCCATTTCTGTTAATCTTTGAGAGTAAATGATAACTGCAAGAAAGTAATACTGATGTGTTCTTAATGGCCATTTCTAAAAAACAACTCTTGCTTTTACTAGGTGTTTTAAGGGTGGGTGGAATAAGATTTACACCTTAAGGAATGTCATATATGACGACACGTAGAAGGATAGATAGAACTTAAGTAAAGGTGGATGGGAATGAACTCACAAACAGGCAGCCAATCTTTGGCTCATGTGCTACATATGCCCATTTCATTTGTGAGGAGCCACAGAGAAGGATGGTGAGTAAATGTCACACTAAGAATTAGCACCCTGTGTAAGTGGGAAGAGGAAATCAAATGGTATGGGATGATAAACGGTGGGGGATAAGTTTGAAAATAGAGATCAACCACCCGGCCGATGTGGCTCAGTGGTTGAGCATCGACCAATGCACCATGAGGTCACTGGTTCGATTCCCGGTCAGGGCACATGCCCAGGTTGTGGGCCAAACGCCCAGTTGGGGGCATGCAGAAGGCGGCCAATCGATGTTCTCTCTCATCGATGTTTCTATCTCTCTCTCCCTTCCTCTCTCTCTAAAATCAATAAAGAAAAAATATTTTTTTTAAAAAAAGAATACTTTAAAAAAAAGAAAATACAGATCAACCAAGTAATAAGAGGAAAAACATACAATTAATCTAGGATACCCCCTCCCCACCCAAAAAACACACACCAAAAACAAAATATTTTATAGAAGTTGTGACTATAAACTATTGGGACTAGTTTCAAAATTCCCATGTGGCACACAGAGTGTATATGTTCTTCACAGTGCAGAGTATCAACTTCATAGCTTTAAAAAGAGCTTTGAAAAATGCAGAAGGCAGTGTGAAGCCTCTGAACTCCCATCCTATCTCTCATCCTTTCAGCTGCTAAAGAGCATCTGGGCAAATAAAATACACAGCTAAATGGGACCCCCCCCCCTAACGTTATTTAATTTTTAAAGGCAGTCATGATATTTAAAAGACTAATTTTTCTAGTGTTTGTTTCATTCAATAATGCTAATTAATTTCCCCTTGAAGTGTTCCTTTTAAATTTCTAGCTGGATAAATCTATATGTCTAAATTTTAGATCTGTCTCTAAGAGTGAAAGAACAACTAGTTTTTATTGGATCCTAATAAACCACTTAGCAGGAGATTCCCTTCCTGTCATTGCTCTCAAATTCTTAGAAGAAAAGGGTTCCTCCTTTTCAATGTGATAAGGAAAGCATGTTCAGTCTCTTGGAGAAACTACCTTCCCCATGCATGTTTGGTCTGGAAAATCCTTTTCTTCTTCCCAGCTAAAGACCTAGGAAGCTCACAGCACCTACTTTACCCTGCCATAAATAAAAGTATGAGGGCTGCTTTCCTGAATCCCAAGGGGGTTGTAAGTATTAATGAGAGCCAGGATCTCTTTGGCTATCAGCTGATAATTACACAGCTTATTGTTATGATGGCAACTGTGAAGACTATTTACTGCCACTTTCAAAAGAGGCTTATGGGGTTTCTCCGCTAATTTAATGTGACCTTCACTTTATGATGCCACCAGCCACGTGCTGACCCTGATCTGTAGGTAGTTCGTTGCTATTCCAGCACAGCTGCTATGAATTAGGGTTATGAAAATGAAGAGTTTAAAATGTAGATGGAACATATGGATGGCAGGAATGTAAAAATGGTACAGTCCCTTTAGAAAACAAGTTGGCAGTTCCTGAAAAGATAAACATAGAGATTCTATATGACCCAGTGGTTCCACTCGTAGGTATACACAGAGAAGAAATCAGCATGTATCCATGCAAAAATAGAGGTTTATAGTAGAGATATTAGTATTAGCCAAAAAGCAGAAACATTCCAAATGCCCATCAACTGAGGAAAGGATAAACAAAATGTTACGTCTCCATTCAATGAACTGTTATTAGACAATAAAAAGGAATAAAATGCTACAAGGTGGATGTACCTTGAAAACATAACGGTAAGTGAAATTCCAAAAGGATACATATTGCATTATTCCATTTACATGAAATGTCCAGGATAGGCAAATATATAGAGCCAGAAAGTAGACTTGTGGTTAACTAGGGCTAGGAGTCCGTGGGAGTGGGACCAGAGAGTGACTGCTAATGGGTAGAGTTTCTTTCTGAAAGTGATGAAAATATTCTTAAATTAGGTTGTGGTGATGGTTATATCACTCTATGAATGTATTAAAAACTACATATTGTAGACTTTAAGTAAGTGAATTTTATGGTCTGTAGATTACATCTCAATTTGAAAATTGTTATAATATGAATAGCACAGTGCAAAAACAGTTGGAACATTTGTAACATCAAGTGTTTCTTTGGTTTTATCTGTTCTTCTCAGATAAGCTTCATGGGAAGTGTATCTAAAAATTCATATATTTATTCCATTTTTCTAATTAACTCTTCCTTTCACCTTAGTAAGTGAAGCATTGTTTCATTCTGTCATTGCTTCTTTCAGAAGTCCCCATCATGAAATTTCATTTTAGAGGAGAAGAAATAAACATCAGAAAGTGGTTCTGCGTTTCATACCGCTCCTCTTGCACTGATTGACGTCTGTTCGAGGGTTCGCCAGCTCTGGGGCAAAGGCCATTTTTTTCCATTGAAAACGTGACAGATTTTACCCAATGGCTTATTCCAAGGCCATCTTTTGAGGGATTATGTTTTACTACTATCAGATAATAGAGTTTCTTTTCTGCTTCTTCCCTTCTGACCCCAAATTCCACTGAGTTTCATTGCTGACCAACAGCAGTCTCTATAGTTTTAAACCTAAGATACTGTGAGTCAGCACAGCTTTGTGTGCTTGCTGCCGTTCCTTCCAGGAAATTCAGTTTTCTCAGGCTTTTTATTGACCCAGCTCTCTCTTGCAGAATAACAATAAAATAAAATTGAGTGCAGGGCCATAGGTTTTGAAGACACAGACACAGAAACCTTCTGATTTTTCTGTTTAGATTTTGGAAACAAAATTGAACATGGGAAGAAATAACTGTAATCTTCTGGGGGCACAACTAATAAAATAACTTCTTATTACAAGAGCATAGAAGCTGACCCTTGTGGAAGATGGGAGGACCTGCAATGTTTGGAAACACCTTTCCTCTTTTTCTTTTAAATATTTTTATTGTTTGCTGCTGTTTAAACCACATGAAATCTAGTTGCGTGAATTTTCACTCCACGCTGTCACATTGACAATAGCTAACTGGCATGCAGTAAAAGTAAAAGTAGATCTGGTTTACTTTTTATTTATTTATTTTTTATCCTCATCCGAGGACATTTTTTTCTGCATTTATCTTCAGACAGAGAGGGAGGGAGAGAGGAGAGAAGAGAGAGAGAGAGAGAGAAACATCAATGTGAGAAAGACACATCGACTGGCTGCCACCCACACGACCCCAATTGGGGCCGGGGACAAACTGCAACCAAGGTACATGCCCTTAGCAGGAACCGAACCCCAGACTCTCTGGTCCGCGGGCTGACACTCTAACCGCTGAGCCAAACTGGCCAGGGCTAATTTACTTTTTAATGGGCATTCCTTTTCATTTCTCACAAATTTTTTTAGTCTATGTAAGGAAAAAGAGGCCAAAGTATCATATTAACAGCTCAGAAGTAAGGGACATTTGCCTATTTCTCTGTTCCATAGGTGATTATTCCATCTGGGGAGGGGAGTTAGAAATGAACAACTTAAAACTTGTTGGCTCATTGAACACAAGGCCAACTTGTTTCTAACTCTATATTAAAATATCCACGTGCATAGGTGCCATGATGGTTTCCAAGTATTTCCCTTCCTCTCCTCCTCTTATCTCCCCCTACAGGATCGTGCATCCAGACCACTGCTGCGTGACTTGCAGAACATTACTGGAGGTGCAGACTTCTGTGTCCCATTGATGCCAGGCTTGTCCATGTGACTTGCTTTGGCCAATGCAATGGGCAAAGAGTAACATGCAGAAACTTTAAGCTCCATCTCATGGTTCTGACATTTCTCTCTTTTCCCTCTAATTCAAGAACCATAAAGTACAATCGGCTACGTTGCTATTCCTATGGAGGAGAACCAAAAGCTAACCAAAGAGTATTCCCTACCCTCAGGGTCGAAAGTCTGTCGAACATCTGCACAACAGGACCTCAGAATTGCTTTGGAACAGGAGCTATGGTGCCTCCCATTATCCAGCTTTCTAAATAGGAGTGTTAATTGTGCTTATTTTGCCTTTACTCTACCATTCTACATTGAGTAGGTTTTCCTTTATGGCTCATCAATTTCTACATCAACAGGATTCTTATCTGCATTTGATGTAGAAACTACCACAGATTCTGGACTTTGAGCATCATGCTATGATTGCTGAGGTCTTTAGGATATATTCCTTTGGAAATAAATGAGTATATTTTATGTCCAGGAGTAAAGGAAACTTTGGGACAAAAAGAGGTAGGCTGTAATAGATTGCATTATTATTACTTTCAATTTCTTTTATTTTTTAATTTTTTTTCCTTTATTGATTTTAGAGAGAGAGGAAGTAAGTGAGAGGGAGAGAGAGAAATATCGATGAGAGAGAGCATCGATTGGCTGCCTCCTGCATGCTCCCCAATGGGGATGGGGCCCACAACCTGGGCATGTGTCCCAACCAGGAATTAAACCGGCGACATCTTGGTGTATGGATGGATGCCCAACCACTGAGCCACACCGCTGGACTATTTTCAATTTCTTTCTACCATTCTTATAAGAGGATAACTAATATACCCACATCAAACACCATGCAAAATGTAGTATCTTTCTGTAAGATGATTATATTTCCACCCACACAAAATAGTCTTGGCAATAAAGTTTGGTCAGTACAATATAAGTGGAAGTGATAGGTGACATACCTGAGCAGGACTTTAAGAGGTTCACAAAAATGTGGGGGTTGTTTTTTATTGCAGAATAACCTAAAGAAAGTTGAATGGTGCACCCATTACACATAAAATAAAAATAAAACTTAAATAATGAAAGGTCTACAAGTTAAACTTTGGTTAAAATCTTGTGTCAAAGATTGGTAAATTTCTCCAGTTAAGTTTATTAACAATGAAGAATTGAGAAGAAACTCATGACATTGGTTATCCCTCAGCTTCCCCAAACAAAGCAACACAGATCATCTCAGAGAGTAGAGGAGAAAAACCTGATTCGTCATTTTCCCCTTCCCCTCCACTTTGTTTTCTTATTGGATGTGGGAAATAAACTAACCAAAAAATTATAACTCCTCTGTCCAAATTTGTAGGACTTGACCTCTAATCCACCCTGTACCAGAATCACTGGCATGCCCATATGCTGTTCTACACAAGCGTATTCCACCTTATCTCTCCACACCCAGACTCACACACACTCACACTCACACACACACTGACACTCACATACACACTGACACTCACACTCTCACACACACTCACACACACACACACTCTCTCACACACATTCACACACTCACACACACACATTTAAAAAGAGATGATATGTATACAAAAATTGCACACAGAAATGTATTTATAAACTTATTTTTCATTGGCCTACTATTATTCTAAAACTGTTTTTTTCACTTAATTCATCACAAGCATTTGTTGACATAATTTGAAAATTGTCCTTCTGAAGATATGTTAATAATACAGAAAAATGTTCTTATTATAGTATTCAACAAAAGCCCAGGATGACAGACTGCATTTTGACCTCAGTGAGGTTGCTATAGGTTGAACTGCATCCCCCTCCAAATTTATATGTTGAAGTCCTAACTCCCATTACCTCAGAATGTGACTTTATTTGAAAATATGGTCTTTACAGAAATACTCAAGTTGAAGAGAGGTCATTAGGGTGGGTTCTAATCCAATATGCCTGCTGTCCTTATAGAAAGGGGAAATTTGGACACAGAGACACACCCAGAAAAAGACGATATAGAGACCCAGGGAGAAGACCATCTACAAGCCAAGGAGAGGGGCCAGAAACAGATCATTCCCTCACAGCCCTCAGGACAAACTAATTTTGCCAACATCTTGATCTTGAACTCTTGGCATCCAGAACTGTGAAACAATACATTTCTGTTGTTTAAGCCATTTATTTATAGTACTTTTTAAAAACAGTCCCAGCAAGCTAATACATAAGAAAGAAATTAGAAAAAAAATAGAACAAAAGTATCGGAGTAGTTACATACCATGGGGTTGTATGATTATACCTAATTTATGTTTACTTCTATGTAATTTTCTGTAATTCCTAAATTGTCTATAATAAGAACATATGATTTTTATAAAAGGCAATATTTTTCAAATGTCAAATATACAAAACCCAAATCTTGAAAATTTTCTAGGCTTGGCAAGACAGATCAGACATGAGGGCAAGGCATTCCATTTAGAAATGTGTGGTTAAAACACAGAATCTTAAAACTCACGTGCTCAGCCTCATAGAAAACCACTACCTGCCAACTCAGTTATTCTCCATATAACCCTTCTGATAAAATATAAGAAGGAAGGGATCATAAGACTAACCTGAGGATAACCATCTTGAGGTTATCAGATGTAGAAAAAGAAACAAAAGTGAATTTTGTAATGATCTTTTGGCTCTTTGACCAGATACCTTCCTTGATGACCAGCCACAGGAGACGAACTCAGCCATGGAATTAAATCCACACTGCACGACCCTTCTATTATTCGCCAGGGTTAATGCACACGCAATTCTTGGAATGCAGATCATTCCAGGCCTGGGGAAGGTTCAGTGGTATTTCCCACAGCTGCCACTGAGGTGCACGCCCTTGTGGTTACAATGGTGCCAGGCACAGAGTGGCATAGTGTTTGAGGACCACGTCTGCAAACTCCTGAAAGAAAAAGGGCTCTACTTCTTAGATCAGGCAAATTAAACTCTCCTTCTCCCAGCCCTTCAATAGATTTTCAAATCTTGTCAGTATATAGTTCAGAGGCCTTTTCTTGCTTTTGTGTTTGTGTGTGTGCTTGTGTATGTGTGTGCGCGTGAGGTCACTGTATGGCGGTCACTCTGATGGTGTAAGTACATAAACAATCCCGCCTTCACACTCCATCATGCCTCTCACAGCACAGATGTTTGTCCATGTTCTATTACTACCTGGAACACTCTCACTCACTGAGAAATTAACTTCTCATCTTTTCAAACACATATCAGAAGTCTCCCCCAACCCTGCTAGAAACCTTCACTCAATCCCATAAATGAGTTATGCGACCCCGGAGAAAAAAATCTCCACACACTGTAACAAACTCCCATTGGAATTTTACCACGCTACACTTTCACAGTTTACTGTGCACACTTCCAAGAAGCCAGTAATTTTCTTTTTTTTTTTACATACTCTTGGCACCTAGTATGTTATCTGGTGCTTAAAAAAACAATTAAGTATATCTATTTTGAAAAATACTTCTGCATTAGGAAGTATCTTGAAGTGTGATGCATTAAAATTAAGGAAACACAGAAGAAGGCAAGAGGTTTAAAAAGTCGATGTAAGTGAGCTGCAAAATAGATACTTGCAAACACATACTGAATATGTTAAAATAGAGTTTTAGAAAAGTATTTTTCATAAGTTATCTTGGTGCATTTAAGAATAAGAAAGTTATTAAAGATGTGGAGATGTTCTTAGCCAGCTTTCTGCGTGCTGAGGAAGCATTTGTGACTTAATGAAGGACATTGCGGCTCCTCCAACCAAAACTCCCAGGCCAGCCAAGAAGAAGAAAATGATCTGAAAACACAATGATCAGGAAACAAGGAAAGATCTTTTCCAGACTGAACACACAGTTTAAGCTGTAAGAGGATTTAAGACATGACTAAACTCCATTGTCTCAAAAGGAGACCTTCAAATACCTAATTAATTTTTCATTTGTTTTATAGCTCTAGCAGATGTTGCATTTTTATATAGATTAGCTTCTCATTGAGATGCAAGAGGAAAAAATTTCTTTTGTGAAATTTGAATTAAAATACTTGAAGTGACATAGAAAATGTATGATGTGTGCAGTCCAGAAGGTCCTGGCTGTTCCACCTCATAATATGCATGTTAACACACAATGCTTTCAATATAAATATAGATAAGATATTTAAATTTATTTTTAGGGAAGGAAACAAAGTTGGGTAATATTGGAGTGAATTTCTATATTCTTCACCATTTTCCAGATAGACCATGAGCTCAGGTGAATATTTTTAATGGCCATGCTATTTATATTTTTTATCTACTAATTATCAAAACAAGAAATTGGCTTTAAATTTTTTTTAAAAAACTGGGTGAAAAGAAACACTGAGAAAAAGATGATATATGACTAAGACATGGCCTTGACAACAACCTCCAAGGATCTCTGATCAACTTGTCACAAGCTTAATGATTTATCATATAAAGTGGTAACTATCTTATTGCTCCTGGAGAGGTAAGTCAGTGGCTGGTAGTCTTCTTGTGTATGTCTCACTTTAACAGAAGGTGAATGCAGGTAAAATGGTCAACATTTTCATCTTGTCCCAAATTTCCTTTATACGCAACTTGTCCAACTCACCATCTTGGAGACAGGAGTCTTGTACTATGGGACCCTTTGCTACCTACTTCCCATCCTCCACCCCCTGCCGTCTGCCTAATTCACCCAAGCAAAATTGAACTGAAGGTAGTCTTGTAGCCCACAGAGATGGAATCAGGTAGGAAATTTGGTCCAGAAGCCACCAGATAAGTTAGTTCTGATCTCTGGATCAGCATGTCCACATAATTTGGGGTTTTGGGAAATGAAGCTAAATGTAGAAAGGTCAAAGAGAACATGTAAGCTTGAAGAGGGTAAAGATCAACATTACCTTTGTAGCCAATGACATGCCAGTTGCTGTGACCAGCCCCTCTTCGACCTGACCACTTCCTCTGTTCTTGTGAAAGCTCCGTTACCTTCCAAAACGCCTCTTAAAAAATTTTTTTTTGAATAGCTTTCTCTTCCTTTCAATCTCTGGTTCTGGGGTAAAAAAAAATAGCCAAGCAAACTAAATTTTGTTTTATTTTACTTTTTTAAAGGGAATTTATTTACATTTACAGTAAAAAATATGAGACAGATAATGAAATACTTGAATTTTTGAAATCAGATAATTGCATGGTAAAAAAAAAAAAAAATCAGAAAAATAATTTACCAAATGTCAATTATGTAACAGGGAGTATGTTAGATATTTGTACATAATTGATACAATTTGACATCCACAATCACACAACAAATAGGATTATAATCCGATTGTTTTTCAGAGAAAACTGAGGTCTAGAGATATCAGGTAGCTTTTACAGATTTTGAGTCCAGAATTGTTTAATTAGAAATGCACGCCTTTTTCTCTAAAGTATTGAACAGCAAGAGGGTCAGACATCTATCTGTTTGCCTGGTGAAACAGAACTTAAAATGCTATAGCTTGTGAAGGGAGCAAACACTTCCATTCTTAAGAACTTAAAAGTTACCTAGTTAAGATTGTCTCTACTCTTTCTAGAAAAAATGAATGGCTCTTCCAGATCACGCAGATATAAGGTAAGTCAGCATCCGGTGCAGACACTTTATGGTCTAATGAAGTTCACCCTCCAAAGAGCCTTGGTAGCAGAGCTGATTCCTGGGGAGGACACTGGTATATTTGCATAAAGTTGTATTAGCCTCTTGGGAGTCAAGAGTTGATTTCTGTGACATTTTTCCTTTTGAGGTTCAATATTATTAGAACCTTTCTTATGAAATGGGATAAAACTTCCTGAGGTCTTCTAACAGGGAAGAACTCAGAAAACATCAGAGCATAAACTTTGCTCAGGGAATGATGTCTGAACCTGTGACAGGAAGTGAAGATGTTTGGATGTGGAAAGGTTGGAGGATTAGTACTCAGAGAAAGAAAATGTGTAAAGGGGTTGAGGGGTCAGAAACAGGTATGTATGGAAGTGAGAAAGTGTGTATAGCTGTGTGTGTGTGTGTGTGTGTGTGTGTGTGTGTGTAGATTTATAGTTCATTGGAAAACAGGTTCCAGCCCATGTGGCTAAAAATAGAATTCCCTTTTTTGTGACCAATTGGAAATAGTGATGATGTTTTCAAACCAGTGGTTGACCACATCAATGGGAAGTAAAAGATGCATAAATGATACAAGGGTTGATTATAATTATAACCTCTTCAGGTATCAGAATCAACAAATTTCCCAGTCCACCAGTTGACAGGTGTCCTTCATGCAAG
The DNA here is from genome assembly GCA_030848825.1 of Tadarida brasiliensis. Lineage (NCBI taxonomy): Eukaryota > Metazoa > Chordata > Mammalia > Chiroptera > Molossidae > Tadarida > Tadarida brasiliensis. The sequence continues at coordinate 230,552,805 of CM061257.1, read as the reverse complement.
TTATGATTATTTCTCAACAATAAAACTGGAAAGCTAATAAAGAGAAGAAACCAACAGTGAACTTATCAGACTCTCAAATTATCACAATCTCTTGGAAATTGGAGACAGGCCTGAGTGTTTAAAGTTTATTAAAAGTATGGTTGAATAAAATTTTATCATTTGTAACCACATGGATGGACATTTACATTTTGTCAACAAATAAAAATGTGACAATGATCAGGAATAAACAACTTACTTTCTTCTATCAAATACAGTCTTCTACATTGATATACTTAATCAAAATAAACCATCTGCAGAACTTGCTGATCTGAAATTGGTGTAGAGAGGGTATAATGGAAATGTTTAGAAAGCCATTCATCGGAGTGGCTGAAAGACTGCAGGAGTAAGGTTTCACAGGTTCCCAAGATGAATGGTTAAAAGACCAGAACACAGATGAAGAGGAAGCATCTGAGCAGCATGCAGATCCCACTGGGTCTTGCTTGGACCAGGATCAATTCTGTGGCTATTATAGGACAGGGCATATATACACGAAGAGCAAGAATTATTTTTCATCATAATTTCCTTAAAGGCTTGAAATCTCTGCATTTTAATTCATAAAAAAACAATATTTTCTAGCCCAAAAATGTTTATTTTATTTTTTTAAAAACATTTGTATTTCTCAGCTCACAAAGAAGGCCAACAATGAAAACCTTTCAAAAGGAGTCTGGGGTTTGGAACAACAGTTTTCTTCTCCCAATTGTCTGACCAAAAATGTTGACCTACACCATTCATATTGGATAAGTCTGGTTTACATTTCCTCCTCTGAACCAATTACTGTGGAATAATGGACTTTAGTTGCCAAGTACTCAGATCCTTCCGTATCTTGTGTTCTTTTACGATAATAGCATGTAATAAATGATTCTATCATCTATACTGATTTTGCGTCCAGGATGTCTAGGCTAGCATCTGGTCCTCAGTAGGCACTCATCAAATTTGACAAATGAATGAATGAGTGAATGAATGAATGAATGAATGAATGAATATATGAATGGATGCAAGCAGAAATACATGTATGCCATAAATAATGACAGGCTAGGGATAGAAATAAGAGACCTAAGGTCTTTGGCTTCCAAAATGCCACTATCTCTTTGACACTCCACACAAAGAAACACATTATAACATATTGTGTTTGTCCATGTTACAAGCACGCAGTTTCTGAGAGATCGCTGAGGAACAAAGAGACACAAAACTCAGCCCCCAGTGTCAGGAGTATAGCCAAGAGAGAATTTCCATTCTGTTGATCATTAATTTCAGTCAGTGTTTTTTGTTTAACTGCCATGAAGTCTTTGCCTTGGCCTTTATTACCAGGTGTTGTTGGTCAATCTCTTTTAACTCCTACTTTGTCTTAAAGGAAATAAAAAGTATAGCTTTGTTGTAAAAGATCTTCAAATTATTTTAAGACTATTGCTATTCATTAATAGAATTTTATTATAAAGTAACTGTTAATACCTTGTGGGCTGAAGCATTTCAATCACATTTGTTTAGTCTAGTGGTTCTCACCTGGAGGTGATTTTGCCCTTCTTCCCCTCAGGGGATGGTTTTTGTTGTGCCCTGGAGACATTTTTGGGGGAAGGGATACTGCTGGCACCCAGTGGGCAGAAGTCACAGTGTGTCAACATCTTACAATGTGGAGGACAGCTCTCCACACCTAAAACTTTTCTGGCCCAAAATGCCAACAATGCCAAAAGTTATAGAATCCTGATTTAGATGTATTATTATCCTTTTGCCTCCTAATATTAAATTTTATTTAATTGTAAGAGGTGATGATGGAATAAAGAGGAAAGATAAGAAAGTATCTTTTTACAGCAGACGGGGGAAAGAAGGTATGGGTCTGAATGAATTGTCCATGGGAATAAGGGGACCTACTCACTTATTTATTTTATTTTTTAATTTAATGGAGTGGTATCAGAGAGGTTTGAAAATACTTTCTAATAAAACTTTCTCCACAATTGGTCTTTTGTTATATTTCAGTCTGTAATATTATTGTCATGGTCTCAGTGTTGTACCTCAAAATTCATATGTTGATGTGCTAAGTCCCAATGTTAGAATGTATCCTTTTGTGCAGATAGGGTCTTTACAGATGTAGTCAAGTACAATGGGGTATTAGGGTGGTTCTCATCCAAGGTGACTCCCACTTTTAAAAAGGGAAATTTGGACTCACAGACACACATAAAGGGAAAATGAAGTAAGAAGGGGTAGTTATCTACATACCAAGAAGAGAGCCCCTTCGTGGACCCTGCCCTCAGAACCCTCAGCAGGAAAGAGCCCACCAACATTTCGATTTCGGACATCTAGCCTCCAGAACTGTGAGATAATAAATTTCTGTTGTTTAAGCAATCCAGTTTATGGTACTTTGTTACAGGTGCCGGAGAAAAATAATACAACCTTTTCCATAAAGGACCTTCAACTTTAGGATTCCTTTGTTAAAAGGAGAACATTTTCCCATGGGAACACGTGCGTTATCAGTCATTGATATCTTTGTGAAATGTAGTCTATGAGACTGTTTTAAATACGGTTATAAATTGGGAGGGAATGAATGTATTGCTACTAGAAAAAAGAGGGAATTTGGGGGAGATGTTAAGAGAGGAGATCAGAAATAGGAAGAAGAAAGAGGGATGCCAATCCAAGAATATCAACAAGGAGAAGGTGGCCCTGAGAGAGCGACAGGGGACAGTGGCAAAGGATGAACTTGGGCCATATTAGATGTGCCTCCCCTTGAGAAGCACTGAGTGAGAATAAAGACCATGAACTCCAGAGTTAAACTTGAGTTTAAATCCCTGTTGTGCCACATATTAAATATGTAAATCTGCATTAAGTTTCTAACCTTTCTGATTTTCAACAATTAAATGGCAATAATAGTCTTCGGTGCAAGGCTGATTTCTCCATTAGGCACAGTGCCTAGAGCCTGAAATGCTTTCAGGAACCAACAAACATGTTTTAATTACTTTTAAAATCAGAAAAAAAATTAAAATGCTGAACTTTTAGGCCCCAAAGTGTTTTAATATATATTAATATGTGTATTTGCTTTGTACCAATCTTGTTATAAAATATACTTTATAAAAAATTTTATGGAGGAAGGACCCCATAAAAACCCTGATTTGAAGAGGTGGGACTGGGAAACAAGGCCAGATCAGATACTATGCCAAGTTCTGGAAACACACTAGAGGGTAGATCTTAGTTCTCCTTTGCTGTATGTATGTATTTTGTGTGTATTTTGTGTCTTCTCTGGTTATTGATTTTGGGTTTATCATTGCCAGGCATTATTCTAAGTGATTTACATACATGGACTCATTAAATCCTCACAATATTTCTATGAGAGGGTTCTAATATCATCCCTTCTTTACTGATGAGAAAACCAAAACATGGAGCCTTCAAGTAACCTTTCCAAGTTCACAGACTTAGTAAGTGGCAAGGCTAGACTTTGAAGGAGAAAATCAAAAGTCCTTGACTTTTAGGAAGTTCCAATGATACCTGTTATTTAAGCCACTCCCAAAGCCCTGCTGGCTTTTTTCCACTGAAAATGTTTCCTTATTCAGAGTCAACTTTTAATCTTGTACGTAGGTCCTGGTGGATATGGATCACTTCTGCCTAACTTAGTCACTCAGACCATGTTAAAGCATGGAAAGGCTGTAGAACACAACTGCAAAGCATACATGTTCTGTGGTCATTTTTACACTGTAAACACACAATGTGATCTGCCATCTGCCTTGCATCACTCTTCTGCTCTGCTTATCAATAGCATCACCAGGACTCGCTCCATCCCTGCATGCATTAACAAGACCATACTGGAAATAGGGCTTGCTGCACATCTGGATTGTTCTATCACAAGATCAACTGTGAGGCCAAACAACAGTGTCACAAATCAGACATTACTGTGTGTGAAATGCTTTCTGTGCCAAAGAATTCCATTTTTTCCAGATGTGTCATCAAGGCACCTTGAGAAATGAATTTAAATTGTTATGAGTTTAAAATGTGACTCCTTAAATTAAAATTGCTTCATCTTGAGCCCAAATTCCAGAGCGACAAAGTACATTAACATCCAATAGCTTGTTTTCTTATGCAATAAGCAAAGTTTTGAATTGAGTTTGATTTAGCTTTAAACCTGACCAAGGTTAGCTGTAAAGTCATGGTGTTATTATTACTTAAGAAGTAAGAGTTACTGAGAATGCATTATGCCAGAATTTGTGCTAAGAAATTTGTACAAAATTAATCTGTATAATTTTCATAGAAAGCTCAAAAGATAAGCAATTAACTCCTTTTTCGTGTATGTAAACTGAGCCACAAACTGAGATAAGTAATTTTCCCAAACTCAAGTACTTCTAAACCAGCACCACCAGGATTTGAACCCACATAGTCATGTGCTAAATCCAATACTTTTAAACATTAAAAACCATGTTTTTTATAGAGCACATATAGACATCCCTTTTTTCCTTCCCTCTCTCTGTTTCCTCTTCCTCATTCTTATTCTTCTGCTTCTTTATAAAAAATTTAATTAAAATTTTAAAAAATCTTGAATATGGCATCATTAAAAGAAATCAACATTCTTTATTTTGGAGTAAGAATGATAATGGAGACAAGCAATGGGAGAAAAGGGATCTATAATTTCAAATAGGCCTGGTTCTATTTTGGAAAGTCAATGACTAGAATAAATTAATGATTAAATATTTTTAGTTCAAGAATTGTTTGGAAGCTTCATGTAAGGTTGCCAACCATAGGCTTGTGAAATCTAGGAACATCTATGCTAATTACTTGTCCTTTTGCCTTTAAGCTATGACTTTAAATGTTTATGTATGTGTATTCCAAATATGGATAACAATACTATAAACTTCTTTATTGAGGGCTAATCAAGTTATATCTAAATATTTATTTAGTTCTGAGCATTCTTCATCTAGGAGAAAAAAAAGATATGACATTACCTAGGAATAGGTTAAAATGATCACTTTTAAATTATAGATGAAGATATGGTGAATGAGTAGTTGCTGAATACAGGTTTGTCTGTCTGCTGTGACAAAAGCCAATACTACTCCTGAGACAAGTGCTGGCCAAAAGGAAAGAGGTTTATTCAGGTCCTGGCAGACTCCTGTACTAAAACCATCTTAACATCTCTGGTCAAGCTGGTGTCTTTTGTAAGGAAAGGGAAGGAAGTGGGGAGGTGCAGGCAGTGTTCTAGTTTGTTTTGATGAGGATCTTGGTGTCAGTGTATTGAATCCATCTGTGTCAGCTGAATTCCTGTGCTGCTGCTCCCGTTGGACAAGAACTGAAAATGCTGGTCCTGAAATCTGCTAAATAGAGACTGTTAGCTATTTTTTTGTTTCTGTTTTTGTTCCAACAGGCTGTTAGTTTGTTAGTTAGTACATTAATTTTGGTTACTACAAGATTATATGTTCTTTATTTTCAGTTTCAGTACCTTCCATAGGAAAGAGATGATTAAGGAGGGTAGCTCATTTTCATATAGACTGGGCACATATATATTTTTAATTTATTTGAAAAAGTGTCTCCTACTGTGTGCAGTTGCATCAGAAACATAACCTAAGCTATGGTGACTTCTTCTCAATCTCCCAAACTGCCCTCCCAGAAGGCTAGTTCAATACATATCATAATGGCATGTTTATGACAAGCAGGACATGAATTCTAATAAAATATAACAACTAAATAATAAGGAGGATTGGGAAAATCTATGCCTCCTTTCTTTCAGCCAGTACTCATAACAATAAAGGCAAATTTTATGCTCTAAATCCAAAAGTGTGGAAATTAAGCTTTCAGAAATGTAAATACTCATTACTGTATACTTTCTACATTTTCAGAATATGGTTTTCCTTCTCTCCAAATGAGAAGGAAAGCATGATGAATTCCCTCAGCTTGATTCACATGGCATTTACAAGATTGAACTCATCAATTTGGATTTATAAAATTTATGAAAAATTTTAACACAGTTAGGTTACTGTGTCAGCATGTTCATGAAATTTTTAAGAAAAAAATAATCCCTTCCATCTTTTTCTCATTTTCAATGCTCATGCTGGCCTTTGTTTACTGCTTAACATGCATAATAAAGATTAACAATGGAAAGCGTCCCAGCTGTATGCTCTGATCAGGAAATTTATACAGTCTTACAACGTATTAATCTAACAGGAGAGAAAGGAGAACCAAGACATAGAGCTATTTGTCTCTACACAATCTTAAATGAGGAAGAATTCTAGATCCCACTGACCTAAATGACGGCCATATGCCATTTCTGTAATAAAAGAAGAAAGACACAAGCAAACCTCTCAGTACATTATTAATTTTCCTTCCAAAATATAAAAAATAAATTTGATTTGAATAAAAATATGTCTACCCTTGAATAACAAGTCAAACAATTGGTATAATCACCAGGGTGCTATTTTCTTCTTATTTCAAGTACATTTTTCTATTTTTCAAAATCACCATTAACTTTTTAAAGGGAAATCACTTTTCACACTGATTAACAGTAGCCACATTTTCCAATTATGTGGGTAATGAGTTCAGGAGCAATGACCCAGAAAATGGACGGAAGACTCTATTCCAAACTAATATTAATACTATTTTGATATTTTGAAAAAGAAAAATAAGAGACCCCAGAACTAATGATGACAGATCTTTGTTGTTAATTAATCAAATCTTCTCAAAATAGAGTTCAGCAGGTGGAAATAATTACCAGTTAATTGTCTCCTGTTTATTACTCTTTGGAGATATAAATCCAACCACTGCATTCATTTTACAGTGTTTACTAAAAAGCCAGTAATAGATAAATCAGAAACACGATTGTTGTTATGGTAACAATATTTGTGTTTGTTTTCTGAGACAATACACATAGTATGAAACAGCTAATTTCCCTTTGAATTAACATATCTGTTGACCAGGTGCATAAACTTAACTTTAATAAAAAATTATTTTTATTTAATTTGTTTTCAGTAACTTTAAGTAGCTGATATGAAACAGAGAAAGAACTTTCCATCAGGAAAATGTTGTCAATATGAATCCTGACAGGAAGACAATGAGTATCTTTGGAAGTTTACATTTGGAAAAATATATATATACCTTAAAAATGTGATTTTATTTTCTGTTTAATCTTAGTATTTGGAACAAAACGAGTCTTTGTATACTCATTAGATATGTACTTTGGGTATCAGATACAAATTCCAAATCTGAAATTTACTATTTGTATGATATTGGGAATCTTATTTAAGAAACGAAGATAAAAATTATAACACTCTTATAAAACATTAATACCTCTAAGAAACCAAGATAATTCTTGACATTTAAAAAGGGATCAATTAAATATTTCTGATACTATTATTTACTACTACCATTATAGTTTCAGGCAATAATCTTAAGAATTTAAAATTTGCCTATTTAGCTAAGTTCTTAATTTTATTCTGAAGCATTTGAACTATCCAGGACCAAATTTTAAGATAGTGCTTCTTAAAATTAACATTTTCCTAAGAAATGTATACTACCCACAATTAAGATACACAGAAACATCCATATATCAAATATATCACCCTTTAGGAAAACAGATTTTCCCTTTTTATGTTATGCATAACTATCACCTATTTTCTCCTCAATACACACATTACGTGCCATCCTCAATATTTATTAGTACAGTGGAACCTCAGTTCTTGAACTTAATTCATCTGGAAAACTGCTCGAGAAGCGATTGTTCGAAAGCCGAATCATCGTTTTCCATTAGGAATAATGTAAATTGAATTAATTAATTAATTAATTCCAGACCCCCAAAGGATCCCTTATTTTAACGTTTCCTATGTGCAGTGCACGTCTAATGTACTGTTTAATCTATAAACAAACACTTATTTTCTTAAATGTATGAAACTACCCCTGACTAGCCTTAAACGAATCACTGTCAGCCCTTGGTCCAGGGGTGTCCTTCAGGAGGTCAGCACGCAGGATCTTCGCCTTTTCACATATCACTGCCTCCAAAATGCTGTCGCCGGCTGACTGCTTGTCATTTATCCAAATCAACAACAGTTTTCTACCCCTTCATTTGCCTGTGATCATTGTTTCTTTCATACCCTTAGCAACATTAGCACTTTTGATGGCCTCTTTATGTTTTAAAACTGTGCTAATCATCCATTTTACTAGCAACAAAAGCAAAAACCAGAAACAAAACAACAACCACCAAAAACAAAACAAAACAAAAATATCCACAGCACAATTCCCTGAAATGTTAAAAACCTGAGGCTTAGCAGTAAAAGGACTCACATTCTCTCTTTTGTTTGTGGCCTAAGAGACCCTTTTTGTCACACTGATGTATCAGCATAAAAGGGTTGTCAGGTTGAGGACAGAAATTTTGTTCAGTAATCAAGACACTTTTTCTGTGAGCAACCTGTTTGAGATGGGAGACGTTGGAGAACCCAGGTGTGACTGTATTGTTTAATCAGGCAGAAATAATTTATTTCTTTGGTCTTTTGCCCTCCAGTTTCAGATTTTGCCTGGGGAAATTTTGAGGTTTAGAACCAATACTCACTTTTCACAATCAGAACCTCTAGTAGTTTTCTAAGAAAAGACACATCAGCCCTGGCCGGTTTGGTTCAGTGGTTGGAGCATCGGCCCGTGGACCAGAGAGTCCCGGGTTCAGTTCCCGCTAAGGGCACGTACTATGGTTGCATTTTGTCCCCGGCCCCAGTTGGGGTCGTGTGGGTGGCAACTGGTCGATGTGTCTCTCTCACATCGATGTTTCTCTATCTTTCTCTCTTCCTCCCACTCTATCTGAAGATAAATGCAAAAATATCCTTGGGTGAGGATTAAAAAAAAAAAAAAGACACATCATTGGGGTAACAATTAAAAAAATGTTTTATGTCTGCCTTGGCCCGCGTGGCCGGCACACTGAAAGGTTAAGGGTTTGAGTCCCTGCCAACAGCACGTACCTGGGTTGCAGTTTCAATCCCCAGCTCCAGCTGGGATGAGTGCAAGAGGCAACCAATCAATGTGTCTCTCTCACATCAATGTTTCTCTTACTCTCTCTAAAAATCAATGGAAAAATATCCTTGGGTGAGGATTAACAAAAATAATAATAATAATAAAAGTAAAAAGAAAATTAATAAAAATAATAAAAACAGAAAATGTTTTCTGTCTGAAAATGTTTTCGTTTTTACATACTTTATTCACAGTTTAGCTAGGTATATTATCTCCCCCATGAATTTTAAAGGAATTTGATTGACTCAATTACACCTTTTTTCTTCTCTCTTACTCTGACTTCTGTTTTGTGTCAGGTGACTCCAAGTACCTATCCTCTTAGGTTTTATTTCTTCACAAAAACCCCTCTAGTATCCTGCGAGGGTGGGCAAAGGTGCCCACCTAACCTCTGAGGTTCTGTGTTTTGAAGAGAATGGAGGGAAGGTTCTTGACACAGCTTTAACTCATGCCTGTGTTTTGAGGCCTATAAATTACTTCTAGTTGTTTGTGCTGGGTCTTTCAAGCCCATCACCTCCCTATGATTCTGTGAACCAACATCTGTCTGCACAGGGATTGCAGTTTCCTCATCTCTAGTAAGTCAGATGCCATTATTCCCACATCTGATTCCCATCCTGACAAAACTGTTGATGTCTCTTATTTACTATTGTCACATTTTCTATTCTCTCTTGACTTGCATGTTTATGTAGTTAAAATGTTCTTCTTTATTGTTCTTTTAATTTAGGAAAGTTTCTCAAAAGAACCAAGATAATCAACTGTCTTTAATTTGTCATATTCTATTCTTGTTTTAAAATACTGTTTCCCATGAAGTTAAAAAAAAAAAAAAAAAGGCTGTAGAAATTTTAACTACATATCCTAGAATGCTACTGCAAAGAGAAAGACAGATTAGTGTGCTGATTTGGGGGTTCAGGATGAGTAATACTAATAAAAATGCTACTCTTAAAGACTTACAGGCATACTATTCGAAAGTGTCATACAAAGGGCAGAATTGCTACCAATTACACCCTTCACAAAAACCAAATTATAATTCTGAGCTTCAGAGTATCTGGGCTAAGTTGTAAAAGAATATATCTAACCCAATTAGATACGATGGGGATTGTCCCTTGCAGAAAAACTTCAATTTATATTATGAACTATTTTCCCTGTATCTAGGAAAACAGATATCAGTCATGGAACTATGGGTAGTGGGTGGTTGGGACTGGACCACAGCAGAGCTGGGAAAAGGTGGGCAGCAAAAAGAGTGGATGCTGGAATGGGGGAAGGGGTCAACATAAACATGTTGAAGAACATGGTAGATCCATGAAGACAATGTAGGTGCGATCAATAAAATCTGCCTACAAATGCAATGGAAATCATGTTGCAGGGTGGTAATGATCTAGCCCTTGAAAGAGTAACCTGATAAATCAAATGCAAGGAACAGTATTGTTGAAGAATTAGGTATGTAGTATTGGAATGTCTGTCTGGGTTTCAGTCTCGGCTCTCACACATATCAGCTTTTGTGATTTGAGGGGGCTATATAAACAGTGTTGTATCCATTTCTTTATTAATAAAATCAATGTGATGATAGTGCTTAAGTTATAGGGTTGTTATGAGGACTAAATGATACAGCATGGAAAGCATTTGGCATGGAGGACAAAACGTAATTAAGAGCTCAGTAAACCCTGGCTGCTGTTATGCAACTGTGTCTCACTCATGCTCGTAAATTCTATCTTCTCTGCAATTGCTGAATGCCCCTCGACCCTTTCCTCCACTTGTATAATTGAACTTCACATAACCAAGTCCTGCTTTGCTTAAACAATGAGAATTATATGATCTTGTGATTTCTCACATAGTACTAAGGTTCCTATTATCCAAAGAAAAGGTTTGTAACAGAAACATAGATATTTTTAGTACTTTTTATTTGCCTCATCCCTTATAATTAGATGTTTATCTTTCATAGTGTATTGATGTTTAATTCAAATTCAAATACAGCTTTCACATATTCTATCTTTACTCTTTTCAGAAGGAAACAGGGTAAGAAAAACAAATAGAATGAAACTATACCTGTGCTTTAAAATATCTCTGAAATACCTCCTCTTCCATGAGGTTTTCCTATAACCACAATTAATCTTTCTCTGTTTTGAATCTCGACCAAACTAATTTCCACTTTATTGACAATAATGTACATATCACAATATTGACTTATTTAAGTACGCAATTCAATGATTTTTAATACATTCAGAGAGTTGCCTAGCAACGCCACAATCCAGTTTTTGAACATTTCTATGACTCCAAAAAGAAATCATTTGCAGTCACTCCTTACTCCAACCCCTGGCCCCAGGCCACCACCAGTCTGCTTCCTCTCTGTGTACATTTGCTTTTTCTGTATATTTTAATATAAACTCATTCATATGGTAAGTGTTTTCATTTCTGATTTCTTTCCGTTATGTATTTTGGGGCTTTTATTCATGTAGGAGCATACAGCAACACTCTTTGTTACCGAGTAATATTCTACTGTATGAACTCACCATTGTGCTTAGACATTCACTAATTGATGGACATCTGGGTTGTTTTCACTTTCTTGGTAATATAAGTGCTGCTATGACCATTCACATACAAGTCTCTGGACGTATGTCCCATTTATTTTAGGTGGATGCGTATGAACGTCAACAAACCTTTGCATATCCCTTTTCTGTGTCATGTATTACATGGCATTTTAGAGTGATTATTTTGAGGTCTGTCTTTTCCTAGGCCAGTCCTCTAAATGCAGGTATTCTCCGATGTCGTTTTCTCATCAATTGTTTAATATAATATGTTCCTTGATTAGCTGATTTGTTACGAAAATGTAATTATAATTTCTACTTGAGTGACTGAAGTATCTTCATCCTCAACCTCTTATGTAGTCCAATTTGGGGGAATACTTGCTAGAATGTTAAGTAAAACCTAGCATTTTCGGTGATGGAATATTGACATTGTGTTTTATAAAGCCTTCAGGTAATAGTTATTTTAAAAGTATCATCATCTTTAGGCAGTTAATGATACATCAGGTATATAGTGAAATGTTTAAAATAGTTTTTGTTTAAATAATTATTTCAAACCATTCATATTTACTATCTCTTTATTTCATTTTGTACTATCATTCAGAAAGGAATCCCTGAAATGAAAAGAAAAAAGAAACATCTAACTTAGACCATCTCATATATGGTAAATGAAGAACTATTTCTTTAAATGGCCACACTCTATTTATTTTCTTTTTTATTTTAATCATTAAAAAAATTCTTTGGTGCCTGACATGATTTTTTTTTTTGAAAGTGACAATAGTTTCAAACCCAGTGGTTGTTCTTGCCTCTTTCTTTATATAAACTTATTTTTAATGGCAAATGTGTGCAAATTTGGTGTTGGTGGCGTCGGCGGAAACTTCCATTATATAAAAATAAAGCGTACCTGGTTGGGGCATTAGAAAGGTTGTAATTTCATCCTTTGGTTCGCACTTGCAATTTCTGACTGCAGCAATTTCAATGAAAATTACAGCTTGCATCCCACATGCTGCACTTTATTTTCTATTCTTAAAACTCAAGGAGGTTAGGGAGAGCTAAATTCATGGCAAGGAACCCTCAGTAGACTGATGTTTGAGCATATAACTTCTAGATAAACAATTAAAAATATAAGCTAATGAGATTTTTACAAGTTTGTTTTTCCCCCTTTTTTCAGTTTCTTATTTTACATTTTCACCAGTCTCAAGCTGAAATTAGAAAAGTCCATCATGATTTGCAGGTATTGTGCATTAGATTAAATAGCGAACTGCAATGCATACTCTTTATTTTTAACCACAAAATTAAATAACCTAATACTGGAACTGATTTTATACCTTTCTGTAAAATATTTTTATGAGTAAAATTTGAAGAACAGCTACTCATTAGGAGAAGAGGGGGAAATGGTGCTGGTTCTAGTTATACTGATGTTGCAGGTGGTTGATATAGAGCTCAGGGCTTTAGCATAATCTTTTAAATCTGTGAAGGTATATGAGAACCCTGTCATACCATTTTGTCGCTGTGCTATGAAAGATCACTTTGTTTTGTTCAAGATAACCAAACTTACCCTGGAAAGTTTGAGACCTGAAGATACATATGAGTCATATATATTGCAAATCCCAATCTGAAATAGACACTCTTTAGGCCAACAACAGCAATGCATTCTTTTTTTTTAAATGAAGGTGACACCTTCTACCCTTGATCTTTACAAAGGAAGAAAATCTAAATTTTTGTGCTATAACATAAGCCTATCTATCAATTGGTTGCAAATTAGTAGACACGCTTTTCATTTCTTCTCAGAGTGAAATCTAACTAGACCTTCAAAATTTTGCCAAAAATTGTAATGTTATGAAGAATACAGCACTGTGGACATGCATACACTAATTGTGGAAGTGTAAATGATATAATGAAAAGTATTTGAGGTATTTGCATATCTGTATTAAAAATGGGAAAAATATTGTGAGATAGTATCCACATAAATAACTCAAAATAAACATTTAAAAACTAAATAAAAATTGTTTAATGCAGTATCATTTACTTTGGGGAAAAAAAAGAAACAATTTAAATATTCCAAAGTAGAAGTATGATCGGCTAAGGTATTACACAGTCATTCAATGCTGTACAGTGATCCACTATTGAAAATATAAATAAGATCGAATCATATAGAAAATTCTCATTAGGTAGTGTTAAGTAAAAGAATAGAATGTTAAAAATGGATTTACAGTATAATTACAAGCTTATAGAGAAATGAATGGAGGAGAAATTGATAAACGTGGCTGAATCCTGGTTTCATTATAGTGGTTTAAATATGGCTCATTTAATTTATTTATATGCCAATTTTTAATGCATTAGTCATACTCATACACATTTTGTTTACTAGCTGAACATGAAAGAACCTACTTCTTTATTTAATTAGTTCAAAATTGACTTTTAAAATCTGCTCTATTTAATTATTCTTCTCTGTTTATTCAATTATTCTTCTCTGACCTTTGATTAATTCTCCAGAAGATTACATTGCTTTTCTGGTAACTTTCAGGTATTAAAAAGGCCAGTTCAATCTAATAACACAAGCATCAATGCCTTCTGGACCCTGAGTCCCTCTGGACCATGTCCTATGTATCTCTTTGTCTGGCTGTTCATTCTTATTCTTAAATGTCTTTTTGTAATAAATCGGTAATCTAGTAAGTAAACTGTTTCCCTGAATTCATGAACTACTCTAGCAAATTAATCAAAACCAAAGAGGAGGTCACAGGAATCACAAATTATAGCCAGTCAGTTAGAAGCACAGGTGGCAACCTGAACTTGTGATTGGAGAATGATATGGAGGGAGGGGACAGTCTTTTGGGACAGAGCCCTTAATCTGATGTTATCTTCAGGTAATTAGTGTCAGAACTGAGTTGAATTTTTATAGGACCCTTTCAACAGGTGTCACAGAATCATTTCATGTGTGGAAAATCCAGATTGTGATGTTGTCAGAAGTGTAGTAGTGTTATTGCAGTATTGATAGTAGAGAGGACAACAGGAGTGTTTTTCATTTATTTTATGGAATAAAAAGTGGTTTTTCTTCATTCCATAAAATGTTACAGCTTAAACATATTAAGTCCTGCTCCATTTTCTCTCCTTCTTTTGTTGTTTTTAGTCTGATTTACTAGGGCTGTTGATTATTAAATGAGCTAGACCCATTACTAGACCCAGGAGAATTGTAATCTGAATTAGGAAAATTGATCAAAGAAATACACTTTTTAATGTATTTAAGACATTCAAGTTCTAATAAATAATGGTAAAAGAAACTGAGGCACATTAACATTTTGAAGAGTTTTTTTGAGCAAACACTCATTCAAGCAAGGGGCGTCAAGTAGAAAGTGGTTAGGAGCACTCCATTGATAGGTCCTAGGGAGCAAGGTTTTCACAGAGAAGAGACAGAAGCAATACAAAAAAAATTATTTGATTAGCTATAGCTTAAGTGGTTGCTTTATTTGGAAAAGCCTAGTTGGCCATTTGTGATTGGTTATTCTTCTTCACCTTGAGACTTTATAGGAATTGACTCTTGCTTAGATTTTGGTTGGCTTGAGTAGGTGGCCAAAGCAATAGAGTCACCTCAGTCTAATCCCTCTTTGTTCAGTTATTTTAACACAGACATTATATTATTTATCTTTCCATTCAATTTTATTACCACTGGAGCCTGTAAAATTTGTATACTGATATTAATTTAAAATATAGATGATGTTTTAATGAGTGATACACTTGAAACCTGTATAGTTTTATTAACCAAAATCACACCAATAAATTAAATAAAAATAAATAAATAAATAAATATATAAATAAATGTAAACAGTAAAAATAAGTAAATAGAATAAATTAAAATAATTTGCAAGAATGCTTTTCTGGCTCTTTCTATTTGAGGGGAAAAAAAAAAAAAAGGTTCTGAACAACTTTCCAACACTTTCCCTCAAAAAAAAAAAAAAAAAAAAAATGGACCTGCCTTCCCATCTAGGATATTACGCAGGTCCATTTTGAGGGCAAAACACTTTCCTAAACATTGCTCCAATTTTTTTTTTTTTTTTTTTATGTTCTGTGACTCTTTTAGTCTGTTTTCTACTTTTTAATTAAAAATTTTTCCATTGGTTCAAATAGTAATAATTATATGTTGTATATTGATCTTTTAGTCTATGACCTTCCTGAACTTATTAATTCTAATTGTTTTTTTGTGGATTTAGTGTTTTCTAAATCCATATCATCTGGATAAAATAATTTTACTTCTTTCTTTCCAATTTGCAGATCTTTACTTTTCTTATTGCCTAAATGCACTGGTTGAAATTCTTAGTAGATTTTGTCAGATGCTTTTTCTATATCCCATGATTGAGATACTCACGTGGTTTTATCTTTTATTTTATTAATAAAGTATATATCATAAACTGATTTGTATGTTAAAACAACCCTGAATTATTTAGATAGATCTCACTCAAGATGTTTTATTCTTTTATATGTTGCTGGATTCAGTTTGTTAATAATTTGGAGGATTCATAAACTCTTTCTCATATGCCTATATCATAGGAGAAACAGAAAATAATGGATCAATGAATCAAGTGTAGTAAATTGTTAACAATTAGGAGATCTGGGTGAAGAGAAATTTTTAAAGTGCTCTTTCACCTTTTCTTTAAAGTTTGACATTATTTCAAAATAACAAAATCAATAAAAAGGATTTTGGCCAGCAGTTATTGAGCATTCCATACACCAAGGAAGAAATTCATTCTCAGAAAAATGAGATATGCAAGGGGCGGAAGTTACCTAAAGCTACTGTCTGGAACTAAGTTCAATCAAAACCACCCTAGAGCAGCCAAACCACAATTATCTCATACAGACACAGCCACCTGAGCCAGGGCTGCCTCAGCTAACCCATGCGCATGAAAATGAATGATTATTGTTTTAAGCCACTAAATTTTGGGTTGGTTTGTTACACAGTGTTATTGTGGATATAGCTAACTTATCTGGCTGGCTTTCTTTCTCTGATCTAGACATTCCTTAGAAAGGTCACCTTCTCATGCATTATCTTACAGCTTTTTGGTGTGCAAATGATGCAAACCTCTTATTTTGCCTGTTGCAAGCAGTTTAATGCTTATAGAAAACTAAGGTGTTTCCAAAAGTCCCTTGGTTTTACATTAAAAGACACATAATTCTAGATTTTAAAAATATTCCAAACAAGAATCTGAGTCTACTCATACTAGGATTCCACTAAGGCCCTCAACCCTGGACCATATAATCCACCTGCCATTAGTCCACCAGAGTCACCAAATGGTCCCCTGCCCATCTTGATCTTCCTTGGCCACACAAATCCCAACATTGGAGTAGACGAAAAAAATGAAATAAAATAAGAAAAGCTTACTGTTTTTTTGTCATAAATGCATTTATCTTCGAGGTGATATTGCAAATCAATATTTATTTTCTTGTGATCTCAGATTTTTAAAAAAGAATAATTTCAGCGGTGCCACCAAAGCTATATACTAACAGGAGCTTAGCACAGGGCAGGAAAAAAAAGGCTAGAGATAAATTTAGGTCAGGAGTAGAAAAAATTTCTATCTATCTATTTTCTATCTGTCTGTCTATCATCTATGTTTTTTTGGTGGTGTGTAACTCTGTTAACTTCTAATTTATTAACTTTTGACAAAAACATGTGACTTTTATACCACCTTATATTTGACATAAGACATTTACCAGCTTATATTAAATTACATAATGGCATCCCACTTGAATATAAAAACTCTCATTTTCTCTTTTAAGCTGTAGCTTTATTTGGGCCAAAAGATTTATCTTCTCATATGTTACTTCTATTCGACCTGAGTTCTTCATTGCTTATTTATTGTTATCAATTTTGTTTTTATGGGTTTTTTTTTTATTGAGATTCATATATAAAGACTCACAAAAAATGCAAAATAAGATAATAAGTCCCTGTGTACCACCACTCACTCCCAACATTTGAACTACAGCCAGCCTGGTACTATTGACACTCCAATTCAGAGGTTTCATCTCCCATGTAATTATGAATAAGATTTCAGGTATCATAACATTTAAACAGAAGTGTTTTCAATGGAAGCAGTTTTAGAATCCTTATCAAAATGACCACTTTTTTGAGAATCAGGGAAAGTGGAATAAGAATTTTCAACTCCACCATCCTCAAATAGATTCTGTAATTTAAACCAAAATGGCATCATTTCAGGCACAGATAAAATGAATTCAAAATAACTGGACATATACACTTCTTTCTAGAACATACAGAAAATCTTACCTTTGAATTATACCAGATTACACTAGCTTCATATTGAACAATATTAGCAACTCATGCTCAAATAATTGTTGGGGGGAAAATGGGTCAAGTTAGAATTTGTCTAAAACTAGAACCACGAGAGAGAAAAATGTAAAACACACTGTAGTTTATTTTAAAAGTCCTGGCTGCTAGGAGAGAATTTCAGTGTTTCTCTGGGACCTAAATAAACAGGAACTGGCTATTTTCTATAAAGTAGATATAATATTTAAATACACTCAAGCACAGAAGCCATATAAAAGTTGCTTCATAAATTGTATTCATCTATCTACATTTAATTACATAGTACCTCTACAGTTCTTCCAAATGAATGTGCTCTTTCCTTTTAACATCTTTATTGAGATTCATTTCATATAAATAAAATTACATATTACGTGACCATTTGTGTCTGTCTTTTCACTTAATGTTTTGAAGGTTAATTCATGTTGTAGAGTGTTATATTAGTCAGTCATTTATTTTTATTGCCAAATAATATTTTATTGTATTAATGTATTGCATTTTATTTATCTATTCAATCATTTGATGGCTACTTGGGTTGTTTCTAATTTTGGCTACTATAAATAAAGCTGCTATGAACATTGTACAGACACGTTTTCTCTTCTCCTGGAGTAGAATTGCTAGGTTGTATAGTAACTCTGTTTAAAATTTTGAGAAACTGTCAAACTATTTTTCCAAAGCAGCTGCACCATTTTACATTCTCACAAGCGATGTATGATAATTTTGATTTCTTTACATCTTTACCAACACTTGCTATTGTCTTTTTGATTATAGCTATCTTAGTAAGTATGAAGTAGCATCTCATCATGGGTTTGATTTGCATTTCTCTAATGACTAATGATATTGAGCATCTTTTCTTGTGCCTGTTGCCAATTAGCTTCTTTAGATAAATATCTATTCAAACCTTGTGCTGAATTGAAGGAGCGCTTTATATATTCTGGCTAAACGTCTTTACCAGATGTATTAACTATAAATATTTTCACTATTCTGTAAGTTGTCTTTTTATATTCTCGATGGTATTGTCTGTAGCACAAAATTTTGAAATTTTGATTGAATTAATCTTTTTTTTTTTGTCAATTATACTTTTTGGCCTCATTTAAATCATTGCCTAACCCAAAGTCATAAAGATTATTTACTCCTAAGATTTTCTTTTAACGTTTTTATAGTTTTATTTCTTATTTTTAGGTTTATGATCCATTTAGAATTTCTTTTGTTTATGATGTGAGGTAATAACTCCCCTTCATTCTTTTATATGTGTTATTGAGTGTTTTCAGCCTCCACTCATCATAAATTTATTGACCATTAATGTTAGGGTTTATTTCTGTCCTCTCATTTTTATTCAATTGATCTATAGCTCTTTCCTTTTGCCAATATCACACTATATTGATTACTGTAAGTTTGTATTCAGAATTGAAACTGGGAAGTGTAAATCCTCTGACTTTGATTTTTTTTGCAAGATATTTCTTGCTTTTATTGATCCTTGCATTTTCATAGGAATTTTAAGAATAGCTTAACAATCTATACCAAAGAGACAATTCATATTTAGCTAGGAATGGCACTGAATCTGTAAATCAATCTGGGGAGTATTGCCATTTTAATAATCTTGTCTTCTCCAATCTCTACAAATGAAAAACTTTTCTTTAGGTCTTCTTTGATTTTTTTCAACAATGTTTTATTATTGGCAGAGTACAAATCATATATTTATTTTGTTAAATTAATTCCTAAGTATTTTATTAATTTTTAATGCTATTTTAAATGTAATTGTTTTATAAATACATTTTCAGATTGCTCATTGATAGTTTAGGCAATACAACTTATTTTTGTATATTAAATTTGTAACCCACAACCTTGGTGAAATTTTTATTAGCTCTAATAGTTTTGTTTCATGTGCGTAGGTTAATTTGGATTTTCTATATATAAGATCATGTAATCTACAAATAGATATAGTTTTATATCTTCCTTCATAATTCAAATCCTTTTATTTCATTTTCTTGCATAATTACTCAAGCTAAATGCTATAGTACAAAGGTGACTACACATAGCAAGAGTTCATGTTCTTTTCTCATGCCTGATCTTCTGGGGAAATTTTTCAGTCTTTCACCATTAAGTGTGATCTTAGCAAATGTTTCATCAGGTTGAGGAAGTTCCCACATA
This sequence comes from Tadarida brasiliensis, assembly GCA_030848825.1. Classification (NCBI taxonomy): domain Eukaryota; kingdom Metazoa; phylum Chordata; class Mammalia; order Chiroptera; family Molossidae; genus Tadarida; species Tadarida brasiliensis. Next base: position 230,532,837 of record CM061257.1, on the reverse strand, counting down.
TTCTCAGTGTGCTAAGTGTTTTCATCATGAAAAAGAGTTGAGTTTGGTCAAATGCTTTTTCTGTGTCTATTGAGATAATTATGTGTTGTTTTCCCCCTTTTTCTATTTATATGGCATATTACATGGATTTACTTTTGTATGTCTAATATTCCCATTTGGTCATGGTAGGTAACCCTTTTAATATACTGCAGAATTAGGTGCTGTAGAATTTTGTTTTGGATTTTTGCATCTATAATCTATAGCAGTGATTTTCAACCAGTGTGCTGCAAGAACTTTTAAAACATATGATACTTGACTATTTAATCAGTCAGGGGCACTGACTTCTTTTCCCTTAGACTGTCAAATAAAAACATGACAACAACCAATACAACATAGACATCTGGTGTGAATGAGTCAAAATTATACCTATTTTTTGTCACATCAGCAAAAAATATATTTTTTGTAGTGACGCAGAATTTTAGTAATTAGTTTATGTGTGCCACGGGATGAAAAAAAAAATTTGAAAATTGCTGATCTATACTTATAGGGGGTAGAAAAATCTGTAGTGTGTGTGTGTGTGTGTGTGTGTGATGCCTTTATTTGGTCTTGGTATCACAGTAATACTGGCTTATAGAATCCATTGGGTGTGTTTCTTCCTCTTCTATTTTTTGGAAGAGCTTGTGAAGGATTTGTGCTAATTCTTTAAATATTTGGTAGAATTTGCCAGTAAAGTCTTTTGGCCCTGGGCTTTTCTAGTATGTTCTATCTTGAAAAATATTCCAAGTGTGCTTGAAAAGAATGTTTCTCCTGCAGTTAGGTGGAGCCTTATGAATATCTATTAATTCTCGAATTGTTTAGACCTATTTCTTTGTTGGTCTTCCACCTAACTGTTCTATCCACTGCTGAAAGTAGAGTATAGAGTCTTTATTATCATTAAATTGTCTGTTTCTGTTATTAATTCAGTCAGTTTTTGCTTCATGTATTTTGGGGCTGTGTTTTAGTGAATGTAGTTTTATAATTGTTGTCTTCTGGGATGGAACAACCCTTTTATCAACATTATTATCTTCATACATTTCTTTAATCCTTTAAGCATGGTTTTCTTTAGTTTTTTTTTTTTTTTTTTTTTTATTGATTCTAGAGAGAAAGGAAGGGAGAGGGAGAGAGACATAGAAACATTGATAAGTGAGAACATTGATTGGCCGCTTCCTGCATGCCCCCCACTGGGGATCGGACCCACAACCTGGGCATGTGCCCGGACCAGGAATCGAATCGGCAACCTCTTGGTGCATGGGTCGATGCTCAACCACTGAGCCACACAGGTCAGGCAGGGTTTCCTTTAGCTGTCTAAGCATATGTATTATGACTCACAATATTTCTGTTGAAAATTGATCACTTTAGATACTGTATTAAGGAACTCCAGAGACCGATCACCAAGCCCAGGATAGGTTCCTGTAGCTGTTTGCTTGGTCATTTATTTGTTTAGTGACTTGGCTGAACTAATTCTGTGGAATCTTTTCCTCTCAATATATGCAATCTTAATGTCTCCCTCAGATCCCCCACCCCTTGTTTTTGTCTTTTGATTTAGCTACCAAGGGTTACTCCTCTGTCAGCATAGACTACTTAGTGATCAAAGGTTGTGCTTAAGCCCTCTTAGATATTTACCTATTAGTTTCAGTGAGATTATATCTTTGTTTGTGCTCCACGTTTAGCCAGGGACTTTTAGGTTAAATATTACCTCCCTGACACACATAGCGTTTTAGAATGCCAGGGATGTGTGTAATTTTATTTTTGAAGCTGGTTTCCTGGGAGTTACCTTTGAGTCAGATAGCTTACTCAGTCAGTTTTTTAGAGGTTGCAGTTAAGCCCCTTTTACCAGTGAATCTTCTGTCCTGTCTTGATGGGTCTGCATGCAGTTGGGTAATGCTTTCAAGTCTGACCCAGGTCCTGCTCTGCTTGCTCCTCAGTGGGTGCAGCTATTCACAAGTGCACAGACTTCCTGGACCCAGGGTTACTTGTGAACTCAGGAGGGCACTTCTTTGTTATCTTCTTTCATGGTTTCTATATTTAACTTCCCTCTAGCTACCAGTTTCTTCTTAATTGCTCTCCTCCAAGGTCTCCACTGTTTGCAACAATGCCCTTCAGCATAGGTTTCTGTACTCTTGGTTCTGAAGAAAGTCAGTTCCCTCAGGCAGAGTCCTGGAGCTCTTTATTCCTAAGGACATCATCTTTTCACCCTACGAGATGGGGGCCAAACTAGAACTTGGAGTGACACTCCTTTTCCACAAGGGGCACTAAAAGGGATGGGTGTCTGCCTCTTCTATGTGGAACCTCCACCCTAAAAGACAGCTGGGGTGTGTGTGGTCAGGGGCTCAGCATTGTTGGCCCACAGCCCCTAAAATAAAGTTTCTACCCAATGTGTGGGGATGAGTAAAAGGAGGGGACTAGGATTGGGGGCTGGGTAAGCAGTAAGGTGGGGGAACAACAACCTGCCTCTCCTGGTGTGAAACTGTCACCCCGACTTGGAGCTGGGAGGATAAGGAGCCCTCTCTTCTTGGCTACACAAGACCTGGGTAGAACTTCTGCAGCATGGAGTTAGGTTGGAGCAGATTACAGATAGGTTATGTTGAAAGACAAAATTGAATGGAGTTAATTTGAAGATCTGAATGGCTGTATTAAGGAATTCATGAACCTGGCAGCATCCCATCTAGAAACTAGAGGAGCACTACAATTATGGGTTGTATACAATGGAAGGTTTTTACAGAAAGAATTGTAGGGCAAGGGAGCTATTAACAGCAGGAAAGAGAGGATAATTTTTAGACCAGGACATCTTTTTCAGAGAAGGAAACAGCAATAGATTTTATCATGCCCATTGCTGCTTCTTTCTATGGTGAGTGGAGAGGGGAGGGTGTGGAAAAGCCCACTTGACAGATTACCCTCCTGGTGCTGGGCCAGAAAATTCCAGACTGGTTAAGATTACATTTCTGGGAGAGGTTGAAACTACAATTCGATCAGGTATTAAATCTAGGTTTGTTATGATGGGCTTTTAGCACGAGTGGTGCTATTTTGTGCCTATGATTATCTCTTTAACAGCGATTTCCCTGCTCTTGCCAAGGCGGAGTAGATTTTCATGAATGAATGTTTCTCCATTTGGAAAAATTGGACTTTAAGTGATAGTTTTAAAACATCTTCACCATTTAAATTGCTATTTTGGTGGGTCGAGAATCTGCCAAGTGCCTTACTGAGAAGTCTCTCCTCCTGAATGTCTTTTTTTTTTTTTTTTAGCTTAACAGTGTTGATAAAGAGACTTATGGTCCAGCCATTTCAGTTGTTCCATAGCTCTCCCAACTGCCTCCCCTCACCTGCACCAACGACAGCACCTGACTGCAGTCAGTCACATACATTCTCTCCATAGCTCCCATCGGAAAACTGAATTTTTACTATACACACACCATCTAATCTATTGCCAGAGCCAATCACTTAGGACTCAGAGGAACATGTCTTCTTCTCCTGGTCTTCACTGTTGTATGCTTCAACCAATCCAATGACAGCTATGTGGATTTCACAGTCGCTACTTTTTTTTTTATTGCCTTTTGATATAGGAATTATAACAGTGAATCGTATAGGCTCTTCATGCAAGTTTACCACTTTCTCCAAATTGTCTAACCTAAAAAATAAGAAAGACTATTCAAAGCCTTCAAGTTCCTCTATTCATCTGCTTCCCTCCCATGCTTACTGTCACTGTAGTCTGAATTGCTCACTTAAAATAAACCTTCCACATATTTTTTCCTCTCTTCTATCTGTCAGCTATTTAGGTTAATGGTGTATTTTTCTCTCTTCAGAAGATCATTATATACCCTCTCTCTCCATAAATTCCTCCAAGGACATTTCCACATCACTACACTCCTTTCTGCAGCCTTTTCTGTGTATGTTCATATCTCTGTAAGACGCTGAGTACATCACATGTGCTTAACAATGAGGATCTGTTCTGAGAAATGTGTCCTTGAGCGATTTCATTACTGTGCAAACACAAGAGAGTGCACTCACACAAACCTGGATGGTACACCTACTAGATGGTCTAGCCTATTGCTCCTCGGCTACAAACCTGTACAATATGCTATTGAGTTGAATTCTGCAAGCTATTATAACACCATGGAATTTGTGATTTTAAACATAGAGAAGGCACAGTAAATACATAGCATAAAAGATAAAAAATAGTATACCTGTAGAGTGCACTTACCATGAATGAAGCTTGAAGGACTGGTGGGTCAGTGAGTTAGTGGTGAGTGAATGTGAAGGTCTGCTACATGACTGTATATTACCATAGACTTTATAAACACTGTACATTTAGGGTGCACTGCATTTATCAAACAACATGAAATTAAATCAAGCACAAGAGAAAATAATTCAATCAAGAGATATGGTAAACACAAGATGTTTGCTGTCATAACATGGCATACTGTTTTATGGCAATTTTTTTAAGTAGAAAGAATACATTATAAAATATCAATAAAAAGTACACTAAACACACGATACAGTAATGTAGTCATTTATTATCATGATCAAGTAGTATGTTCTGTACATAATTGTATGTGCTATGCTTTTATATGCAACTGGCAATGCAGTAGGTTTGTTTATACCAGCATCACCACAAACATGTGAGTAATGCATTGTGCTATGACATTAAGACAGTTAAAGTGTCACTAAGTGACAGGAATTTTTCAGCACTGTTATAATCTCAGGGACCACTGTCAGACATGTGGTTGGTTATTGACCAAAATGTCATTATGCAGCACATGACTGTATATTACTCTCTTTAACTGTTGTCTATAATTTTTAAAAATCTATTTTTTTCTTGAGACTTTTAACATTCCAGGAGCATGATTATATCTATGCTTTATTATGTCTAATGTACACTGAGCAGTTCTATGATATTCATTAAGTTGACTGTTTAATTTTAGTAGAATATCTAAGTAGTGCACCTTGGGAAAAATAATTGAAACCTGTTCTGTGCTACTTCTCAGAAATAATTTGGTTTCTAATCTTTGGAAATTCCATTATATAAAAAAAAAAGCAGTATACTGTTGTTAAAAGCTCTGAATTCTAGTCTCAGAAGGGCTTATTTCAAACTTAATATTTTCTTGGAAGACACACATACATTGCTTCTGGTTGTCTGATTTGGGGCAAGTTACTTAATATCATTGAGTCTATATTTCTACATCTGTAAAGTAAAAAAAATCTGTACACGGTGATTTCTAATGACCTCCTCTGTTCTACAATTCTCTCCTTCTGAACTCTAGAAGGTTGTCAATTATGGTTGACCATAATTGACTTGCTGATGTCAGAACCTGGCTTTATTGATGGTGCGGTAGCTATCACTGCCAAGTCCCATCCCTGTGGTTGGGAGCCCTCTGGAGCAGGCCATGTCTGGAAGCTTTCAGTATGACTTGCTCATACGTGGCTATCCCATCCCTTAGAGTAGGCAACTCCCTCTGTTAATGTGTAAGCCGATTCCATGTTTCAAGAATTCTAGAAAATTTAAAGTAGTACAGATCAGGCTTATTCTACACTATTTAAAGAAAGTTTGTTAAATATACTTTAAAACTTTTAAGACATCACAATATGCTTATCTTACCCGACCCCCTACTTCCACCACACACAACCTTTTCAATATGTCCAAAACTGCTATTATCCAGCTTGAAATTAGGAGTGGAGGGCTGGTGGAAGAGGCTGGAGCCAAGAGCAACACTGAAACTAATAAGGAATCCCAATTTGTCAAGTCAACGTAACCGTTTGCCAAACAATGTTTTAAATGATTTAAATAGCCCAGTGTGCACCATAGACCAGTTCCCAAGTTATGCTAACCTACACACTGAGAAGTTACGTGGATTTTCACATACTGATTTACAAACTCAGAAGAACTAAAGAATACATGTATCTTTTCAGTCTTTACCAACAAGTTATTGAGTTATTTTCCTGACATACATGACTTGCTATCCACATCAAGCCAAAGCATACCTACCATATTAGTCTCCCTATCAGGTTACGTTAAAAGTTCCGTCCTTATAACATTCAATAAACATTCTCATATATGTATCATAAACCTTTGTTATATGTGCCAGGCTGAGAAAGAGCAGAGGAGCTCTGTGGAAGGTCTTTCAGTCCCAGTTCATTTGCTTATAAGTTTAGTCAGAGGATGAACAAGGGTGTTTGGGGGGGCAGGGGATTAATGAATTCAACAATGATATTTGCCCAGGAGACTCATAGTGCTATAGGCCAGTTTGAACTACAAGGTGAGAGACCAGAAATTACAATTGGCAGCCTCACTTCAGCAGGTAATGAGAGAGCTGTACATGGATCATTAGTTAGTGTGATAGGAAATTGTTAAAATATGTGAACTACTTTATTAGGTGTCAGTCTTACAGGACTTAGAGATACCTTTAATTTATTTATGTTTTTTACTTTTTTTCTTTATTGATTTTAGAGAGAGAGAGAGAGACATCGATGAGAGAGAACATTGATTGGCTGCCTCCTGCATGTCCCCCCACTGGGGATTTGGCTCACAACCTGGGCATGTGCTGTGACTGGGAGTTGAACTGGCGACCTCTTGGTGCATGTGTCGATACTCAACCACTGAGCCACACCAACCAGGCCAGAGACACTTTTAAAAAGAGGGCCTCTATTTTGGTTCATCCTGTACTTATTCAGAAATAGTGGGAATGATCATTATTTAGCTTTGGAATGAGACCTCTGCTGAAGACACAAAGGGTTATTATGCTTAATAAAGTGGAATTACCTTGAAGTTGAGCCCCTCTTGACCAATTTGGCACACCATCTAGGAAGGTGGGGATATCCAAAAACCCCATAAGGCAGGCCATAAGATATACATTGAGAAATGAAATACTCTTTTTTTTTTCCTCACCAAAAGACATTTTTCCATTTGTGTTCAGATAGAGTGGGGGAGAGAGAGAGGCAGAGAGAGAGAGAGAGAGAGAAACATCGATGTGAAAGGGACACATCGGGCGACTGCCTCCCGCACGACCCCAGCCAGGGCCAGGGATGAACCACAACCGAGGTACATGCCCCTGACAGGAATTGAACCCTCCACTGACTGGTCCGCGGGCGGATGCTCTAACCGCTTGCAAGGTTTTATCTTGGAATAATAAGATCTGAGATATAGTTTGTTTCTAGTAAAAGTATAATAGTCAATGACATGTTCTATCTCCATTTAACAAATACTTTTAAGCACCAATTATGTGCCAAGCACTCAAATAGTTGGGCACTAGGCACGATTTGCATTTTAATAAACAACTATAATTTCTTGGGAACCTGTTATGGGCAAAGAGTCTATTTTCAGCATGTTACAAGTATGGTCTCTTTTAATATCCTTACCAATTCTATGAGATAAATGCAATGTTTCCTCTCTCACAGAGAAGGGAACTGAAACCTAAAGAATTTAATTAATATATATCTTTAATCACACAGCTAATATATGATCACAGATATTAAGTCTCTGAAATATATGTGTTGTCACCATAAGACAATAATATATGTCGTCTGTATGATATATTGTGGTGATATAATACATACAGAGCATGTGATATAAATGTCACATAATGATACATATATCATGTTTATATGCATCTTATAGGATATATAAGATGTATATTTATTAATATATCATATAATAATGGAATAGCATGTATCATGTGTGATATAAATATATACATATTCATATATATTACATGCATATGGAGAGAGAGAGAGAATGACAATCAGTTCATTTATGGAGGCAAAATAATCACTGAGGAATATAAAACTGGGATGGACTTTGAAAAGGATAACATGGACAAAACATTGTTTATATGCAGAGGAAAATTCAGACAGCAGCAGGTGGAGAGAAAAATAAACCAAGTATGATGCGGCAGTGGAAGAAAAGAAATGCCTCAAGCTAGGGCAGAAAGTGATGACCTAAAATATGTTATGGAGTTTCCCAGTCTCCCGGAAGCCCATAATACCTCTGAAAATGTTCCCAAGTCTATCAACCACCCAGTAAAAGACACTTGATTGAGTTTTTATTTTCCACCTCAGAATGAAGAAACTTCAGAATTGGTGTCTCAGACGTATCCGGTCTGTAGTATCGGCAAGGACAGAAATCAATTGATTACTCAATTGTTTTGTGAATATACATATAGAGAATTTTAAAATAAAGATTTTTTTTTGTTTATAGCTTAAGGAAATTAGTTATATTTACACAAAGAAAGTGACAAATGTCATAAAACATTGAGATGCTGGAGAGCCCAAGGCCTGGAGGACATGGCATCTGAATCAGATGTCTTCATCAGACTTCTCATGCTCCGCTGGGCATTTATGTACCCTGTATCTTTCTGATTTCTGAATTCATCTTCTCTCCACCATAACAAAAGATTTTATTTTTATCAATTATATTGATATTTATTTTTATCAATTAAAACTCAGTTGCACTTGAATAAGATTTTTATGGCAATAATCTGTCTCCAGCTTCTTCAAACTCGTAGAGTTAACACAGTAAGAAACTCTAAGTTGTTTGTTCCATTTTGTGATTTTAACCCTATTTACAAGAGTGTAACACTAGTTCAGGGATGGAGTGCATGTTCCCAAACCGGAAACCTTCAGGTCACAAAGATTGCATTAATCAGAGTAGGCTAAAAGCTGTAATAAATAACTTCAAAATATTAATAGGTTAAGAATAAAACACGTTTTAAGTTTTAAGAAAAATTGGGGGTACAAGGTCCTAGTGGGTCACTCAGGGCCCCAGGATTTTTCATCCTTTTGCTCTGTCATCTGGTGTTTTAGAATTCTTCATGACTTTTTCTGTATCCAGACTGAAAACAATTTTTCTGAGTCGCATTCATTATTTTTTATCCACATTCCATTACCAAGAACTCAGTAACACATCATCACTTATCCAGAAAAGAGAGATCAGGAAATAATTTAGCTGTGAGCCTAGAAAAAAAAAGAGAAATGAGTTTGTAAGCTGTGCCCCTGAGGCTCATGTATTAGTATATGTGGGTAAGGCTGGGCAGAAAAACAGAGGTGGAGCAAAGGAAAACCACATATTGGGGCTTTTATTCCAGAACCAGTGATTCATATATAAGAATACCTTTATACTTTATGTGTTATTGACTGTGATAGTAATGAAATTTAAAGAGCAATGAGACTTGTAACTCACAACATTTAGATGGAGAAGTTGCATTGTTTAGAATTATTTCCCCATATCTGTTGTTAAATGAATGTGTGTAGAGTGTAGAGCTAACGGAATTAAAATACAGACAGACCAACTTGGACTGGCTATGACAAACTAGTATTATGTAATATTTATGCTTATTACTTACCTTTATGTTGAATGACTATACCGGCAATAAAGATGAAGAGTTTGAGTATATACTACACAAATGAACATACTGTAAGGTTTATTTGTTTGCAGCAGTAAACACGAAAAATGTGCTCAGCCTTTCAAATTTGATGGTAAACTACTCTGGGTTGGAAAATGTAGTGAAGAAAACATGCCAAAGTCAAAAGAGATTTAATTAAGCTAGTGCACAGAGTGTACTTTTGGGCAAATTGCTTTGTACCTACTGGTCACAGAAGAATATTATATGAGAAGAGGGGGGAAAAATGACAAATTCATCTCCTCACATTTTGCTGAAGACTGACCAGGGTGCCTCGCTTTCAGACTTTCTATATGTCTGGTCAATATCTGAGGCCAGCATAGTCCTGCAAAAGCTGGCACGATTTAGTTTCCATAGCATAAAAAATACTTCAAAAGGAAAGAGTTCTTCCTGTAGGAAAATATCTTGGAATTTTACCAACTCCATATTTTTCGATCTCCAAAAATACAGTATTTTTCATTCTGGTTACATCAAAGAGTTTGAGTACTGATTTTAATATTCATTTTCAAGAGAGCTATCACATTCCTGTCATCGGAATACGGTAAGAGAACTAAGAAATTCACAAACATTACGAAGGTTAAATTACAAAATAGTGTACATGGGCCACAGTCCTATTTTATATTTATGCAAAATATTATTATGACAATACAATTACGTTTAATAGCAAACAAAATGTTATACTTCACATATACTGAAATAGATGCATGTGTTTATTAGTGTGAATTATATAAAATAAATGGTATTTGATTGTTTTTTTTTTTTACTTATAAAAATGGTAATTTCATATGGTGCAACTGAACACACACACACACACACACACACACACACATACACATACACACACACACACACATGCACAGTCATTATATTCTCTCACAACATATCTTTTCATCAGCAGTGGCCCAGCCAGATGGATTCATTCAACTCAAATTAGTGGTAAAGAAAGACAGACTCTTAAAACTACATTAATTTTATGCTGACAGAACTCTTTTGAAGAACATTTTTCTGCTGAGCTAGTGTGAGGACCAAATTTCTGACTGGTTATGTGTTTGGTATCAGAAATACCACTAATGATGCAGTAAATTTATCCAAAAATTTCCATAATAACTGCTATTTGTTTGGAGATTTGTGACAGATTTTCAGGAGAAAAGTCCTTTAGAGTTGCTATATAATGCCACAATCTTTCCAAGTAATTTCAGAGACATATGGACATATCCCCAGTTAGATTGTAAGCTGAAAAAAAGTGGCAAAATAAGATCCAGCTACCAGTGGAATTTTGACAGACTGAGCATTCTATAGCATGGATAAGCTAGTTCCTGTTCTGTGCTCCATCTCTTTAAACATCCCTTGCGTGTGTGCCTAACTTCATTATCCCTTTGTCCCTTTATCATGTTTTAAATCCAACATGCCAACCTTCATTAAATTAAAGCTCTACCTTTGTGACTGCACCCAAGAACTCTTCAGTTTGGATAACAGTTAGTATTGTGAACTTCATTTTAAAGTGCTATCTATGGCCTGGCCGGTGTGGCTCAGTGGTTGAGCATCGACCCATACACCGTGAGGTCACCTGTTGGATTCCCGGTCAGGGCACAAGCCCAGGTTGTGGGCCAAACCCCCAGCGGGGGGCATGCAGGAGGCGGCCAGTGGATGTTCTCTCTGACTGATGTTTCTATCTCTCCCTCTAAAATCAATAAGAAAAAAAAATATCTATAGATCACAAGTGGACCTTTAACAATGTCAAGGAATCCGATTAAACTTCCTGATCAAATAGGTCTCCCAATCATTGAGGAGATGTTATAATGTAATTATTTTACATTTCCTTTTAATATCTCAAAACTTCAACAATTTGTTTTATCATTAACAAAAAAGCAGCAGAAGAGACAAATATTTCATATCTTCCCCCATGAAATCTACTAGCCTATAATCATCTGTCCTGGCATAGTCTGATTTTTCTTCTATCTCAATTGACAAACTATTCTTATTTCTATTAAAAACCATCACATATTTGAGATTCATATCCTACTTTATCCAGTCAACTTCAGGAATCAGCTATTAATAGGATTGCCTTTCTTTACTTCCTAAAAGATCAATCTCTCCAGCCTAAAGAATCCCTAAACCAACAAATAAAATATGTTTATTGTCCCGGGTCTTTTCCGGTACTTCTCCTCCCTTTTCCTCTGTAGAGTAAAAGTTATTTTAAGAAGTGTCTACAGCCACTATTTACACTTTGTCTCCCTCATTTGGTCCTTAACCACATCAGTCCTGTCTCTGCCCTAAAACTGCTCGTGTCAAGGTGAACCTCAGATTCCACGTGGCCAAATCCAATGGTCGCTTTGAAGTCTTCTTTGTAGTCTTTCCTTTAGTCGCACCAAGTTTTCTTTTGGAAGTTTATAATTGATTCAACCAGACAATATAAAATTGACACTGGAGTTTTCATTTAAAAAATAATCTAAAGACTCATGTTGTTAAAATTTGCCTGGCAATCATTTTCATTCATTGTTGGATCAATGATGAATTTCTTGCAAAAAAAAATAATGCATTGAAAATTTAGTCCTTAGTGGGTGATGAATTTAAATTCCAAACTTAGATGGGTCTTTTACTTCAGGAAGAAATGCTCTTTTAACCACATCTATTTATTGATCCATGAGGGGAAAACCTCTCGGATATCTAAATGTTTGAAAAAGAATAGTATGGCTTTAATAGTACTATAATAGACAAATAATTCCCTGAACATGTCTTTTTTATTAAGTGAAGGAAAAGCCTTTATAATAGTATATAATTTATGAGTCAAAATATTGTAAATTGATTAGAAATATTCCTCATGGTGTTTACAACTAGATTTAGCAGAACTAAAAAACTTGGAATCACACCTTTTCCTCTTTGCTTTTAGAATCTCTTAGGTTCAAACAATGTGAATAATGCCATTATATATAATAAGTTGTCTATACTTTAAGTTACTACATATTGAGATCCATTGTTACCAATTAAGCATAGTAATAACTACTTTTCAGTTAGTTATTTAAAATTATTTTGTATATTAATATAGAATTTCTTAAATGGACTCACTCTATGATTTATACTGGATTTTCATCATTTAAGGTTTGTGGGTTTTCATGATTTTTTGGGAGGGTTTGAAAATACATAGACACACAATAAAAAATATAATAAACATTCACATTATAACCACATGGAGTCAAAAGTCATGCTAATATTGATCATAATTCTTTAAGAGAGTTAAAGAAAAATATGAACTTGTACATGAAATTTAAGTATTTTTGGCCTTCAACTAATAGAGAGCTCACATGCATACTATATTTAGGATTTTAAAAAGAACTTCTAGGGATTTATATAAATATATTGTACCATATATATGTTGCTATGCAACACACACTTAAAACTGTTATTTTCGTTCTTCTGTTTTTTCTAGTCCTTTTGTTGTATTTTATTATATAAAATTTTATATTTATTGTCTTTTAATGGATATTTAGATAATTTCCAATGTTTCACTCTCTTAATGCTCCACAAATTGGTCTCCAGAGAGCTCATAATAAATAAGAGAAAAACTTTTAAGAAAGGTTGGGATATAATGATGGAGGAAGTCATAATAGGCAAATATTAGGGGGACCTGAAAATAATGTCGTGTTTCTATGACATTAATTCAAACAGATAAATTTTTCACAAGTTTTTATTTTTAATCAATGATGTAATCACCCTCGTTATCAACAACCTTTTGCCATCTAGTGTGCAAATTTTCAATGCCGGATCGATAAAAATCAATTGGTTTTTGAGCAAAATATCTGGAGATGGCATTTTGGACATCATCCAAATTTTCCAATTTTTTGCCACTTAGAAAATGTTGTAGTGATCAGAATAAATGGAAATCCGATGGCGCAATATCGGGCGAGTATGGTGGGTGAGGCAATACCTCCCATCCCAATTCATTAATTTTTTCCAGGGTTCGTCTTGCGCAGTGCGGTCTTGCATTATCGTGTTGCAGAATAATGCTTTTTCTGGTGACAATCGCTGGGCACTTTTCTTTCTTTCTTTTTTTTTTTATTAATTTATTTTTGTTACAGATATTTCTCCTTTTTTCCCCATTGACACCCTCCTCCCCATCCCCCCACCCCGTGCCCAGCTTTGTTGTCCATGTCCATCAGTTACAAATACATGCCTATAAGTTCTGTGGTTTATCTCTTCCCTCCCCCCCACCCCCTCTTCTGAGGGTTGTCAGTCTGTACTCTACTTCCACATCTCTGGGTCTACCCTGTTCCTCAGACTGTTATGTTCATTATATTCCACAAATAAGTGAGATCATGTGATATTTGTCTTTCTCTGCTTGGCTTGTTTTGCTTAGGATAATACTCTCGAGGTCCCTCCACGTCGTCTCAAACAATAGGAGATCTTTCTTTCTTACAGCTGCATAGTACTCCATTGTGTATATGTACCACAGCTTTTTTATCCATTCATCCACTGATGGACACTTGGGCTGTTTCCAGATCTTAGCTATTGTAAATAGTGCTGCTATGAACATGGGGGTACATGTATTTTTTCTGATTGGTGTTTCAGGCTTCTTAGGGTATATTCCTAGAAGTGGGATAAATTTTTTGAGGTAACACCAGTGTTTTCCATAGTGACTGCACCAGTCTGCATTCCCACCAGCAGTGTACTAGAGTCCCCTTTTCTCCACACCCTCATCAACACTTGTTGTTTGATGATTTGTTGATGGTGGCCATTCTGACAGGTGTGAGGTGATACCTCATTGATGTTTTAATTTGCATCTCTCTGATGATTAGTGACGTTGAGCATTTCTTCACATGTCTCTTAGCCATTTGTATGTCCTGTTTGGAGAGGTGTCTATTTAGTTCCTCTGCCCATTTTTTAATTGGGTTCTTTGTCTTCCTTTTGTTGAGTTGTATGAGCACTCTATATATTTTGGAGATTAACCCCTTATCGGATGTATCATTTGCAATTATGCTCTCCTATACAGTGGGTTCCCTTTCCGTTTTGATGGTTGTTTCTTTTGCTGTGCAGAAGCTTTTGAGTTTGATGTAGTCTCATGTGTTCATTTTTTCCTTTGTTTCTGTTGTCTTAGGCGATGTATCAGTGAAGATTCTGCTGCGTATGATGTCCGAAATTTTGTTGCCTACATTTTCTTCTAGGATTTTTATGGATTCACGAGTCACATTTAAGTCTTATCCATTTTGAGTTTATTCTTGTGTATGGTGTAAATTGATGGTCTGGTTTCATTTTTTTGCGTGTAGCTGTCCAATTTTCCTAACACCATTTATTAAAGAGGGTGTCTTTACTCTATTGTATGCTCTTGCCACCTTTGTCAAATATTAATTGAGCATAATGTCTTGGGTCAATTTCTGAATTCTCTGTTCTGTTCCACTGTTCTGTATGTCTGTTCTTGTGCCAGTACCAGGCTGTTTTGATTACAGTAGCTTTATAGTATAACCTGATAACCGGTATTGTGATCCCACCTACTTTGTCCTTTTTCAAGATTTCTGTGGATATTCAGGGTCTTTTTTGGTTCCATATGAACTTTTGAAGTATTTGTTCTAGTTCTGTGAAATATGTCACTGGTATTTTGATGGGGATTGCATTGAATCTACAGATTGCTTTGGGTAATATGGACATTTTAATGATGTTAATTCTTCCAATCCATGAACAAGGTATGTGCTTCCACTTTTTTATATCTTCCTCTATTTCTTTTTTCAATGTCCTGTAGTTTTCTGCAAATAGGTCCTTTACTTGTTTGGTTAAGTTTATTCCTAGGTATCTTAATTTTTTTTGCTGTGATGGTAAATGAGAGTGTTTTTTTAGTTTCTCTTTCTGTGAGTTCATCATTGGTGTATAAGAATGCCGTCAATTTCTTGACATTAATTTTGTATCCTGCTACTTTGCCAAATTCATTTATTAATTCTAGTAGATTTTTGATGGAGTCTTTAGGGTTTTCTATGTATAATATCATGTCATCTGCAAATAATCACAGTTTCACTTCTTCCTTTCCAATTTGGATTCCTTTTATTTTTTCTTCATATCTGAGTGCTGTTGCTAAGACTTCCAGTACTATGTTAAATAAGAGTGGCAAAAGTGGGCATCCCTGTCTTGTTCCTGTTCTTAAGGAAAATGTTTTTAGTTTTTGCCCATTGAGTACAATGTTGGCTGTTGGTCTTTCATATATGGCCTTTATTGTATCAAGATATGATCCCTCTATTCCCAACTTGCTGAGCATTTTTATCAGAAATGGGTGCTGGATTTTGTCGAATGCTTTTTCAGCATCTATTGATATGATCATGTGGTTTTTATCTTTCATTTTGTTTATGTGGTGTATCACATTTATTGATTTGTGAATATTAAACCAGCCTTGCATCCCTGGGATGAATCACACTTGGTCATGGTGAATAATTTTTTTGATGTATTGTTGGATCTGATTTGCTAGTATTTTGTTTAGGATTTTGGCATCTATGTTCATCAGGGATATTGGCCTGTAGTTTTCTTTCTTTGTAGTGTCTTTTTCTGGTTTTGGAATTAGAATTATGCTGGCCTCATAAAACGAGATTGGGAGTCTTCCTTCTTCTTGAATTTTTTGAAATAGTTTGAGGAGAATGGGTGTTAGTTCTTCTTTGAATGTTCGGTAAAACTCCCCCGTGAAGCTGCCAGGGCCTGGGCTTTTGTTTGCTGGGAGGGTCTTGATTACATCTTCAGTTTCCTTCGTTGTTATTGGTCTGTTCAAGTTTTCTATCTCTTCCCAGACCAGTTTTGGGAGACTATGTGTTTCTAGAAATATGTCCATTTTGCTTAGATTGTCAAATTTGTTGCCATATAAATGTTCATAGTATTTGTTATCGATCCTCTGTATTTCTGTGGTGTCAGTTTTTACTTCTCCTCTTTCATTTCTGATTTTGTGTATTTGGGTTCTCTCTCTTTGTTTCTTGGTGAGTCTAGCTAAGGGTCTATCAATCTTGCTTATCTTTTCAAAAAACCAGCTCTTTGTTTCATTGATCTTTTGAATTGTTGTTGGGTTTTTTTTTTTTTTTTTTGTCTCTATGTCATTTATTTCTGCTCTGATCTTTACTATTTCCTTCCTCTACTTGCTCTGGGGTTTTCTTTTTGTTTGCTTTCTAGTTCTTTAAGTTGTGAGGTTAGATAGTCTATTAGAAATTTTTCTTGTTTCTTGAGGTAGGCCTGTGGTGCTATGAACTTCTTTCACTGCATCCCACAGATTTTGTGTTGCTGTGTGTTCATATTCATTGGTTTCCAGGAAGTTTTTAATTTCTTCTTTGATCTCCTCGGTAACCCATTCATTGTTTAATAACATGCTATTTAGCCTCCATGTGCTCAAATGTATTTGCATGTTCTCGTTGCAATTGATTTCTAGTTTCATGCCATTGTGATCTGAGAAGATGCTTGATATGATTTCAATCTTCTTGAACTTGTAGAGACGTAGTTTGTGCCCTAATATGTGGTCTATCTTTGAGAATGTCCCATGTGCACTTGAGAAGAATGTGAATTCTGTAGTTTTGGGGTGTAATTCCCTGTAGTTATCTATTAAATCCATTTTGTCTAGTGCATCATTTAGAGTCTCTGTTTCCTTGTTAATTTTTTGTCTAAGCGGTCTATCCAGTGATGTCAGCGGGGTGTTGAAGTCCCCTGATATGATTGTATTGCTGTTGATTTCTCCTTTGAAGTCCTCCAGAAGATTTTTAATATATTTTGGTGTTCCTGTATTGGGTGCATATATGTTTACCAAGGTTATATCTTCCTGTTGGATAGATCCTTTCAATAGTATGTAGTGGCCTTCTTTGTCTCTAGTTATGGCCTTCATTTTGAAATCTATTTTATCAGATATGAGTATTGCTACCCCAGCTTTTTTTTCCTTTCCATTTGCTTGGAAGATTTTTTTTCATTCCTTCGCTTTCAACCTATGTGAGTCTTTTGTTGTGAGGTGGGTCTTTTGTAAACAACATATATATGGGTCATGCTTTCTTATCCAATCCGCTACTCTATGTCTTTTTATCAGAGCATTCAATCCATTTACATTTAAAGTGATTACTGATATGTACTTATTTATTGTCATTTTTGTTTAGTGTGGTTCTATTTTCCTTCTTATTTCTTCTACTAATTACAGCAGTCCTTTTAACATTTCTTGCAGTGGTGGTTTGGTGCTAATGTATTCCCTTAGCCTTTTTTTTTTTTTTTTTTTTGTCTGGGAAACTCTTTATTTGACCTTCTATTTTGAATGATAGCCTTGTTGGGTAGAGTAGTCTTGGATTCAGATCCTTGTTTTTTATGACCTTGATTACTTCATGCCATTCCCTTCTGGTCTGTAGTGTTTCTGTTAAGAAGTCAGCTGATAGCCTTATGGGGGTTCCTTTGTACGTAACCTGTTACTGATCTCTTGCTGCCTTTAGGATTCTCTCTTTGTCTTTAATTTTTGGCATTTTAATTACTATGTGTCTTGGTGTGGGCCTGTTTGGGTTCTTCTTACTTGGGACTCTCTGTGCTTCTTGAACTTGAATGCCTTCTTTCTTCACCAAATTAGGGAAGTTTTCTGTCACTATTTCTTCAAATATATCCTGTAACCCTTGCTCATTTTCTTCTTTGGGGACTCTTATGATGCGAATATTATTACGTTTCCAGTTGTCCCACAGTTCTCTTAAGCTGTTTTCCTGTTTTTTCATTGTTTTTTCCTTTTGGTTTTCTGATTGGTTGATTTTTTTCTACCCTGTCTTCTAATTCACTGATCCGGTTCTCATCTTCCTCTACTCTGCTTTTTAGTCCTTCCAATGGGTTCTTCATTTCTGCTATGTCATTCTTCATTTCTTCTTGGTGCTTCTTCATTTCTTCTTGGTGCTTCTTCATTTCCAATTGGTTCATTTTCAGTGTTTCTATGTCTTTACTCATGGTGTTGATGTCCTTACTCATGCTGTTGAGCTTCCTCAAGATCATGGGTCTGAATTCTAGCTCTGTTAACTTGCTTAACTCCATTTCATTTATCTCATCTTCAGTAGAGGTCTCTTGTTCTTTCATTTCGGATCTGTTTCTTTGTTTCACCATTTTGGCTATCAGTGGGTTTTGGAGCCTGCCAAATTTTCCCTGTGGATGTTGGTGTTCTGCTGTTTGTGGCTCCCTCTACTGGGTTTGGATGAGCATGGAGGCCCTCCTTAAACACCACTGCCAAGTCTCACTTTACTGGGTTGATTTACAAGCCCAGAAATGGTTAAGTTATCCTTTAGCTTTTTGCCTAGAGGCTATTAGTCGTGGTTACTTGAAGAGCCTTTGGTTCTCAGTGGAATGAAAACCTCCCTCAGGTGTTCAGAGTGAGAGGATTTCCAAGGATGGGGCAGATGCTGGTAGTTAATAAACCTCAATTTGCATTTCAATGACCCACCTGGGTGTGGCTGAATCTCCGAGGGAGGGGCTGCTGCCCCTCCCCAGAGTCCTGGGAAGGAGTAAGATGGCCACCGTCCTGCATGGCCACAACTCAGCAAAAGCTCTGAGTGCCCTCCAAATCCCAAGTGTCCCCACACAGTTCCAGTCCAGTCTGCCCTCCCTCTGCCAGAGCCCAAGGTGAGTGGCTGTGGCTATTTTAGCGCTCTGTCCCAGCTCTGCACTGTGGAGCTGGCTTGGGCTTTAACCCCGAGGGCGGCACTCACAGCTAAGACCGCTGCTGTCCGTGGGCTGCCAGCCCCCCTCTCGCGCCTCCGCAATCCTACCAGGATCAATTTAGTGTTCCTGGTTGTATGGTCCTTGCAAGCTGCTTTTCTGTTGCTTTTTCCTGACAATTTGTCTTTATTTTAGTTGTAATTCCAGTTTGGTCCTGGGAGATCGTTTGTGTAGCTGCCATTCACTCCACCGCCATTTTGGAATTACAAACACCAAGTGCCTGCTCTCTTGATGTTGTTTCTTGGCCTGACCACTGGCGACTCTCTGGGCACTTTACAATTAAAGATTGATTTACTTGATCCAATTGTTCACAGTAAAGGTCGGCATTCAGTTTGTCTAGGTTTCAGCACTTCAAAATGAACGACCCCACGAATACTCCACCAAACACACAAAAGTGCCTTTTTGGGGTGTATACCTGGCTTAGCTGTACTTCGTGGCGATTCCTTCGGAGAGAACCACTGCCTTTTGCGTTTTGGATTATCATAGAGGACCCATTTTTCATCTCCAGTGATCAAGCGATCAAAAAACGCTTCTGTATTGTGCCGTTGAAGCAATAAGTTGCATGTGGTGGACCGGTTAGCTTTGTTTTCTTCGGACAGATTATGCGGGACTCAAACACCTGCTCTGCTTACTTTACCAATCTGCTGCAAATGTTCTTGGATGGTCGACCAAGGTTGGTTAAGAGTGTTTGACAGTTCCTCGATTGTCTGACACGGATTTGCTTCCACTTCCACCCTTAACATGTCATTGTCTAAAGTTGTTGGTCTTCCTGATCGATACGAGTCAGAAAGATCAAAATTACTGGATTTGAACTTAGAAAACCACCTTTGGCATTTACAAACGTCTAATGCACTTGGATAAACATCGCAAATGTTTTTGTAGCAACTATTGCGTTACTACCCTTGTGAAACTCAAAAAGCATACAATGCCGGATATGTACCTCTTCTGGTATTTGGCTGGCCATTTCACTATAAATTGCAAAAAAAAAAAAAATTAAGATTTAATTATTTACGAATAAACAAGTCACTCTAACCTTAAAATGTCTTTGGCACGATTTTGAAGTACACAATGAGCTGATAAATGACAACCGAATATCAAAATGTGCAGAAACGACATTACTTTCCGGTCCCCCTAATACAAACTAAAAAATATGATAGCAGTTTTAAACTCTATTATATATTACATCTGGAGCAAAACTGTATCACACAGGGAACTGTACAATAATGCATAATGGTAATTATCAACTAAAAAATCAGTACATAATATATAATTTACAGTAACAACACAAATGATAAAAATATAATAACTGTTAAAGAATGCACAATATATATGTGGATAATAAAAATTAAATAGCACAAATGATTATGTACAAATGGGGATACATATGTTTATGAATGTAGCAGATTAATGAAGGATGTCAATACACCCATATTAAATGTAAGAATTCAATATAATCTTAGTAATGTTTTAGCTATTTTTCCATAAATTAAGTAAACTCAGTTTAAACTTATAAAGAAGAATATAGATTCATAAATACCAAAGACAGATATTATAATATGTCAAAAGCACATTGTAAAAAATGCATAGTATTTCTGCAGAAACTGTGAAGCAGACAAATAAATAAAATAATTAGAGATCTCTAAGGCCCCTAGATAGTGGGAAATTAATAATTAATAAGATGACTTCACAAAATACTTGGATAAAATACGAACTTTTGGGAAACAAATGGTGTTAAGAAAATTTACTGACAATACCAAAAAAAATCCAACTTCATACCTATCTTAGTATGTCTCAATGTTTCATTTGAATTAAATTTAAGAATGAATATTATAGGTAAAAAGTCAACAGAAGAAAATATATGTAAATATTATTTTGATCCATGGGGAGTAGAATTTTTTTTCAACAAGATCCAAAAATCAGAAATCATAAGGAAAAAAATTGATGTGTGTGTAATTCTCTCAAAAGCAAAAACAATGTTGCTCACATTAAGGTTAAAGTAGAACTTGACGCAGCATATAAAATCCAAAGTCATTTTTATAATAAATATTGTGTAAAAGTTTCCTTTCTATGCTTCAAAATTATGATGTTAAAATCTACTATCATGTATAATTTTAAAAGCACAGTATATTACTGGAATATACACTAAAATAATATGAATTAAATTTATAATAAAATAGTGCTTGACATGGTATATGTTTGGTCAGGACTATATTAGCATCTGTACATAGACTCTCTGTGACTTCAAGGCTATACTGTTAATTATACAACAATTTTCAAATATCAAAGGCTCGTTGGCATCAATTACTTAATTTTTAACAGCTTTATTAGGTTTAATTGATATATGAAATGCTGCACATATGATGATCAGAGAGAAGACAGTGCCTACTCTCAACATTGCATTAGACATACATGGAGGAAAAACGATTTAATCAGAAGGCAAGATTAGGTGCAAAGACTGGAAGATAAAACATTATCAAATGTTTTGGAAACAAGGTTGTTTAAAATGTCTGGAGCACTAAATGCTAGATTTGGGATCACAAAAGTAATGAAAGAATGAAAAGACATGATGTTTTCCCGAATGTATTTTATGTCTACAAGCTATGGCTCTGTGTATGTGGGGTGGGGAGTGGGCAAGGAGTGAGTGAGTTTTTGTGTATATAGTTGTAATGTATAGAGTTATCTCTCTCTCTCTCTCTCTCTCTCTCTCTCTCTCTCTCTATATATATATATATATATATATATATATATATATATATATAATCTATCTCACTTCTATCACAATATCTTAATGACACTGTGTTTTAAATAAACTACATTGTCTTGGATTTTTTTGTTCTAGTGTAACTGAAAACAATAAAATACAACAATTAAGATGCAAATTACAAACTAAGTTCAAGAAAATGCTTAAGTACAAAATCAGAGAAGAGCAGAAAAACATTACTTTAAAAATATGGTTCCTTGAATGCTGTTTCTCAGTATTTACAAAAAAAAACCACTGCTTCACTTTGCTATTGTGCTCTTGAAATGTGCTGAAACTTAACGAAAAACGCGTGTATATCGATGCGTATTATTCTCCACCACCGCTTATATGACCTCACTCATTGTAATTTATAAATTTTACAAAGTAATAATATGCCAAAATGCATAAAGTGAGCTAAACTGTATCTTTATCCAAACTGTAATTTCTGTCACCAATGAAATAATTTTATTGGGCAAAATATAAGGAATAATTTATAAGCCAATAAAATTATAAGAATACAAAATGTCATCAGCATAATTATATAACTTCTTTGGAATACAGTTTCTAATATTTTTACTCCACTGGGAATTACCAGATTTTATTTTTAGTTATAAACATTCATGCTTTAAATTTGCTAGTATGTTATATAAATGCTATTTAATGCTTGGCTAACTTAAAAGGCATCCCACCAAATTTCCCTTCCTTGGAGGTTACTAATGCAGACCACCAAACTCCAGAGAAACAGATGCTTCTGACGGTGATTTAGGTGAAACCTCCCCCAGAAGTATTCTCCCACTTAGCATGAATTCTCGCCTGAAAATGGACTTAGCTCTGATTATAAATAAAGGTTTGGGAAGAGAGCATCTTTATCCATCAAGTATCAGGGGAAAAAAAGAAAAACCTTTCAAACATGATTATAAAATCTCATTACTACCTTTGCTTAATTTCACACATCAAATGAACATTGAGATTTTTAAAAAATCCATTGCAAATGGATTTGGCCATGGGATAGAGGGAGAGCATAGCCAAGAATGCCCACTAACCCAGGATCTAGCCTCAGACCTCTCTCTCTCTCTGATATATTTTAGTACTAAGTCATTTTTACTGCTTTGAGGCCCTAATTTTGTCATTTTTAAAACGATGGGGTTAAAACAGATTGGTGGGTTTCAATAGGTGGGCCACAGAAGTTTAGGATTCACTGTCCTTATGATTTAGAAAAGGGGAAACCTTACTGTGACTCAATCAGAGCTGCTCTTTATACATTTTCTATTTCAGGCTCCCCATAACATTTTGTTTGGACCAACGACCTCCACTACTAAAAAATAAATTAGAAAGAATCTAGGTGGAAAATAAGCTTTATAAGGGTACCCTATTCTAATACCATTAGAACTTCTGAAAACTAGAGTGTATTCTTGGCCTTAAATGTCTGTACCGTCCTGTTCCATGTCTTCTCACAGGGCTGACTTAGAGCGGCCTGGTCCTGTGACCACACTTGTCCTCCCTGGAAGGACAGACAACTGTAGGAATGCCGTGGTAAGTCTATGTGACAGGTCAGGCAGAGAAAATGTTCAACACAAAGCAATGGGGAATATCGTCATACACAATAAGTCAGAAATCCAAACAAGCTACAATTGAAGATTCAGGTGTCTAGGAACATTTTCAGACCCCAAAAGTCAGTAGATCCCAGTCACCAACTCAACATACCCATTCAGAACCTATGTGTGTATAAAATAGAGAGGTTTCTATATCGCTAAAAGAATCATACATGTGTATAAATATGTGAATAGAGGTACACATGTAGTACAGAGTGGGGCAAAAGTAGGTTACAGTTGTTCCTATGGAAAATAATACACTAATTAATAAATAATAATACAGGAATAAACTCTGTGTTTCACGTACTCACAACTGTAAACCTGCTTTTGCCTCATGCTGTATGTTTAGAAAAAATACTCTAGTTTTCCATAATCTTATGCTATGTTATATTCTTGACACAGTGACAGTAAAATTTCTAAAAGACTAATGCACTTATCAGAAAAGCACTGGCTCTTTCCACTTGCTTTGAAATGACACATTGTTTACACCGTAAGTTACTCAATATCACGGATTTTCTGCATAAATCTATAACATTACCTTACATGTTTCTCAACTAATTGGTGAAATGGGTTCCATGAGGGTAGAGATCACAAACCCTGATCTGTCTTTTGGGGTCCAGGACACAGTACCCCAAAATACAGTGATTTGACATAGTTGATATTTTAAGCTGAAGAAATTTGAGAAATGGCTGGTGCAGGAAGAGCTTTCTGACCTTCCCTGAAGCAGTTTATAAAACCTTCCTGTGAGAGGCGCCCTCCCTGTAGCCTGAGGAAGAGAGCATCCTGCTTTCTGAAGACCAAGCTACACACAGAGGAGTGTGAACTAACAGCCTGGCTGCGTTTTCTTCAGTTTACTACACTTATCTAATACGCTCTGTCCCACCATATCTTCTCATGGCTTTCCACAGTTCATCAGACCTAGCTCAAAACCTGTCAGGCTCAACCCTTTCTTCAGATCTTCATTTCCTTGCAAATGCTCCCATGTTTCTTAGAACTTAAAGAAATGCATATGCTTTTCCTTGGTCATTATGTCTTTATTATAGGGATCTCAGTCAAGAGCTTGGAAAGGATAAGAGTGAAAGGCACTTTTTTCTCTCCACAGTCTCAATTTCCAACTCCAATTTTCTGAAAAATTAGGTGACGAAAACTATAAGCTTCACACTACTCTTATCAAAATGTCTTCATAATTATCTTTTCTGCAAAGGCTGTTGCTTAGACGTCATTGCCAATACTGAATCCCTTTCAAATAAACAAATTGACTACCTAAGCACAAATAATTCTTTCTTATAACTATTCGTAACAAATAATGTTAGACCGGGAGAGAGAGGGATGAGAGGCAAAGGAACAATTAACAGTGCCAATTAACAGGAAAACGTAGGCTAATAAAGAAGCTAATTAGCAATGTACAGTTGATTCCTCCAGAAAGGAGAGGACTGGAGAAAATCTTATTACAAAGGTGACTTACGGGAGAGACACTTCAAGTTGACTTCTAGCTCACCAGCTTTTAACACTGAGCATCTAGCTTCTCCATGTGGTTCGCTGTCAGAAAGCCAAAGGCAGAACAATTTTTTAAAAGATCCTGAGAATGAAGAGATGCTAAGCAAGCTGTCAAGACTGTCTCATTAGAGAAAACAAATACTTATGTACACATGCATATTCAGTATTGCTTTCCAGTTGCTTGTACTCTCGTGTCTGGAGAGGAGGGTTTCTAGTCCCAGGATATTTGAAATATTCCTATTTTCCAAATTCCCTTAGACTCCCAGGCTTTATCTTAGAGACGAGACTTGCTATTGTTAACCTCTATGACAGAACTCTCATTTTATCTACTTTTAAATTCCTAATGTCTTCAAATCAACAATGGATTGTTCCAGCCAATGATATAAATGGATTTGCAAGTTTAAAGTCAAAGAAAAGTTTTGTTTGGTTAAGTAGTTTTTAGAAAAATGAATATGGATCATTTAAATTAATTGTATATTAATGTATATATAAATTGTTGCTGTTGTTGCTGATGCTATGTCCCCCAATAGTATACAGTCCTTGCATTGCTTATTAAAAATAATTTATCCCCAAACAGACTTAAATCCCGTGAAGACAGCATTGTGTCATTAATATTCACTGTTTTTGTCACAGCATCTAGTACAATGCCAAAGCAGAGGCACACATATATTTGCTGAGTGAAGTATTAATTGTGTGACATCAGAAAGGCATGGGAATAGTGCACAAGCAAAGCGCACGAGGAACAAAAGTAAAACTCAAAGTCCATAACTGTCTATGTAGGAATCAAGCAATTCCTAAGGAAGAAAAGGAAATCAATGAGATTTCTGAATTCAGAGACCATCCCTGATTACTTTTGACATTTACTGAAATGTATCAACTCTTTAAAAAGTATTGTGCTTTAGCGGAGATAGACTACAAGGCACCCCTACCTTCTCTCCCACATGCCAATGTAGGATCCACAAATAATTGCTATACAGTAGGAGCTCAAGAAGTATTTGTTGAAAGAATGAATATGTGCTCAGTTAATTTTTGTTTAATGAGTCCTAAACCATAAAATCAGAAAGATCCCTCTACAGTAGCATTCCCCAAAATGTGCTGTGCACATTATACCGTATAATAAATGTGAGGTTGGATTTAAGCCATGTTCCCACCAGAGAGGAGCCCTTTGACTTTCCCTCCATTGCCCCCTACCTTATGTTAGAATGGCTCTTGGCATCTAATCTTCTTGCCCTAGAGCTTTCCTAGCCTTTTGACAACAGGGTCCCATTACCCACCCCCTCCTTTTTTAAGTGACTATTTTATTATTTTCAGTAACAGAAAATACACATTTTCTAAATGGCCTGATTAAGTTTCTTTGTGAGATACATGGAAGGAAGCAGTTTATATCAGAAGAACTGTGTGAATAATAACTATTATTTTAAGTATGCTGAAGATTACTTTATAGGCTAGTAGGAAGTCAATTTCTGTAGATGGAAAAATGTGAAAATCTAATTGTCAGATGCAGAATTTTTGATGCAAGATTTTCTGCATATTAATTAGACTAAGTATTAATTTTATTATTTGCATTTTAAAAACATTTTTGTTAATTTTTTTCCCTTAGCTTTTCTAAATTGATATATATTGAATCTTCCACAGTAACTCGGAGACCATCCCTGAATTACCATAAGGATGATTTGTCTAATTCTTCCTATAGTTCAATGAATTGTTGGTTTACATGTTTGAAACTGTCTTATCAGGTGCATACATGTTCACATTTTCTGTAACTTTCTGATATTAAGCCAGAATCAATCACTATTAAACAGATTTTTATTTATATTACAAAATGAAGTTTGACTGACATTACTATAGTTTTCTAAGCTCCATTTTTTAGCTATTATCTGATAAATATTTTTTATCCCAGGATTTATGCTTTTATTATATCTCCTGTAGAGAGTATTGGGTTATATTTTTGTTTTGCTGCAGCTGATAATCTTGTCTTTTAATTGGCATATATGCTCATGCACGTTTACATTGATAATGAATACATTTGGACTTTCTGACTTTCATTTTCCATTTATTTTACTTTTTTGGTTTCTTTTTTATTTTCTCCTTATTTTATTTATTTTTTATTTGCGTGGACTGGGGTTTATTGTTCTTGTTGTTTTACTCTCACCCTTTATTCTGTTTTTCATTCTAGAGGTTTTGAATTTTTACATTACTCTTCAATTAAAATGATCATCACTGTAATGTTATCATGTATGTTGAACTTAACTGAAACTTCAAATTAATCAATTATTTATTATTTCTCCCTCCCCCCACAAAGGACTTTATTTTTGCTAAAGCAATTTCAACTCAGAGAGAGAGTCTAATTTAGCTTTCTAGTTTTGTTTGTTTGTTTTTTGACTCCTTGCAAATTAGAACATGTGATAGGTGATCACAAAAAGAGTTGGGAAGCTGGAGAAATGGTTCCAGCGAATGCCAGGAAATAGGGACAGATATGTAAAAGGGCTCCCTCAGAGTTCACTGATCAGGACTATCTACTTTGCCTTGCCTAACCTCAAGGTAGCTGGAGATCATAGTCTTTAGTATGCCCCAAATGCAAGGATAACCAGCTACTTTTATGTGATTCTAACAAAAAAACATAATGGTAATTTTTTAATTAAGAAAATAATTTAAAAATTATTCTGAGTAAAAAAAAATATATATGAGAATAACATAGGGAATTTGGAAATGAAAGAGTAATGATAAAGAGCCTAATCCTAATGGATGAGCACAAGTGTGAATACACTTGTTTTTCAGCAGGCAATGGAAACCTTGCAATATGTATCCTATTAAAAAGCTTTAAAGAGAAAGTAAGCAAAGGTCCAAATAGAGCATTTCAAAAGTCAGAGGAGAGTGCATTCTTCCCATGAGAAGGACCTAGTTGCAATTGGAGGTGTCACGATTTCCTCCATTACTTCGTCCACTCTCAGAAAATTAAGAGTTCCAGTTGAAGTTTGATACATATGAGTATCACTCTCTTCAGCCATATTTAAACCTAGGTAGACTGAGAGAAATGAGACTCTAAAATCAGGACTGAGCCCCAGGCTCCGCAAACCTAGACGAAGTCGTTGGGGAAAAGAATGCCACAGGAGTGCTGTAGGACTCAGGGAGTTGTGTCTGGCTTGTGCTAAGAGGTTAAATGTAGCCAGAAGCACCTTGAAGACAGAGCACTGAGAGGGATCCAGCGACGGGGACTACAGGCACAGAGTGATTTGTTCGCCATTAAAAACCAGATGTTTAATTACTTGGCATTTCCAGTCATTTACTTACTTTGAGTCTCTCATTAAGTCTCATAAGGTGAATGACGGAGGCTAAAAGTCCACCTATTAAAATAAGTGGCTGGAATCCTCATGCAGAGCTGGAACTAAGATCGAAGTTATCCATGGGGACGGTTCCCTGCTTTGAAAACAATAGTGATTTTTGCAGGTTTGGGGAACATTCATAATCATCAGTTTTAACCACGCATCATATTTAAAACAGTGAAGGCATATATTGGATAGTACTTCCATTCCTTGCAAATAATGCATGATTTGCAGTTTGAAAGTTTAATTGATCTACATTATTAGTGGAATCTTTGTTTTCTTTAAACATAAAGCACTGTTCTTTAGTGTATTTAAGATTTTAGCCCATCTTATTTCAAAATAATCAGCAAGAGTAGAGAGTTGTCAAGAAAAGACTGCTGTATGGTTTAGATGTGCCATGAAATGAAGACAGGGCATGATATATAGCTTTCCAATTTCTACTCTGTTCTCCTGGACAAGGTACCACTTCCTTGCACCAATACGTTCTCATTAGTATATTGAGGATAATAGCAACATCTCACTAATCATGTTTTTATAAGGTTGCAAAGAATGTCTGCAAAATCTAATTATAAAGTGCAATGCTCTGATGATCATTGAAAATCAGCAGAATTTCAATCTTCAAATCATTTGTATGTGAAAATGCAATGTATTTTCTTTATTTGCTTCATTTCAAGAATTGGTTTAATCCATTCTGGAGTGGAGAGACCTTTTTTCAGGTAAACAGAAAATCCATGTTTACCCTCATAGATGGATGTCATTTGGTCATGTTCCTGAAGAGACAGTTGTCTATGAACTCAAGGACTGGAGAAGCAAATGTTTGTTCTGTGTCTAATACCAAGTGGTCTAGTTTTCGCAGGAAATTTAGGTTCTTGTTGAACAGTCACGGAGGCCTTCCAATTAAGAAAAGATTGGACTATCACTTGTGGTCTGCAGGGATAAGGAGATGTGTGCACGAAGCCAGAGAGGTTTGAAAGGGTAAAAGAAGGACTGGGGAAATGTAGTGATGGGCCTCACCTGGGAAATTGTTTTGAGATCAAGACAGCTGTCGAGAGGGTTCCAGAGAAAGTCTGTCCAAGAGAATGTCTACTGTGAGGATAATCAGCTGCATCCCCAAAGGTCTGTGGCCTTGGAACTCTCACCAACTGAGATCTGTTTGTACATAAATGTACTAAGAAACTGGGCCAGTTAACCATGCAGTCTTTGAGAAGGACAATTATAGGTGTTTGCATCAAGCCTTTTTGCTGTCCAGTTGCTAAGCAGAAACCATGTGGTACAAGCAGTGACTTGTCATATTTTGATCATGTCAGCTACCCCATGGAGATGCCTTCTTACCATGCTCTAGAATGACTAAGTCACCATATCCTTTGCCCTGAGGTATGTCTCAGTTTTGTGAAGGAAGCAAGCTCTTTATTGCAGTAATAGTTACTTTTATCAGTAATTATTAAAAATGCGGTAGAAAGTTTTATCAGAACGTCCAAGCTAAGGAGAGTAGCTCCAAGTAAGCTTAAACTTGAGCAATGAGCTTTCTGCCAAGCAAAACAGAAACTGTCTTAGAGACTCTCTTTGTACAATAACAGTTATATAACGAGAGATGCTTTTTACCTATTGTGTAGATCTGCATATAAGAGGGATTGAATGACACAGTGAGAAACTTCTGAAAGAACAGTTCCATAAAAGGTGCAGAACATTCTTTGTGCAAAACATTTTAAAATCCGTGTTCCTTTTTTTAAATTCAATTTATTTAAACTAAAACCAAAAACAAAAACAGTTCTTCCATTTCCCCCACCCATACCCTCTGACTCATAAAACCAGCATTTTGTTCTTTGTATCTATGAACTCTTTAAATAAAAATAATTTATTTATTTTCAGATTCCACATACAAGAGAGACAAAACAGTAATTTTATTTCTCAGTCTGACTTATTTTACTTAGCATATGCCCTCAAGGTCCATCCATGTTATAACAAATTGCAATATTTGTTATGGCTGAATAATATTCCATATATATATATATGTATATGTATATATATACACACACACACACACACACACACACTTACACTTATATATATTCATATATATGCATACCACATCTTCTATATTCATTTATTCATCAATGGACACTTAAGTTATTTCCATATCTTGACTATGGTAAATAGTGTTGCAATGAACATGAGGGTGCGTTAGTGTTTTTGTATACTTCAGATAAATAACCAGAAATGGAATTTCTGGATGATAAAAGAGTTCTATTTTTAATTTTTCGAGAAATCTCCATACTGTTTTCCACAGTGGCAGCAGCAATGTGCATTCCTGCCAGCAGTGCACAAGGGTTTCCTTTCCTGCACATCCTCACCAGCACTTGTGAGTTCTAGTCTTATTGATAACAGCCATTCCAGTAGGTGTGAGATGCTATCTCATTGTGACTCCCATTTCCCTGATGATTAGTTATTTGCATTTCCTTGATGATTAGTGATATAGAGCATCCTTTCAAGTACTTGTTGACAATCTGTATGTCTTTTTTGAAAGCATGTCTATTCTGATCTTCTGCCCATTTTTAAATCAATATTTTGTATTGAGTTGTGTAAGTTCTTTATATATTTTAGAAATTAGCTCCTTATCAGATATATAATTTCAAATACTTTATCTCATTCAGAAGTATTTTTCTCCCATACAACACATTTTAAAGTCCTTATTCTTGATATAAAGCTAACAGCATAATCAGAAAATTATAGGTCGACAAACATATTTTGAAAGAAAATGGAAAAAAAATGACATCAAGGTATTGAAATACACAATTTTTCAGGAAATTTTTTAAGTCAGAATCTTTATTTTAAGGGTAAAATGGGATAATATATAGCATGTACTTATATATAATAAAATACACACACACACACACACACACACACACACACACATATGCAAGTATGTATGTATTTATTATGTGTAAAAAGAGAAAGCCATTTCTGCTCTCCTTTTGTTATTTGGTATGAGATCTGTCAGTGTACCAGGTGTCCTTCCAGCCCCAAATATATTGAGTGCCAACAAAAATGAAAATGCCTTTTCACAGCTGAGGCTTTAAGCAAGCAACAGCCAGTTATAGGTACTTTGGGGATTTTCTAAGGCAGATTTGTTCTCCAAGAAACACTGGATACTGACATTTGAAATAAAGTGACATTTCTTCAGGTTTGTGGCATCAAGTAAGTACACACTGAGTGTGGATTCCCATAGCTTTCATCACATAGCATGTAGTAGAGAAACCGAAACAAGAGAAAATTCACTTAAGGAAAAAGAAACCAGACAAATAGGGAATACCCTTATACCTAAGAGGAGTTTCATTTTCTCTTTTCCTCTCCCTCACATAGTTGGATTCCAGTTGCTATTACAGATAGAAAAACACTACCCATGGAAACAATAAAAAATGAGAGGCCAAGCATCTGAATGCCCACCTCTTCTGCTATTGCAGGAAATTGATCATGATTACATGCATCTGATCCTAATAGATAGTCCCTGCTCTGAGCCCCAGGGAGAACGGCCAAAGAGGAGAGAAAAAGCAACCCAAGATCCCTGCCAAAATGCCAAAATGCCCTGAGGAAGAAATTGCTTCCTTGAGTTAAATCTGCACATGATTTTAGCCTTGTGTTTATGTGCAAAAAAATAAGTCAACAGTATTACTATCTAATTCCATTTATGCCCTCAGATAGTGGTTGTATTCTATCCAAAGTAAGTTAACAAATTTTCATTTCAAATCCACAGCAAATTCACATTCTTTGAAATTCCACATGAATGGTTATACAAAAGACAATTAACAATTCATCAAATATTCATATATAAAAACATACAATATATACAAATGCTGTTATAAAGTCAGGTTACATAAATTCCTTGGATAACCTCGAGAAATGTTAGACACCTTGAAAAGATACTGCTTTCTCAAGCCAGTGTTATGTCATCAAATTAAATAAATACCATTCTCCTAAAAAAGATGATTATTTCCAGAATGAGGAGGATATTTATTATGAATTCTTCCATATAGGAACTACAATAGATTTGTTGTTCTTCTTTGTAGTATCTCTGGTTTTCATTTTGGCCACCTGGGAATATTGGGCAACCATAGCCATGGTACATGTTACTTCACTATCTCTCACTTTGTATGTCATAAATAGTGGTACATAAGTTATATTAACACATGACTACAGTTTAAGCCATCTTGCCTTGAAACACTAAAATAAATAAATAAATAAATAAATAAATAATCTTATAAAGAGTATTACTCTTTTGCTAAGGAAAATAATTAGAACTAGTGTCTTTGAAAGAAAATGTCTCTGGTTATGTCTAGATGGAAAATTTCCCCAAAGTTATTTTTTTCCCCTGCATATTCCACTAACAGAAATTTTTCCAATTCCCAGAGATATGTATTAGGAACCTGATGGAGAAAATGAGAGGGAGATCTTGAGATATAATGAGGTCATGAATGTTCTGGTGGCAGCTGGGGCTTGGGGAGGGCCATGACCACCGACAGGTTCCCTGCAGTGAGAAATGGATTAAGATGTTCCAGGAGGAATATTTGACATTCACCTTAAAGCTGTGTGCTGTTCATACCCTATTCTCTATTGCCTCCAAACGTTCACTAACCCTCTATTATAAATTATGGGTTTGTGTTCCAGGAACAAGGAAGGAGTACATAAATATTTTAGCTCTGGAAGTAAATAACAGCAAAATTAAGGGAAGCTGAGAAGGTGGATATCATTTTATGTACATTGCATTTATTTTATGTGAATATATATTATTCACAGGTCTTAAAATGGGGCAGCATAGCGTCACAATAGGGAGGACAGACTGGAGGGTAAATGTGCAGGCATTAACCCAGAGAGCTCATTCTGAGCCTGACAATCCCTTCCAAATCATGAGGAGCCCTTTAGATAATATTCTCTGGGAAAATCTAATCCCTTCCATATACTTTCCTAAACGTAAAATATGAAGAGTTGTTTCTCTCAAATCGCTGGTTCAAATTTAGGCCAGACTATTAAAAGTATACTTCCAAAGAGACTCCATTTCTGATTAGGTCTTAGTGAAATACCATCACCAATTCATCATGTAACTCCTTGCTTAAGATCTTTTTTTTTTTTTTTTAATCTTAGGAAGAGTTAACACGGTCAGTAACTATAAAATTTTCTATAAAGAAGAGACTTCCATTTTGTGGATTTAAGATAATTATAACAGAAGATTATGTTAACAGGCTGATGTATATTTTTAATCAATATATAGATGATATTTATATACTTAACCCTTTACTGGAAGCAGTCTTATTATTTGCATAAAGTAATTTTATATAATTAATGAAAATATGCAAATATTGTATCAATAGAAATAAAGATTATTTATTTTCGCCAGACCAAAACTTACAATTAGAATTTAATACTTTTGCAGAAGGAAAGCTTATCGATTTATTGTATTTTAATATTTCAAATAGAACTCTACATTTCAAATAGAACAGTAA
Organism: Tadarida brasiliensis; assembly: GCA_030848825.1. Lineage (NCBI taxonomy): Eukaryota > Metazoa > Chordata > Mammalia > Chiroptera > Molossidae > Tadarida > Tadarida brasiliensis. The sequence goes on along the minus strand of CM061257.1, from coordinate 230,499,111 downwards.
GATGCATAGAACACATACCTTGATATAATATGGAGCTTCATAAAATAATTATTTGAATTTTTCTTTTAGAAAGAAAAAGGTCTAATATTAAGAGCAATCACTACTATATCATGTTTACAAAGATTAATGCTATGTCTCAATTTCACAGCTTTCCTTAAACTATGGTGATTCACTGTTATATAAGTACATATAAAAGTAATCTTCTAACATTTTGCTATAGACTTTCTTGCAAAATTTATCACTTGCATTTGTAATAGCACCATTGTGTGTAATCGCTGAGCTCACAGTAATTCTGTTAACTGTTTCAACTCCCAAAGGCAATGACTTCCGGAAATCTCATTATTCAATAATTTCAACCCTTCCAGTCATGGTTGGACAAACACCTTAAAAAAAAAAAAAACACTCCACTTTTGCTTAAACTAATTCAAGTTTGCTTACATTGATCATCCTAATTGGTAGGGTATAGGGAAGCATTTATAGCAACTAAATTGCTAAGGCTTACCAAAGAATAATGAATTTAGATTAAGAAAGCAGACCTTCAACTAGAAAAGCAACCTTTACAAAGAGACCAGCCTCTAAAAAAAGGGTATGGAGGGGAGTTGAGAAGAATTCACATGAAGTCATTTCTGTCTTTTGGAGTGACTATGAAAACAATGCACCTTCCATCTCCTCCCATTCAAAGATATAATCCAGTGTGCACCTGTGCTGAACATGTCCATCTCAACTGAAACAAGGCAAAGACAAGCCAAGACTTGTGTGAGTCTTTGTTGTCCCGTCTTCTGAAAAGCCTGGGAAACCTGAACTGCATGCAAGACCACCTTTTTATCTAGTCATTTATAATGTCCTTTCTGATGTTTTCAGAAATTCTTAACCTGAAGCCACAGTAAGAGATATATATTCAAGGAAAATATAACAACTTTCGGTTCTGGAATGTTCTCTCTTATCTCCAAATTTTGCTCATGTTATTATTTTGGATGGTTTTGATTAAAGTTCTCTCATGAAATTGTATTAGAGATGTCAGCCCAAACAGTAGACATCTGAAAGCTTGACTGGGTCTTCTGTCAAGATAGCTTACATGGCTGGCAAGTTGATCCTGGCTATTGTCCTCTCTGTTCCTTGTCATTGGACCTCTGCATAGGGCTAGCCCTCAGGGCATGAAGCTGGCTAGGTAGCTGACTTTCTCTATAGTAAATGATATAGGAAGTAACAATATCTTCTAGTGCATGCGTGCTGCTTCTAGAACTTACCCATAAAAATACCGTAGTTCCTCCTGCATGCCCTTTCCGTCTTGATTAGCTTAGTGACTTTGGAAACTTTGTTGAAGAAGACAAAACCAGAATTGAGATCTGGTCTTGGGATGACTGCTTGGACCAACCAGGAACCCATTTTAAATTTCATCTGGGTCAGGTGAGAAATAAATGTATTTTGTTAAGTATCTGAGATTTGAGGTTTTATCTGTTAGAGCAGTGAGCAATTCCCAAATCAAACAAACAGTGTGGGTTTTGTTAGAATCTAAAAGTAAGTTAGTAAAAGTCCAGGATAATGTTTCATGATTTTTTGAACAATTTGTTTTTCTTAGTCTAATTCAAATTAAGTTTAAATTAAGCTTCTAAATCTCTGTTACGTTTTGGGAAAATATTAGTTGAAATGCAATGAAATGGAAAAATGTAGTGTGCATGTATTTAGTGATATTTTTAAAGAAACCACTCATGTTGACAGCATTATCTGCTATTTAAATGACCAAAATAATATAGAAGTGAGAGACTGGCTGTCCTCATAGCATTTTCAAAGTAATATATGTCCTTTAAGTAAAAATTGTTCTACATGTCAAGTGGCTTAAACATTTAGATGAGGAATCTGCTGCAAGAAAACCAAGTGACAAGAAGGGACCTAAAATACCTCAAAAATAGAAAATAATCTCTCTTATATTTTGAGAACATTGTGAAAATTTAGCTTATCATATTGCAAGTAACTCAAAGATGTACACATCTACATATATAAGTATATATATCTGAGCATTCTATATATATTCATCTATACATTATCTATAATTAGTACATTTATAGATATATAAATATATCTATATTTGAGTATATGTATCTGAGTATATATATATATATGTATTTGAGTATTCTATATATATTCATCTTTATACTATCTAAAAATAATATATAGTTAATATATATCATATATATGTATATGACAGTTAAAAAAATAAAACTGAATCAAATGTTTTTGTACTCAAAATGTCCTGAGGCTTATTTTTCTTTTACAAATTATAGTAAACTAGGTTATTGGCTCCAAAAGCCATCTCCATCCCCAAGTCTTTCTTACTCTCAAAACTCTGTTCAGATACTAGGTTGAACATTTTTGACATGATGGAAAATAGGCCCATCCCTTTTTCTATCAGATCAATAAGGTATTAAGAAGAAGGCAGCTCAGGGGGATTCTGGGGAATCTTTTTCTCTTCTGATAAAAGAGAGACCAATGCAACAAAATCTCTGTTGAACATCACCCCTTTTATTTCTTCTTTGACTAAAGTTAAAAGACCACAAGGCCTGGAGATACTAGAGCCAACTAGTGGCTAGGACAGAAAGGTCAAGGGAACTACAGAAATGCCATCCAGAGCTCCGACTGTGTGAGTGCTGTGTCCTTTGAAATCAATGCTAGCAACTGCTAATCTTGGGCTTTCAGATATTTCGAGAAGGTTGCTTTAATTTAATGCCAATGTAGCAGATGCCATTGGTGCCCTGCCCATGCTCACTACCACTTGAGAGTGCACTGGCTTGACTTTTAATTTAAAACACCTGTGTTCTTTCTCTAAGCGCTTTCTCATCCATCAGGTCCTACTTTGCCACCCGATTAGCAAACCAGCAATGATCGGGGAACACTGCCATCCCCACCTATCAGAGCAGGCTTCAACCAATAACAGAGGGCAGGTGATGTATAACACTACCCCCCTGGAGGGAAATAACATGGTTTACACTGGTGCCCTGAGTTTCCCACGTGGCTGAGCTCCACATCTCTACAGTGGTTATTGCTTGATAGCAACCCTCGGTTGCTGACTCGCCATCCTGGTCTCACTTCCTCAGTCCTTTCCCGGTGTTTCCTGGGATAACCTCCAAAATAAACTAAACGTACTCCAATCTTTTCTTTAGGGTTTGCTTCTGGGAAAGTTCAAACCGAGACAGCTTTTATGAATTGAATTTAAAAGATACACATCTTCAAATGATTTTCTTTTTGGTGTTACAAAATGAAGGGTTATTCTAGCCATTGATATTAAATATAATCCAGTATGTTAGATTTTCTTTTCTTCATATATTTACAATGTGATTTGATCTTCACTGTGTCCCTGATTTATAATTGTGTAAGTATTGCTTTATCAATATAAGGAAAGGTTTTGGTTAAAATAGCGTTTGGCTGGCATCCCCCATTGAAACCTTCCTAATTGCCCACTAAAATATCTTTGAAATAAAAATAAATAAAAGAAAGGAAATAAGAAAGGAAAAAAGTTTTTAAAGTGGCAATAAAAAATAGGATTGATATTTAACTTACTTCCTGACACTTGAAAGAACTGTCATTTAGTACAAAACAAACGAAAATAAAATTTTTAAATGTAAAATGAAAACTGAGTTTCCTAGAAGTGCCACAAGAAATCACCACAAATCTGGCAACTGAAAACAACAGAAATGTATTCTCTCACAGTTCTGGAGACTGAAAGTCCAAAATGAAGGAGTCAACCCAGCTGGCTCCTTCTGGAGACTCTGAGGGAAAGTCCTTTCCCTGCCCCTCCGCTGTTCGCTGGTGGTTGCCAGTGAGTGATGCTTTGTGTTTGGTTTATATCTCTTCACTTCTATCTTCACATGGCCTCATTTCCATGTCTCTGCCTCAAATAATCACTCTCTCTTCTTTTCAAAGGTCACTAGTCATTGGATGTAGGGTCTATCCTAAATTCAAGATAATCTCACCTTGAAATCTTTACTTGATGACATCTGTAAAGACCCTATTTCCAAATAAGTTTGTATTCATAGGTTCTGGGGCTTGGGACTTGAACTAACCTTTGAGGGGATATATTTCAACCTTCTACAATGCGTAAGATTAAAAAGAGATACATGAAAATTACATATTCAGTAACAAAAGATAAAGCTGCATCTGAGGCAGAAACAGATACATAAATGCAATGAGAGATTAAACCAGTGCATGTATGATAAATAAAACAAGCCTCCCAGAGGTGAGAAAAAGAACAAAGAATTTAGATATGATTGCAAGAAAATAATGGAAAGCCGACCTTTGGATTAGAAGAGGATCTGGGGAAGAATGCAGGAAAAAAAATCAATTGAAACAAAAATGACACTTATAGACATAAATCAAGAAGAATTTTCATAGATGTAAATGACTTCAAACGGTCACTATACTAATTGAAATGTCTCGTCACGAATCAGGGAAATTCAGTCTTGAGAAAACCACTCAGCCTTTCATGAAATGTGAAAACAAAGCGCCCTGTAAGCATCTATTCACAATACCAATGTCCTAACACTAAAAATAGAATAAAATTCAAGCAAGCTTCCGATTTATTCTCTGGCATATTAAATACTAAAAAACAACTTAGAGATTTGAGGCCCAAATCCTATGGTCATGACTTTTTTCTGCTCTCCAAGTTGCACCCTTTACGTAATGAAATTAAAGGAATCTCAAGATAATGGTAATAACTGGGGAGTGTCAAAGTAGTTAACTGTTAACTAGCTTCAGTTCATTGAATTCCAACACCAAATTTATGGGTTGAGTAATATTGTCATCCCCGTTTCTTCAGAGATGGGATATGAAGATTAAAGAGGTGGAGAAACTGTGCTTATAATTAATGTTCTAGGTTTTGTGTAGGCAAGAAATAGGAAATAATTTATACCATGTAGCCCTTTACATTTTTATTAAATTATGCAATCTGGACAAATGAAAACAAATTAAATTTAAAATTCAAGACCCGCTCTTGGGTACTCAAACCAGTTATGTAGCACAGTACTGATAATGTCGAATTACAAGTATCCGTTTATACATTTGAAAGAGAAAATATAAAATGCAAAAATAATATTTTAGTAATGAGTAAGAATCTAAAACTCCGAATTTTAAAAAACAATAGAAAATTTGCTATTACATATCAGATTGTGGAAAAAGGGCTTAAAAATATCCTGTTTAATTGATAGCAATAATAAAAAGAAAAGCTAAATAATATTTATGAAAAAAAAAGAGAACTACCAAAAACATTTGCAATGTTTATCCAAGTACATTAGACGTTCGTAAATGCCAAAGGTGGTTTTCTAGATTCAAATCCGGTAATTTTGATCTTTCTGACTCATATCGATCAGGAAGACCAACAACTTTAGACAATGACATGTTAAGGGTGGAAGTGGAAGCAAATCCGTGTCAGACAATCGAGGAACTGTCAAACACTCTTAACCAACCTTGGTCGACCATCCAAGAACATTTGCAGCAGATTGGTACAGTAAGCAGAGCAGGTGTTTGGGTCCCGCATAATCTGTCCGAAGAAAACAAAGCTGACCGGTCCACCACATGCAACTTATTGCTTCAGCGGCACAATACAGAAGCGTTTTTTGATCGCTTGATCACTGGAGCTGAAAAATGGGTCCTCTATGATAATCCAAAACGCAAAAGGTAGTGGCTCTCTCCGAAGGAATCGCCACGAAGTACAGCTAAGCCAGGTTTACACCGCAAAAAGGCACTTTTGTGTGTTTGGTGGAGTATTCGTGGGGTCGTTCATTTTGAAGTGCTGAAACTGGACAAACTGAATGCAGACCTTTACTGTGAACAATTGAATCGAGTAAATCAATCTTTAATTGAAAAGTGCCCAGCGATTGTCACCAGAAAAGGCATTATTCTGCAAAACGATAATGCAAGACCGCACTGTGCAAGACAAACCCTGGAAAAAATTAATGAATTGGGGTGGGAGGTATTGCCTCACCCACCATACTCGCCCGATATTGCGCCATCGGATTTCCATTTATTCCGATTGCTACAACATTTTCTAAGTGGCAAAAAATTTAAAAATTTAGATGATGTCCAAAATGCCATCTCCATATATTTTGCTCAAAAACCAATTGATTTTTATCGATCCGGCATTGAAAATTTGCACACTAGATGGCAAAAGGTTGTTGATAACAAGGGTGATTACATCATTGATTAAAAATAAAAACTTGTTAAAAATTTATCTGTTTGAATTAATGTCGTAAAAACTCGACATTACTTTCAGGTCCCCCTAATAGAAGACAGTAAAAGAAAAATAAGAAAAGATTGATCATTGAAAAATTAGAGTATTATCAAAAACTACATAAACAAAAGTAAAAGGCAATAGCCAATTAAAAAATACATTTTCCACTAATATTGTAAACAAATGATTAGGTCCCAAAGTAAAAACTAAGTGCATGTAAATTGTCAAAAAGAATATTTAATCTCCAACAGAAAACCATATTAACCAAATAAATGTAAACAAAATCAACTTTGTCTTAATAATTTGAGAATTAAATACACATAGGTGTACAAATGATCTTCACCAAATGTACATTTTTTAAAAGAGAAAACTATTTGGGGAAAAAAAGTAGAAATATTCAACATGTCAAAATGTGAATAGCTAAATATTCAGAGTAATTTCTTTTTTATCTTCCTACTTTTACATCCTGTTTTGCTTTCAACCAGCAGGTATCATAATTTTAATTAGGTGAAAATCAAGTATTCCTTTTGTTCAAAATTGACATAAGATGACATTAATATAATTTGTTTATTTTAATAATATGCCAGTAATTGTGATTACCATTTGACATAGATTATCTAAATTAATTATCACAATAACAAAATCGATAATATTAAGATACTCATTAGATGAGCAAAATATTGTTCAGAATAGTGATATCTCAGACCTGCCTGTGAATCCATATCTGTGTGACTCTGCTTTTCTAGGCAGTTTCCCACTGTTTGGGGAACGAAGGCCAGCAAAAGGAAGTCACTGCATCTATTTTATCTTGACCCCACCCCCAACCTATTACAGGGGAATTCGCTGGAGGAGGTGGCAGGAACCTTGAGATTCATGGCTGACAGAATGGTTATTATTGCCATTACCCAGAAGAAAAGCTTCCAGGTGTTAAAAATGACCTATTTTCTGCTCTCTGCAGATGGTGTCAGTCAATTGCAATCAATATATATAGAAGCAAAATTGGAGGGAACTTGTACTGACCAAAGTGTTTGACCAAACTCAAGAAAAGCCAACCACTCTATAAATATCTCTAAAAAACTACTAACTAATAACTGAGAGAAATACTTAAAAATAAGAGAAAAGTAATCTCTTCTCATGTATTTCCTAAAATATATTTTCTTCAATGATAGTTCCATATTTAATCATATTATATGCCATATGTATAGGGTGACAACAAATTTTATATATATGGATATATATACATATAAACATATATATTATATATGTATGCACACGCATATATATTTATAGAGGAAATACATAAGTCTAACAGATGCACCCACTTTCTCTGTCCCCTGAAGAGAATAATATATAACAGTGAAAAAATGTGTTGATTAGTCAATAGAATTAATTTCATCAAGGGTGGCTTCTTAGAACATTAGTGGCATGAGGCAGAAATCATTTACTGTACCTTGTACTTGTATATGTTACGTAAGTATATAGAAAGAAGCCTGGAACATGAGTGCTCAGTAAATGCTTTTTGAGTAAATGAGTAACAATGAGAAAGAGGCACACAACACAATCGATAAAAGTGCACTAGAGACATTAGTGTCGGTTCATGTACTCATAAATGTTCATTGAGTGCCGAACATATGTGATACAATGCAAAATGCCTGGGCTAAGGGTACTCATAAGAAATGATACTCCTACCTAAAGGAACTAAACTGATTTTTTTAAATAAAACTTTTATTGCAACTGATAAAACAATGAAAAAGTTACCCTTATAGAAATTATTAAAATTCTCACAAATCTTTAAATGAGAATTTCTTAAAATATACACCTGAAAGTGAAGGCTCAAAGTTTTGAAGCAATAATTTTTTTTTTTAGGGAATTCATCAGGATAGATATGTCTAGTGTTTTACGTAAGGAGCTGAGATTGTTACTCTTAGTCTTGTGGTTATTTCTCTGAGTAACTTTTTAACTGAGACGTTTTGAAAAAATAAGGCAACATTTATTAATTTCAGGAAAATGTTATAGTACCAGCACTTTTAATAAATTTTTCTATAGTACAAGGTAAATATTTTCCAAGTCATAAAATATTTTACTCTAATGCTGACTGACACTACAATGAAAGTAGTTACAATCCTATGTTTAGGACTGCATTTAATATAATCATCTCACTGTAGAAACAAGAACATTGAAATGGCCAAAAAACAAAACAAAACAAAACAACAACAAAAAACTCCCTTTCAAATAATGTGAAATGGATTCCTCCCTCCTCGTCTCATGAAAGGGTCAATAGAGTTGTTCTAGTCAAAAAGTAAGCTCTGTGCCTATTTCATTTTGAAACCATAGAAAAGTGACAAGAAAAGTGATGAAAAACACATTAAAAGTAAATGACCATAAATTGAAATCTCTTTTAATGGAAAGTTTCCTGTAATAAGAAAGTCAAATGGAAATAATAAGCGATTGGACCTGGAAAGAGGAGAGGAATGCGCGGCACCTTTGGGAACACAGTCAACCAAAGAAAACCAAACCGAAGGGCAGACACTTCCAGCCAGAGCTAATCCGGAGCTGCTGCTTGTCTCTTTAGGTGATGACAACCCTGAAAGTGACAGGAAAGATCTGTGAGTTGTTTCAATCTGAAGGCAATTTTCATAATCGCGTTGGAAGGATGGAGACGGGGATGGATAGATGGAACCGATTGCTGTAGCCTGTAACCACCGCAATAGTAAGTCTGTCGCTTCAACTTCCTTTCATCATCTGCTCTATTTTATTACCTGTGGCACATTCTTTTTGGGATGGCCCTTGCAAAATTATAAACAAAGTTAACTTCAGTAGTTTTACATTTCCTGGAGAAAATTTTTAAATCAGAGCTGCAAAAAAAAAGAAAGAAAAGAAATGATACAAGACAATAGTTGGCAACCTAAGCATATCGGTAATGATAAGGTTCTAAAATTGGGGTAGCATTATACCATTTGCCTCACCTGAAAAGTGACCTTTTAGATTTAAATATCATTATTAAGACTGACCTGGCATATTATGGATGATGGTGCATATTATTACAACATTTTCCTTTATAAACTTCAGCTAACATTCTTAAGCAACTGAGATACAATTCTGAAGATTAGGCTTCTTGATACTGATCTTTTAAGGTCCAGAAGACTCACACCTTTGTAGACTATATTCTGTGACAGCCAAACTTTCTCGATGAAAAAAAAAGAAATGCCTCTTACTTGCAACTGTTCCTATATTCTCTAAGGTTGCAAGAATTGATATTAAATAGGAGAAACCTCAATATGTCCAGCAAGATGCAACAAAATAGATAGACAATAAACAAGACAGGCTGTGTAAACCGCAGTGTGACACTGGAGGGCATAAGTAATACTGTGGGCCATGGTCAACACAATTAGGCAGAAATGCACATATTTACAGACAAAGAAGTAATGGTAAATCTTGCCTCTGACAGGGAAAGCACAACAGAGTATTTATAAATTATGAATCGTGTCCAAGAAAAATAGACCCTTTGAAGAATCTACTCTTCGGATTGTAGAAATTAATTTGATACTTTGGTTGTTATGGCAAAAGGACTCTGACAAAGACCCAGTATTACACTCACTCTTTTATTGATAGTAAAAGTAGGAAATCAGGTGGAGAGAATGATAAGCCATTAGTTTTATAGCAGAGACAGGTTCTTTGTAGTGTAATACTCAAAAAAAGATTTGGGAGAAGGAGATTAAAACCGTTAATATCTCATTTTTGTTTGTTTGTTAAAGTAGCATAAAGATCATGGCTGCTTTTCCCTGCATGGATTAAAAGTAGGAAACAATCCACATATATTTGTTAAACAAATTAATATCCATGTATTCACTAAAAATTATGAAGCATCTACTGTGTGTCAGGCGCTGTTCTAGTCACTAGGAATATAGTGGGAAAAAAATGAAGGGATCTCTGTCCTCATGTACTTGGCATTCTAGAATGAGGAGACAGGCAGACAGACATCAGGACAGTGATGGGTGCTGCAGAGGAAAAATAAAGCAGTGAAGGGCAATAGAGAAAACAGTGTTGGAGAAGTGAGTTACTTTATTTTACCTTATTTTTAAAAAAAAAAATATTTTATTGATTTTTCAGAGAGAGAGGAAGGGAAAGAGAGAGAGAAACATCGATGTGAGAGAGAAACATAGATTGGCTGCTTTCTGCACGCCCCCTACTGGGGATCAAGCCTGAAACCGGGGCATGTGCCCTGACCAGGAACTGAACTGGGACCTCTCAGTCCATGGGATGATGCCCAATCCACTGAGCCACACAGGCCGGGTGGAAGTGAATTACTTTAAATAGAGTCTTCAGGTAGTCTTCATTGACAAGGTAACATTTGAGCAGAGACTCAAAGAAACCAGTGGCATGAGGATCTGTCTGAATTGTTTCATTGAACTAGGAAGAAAACCAGTCTGTTCAATCCCCGAGGATAGATAACTTGATAGATGTGACTCAGTTTATACTAAGGATGACCTGCCATGCCGAGGGGGGAAATTCAGGATGTGTGTGCTCGGTCGAGGAAGAATAATCTGTATCATGATCACACACGACATGTTGCTGTACCAGCATGCTCTTTTCTCGAAGATTTTGCCTACAAAAATGAAGGACGTTTTGTCTTCCAAGGTGACGGCAGTGAACGACCGAAAAGCCAGTGGTCTAAATCATCACCTCTCCTGTGCTCTTTTTTTTTAAGAAAAAATACTTCGCATACTGTTATTTTCCTTAGGAAAAAAAAATAAAGTGGCTTTTTGAGACTAGATACTTCTGAATTTCTAAAATGTGTTGGAAAAATGCATCCCTTTCTTCACCAAGTAATTCAGTTAATGAGCAGAAAATAGAGAGTTTATGTTACACCTCAAAATTTGGCAGACATATTTAAATACCACCATGTGAGGATGAGACGAGCCAGAGAGAATGTGAGGATTTTTATTAGAAAATTCTCAGTTTGGATCAATTGAGAGTAAGGAAAAAAATCACTAACTTTATTGTTCTTGAATAAATATCTCTTTTCTGAAAATAAAGGAAACGTCATTGAAACTGAAGTGACAGTGATTTTGCACAGTTGAGCAGGTTCTCTTGTAAAGATTTCTCCAGTGGAGATCTTGATGTGACAAAAAAGAGAACATGAATCTAGTAATTTTCCATGACACTTCTAATGCTGGTGATTTTCATAAAAGATGATCTTAGTGAATTAGTTCAGGAGGATTCAGAGTAGAATGTGTGCATTTCTGGTGTGGTTAATTAGTAGTTTGGTCTTGGTGTGAAAGGCTTGCATGTATTTTGTACATCAAATCCCACCTGGGAACAACATACATGTGAAGTCATAAGATGTATGTGACTATTGAATATATTTTGCTATTTCTTTTTTTTTTTAATATTTTTTATTGATTTGAGAGACAGAGGAAGGGAGAGGGAGAGAGAGATAGAATCATCATTGATGAGAAAGAACATCAGTTGGCCGGCTCCTGCATGCCCTGACTGAGGATCGGGCCCACAACCTGGGCACATGCCCTGACTGGGAAGAATCGAACCAGCAACCTTTTGGTGCACGGGTCAACGCTCAACCACTGAGCCACACCAGCCGGGCTATTTTGCTATTTATTTCTGTGAGCTACTTGAATTAAAGCTGCTAAACTTTGTAAACGTGTATAATTCTTGGTGAAACATTAGTATGGCTACAAAAGTAAGCTTCACTGTGATTATATGTCTCTATTCTATACATATTGCCAAAGGTAAACTTTAAGAAGCAAATTGTTTAGCGTGTTTGGAAGATGTAGGTTGAAATAACGTGGGTAAATATTATAATCCGTGCTTTTTATTTAATTTGGAATCTGTGGAAACAGACTCAGGCTGAGAGTTGCATGCAGCAGCTTTAAGGTGAAGTGCCTTTGGAGAGAGTCAGAAGGAAGAGTTTTACAGTGGAAAACTTGGCAGATGCTGCTTTGAGCAAATAATCACGGTCGGTGTCACTAGTAATAAGTCATGTTGATATCATGTACCACTGACATGATGCGATGAGAACACTTCACCTCTGAGGTAATTTTACCTCATCAGTAACTCCAGTGAGATGATGAGAAAACATCACACAAACCCGAAGTGAGAGGCATTCTACAAAGCACCTGGCCAGGACTCTTTAAAATTGTCAAGATGATGAGAAGCAAGGAAAGACTGAGGAATTGTCATAGATTGGAAGTGACCAAGGGGATAGAACTAATAAAGGCAATGTGGTATCCTGTCTGGATCTTGGAACAACAACAAAAAAAATGACATTTGTTGAAAAAATTGATGAAATCCAAATAAAATCTTTTTGTCAGTGTTCTTTTTTTAAGTTTTATATTAAGCTAAGGATGTATAAATATAAATATGTAAGAAAAGTATTTAAGTGTGAATAGGATACAATCCTCCTCCCTCAAGGTTAAACAGGTATTCTATAAATTATATAATTCCTATAGGGATAAGGAACAATATATAGAGAGAGATCTTAGGAAATTTGTTATCAGCGTTCATCGCTAGTTACAAAGCAAGGCAACTTAATGAAGTGGAAAGAGTGAGATGAGGATATTATTTTAAAATAATTTTAAAATTTGGGGTATTATTATTATTTTTTTTTGGCACGTGCCCATAGTGGGAACTGAACCCAGACTTTCTGGTCCACAGACCAACGCTACAACCGCTGAGCCAAACCGGCCAGGGCTGGGGTATTATTTTTTAAAGCACTCTCTGAAGGGGTTAGTAATGTTTTAAAGAGTATAGGTAAAAGCTTGCAAAAGGTGGAAACTGTGAAAAATTGTATTGCTTACATGACCTTTGCTCAGCCTTCTGTTGAGTACAGATAAGGACTAGCTGGATTATCCTTAAGACAATGAATCACCCAGCAGGTACAGGGCAAGATACCAGACCAGTCCAACTGCAAAGTGGACAATGGGCCAGGCAGAGTACAACAGCAGGAACTGCTGGATGCTAAAAGTGGAGTATATAACCTACACCCCAACTGTTATTTGAGCTGAACCCTTTTCAGCTCAGCCTGCCTGCACCCAGGCGCATGCAATAAAGCCATTTTGCTCTGCATTAGCCTTACATTGTGGATATGATCTCCCGCCAGCTCAGACCTTTTACTCTTAAATTTTGGTAATTTTTTTGTATTTAAAATGTTGCCTTGTTTTCATACTTGGCAGTACTTTCTCTTCCTCCCACAGATACTAAATTTAAGTGTGAATAAATCAACTGTTTTAAAGTAGTTCCTTTTGTAATTTGAAGGATAATCTTTCTAATTTTTAAATGATCTTAATTACAGAAAAGGTTTGAAATAGTCTGTGTAGCTTTGTGTTTGTGCTATGAAGTTACATCAAAACACTAAGGAAGTTTCTCCATGTTTCCTTTGTGAACTAAATGTCTTTGCCTCCACAGACGTATTTCAGCAATTCCGAAACATCCTTGATATTTGTACTAACCAACTCATAAACTGGAATGAGCACTAAGCTCGTGAACAACAGGATAGGAAACCAATGACCACATGTCTCAGTCTTGAATCAAAGCCAAATAATCACCATCAACAGATGACTTCTCTTTGCCTCAGTGTCCCTATGTCTTAAACAAAAGTCCACCTTTCTCTAAAGAATCGAGCTGGATCAGCAGAGAGGTTCAAAAAGAGTTCTTTCAATTCCTAGGAGAAAAACTTATATTAAATTAGTTGTCATCAATTTCTAATAATCATAGATTATTAATCTAGGGCTGGCATGTTCCTGTACTTTAGTAGAGGGTTAAAGGGGTCTCAACCCACTGAGTAGTGCATTTGGTGTTCATGGAGAAATATGGATAAGGCGGATCAATAGTTTTTACTAAATTACTAATGTGATCTGTGCCCCTCAAATTCCATGGCCCCTGTCCTGCAGAATATTTGTGTCAGATATTGCAAAGCAGATGCTGTTTGTCTGAAATGCTGTGTTTGGCAAGAAATCTGCAGAAGAATCAAAGGTCACACATAAGAAAGATTTTACTCCTTGAGTTTGATGAAATCCACTCATTCTTAGCAAAGAATCCTGCTCTCTGGAATCCTCCTTCAGCTCTAGTTACCCTCAGAGGGCACATCTTCAAATGAGAATGAAAGTCATTCTTTTGGTCACTCTTTACCCCTTAATTCTGGTTTTGTCCTTGTATGAGCCTAAGATATTTTGATTGTGTGTTTGTTCTCCCTTCCACCCCTTTCCTTAATTATTTCACATTGCCCTAGACCTCCCGCTCTTTCTGTTCACTCTGCATCTGAGTGGCACTTGAGTTTAGGACAGAATTCACATTCAAGAGTGCCCAAAACAAACCTACGTAGGCTGATTATCAGAGCATCTTTCAGAGTCACCTTTCCTATATCTTAGAACACTGCCTTGAAACTTTACCAGACTCTGATGATGAGTTCCTGAGCTTATCAATGACCCCTATCTGCACTCAGCTGTCCATTTTATAATTGAGATTCCAGCTATAATTAGACACAGATGTGTGCATGCTTGTGCCCACCCTATAAAGAAAAAGCTCATGGGGAGGGCAGCTTCTCCATCTAACCCGAGAGGAGTTAGTCACTGGAGGATGAACCATGTGTCTACCCAACATCCTTTAGGAACGCAACAGGTAAAGAAACTCCTGATATGAAGGAAGGATTTACTACACTATTTATTTTTCTCTCTTAATTTATCACTCAGCCTTGGGCAAGACAGTTTAAAGAATGCAGGTTGGTGCAAACTTTATGAAGGCTGAGAGCACGCATTACAATCACAAAATTTTCAAGGCTCACAAAGCTTGCATAATTACAGTGGCTGCTGTGGCCTTCCGGCACTTTTTAGCTGTAATGGCAATCTGGCTAATTTCCCACTGGCATAATCTATAACTTCAAAGACTCTTAAAGCAGTTATGATTATTCTGTTTGCTTTTCAGGTGACCTATACCATTCATATTGAGCAGCAAAGCTTTTTGGCTAATTAATTAAGAAAGACTTAATTTAATATTTTTTCCTAAAAATTGTTTCTTTCTGATAATACCTCTGGATGATACAGTAGCAAAAACACTTCTCATCAAGGGTCACTTTTGCAAACTTGAGAACTGTTGAAAACCAACTGTTATCTGACTTTTATTTAAATTGCAACTCTTTATTGAAATACCAAATAATACATGTTCAGATTTTAAAACTTGGAAAAAACACAAAGAACATAAAGAAGAAATATTAAGTTATCAAATATTCTACCACCCAGCCATAACTACTATTAACATTTTCTTGTATTCAATAATTAATTCAGGAGACATTATGTAGGCTATTAGGCATCATGGTACTGGACTACGTGTTGTGCATTCTTTAGTAATTTATATGTTTTAAATGTTTTTGCATATTTATACATATATTTATTTTCTTCATATTCTTTTCCTTTTTTATAGCACGATCAAGATCATGTTAGATGTCTAGTTTTGTATCTTGCTATTTTTCTCTCTATTTTGTGACCTTTCCAATGCTATTGCAAATTCTTTAAAAATATTATGAGAATGACTCTGTAATATCTCTTCCTATGGATAATCATCATTAATTTAGGGAATTCTTCACTCTGATCATATATGTTATACATAAAATAATTGAATCTTGGTTATCTTTCGCCTTGAACTTTCTCATATGTATACCTACCTTGAAATTTTGATTCTTAGTCTCTTTTCCATGTTTTCTATCTATGCCTTCCTTTTACCACTTTAAAAAAAATTTTTTAAAATGTAAGTGCCTTTAGGGAGCTAGAAAAAAAAATTAAAGCAGCACGACGCTGGTTAGTTTCCTATGGGATGGGAATGGAAGATAATAACTTGATATGGTGTTTTTGTTTCCAAACCAAAATTACTTAACATAACTCCATTAAAATTAAAATAGGTTTCCTGGATAAAATATGTAATGTTATGTACATCATAGCTATTTTTTAAATGGTTAATATAGGCAATAAAAATGAAGTATACCAAGTCCTAACATAGAATACAAAAATTAATGTGTGAGTTTAGTAGTTTGTGTCTGTAGTAGCATAAATAAAAGATTGAGTAAATAAAGATAAGTAAATGAGAGAAACAGGACAGATTTTTCTTACAGAAGAATTCCAAATAATAAATGTAAAAGGGATGAGAGAAATAGAAATTAACCATAAGAGCCCAGCTGGTGTGGCTCAGTGATTGAGCATCAACCCATGCACCAACAGGTCACTGGTTCAATTCCCCCGGTCAGGGCACATGCCCAGGTTGTGGGCCAAATCCCCAGTGGGGGGCATGCAGGAGGTGGCCAATCAATGTTCTCTCTCATTGATGCTTCTATCTCCCTCTCCCTCTTCCTGTTTCTCTAAAATCAATAAAGAAAAAAAGAAAATAACCATAAGAAAAGCACACTATTAATTATTTCAGGCAATTAATGAATGATAAAATTAGTGGGCAAACTTTAAAGAGTAACAGGATATTTGGTTAGCCCCAAAGCACTTCCTCCAAAATAATTACTAGTTACTGGTGTGGTGTTAAGGTACACTGTCGCTTCATTCACAGTCTTCCCTCCAGAAGGGGGAGCTCTCCAGAAGGGAGAGCTTAATTTTCCTTCCCTCCAGTGTGAACTGGATTTATCAACTGGTATCTAAGAAATAGTGTGGAAAAGGAAAAGTAGTAACTACTTACTTTCCCCAGCAGACAGCACTTTATTCAAGTGATCAAGATTAGAACACCAGTAATAAGTCATGTTATTATCAAATTCTTACTGAAATGCTTTCAGAAAGACACCTTATCGATGATATTCTTCCTACAAACCTATAACTCCCATCCAATAATGGGGGGAACAAAAGACAAGCCAAATTGAGAGATTTTCTATAAAGTAACCAACCAGAACTCTTCAAAACCGTCAAGGTCATAAAAGTACAAAATAAATAAAAATAAAAGACTATCAATGTCTCACAGATTAAAAGAGATCGAGAACACATGCTGACTAAATACAATAAATCATCCTATATTGGATCACAAACAAGAGAAAGGACATTAGTGCAAAATCTGGTGAAATTCAAAACAAGCCTGAAGTTTAGGTAACAATAAATATCATATCATTTCTCAGCTTTAATGAATATACACGACTGTAAAATGATAATATTAGACATAGCTGAGTGAAGAGTTAAATGAACTCTGTATTATTATTACTACAATTCTTCTGTCAATCTAAAATTATTTCAAAATAAAACGTTTTAAATATTATTCTCGTTTTTTTTTTTTTTTAAATGGTTCGTAAAGCTGTCAAACGTGTTTAAATTTGTAGAGGGCTTGTTAACAATTCAATGAGGTAGAACATATGTAAGAGCTTATAATTATCAACATATTGTCCTGACATCTGATTAAACAAGCAGGGGCATGGTACCTCCTAATCTGTTCCCATATGATTTAGAGATTGTTTTCTGCCTTACTTATTTTTGGTTTGTTTTTGTAGGTTAGGGAAATGTAATCATTGAGTCCTCTCAAGTAATTTTTTCTAATAAGCTCTTTGATCCTGTCATATTAAAGACCTGCAAAGTTGTTTCTTAGTCCTAAGTCTTGGAGGACATACTTCAAAAGACTCAGAGCAAGAAAGGGACAAGTTATTTTATTTATTTATTTATTTTTATTTATCCATGCTTCTAATGCCATTTCTGGCAAATATCAGCAAGCAGATCTTTGGGAGAGGAACTCAGAACTCAGAATACAGGAAAAGAGACAAACTCATGCATTGTCTTCATTCAGAAACCTGTTGTAGTACCTTATAAAAATATTTCCTTTCAACATGTTTTCTAATCTTACAAACCATGAAGATTTTACTCCATCTTTAACAGTATAAAGTGTTACAGGAAACCAGTTTTGTCTGGCAATTAGCATTTTCCATGACAATGCCAAACATCAAATTTGGCTATCTCATCCTCAGACCTCTCTCTGTGGAAAGACTATGGAATTTGGGGTGTGACTTGCTTAATATTTAATCACAATGATAAATCATGAAGGAGAAGACACCTTTTCAATCTGAAATTGGAGAAAAATGCATAAATCTCTAGCCTCTTTTTACTAATTGTGATTTTTGACAAAAAGGAAAGAATTGATTTCTTCTAACTGTAAGGAAGTATCACTAGAAAGTATTTAAAACCATTGACCTATTTGTTTACTATTTTACTTACAAGTATTATTTTTAGAAGGTGTTAATTTTTGAAAGAGAGCAAATTTCATTATTTTTGACAGGCATATCATTGGTATTTATTAAATATTTTAGGAAATTAAGGAGGTGAAAGGTACAATAATAAGAGCATTAAGTAGTAGTGCTGAACATGAAATCAAAGCTGAATCCATTGCTTGTTAAGCAAGAGACAGCTGTGGTTGTATGGCATACTATCTCCGAACAACAACAAAAATGCAAAAAACTTAATAAGAAATTGATGTTGTATAGAAGCTGAGGAAATATCAAGGTCAGAAATCTATAGGCTTTGAAAACAGGAGTATTCAAAGCTTGGTTGACCTTTCAGCCTCTTATAAGTATAGTCACTGGAGGCAAACAGTTGCTGATTGGCTAAGAAGTCAAGTTAATAAGGTTGTTACTAAAAGATGAAGATGAGTTTTAAAATAGCTCTGGTGAAGGCTTGGGGCCATGATCAAGGGATAAACTTTTCCTTTCTTGAAGGTGGAGGATAGGAGTTTGTTCAACTTGATAACCTAACTCTTTAAGGTTGAAAAAGTATTTAATCTCATGTGTTTCACAGCTTTGTCTTTGGCTACTTGCCTGTATATGCACCATATGATTTAGCCACATGAACTAAAACAACCCTTCCTGCTAGAATACTTATGCTGTGCACATGCTGGGTACCCATGTTCTACTACCATTTTCCATTTGGTAAATTGCAGTTCATTCTTGGTTCAAATGTCATGGAATTTGTAGTTTTGCCTAAGCCACACATACCTGATGAGTGAAGTATTTTCAGATTCTCCAATCAATGCCTAGACAAGGTCAATACCTTCCCCCTCTTAGTTCACATAGAGCCTTGGAATAGCCCGAGGCAAGCATTTCTCATTGCATGTTGTAATTACGCATGCGTGTGTCTGTCTCCCTTCCTGCATTCAAAATACCTCCAGGGCAGACTCTGTCTTACACATTTTTTTTTTAAATGCCAATGCCTGGTTTAGTGTCTATGGGTAGGTGATCAATAGACATCTACTGCTTGCATGAGCAATACATTTATCTTTTTCATTTCTAAACAATAATTAGTCATTTGTTTACATCTTTATTGGTGAGGAAAGGAAGACATTAGATAATTGGCTCAAATTTACACTTTTGCAAGGGGCAGAGCTAACAAACCAAAACTGAGCGTCCCATTATCATTCTTCTGTTTCCCCCATAGTGATTTCATGTAAGACTATGAGGAGTTGTGTAGACAGAGAACTTGAGACACTTACTATGAATCTGTCTTCCCAGCACAACCAACACTTTCTGTCACTGTCCCAGGACCATAAAAGAGCCTCAATGACATGTCCAGAAGGAGCTACTTCCAGACACAGGGAGTTCCCAATATGCACAAACTTGAGCAGTTTGGAGTTGGAGCTGTAGGGTTGTGCAGACTTTCTAGGGCAGCTGTAACAAAGTACCACTGGCTTAACAACACAAATTTATTGTTTCACTGTTCTGGAGGCTAGAAGTCCAAAATCAGGGTGTTGACAGGGTTGGTTCCATCTGAGAGCTATGAGAAAAAATCTACTCCATGTCTGTCTCTTAGCTTTTGGTGGTTGACCAGAATATTTGGTGTTCCTTGGCTTGGAAGCATAACTCCAACCTTAGTATGGCATTCTTGTGTCTCGGTCTCCAAAGGTCCTCATTTTATAAGGTTACCAGTTATGTTGGATTAGCAACCTGTTTACTACAGTATTACCGCACCCTAACTCATCTAGTTATATCTGCAAGAACATATTTCAAAATATGATGATATTCTGAGGTCCTGGGCATTAGAACTTCAATGTATGAATTTTGGGAGGACACAGTTCAAACCATAAGAGACCAAGGCTATTCGAAGAAAGATATAACATTTCTAAATGAGAAATTTTGCAAAGAAACATGAGAAAATAGTAGATATGGGAAAGTAAACCACGAAGGTAGTCTATTGTCTTGCAAGAAAAACAACAAGGAGGTAGCACCAGGACGCTTCAACTTGGTTCTGAAACTATTTTGAGTGTATAGGGAAACACTTGAGGCAGTCACCAGGGATGTGGAAAAGACATTCGTAATAATCAACACTTATAATTTGTATTGTATGCAAAACACTGTTCTAAACATTCTATTGATTTTATTGTTTAGAATCTTAATACAACCTTATGAAGTCAGTGCCATGTTAAATCTATTTTACTGATGACTAAACTGAATCAACAGGAGGTTAAGTGGTTTGCTGTGGATCACCCAATTTATAAACTCAGATCATAATTTTTTAAAAATATGTTTTTATTGATTTTTTTAGAGAGAGAGAAACAGCTAGGTGAGAGAGCAACATCACTCAGCTGCTTCCTGCACACCCCCTACTGGAGACCATGCCGAAATGTGGGCATGTGCCCTGACTGGGAATCAAACCTGGACCTCTCAGTCCATGGGATGACACTCAATCCACTGAGCCACATGAGCCAGGCCAGATCATAATTTTTAATCCAGGAAGCCAGGATTCAGAGTCTGTGTGCCATATTGCTTGATATTTAAACACTTAGTCATTTACCTCCTTTCTTTTCTTCTCTTCCATTTTCTACCTTTCTTTTGATGTCCTGTTTTCCTTTTCTTTCTCTTCACTTATCTTCCATTCCTTTCCCTCCCTCCCTTCCATCCTTCCTTAATTCTTTAAGGAGCACCCCCCCAAATAAAATCTTCCATTTTTATATGCACCTTCTTACTAAAGAACTTAATTCTTGCTAGTGCAAATCCACATTAACTATCCAAGATAAATAAAGTCAGTTCTTATTGATGCATTTCCCGAGATAGAGGTAGGGCAACTGCCATGTGGATAAGTTGCCTTGATTTCATTCATATCCAGGCTCATTTTTACTCTATCAAGTGCCTTGACCAGTCAACTTCTACTCTTAAACCCTAGGGGTAAGTGGAAAACTAAATTTATATTTTCTACTCCAATATCCAAGTCTGAGGTCCTTCCTGCCGCATGATCTTCAGAGCAAAAGCATCAGGAAGTTCTTAATCTGCTTTGTCTCCACAGCTTATAAGCAGCTGTCGTTATAAATAGAGGCTGGTGTCACTCTCATCATACTTGAAATTTAACACATGCTTTTGCCACTCAATGAGGGATTTCCTCTCACACACTTACTACGTAAATCTCCTGTTCTCTAGTGGTTTTGCTTTGGTATTATACTACTATAAAAGCCCATTTGGTGACAAAGCCTTAACAATATAAAAGAATAATAATGAACCTTGAAAACAGAGCTGAAAATTCCAAAATACAGGGTTGTTTTTCATAAAATTTGTCATTTTCATATCCCAAGCCAGAATTATTACTCAGAAATCAGACATAATCAAACTGAAGTCTGGAGTGGGAAATCATATAAAGTTGACTGTTTTAGGCCCTGACTTTATTTCATGTTCTTGGTTATTCAAGGGAACGTTTTTATAAAAATATTAGTCACAAAATAATAAAAATTATAAAACATCAGAACTATTATTGTCACATTTTCCCACCTCATGTGCAATGTAAAAAGTCATGTAAGTATAATTCAGTGACGGATAGTTTCTCAGGTCTGGTACGTAAAAGAAAGACTGAAAAATAATTTGTTTACCTTATACTTTATGTATTGCAGTTTTTATTTTTTTATTTTTTAAATCCTCACCCGAGGATATTTTTCCATTTATCCTTAGGAAGCAGGGAAAGAAGGAGAGAAAGACAGAGAGACAGAGAGAGAGAGAGAGAGAAACATCCATGCGAGAGAGACACATCGACTGATTGTGTCCCACGCGACCCCGACCAGGGCTGGGGAAGAACCGCAACCGAGGTACATGCCCTTGGCCGGAATCGAACCCAGGTCTCATTGGTCCTCAGGCCGACATTCTAACCACTGAGCCAAATCAGCCAGGGCTGTGTTGCAGCTTTTAAATGTAAGCATTAAAAATGGTCAATGTCTTCTCACCTTTGAATTTTGCATTACTCAGCCAATTTTGACTGCATATTCAGATGACTACATACATATATCAATTGTGTATGCCTTGAGTCCAACAGATAAAGGAGGAAACACCTCATAAAAGTGTTATAATGGCATCAGCACTTCGTGTTGAGCATGGGAACAATGCATCAAAGTCCCAAGAGATTTTTTAGAAGTTTATCTAGTCTACCTCCAATGTCTCAAGTCAAGACTTAATTTCATTGCTGAAATAAATTAATTTCTTATATTAGATTCTGAAATCACAGCCACTACAATCAAGCTAGTGTCTTGCCAGTACTTGAATATTCAAGGCTTGCAAAGGAGTTGAGATACTGTGTTCATTCAGCATTCAATGTTGTTGGAATGTGTGATTGACTAAACCCAACCAGGAACAGAATGAACTGACCTATAGGGCTTTTGTAGTGAGATGTAGGTACCTCCCCACCCAAAACATTCCTAATAAAAAATTATTTTTTAAGGGATAACAAAATGAAATAAGAAAGTTGGGATGCAGCTGCATGAGAAGAAGGACAATCCAACAGTGAGTAATATCCACTATCATGTGTGGTCTGTATGAGTGTGTGTGTGTGTGTGTGTGTGTGTGTGTGTGATAGCTTTCTCTATTAGTAAGAATAATGTCTGCAAGCTCATGTAAAATAACAGCTCCCAATAAATGCTTCTATTAATATATCCAATCCCTAAAGACTCAAAAGCATCAAAATGCCATGTTAAAGTGTGTGCTTAGAGTCAAAATGCTGAAATGGGAATCCTGTGTCACTTTTAACTTATCAAAAGGAGCATGTGATTTTGTTTCTTGATCTTTAGTTACTTTATAGTTGAAAGGTGAGTTTATATAAAACTGACAACATAGAATGTTGTGAGATGAAAATATTCTAAGTAAAACCCATTTCTAAAATATGGAACACCACACATGAACTCAGTTTTTCATTATTCAAATTCCTTTGTCTGACTAAGAAGGCTGATTCTTCTCTTTCCCTCCCTCCCTCCCTCCCTCCCTCCCTCCCTCCCTCCCTCCCTCCCTCCCTCCCTCCCTCCCTCCCTTCCTTCCTTCCTTCCTTCCTTCCTTCCTTCCTTCCTTCCTTCCTTCCTTCCTTCCTTCTTTTCTTTCTCTCTTTCAAGAACAGATCTCCTGTGCTTGCTCATTTCATACCAAAAAAATGCCTGAACAGGCCTCTTAAAACCAGGAACCATTTTCCCTTGGCTAAGAAAGAAGTGTCAGTAAAATTGAAGAAGCAGTCATCTTTCTTTAAAGCAGAAACAATTATCTTAACAGTGAAGAAAGTCAAGTTCACAATTTTAGCTCTAAGCAAAGGTGTTGCTTCGTCATTTTTATTTATGCCTTTAAAAGACCTCTTGTCTGGCCTTTATGTGACTTTTTCCTATTAGCTTAGATATATTTCTTCCCACCCTGTGAAGAATTTTATAAATTGTTTATTATTTTTCTTTCCCCCCAAAAAAAGAATTTATAAGTCCCAGATTTCCCCCCCTTCCATGTGGCCCTTATTAATCTTCCCTGGGGGCTTTTTTACCCCCTGCCCTCTAACTTGAGGCTTAGCTAGGATGGTTCTTGCAGTCATAATTGAAAATTAATGATGAGAAGCAGCCCCAAACCACACCATTCCTTTCCCCCCTCCTCGGTCCAAGAGTGTACAATGCAGATTTTATTTCAGGGCCCGGAGAGGTGATTAATCGTCACAGAGCCCTGACACTGGCTTCAGATAAGTGGTGTAGTCTGGCAGGAATACAAATATGTGGACAGCATTCCGATTAATCTCTGAACACCACATGGAAAGGAAAAAGTCTTTGCAAGGCCCCTATAAAGGGAGTCATTATTAGGAGGCCAAATTTTCTATAAAGAAAGGCTAATTTGTAGCCTCTGTGAACCTAACCAGGAGCAAAGGAGTTTCTACACTCCACTTATAAGGAGACTTTTCTCCAAATGGGAAGATGTAAATGGAGTGTGAGGGTGAATAAGAAGAAAACAAAAGTAAGAGGAAACAGACAATAAAATCTATGGAATCGTTACTGCGAGTGTGCAAGCCCTAGGAGGCTGACCAGGGGCCATGACGGCAATTGCTCCCGCTGAAGCACGCACATGGCCCTCAATGTATGTCTGAGTGAGTGGATGAATGGAAAGTGTGCATTTTTCAAGATGCAACACTTATATTTGATCGATGATAACTGAAAAAGAATATAAAGGTACTTTCTGCAACCTTTGATATGATTTTCATACAAATACTAAACAACGCCACGGTCATCTTTATATGATGGTCTTTATAATAATGAATGCCAGGTTCTTCCACCTGGAATATTCCAAATGTACTATCCTTCAGGTTGGCTCTTTCTGAATAAAGTCTACTACTTCTTGTCACTGTGTCCCTGCATGCAGTACATATTTCATTTACTGTATTTACAGATGTTGCCATTACAGGTTTAGGTTCTTGCTGTTTGATCAGTCTGTGAACTCCTTGACGCAGAGATTGCAGCACGCTCTTCCTGCTGTCTGTGGCATTGCACCTAACAGCTGTTCAAATGTTCATTAAATTAAAAACAATGTTTATATGAATGAATTACCTTGGGCCCAGTCTTGCATTCTCCTCGAACTTAGTGATTTGTAAACAAAAAAATGTTCTCCTCCCATTGTTAAAAATGTAACTATTAATATTAGATGGTCTTGTTCTGGATGGGATATCACTATTCTCTTGATAGGAGATGGATATCTGTCTTAGTAGGGGCTGTATAAGTGTTGATTTTTTTTTTTTCAGACTGTCTAGACATGACACCTTCTCCCTTAATAGAAGTATAGGTGCTTTGCTGAGTTGGAGTTGAAACAAAAGTATTCCTATTTAACATTGATAGTTCTGAGAGTCTTATAGCTTCAGAAGTAGATACTTTTTAATCTATTATATAAAATGTCTTTTTATTTCTAAATACTATTTATTTTTAGTTATACTATGATAAGAGGGCCCATTTACTAACTACCTCAATCAGTTAAACCACTATATATTGATTAAACAGATCTCTCTTTTTTTTAATTTTCTGCATAACATTCTAATTGTTTATTGTAAATGATAATTTTAATGCCTCCAGATTCACAAAGTGAGCAAAATATCCCTTCTTGGATTTCACATGAAATTCTTGACTAGCCTCAAAGCCTTCACACTATTCCAGAAAGTCTGTACATTCTGAAGCAAACAGATCTTGAAATTAAATTGATATCAACTGGTAGTATTCATTTTTTAAAAAAAAACAAAAACAAACAAAAAAAAAAACACTTGTATTTGGAAATATTTAATGAATATAAAAAGTTCATAATATAGCTCAGCCAGTGTGGCTCAGTGGTTGAGCTTTGACCCATGAACCAAGAGGTCACCGGTTTGATTCCCGGTCAGGGCACATGCCCAGTTTGTGAGCCTGATCCCCGGTGGGGGGCATACAGGAGGCAGCCAATCGATGTTCCCTCTCATCGATGTTTCTATCTCTGTCTCCCTCTCCCTTCCTCTCTCTCTAATATCAATAAAGAAAAAAAATTTTTTTAAGTTCATAAAATATATTTTTTAAATGTTAACAAAATCAAAGCTATGTAAGCATTACCAAAGTTAAGACTTGGCAGTGAAGGAGGAGGAGCTTTCTGTGAGCTGTGTTTGGGTCTCATACCCTTCCCTCCACAATCTGGGTAATCCCCATCTTGACTTTGGTTATTATTATTCCCTTGAATTACTTCATAATTATCACTTATATATAAATCCATGTACTATATGTTATTTTAAATAGCCAAGCTTGGAACTTTATATAAATACAGTCAAATGGTATGTATTTGCTTATTATTAATTTATGTTCCTCAACATTGTGCTTATAAGTTTCATTCATGGTGACAGTTGTAGCTATGATTCATTCATTTTCATTGTTCTTCAGAATTATATTATATGACTAGACCACAATCTATTAATCTATTTTATTTGCATTTATATTTAATTTTATTTATTTTGGGCTATTTCAAACAACACTTAAAAAAACCCTTATAAACATCTATTGGCATACGTAGGAAGAGATGCAGGGTTTCTGTAGGGTTATGCCTGGGAATGGAAAGCACACATTTACCTTTTTAATGTAATGTTAAATTTGTTTCCAAAGTAATTTTTCTTGTTGACTTTTCCTACAACACTCTTAGAGTATTACAGTTATTTCAATTCTTCAGCAACACTTAGTGCTTACCAGACTTTTACATTTTTGCTTATCTGGTCATATGTAATAATATAGAGTTTTAAAATGTAATTTCTTAATTTAGTATAATTATTTGTTTATCAGTTTTCCTTTTTAGTGAAGTATCTTTCAAAATTTTTACTTATATTTCTATTATAAATAAAATTGTTTTTAAATTTTATTTTTAGCCCAGCTGGTGTAGCTCAGTGGTTGTGCTTCGACCCATGCACCAAGAGGTCGCTGGTTTGATTCTGAGTCAGGCACACGCCCAGGTTGTGGGCCTGATCCTCAGTGGGGGGCATGCAGGAGGCAGCCAGTCCATGTTGTCTCTCATTGATGTTTCTATCTCTCTCCCTCTTGCTTCCTCTCTCTCTAAAATCAATAAAGAAAACTTTAAATAAATAAATAAATTTAATTTTTAATTTTTGTTCAGATACAAAAATATTAGTGATTTTTATGTATTAAATTTGTATCCTGTAACCTTGTTAGAATAACTTGTAAATTCTAACAGTTTTTACTTTTTGTTAGATTCTCTAGAATAGAGCTAAAATGTTCTATATTTTTCAGAAAGCAAAGTGTCTTTGTAGTTTTCCTTCTTCCTTTCCAATCTGTATGTGTTATATTTTTCTGGCTTTATTGTACTAAGACCTCCAGGAAAGTTGAAGAAGTAGTAAAGAAGAAATCCTTGGTCTGTTCTTTATATTGAGTTAGAAATTATTCAGCCTTTCACCATTAATATTATATTAGCTATAGGGTTTATTAGATGCCTTTTCTCCAGTTCAGGAAGTTCCATTTTATTCCTGATTTGATGAGAGTTCTTATGCAGAATAGGTATTGAATTTTGCCAAATGATTTTCTGCAGCTATTGACAGAATTATGTTTTTCTCCTTTTTTCTTAAGATTATGGATTACATTGATTGACTTTAGAAAAATAAACCAACCTTGCATACATACATGAGATAAATGTCACTTAGATATAATATAGTTTTCTTTTCTCTATATTAATGGATCAATATGACGATATTTCATTAAGAATTTGTTTTCATCTTCAGGACAAATATTGATCTGTAGTTCCTTTTTTGTTTTGTTTCGTTTTGCTTATAATATTATGTCTGGATTTGATAGCAGGGCAATACAGTTTTGGGAAGTGTTATTTTCTATTTCCTGGAAAAGATTGTATAGAATTGGTGTTATTTATCTTTTAAATAGTTTGTACCATTCACCAGCAAAACTAACTGGCCTAGAGATTTCCTTTTATTTACTTATTTTAATTAATTAATTTTTTAATTTAATTAATTTATTTTTCTTACAGATGTTTCTTCTTTTCCCCCCATTGACACCCTACTCCTGCCCTCCACCCCCCCCCACACACAGTATTGTTGTCTATGTCCATTCGTTAGGTTTATATGCATAAGTTCTTTGGTTTATCTCTTCCCTCCCCCCTCCCTCCTCCTCTGAGGTCTGTCAGTCTGAACCCTACTTCTATGTCTCTGGGTCTGTTTTGTTCATCACCTTATTTTGTTCATTACATTCCACAAATAAGTGAGATCACGTGATACTTATCTTTCTCTGACTGGCTTATTTCGCTTAGCATAATACTCTCCAGGTCCCTCCATGTCATCTCAAAGGATCAGAAGAGATCTTTCTTCCTTACAGCTGCATAGTATTCCATAGTATATGTACCACAGCTTTTTTTTTTTTCTTTGCATTTGTCTTGTTCCTGTTCTTAAAGAAAATGCTTTTAGTTTTTGCCCATTGAGTATGATATTGGCTGTATGATTGTCATAAATAACCTTTATTATGTTGAGATATGATCCTTCTATTCTCACTTTGCTGAGAGTGTTTATCAAAAATGGATGCTGGATTTTGTTAAATGCTTTTTTCAGCATCTATTGATATGATCACCTGATTTTTATCTTTCTTTTTGTTTGCGTGGTGTATCACATTTACTGATTTATGAATATTGTATCAGGCTTGACCCTCTGGGATAAATCCCACTTGGTTGTGGTGTATAATTTTTTTTAATATACTGCTGGATTAGATATAAGTGGAGATTTCCTTTTAAAACTAAAAATTAAATCGTTATAAGATGATTCAGGTTATTTCAGCTTGGATGCATTTCAGTAGTTATGGGATTTGAAGACTTGGTCTACTTTAAGTTGCTGTATCTAATATTTCCTTATTATCCTTTTAAAGTCTGTAGGATCTGTAGTGAATTTCCTTCTTTCATTCAGAATACTGGGTTGGGAAGTGCTTTTTCCTCTTACATTTTTGGAAAGAATATTTTAGAATATTGTTTTATTTCTTCTCTATATATTTAGAGAAAGTTACAAGTGATGTCACTGGGGTCTCAGATTTGTCATTGTTATTTGTGATGTTTTATTTTTGTTTTTTGTTTTTTTTCAAAGCAATAAATAATGAATGTAACTTCTTTAATAGATATAACTGTATTTAATCATTTAATTTTGGGGGTCAACATGCCTAATTGTTTCTTGTAGTAAATATTTCCATGTTATCTAAGTTCTTAGTATAATGATGATTATAATATTTTATTATCATTTAATGACTATATAATCTACAGTGACATCTATCTTTTATTTCAGCTCTTCATAATTAATCTTTATTTTTTTTCCTGATAATATTCATTTTACCGATCTATTCAAGAAACCAGATTTTATTTTCATCAATTTTATTGTTTTGTTTTTTTAAAATTTGTTAACATTCTGTTCAAATTTTTACTCTTAACTTCTGTCCACACGATTGAGCTTTAATTGCTTTTTTAAATTAGCTTTCTAAGGTAGAAGCATAGATCCTTAATTATATACCTTTTTATATTTAATATGAGCTTTTAAAGCCCATACATTTCCATCTGTGCTTTGCTATAGCTATTTCCCATGAAGTTTGATAAGATGTATTTTAATTATCATTCAGGTCAAAATAGTCTCCAATTTTGCTAATGGTTTCTTTTTCACTCATTAGTTTTTAAATGTGTCTAGCTCAATTTCCAAATATTTCTAATTGCTCTCATATTGATTTAATTATTTATCTCTGGCTTTAGTTATCTGGGCTAAATTAGCCCTTATTCTTTTTATGGGTCTACTCTATGTTACCTACTCCTTTTCTCTGACTCTTTTAAATATTTTTTTCATTAGTTTTTGTTTTGTTTTTAGCAGTTCACATAGTAATCCACTTATTTATACACTACAGCTTAATTTAAAATTCCCTAATTGGTAGATATAGGGGTAATTGTGTGTCTTAGTTTATTAATTATAGTACTTTATTAAATAGCCATTCATATATTTTTGCCAATTTATTCCTGAAAAAGTTTCTAGTGCTGATATTTCTTGGCCTATGGGTAAATGCACTTTTGTTTGAAGAAAATATGGCCTAATTTTCCCTCATGTAAATCTTGCTATTTTGTATTCCTATGACCAATATATAAGAATGTCTATTCCCACAACCTCACTTCAAATATGTCACCAAATTTTTATTTTTTCCTTATCTTACTGATAAGAAATTTTATCTCAGTATCACCACTGTTATAACTCAAGTGACTATATATGTATGGATCTTTACACACATCATTTTCCCATCTTAATTATGAAATAAAAACTGATAGTATAACTCCTATGTTTTATTTTAACAAATAAAATTATTGGTCCTTTGAAACTCCGTATAAATTTAGAATCATTGCTAACATTTACAGACACACACACACACACACAGTTTGAAAATAGAATGAGATTTAACACAGATCAATTTTGGGAAACTGACGTTTACAATATTTACTTCTCCAATCTTTGATCATGGTGTATGTTTTTGTCTGCTGAAGGTTTCTTTAAATTCCCTCAGTGTTTGTAGTTTTTATCTTAGAGGTCTTGAACATATTTTCTTATGTTTGTTTATATTATCCTGGATGTAGGGATATTGCTATATTCATTCTCATACTTTTAAAAATTCATCTTTATTGTCGAAAGTATTACAGATATCCCTCTTTCCCCCATTGACCCCCTCCACCCTGCTCCCACACTTTTAGGGGTTTTTTGTTTTGTTTTTGTATTTTCTGCATATACAAATGTATCATAAGAAAACAATAACTTAAGTTCATCCCTTTCCATTTATACCATTTTTACCTTTATTCATGTCTATTGCACTGAATAGAAATAGTTTTAAAGTCACTCTTGATTCTTTCAGAAATCATAGGGAATGTTTTCAATATTTCACCTAATTTTCATGTTTTCTCTCAAATAAGAAAAAGTCTCTATTTCCAGTTTGCTACTAATATTTTTATCAGAATATGTTGAATTTTATCAAATGTCATTTTCAGCCTCTTTTCAGATTATTTTATTTTGAAGTTTTTCTATGTTATTTTTGTGACTCTTATAACTTAAATTTACTTTAAATATAAACCAATAATTAATTATGGAAATCAGCCCAATTCAGTTGGGACATACAACTTATTTAATGTTTTACTGAATTAGATTTTCAACTAAAAAGTGTTTTTATGTGTTTTTCTGAAAAACTTTGTCCAGTAATTTTTTTGTCTTTCTCACATTTTGGTGCCAAATTTACGTTGGCCTCAAAAAATGAGTCACAGTAACTTTTAATATGCACACAATTTTCCTCTCTGGCTTCTTTTGAGTTTTTCTTTTATTAACTAATTTCCAGAAAATGTTACTACGATCTTCCTAGGTGCACAGCCACCTGGTTTCTTTTTCTTTTTATTTTTTATCCTCACCTGAGGACATTTTTGCATTTATCTTCAGATAGAGCGGGAGGGAGAGAGGGAGGAAGAGAGAGACATATCAACTGGTTGCCACCCACACGACCCCAACCTGGGCTGGGACAAACCACAACCGAGGTACGTGCCCTTAGCAGGAACCGAACCCGGGACTCTCTGGTCCACAAGCCGACGCTCTAACCACTGAGCCAAACTGGCCAGGGCACCACCTGGTTTCTTTTCATTTGATTCTTCTTACTGTTCCAATATCACACATAAGTTTTTGAAAAATCTGAGTCATTATCTCTTCTAATATTGCTTCTGACTCATTCTCTTTCTTTTCTTAGCTGACACGAGGGATGCTACACCTTTTGCCGTGTTATCTCACGTGTCTCTCAAGCTTTTTGCCGTGTTCTCTGATATTTAATGATTTCCGTGAATCTGTTTGCATGGTTTCCACTCTACTACCATCCCTTCTCTTTTCCATTTGTCTTGTATGCTGTGAACCCATTTATTAAGTTGTATTTTTAATCCAAGTTCTTCTATTTCATTTATTTTGCAAAGGATTTCTGTTGTGTAGTGAATTCATTATCTTTGTTACATATTTTTCAAACATTTTAATCACAGGGATAACAATATTTACTTTTCCTATTTATAATTACTCAAACACAATGGATTTGTTTCTGTTGTCTATTTTTGCTTGACTTTCTATAGGCACAAGAATATAAAATACATATTTGAAATATGCATTATATATGAAATATATATATATTGAACAGAGGATGTTAACTAATTGGGCAGGAGGAACATGTAGTCTCCAGATGCTATTATTTTCCCTGGAAGCTTCAGCCAACCCTTTCTCAGACACCAAAGTGACAGCATAACCTTCATCCGATTGGGGTCCGAGCTGACTCTAGGGCAGTGTGTGGTTTGTGGAAGACTCCTGTACTTCTGGCTTATACTCGCCCTTCGAGTGCAGCAACCAGGATTCTAGACTTAAAGGCTTGACTCTTAAACTGTAACATTTTGTTTTTCTGTTTCTCCTTGGTACCATGAGACAGCCAAGAAGGCACCTTTGTCTTTTCTTGACTACAGCTGAAAAACCTATAGTGTTTTGCTTTTAAGTAAAGTGCCTGATTATTGACTAAGATACTTACTGTATCATGTTAATAATGTGCCCATTAAGTCTTATTTTACTAAGTATATTTTTATCATGTGTGCTAATGTTTGACAAATGCTTTCTCTGCATATTGAGACATAATTATCTAATTTTTCTTTTAAAATTTATTTATGTGACACTATTTATGACCATATTTATGGCCTTCTATCCTTGAACTACATTTGCATTACTGAAACTAAATACAGTTGTTTATCTTGCATGATTTTTAATGTGCTATTAGATTCTATTTGCTAGTATTATATTTAAAATTTTTGCATCAATATTTATAAGTGAAATGTACTTATAATTTATTAATTGTATGCAATGTATAAGATAAATGCTATAATCATGTTAAAAAGCAAATTTAGAGCTTGTCCTTTTCATTACTCTGGAATAGTTTATGTAGTGTTAAGATTTCCTGATCATTAAAAACTTGGTAAAATTCCGAGATAAAGTCAACTGGGAGCGGTGTTTTTTGGTAGGGGGCTTTCAAAGTACTTTCTGCATTTCTTGTAGGGTAATTGGCCGGCTTATATTTTCTGTATATTGAGTTCAGTTTATGTAAGCTTTAAAAGAAAATGATCTATTCGAGCTAACTTGAAATTTTTCCTTTGGGAGCCTGATAGAGTTTGCAAAGAAATTAAATTTGGCATTTATTTATTAGTTGTGGTGTGTATCAGTTTTCTAACTCATTTATTTCTACTTTTATCTTTGCGAAGTTTTATATCACTTTTCTTTTCATTTAATTTATCCTTCTTTTCCTAGTTTTAAATTGGATAGTTAATTCATTTAATCTAATTTTTGTCTCATTTTTATTTATATATTTATTTAATACTATAATTTTTTACTCACAAGTGCTTTAACTGACTGCCACAAATTTTTTGTGTCTTATTTTTATTATCCTTATTTTCAATTAATTCTAAAGTCCCTTTATATTTACCATTTGACCTAAAAGTTGTTTAATATCGTGTTGTTTATTACTTTTATATTAATATAGAAAGGCATTTCCTTCTAATTTTTAAATAAATTTCTAGTATTTTCTTATTGTGATCAAATAATGCTATTTTTATTATTTCTGCACCTTGGAATTTATTGAGGTTTACTTTGGAGAAAGTACTTATGTAATATTTCCTTGAAATAAGTATTATTACATATGCACATTAATAAAGATATATTCTCCATTTTTGGCATTCAGTATATATTTTAATTAGGTGACAGATAGTTTGTATAAAGGAAGATAGAAACTAAAATAAATTATATTTGCCTCCATAATGGGGCACACTCTTTCTTATGTCGTGTCACAGAGGTAGGAGCCAAATGAATTTGATTTGTAATGGAGATGAGTCTGAATAAATTGTGCTACGGATTCCTTTGACTTTATTAAAATGTATTGAGAGATGAATCAAGACCTTCCCTTTAACAAAGACTAAAAATCTAAAGGCTGGTTGCAGAGGGGCCTCTGTTTCATCTTGGGCTGTTGGAGATCTCTGTCTGCTTTGTCACCTAACTACCTACTCTGTGGTCCCTGGGAAACTCTTTCAGCACTCCATCCCCATCCTGTCCTTTACCTTGTCTCTTTCAGGCCTGTAGTGCTACCTCACTCTTGGACCTTCTCAGAACGGCAACCTTAGCTGCTGTGACTACCTGATAAACCTTGGAAAGATTTTCTTAGCTCTCATCGCTGCTGCAGTTTTATTCTTACAGTGAAATTCAGTGTGTGGGAAAAAGAAGGGCTTCTCTCAGCTCTTCTGCCTCATCCTCTGCATCATTCCAGAGCCCATGTCATGGATTTCTCTCCTTCGGCTCTGATTTCAGACTGTGGATGCCTGGCCTCTGCTGGAAGCCTCTTGCCTCCCAGGGTGCTTTTACTCAACTCCCTTCCTTTGGCTTTGCTTTTAGGGTGCCCTTCGTGAACATTCGAATATCCATGGCAAAGGGACTACTTGTTTTTATAAACTGTCGTACTTGAAAACACATGGTCATTAATATTTCATTAGAAGCTCAACTCATTTCTCCTTCCCCCGTTTATGGCAGAGTTCTCCTCCTCCTGCATTTGCAGCACAGATGTGGTTTTTATTTTGAAATCATTATAGATTCAGAAGAAGTTGCAATGATAGTATAGAGAGATCTGTGTGCCCTCCATTCAGTGTCTCTAGTTCTTACATCTTACATGATTATAGATCAATATCAAAACTAGAAAACTGGCATTGTCACCATGTATGTGAATAGTTCTATGATGGCTGATTTTATGTGTCACCTTGGGTAGGCCACAGTCCCAGATATGTGGTCAAATATTATTCTGGATGTTTCTATGAGGGTGTTTCCAGATGAGATTAACATTTAAATGAGTGGACTTTGAGTGAAGTGGATTACCCTTCATCCTGTGGGTAAGGCTCATCCAATCAGTAGGAGACAAGAGGAAACCCTGCAGAAGATGGTCTGCAGAGCTCAACTGCAAAATTAACTCCGCCTGGTTCTCCAGCCTCTGACTCTTCTGAGTCTCCAGCCTGTATGTGTGTGTGTAATTAGTATATTTTGCATATATTACATATATAAATTATATGTATATTACATAAATATATATTACATATAAACAAATTACATATAGTTTTTCTTCTATAATCAGTTAATATAGTAGATTTTATTGATTGATTTTAAAAAATTTTGAACTACCCATATATCTCTTTATTAAACCCTACTTGGTACTGGTATAGAATCCATTTTACATATTGCTGAATTTGTAATATTTTCTTAAGAATTTTTACATCTATATTCATGAAGGATATTGCTCTATAGTTTCATTTATTTATTTTTATACACCTTTCTCTCTTGTTTTCATTGGCTTCATAAATAAGTTGGTAAGTCTCCCTTTACCATCTATTTTCTATAAAATATTGTGTAAATTAGTCTTTAAATATTTGGGAGAATTCTCCAGTGGGAACTGGGCCTCAAGATTTCTTTATCAAGATCTTTTAATATATACATTTGATATCCTTGACAGTGATAGGGATATTCTATTAATTTTTTTTTTTTTTTTTTTTATTGCTGAGTTGTACTTATTAGGTAGTTTGTACTTTTCAAGAAATTGGTCTGTTTTCTCTGAGTTATCAAATGTGTGTGTGTAAAGTTCTGTGTTGTATTCACTTACTTTCTTTTAATGTCTATGGTGTCTAACATGGCTATCACCTGTTTCATTCCTGACATTAGTAATTTGTGATTTCTCTCTTTTTTGTTAGTCTTGTTAAAGGTTTATCAATTTTCTTGATCTTTTAAAAAAATAAGCTTTTTGTGTCATTGACTTTCTCCATTGTTTTTCTGGGTTTAATTTTATTTACTTCTGCTCCTAACAATATGTTTTTATTAGCTTGTTTTTAAATAAAGTATTCAAAGCTACAGAGTAATACATTTAATTAGTACCATTAATTAGTTAATTTTCTTTACTCATAATCTCACAGGAACATCTAAAAAATAGAATTGAAAAAGTCAAGTAAATTTATGGTAACATGGTAGTTTGCACTGATGAAGAGAACCTCTCCCCACAGATTCTAAGTTTTTTTTTTTCTTTGCTGATTTTAGAGAGAGAGGAAAGGAGAGAGAGAGAGACAGACAGAAACATTGATGAGAGAGAACATCAATTGGCCACCTCATGCATGCCCCCTACTGGGGTTTTGGCCCACAACCTGGGCATGTGCCCTGACAGGGAATCGAACTGGTGACCTTTTGGTGCATGGGTCAACATTCAACCACTGAGCCAAACCGGCCGGGCTCCCCACAGATTCTTAATACAAGTAAATGATTATATGTAAGCCTTTAAATATACATGGCCAATCTCAAGCTAAAGACAAGGTGTATAATTAAAGAAGAAACTTAAAACAATATAATATATATGATAGCAAATACTACTGCTGCTGAGATCCATGGCAATTTCTTATGACAAGTCTTGTTTACCTATCAAAATGGCAAAATCACACAGGAAAGAAAACAGTGGTCCAAGAGAAACAAAACTTGAGCATATAACCAGAACAAGGTAGAGGAAAGTTTACTGATGTGCCCTTAACCTCCCACTTTGCTTGGTTGGATCTGTCTTTGAATCTGGTCATTATAAACAGAGAAACAGCAACCATCTTAGCACCAACTTGACTTGGGGAAAAATATCAAGCCCCCAGTATGATGAAAGCAGTTAACATCTGAGGCAATGGAACTAGTTATCTCTTAAAGATTTTACCTTTTTTAAATATCTTTTTCTATACCCAAAGGGCTAGGTAATTACAACTGAGACAGCAGGCTCTTGAGAATTGTAAGGGCACAATAAGGTGCAGAGGGCAATGTTATAGTTCCTTCCTCCCTGAGGCATGCCCCCCCCCCCCCAACTTGGAATCCATGAGAGGTAATGTAAGCTAAAGCTGGAGAATCTTACTCCAAGTATATATCACTAAAATTATAACTAGTAAAATAGAAAAATCAGAGTGTGGGCAGTCTTAGTAATTAATGAGCCAGAAAAAATATATTTTTTATAGAAATGAATTTATTATTCTTAAAGAGATAAGAATATTGAAAAGTGAAACCAGGAGCAAAGACTCACAAAGTATAATCCAGAATAAACCTACAATTGTTATAAAAAAGAATAATTAAAGATTTGAACAGTGAAGTTGATACAGCTCAAGAACAAATCAGTGAGTTAGAAGATTTGTTTGAAGAAATTTTATATAAGACATTGGAAAGAAATTAAACAGTAGAAAATATAAATGTTTTTCAAAATGTAGGTTGGAAGTATCAACATTCTTAGAATAGTTTCACAGTTGATGAAAATAAACAAAGGGAGAGATACTTAAAGAAATTAAGACCAAGTACATACTGAATTTTTAAAAAATACTATTTAATATAATTTATTTAGAAATAAACAAGGAAGTTAAGAAACACATATATGCAATATATTAATGAATAAGAATCAAGACTGACACCACATCTGTCAACGAGACTACATACAAGAAGATAATTGAGTCATTTCTTGACAGTGTTGATGTTTTTCCTTTTGAAACATATGGGGAATCAAAGACAAATGGCTGTTAAAAAAATATAGGAAAAGATAATCAAGCTCATTCCTACTGATTAAAATGCAGGTTAAAACTACATGGAGGTATTGTGTTTTAATTTATCTTTTTTGTTGAAAATATTACAGGTGGCCCCCATTATTTCCCCAATTTACCACCTTCTCCCCATTTCCACACACCCCCTACTTTCACCACACCATTGTCTGTACCCATTGGTTATGCATACAAATTCTTTGGTTTATCTCTTCCCTCCCTCCCTCCCCTCTTTCCTCCAAGGTTCATCAGTCTGTTTCCTGCTTCTATGTGTCTGGATCTATTTTATTCATTTGATTCCTTCTCAGAATACCACAGGACATTGAGAGAAAAAATAGAGGATGATATAAACAAGTGGAAGCATATACCATGTTCATGGATTGAAAGAATTAACATCATTAAAATGTTCATACTACCCAAAGCAATCTAGAGATTCAATGCAATCCCTATTAAAATACCAATGACTTATTTCAAAGATCTAGAACAAATACTCCAAAAATTTATATGGAACCAAACAAGACCTCAAATGGCTGCAGCAATTTTGAGAGAGAAGAACAAAGTAGGAGGAATGACAATACTGGATATCAAGTTATACTACAAAGCCTTTGTAATCAAAATAGCCTGAGGTATTGTTTTTAATGTACTAGGTTGGCAAAGACATTGTGAAGATCCACTGTGACTGAAGTAAGAATGCAGAAGAAAAGAGATGTAATGTTCGGAAAAACTTAGTCAGAGTATGATATGCCATATCAAGAAGCATGGATTTTATTCTAGATGCATTGATGAACAAATGGAGGACTCATAAAATCTGGAAGATGTAGAGATTCAAGTATATCAGCATTGATGTTGTCAATTATATACAATATGATTCTACTATCTCAAATCCCAATGGTTTTATATATATAAAAAAAAACGTATTTCTCCCTTAGATCACACATCCTACTGGGTCAAAAGGAGGGCTCAGAATGATGGTTATGTAAGAACCAAACTGAGCCACTGAAGCAATGTTCATTTTAACAAGTACTCCTATGATTCCCGCTGCAGAAGGACAGCAGAGTGCAAATAGCATACTGTTTTGTCAAGCTTCCATCTAGAGGTGATATATCACATTTGCTGACAATTGCCAAAACATGTCATAAATCCACACCTACCTTCAAAGGGGGCAGGGATCTACATTCCTACTCTATGCTCAGAATAAGGAGATTTGTAAATGCCTCTAATGAGTTATGAAAGTGATCATTAATACAGTCTCTCTACAGTGAATAGAAGAATCTATGAATCTATTTATTAAGCAGTCACACTTAATTATGCTAATTTATCAAATTAATAATGTGTGCTGGGCTTGTTTGTGAGCATAGCACTGTATAGTCTTACATGGAAAATGAATATGTATGTCAAAAAACATATATGGCAATGGGATATTACTTCTTTTTATTTTTCCTGGTCATGAGGAAGAAATGTTGAATGTGTCTTGTTCATGAATATATCACAATTATAATTTTATTTTGACAATGGATTATTGGCAGCAGTTTTCTGCCTGTAAAAATGATCTGCTCAAACATATTAGGCATTTACTACCTTTGTCTCCAGAGTACAGTCTCCAAGATGGAAATCACTATCTTGTAATGTGGCTCAAGTGAGGCTTATTTTACTGCTTTCCAGACAAGGGAATGGGGTGATACTCATAATAATCTTAATAAAATCTGACTTCATTATGGAACAACTACCCCATTAGTCTGCGGAACTTTTCACTGAGTTTATCAAAATCCCTGAAGGAAGAATAGATTGATGACCTTACCCAGTCAATGCTCTTATTCAAAGACAAGGTAGGCATAACAAAAAATAGCCCTAGGTAGTTTATACACATTTATCTCATTTACTTCTTAAAACAAGGCTGTGAAAATAGAACAGAGTGAAATGATCAGCTGCTTAGATTTAATCTTATTCCATCCTGCTTTGTTCACATGGCCTTCTGGCTAATAGCTTCTGCTTAGTCTTATATATAGACATGCTAATCATTAGAGGAACTCTGTTTGAGGCTTGAGTTTTACAAAGACAGCTTCTCCCATTTTCCACTCCCTTAACATAAAAGAAGCCTGAACTCCTTACTTTGATAAGATGGATTTGAGGAACCACAAGGGCTATCATCTTCTTGGTATCATTTCAATCTCTAAACCTTTATTTATATCAAACTCTGACATTTGAGTTTTGGCCTTTTGAGCATTGGGCACATGGACTTTGGACAAAGTCCAAAGGCATCATTGTTAATAATTGTTGGAAATCAAATTTGAACACAGACTATCTGACTACAAAGACAAACTTTTAATTACGATATCACTCTGATCTGTGATTTTTTATCTGAATAAAGATTTATCATTCCATAAATGACTCGAATGAAATCATCATGACTCAATCATCTAAGAAAAGAAATATTAGCAAAAGAATAAAAGGACTTTATAGTTGTTTAAAATCCTCACAGTTTATGAAAAAAA
Source organism: Tadarida brasiliensis (assembly GCA_030848825.1). NCBI lineage: Eukaryota > Metazoa > Chordata > Mammalia > Chiroptera > Molossidae > Tadarida > Tadarida brasiliensis. The sequence continues at coordinate 230,459,033 of CM061257.1, read as the reverse complement.
TAAAAATAAATTCATTGGTAGATGTAGATGGTGATTTTGGCTTGGTGAACATGTACTTTATCTTTTCAACAAGGTTGTGTGTGAATGTGCTGCTTTTCTTTCAGTTTCAGGACTGAAGACTTAACATGCATTCATAATAGTAATTTTGCTATAGATATTTATTCATGCATAACTAAAACATATAAAATGCCAATTATTCCTTTGAAAAAAGAGGCCACAAAAATATCACCATAGAAAATGCATAGAAATCACTTGTCATTTTTCACTTGAAAATAGTGAATATAGACTCAAAAGACATTAGAGTTGAAGATGCCCAGAGACATGTCTTAGTCCAACCCCTCCCATATTAGAGAAGGAGAAATAGTTTCATTGGAGGGAGCTAATGATTGATATCCCCAAATTTGCACAGCTACCCTGTGGAAGAACAGCTTAATAAGGTTTCTCAACTAGAAGTGAAGAGTCCCAGTGAGTAACAGCGGGTTACTTAGATATTTGTGTAGACTCAATCATGGGACTTCAAATGAGTGTTTCTTGGCCTGGCTTAAGCTGTGACTTGATGAAAGAATACAAGCCTTTAGGGCCCTTCCGCCATATACCTCAGCTTGTTATGACTTCAAAAGAAGAATAATTGTATCTTTCCTGAATCACAAATATATACTTTTGCCCAAGTACATTAAGAGAACTGAACACCGAGAGAAAGTGTTTCATCAACCCAGATGTGCTTGTAATGAATTAGGAAAAGCTCAAACCACCTATGGCTAGATGAAATTATGGACCTGCAATCGTTTTCTGACCCATATCCATCAAAATGTCTAAAGGATATTAGTAGACAGCAGGCATGCAACCTGGAAATAATAAGGCAACTATTAATCTCCTGTACTGCTTGATTTTGCTTTGAGCAAATGGGACACAGACAATATATGTGCCTAGAATGAGAAACATTGATTTCCAAAGAGCAACATACTTGACTTTTTTTGTTTCTGGAAGAGTTATCACTGTTAACTATAAAAACACACCACAGTCAGTTTCTCAATTGTCTGACACTCACCAAACATTTTTGCTTTGGGATTCTGCTATGGCAAAAATAAGGACAGTATTCCTAAAATCAAATTCCAGCCTTCAAGCTAGCTGTGGGCTCTTAAGAAAAATATCTGTGCCTCACCTTCTTCATAAGATGAAGGGAATAGGCAGTATTTACCTCCCAACGCATCCAGGAGGACTAAATGTGATATACGAAAGAAATAGAGATAGTGGTCAATAACCAGGAACTATATCCCTCGGATCCTTGTTTAATACTCATGTTACACGAAGCACAACACAACAGTACTTTGCTTATTGAGACATTCTTAGAAGAAAGGGGGAAATTGGAATGCAGTTAACTGGAAAAGAAACGTCTCACTCAGCTGAGTATGCCCTAGAGTCTGCTATGAGATCCGAAATTGTTTTACCTGAAAGAACACCTCCATGATGCCAGTGTCTTGCGCCATGACCAGAAAATCAAAATAGAGAAGTCTTTCTTTTGTGGGTGCTGAGCCTGCTAGTAATTTCTTAGGTGGTAGCTCTCCTCTGTGATGTTTAGAGTGAAATGAAATGATGCTGAATCGTGATTACTTCCTTTCCATATGGACTGGCTTTGAGAATTTAACCTCATATATATCCTAGGTTAACATGTTGCAGTGCTTACATCCTCCTTAACAACTGGCTTTTTTAGTTGTTTTAAGAACTCATTCTAAAGACATCAGAAAGCAAAAAAAGAATACATTTAGGAATGCAGAGTCACAGTTTCTGCCACCTAGGGATGGAAATGTTCTTTCTTTAAAACAAGGTATACTCTGCTTTTGACCATGAATACTAATATAGATACTATATTATAATGTAGTTTTGGCATTTGAATTTTATTATTCTATACATTCTTATTCATGCAATGCAAATGTAATTCAAAAGATAACAGATATTCTACCCCATGAAAATAATGCAATTCATTATGCTATAAGTAAATAACATTTGGTCAATAAAAATATGTGAATGGTAAATATGGAAAAAAGTAATGTTTCAAATTGAATGAAAAATAATCCTTTGATTTGAAAGGGTGGGTTATGTAGCTGGAAAACTAACCCAGACAGTTCACAATAAACATTCAAGAAAAACAAAAATAATAGGGTTTCAAATGTAAAATGATAGAAACAAATATCTACTATGCATTAAATGCTTTGCATATTTTGTTTCAGTTTAGCTTCAGGATGACTCTGATAAGTAGACATTATCTCCCATTTACAGAGGAAAAATGAGATTTAGTTACTTGCTGAATATTATAGATTTAATCTGCTAAAATAATCAGCAAAAGAATACATATATTTCTATTCCATAGTTAATGTTTTTCATTGGTTTGAATGTTTTCCATCTATACCTGGAGTCCTCATAACTATTGGGTCCAACAACATGTTGTTATTTTTTAAATATGTTTTTATTCACTTTTTTATAGAGGAAGAGAGAGAGACACACACATCGATGTGAGAAACATCCATCAGCCACCCCCTGCATGCCCTTTACTGAGGATCGAGCCTGCAACCTGGGCATGTACCCTGACTGGGAATCGAACTGGGACCTCTCAGTCCATAGAATGATGCTCAATCCACTGAGCCACACTGGCCAGGCAACAACATGTGTTTGAAGTCAACTTTATTGATGTATAACTTAAAATAAACTGTCCATTAAATTGTACTATTAGATAAGTTATAAGAAATGTATATCTGCCCAGCCAGTGTGGCTCAGTGGTTGAGCATCGATCCATGCACTAAGAGGTCACCAGTTCCATTCCCAGTCAGGGCACCTGCCCAGGTTGTGGGCCAAATCCCCAGTGGGGAACATGCAGGAGACAGCCAATCAATGTTCTCTCTCGTCAATGTTTCTGTCTCTCTCTCCCTCTCATTTCCTCTCTTTCTAAAATCAATAAAGAAAAAATAAAAAAAAATAAAAAGAAATGTGTATGCTTGTGAACCCACTGCCACAATTAAAATGCAGAATCCCCTCACTCTTAAAAGATTTCTCTAATCCATCTCTCCTTCACCATCAGACAGAGAAAACCATTGCTCTGTTGTCTGACACTATACATTAGTGTGAATATTTAAAAATTTTATATAAATGGAATTATATAGTATGCATTCTACTTGGTCTGGCTTCTTTCATTCAACATACTGAATATGAGATGTTTTCATATTGTCACATGTATCAGTAATTTGACCACTTTTACTGGGGAGCAGTATTCCTTTCTACGAATGTACCATATGTTGTCTATCCAATCAACTTTTAGAAATATAGGTTGTTTCTCATTTTGGCTATTATGAATAATGCTGCTAAGAATATTCATGTAACATCTTTGCGTGGGTATGTGTTTTCATATTCCTTATGTAACTATCTATGAGTCCAGTGAATTATCCTTTAAGAGATATATGTTTAATCTTTACAGCAGCAATTTTCTACCTTTTTCATTTCATGTACACATAAATTAATTGCTAAAGTTATGCAAAAATTATATTTATATTAATAATAGTAATTACCTACTCTTTTTGCTGCAAAGTGACTTTTTAAAAACTAGATGCCTTGCCCTGGCTGGTGTGGCTCAGTGGTTAGAACATTGGCCTACGGACCAAAGGGTTGCAGGTTTGATTCCTGGTCAAGGTCATGTACTTGGATTGTAGGTTCAATCCCCAGTTCTGTTTGGGGTGCGTGCAGGAGGCAGCCAATCAATGTGCTTCACATCGATATCTCTTTCTCTCTCCCTCCCTCCCTCCCTTCCACTGTCTCTAAAAAAATAATCAATGGAAAAATATTGAGTGAGGATATTCAAAAATAAATAAAATAATTCCTGGCCAGGTGGCTCAGTTGGTTGGAGCATCATCCCATACACCAAAATATTGTGGGTTCAATTCCTCGCCAGGGCTCATAACTAGGTTGTGAGTTCGATCCCTAGTACAGGAGGCAACCAATTGATTTTTCTCTCTCACTTCGATGTCTCTATCTCTCTCCCTTCCTCTTTTTTAAACATATCCTCAGGTAAGGATTAAACACAATATTAATAAATGAAATAAGAGTAATTGTATCATTTTACATTTCTTCTAGCAGTGTATGAAAGCTCCTGTTGCTACACATTCAGGACAATGAAACCAAGGGGCGGTGATCAGGTTTGTTGTCTCATGAAATCCAAGAATGAGTTCACAGTCCAAGAGTAAGTGATAGGAAAGTTTATTTGAAAGACAGACAGACTCCCCACTGCGGGGAGGGGACCCAAATGGGTTGCCTATGGGGCTCTGCTGTCTAGAGGTAGATATATGTCTTGCTAGCCTCTGATTGGTCCTTTCGAATTCTGCCTTAGCAACATCCATACATTTTAAAGCTTGTGTTTCTGCCTGCCTGGGTTCAACCCTAGGTCATCTATAGGGACGTAGTAGCTTTCCTGTGTTGATCATTTCAACTTCTCCCAGGCTATTAGCGAGGAGGAGGGGATGCATCCTTGAGCAACCCTATGCTTGCTTTTGGTCCCTTTTCTAAGTCCAATTTTGGTTTTCTGTAATCCTTTTAAGATGACTAGCAACACACTCTGTAGTTTTGCAGAACTCATTCAGCAATCCTGTGGCCTTGCTTGAAAGGAGCCTTTCTGTTTTGTTGTTGTGTAATTGACCTGTGCTCCTTCCTGGAGCTTCTACTTACATCTCTATAAATGGGGGCTGGGAGTTTCTGGCCTTGAAGGCACAATCTACCATGGTGATTTTAGTTTTATTTTGAGATCTGGAGAGTCCGAATAAACCTCCAGACATGCTGTGTACTGGGTTGCCTGCCTGTGTGCTGAGCCCCAAGTCATTTCAAACTTCCCACGTGTCTCAGCCTCTCCTTCCCATGGTCCTGTCCCTCACTGCCTAACCAGCCTCTATCTCACCAGCACTATGTATTATCAGTTTTTTAAATGTTTTAGTCTCTCAGTAATTATAGAGAAGTTTCTCATTGTGACTTTAATTTGCATTTTTCTAATAGCTGGCTATGATGTTGAGAAGCTTTTCAATTGCTTATTTATCATTCAGCTATCTTCCTTGTGAAATGCCAAGTCAGATGTTCTACAAAATTTTCAAAATTGAGTTCTCTTCATTTAATTGTCAAGTTCTTCATATAGTGTTGAAATAAGTCATTTGTATTGTGAATATCATCTGCAGATCTGTCTTTTCACTTTTTTTTTAAGCAGTGTCTTTGCAAGACCAAACTTTTATTTTGAAAACATTAGTTACTACTTTCTATGATTATCATTCTTCATATCACATCTAGAAAACTCTTGTTAAATGCAACATTTTTCTCTAGAAATTTAATTCATTAAGCTTTTACCCTTAGAGTTCTGATCTATTTTGTGTTCAGTATTTTGTTATGAGAGGTAAGGGGCAATGTTCTTTGTTTTCTTATTCCATACAGTTACCTAGTAGTTCCAGGACCATTTGCTGAGAACACTTTCTTTTCTCTGTTGGATTATCTTGACACTTCTGTCAAAATTCAATTGACTTTGTTTCTTTCTGGATTCTTTAGCATTATGCTAATACCACATTACATTTATTCATATATATTAATTTGTGGAGATATTACATTTTATAATCAGCATTTTAAAGTTTATAGAATGGGGAAGTCTTTCAGTCTTGTACTTTTTTTGGTGAAATTATTAAGTATGTTGTATTTTTTTATTTGTTTTTATTGAAATTTTCTTTTAAATACATTGTTTACTTATTTTCTACTTTTATATTAGAGCTTCGACCATACTTCTGTGCAACCTATTGTGGCCTGCCTTCAGCATAAAGCTGAACAAATGAGAAACTCTTTTCAAACTCGGAAAACCTTTAAAAATCGGCCCACTTTTGTTCACTCTCTAGAACATTCCTTTTGCTTTTATTTTTGGTTTTGTTTGTTGTAATATTGTTAAAGTTTTATCAATGGGAAAAATGGTCTGTTACTACTTTACCATTCCAGTAGTAGACCTCTTGCAATGATACCTTTTATTATTAGCAAAGGACAAACATTCAAATAATATTTGAAAAAATACATATTTTAGTCTCATAAAATTAAATGTATATATAGTATAACTATTGACTTTTGAAAATAAACTTGACCATGTTTCAATTATAAAATTAGAGAAATATAAAAAGAAAATAACTAAATGTAAAAATTATTTGGGAGACCCTACTTCTGTCTCAGATGTATGCCTCTTGAAAGTGCATTGTTTCCCTCTTAATAACAAGGCAAAACCAGATAATATAACTTCTTGATGCACCAGAGAGCTGAGCTGACGGAGCTATCAAGTAGCCTGAAACGGTGGGAGATGGGCATTGCCAAGAAGAGATGGACACCTGTGGCAGAGCAGGGAAAGAAGACCTCTTGCATCAGCAGCCAAGAATTCAGCTGAAATAGTTACCATATTGCTAAAACCCAAGTGTAGTCTGTCATGAAAATACAGAACTTCTGGGAACTGCAGACATAACAGCCGTTCACAGGCTCTTTTCCGTGAACCTCCACTGAGTGCCCTAGAAACATGAAGAACAGGGTGGAGGCTGGAGAAAGCCTCTGCCAGTGGTTAAGACCTAGAAGAGGAGCGTGGTGGCTGCTGCAGAAAAGATACAACGTCCCAGATGGACCCTTTCTCTGGACTTTTCTAGGAAACAAAAGCTTCAAATTTTTAAAGAAGTGTCAGCAAATTGTGGCGTGAACTTAGACACTCACTTCTAACGAACAGATTGTGTCAAATGAAAACCAGTTACGTAATGTGGAGAAACCTGTGCAAACCAGCTTATCCAAGTGAGCAAGGTTAACATCACTCACAATAAGTCATTTTGATATCAGGTACCTGCTGATATAACGCAGTGAAAAACACGTTTCCCCTCTGAGGTATTTCTCAGCAAAACCCAGAATCCCAGTGTAATCATGAGAAAACATTAGGCAATCCAAAATTGAGGCACTTTCTATAAAATACCTGACCAAGACTCTTCAAAAGGGTGAAGGTCATAAAACAAAAGAAAAGACAAAAAACCTGTCATAAATCAGAGGAGACTAAGAGGTCAGGATGATTAAATTGGCTAAATGCAATGTGCTGCCTCAGATTGGATTCTGGAACAGAAAAGGGGCATTAATAAAGAAAACTGGTGAAATTAAAATACAGTCTATAGTTAACAGAAATGTGATTTTAGTTTTATTTTGAGATATGTAGAGTCCGAATAAACCTCCTGTGTACTGGGTTGCCTGCCTGTGTGCTGAGCCCCAAGTCTGGTAATGTAATTTGTTAAAATTAGGAGAAATTGGGTGAGTGGATATATGGGAACTTTGATATTTCAATTTTTATTATTATTTTTGCAAAACTTCTGTAAATCTAAACATTCTAAAATAAAATGTTTAATAATGATAAAAATATTCATAGGCATGAATTTAAGTTATCAAATTATATGGGACTCTATTAAATCCATGCTGATATAAATAAATAAAAGCATAAATTAAAAAGTTGTTATGCAGAGGCATATTTACATATTCTCAAATATCTCCCAAACACATGTATTAAATACAAAGGGAGAAATAGTCATTTTATATTGGAGAATCTTGACAGACATCTTCTTAATCAAGAGAGCACAGCTAACATAAAAAATGGGACAAACCAAAATTGTCAGCCAGGTGATAGGATGTAAGGCAAATACAGCATCACTTTTGTGATATTCTTACCAGGTATATATAATCTAAATCTAATTATTAGAAATTTGGAAAAACCCAAATGGAGGCATTTTTACAACATAACTGGGCCCAAACTTCATGGTCCAAGCAAATCAGGTATATTAGTGTAAGACAATAATACCTGCTTATAGGACTATTGCAAAGATTCAAAGGATGAGTCCATGGTAAATACATAGAAGAGTGCCTGGCACAGGGAATGCACCTCCCCCTCCCCCCAGATACCCTGAAATACTTCTATGTTCATTTACAGATGAGAAAGCTGATGCATAGAAATTTTCAAGAAATAGTCCAAGGTCACTCTGCTAATTAATAGTATCAGGCTATTATTACTTGGGCCTACATTGGTTGGGACCAAGGCTTAATGGCTACTATCTCTTAACTGCTACTATCTTCATAAATATTAAAACCTATAATATGAAAAGCACAATATTATGACATAAAAGTTGTAAAGAGTAGGTTCTGCTCTCAATGAGTTTGTAGTCCTGTGGACAAAATGAGGTAAATACATGAAAAGGCAACTAATAGTCTCAAAATATAGCAAGGAATTTTTTTCTTATAGAAATTAGAGGAGGCTGTCCAGCCGGTATGGCTCAGTGGTTGAGCATCAACCCATGCACCAAGAGGTCGCTGGTTCGATTCCTGGTCAGGGCTCATGCCCAGGTTGGGGGCCAAATCCCCAGTGGGGGGCATGCAGGAGACAGACAATCAATGTTCTCTCTCATAGATGTTTCTATCTCTCTCTCATTCTCCCTTCCTCTCTTTCTAAAACAAACAAAAAAAAATCAATAAAGAAAAATAAAACAAAGAAATGAGGAGGCAAAATTGAGTTGTAGATAAAGAATATATTCATGAAGAAATGGTGTTGGATCTGTCCCTCACAATATAAAAAATGGAGGATGAGGAGGAGGAGGAGGAGAAGGATGTATATATTTCTAATTTGCTGGTAATTGACAAAATGCTACATGGTGGGCATTTATCTCTATATATCACCACAGTGAAGTGAATGCATGTCATGGACTCCATCGGTCCTATAGGTATCACTAAGTGTTAAAAATAACTACTGATGCAGTGATAGCTACTGAGGTTATTTGGGCAATGTTTAATTTTCAATATGTATTCTTTGCAGAGCAAGGTTGATAAATAATTAAGAAATTTATTTCTTATCCATTTACCTTTAATGGCTAATTGAAGATCTGTAAGGTGCTTTGATTTAAAAACTCCACCTCATTGTCTAAATTTTGGGAACTTGGCCAGTCTAGTATATAGTCACAAGATGATTCTTTTGGTGAAGAAATTCAATCATTTTTTAAAATTATGAAACCATGATATATTTATTATAGAAAAATAAGCTGTTGTTAATTCAAGTGACTGCAATGAAAAAATAAAGTCACTCATACCATCATTGCATAGAGATAACTGGTCATCCTGTGGAGTATATATTTCCAGAATTTTGCTTCTGGTCTAGCGCTTCTCTTGTACCTAAACGTACATACATACAACTCCTTTATAACATTGGTCTCACATGCTACATAATGTTTGGCAAACTATATTTTTACCTAATATGACGTCATGCACTTTTTTCATCTAATTTGATATTCATCTTGTATATCTTTAGTACCTGGATAGGACAGAAAGAGAATCATAGGAAGCTCCTATACCAGGGATATCCACCTGTTTTCAGATCGATCCCAAAAGTACTTCAGGGATGCAGCATGAGTGTTTGCTTCCTTGTCTTATGGATCTAGAAAGAGCAGATGCCGTGGTTCCCGAGCTCTTTGAATAGCACACTTTAAAGGAACTATGTGCCCTGGCCAGTTTGGCTCAGCGGTTAAAGCATTGGCCCGCCGTCTAGAGAGACCTGGGTTCGGTTCCCACTAAGGGCATGTCCCTCAGTTGCAGTTTGTCCCCAGCCCCAGTTGGGGTCATGTGAGTGGCAGCCAGTTGATGTGTCTCTCTCATATTGATGTTTCTCTCTCTCTCTTCCTCCCTTTTTCCCTCTTGCTGTATCTGAAGATGAATGCAAAAGTGTCCTCAAGTGAGGATAAAAAAAATTAAAAAAAATAAAGGAACTATGTTACTTTGCACTTTAGGCAGCTTATATATCCAAATAATCTTATTAACCAATGTCATTCCAATAAATTTAATAAGATAATTAAAATGACACACACCAGAAATATATATAAATAAATAAAGGAACTATGTTCTCTTTAGTTTCATCTAAGCAGCTGTCCATCTTCTGGGGGAAAAAAATCTAAAATTAGCCAATGTTAGCTGTACTAGTAAAAGCTACTGAATTTATCTTTATTGATGGCAGATAAAGCTGTTAACTTCCATCATTCACTGGTGGGATCAGGTCACTACTAAGTCCAAACTAGTAAGGTGGTAAAATTATATAGCAAAGTGAGATTATACTTGGGTATAATCCATTCAGACAGCTAAACCAGACTGATCAAAGAAACACAAGCAACATTTTGAAAAATGACCTTTCTCTTAGCAGGATGAAGGCAACATGCTTTGGTAGGTAGGCCCTCCTAACTTCTATTATTTATGTAAATCAATCCTCTTTATTGTTAGAAAGTTTCTGGGTAGTTGTAGCCTTGTCTCTCTTGTTCAAAGATTTTTTTCTCTCAAATTTTAGTTACATAGAGTAATATTCATAATGATTAAAACTGAAGAATGATTTTGTATTTTTAAACAATTTGATTAAAAGGTCAAAGGAAAGACTAAATATACATACACATATTACTATTCACATAATTATAGAAATTTCACTTAGAATTTATATAGCAATTAAAAGGATTAATTACATATTCCTTACTTTGTATGCATAATAATGATTTGAAAAGAGATTTTCCCTCTCAGAAAATACTTGAGTTCTGTTAAAACCAAACAGTATGTAATAAATTTCTTTTTCCTTCTATTTTTTTATAAAGGAAATATTTTATTTAAATTATCTATGTATTTATAATCAACAATAACATAATATTGAAAAATATTTAGTTTTAATAAACGTTTGAGTAATGTCAAAAATCTGTTAGTACAGGTATTAGTTTAATCCCTCAAAACAATCACTTTGCCACTAAAGTGCTTCAGATCCATACAGTTCTTCACATCACCTTTAAGATTTTCCAGTTAGATTCAAACAGACCTTGGGACACAGTCGCTGCTCGATAAATAGGTGTTGAATGAAAGAATCAATTAATTACCCACTGAAATCTCAGAAGGTTCCCTTCTTTGAACTCCTTCCTGGAATATATAGTCTCAGACAGGCTATACTACTCAATTAGCAAGGACAGTTTTCTACTTTATGCAAACAGAATCCTGGATTCATAAGATTTTGAACTTGAGGAGATATAAGATATGATTGAGAAAAGAGATAAGAATCTTAGGGACACAGAGAACCTGAGTAGTCAGAGGATACTCAAGTTCTCTGTCTAAGGCTGAGACCTGGGATCTTTTTTTTTGAAGTTGAACATCAGTGTGTTTATTTGTTTTTTTTCCTTTTTTAATTAAATTTATGGGGGTGACATTGGTTAATAGGGGACTGCTATGTTTACTGCATCATTATTCACGGTGGCCAAGACATGGAGACAACCAAAATGTCCTTTGATAGAGGACTGGATGAAGAAGATATGGTACATGTATACTATGGAATACTGCTCAGCCATAAAAAAAGATGAAATACAGCCATTTGTGACAACATGGATGAATCTTGAGAATATTATGCTAAGTGAAATAAGCCAGTCAGAAAAAGCTAAGAACCACATAATTTCACCCATGTAGGATATAAAACTGAAACTTGGAGACATAGACAACAGTGTGGTGGTTACCAGAGGGAAGGTGGTGTAGGAGTTGGTAAAGGGTAAAGGGGGCCAAATACATGGTGACGGAAAATGATTTGACTTTGGGTGATGAGCACACAATGCAATATACAGATCATGTATCACAGTAATGTACACTTGGGATCTTTATTAGTATTTTCCTGTATGTTTATTTAACCTCATTTTGTGCACTGAATTTTTCAGTCTCATTAAGTCAAGAGCACTCATTTATTTTTACTGTCCCCACCATTACTTTGCAATAAGTAGCAATGTGCTCTATAAATGCCTCTTTATTGACTGAGTCATGTTAAAACAGTACTTCAACTATTGATATTGATAAAAAGGTAGATTTTGGGTTCAGTAATATAATATTTTTTAAATAATAAAAATAATTATCCTTTCTCAAATGAACTTCCTCCTCCTGTAAGTTTCTCATCTCAAAAAGTGTCCTAATCACTATCCACCTCATTGCTCAAGCCAGAAACATGGGTGTAACATTTGGGAGACATTGACCAAGGTACTCTGGGGTGTTGGCACCGGTACATGTCCTGGGTGATGGTTATACTGGTGAAGTCACTGTAACAATCCACAGTGCTGTGCATTCATTTTATTCACTTTTCTGTATATGTCCTGTATTTAAACAGCAATGTTGTAAATGTATTCTTTTACTATAAACCACATTCTGATATCATGGCCCACACCCCATATTCAGGTATTTTTTGACCCATGGGAGATATTACATTGGGAAAGGCACTCTGTGTTCTCACAATCAGTACATTTTTTAGTACCCATGAAACCAGCACGGCGCACAGTTAAAGGATGAATTCAGAGTCCATGGACTTGAGTTTGTGAACTGGCTCTCACACATTCGATGTCACCCTGCCTAGGCTATTTTCTTTTCTTTGGTTCTTAACGGCAGCTACACAAGAGGTATCTGCAAAGTAAACAAGAAAGCCGTAGCATTTGCACTTTAAAATATGAAGGCCAAAAAAAATCAGGTAATTATACTTTTTATACAAAACATGATAAAATGCCAAGCAAACACACATTAGGTACACACCGCAGTGTTTATTTAATTGGCGTTCCTGTGAAATGACCCGTCTTACTATTTTAGTTGCATGTATTGCTTGGGAAAAAGGCAGCTATGAGACATATATTTTGTAGATTTGCAAACAACAAACAAAACTGCCAAACTGTCATCAGTCTCATTGAAAACTGTAGGTACTGATTTCCTTTGCATTCTTGAAAAAACAAAAATATGAAAAACTGAGAGGTCACACTTATTTAAGCAAACTACAAATATTTTCCATTATTTATCTCACTGTATTTACATTTATAAGGAGGCCAAAATGATAATATATTAGTTTTATTTAATATAGTCCCCCCTCCTTTTTTTTTCACATTGTAGCAAGCTTATTCTTAAGACAAGAGAACTGATTACAATGGAAAATTGTTATTACAGAACAGGTAACCTCGGTAATACATTTTGGCTCTTCATAATTAAATTCAAACTCATAGTCTTCCTACTTTTTAAATGAAATACTGAGAGCTTATAAAATAGTCACATTTCCATATGGTATCAGAGATATTAATTTATTATATCATCAGCAAAATATAAGAAAATAAACTACAGAAAGCAGTGCTATATCAAGGAACATGTTATTCACATGCTAATACAAACATTGGAATATTGGCAGGTGGAAGTAGCTAGGACTAGAGCAAATGGCCTAGTGCAGGGGTCAGCATGGCCCCTGTTATGTAACTACATTTTGTTCGAACACAGCCATGCTCATTCATTTACATATTGCCTATGTCTCACATATTAACATGTATTACATGTTGTCTATGAGTCGAGTAGCTGTGACAGAGACTCCATGACCCACAAAGTAAAATTATTTATTATCTGGCCCTTTAGAGAAGCATTTTCAAATCCTGATTCAAAGCAGTGGTTCTCCAAGTGTGATCCCTAGACCACATCATCATTATAAGTGTGATCCCCAGACCAGTATCATCATTATAAGTTGGGAACCTGTTAGAAATGCACTCCGCAGGCCCCAGCTAAGACTGCTGAACTTGTAACTCTGGGGAAGGCCCTGTGATCTGTGTTTTCGCGAGCCCTGTGTGAGTTCTGATGCATGGTAATATTGGAGAACCACTGCTCCACGGTACACAATGAACTTAAGGAAAGGGCAAGGCAGCCAAGTCAGTAATAGGTCACATTCCAGGACACTGACCAACACACATAGCTGATATGAACCACATTTGCTGGGTTAAAAATTATTAATAAATGCAAAATTAGTTGCAATTGAGTATTAATGTATGGCACAAATCTGGCTAGTCTTCACATTACTTTTGCACCCAGGGCAAACTACCATTGTCTATGTACCAGGTCACTGTGAAAAGAAGCTAATTCATTTTTTGAATGGTTCCTCTAGATAACAGTCCCGTAGCCCTTTTGAAATATAAGTCTGCCCTACTAAAATTCCTCCCAAGACAGCTCATGATAATTAGAATAATAAAAAAAATTCAATCTATAGCTTCTTCTCATTCCAGCCAAGCCGTGGGCCTGCTGTTCACTCTAATACAAAGGCACTTCTCAAAGTTACCTTCATTACGGTATCTCAGCCTCCTAATATGCTAACCTCTTCTCACATGACTCTTCCACATACAAATATTCCCCAACCACCTTATCTGAAATAGCTGCCACTTTAAGTGGATTTATCACACTGTGTGAATTATATCTCAATACATCTGTTTAAAAAAAAAACCCTAAACGGTCCTAGCCAGTTTGGCTCAGCGGTTAGAGCGTTGGCCCAAGGACCAGAGAGTCCCGGGTTTGGTTCCCACTAAGGGCGTGTGTAATACTTGGTTGCAGTTTGTCCCTGGTCCTGGTTGGGGTCATGTGGGTGGCAGCCTCTCAATGTGTCTCTTTCACGTTGATGTTTCTCTCTCTCTCTTCCTCTCTCTCTCCCTCCCGCTCTATCTGAAGATAAATGCAAAAACATGTCCTTGGGTGAGGATTAAAAAAATATAAAAAATTAAATAAATAAATAAATAAATAAATCCTAAACATGAACGCTTCCTACAACATCCAGTATCACATATATTCCCATCCACAGGATAAAAGTAAATCACACATGAAATGTGCATAGCCCCATCCCTGGGTTGCAGTAGGGCCCATATTTTGTACTATTATATGATACTTTATTACACATTACATTATTATATTATTACACAATATTTACTATTATGACTACCATATGATCATATTTTAGGATCACTTGAGGTCAGCCTTCTTTAAGCTGAATCCTAGGAGACATATTGCTGGTTAGGCCTTTACTTAAACAGAGATAGGAGAAAGATCAAATTGAGTTGGCAGCAAAAATAGTCAAAATACAAAAGAAACAACCATCAAAATGGAAAGGGAACCCACTGTATGGGAGAGCATAATTGCCAATGATACATCAGATAAGGGGTTAATCTCCAAAATATATAGAGTGCTCATACAACTCAACAAAAGGAAGACAAAGAACCCAATTAAAAAATGGGCAGAGGAACTAAATAGACACCTCTCCAAAAAGGACATACAAATGGCTAAGAGACATATGAAGAAATGATCAACATCACTAATCACCCATCAATTTAAAAATGATACAATGCACTTTCAGTTTGCTGAGACATTTTAGGTCAGCCATTTTCGATGTAGAACAGGAGGATATAATTGATTCAATATCCTTTGGTTAAAATCTGTCTTACAAAATATTTAGATCACCTCAGTCTTCCTAAGCTGAAACATCACTGTCCCCACTCATAACACATATATGTACCATTCTTATTTCCAAGCATACTTCACTCGCCATTGTTAACTATTTTGAATAACCCTAAGTGTGGACTCATTTCTATAAGAAAGAGGCAAATATAAAAGAACATACTATTATGATATTCTTCTTCTTCAAGTGCCTCAATGTGAATAAATGCTTTATTACTCTTTAGAGCTGCGAAGTACTTTTCTCACAAATCTCTTAGGAAAAACAAGATGAGTTTTGTTAGGTTGGTGCCTCTCTTTCCTGCTACTCTGAAACTAGCAAAGTTTTATTATATGCTTAAGCTTCTATGGTGTAATTTAACTGTTTCCATATTACTGCTGGGAAAGGAAAATATCATCGGATATAATTGAAACCTCAGTCAATGCAGCTGTGTTAAAAACATATATATATATATAAACTACTGAAGTTACAAAACTGCCTTTGTAAGCTTAAAAATGGATCTGATGATAAAGATAGTTTGTCGGAAAGGCAGCATCTCATTTAGTCAATTTCAAGACTTTGTCTACATTCAAAGAGCAACTCCATGATGGATTCAGAAATAGATGCCATGAGTTCTTACCTACTATATGTTCTCTTTAGTTCTATACTTCCTGTTGATGTGAGTGCTGTATTTTTTTTTAATCCTCACCCGAGGATACTTTTCTATTTATCTTCAGATAGAGTGAGAAGGAGGGAGAGAGAGGGAGAGAAAGGGAGAGAGAGAGAAACATTAACGTGAGAGGGACACATTGATCGGTTGCCTCCCACACAACCCCAACCAGGACCCTGACCAGGACTGAGGACAAACCGAAACCAAGGTACGTGCCCTTGACCAAGGTCGAACCCACGACTCATTGATCTGCTTGTCCATGGGCCGATGCTCCAACCACCAAGCCAAACCTGCAAGGGCCTGAGTTTTGTATTCTGATATTCTCAGCTTTATCATGAGTAAGCTGAAATATTGGAAGACAACATATAAACACCATATTGAAAACAACAATAAAGAGACAGTGGAGGATAGCTTTTGAAGTATGTAAGAAAAACTAAAAAATAAAGTATAATAATATGATAGAGATGGTAGGAAACCCCACCAGCATAATAATCTACAAGATCCTTGAGGCAGTAGTGTTACATCAATCCAACAAGCAACAATCTGTCTTACCCCATTTCCGAGAGTCATCTAATTAGAGAAAATTATACCATTATTATAAGAAACATTTATTGACTGCTTAATTTATTTTGCTCAGCACTTTATATTATTTCATGTAATTCTTATAACCAGCAGATAAAAAAGGAGCCTTGTCCCCATTCAAAAAGGGCTAAAGTCTGTCTAGGGAGGTAAAGTAACTTGCCTAAGACTTCATACTTAGTAAGTAGAAAAGCAAGAGTTAAAACTGTGTTCTGACTCTAAATTTCTTCTCCATAGCTATTAAGTGATACTATTTTCCAGTTCATCTTAAGGGCCATTGATGATGAAAAATAAACAAACAAAATACAATCAAACCAAAAATAAAAGCCTAGCTTAGTTCTTCATTGCACTTTGCCAGCATATCTCTGGAGATCCTGGTGTTGTTGAAAATTCTGAAAATGTCAAAAAATGATGATTTTTTATTTTTATGTGCAAAATATTCTGGAAAACAAATAACTACGAAGCAGATAAATGGAATATGTAGACTGAACCTACATGGATAAAATAAAAAGCATTATAATTTTTTTTTTTTTGCAATATATGAAAACAAAAAGACTCCTGTAAGTCTACTTTTATTTCAAAGACATTTTATTTAAACTGACACCAACATGATTGCTTTTCACTTCCTGGTATGTAGACAGAAAAATCAAATGCAATGAGTGAATTCTTAAAAACGATATAACATATTGGTGGAAAGAATTTGGTAACATGGAAAATATCTAAGAATATTTTGAGTGCCCCCTTTTGTAAAGAAAACTAGAATATGTAAACTATTGTTAGAAATATTTTCTAAATTATAAATGTTGTTGTTTCTCTAGACAGTGGATAAAACTTAACATATTTTCAGTATGATGGAAACTTCAACCTAAATAGCAAAATCAACTTAGACGTGGTCTTGCCTTCTTGCCTGACTCCCCTCACAGCCCATAGACATTGGGGCACAAGGTTGGAGGGAGAGTTTGTGGCTCTGTAGGAACAAAGACACTGTGACCTGAACTCCTGGCCTTTCCTGGTTAGCTCGGTGACCCTGCCACAGGGTTAAAGGAGGAAAGTCTAAGCGAATTCCATTTTTATATATATCAAAAGTTAAATTGAAATTACTTGGGGTTCAAAAATAGAGCAAATGAACCCTGGCCCAGGTAACTCAGTTGGTTAGAGTGTTGTCCCCATATGACAAGGTTGTAGGTTCAATCCCTGGTCAGGTCATATACAGGAATCAACCAATGAATGCATAAGTAAATGGGACAACGAATTGATGTTTCTCTCTCTCTCTCTCTTTAAAATAAATAAATGCACAGATAAATGTATTTATTTATTTTTTAAATAGAGCCAATGTATTTTACCTGAATATATATGCAATCCCACTTCAACATGCATTTAAAATACTCAAAAGACAGAGGGATAGAAAGATGACCTGTACTCGAATTCCAGCTATGAATTTGCAGTCTGTGTAAACTTGGGCAAGTGGTTTTTCTTCTCCAGCTTTGTTTTCCAATTCCCTGAATTGAGGTTGATAATGGATACGATGCTGGAGTTTTTCTGTGAAGAGGATATAAATTGCATACACAAAAGGACCACCCCTGTATCTGACACATATTTCATCTTCTCTTAGCTGACCAGGACAAAAGACTTCAAATTTCTACTTCTCAGAGACACTTCTAAAGTGTCTTACTTGCCTGGCCAGTATGGCTCAGTGGTTGAGTGTTGACCCATGCACCAAGAGGTCGCCTGCTCGACTCCTGGTCAGGGAACATGCCTAGGTCATGGGCCAAATCCCCAGTAGGGGGCATGCAGGAGGCAGCCAATCGATGTTCTCTCTCATTGATGTTTCTATCTGTATCTCCTTCTCCCTTCCTCTCTCTCTAAATTCAATAAAGAAACAAAAATAATAAAGTGCCTTACCTTGAGAGTGACTTTCACTTTATGCTCTGAAGATCCATTGCCCTTCTTTTTCTTTCTTTCTTTCCTTCTCTTTTTCTTTTTTTCTTCCTTCCCTCCTTCCTTCCTTCCTTCCTTTCTTCCTTCTTTTCTTTTCTTTTCTTTCTTTTCTTATTTTTATGATATTTTGATGCACTATTATGCTGGGATTCTTTGTGTACAATTTTTTTTTTTTTAAGTAGGACTAAAAATAAGTATTTTCCTCTTAATTTTCGATTATCTTGGGAGGACTCACATTTCAATGAACTTTACAATAGAATTGGGGATTGAGTTGAACTAAATAAAAAATTCTTACTAAATCAATTGTGTGAGGTCTGTAGATAAATTTCACACTAGACAAACTATGGGGTCAAATGTTCCATAATGTAAAAAAACAAGCAAAAAAATGGTACCAGGAAGTGTAAAAAACAAAGCTAAAGAAAATCCCCAAATACCTGTTAGATAGATGTATATTTATTAAGAAAATAATGAGCTGCCATTGAGAGAAATAAAAAAAAATAGAGAGAAAACGAGAAAATGAGAGAGAAAGAGAGAGGGAGTCAAACTCTTTCATGGATCAGGGTGCTGAATTGGCAAAAGGCAAACCCATTCAGAAAGACTTTGTGGTTATATTAGCAACCGAGCATGGTCTGTGAGTTAACTGGAACAGACACAGTCACTGCATCAGCACCCCCATGCTTTCGCTGCTCCTGCAGAGTGGTGGATGGGTAACCGGCCCTGTGTCAGCCAAGCACCAGCATGGCTGCAGGCGGAAGCATGGCGGGGACCGAACAGCTTGAGTTTGATGGGCAGCCAGACTGCATCAAAGCCGCTGCCTGAGGATGTATGAGGGAAGCGGCACCGGAACAGCAGCACAGTGTGGCAGCTTGGTCCTCACAAGCTGCATCACAACAGATGCAGTGGTAATTAAATTTGGGGTGGAGACGCTCAGCTCAGGCAGTCACTTTCAAATTGGCTGTGAAATTCAAACAGAATTGTGTCAAAAGAGTTTCTGCCCGACTGTCTGTGCTTGGGAGAGAATTTCATTCATCAAGACCTAGAGGCCCAATTGCGTTTAATGCTTGACTCTTGGATCCTAGGGGTTCAAGCTTAGTCATTTGCTATAGTAAATACTGCAAACTTTACAAAGTGACAAAGCCTCTGCTCACTGAGATAAATTCCTGGTGTAAAAAAAAAAAAAAAAAAAGCCATCAATGAATGCATGGTAACAATAAATATATTTTGCCCTGCATGGCCACAGACCTTGTCATCGATTATTCTAGAAAGTCAGTGATATTGATAGGACTTGTGTTAGGACTGTCCTAGGATGCAGGTGAGGAGAGATTCAGGGCAATGAAGTGTGACTCACCAACTTTACTCCAGGGATCTTCTTCTTTTTTTTTTTTTTTAACTTTTTCCTTTATTGATCTTAGAGAGAGAGGAAGTAAGAGGGAAAGAGAGATAGAAACATCTATGAGAGAGAACACTGATTGGCTGCCTTCTGCATGCTCCCCACTGGGGGTTGGGCCCACAACTTGGGCATGTGCCCTGACCGGGAATCAAACCGGCGACCTCTTGGTGCACTGAGCCACACCAGCTGGACTCTCTCCAGGGGTCTTTAAACTATACCATACTGCTTCTTACATTGGCTCCTTTTTTTTTTTTTCTTTTTTTTTTTTTTTATGACCTTGCCACTGACAGATTTTGATGATCCAAAGTAATACCCCAGAGCCATCACTTACAGGCAAGGACCTAGGATGGAATTTCTGTTGCTCTCTATTCGATAAGCTTTGACGATAAACATTTACCACAATACATACTAAACATTCTCTTCATTACTATTCTCATTCCAACTCGGCAGAAAGCCAGCACTAAATGATGTTCCACTTCAATTCCTAACGCTTGTGTAGAATAATATTTGTAATAAATCTGATAATCATCCTTGGTTCGATAATTCACTGCCTGAAAAATAAGGTACCCCCAGGTTCTGAAAGCCAGTAAATCCTGGGAGGAAAATTATCTCATTAATTCTGAGCCTGAGTCTACATGAGACAAATGTCTGCAGGCCCTGCTCTGCAGTCCACACATTCCTGGAAGCTCCCATGGACGCTGCGTTGCCCTCCCCTTTGCTCTCTTTTGCATCTTTCATGGATCTCAGAAATGTGCAGGCCCACGCACATACACATGAACAATTGATGGTAAAGAAGGAAGGACTCAATCTGGTCCGGAACATGAACTGCAAAGAAATTAAAAACCATGGAAAGCTCCATCCTATAGGAAGCATAAATATTAATACAATAGAAAAAAAAAAAAAAAAAGGTCTAGAAGCATCCAGGGCCAAATTTACAAATTGGATCAACGTTAGTGGTTTGATGGTATTCAGGAGTAAGTTCTGATCCAAAAACTCTTCCTTTATTTGATGATTGTTGGTGCTTGACTTACTGAAATGAAGAGCTGGGGATTTTTATCCAAATAGAGTTGAGAGTTGCATTTACTGACTCGGTGAGATTTTTTTTTTGCACTTAACTGTGCACATTGCAAGAGGCTGGAATGATGTGTATAAGATACAGTCTTTAATCAAGACCAGTCCATAATCTTTTTGAAAAGAAGAACACTCATATTCAAAACAGTAAAGAACAAGGTAAAGCAGAGTATCAGCAAGACTTACAACTGAATCCTATATAAATGTGTAGGATGTTGTTCTTGTGAAGAGTTACTATCTTTAAGAAGAGTTCTGTAGAACCCATTCAAGGAAACTCAAGTCAACCAAGAGGATATAGATATTTTAAAGGTACAGAAGAGGACAAGATAACTAGGGAAACCAAGAGAGTCCAAAAATATTCCAGGGCCCCTGAACATTATATTTATATAAAAGAGAAACCCAGGAGCAGACATGATAAAGGATATGCATTTGATAAATACAAGAGGTTAGAATACAGTTAGCATTATTATAATTGTGCTTGGGATTTGTGGTCAGTGAGGAGAGGCATGAATATTTCACAGAGCCTGGGTAGGATAGGAATTTTAAGAAACGATTCTATCCATCCATAAACTGGTGATATTGTTGACATCATAATTAGCTAGTCAGTAGTAATAATAATAAGAGAGCAAAGGGAAGGCAAGACATTGTAAGCATGGTGATCAGGGCAGCTTCACCAGGAAGCTATAGCTTCACACTCCTCAGGAAACCACTGGTCCATTCCCTGCATATCACTGGGGGAAGGGATCAAACAAAAGGGGTGATAGAGGCATGTGCAGTGAAGATGGGTGACATAGGAAAGGTACTTGCCTGTTAGTCTAGCCTGGGGAACAAAGATCATTGGCTAGGATAGTGGAGCCAATGCAAGCCCATGAAAATTCGGGAACACATAATCCCCAAAGAGTTCCCTCTCTCTTGTTCTGCTCTTATGCTGATACTCTTGCTCTGAGACCAGCTCTTTCCCAATGTGCTCACCATAGCCATGTGGCCCTTGGCCATGTGGACTCTGCAAGCAGGAAGCTCGACTGGACTGTGCTTTAATATGGAGCAGAGACTCTGGGCAGTGGCCTTAATTCTAGCTCTGTTGAAGACACGAGTGTACTTTTTCCAGGGCAGGATGGAGGGAAATGGAAACCCAGCAGGTTAATTCCACAGAAGTGAAAATCACTCATCTTCCCATATGAGTCTCAGGAAATTCCTTTCCTTGTGACATCACAATAACTCCACTTCCACTGGTAACAGATGGGAATGCAGAAGGCACCCCACTGATAACAGTATCAGTTGATGATCAGGGGACAAATATATTAATAGAATGTAGGGATCTGCAGCTGATAGAAGCTGAATACCAAACAGAAAGGAGAGGACTGTGGAAGCCTCTGCTGGCAGTGTTCTATTCCCCCAACTCTTTGTTTAAATTGAGGCATAATTGACATATAACATTATATTAGTTGCAGATGTACAATACAATGATTTGATATTTGTATATATGATTACCACAGTAAGTCTAGTTAACATCTGTCACCATACATAGTTAAAAAATTTGCCAGTGATCATAAGTTGGAAATATCTTTTAAAATGAAGGCATCTTTTATCAATACTTCATGTCAAGTAATTTTGATCATTTTAGCCTGTCTTTCACAGTTGATCAACACTGGGCAAACTATGTCCATGCTTTGCTGATGGATTTAGGACAGACCAGCATACAGAGTCTATAAATTGTCTACAACTACCAAGGAAGAAAGAATTCCAAGAAGACAAAAAGACCATGTAATGGAGAGGCCAGCAGATTCTGACGCATAATTTTGTTACAGTAGGAAGTTATTACCAAAAGAGAAGGGAGCCAGACATCTGGTTAAGCCTGACTGAGTTGGGAAACAACAGTTTCATAGTCACCCCAGGGGGAGTAACCGGCATTGTTCTACTGGATTCACAGAGAGACGGAGAGCATGGCCAGGGGAAATTCCTTCACTAAGGGCCTGGGCAGTAGGAACCAAATGACAAACCAGAACTATGAGGCATGCCCAGTAGGAGCCAAAATGGTGACCACAGAAGGGGAGGACAAGGCCTGGGAAAATCTGGGGAAAAGATTGGATAGGACAAGGGCACAAAACCCTGGAAGATCCGTGAAAGAGATTGGATAGGGGGAGGGCAGTAGCACAGCTGGAAAGAGCCAGGAAAGAGATGAAATAGTTTGAAAGAACGCCTGCCCTTTCCCAAACCCAAGTAAACATCTGGAGGCTTAGCAGGGACCTCAAAGCAGCCGCTGCCGGTCCTCTGCCTCCCCGAGCGCATACTGTCTCTCTTCACTCTGACAAATCTTACCACTATTACTTAAAATCTTCCTATGCCTGTGTCCCTGAAATTCCCTTTCCGAGACACTGAAGAATCCCATTTCCAGACCGTGCCAGGGAAGACCCCCTAAGTCGCGGTCCTCCTCCGACAACAATTTCATTCACTTTCCAACAACTGTCGGCTCTGAGCAGAATTTTGGATGTAGCTTCTTTCCTGTTTAGAAAAGTTTGATACAGGTCAAGACAGAAATAGGTATATGCCTACCTACCATAAAAGAAGGAATACAAAGAATTCAAGGATGTAGGTAATGAAAATACTCCCACAGAAGCAATGTAGAAAGCAAACTACGATTTAAATCAAAGTGGAAAGAGCATGCCTTTAGAACTTTAGGTAATTAATTTTATGAGTCAACCTTTATTGAATTCCTATAATGTTCTGGGTTTCTTTCTCGTTTTTTCAAAAGCTAAATTGGATGTGGCTTGCACGCAAAGTTCATGCTATTAATTTTTTCAGCAATAAGCTGCATTATATACCTGGAGCATTCAGTGTGAACATCAGTGATATATACATCAAATATCAAATTATATATGCAAATATCAAATTATATATATGATTTATTAAATAATTTTAAATTTTAAAAATATAAAAATTATATATGTATATATATAAATATGTTACATATATACTTATTTATCTCAGGTCTAACTCTACACAGACACTGAAGCATTTTTTCCATGCAACCTATATTTTTCATCTATATATCCCTTAATACAGAGATTCTCAAAATGTGTCCTGGATGACCATCACCAGCATCACATCACCTGGGAACCTGGGAAATTCTTATTGTCACACTAAGGGGAGAGATGTTATTTGAGGGGTAGAGTCCAGTGATGCTTCTCAACACCCCACAATAAAGAACAGCCTCTCCCCTCAACAAAGAATGATCTGTCCCCCAATGTCAACAGTGCCGAGGATGAGAAACCCTGGTATAATCTGCACTGCTTGGTGCAGACCTAGACACATATTTGGTGCTAAATATTCTATCACCTTTGATTTAAAACATTCTTTATTATTAAAGGACTCTAAATTGATCTTATAAGTTTCTTTGGATATAAATTTGATCTGCTCAAATTAACCAAAAAAAAAAAAAAAAAAAAGACATATGGATTAAAAGCCAATTTTCTTCCTTTTTTGTAATTTATTTATTTATTTATTTATTTTTATTGATTTGAGATTGAGTGGAATGGAGAAAGAGAGAGATTTATTTTGCCACTTATTTCTGCATTCAGTGGTTCATTCTTGTATGTGCCCTGACTGGGGGTCAAACCCACAATCTTGGTGTATCAGGATGATGCTCTTACCAACTGAGCTACCAGGTCAGGGCCCGATTCTCTTTCTTTACCAGCCTTTCATGCTTCTGCCTAAACATTCCCCAGAGGGAGGATGAGGAACCAGACACAACAGGAAGGCTCATTCTCCAGCCTCCCCGAAGACATACTCTCTCTCTTCACTCTAATAAATCTTAACACTATTGCATAAAATTCTCCTCAAGCTGAATGAGGGGATACAATGTGCAAAGACACTTTCACAGGGATGTCACTGCCCCCCACGACAGCAATGTCTTATTCCTCCACATTAATCCAAGGAGAATGCCTCAGGCTGGTTGCCTCAAGGCTTCCAGCCACCAGCCCCCTGAAGGGAAACCTGTGTATTTTAGAGCTAACTCTTTTTAAATCCTCAAGGCTGAAAAGGATACCTTATTCTACTTTAAGCATCTTCAGATCTTAGTTTTAAGAAAAAAGAAAAAGAAAATGCATGAAAAATTCTATTCAAAGAAAGAAAGACTGAAAAAGAAAAGAACCCTGAGAAAGTGTCATGGTCACATCTCTGCTTTGAAACTGCACGAGATACGTCTGATGGAGACTGGGGCATCTCTGTCAATACCTCTATCTGTCTATCTACCTTGCTATCTCTATGGAGAGGCTATAACAAAACACTTCCAATTTTGTAAGCATTAACATTCGTAATCAACCACTGAATGTCCACTTTTATAAACAGGTAAACACATTTTGTCATAATGACTTGATATTCCCCTATTTTTGTCTTTTGGAGGCAGATGTTTTGTTTTGTTAATCCTCACCCTAGCATATTTTTTCCATTGATTATTATTATTATTATTATTATTTTGATAGAGAGTGGAAGTGGGGAGGAAAGAGAGAGAGACATCGATGTGAGAGAGACACATTGATTGGTTGCCTCTCATGATTGAATCTACAACCCAGGTACATGCCCTTAATTGGGAATCAAACCCATGATCCTTTGGTGTGCAGGCCGAAGCTCTAACCACTGAGCAACACTGGTCAGGGCTGTAGGCAGATGTTTTTAACAGATGTTTTAGCTTTCCCCATTTCTCATCACTTCCTCATTGTTTTGGTTATGTACTTTCCAGAAGGCCTGCGTTGCTTGTTATAATGTGTCCTTATCTTCCACTAATCCCTATGCCAATGTACCAATAGTTCTCTGAAGCAATTTATCCTTAAGCATCTCCATCAACCAACCTATGCCAACTCCACTGGGAAAAGAGCTTTTCTCTTGTTATTATCTAGAGTGCTTTATTTTCTAGGAATTTTTTACACGGTTTTTTCATTTTTCCATGTGGTACAGTCTCATTATGAAGCAAGTACAGTCAGTGGAATAAAGGCAGACCACAACGACTAAAAATCAAAATATGGCTTGGAGTGAGGAGGAAGCCTGTCATAGTTTTATAGAAAAGAAGAAACTGTTAAAGCAGTTCCCTATTTGCACAGTACTGTGCAATGGTTTTTTGTTTTGTTTTTAAAATATGTTTTTATTGATTTTTTAGAAAGAGAGGAAAGGAGAGATATAAACATCCATGTGAGAGAGAAACATCCATTGGCTGCCTCCTGCATGCCCCTCTCCCCACTGGGGATCGAGCCCGCAAACTGGGCTCCCAACCAGGAATTGAACAGGACCTCTCAGTCCATGGAACTGATGCTCAATCCACTGAGCCACACCGGCTGGGCGGTATTACACATTGTTATACAAAGCAATTCTTCCCAGGTAATATCTTTAGTTTTTTTGGATGTCTTCAACCCCACAGTCCATTGCGAATGGAATGCCATGTCTAGGAGAAACATCCTCATGGCCTTTGGACTAAAATCCAGACACCATTTCTGAAAACGACACAGCACACAAATGCAAATGCCATGTTAGACTTTCAAATCCAATGGTAATGTGACAAACACAATCAGTCACAGTCCTGCAAAGTACGCAAAGTCAATCCTACCTCTTATAGCTGACCGATGCCTCAATTTATTCACCCAGCACTTTCCACATAGTCCCTTTGAAAAGACTTTAATAATAAGAAACAATCATCCCCCCAAGAACATGAGGCAGAGAGGACATGTTAGTGCTTCCACTGGGTCTAAATGTAGCGATTTCTAGGAGGTTTCTTCATGCTAACTCTGGGTTTTTCAACCTTACTGCTACCGCCATTGAGTGTGGGATAATTCTTTGTTGCCTGGCTTGTCCTGTGCATTGTAGCAGATTTAGCAACATTCCTGGCCTCTACCCACTAGACATCAATAGCTATTCCTCAATTATGATGACCAAAATGTCTGCGGATATTGCCAGTTACCTTCTGGGGGAAAAAGGCTATCCCAGGCTGATCAGCATTGCAGTGTAACTTAAAAAAAGAGAGAGAAAGAGAGCACACACACAACTTTAAAAGTCTAAGCCAGCTGGTGTGGCTCAGTGGCTGAGCATTGACCCATACACCATGAGGTTGCCGGTTCAATTCCCAGCTAAGGCACATGCCCAGGCTGTGAGCTCCATCCCTGGTGGGGGGCATGCAGGAGGCAGCCAATCAATATCCTCTCTCATCAATGTCTTTATCTCTCTCCCTCTCCCTTCCTCTCTCTCTAAAATCAATACAGAAAAGTTATGAAAAAAAAAGAAGTCTCTACAAATTAGCTATTTGCTGCATCCCACTCCCCAGGCCAAAGTTCAAACAAATATTGGCTCATCATTTCTAATATACTCCTCTTATTTATCAGGAAACACCTTTTCTTCATCTAGGTTGAGGATGAGAAAAATAAAGTGTAGAATGATACCAGTGCCAGGCCTTAGTAGAACCCTGCATGCATCATGAAATCGTACCTTCTGGAGGAAAATAGGTCCATGCTGAGCTCCTCAGCTCCACTTTGCTGCCCTATTTCCATCTAGAATAGAGACTTACTATTCATTTTCACCCCATGTCTCCATTAGTTTCCAAACTTTAGCCCCTTCTACTTTCCTAAGCCCTTACAGAGTGATGGGAGTGCCTCTGTGATAAGAATTCCACCAAATAGCTGGGAACATGCTAGGAGCTTGTCTAAAGGAGCCTGGGAAGAAAGGCTGGACTTCTGCTATTTTAAAAGAAAAATAAGCATCTTTCATTTTTTTTTCTTCCATTTATTCATTCAACAAAATCTACTAAGTGCTACTCTATGACAAACATTGTCTAGAAACTTTCAGACAGAAGTTTTACAATAATAAATGCCTATAATAATCTCCATACTGTAAACTTTTTAAAAAACTGGCTATTTCACCCTGGCTGGTGTGGCTCAGTTGATTGGGCATCGTCCCTTGTACCAAAAGGTTGCTGGTTCGATTCCAGTCAGGGCGCAGGTCTGTGTTGCAGGCTCGATATCCCTGGGGGACAGACAGGAGACAGCCGATCGATGTGTCGCTCTCACCTTGATGTTTCTCTCTCTCCCTCTCCCTTCCCCTCTCTCTAAAAATCAATAAAACACCTTTAAAAATAGGCTCTTTCATCTTCTAGGTCAGAAATTATTTAATATTATCAATAGCTAATGAGAACCAAAAAATCTTGACTATTTCCTTGAGCTAAAACATTATGCTACATTTTACTATAGATGATTCCAGTATGGTACATTTGGTCCCACACATTTTAAGTTTCTAAAATAGAATCACTATGTATGCTTTAATTCCTCTCCTTTTAAAGATAAAAAGGGGGTTGAAAGGAAAACATGTGCCCCAGTCCTATAGGCTGAGCACTCATTCCTACTATTTGGGGGACATTTTAACTAATCATACTTTCAGTACCTCTGAAGGAGGTTGATGACTCTTGTACAGAGGGGCAACACAGCAGTAATACCTTAAATAACTTGCAGCATCGCCCAGAATCAAATAGTCACAGCATCGGCTGGCCGACGGGAATTCAATTCCAAACCCTGCGTAGGGAGCAGCAGCTCCACAGGCTGTATCACTCTACCTTCTCTCACCCTTCCCCAGGAGCCTTTCTGCCCTCTCCTCTCCCAGCACTCTCCACATGTTTCGTTTGGCCATCCCCAAACATCCATCTCTTCTCTGCTTATCTGATCCCTGTTCATTTTAATTTCAATGGTTGCCTTCAACGCAACTTCTGCAGAGTTGTTTACTTATATATCATATGTATATGATTTCCATATCTGTGTTTATTGTGTCCTATCCCCAGTCCCGTCTTAGGCAGAAGCCAATACAATTAGCAATGCTACACAGTTCCCACGCCTGAACAACTCCATCTGACTCTTGGCACGCCTTCAGAGTCTAGTATTTATTTCTTGTACGTATGGGTGGCTCTATTTCAAATGGGTGTGATGAAGAGGATCATGGAGCTAGTAGCTCTTAGGAAAAAACAAGCAAACAACTTTCTTCAGAGAATGTTGATTTTTTTCTTGCCTCTGACGTAAAGTGACATTGGTTTCTTAACCTGGAGAAAATGGTTACTTCTCTGTCTTCACATTTAGAAGCTCAGCATATGAGGCTTAATCAATACGTTGGCCCATTTCAATTCTGTGAATCTAGACATTTCTAATAAGCTCTAAAGTGGGTTCTGCTCATTCAAAGAATGTTTCTGTAAGAATAGCTTCTAGATACAATTCTCTGATATCTCTACATACCTGAGCTGTCACCATTAGATTCTGCTGTTCAGTCAAATTATATAACCACTTGTCAATTTCATAATTAAGCCCTATCGTGCTTCTGATAGGTTCGATATACTTGATAAAATTAACCACATCCAAATCAAAATCAGTGACATTATTAGGCAGATACCTTACCACATTAGCAAAACCTTAGACCACAGCTCATTTAGCTAAGATGGAATTAACAAGAAAAAGGAAATTAATTCAACATCCAGTTGTCCACTGCTGCAGCTCCTGAGCTAGGTTACATAGCTATCAATGACTACTGTTTGAGCAATGCAACTATCAGAAATATATTGTCCAAAATTACAACATCCACAAATGAAGAAAACATGAAATTTCCAGGGAGACATGAAATTTTGGAA